>OZ018300.1:14028094-15518740 GCA_963969485.1 Nomada goodeniana | reverse complement strand
AGAACAAAGGAGACCTTAAGTTGCAGCTTGATGTTTAGTGCTGGAGAGATGATCAGAAACGCAGTACATATCTACATTCCCAGCAGTACAGACTGATTTTGCGAGCACGTCACAGCACCATGCAGCCTGGTAAAAAATTTATACTCAGCGCACCGTTTCTGTGGTCGAAAGACAGGGAACCATATATGGAAGAGACGGAAGTTAACGAGCGGCCATAGTACACGCGATCTATACGTGCTCGTTACTCCTTCACTACTGCTCTACGACGCTACATACGACCGAGCATATTCTTTTCCTTCGACTTTGATGATACATAAACGCTGATTTCACGTTGGTACGTCCACTTGAGAATCCAACAGAATTTTTGCTGCCGAACCAAGGGGTGCACGAAACCATCCCCGTAACTATTCTTACGAAACAAGTATTTCATTTGAAGCGTAATTGAACATCTTATTCTTCGTCTGTCATTGATAGGAATAAAATCGACGGAGCAAGTATGAAACGCTGAAGGGCGCGAAGCATCTTTATTTTCAACATTTAACAAATGTAACCGAGTGGATGCATAAATCTCATTGAAGCAATTCTTTTCATATTGAAGCACTTTCGTCGCATTTGTAATAAGTTATATTAACGAGCACAGTGTTCTATGGGTTTTGAAAGTACTTTAAATTGAAATATTACGGGCAATCTTCTTATAAAAGAATGTCGTTCTTCCACTATATTAAACATAATGCATTATTCAAAATCGATTTACGAAACTCACTGGAACGTACACCATTGGTGCCGTTCGACAGTTCGAAGAAATCTAATTTCAAGCGTTCATTCAAATGTAAAGATATCTCGACTAATACAACGTTTATAATTGACAATAATTTCTGCGTAGCCGAGAGTTCAGCCGCACCTCGCGATTCCGTAACTGCAATCGGAGAATCGAGCTGTGAAACTAATCCACGCCAAGATCAGAAGTAATCTCCCACACTTAATGCGCTATTACAATTGAAGTAGATATCAGAATGTAAAATGACACGAATCAAATTTATGTTAATCGGCACTCTTAAATGCAATGAATAGATTTAGGGAACTCGTTATTTCAAATATAATCCCTCCATCGTTATGTAGAAAAGTGCGCTGCAAACGAAATACTGAGAAGGATTAGTCGGGCACATTTTTCTTATTCGGGAAAAAATAAATGGGCGAGAGTAATCACCCTTGCAGAAATTAGTCAGAATTTACTATAATCGGCAAGAGAACTTGGTTCGTTATAATAAATAGTGCAGCAGCATACCATACAGCTTGGGCAATTAAAGGTACAGAATTTCGTGCACTGCTTCATTTCTTGCACCAAAACTTTTCGCGGCGAACGATTTTTTGCTGTGCTTTATTTTTTATTTACAACTTACCGCATTTTCGTATTCTATGCAGGTATATCGGTAGGTACAAGTGGAATGCTTAAATCCACGATGGAGAATATATTTGGAAACTAGTAACTTGAAATATAATACGTTCTATCTTAATTTGCTAAATCAAATCAAATTTTCATAACGTGTATTTTCATTTTCCCGTCATAGTACAAGAAGAACAGAAATGTCATTTTTCTGGGCTTACTTGCCCCCCAGGTAATTAAAAATGACAACGGTTTCACATTCTCAATTTCCCTTTGCGACAGAATAAATTCTGTCCCTGGATGAATGATCGCCTTTTAAATGGAACTAATCCAAGCCGGTTTAACCCGAATTGAATCCGAAATTGATTTTAAGAGGGTAACCGCATCAAACATTTTCTTCCGCCGCCATATTAATTCATCGCATTGCACTTTTTACTTCACATCCTCCGATTTCCTTCAGGCCCGTTTTTTACAATCTCAAGAATCTCGCGGCGCAGCTGTAAGCGTGGTTCACAGTTGAATATATTGTGTACGAAGGCGATCAAGATTTCACGTGATATGTAGCCGGATTTCTGGCATTTTAGGTATCATTACCAGCGTTATCTTTCGAATTTTTTCCCGCGGCTCGAAATAACAAATGTTCGATGTATAACTCATAGCCGATTCAGCTACACTTTCTTATTGGCTGCCGTGTAATAGGTCTGCTAGGATGATAAGTCGCCAAACGAATCGTTGGGGACACGGTAAAAACTGTTCCTATTTCCACAGCAGAGGGTGGCAGGGATAACTTCCGCTCTGGCTCCCGACCACGGTGGAAAGGAGACGTATATTTCTTCGTGGTGGAGACGGATAGATCAACCAACTATCAGATAATTAAATTCCTTGTTCACCGGTACATATATTCCGAATATTTAATCTAGCTGTGTGTACCTGTGTGCATTCTTTTACCACCGCCCAAAGTCTCGCCTATTTCGATTATAGGAAATATCGATACTTCTGCGAGAAATATCTTCCCTTATATTTTAGTATGATCAATAATCTAATTATAGGTTATTATAGGTTAAATTAATTTTTTATGACAAAGTTCTTTTACTTTGTTCTATGGAATAGTGTGGGTGTGAAAAAGTTTTAACTCGGTGATTAAAATGCACGAATACAAAGAGTATTGCAGTTAATACATCAGGGGGATATTAGTAAAATTCAGATTTCAGAAAAGGAAAAGATTGGAGAGACAATTTTAGTGCAATATGCAAAAAAAAAATCAAAATTGTTTTACGTAACATTTTCAGTTGATTCAAATTTGTAAAATGTTTCTTTCTGTTATTTTTGTTTACAACCCCAATGTGAGGCATATTAAAGGCCATCAAGTTTAAACCTCGAATATTTAGAAGAAACAAGTTGGAAATAAGATGAAATGGGGGCACCACAATTTTCAGATAAGCGATTTTTATCAAATCTGTGCGTTCCATTTATTTAATTAAATTTATATTTACTAGCCCTGATTGTTCAGTTGTAATGGACAGCGATTTCATATTTCCATTGAAACATATTTCAATATTGTACAGTTTAAGGGAAAATACAATATTACATACTTCATTCAAATACAATGGTATAATATTAACGGTATAATTAAACTGATTTTGACGATACGATAAATAGTCTCCATTTTGGCTTCAATTAATTTGACTGTAAATTGGTTTCAAATAAGATATACTAACCATGAACTCCATGGCTAAAAACAAATTGAAAAACGGAAAAGTCATAATTTTGCAATCACATGCATTTGGTTAAATTTTCATTGAAATGTTGATTAACTTTGTTGTAAATGAAAGCTCGCGAAAAAATATTCCACGAACATTTCATTTGATTTTTAACAAACAAAAGTAGGCTCTGTACGTATATTACTTTGTTTTATTCAGAATTCAGAATTAATTGACTGTAATTCTTCTTGAAAAATTATAAATGGTTGGTATATGTAATTCAACTTTTTGATGAATTATTTCCTGCGGCAGATCCAATTGAATCTTTCATGCCTTTCCACCTACATTCACGAACTCCCTAAGGATACCTTGAAACAAGAACAATCGGTAGGGCTAGTTAGGAGTTAGCAGAGTTTAAAAATTAGGACTGGGCGAAACACATCAGCCTTCCGACCATCAGACTTTTCTCATTCCTAAACTTCCAGCAGAACTTCTAATGCTACAAATTGAAGTGCGGACTCCTCAGAATTTAGATAATAATTTACACAATCTCGTACTGTCTGTTTAATATTTGCCATATTTGAGCACAACATTTTTTCATTCATTACATTTCTTTTTATTAAACGGACAGCATCGGAAGCATTAATTACACAGTACCAACATTTAAAGCTGTAAACTCGAAAGATATTTATTATAAGCAACGATAAGAACAACAAATGCTAATGCTCTTAGCGCCCTGACTGTTATCTTCGCTAAATAAATGGATTTAATTAATCAGTGTAGTAGAATATGTTATAATAACGGCGTATGCGGGACTGTAAATTGCTTCGTTTACGATGTCAGAGTAAATGCTCTGAGAGACCAACTTGTAAGAACAGTGATCTACAGATTCGTTTATACTGCTTCCAGTTTTTAAATGAATTACCCTAACCTTCTGCTCTGTTCAATAAATTATACAATAGCACAATTGAATGTAAAATATAAATGGACAATTCTAGAGATCAAAATTTTTAAGTCTTTCATTTTTTCCTAAAGATAAAATTAGTATATATTATTATGATCTAAAACAATTTTTTTGTTTTGGTTGAAACAACCATTTAACCGATTTCTTTAATGAGGCAATAAAAATTTACAAATTCGACGACAATGAAAATTTGCATATACTGCGAGTATTTCGCACATATTTCAAATATATATTGAAATTTCTCCATTTACATTTTGCAACTGATGTAATTAATTTCATGCTATTTATAATTCATCGTTTGCATTATATTGTAATCTTTAAGGGATCGTCGTTAGCATTAGTGTCAGTGTCTGATCCGTTTGTAAATCTACCGATACCACTTCGTCCTTAATTTCCTCCTTAATATGCAACACTCCACTGAGGTCCTTAAACGTCCCGAAGGAACGAAGCGATCTTCAATGCGAACTACTTCATTATACGGTCAAGTGTGGGCAGGATTCAAGCGATAGATACAATTATGGCACCATTGCAGCGGAATTAAAAGAATCTGGTTGAAAATCTTTGATTCGTATAATGAAGTTTTTGTTAAATTCCTCTATAAAATGAAAGATATTATCTCGTACAATGGCATCAATGGTACAATACGTAGCTCGAATAAAATACAATTCATTTTTTTATCGTTCAGTGTTTCTGGTTTTCAAATAGATTGTGCAAGACATTCTGTATTACACTGGTTCTGGAGATTTATATTATTGGAAATTCAGTAAATCTGGATTCAAATATCTTTTTTCAGTTTCGTCATTAGAATCAGATACTTTTTTTAAGATGCCTGGAAACCGTACATGTCACGTTGCAGTGAATTTTACGCAACTTGTCGACCGACCGATTTACAACGGAATGTAGCACAAGCACGAGATTTGTCATATCTTCAATTACAGCTGTTATCATATTAAATATTAAATATACAAAAATATTAGTCAATGAATTTTTCATCTGGAAGGTACAATAATTCAAATCGCACTAAAGAAATTGCCAGTTACTCGGTAAACATTTTCATACATTTAAATCTCGCTAATAATTTCACACAGCCTACTCCATATATTTAATGCAAGAATTATTAACCGAAACGTGAAGTTTATTTACGTATCATAAAGTTCCACGATATTTCTAACCATCAAGCTGAAGTTTCAACGCAGCGAGTATAGAAATTGAGGCAGAATTTATTGAGAGTAATACACCAGTCGATATTATGGCACATATTAATTGAAGCTTTCCTCGATATGCAAATTTAATCCAGCTGATCAATTAAAGGACACGTCTGATGGCTGTGAAACGGCGTAGTGACATTCGATTAAGTATTTCCGTTGAGGCAGGAGGATATAGGGATTAATTCGTTCTTCGCCGTGTTATCTTGAAATATCCAAATCCGTGCACGCAGTCACTAAGGGAATCTCATTAATTATTCACGAGCAAATATCCGTGACGTGAAAGCAATCAGCAATTGTTCCTGTCGTTTAGCGTGCAGCTAGTAGCCCGTACAGGAAATCGATGGTAAATATTAGACACCATTGATCACCTCTATTCGCGGGATAATTATTTGAGCTGTATTTTGCGGGCGCCCATGCACACCCTGCTCTATGCGTCTCTCATTAAAGGAAGATTTACTTGTCCGAACGTTTAAAGTTTAGTGGACCAGCAATGATGCACGTCATACAATTTCGAGTTACGTTAGCCCGAACTACAACGAGCAACGGAACGTGTTCCGACGATTAGGTACTTAACGGTTTATAACGTGAAAAATTCACGGAACACGCATGTTCGCTGAAAGGAAATTGCATAAATATTAAGAAAAACTTGTCCAAGTAGCGTTGCCAAGTTTGATCGAACTTGAATGGTGTAGAGGAGATTTAAGGCGTAATAATATAATGCTTGGTAATCAATCGGTGTATATGTTACCGATCCACTAAACCAGAGATTTTTCACAAGTTTTATAAAAACTTCTGATTTCATAATCTTCCTTGCATCCGGGGCCATCCCTTTACATTGTGCCACCAATTGCGTCCCACCCTGAACTATTCAACACTTTCATAGATTTCTGCTACGCTGAAGTATTGAAGGCAGTTGATAATAAACGTGTTACAATTCCTTTCTAATTATTTCTACGTCGTGCGATTAATACTGTTGCCCATTATTTGAATGATACTCACCTTTCGGTACACGCTGCTTCAATAATCGAGCGACGAACTTTCACGAAACTCTTATTGATCCTCTTCCAGCGTTTAAACGCGAAACTTTCAACTCGCTGCATATAACTATCAAGGCCAAAAACAGAAGCATCTCACGACACAGTTACTCGACACAGCCATGGCACATCTTAACGCAATACCTTACACCGTTAACTCCAATTATTGATATATTTTTGGCACGGCCGAAACTCGGCCAAAGTAACAGTGCCATAAGTGAAATGGATCCAATTGGCCAAAGTTGGTTCATGGTGGGAAAGATAACAAGTCGGATGTCGGCCAACGTTGGCTAACAGATCCTTGATTTCCATCGTTGCGTTTCGTGCCAGAAACAATTATTTTTAACGATTAAGATCCGGTAAGTAGAGACGACTTATTCTTTATTCCATATTAAAGTATACGTCCACCGTGTGCATATCTTGTTAATTTCTCGGCCGTTTCGGGACGTTACTTTAGAAATTTCGTTTGCTCGACTTCTCGATGTTTAAGCGAGTTTTCGAAATAATAGGAAGACTTTCAACGAATCCGTTAATATAGGTTGCAGTGCAATATTTTTCTGTTCTTTCCAATGCATTGGACAGACGACTTACTTTTTACGACAACTTTCTAAACTGCGATAGAACATGTTCATCGATTATCAAATATTGCTGAAACCGCGGCAGATATTGACATCCTTTTTGTTTTTTGAAAATTAAATGGTACAAGGAGAAATTTCTCTGGGATGACTCATTCTCGTTCCAAATGGAATGGCGTAATAATTTATGTTTATTCGAATAGATCTAATGGACCTACTTGGAACACTTTTTCCCAATAAGATATATGTAAAGGACACATGCAAGTGATCTTGGTTCACTCTTAAATGTATATAAACGCAGCAAAACAACGCGTGTTTCGCTGGTAAATGCTTCCAAAACGATCAGTTTATCCACCAACGTTTCTAGCAATATTTATAAAATCCTTCTCGTTTTCTCCGAAATCTGTGAACGTTCCGCCAGTAATGCAAAAACACCTTGTGCACGTATGAAAAAAATCGCATCGTCGTTTGCATTGCGAAATCAACGCGAATTCATGCGTTTCAGCGTGAAAAAAGGACAATACAATGTAGAAGTGGGATAGCAAACGCCAAAGGTTTCCATTCGAAGCGAAACGTCATTGTCTTATTATTCGTTTCTCGGAACATTAACCGTGAACGTGGTTGGCACGATCGTTACTCCCGTGAAAGGATCGGACGATCCGGGAACATTGAATCCCGATCCCGTTTCGCCGCCTTTTCAACTCCTATTATCTTGTCGACCGAGGAACAATAGGAAGACGAAAAACTGCTCCAGGCTGCAGTAGCAATGAATTTCGATACAGATTCAACCTTTCTGAATCTGAGACGTCGTCCCGTCAATTTACGAGGGTGAGTCAGGGGAAGGAAAAAGGATTACTCAGACCTTATCGTCGTTCGTATCACAAAGGACGATTGCAAAAGTGTTGCTGCACGGGATTCCGCGGCCCCTCCTTTCTGTCACATATTGCATTAAAGTTGAAACAATTGGTCATCTTATTTCACTGGCACATCGTCGAAATACTTTCGCGTTCTAAATGAAAATTAGTACTGCTTCGTCAGATAAACTTGATTTGTTGGACAATTTATTTGCGTGAACACGTTCGAACGTTCGAACGTTTCAACTGTATCAGTATCGAAAACAAAAGTGCCTGTTACAATTGGCTTTTACAAACTGAGGTCTGCTATAGTTTATTACAGATTGAAACAAATGAGTACAAACCATTGCAGGGTGTAACAGGCAAACGCACGTTACAATATGCGCGCGAAATATTTTTTTAAATGTGTGACCCGGCACGACGGAATGAAACATTCTACTGATTTAAAATTTGTTTGAGGTATATGGGCAACTTACCATGCTGCGATTCAGCATTTCCATACAGACAGTATGGGAAGGCAGAAAGAATGAAGATGGATACATCCTGTGATTTATAAAATGCATTCGTAATTGCGGACGTATATTTTCCCGACATGTTCATGTATGTGTGTTGATTAAAGGAACACAACGAAAAGCATGCAACGATAGATTAAAAGTAATGTTTGCATCGACCCCTTGGCGTTCTTGAATGCAACTGTACGGACATGAAAGTGCACTTTTGCCCCAATGAAATCATCGCGGTTGCCAGTCATCGAAGCCATCAATTACATTCATGATTGCAGTACTATCAAATGTAATAAGTTTGAAATTCGACCTGCGAGAAAATACAGACGAAATTTAAGATATACCTCGCGCTATCTGTTATCATTAAATTTTCAACGAATAGCATTTGTATATTTCCACGATTGCAATTCGCAATTTGGAACACATTTATAATATGCTGCGGTAAATGATTAAAAAAAATGTTTCTATTCACCTTCGCTAATATTTTGCGTTCCTTAAAACCCCCATTTCTCCCACATACTATAACACATTTGGTATATTGCAAGTTTCTTGTGGCAGCAGTAGTGAACTGGAAGAGGTGCGCTTGTTCGAACTTACTTCGCCCCCCTCCCCCCACCCCGCGAGTAAATCAAATTAATAGCTAATATATCGGTCACAATGAAATCCAGCCTCGTTGAAGTGGCACCGAGTTAATATTTCAGGTAGCTTGGGATACCTGCAGACCCGTGGAATCGTTCGCGCTGTAGTTAAATTAGTGCGGTCGTTCCATTACGCGCGATGAATATTTTAATAGTGACGTTCTTCTTCGTGTAATTTTCTGGGCTACCGGTTCCCAGGTCGTTGTTCCATAGTAAGACTCGTGTAACACGATCGTATGAATCACGCACGGGATATAAACTTAGCTAATGTGATGGCCGGCTGGAAAACCGGAAGCAAGCTTGTTCGATTCTAAGAGCGCCGTGAAAATGTTTGCTACACGGGGTGCTTTCATCTACGAACCGGAACTACGCATCCGTCTTCCTAAAGTGAAAAGGATCTAACTTTCTCCGAGTATAATAATTTGAACTTTGCCTTTGAATCCAACCAACAAAGGACCTCGAGTGGCAGTAATAGTTGCGAAATGCCACTTGCAGGCGCGAAAATATCCCCTAAGCTTCCAGCAAATGCTGAACGGTAAAAAAACGATGAATTATTTGATAATAACGAATATATTGTTTGTCCCTTTATTCAATTTTTTGGAAAGTTTATTTCATAAAGATATAAGACGGAACGACGGCAAAATATTGTTAGAAATCAGGTGTGTTCTATCCGAAAATTTCGTTGATGTTATCAGTCGTTAATAATATAATGTTACCACTTTAATGATTAGATCATTTTCAAAAATAAATGATTTCAGGGAATAGCCGATAGATCTAAAAATGTAAGGCTGAGTACGATACGTATGTGTATCGTTGTAAGGGGCCAATTTTGGCGGTTGCACGTACGGCGTGTTTAAAGCGGAAGTAACAAGTTATATACATACAAACTTCGTGCAATATACATGCTACAAATTAAGCCCGAGATTTGTTGAAAACTTGACATAAAGTTTTACCATGCATACGTAACCTGATACCCGTTCAACAAAAAGCGATAACCCTTGTCGGATTAGGATCCCCGGAACATGTTCTTGCCAAATCACATCCATGCCGTTCCATTATTATGCTGCACGCGCAAAGCTTCTATTATATCTAACGGAACATTTCAACACAATGCTTTGATCAATCGCGCGTACCATTATATTACGAAGAATGCATAATTATACACGAATGGATACAAAGAACAATTATTGATGTGGTACTATACGCGCGAAGATATATTTCAATTAACGGGCACAATATAACATTAATCATTTAATCTTCAATGGATATTCATACAAGATAATCGAATATCAATTCTACAGATATGCGCGATGTTCAATCAGTTCTATAGACTAACAAATGTTAGCGTGGAAAAGGGCAAATTTTCATCGATCTGAATGCAAGACACATATTCATGATGTCCATTTATATTAAAAGGACGGAGAGTTTAGAATGCATAAAAGAAGTTAATGATTTCCCCGCACTTATTGAATACAATGAACTATTAAAATAACACCGTTATAATTGCGGAAAAAATATTTACACTTTAAAATACTAGAAATCTCTGTGCGTGCGTCTACAGTACATTACTGTGCAAAATGAATTGACAAAAGTTTACAAATACCAGAAATCTCTACCTCACGGGCTATGAAACAGTGAATTATATTGGCATTAAGAAGGGTGTTTCGACCGTACGTCACTTTTTTAGAACAGTAACGACGGCGCGCGTCTAACAATTGTAAGTTGCTAGACTGCGCTTCCCGACGGCAAATTAATGGCGGCGAGAACTTTTAAGCGATTAGAGAGCCTTTGAAGAACTGTAACCACAGTAGCTCCTAATCGATGCGATATACTTTATTGAGAACTACAGCTCGGTTATTAGTAGATAGACAACGGTGTTATGGCTAGGTACAACTGTTTCTTACGCTGGTTAGTGGTAAAACTAAACTAAAGGCTCATCATGCTCTACAAGGTGGACTCCGAGTGGGTGGAGTTCTATATGTTTTTTAAAACACAGGTACTTTATTGGTGCAATCCGGCATAGCTCCCACCAAGGGTGCCAAATAAGACCTTCCCCTAATAATTAGGGAAAGGGAAAACTCGCCGTGGGAAACCCTACGACGCGGGCGGCCAACGTCGCCGCTGGACCGCTAATTCTGTCATCGGGCCTCACAGGCCCTTATCGCCTGAGTACCAAGAGGCCCTTGACTTTGACTTGTACGCCAGGAAAACTGGCGTCTCGACTGTGACAAGTCTCGCCATACTCCAGAATCCTGGCGCCTTGAAATAAATACAAATTCCGTCTACGGACGGAACAAAGGGCCAACCGATAGAATTTTTCAACGCGTCGATAACAGTTTCAGTCGCGAAACTTCTACTCACACCTATTCGACAAGGAAGGTGATTCTGAACTTCAAGAAAGTAGTGCAGGGTAATTTGTGCGTCGCGTAGCAGATATAAGTAGCGTAACGTGGCAAATCTCGATGCGCGGACGACGCGAGACCGTCGCTTTTTCCGTCTCGACGAACGAACGGGCGTCGCAATCGCGCCTTTTGTTCGCCAACAAGCGACAAGATCAAGCGTTTAACGAATTCGCTGAGAATGAACTATTATAGTAAAACCTCGATTCCGCTGCAGTCGTACTTTTTCTTGTCCCCCATACACATGGTTCGATGCGCACACAGCCGCCCCGTTGAATACTTCTTCACTTGACATCATCTACTTTTTGCACCATAACATATTGCCTGTTATAATCTTTCAATGCGACACAAACAATCCGTTCAAAATCGCCTTGGGTCCCATTCTAAAGTTGCCCGTGCAATACAAGACCTACAGAAATATTGTCTGTCTAATGTAAGATAATCGAACCGGAGTGTCGATTAGGTATTATAATGATTGCGTAGGCGTGTGTATATTAAAAAGGTGTCCCGTTTATTAAAACTGTGCTCTCTCGACGGCAGTCTATACAATAATGCCCTCCGTTGGCAAAAGCGTCGGTCGTGAGGACGCCATGGTCCTTTTTAACCATTTTAGGGTTCGCCCCAAAAGTCAAGCTACGCTAGACAAAGATCGCGTGCATCGGCGAAATGCACATGGCCCGCCTCGGCCGCTCCATGTACCTCGAATATTCTAACACTAATGGTTTTAAGTTAACAATGTAAAAATGTTTCCAAGCGGTACATTTGAACAGATGCGATTGCAATTTCGCGTCCACGAATGGTTAACGGTCCATATTGATAAAACCGAGGAATTCGTTATCAAACTTCCATCGCGATCCATCGCGCGATATTAAAACACCGCAACGTAGACGAACGACGAACATCGACAGTCAAGCGAGATCCTCTTAAAACAACGGGAAGAAAGATGGGGGACGGTGTTCGTTATTAGTGTCCCTGCTTTGTTACAATTACGTGGTCGTTAAATCGATATATGCCGGCAGGTCGATGTGCAAATGCGGCAATAATCCCGGACGCAATATATAATTATACCTTACGTGGCACGTTATTACAGATATAGGCTTGAACGCGACTCTTGCGGCTCACGGTGCCGCAACCGACCCATTCTCTCCGGAGGCCGTTATCTTCTCCTCTCGGTGCATGTGCTCGGCTGGCGAGTAATGCGAGCCTCATATGTAAATCCCATTCTGATTAACATCCACGTGTACCAACACAGAGAGCCCTTACATCACCGTCGGTATCCTTCCCCGATCCTGCTTGGCCCCTAAACCCTCTTAACTACCGCGTCACGTGAATGGCCCCTCCACGTATAAGTTCGTTGATGTCGCGTCTGCCAATATTAACTTCCCTCGCTTGATAATATTCGCGCTTGCGTCCTGCCACGTGAAAGTCTCCGGAAGATCGAATATCCCGCGGTATTCAGACTTTCTAAGCTGCACGTGAATCAATGGGAGGGCGATTACTCACGGAATGGTCCGCAAAAGAAATCCATACCTCCGGTGCCATCGACTGCACTCAACGTTTATGCCCGTCACTGAACAATAAGGAGCAGCGAAGTTGGTTCACCCGGGGTGAATCAATAATTATCGAGAAGGAGGGCTTGTAACTTTTTACGCGGATCGCACTGTCGGATTACACCTTCTCTATTTTTTTTGGTGGCGTTTCCTTTCTTGCATTTGAAGTTTCGATAATAGCCCACCGTAGTCAATTATTTCGGGGACGATACGATGCCCCCGTTGCATTAAGAACGCGCACTGCGGAAGAACAGCGAGCCGTGGGCAGGTTTTGTTGTTCAACGCTGTATAAGGAACTGAAATTTCTCAGAGACGCGTCGCACAGTATCGAAGTGGGGTACTGTTGCAAGACAGTGTCTACGTGTGGATTGGCTGATTGAAAATTGATTGCAGGCGAGCACCACACTTGTCGAAAGAGCTAACGAAGCATTTGTGGGGGAAGTGTGTTGTGCATCGAGGAAGATTTATATTGAAAAATAATGTAGAAACATGTATTTATTAATGAGGTGTCTTATTAAATTTTATAAATGAATTGCGAATTGATCTAACCTTATGGATAGTTTTGAATAATCATTGCAATTAAGAAATCTCGATACAATTAATGGAGGGATCTCTTGTGCAAATGTTTGCACAAAATAATTCGTACTGTACGATATAAATAGGCTTCGTATTCCACAGTTTGTATTTACGAGTATGTAGGTACGTATCAATGCAGTAAGACTTGACTTTGATAAACCGAGATATACGATGGCCAGGTGTAGTTCAATTTTGCTATTCAAATTCGCCATTGCAAATTATTATTATGTAACTGTGCTTTGCTATAAAACGTTGAGCATTTTCTCGTGTTTAGTATTCCCATTTATATAATATTGCTATTTCCAAGGCCTGTCAGACACAAAAGTTCACTTCATCTATTGAAATAATACTTGCGTCTTCAATGAACTGTATTTATTACTATGTACCCAGCGTTACTATATGGCGTGAAAATCCTTTCCTGATTACATCCGCAACAATGTGCAAATAAGGTGGGGGTATTTCTGCATTAGAAAGCTGCCTTTAATCTAATTTCCAGCGAACGGGTATCTATCTTCTGACGTGAATAGCGTATCCAACATAGTATATAATATAACCTCGGACATGGTAAACATGCCTTGTTAACATTGTCATGCAAGATCCACTTTCCTGTTATTAAACGTTCTATATGGAACGAATATAATATAGTAATTAAAAAGCAACGTACGTGCACAGGTCAAGGTACAATGGTGCCGTGATAAGTGAAGACTTGGCATATGTAACACAAGTGAGACAGTAAATTCAATGTTGGTACTATTTTCACTGCCAATAAAATATATTCCACAATATCTCCCTATTTTCGATTGAGAGCAGTTAAAGCGTTCAGAAATACACGTATATGCAATACAGCGGATATCAATGGATATATCCTAATAAATGTAAAAGGAATAAACGTTTTGTAATTTACACGAGAAGGCCGACGACGCGTGCACATATGTATATGCTTGGACGTGCTTGGATCTGGCAATGGATAGATAAAAAGATTAATCAATAAAAATTTCATTGGACAAAGCTGGTCTGCTTTGCTTCGACTAAAAACGACAGAAATTTCCGCCCAATCCAATATCAGTAGCGTGCGCGAATAGTTTCGGTGCAATATCGAATAACAGCGGGTGGCAAAAAATATTAGAAAAATCGGGGAAATGCATATTGCGCAGTCCAAGACGCGGAATTTTTGTAAAGTGAACCCAATTTAATTATATCTGCACTTTCGTCCTGCACCTAACAATAAGGAAGATGGTACTGCAATTACAATGAAACGTGTAATACAAGTAGGGCAAGGGAACAAAAAATCACTCTTCCCTCCAACACAACAAAGTAGTCCTGTTTTATTACAAAGAAAGCATCGCTTAAAGAATTCTTTATTGATCCCACGAATAGTAATTGCATGTATTTAGCTCACTATTTTGTGTACTTAAAAATATTTTTGATAACATCAATTCAAGTGACTGTAGGGCTGTGAATCGATATCTGAACGATTTAATTAACTGGTGTTTGAAAAAAGTACAGTGTTCGCAACAACAACAGTTCGCAAAAACTTGTGCACCTATTTCTATTTAAAAAGATTCGCCCATTCCATCTTCCCTGTAGTAGATTTTATCCCCATGTTATCTATATCCCATCCGACCTGCCCTTCTTAAAGCGCATCTGGGAGCAATCCTACGTATTATATTATGTGCACCGTATCCTCTTCATGCATCACGTAGGACAGTCTTAAGGGCGGCAATGAAAAGCAAGCTGGCAACATCCAGCATCAGATATAAGCATGAATCTGTTGGGGGTGTTAAAACAGAAGTATCGGGAGCAGCCTAAACGGCGCATTCTACCACGTCTGACAATCCTTTCGGGGATGTAGCTCATATCTTTCCAAATGAATTTCGCTTGTCGCGAAAGAAATACGTTTCCTATTTCAAGCGGTCCGTGAACGAGGTTACCTTAGTCCAGCCAAGTTGAGAGAGGAATGGTGTGAAAATGCGCGAACGAATAGAGAGAAAGAGCCGAAGAGGAGACGCTGTTCACCGCGAGCAGTAAAGTTTCGGCGTGTGCTGTACTTTAAAGCGTCGCAAATCTCCAGCGGATTCCCTCGGGTATTCATACTGCTTCACAAATTCTTACCAAGGAATGAACTTATACTATTGATATCGCCGCGGAAAAGTATGGGCTCCGTGGCAGGTGTCAGAGATTTTCATTAGAATATTCGATTACGTGCCGCAGGGAAATTGACCAAAATGTTGATCGATGAATTTATAATGTATTGTACTTGGAATACCGTTCGGCCATTATTCGTCCTTGCATGAATACCTCGATACCTTGCAGTTTCTGCGACACACCATGAACCAAAGCTGGGGTTTAGACAGAACTTGGCAAGTGATGATTTTATTAATCGATTAATGGGAAGATTCGTGAATTCGTTATGAACATGAATCATTATATCTTAATGATTCTCGATTGAATTTATTGTGAGCACAAATTATAATAGGACGCTTTTACTTATTTATATGCTCGGTATTTATATGTCAACAATCTTCAAGGAATCTATTCTCTACTACTATTAGCATTTATTTATATTTGATACACGTTTGTGATATGTAGGAAGATGTTGTAAGAATTGCTTTGAGCAATTACAAAAGTTAGAGGCTTGATTAATCGTGAAATACCATATTGCTATAATTTTTAATGAAAAACAGATACAAGACTTTATAGTATGCAAATAATTACCTTTTTGTGTATCTATCCCTGCTTCATTTTTTAAATGTTTTACAGGTGTATTTTTTTAGATTAAGAATTATATGATGGAGTTACGAAGAAATGAATTTGAAATAAAAGCATCGTTGGATATTTCGTTCATAAATCATCATTGCCGGACATTCCTTATCACGTATACATATAAATGCATTTAAAGTGAGGTGTGAACTGTTCATTCGCGTTAGAACGTACAGGTACTGCTGAATTTACTTCCACGAACTTTGATAAATCGTCCACGATGCATTTACAATAGTTACCCTCATGTAACTGCCTGCGGCATGCATTCTTCGATCCACTATAATATTATACGTAATTTGTCAGCTTCCGTTTTGAATGGGTGGAAAGTTTACGCCAAAAATTCAGGAGTTGTTATATATTAAGCGCAAAACAATTGTAATTTTATAATGTATTAATTACTTGATCAAAGCTGACTTACTGATATCATTGACATATTCATTACCATGCTTGATTGTACTTGAAAGGCGAAAATTGAATGTTACACGTTTTAAATGAAACATCAAATCAAGCAGTTCTACTCTTCGTATCGTTATTTTATTTCTCGGCAGAAATAACAATGCAAATATGTATATTTAAGGGCTGAATATCGAGCAAAGAAAATATAAAGAGTATGCTTGCATATCTAATGCATATCTAAAGTGATACAGTTCTAATTATAAGCCGAACTATATTTGTATTGTAATTATTGCAATTTTAGATTTAAAAATTATAAACATTGTATACTAATTGTTGGATGAACCTGCAATATTTCTATCCTGTACCTTTGTCGGCCCAAACATATCGAGGAACTTATAAATGCTAAAAAAATTCCACAACATGAACATGCATATTCAACTCGTCAACAAATTTAAAATGACATTAAAATTCATTCGATGCGTTTAAGCGATTGTATGATAATATCAAGGTAAAACTGATTCAAATATATATATGCAACGTTAAAAGTTAAGCTATAATTATTCATAAAAAAAATTTCATATTCCGTGCCAGGGAATGTATTGAATAATTTATTATCTGAGATATTGGAATGTGTCTGTAAATCTAAAAAACCGGAAGGCTCGTTCGTTACTCAACATACATGGCAATCGTGCATTTACTCGAAACGCTTACCCAGTTTCGCAAGTATTTGAGTTCCTGATATTAAGGAGACCAAACAATCAGTTTTTCCGGTTTAAACATTTTCTACTTTTAAAAAACACCGCAATTTTTCACGCGATGTCATTAATCCTTATGGAACTTTGTGGTTATACTACATGAAACGCCTAGTTATACCAAAACTTTTCGATACACATAGAACACTATGTACATATTATGTGCATACATAGGACATGGACCTCTAGAGGAATTCGTGAAATTAGATTGCTTGTGAAGTGGAGGAACACTGTGTAGATAGCAAATCAACGAAATTAATTTTCGCGTAAAGTTAGATGCGCATAAGAAAATTTCTTCAGAGTTTAATTACGTTTTTGAGGGGACAATCCTAGTTTCCAGTTACAATATTCATTTTGACATCTATAGGTCTTAATTTTGACACTGTTGATATTATTTGATAGAAGAAATGTCGATAAGTTATATACATATCCTACCGCAGCGATAAAGTACCTAGGACATACTATTAAATAAATATAAGTTCCAATACGGAATGGGCACCGTAAGTTTTCGACGTTTGTCTGAATTATTAATGTTACTCGCACTTGGATAATTCGTATAGGTATTTAGTCGTCATGGTAATGCCAGCATTCGAATAATGCTCTCTTCAACTGATTAAAGGGGTATCCTCGGCATTCCAGCATCCAGTGGACCGGGAAAGTGGAAACGCGGCACGATAAGCTTTCGTCCAGGACAAGTCGTAATTGCACAATATCTCTGCTTAATCTAACGTAGTTAAGCGAAGTCTGCCT
The DNA here is from genome assembly GCA_963969485.1 of Nomada goodeniana. Lineage (NCBI taxonomy): Eukaryota > Metazoa > Arthropoda > Insecta > Hymenoptera > Apidae > Nomada > Nomada goodeniana. The sequence goes on along the minus strand of OZ018300.1, from coordinate 15,500,697 downwards.
TAAGTCTGTCACGCAAACTGGTATCCAAACATGTGGATCGCAAATAATCGGGTGCATTGATACTCCGCTTAATATTATGTATGTGAAATGTATTAACGAAATATTGGCAAATGTTGGTTTTATGTTCTATATAAAACCCAGTTAAATCAAAAATTATCTCTTATAGTTCTGAGAATATATTGGGGTATAGAATTCAAATGCTTATACAAAAGTGTTTATATTAAGAAGGACCGATAGGGTCCGAATGCTCCATGCTTCTCTTCTATATTCATTTCGTTAGAGTTTCTCCTTTGAATAAGGACGTGCCTTCTTTTACTATATAAAATAAAGTACTTTAGTTAAACTGAATTGTGTATTATATATTATCACACTTCCTCATAATCTAGTTTTTCCAATAGGTTATGGGCCCAGTTACAGTGTATATTATATGGTACAAGATTGTTTAGTTAAAGTGAAAAGAATAAGTGACAAGTAAAAAAACTTTAGCTTATATACATTTATATTTGTGTATAATTTTTGTTATATTATATGTGTTCCTATAAGTGTTAATTTAAGTGTACAGCTTGGTTGTTCATTAACTGATAAGTGACAATTTTTTATTTCAACGAAAATGGAGAGTTCAAGTGTGAAAAGAAACATTAAACCTTTTGAGGGTGAAAAATACAGTACTTGGAAATTCAGGGTTCGTGCCTTGCTAGATGAACTGAATGTAATTCATGTCATTGATGATGAAATTCCGGAGACAGCAACAGCTGAGTGGATTTTGGCTAATAAAAAGGCCAAAAGCATAATAGTAGAATACTTATCAGACTCTTTTCTTAGTTTCGTTAAAACAGACTATAGTGCTAGGCAAGTGTTGCATAATTTGGATGCCATATATGAACGCAAAAGTATTGCCACGCAATTAGCTGTAAGAAAAACTTTATTAGACTTAAAATTGCAGTGTGATACCTCCTTAATAAGACATTTTGAGATTTTCGATAATTTGATCTTGGATCTACTAGCAGCCGGGGCTAAAATAGAAGAAACGGACAAAGTGTGTCATTTATTATTAACTTTGCCTAAATCCTATGACGGCATAATAACTGCAATAGAGACACTCTCAGAGGATAATTTAACGTTATCTTTTGTTAAAACTAGACTTCTTGATCACGAAGTGAAATTGAAAGACGAGTGCCGTGATACAAGTGGAAAAGTCCTTCAAGCTTACAAATTTAATACGGTTAAGAGACAAAATTTCGAGGTGTCGCGACCGTATAAGATGAACCGTTATGTACAACATAAGTCGCGAGTTTCTAAAACAAATAAAACATCAACGGCAATAAAATGCCATCACTGTGGAAGAAGGGGTCACATGAAGAAAGATTGCTTTCATTATAAAAGGGTTTTACAAAATCAAAATGCAAATAATGAAAGAACATTACAAACTGTACAAATAGCTCAACCACAGCCGGAACAAAGAAACTCAGGCTTCGCTTTTATGGTTGGAGTTTCCCAATCCAACGTAAGGATTAAAAATCAAATTTCATTCGTCCTCGATTCTGGAGCTTCGGACCACCTCATCAACAGAGAAGATTTGGCTACCAATTTTGAAAAATTGGCAATGCCGATAAAAATTTCTGTGGCGAAGAATGGCACCTTTATAATGGCAACAAAGAAGGGCACGATCAACGTCACCAGCAACATGGGTGTTCAAGGGACGATTGACAACGTTTACTATTGTAAAGATGTACCCTACAATTTATTATCAGTCCGAAGAATGCAGCAGGCTGGGATGACCATCATTTTTGATGAAAATGGCGTTAAGATAAGTAAATCTGCGAAAACGATAATGTCAGGTAAGCCATTGAACAATTTAATTGGAATTGAATTTATAGTTAATTCAAATGAAGCAAATTCTATTGTTCGATTAAATAGTAACGAGAAGGATAGTTATGACTTGTGGCATCAACGATTAGGTCATATGGGAAAAACTAAATTTCTAAAATTGAAGAGTAAGCAAATGTTTGAAGATATAGGGCATATCGTAAAGGTCGAAGTTAATGATAAATTATGTGAAGCTTGTATAAGTGGCAAACAAGCACGATTACCATTCAGAAAGGAAAAAGATAAGAGTCATATAAAGCGACCATTATTTATTGTTCATACGGATGTTTGTGGTCCAATCACTCCTCCAACTATTGATGAGAGAAATTATTTTGTGCTCTTTGTGGATGAGAATACGCATTACTGTGTTACATATTTACTTACACATAAATCAGATGTGTTTTCAGTCTTTAGAGATTATGTGGCAAAAAGTGAAGCTCGTTTTAATTCTAAAATTGTCAATTTATATTGTGACAATGGAGGGGAATATTTGTCAAATGAGATGAAGAAGTATTGTGTAGAAAAAGGTATTAGTTACCATTTAACAGTTCCACGAACCCCGCAATTAAATGGTGTCTCGGAACGTATGGTAAGGACAATAACGGAGAAGGCCCGAGCAATGGTAGCCGGGGCTTCTTTAGAAAAATGTTTTTGGGGTGAAGCTGTCCTTACTGCAACGTTCTTGATCAATTTAACCCCAACTAAAGCATTAAAAGAATCCAAAACACCATATGAAATGTGGCATAATAAAAGGCCAAAATTGAAATACTTAAAGATTTTCGGTTCGACAGTCTACGTACATAACAAGACAATCAAGTCAAAGTTCGAAGAAAAATCGTGGAAGGGTATTTTGGTTGGATATGAACCAAACGGATATAAAGTATGGGATGTTGGAACTGGTAAGATGGTGGTAGTTAGAGATATAATAGCAGATGAGACAAATTTCTTAGTATCCAGACCTGTGACAGTAGAGTCTGAAGGGGTTAAAATTAAAAACTCCCATGTTGACACTAGTATAGTATCCAGGCCGGTAGTAATGCCTGAAACTGATGCATCTGACAAATTGTCAAAATCAGTAGAGTCTCATAAATCTGATAATAATAATAAATCAGATATGCTAGAATCTGTGGTTGATGAGATTAATAAAAATACCGAATTAAGTCATGGACTTAATAAATCTATAATTGAAATAGATGTACGCAAATCTTCTTCTAATGATAATAATAATCAAACAAAAAGACAATTGTCTCCTGAGCTAAGGAGGAGTGATAGAATCAAACACCGTCCACAAATTTCTTATAATGAAAACGATATGTCGAATGATTATCTCATGTGTGCTGAATCTTTAATTTATAAAATCCCAAACTCGTACGAGGAAATTAAAACTCGTAATGATAGGGCTCAATGGGAGCGGGCAATTAGAGATGAAATTAATTCTTTGTTAATTAATAATACTTGGATTCTAGTACCAAAGCCAGACAATAAAAATATCGTTGACTGTAAGTGGGTATTTACGATTAAAAATGACGAGTTTGGAAACCCATTAAAATATAAAGCTCGACTTGTTGCTAGAGGGTTCAGTCAACAGTATTTAGTAGATTATGATGAAACATTCGCACCGGTTGCAAGAATATCAAGTTTTAGATTTATACTGGCGTTTTCGAATCAATTCAACTTGTTAGTTCATCATATGGATGTAAAAACTGCGTTTTTAAATGGTACATTGAAAGAGGAGATCTATATGAAGGTTCCAGAGGGAATTGAAAGTGGTAATAATCAAGTTTGTAGATTAAACAAGGCCTTATATGGATTAAAGCAGGCAGCAAGATGCTGGTTCAATGTTTTCGAAAAGGCACTTAAAGATAAAGGTTTTCGAAATTCTTCTGTCGATCGATGTATCTATATATTAAATAGAGGAGACATACGGAAGAATATATATGTGGTTCTTTATGTGGACGATCTTGTCATTGCTACAGCTGATATGGATTTAATGAATAGTTTTAAAAATTATTTGAAGAGTAAATTTTCTATGGTAGATTTGAAAGATATCAAACTTTTTCTGGGAATTAAAGTTGAAAGATATAACAATATGATAACTATGAATCAAAGCTCATACATCAAAACCATTTTAAGTAAATTCAATATGTCTGAATGCAATCCTGTTTGTACACCTCTTGAAAATAAATTAGATTATGATGCCTTGAATTCTGATGAGAAATATGATGCACCATGTCGAAATCTTATCGGATGTTTGATGTACGTGATGTTATGTACCCGACCTGATTTAAGTGTAGCTGTGAATATTTTAAGCAGATATCTAAATAAAAACAACAGGGAACTCTGGCAATGTTTAAAAAGGGTACTTAGATATCTAAAGGGGTCAATTGATATTAAGTTAACTTTTATTCAAGGTGATTACAAAAATCTTTTGACTGGTTATGTCGATTCTGATTGGGGTGGAAATGATGTATATAATAGAAAGAGTACTACCGGTTATTTATTTAAATTATTTGAAAGTTGTACAATTTGCTGGAGTACGAAAAGACAAATGTCCGTAGCAGCTTCATCAACTGAAGCTGAGTACATGGCTCTTTTTGAAGGTGTTAGAGAGGCACGGTGGCTAAAATCATTAGCAGAGAGTATTGATATGGATGTTTCCAATCCGATTATTATTTACGAAGACAACAGTGGCTGCATTAGCATAGCAGAGAATCCAACAAACCACAAAAGATCTAAACACATAGATATAAAATATCATTTCTCGAGAGAACAAATTGAGAACAATATAATAAAATTGAAATATATTCCAACAGGTAACCAAATAGCTGATATCTTAACAAAACCATTACCAACTGTGAAATTTCTGGAACTGAGAAATGGAATGGGTTTGAAATAAAGTTAAGAAATAAATATAGATATTAAGATAGCATGTTTAAACTATCGTGAATAAGTAAATGTATACATAAATATATATGTATATAGTTTTGTATTATTTGGTCTGATTAGGTTTTTCTGGGTTTCCCTAATCCAAAGCAACAAATGTTGGACCATGTGTAGTTGACCCCAGAGAAAGTAAAAGGAAGGTGTGTTCTTATATAAACGATTAATTTTTGAGGAGGCGTGTTGGTTTTATGTTCTATATAAAACCCAGTTAAATCAAAAATTATCTCTTATAGTTCTGAGAATATATTGGGGTATAGAATTCAAATGCTTATACAAAAGTGTTTATATTAAGAAGGACCGATAGGGTCCGAATGCTCCATGCTTCTCTTCTATATTCATTTCGTTAGAGTTTCTCCTTTGAATAAGGACGTGCCTTCTTTTACTATATAAAATAAAGTACTTTAGTTAAACTGAATTGTGTATTATATATTATCACACTTCCTCATAATCTAGTTTTTCCAATAGCAAAAACATAGCGTTAAATAAATATTTCGGACCAGTGGCACGTGAGTCTCGTCAAATGAATATAATTATTCGATGCGATTTAACTAACTTTAATGTGTGCAATAAGTATTAATTGGCTCCTTTCTACGTGCTAACGTGACACGCAAATAAGACATGCGTATACATCGAAAAATAAGCTCGAATCAAATTGATTTACGAAGTTGAATCGTGGTCGCAAAGTTTCTTAGAAGAATTTTCGGCTCTTACGTGTGTTACACTTGAATTACGCGAGAGAAGAACTTCGAGGAAAGTTTTCCACTTGATAATGGTGCGATACAATTCTGTCAGAATATATTTGGTGAAAATCATTTTTCTGGAGAGTGAGCTTGGACCAAGGGTGGTCTACACCGGCTATAAGCCGTATCTTAAATTCAAGTTAAACTTTCGCACACTTGTTCGCGTACACGAGCAACTTTTCCAAGTGAAACTTAAAATTACAAAATAGCGTGCTGCGAGGTGTAGGTACCATTGCAACTATAAACTGCATTTTCAAGAAATTCGTATTAAGTTATTCAAACAATAAATGTCGCAAACAGGACGTCCCTCTGTAAATTACATCACTTTACTCTCAAGGCTGATTCAACGACTTTGTTTATGGATTCAAAAATGGAATAAAGATTAATTCTGATGCCATAGATTTATATGCATACATGTTACATGTATTTACAGATATTGATACATATAACACGCAGTACAGAATGTACTCGTAATATCTCACCCATACGAATTTGTTATTCAACACATCGATACTGGAAATACGTTAAAATTTATGACGCAGGTTAATCGTTATATAAACTTCGTTACACTTTTATGCACCCCCATAGGTGTACCCCTGTCCCAACTTAATTAAAACATATAATTACTAGAAAAATAGGTATCCCATTATTTCGGACAAAATGAATGACACGCGAATCATATTGTTAATCACATTCCGTCGAAAATTGTGTGCACGCGCTACATCAAATTTATAATGATAACGCAAACATTCCCCGTGTTCCGTTGCAAAATATAGTCCTGCCCTTGCTCACAATTCCTTTCGCCGGCCTTAATTGACCCTCGTAAATGTTGTTTGCAAATCTATCGTACGGCAACAATTTAACCCTACAACTAACGAGGCATTGAAATAACGAAGGGAATGATAAAAACGTGAGCGGCATCTTTCCATTTAGCGCAAAGTGTTCTTGGGCTACAAGAACGTTTGAGGATAACATGGTCCAGGGAGGAAACGTGTACACGGGTGACAGGAAGCGTCTTCCCTCGTTGTGAACCGTGACTGCGCAATACCCAGGCTTAAACTGCCGCACTTAAGCAAAGTCTACGTCTGCTGGCAGGCCCGTTCCAAGGCGTGCTACACTCTATACTCATTTTAACCCTCTACAGCTTAACACCCTGGCCTTTCTCTTTTCCCGACATTGACGCGCTCCCGCACCCTCCTCTTTCCATGCACCGAACATGTTCCCGAACTCGCAATAATTAATACACAGGTTCCCGTTCTTCGAATCCCTGCCCCCGTGTCCATCTGTCCTTGAAATGCACGGCCAGGAAAAAGGCGTCGGTGTCGTTTAAATACATTTGAATTTATTTAAATAGAAATTATATCGCGCCGATGGCGGTCTTCTTTCGCCCCCTGTATGGCATTTATTTTTTCCCCCTTCACCTTTCGGATTCTATTTAAATTTGAACGCCAAACGTATGCACGTGTTACCGGCGGGCGCATAAACACCGTCGAGCTAAAGAGTTTGCCGAGTGCAATCGTCCAAACTGTTTTCGGGCCGGAGTTGCGAATTACCCGAAACGATATCAACAGGAATACTTGGGCGAAAGCTTTTAACAAATTATGTTCAAGTTTATTCATACAGCCCGTTCGCCGGTCAATTTCATGTGAAATATTAGACTGGTAATTAATAATTGGTAATAAATAATTTTCCATTTTTTCAGGCTCTTTTAAGACGGTTATGTGGCTTGTCCTGTATGCGATAGGCTGATTCTTATGTTACGATGTCGAAGCTCGCTCACCTTTACTCTTTCGCAAGTGATATGAATACATGAAAGAACGGTGTCCAATGCAGATAAGTTAACAGAGAAAAGGAACGCGTGTAAAAACCTCTGGTTGATGATATATTTTCAAAACTGTTGCCGTGCAAATAATTGCATGAACGAAAAATGGTATCGGAATGATTTAAGTCCACTCAATATAAATTTTACCGTCACTTTCGTTTCGTGTGCTCGTTCTTTACTGCAGGCATCTACGGAGGCCTTAAAATGCTAAACGATTGATACGAAATTCTCTGCGTTATTTGATTATTCGTCATTCTTAATCAAAGGGTGATCAAATTTACTAAGTTTAGTGTTCTCATTCGGAAATGGAAGAAAAGATAAAATGTAAGTTTTTGTTGAAGAAAACTCTTGCGAGAAAATTGTTGATTGTAAATTAAATGCAACTTCGAAATAGTTCCACTGAGGACACTTGCACAGAATATATCTGACGACGCATTCGTGTTCAATACTTGCGAATTCAAGAAAAATTTATAATTTCGTTATCGCTATGGGAGAATTATGGGAGAAATTTCGTAAAAATTCGTGAAATGATTGTCTGCCTCAATTAATAGACAGGATGCTTGCAGCGAATACGCCATTTCGTTCAACGTTTCTCCTTTATTTAAGTTCTTTCATATAGACTGTAAATTTAAAATTAGTCCCTGCTAATTTCGTAGAAGTACTTATTTCTACTGAGGATAAAATGAAGCATCATTATGTTCCACATGCACGAGGAATGGATAATTGAGCGACGAATAAAGGGTTCCTATAATTAGAGAACAGGGCTTTTCACTGAACTTTCTTCCCTCGGTAACATATTGAGGGTATATTTTGCATAAGAATGTAGAGCTGGTAATATGCTAAAACGTTTTATCCCCAATTCAGGCACTTTATTTCGCGCACGATCTTTAGTGTCACTAAAGCACCTGCACGTTATACATAGAATAATATAAATGAAAAGATTCTACAAGATTCTGTACCCTTTGTGATACAGATTTTCATATCCTCATTCCTATGGATGTAATTGAAATTAACAGAATTTATTTTAATTGACCGATACAAGTATTAAGCTGCGTTATGCTCTGAAGATCATATTAATAAACGAACGAGAATCGTTGAATATTTTGCTCGTCTATGCACTCATCTAGAATCTGGACAATAACAGCGTGAATTATTCGAGGTATCTGGTTGTTAATTTTTTAAATGTGTGTTCTTGACTCTTTTTCCACATACATATGTTCTAAGTAAATCCATATCCATTTCACCCATCTTGGGTACTTCTGTCACAACTGTTATAACATAAAACGCATCCCGGTACTTCTGTTACACGTGCCAATGATACGAATTTATATTAATTTTATTAAAATACACTATCACCAAGTATACAAATACCTATACATATAGCATACTGTACAGTAGAAAGATTACTTAGTTATATGTGTTGTATATCGTTTGTATAATTATGTGAAAACCGTTCAAGGAAAGTAGTTACGCACACTGTATAATTTTCGTTGAATAGCTGCATAACTTTGCGTTTGCTGAAACGTTTTCGTTTCACGCGTATCGTAAGGGCGTGCGAAATAATTAAAGCACCCGTGATCGCATTAAGCCGTGTCGTTCACGAAGGATACTAATACAGACCAGCGAGTGGATTTTTCGAATAGGAATTTTGCGATATTGCCAATTTGTTTCGCACAAACGACTTTCCACAGCAGCAATTCACGATTACCCGATCGCGAATTAACGAAATTTGCTTACGCTCCAGTTTTTCGCCCGCGCCGTTCGTTGATTGCTCATGCGGGAACTGTAGCTTTTTATTCTACAGACGGCTCTGCATGAAAAGTTATTAAATAGAATCGATTCTTACGAGACGGCCGCTTGAAATTCGGGTCAGCAAATTTGCCTAAATTTTACACGCGTGTGTTTGGGTGTATGCATGTGTGCATTCACGTAGCGTTCCACGCAGGACGATAATTGGTCAAGTGATTGATATCGGTTCGAGTTTCTTAAAGGGACAATTAAATTGTATTAATTCGTCGATGCGTACATACGTATAACTGGGAAAGTATTTATGCATAAATGATTATATTACATTGGCAATGTCCGTTTAGTAATGCACTTGTTATAGTTACAGTTTTATCGTAATATTTTTAAAATAAGGTAACACCAAAGTAGTAGTGAAAGTGTGAACAGATATGTTTGCCATTGAATCTTGCACCTTCTCGAGTAAGAAATGTTTAGAGATATGTTCAGATTTACCGATCGTAATAAATGTCTTTCTTTAGTTTAATACTTCTTATTTTACGGGACTGTTGGCATACGTGTTGCGTAGCGGATTGGAAAAAATTGTTATCTGTTAGTAGAAGAAGTTTGCAGGATGACGATGAAAGGTGTTCGATATGTTAGAGAAACTATTTAAAATCCGTCGAGGCGTAGGGAAATTTATTCAGTATAAGATAGATCACGTGCACTGATTTCGTCGAATGCGGCATTTAAATCGTTCATTATTATTTTATTATCTATTATACCGTTCTTTCTCGAAGTTTAAGTATCATTTAATTTCTTCTTTTGTTCTGACATATCAGAGGAAATTCCACTTGATTTTGCTTTGAACTCGTTTTACAATTATACGTATATTGAACGTTTAATATTTCGATCTGATTCTGCATATAGATGTTATCCTTGATAGCATTGTACAATATAAAATAAAATCTTTATATGCGAATCAAAGATTGAATAATTACAGTAGAATCGTCTATTGCTGTAGACATTATATTATTTACGGAACGATAAATATTCTGCATGCATTTTTAAGCGCGGCCAGTTCGTCTTTTATTTTTTTGAATTAGTAACATGTCAATTACTGTTTCACGATATCTCACATATTAATACACTAAATATATTTACAAGTTCTACCAACTACACTACACATCAGGCCAATCTTCTCCTTTGCATTCGTCCATACTGGACTCACTTATGATCACTGTACTAAAAAAAAAAGAACCAGTGGATTAGAATTCCTTGCGGGAACCGGATTCCACTATATCCCAGCTCGGCTATACGGGCATCAAAAGCTTCTGTTGATCACAGTTTCTCAAGTTTATGCGAAGAAGAAGATAGGGACCATACATGTCAAGTTAAGAGGCATCGTTAGTGGAGGGTTTACCTTGTAGGTAAAAAGGTTTGCAACGACGCAGGCGAGCATGGCTTCTCTGCCCATTGGGACCGTCACGTTTGTTATTGGCACAGTGAAGCTCGGTCCCTCTGAAACACAAGGGTATTGTCTTCTAAATAATTCGGTCTATTTTGTCGTAAAAAAAAGCCTAAGTAGGCGGTATATATATCTTAGTTCACTCGGCCCTCGGTTTTCGGGTATTCCTTCCACATGCGAAAAAAGATATAAATAAGAGAGAAGGCCGCTTTCACATTAGTTTCATTCCAATTTAATACAAATCCTTAGCTTATTCAAGAAATTAAGAAACATTCGGATGCTGCCGTATATTATCAATTATTAGTTTTGACGTAACAGCATATAAGTATAGTATTATTATATAAGTCATTGTTTCACGCGTATAAAGTTATTTATTGCGTAAGTGGAGGGATGAATGTACCGGTCATGTCCTCAGTTATAATTACTCAAAAGTTAATAACTCTACGGTATAATAGGTACAAGTTTTTACGAGCAAAGTATTAATGGGACACATGTATTTGTAATAAAACTAAAACGTTTCGACGCGAATAAAAGGAAGATCCGTAGTTTCGCCTATCACGGCAAACTAGAATGTACCAAATGCAAATGCTCGTCCCTTTCAAATCTTAAATGAAAGCTTACAGTTATATACTTATAGCAAAACGTTATCCTCTTTTACTATCTAGTTTGTGCAGTTGAAAATATATAAGTAACTACCAGAAGGTCGTAGGTGAAAAAAGGAAGTGTGAAGTGTTAGAATATTCGAGGTACAGGAACGGCTGAGGCGGGCCATGTGCATTTCGCCGATGCACGCTGTCTTTGTCTAGCGTAGCTTTCTTGCGGGGCGAACCCTAAAATGGTTAAAAAGGGCCATGGTGACGTAGGCGTCCTCACGACCGACGCTTTTGCCAAAGGAAGGCATTCTTGTATAGACTTCGGTCAAGAGAGCACACTATTAATAAACGGAATACCTTGTTAATATATACACGCCTACGCAATTATTCTAATACCTAATCGAGACTTCGATTCGAGTATTAGTGATTTCTCTTACAGAAGGATCTGTTTCTTTGAAAACGTTTGTTCAAGCAAAAACAGATCATTCCAAATGACTTTGAAATTTTCTATAGTGAAATGTCATTAGAGGATTTACATTCATTTGAGCTGAAGAGAATTTTATTAGGTATAGAATTTATGGCAAAATTATGCACAGATATATGTAAGCGTTGGCTGGATCGGGTGTCTTTGTAAGGCCCTTATCGCTGTTTACGGTAAGGCGCCATGGCGTCGCCATTACGTCGGAGGGGTGGTATGGTTTCGGTATGGGAAGGGACAGCCTTTTTCGAGAGGCCCAGTCTTGTCGAAGCCACAGTGAAATAAAGAGAGCATTATTACTTTACTCCAGAGAGCCTACATTTATTGAAAGACCCTTCCATCCTAAATATAGAAGTTCCCGTGTGTAACAGTGCTAATCCATAGTGTATATTTGTTCTTCGAGTGCCAGGATAGATTAAGGTTTTTATGTGTATGAATGAATTGTGCTGACTCAGTGCTGTATGACAAAGGATCGAGATCCAGTGATAGAAATATTGGATGGATGTTTCGATTGCGGCAACGGATAGGAAAGTGTAGAGGTTTAGCAGCTAAGCTTGCGGCGTGAAATAGCTAGTACTCCATGGCAGTATAAAAAGGCCAGTGGCCAAATATTCTTGAGGGCAGAATTTAAGATCTTCCGGTCCCGTTCATAATTAATCAATTGAAAGACTGTGAAGACTGAACATTGAACATTGAAAGACTGGCAGTCGCAGTCATTCACTTCTAACTTTAACGCCGGAAATATGCACAAGGTACGCAATAGTAACAATTCAAACGACATAATCGTTGGATAAACATTCAGATGGAATAATAATATTGTATGCAGGTTGTTTCGGAAATCGTGGTATCGATTTCTAAATTACATATGCCAAAAAATATATATTCTTCATATTGAAAATAAAAAATGAAGATACCCTAAATATTCATATCAAACGGCACCTTATAAGTACACCGTGAAATGCTTGTATAATTAAGTGCTACATTCGAGCGTATGCAAGATAACTACTGTAGCTATTTATATCACGGAATCGAATATAAATAAACGACTCGTTGCTCTTTCATAAATAAGTTGAACTGAATAATGTCATGTTCGTAAAGGAGTAGAATATACGGAATAAATTCATGTGAAGATGCTAATAAATTGCAAGGGAGAAGTGAGCAACCTTCGTCTCCCTTTTCCCCGCTGCAAGTACATTCAATCTAAATAGCGGTTACAAAAGTCGGACACGAGAGTGCGCGAGACGATGCAATTATTGCTTCCTTTACTTATTCAAGTACAAACATTTTTAATTAAATTCCGCGTTTTTCTTTCCTCTCGATTTTCAACTCCAACTCCTTTCGCGCGTAGCTCTAATTAAAGAACGAACGAAACGTCTCAAAGAATAGTGCGACGAACAAAAAGGTTCGAGAATATTCATCGACCGCAGTGTTATTGGCCACGCAGTAGGGAACTCAATAGAAGCACGCGTCTGGTTAAATTTCGGAGCAAAGTTTCTGGGGAACACATCGTTCCTAGTGCAAACATGTGACGCCTCCGGTTCCCTAAGTAACTCATTCTCTACATTCTGCTGAATCGACATACTGCCGAGGATTTACTGACACGAAACAGTTTGGTTTTGTACAACATATCGCATGCGACAGTCTGCAGGCGCAAGCAAAATAAGCATCTGCTCGTGGAAATGCATGTCTAACTAAATGTATTTATAGTTCGTGTGTGTCTAGTTGGTTACGTTACACTTGTGGAATTAAACCGCAACATTTTAACAACCGACTCGGGAATGCAATTAAAAATGAAGGCGAACGAAGCATCGATCGGTAACTTAATGTAACACGAATTGTTCTCTCGTTTTAGCGGTTTGTTTGCACAATTTACAACTCTCATTTGCTACATAAAAAGAAAATAAACGCTATGTATCCACCTCGTGTTACATATTTATTTAAAAAGAATGAACAATTTTGCATTGTGCTTCGTATAATAGAATAATGCTTATTGGGGGCGTTCGGTTCGCCACTCGGAACTGTTACTTCTCTGTAGATGTGCATTGCTTGATTTGCATTCAATATTTCTATTTACCTCTAATTAATATAACGTAATTGCAACTTTAATGAATCTAATTTTATCGTTTAATGGCTGAAAGTTGTTGATTGAAATATTCGGAAAAATTGAAACCTGAACACCTCAGCAGCCCATCCATCTGATTTCATCCCCTTGACAGTTGGTGATAATTTAATTTTATACTACACGAATTTGTAAATTATATGCCGTTATTAATCAAGCTCGCGCAAATTGTTTCTCGGAATTATGATTACAACGGTAATGGTAAATTTGATAAGAAACAAATTTGCATACTGTAGCTGCGAAATATTAATAATCTAACACGATGAACGTTTCTCCTCGCTATCATCAAATCATTGCAGTATTATCCCATCTAGTCTGCCATTAATTTATGCAGTGCCTCCCTATGTAAATATATGTTTGTTATCATACTATGATATGCAGACTTCAATTCTGCAACAGGGATATCTAATTTCGCATAGCTTCGTTGAAACATTCAATATATGTATACATATATGAATGCACGTAGGTGCTGTAACAAGCTTCCGGTATTAAAATCGATAATTTCACAAATCGTGAAAATTGTTAAAGGACGATTATTTATTAAAAGTTTTAGCACATAGGTGTATATGTGGGATGCAAGAATTCGTAGAAATGGTATGAGAGGGCTTTGTATGAATCGTGTGAAGGAAGTATCGAGTGTTGCGCGAAGTGTGAATGAAGAGTGTTAGTCGAAACGCCGAATGCGGACCGAGTGAATGTTTATCTCGAGGATAGAGTGGATGGATTCGGGGAATGCACGTGGAGTCTAGGATGCATGGTGACCCGTGGTCGAACTGTGACACGTGGTAAGAGTGTGTGTGTCGGTGTGGGTCTTAATGAGTGAGAACTAATGGTGAATAGAATGAGAGGGAAAATGCGTGAAAGAATATATGCAGTGGATGATGCGTGCGAGGACAGAGTTGAGGTGGAGTCGTGTGAGAGTTGAAACGGTGTCGAGCGAGAATTGTAGCGAGAGCATTGGTGAGATAGTATATATTGTGTTGTGAGAGAGAGTGATTAAGAGTTATTGAATAACAAAGTAATTTTACGAGAAAGTAAAGGCAATCATAATTTCCCCTGAAAAATAATCCTACATATATGCATTATATACGCAACATTAATAAACTGAGAACTTTTTCCTTGTCCAAAACCAATACTTTATTCAACTTATAATTACTTTAACAACTAGAATTAATGCTGAGAGACGTTTTTCTGTTTCATATGTTAAAATCTGGCGTTGGATGATGATTTGATAGATAGAAGTGGGAGACAACTCGAAAGGTATGTGAAAGAAAAGATCCTGATATTGAAAAAAAGATGCAAGATTAAATATGTGTAAAGTATATAGAAGTGTAAGTAGTAGAGAGAGAGACAATAATGTACGATCAACAACATTTTCATTAAAAGGCAGGAAAATAATTAAAATATTCCGTTGATATATTCCTTCTAGCGACAATTAGTACACTGTTAAATGAATTACTTTTAATTACAAATGATATTCATTTCAATTGAAGAACCCAAAATTTGATTAACAGAAAATCTAATTATAGACCTAATCAACCTGTATTATGCACATCAATATTAACGCTAAATAAATATCAATTCATTTCATAAATTTCGATACGTATTATTCAATATAATTCTTACCTTTTTTTATAACTGAATATATCCTCTACCCGAGCAGAACAAAACGTTTCAAAAAATTGAACATTAGCGTACGAATATGTAAACTAATTATAATTCCTTTTAAATATTAATTGCATAAAATATGTATTTAAATACATATTTATAAATACGAGTTTAAATTTGCATGGCCTTGGATTACTAACTATCCAGTCTAATTTCCAAGAGATTTCAAAAGTTTGTTAACGTTCCATTCATTACAATTTTTAATCGATGAAGAATAGAATTTACTCCAACGTGTGTTTTTTTTCTCATAAATGGTTTTGTAAAACCAAAGTGGCCTTGGTGAAATGGATTTCTATTCGTCAGATATGAATATAAATGGAATATCGTTTTAACTGTTCCAAGTTTTACTAAAGGCTTTATACAAGCAAGCAAGATTCAGGATATTTATATTCTCCTCGCCGCTGTGTTACCAGTAATTGTAATATCAAAATTATGCAAGATGATTCCATTGCATTTGTAAAGTTCATCCCCGTCCTAATCAGGATACATACATATTATAATGCGAAAACTTCAGAAATATTGTCCACTGACTTATTACCGTATTCTGCGTGAAAATTGAATCAGTGAAAACTTACAGGAATTTGAATTTACAAACAGCACAAATTCCAATCAGAATATTCCTTGAACATTCAGCATTCAGTGTTTTCGACGCACGACGAATAATAATTAGGTTATCGATTGTAATATTTGAAATAAATATTGACTACTAATTTTAACTTACACTGAAATATTCAAGACAGACAAGAAGTAGATATTGTGATTTCTTAGTAACTACTATAGTATTTCCCTTACACTAAGGTTTCATTTAAATATAACTTTGTTATGGAATTCCTCACTACATTTGACATAATATATTATATCAACATATACATTATTAATATATTTACGAATTCCGTACAATAATGGTCGTAATAAAAATTTATTACAAGAATTATTGTACCAAAGTTTTCTTTCAATTGGAAATCGTCAAATTGCATTTGCATTTGAAATATTTATAATGCAAAACTCACTGTACTCGCGCAGAAACCGTATGACATCAGAATAAAATTGCGTAGTCATATAAATGCGGTAATCTGTATTTAAAGGGATTATTGGGGCTAGTTAGCGAGTCTTCGGTTCCCAAAACGCTTTGAGGATTTGTTACGCTAAGTAGCCATGTACGAATTGCGTAAAGGCGATGGAGTGGCAAAGGGGGAGGGGGAATGTTGGCAAGGGGGTTGAAACCCGGTGTGCGCCAACAGATAAGCACTGATCCCAATTACACGTTGGGTAGACCGGTTTCCAGGCTGAACGGATCATGGATTATTGACTCCATCTTGATTACTTGGCTCTCGTCAATACAATTGAGAGATCGATACACCTTGAATTTCCTGCACTTTACCTATACGCATATCACTGCCACTGTTACAGTCGGGAACGATTTATTCGTCTTCGAATTTAAAATTCTACGGAGCAATTCAATCGTATACACAAAATTGCGAAAACAATAGGCGGGGCAGTATGCAGAACATACGTCAATCCTTTTACTCCTTATTTTTACAACGTGCACCGGTAAGCATCGTAAGCTTTATTTTTGGTCTTTTGTATTGTAGAAACAGCTAGATCAATGACGATACGGGACGGGTGATCCCCAATGGAACAAAATGATATATGTACCTATTCGAAAAGATGCAGGAAGAGAAGCAAAGTGTCAAAGTTATGTTTCTGCTTAACCATATATTTTGTAGGCCGCCTTAATTTTTCTAATTCATCGGATTACCTTTTATTACCGATGTTCTGTTACTCTGAATCTAGTAATTTGGAGGTATTTATGTACGCACTAATGGTGCTTGTGTAATTCTGAATGGTACTTCTTATATTAGTAATATTATACGTTTATTTAAAGTCGAAAGCAATTTGCTCTGCAAAATGTGTACGTCTATGTCGACAAATAGATTTTAACCAAATTATGTAATACATAAATCGTGAAATATCCTAGACCCAAATATTCTTTATTTTACCATTTCGAACAGTACAATTTGAAACAATAAATTCTTATTTCGTACAGTGTGAAACTATTCTTCCGCGTGTTTCGTACAAAATATCGTACACATACAGTATATTTTCAAATTGATAGAACTATATTTGATATTCGGCTGTATTAAATCGGGGATTGGAATTCAACAGTTCGGATTATGAACGCGTGCGCTGAGTTCCATGTTCTAAATCCACTTCACTTTCGGTTAGGTTAATTGGTTAGATGAATGGGTTTCGTGATCGATGAAATCCAATTAAAAGGCTTATCTAATTGTAAGTTTCAGATTGGGTTTCAGTAAAATTAAATCATTTGCAATGAAATCGCGATGGTATTTCGATGGTTATAGAGTTGCCTCCAATTGCGGAATCAGTAGAACAAATTCCGACGCGCAATGTTTTATTTAGTGTTGCAAAACGATACAGGCAAACAGGAGAAACAGAAGTTGAGAGGCGAATGTGAGTTGCGGTACGAACTGGAGAGATATAAAAAAGCTGTTATAGATCAAACAGAGCTTAATGGAAGTCAAACAATTATTATTTGCTTCATATACGACGTATGTAATGAATTCTGCAAATTATTTTCCCCAATTATACTTTTACACAATACTTTAGGCTCTGTGTGTTTATTTCCTCCAATTAATAATCCAAATGTACACGGTGCATTTCAATTAATATTGCTTGAGTTAACAAGAACACTGATCATTTAAGGTATGCGGATCAACAATTACGAATATTTACATACTAATAAATTGAGACAATATTACAAATGTATCATTTTGGAATAAGAATTTCTTCTGATACTTCGCGATATCAAATATGATATCTTATTCGTTTAGAACAGCTCTCTCCCTCGTGTTTTTTAAAATGTCACCCCGGTGGCAGCGTAATATTGCAGAAATGATTTAAAAAGAATTTTATTGCAAATCATACGTGTGTCGCAAAGGTACACACTGTATATTATAAATTACTGCATTAAATATGCATCACTCGAATATATCACTCGAGAACGCTATAAAATATCTAAAATTAACAAAATTTCCATATTACCGTACGTTCCGATTTACTTCAGCGTATTCGTCCTCTGACAAGAAAGGTGAGCGCATCAAAGGATTCACAGCACTGTCATTTTTTGCGAGAGAGCTTTGTCTCAATCTGCGTTATCAATAATATTCCATACTTCATATTGATTTAATAATGAAACGAAATCACGCTTCGCCAACGGGAATTAGTAGTTACGACACGCGATTCATTATTTAATGCCACCCACTATCCGCTACACTACATCATTCATTGTTGTAGATTCCAGAAAAACGAATGGCCAATCAAATATATACAGCTACGTGCACAAAGGGAAAGGTACAGTTACTATCAAATCGTATAACCACTTCATCCTTTAATTACTATTGGTTCAAGATCCGTTTGACCTGTTTCTTGCTCCTTCCGCAAAGTAGTAAACTGCTATGTGCTACGAAACGGGGGATATTGTTATATTTTCTATAGCCTTTTCACGATACGATTTACGGACCGAAACGATTATCGTAAATTAATGAATTAATTGAGAAAATAAATAAACGGCACCAGGAAATAAATCTGCAATCTCTCTGGTAGAACGACACGCACAAACATTAGGACGACACGCACATCGACGTTACACTCACACCACTTTGGATGATTCACCTTCGTGGCGGAAAGTAGGGTGGATTGCCCCAACGATAGCCTGACCTAGGTTCATCAATATCCAGCTATTGAGACCTTGGTCATCCGTTATCGTACTATTATCCACGGGGTAGCACCAGCTCGCAAAAAATGTGCCCGCTACCGCAAATATGAAAAAGCACGTTGCACGCACGGAAAATCCTAAATGTAGGATTTTCGAGATTAAAAGTAACGTATATAGAACGTAGGTCGCATAAAATGATTGTTACAGCCATACCAGGGGAGTTTCACATTGTGACAGTATTTTCTAACGAAAACTAGACTGTCGGCAGGTTTGACCCGGCTCAATTTTGGTTGAAAAGGTATCGTCTATAGTTTGCGTGCCACAAGTCATTCGACACAGGTCTGTTTTCCCACAACGAAACTTTAAAACGTCATATTGAATTTCTCTGCCATCGCGGCAAATAGGGTGTACATTCTCGCGAAAAATGTTTTTTTTTTGTATTTTAAGAACATCATACGCATATGCATATATATGCATACATATGAGCTTTGAATTAATATTTTCAAGCACGGTCGCATCACTAAAATACCAGTTACTATTCAAAGTATTCCCGATACGAAAAATTATGAACTACCATATTTGGTAACGTATGAATCTTAAAATGTAGAAAAAATGGTTTGCAGAGATAGAAGCGAAATGTATCAATATTAATAACTACTGCAAAACGAGCATGTTGAAGTATTTTTTATAATTGCATACATATTTAATTGCCACGGGTGGATTTGGTTTGTATTTCATTTATGACAAGTTGTTTTAAATTTTTACAGAAAGTTGAACAGGGGAAGTATTCTTGTTCGGCAGAAATGTTACTTCATTTTTAATATGTATGAGTAAGGACGAAGTAAAATTGCAATTAGGTAACTACTTTGAAAACGATAATGGAAATGTTTTAAACAAATTTGTCTTTAGAACCATCCTTTACACTTTCTCACGTTTGTGTTATACATGTAACACGTGTTTCAAGTATGTAACTATGCACATGTCCAGAAGCTCAAGGTACATCTAGTAGAAAATGCGTAGGGAAATCTTTCATTTCCAGGCTGTGTTTCCTTCATAAAGAATGTACTCCCATAGAACTGTCGATGACAAAAGAATGTCGTGCAGAATGAAGAAGATAGCGATGATTACTCATACACATACACTTCGAGACCATCCTTACACAGTCTCACACGTTCTCATTCTCACGAAGCACGCAAGAAAAGCACACACAACACTATGTGCACATATAGGAGTTTTATATTAAAAAGAAAAAGATACGCGACATCCTATGCAGCAACAAAATGTGCAACATATGCACAGTTTATGTATGATAAATAGTTATTTACGTCAGTCATATTTTCTGCATAATATGTGACACACGCCATTATTTATTCCAGATATCGTCGCACGTGAAGAGTAAGGTAATTATATGCATAAAATAGGTACGCTTAATATTACATACAAAAGGATGGTACTTCATTCATTTTACTCTTATTAATGTGAACAGTACGCTGTTGCTCGCTATTGATAAGATTCTGAATAATACCAACATTTATCATATCAAAACGAAACACGTCGCATATATTGTGCATAAAAGCGTGTTACATCTATGTGCTAATTTTTTATGGACACGCACACGAACCTCGCGCAATTTTATCTCGCATTAAAAACTCTGGTAAAATTCCATTTGCCAGTCAGAATGTTAAAGGCATGAATAATACTTCCATACTATTCGACGAATTTCATAATCGTTACGATAATAAATTCTTTTAGGTCTAAGATTCTTTTCAAGCCTCCTTATCGTATACCTAAAATACTATAAATAATTTATTCTTGACTATCGAGTACCGTAAATAGAATTCTCCCCTTCATCCCCGTAAAAGAGAGTAACGTGATTGTTAAAAGTTATCGTAAATACAGAAGGATAGTTAACGTCACGTAGAAAGGAACGTATTGTTTTCGTAGAAAGTCGTTACGTTCGTTGCCAGGATAGGAACGTTTTAGCCTAACGTTGGTGCAACAATCGATGCTTCTGGATCGATGCCCAAATGCCCACTTTTTCCGTGCTGAAAGTGCGGCCTCTAACGTTGGCCGTACAGTGCTATCGGTTCTTACACGCGAAACTTTTCTTGTTTAATGCGATTTCTTGTTACTCCCTGAAAGATCATTTTCAGACGTCGGTTCGTAATAATTAAGGACTGTTTATACGTGCCCTTCTCCTCAATTTAATCTGACAAATACACATTTATACACTGTTCCAATTTCCCATCAAACTTTGGAAGCGTCCCGAACAATGTAGGTTCGCTTCGCCAGATTTGTCAGCTATATTCGAAACAGTATTGCATGCGCAAAGTTATAGAGAAACATGTTTTATTCTTCTTCTGATTATGTAGTCAGATTCACGCGTATGATTTAAACCCCCGGCCTGCCATGCGTTGGCATAATTCGGATCGTCTAAATTTTGAACACATTTTGGAAAGTACAATGGACCGGTAAGGAACAATGGAACGATCGGGGCAGTGAGGCCTATACTCAGCTACCATAGCACTATTATTATTGTTGTAGAAACTGTATTGTCTAGGCATCATATCGACATAATCTTTAGCGGAGTAACTACAAGATCGACGTGAACACTGTAGATCAATGAACAAAATTAATTTCAAAACCTAGTCTGGCGTACAATACGCATCCCTTGACTTGATCATGGGGAAACTCTTGGCACGAATAAACGCGAGGATGCGCAAATAATGCGCACTCTGCTTTCTGCTCATTATCAATGCAAGAACAACGATTAATAATTTATGAAACACATTCAAATATTATAGACATACCCAACTGTGTATTTTGCGCAGAACCTTAATTTAGATATAGAACCTTAATAAAAAAAAATAATTATTCCATTATTTAATAACAGAACAATAATGCACGGTTAATATTCTACACATTGTAATTGCACGAATACTTTTGTATCCTACTGCATTTGAAGTTGCATGTACAGAATGACCTGTTGTGCGCGGCTTCAGATATTTAGCTAACGTTTGTTAAAAACATTTCTATATAACAGTGAACCGTTATTAAATTAAGCATCAGTTAATTAAATTGATTGCCCAACTGTTTTTAGGTATAATCCTGTTCCATTAATAAAAATTATACTATTCAATGTGCCCATGGACACTTACAAATTTTTGGGCGTCGTAGAGAAAGAATTAGATATATGTCGGATATTTATTTACCGACGAATGTTCCATTGTACTCAAAAATGGCAGAATGGCTGCTCGTTCGATCCAGAGCTACGACATTCATGTATGCAAGTACATAAACGTACAAATGGAGAAGCATTGTGAACCGTACATAACTTCAAGTTCCATTCGCCCCTTCCGCGTGACTGTCCCCTCGGATCTCATTGTTTCCCCGATGAACAAAAGTCAAACAGCATAGTTTACCGGCGTAAACGATTTCCTAGTCGATTAAGGGAAACAATACACCGGTTTGTTAAAGAGGCAGAAAAATCAGTAGTGAGCACTTTTGAACGGTTTGAATTGAATTTGTTTTTCGTGTGTCGAAAGAATAGACCACATTTAACTTTCATGTGCAAAAATGTAATTGGTCCAATGGAAATAGATATTATTTGCTTCTATATTGATAAAGAACTGCGGAAATAAATAAACCCGATACGATATGCAATATTTAAACTTGACGAGAAACCAGTATTTTGTGTAAGAAATTAAATAAATTGAGAGATTTTTGTACGTGATTATAGAAGATTTGGTCTTGAATCTTTCAAGATCACCTTATTTTTGTTATAAAGGAAAAGCTATATTTTGTGTGCTGATAATATACAACGCAAGTACCACTACAGCCAAATTTAATAGGGTACCGCATTAATTGTAAGCCATTTCAATTCATGGAAAAATTCGAGATTCTGATGCCTGAGGGTTAAATGAACTTAGAACTATCCAACAAAGGAAACACAAACATATTTTTCAAAGCTTCAGTTAGCTTCTCTATCGTTCTCAGTTAAATCGAACACACTGTATGTAATATTTAGAAAACAGGGAAATGCGTGCTTACATTTCAAAAACAAAAGGATGCAGAGAGTTGCTGTATATCCATGCATGTGCGAGTGAATGCTTTTAAGGGAAAACGTCACGCAAAATTTACAACAACAATCCAATCCAAACTCACAATTGTTTGCCAGACTTTCAGGTGCATTTGCATTGAAAAATTGTAAAGTTATAAAAAGTCGAATGCATGTATGAAACATTTAAGTACCATTCCTATCACGTACTATATAAAACATCCGCCGGAACAATGTGCCTATGCATTGTCAGAACGGCGTAGAATTATAACGATAGTAAATGAAGTGTCTCAAGTAGATTTATATACATTGCAAGAATTTGATATATCCCCAAAAAAACAGCATTCAATTTTCTGCGTCCGCGTATTATTATTTGCAGCATACTGAATGCGAGCACAGTGAAATAAAAATGTTTCAGATCGCGATGTTCCTCTTCATATATGACTACATGCAATTTAATTACTATCAACCCTTTCTAACACTAAACACATTTAACGTCTGTTTCTAAATCAGTCTGTTTCCATATGTTTCTAAATAAACAGCGGTGAACGTAATTTATTGTGCGGTAACCATCGAGAGGGTGTAGTATTTTAATATGTTAAATGAGAGGGCCGCTTTAAACCTACGCGCTAGGAATTTTGTAAACGGTGAGTAGTCGTTTTAGTTCAAACGTCGGACCGTTTACAATTTCCAAATCACGTCTGATCCCCCTTCAAAGGGAATTCATTACTCTAAAGAGTTATATAAGCAGAAATTGTATTCCGGATACACCGTGCACAATTTAGAAAACGTAGACAAGGTAGAACAAACTAGAAAAAATGGACTGAACGATGCAGAGACAAAGGTTTCGTGCAGAGTCAGACCCTAAGCCACCGTTTCGAGAATGTTAAGCAAGATTGTCAGGTAAATACGCAGCAACGAGAAAATGATGTTCAGCTTCAACGTGCGCAGCTTCAAGCAGACTTTCAATTCCATTCCGTCTTTCTCCAATAGCCTGACTCATTTCCAATGACTTTCAAAGCGTAGAGGGAACTGAAATTGCAACGGAAAAACTTTCCGTATGAAACGCATGTGATATGGTTGTACGAGCAGCTTTCAGGCTTTAGTGAATTAATTAAATAAATTGACGTCTTTATTTGAGGGCATGTTACACTGCAGTAGCTTTTTATTAATGAACATTTTAGTGACCACTAATAATAAATAACTGCCTGTCTAGTTTCCTACACATCCGCCAGTTTGCTTCGAAAATTACACAAAACGTGCGTACATGACTGAAGTTACCGTTTATTCCTAAAAATATAAACATACAGATTTGTATTCTTTTCACGATGTTCGTTACATTAATTGCGCACAATTATAATAATTGTAAAAGTTAATTATATAGCAAACTAAATTTTTCGTTTTATTTTTTGTAAAATTTATTATGCCGTTAATGTGAATTTGATGATCAGTGTGCGGACCATAACTTCACCTGTGTCATTGCGAAGTCGGGTGACAGGTGGTACAATTCTTATTATCTTGTTACAATAGTTGTATCATGCAGTATTCCTTTATCTTTATAAAATATTCGTGAATGATCTCCGAATGACCACTTTCCAGTTGAGTTAAATTACAAAAAAATTATTAGTAAATCGTACATATAGTCTCTAAACAATTATACTAAATTGTAGTATGTATATATTTCTCATTTATGAGAATTGGAAAATCTTACTGAAAATTCGTTTAGCTTACAGGGATTGTATCAAAAGTAATACATATAATGGTCTCATTACGGAACATCAATTAATAGTGTTTCTTTGATATTTTGTCATGATCATTTGTCTTGTCACCTGTATTTAGCTCTCAAAGGATGGTTCTTGGATAAATGAGATAAGTTTCCTATCGTCTCTTAATAGCTGCGCGCATGTCAAACACACTACTATGCTGCAATGTTTGAATACAATAGATAAGTTAGCTGGATTAGTTACGAAACTTATGGGGAAGATGAAGTATATATCAGAAACGTGTAGATGATAATTTAAATGTCTATCAATGTGTAAAATGTATGCACTTGATTGATGAGAATAATGTGGTTGCAATATAACAGTATATAAGAAAGTGCTAGAATTTCATGGAAGAGGCGATTGAAGAAAGTTATTGGACCTTTATTTTCCCTACTAAATCTTCAACACTTTGCCTGGTGTAGACTAAATTTTGTGCACTTAGTCTCCTGAACACTGCGGAAAATAGGCTACCATTAAACCTGTACCCTCCACACCCTGACAGTGATTTCACCCCACTGGTACTTTGTGATAATCTAAGTTGAATTAAATTAAATTTAGTAGTAATTGAAGTTAATTTTAGAATATTAAATTGTGATATAATAGCTGCAATGAGAAGAACAAATCAGAACTGACTGAACCGTTTATATAATAATAATTTCAACTTAAATATATAATGCCCAGACAACGCCAAGTAACTATTTTAAGCTGAAGGTCCGTCATTTCGTAATATCCTGAATTGGTCACAATTGATTTCTTTCGTTAATAATTTAGTTGTAACTTTATTATCAATCTGTCTTCAAATATGATTCGGAATGTAGTGGACAGACTGAGCTACGAAAAACAATCGGATGATCTGTTGCACGTAGCTCAGTATATCGTAAACTTCAATTTCCACCTCCAATTCTCGCAATGAGGAACGATTCGATTCATTGTATCGAATGGTATGTTGCCAGTTCCCTTGTCAATTTTTTAGCGAAAAGTTCCAACTTGGCGTAGCGAGACTCGTCACTGGTTGACGACTGGCCGCTGAAAAGAATCAAAGATAACACCAGACACAGATCACTACTTTCCGTCGCTCTTTCATGGTGCAAACTAGATTTCATCATGAAGAATGGATGTTCATCATACCATTGAGACACTGACCATCGATCGTTAGCAGGCCATCATTTATCATCGATTGCCGCTAACCGATACAAGAATTGCACGTTGATAAAGTGCACTGCTCACTTTAGGCCGCCAATTTTTTTTTATACATGTTAAACCAGTCAGTAAATGTAGATACCGGTCGATCTCGATTAAATCGGGTAATAAATCTTAGGATATGGTTGAAATTTGAAATACAATACATGGTTGAAATTTGAAGAAAGAACGCGATAAAAATTACGCAAGTATTTTATTAAATTATAGTAGCACAAGCATGTTTATGTACCCACTATATTTTCACTGAAACTCTTAAAACAAATTGAATCTTACCAGCAAGGGATGCAAATTAAAATACTCAGAATATGTGGAATAATGATTTTTGCGAATTGCTTATAGTTGACAATCTTTACATAAATGATTACACTACTTCGTTGTATATTTTGTCTCAATGATAAACGTTCAGAGGTTTTCCTAATTAGGGTGATAAAAATGAATTCCCAAACACTTAAATTGGTTGGTGTATACATGTGTAAATTACATTTATCGGCAATTCATATTATTGTAAATTTCCATAAACTGTGATAATATTTCATGTTATCATAAATTGCGTAATTTATTATATTACTTATTACTTATTATAATTTTCGCTCAATTTAAATTAAGATGATGCTAAAGCAAGCTCATACATAACGAAAAATTGCTAATAGGTTACATTCAGGTAGAACGAAACTGCACTTTACCATAAAGTTTATATAACTATGTACTATGTAAAAAGAGTTGTGTGATTGGTAAAAACGGACACAAGTTAGGAAGAAAGTTCTCCTTCAGTACAAGTAGCAACGAGGAGAGCTGTTACAACTACATGTACAACAATAGCGGGGAAATGGATCGAGATATGGTGGTAAAAGTTGAAAGCCAACAAATATCTGGATAGTATGTTTCGATTCGTAGAAGTTAACAATCGTAACTAACAATCGTATTTCAGTGGCCCTCTTGGGGCGGACAGTCATTTAAGCTTTATTTCTTTTCCAATGTTTCCGATATTGCTTTGCTCTGCAAAAATATGTTTTCTGGGAGAACGTTAACAAGCGGCAGTAAAGTTCTATGTTGCGTAGCATAAAAGCGAGATATAAAAAGTGCTCTAAATTTTTAATCCGATTATATGCTTTCCAATTAAACAATATTCTTGCGCAATTTCTAAACAACTATATAACAATGTCTAAATAAAAATATAACAAAGAGTCATAGAAGAAAACGGTGTTATCGTTACGGAGTTGCACAAAATACGTGCATTATATTTGCAAGTAATCTCTGTTTAGAATTGTTTTATTTTTGTACATGCAGAAAGACCAATAAGATAGAAGACAAGTAAAAAAGTATTTGTTGTACCATGTATATTTTATTCTAAGTTTGAATTTGATTAATGCTACTTATGCGCCGGAAATTTATATTAATAAATAACTACGTCAATACATTTACGAATATTAACACTATTAAAAATATTCTTCCATTAGTATAAATCAGTTATACAAGATTTTGCTTTCTGGTTAGAAATACTGATACATTTTTAATGGCGGTATATTTAAACATATCAATCAGCATAATTTAGAATTTTCTAGCATATCCTTCTTGTCGTAATTGAAAGTGCGTCAGTATTTTGTACATAGTTACATGCGATTTTACATTGACTGATTTTTCCCGCACCATTGGCCACTTAGTTACAGAAAATTTATTTCATGAATTGTTCATTACGACTCCAAACAATTTTATAATTAGTTCCTGCAATATCACGGTTAATCAACGGACCAACTCTTAATCCCAGGCCGTAATAAATTTATCCTCGATTAATTTCGCATAACGTCTACCATAATTGTTGCTTTCAATTCCTGTATCGACGAATATTTTTTATTATTTTTGCAAATATTAACAAGGGCTTTCCATGTATTTTTAATAACGTATCGGAAACTTTGCATTTGACAAACGTACCGTGCAACGTTGCTTCGTATTATTAAAATTTGTATGCATTCTTTTAGTTTAATTTTTTATTTAAATTTTCTATAAGCAATGTTGCACTCAAGTGACGTCAATACGAACGCAAATCGCGTGGATCGTCCAAATAGCAGAATAATATTCTTTTAATCTGGTCTATCTGGAAAATAAGAAGCAGCAATTAAATATATGCGAAGTTATTACCCTCATTTTAATCAATTAATATAGTAATTAGTTTATTCATTCGCAAGGACTACATTTTTCACTTAGATATTCTGTTTGAATTATAATGGGAGCTAACCGAATGTTTGGAAATATGCATCGCAAAAAGACTGAGAAAATTAGTTGAAGTTACACCTAGTACCAACTAGTACCAGTAGCATCGAATATATTTAAGCTGCAGTTAGAATAACTTGCTAAATAAGTGGATCCGCACCTAGTCGTATGCGGGTTACCACGAAACTACCATGCTCAACAATGCGTTTGAAAGCAATGTCGACGGATCGTAAATTAGTTGATTAAACAGGCAGTAAATGTTAGAGCAAGGTGAAACTTGAAAATTATTTTGATAAATTAAACCTTATAAATGCATTCAATCACTCGTGGCTTATTTTATTAAAATAATTTGACGATCGTGAAAATGAATCCGAATTAGAATCTTGGAAGATAAAACTATGTAACGGAGGTAAATAATATATTATCGTAAAAGAGTTTGTCATATATGTAAGGGATGGATGCGAGCGAGAAGCGTGCGTGTGTGTGTGTGGTGTGTAATTGCGGAACAGAAGAAAAGCGATGCGAAGGCAGAGCGCGTAGAAGAGCGTGCAGAAGGGTCAGTGTTTGCGTAATTGTCATAGCGAGCGAAGCATCGACGTTATAATCTTACTTTATTCGTATTGTGGTGTCGTTTCGGTCACGAAATTCGTAACTTAGATCACGACGAAATTAACGAAGAATGGTCGTAAATCAAACTCCGGAGCCCTTCTTCCGTCGCTGTGTTTAAGGTGCAGGACTCGGCTTGCGCACGTTCAGAATCGAGGTTGTAAGGCTCGATCCTGAGAGAAGTGACAAAATCGAGGTTGTAAGGCTCAATCTTGGCTCCTGAGGTAAAGCGATAGTAACGCAAGAGCAAGCTGTTCTTGCCTCGAGGGTAGTCGGAATGGAACTGGTTTCGTTGTCGAACGTTTGTCGAAACGTCGACTCAGAAGTAATCTTCTACACGCTGATTGGATATTAGGAAAAATTACTAAATACCAATCAGCGTGTTTTGTAGGTGTAGCCGCACCCTTCCTTAGCGACCGAGGCCTTACTTACGGAGGCCTTCACGACGTAACACGTATCATCATCATCGTCATTATTATGATTATTATTATTATTATTAACGAATTGTATAGTGTATAAGTGTATATTTGATAATAAATTAGCTTAGCGTGATGAAGAGAACCGCTTCAAAACTAGCACCGTGCCAAGATGTAAGAATTGCCATTGTAGAGAAACATTATGCCCTTTTGCTAGAACCAAACTCACAAGCAGGCATTATATGAAATGCTATTTAAAACCTGTAATTGACGGCATTGAAGCGCAAAATAATGTATGGGGTGGAAACTTTGCGCGCGGGCAGGCTAAACTTTCAGCACTTTGAAAACAGTTGTGTACACGAGTATGAACTAGTCTCATTACGGACAATGTTCAACAAGTCCAAAATGGAGTTGATCCAGAGGTTAACCAGACATGGCCTCTCGCTGTAGTTTTTCAAACGTGTAATTGCAGTTAAGAATCGTTGACAAGTAAGTTTATTACCCTGACAAGTGTCACTTTTCTGTTCAATTATTATGATCGTTTATATACATTATTTTAACCACAACTGCTGGTCACAATGGCAGAGAGTGCCTGCTGTAAAAGAATTTTCCTAGTTAACGATGAAGCATAACGTATGTCAATACATGAACGTAGAATCACTAGCGTTAAGCATAATTCAGTTATACGTTATCAATTTTTATTTTTATCATATGATTCATAATAATTAACGAATGTTTATTGCATTGACATTACACGATACTAATTAACTCCAAGCCTAATTTTATTATAATGCTTTTCATGCGCACAAACGTCAGCCAATGGCGCTGGTTAATAAATTAATCGATATCTAATATCTATGTATCTACTGTTGTAGATTTGAAGAAGACACGTGAATACACACGCACAATACACGGTGCAATGCGTTTGCAAGAAGCAACCATTTAATTATTTCCCTGCAAATTGCATGACATTACAAAATTTTATTTCTAAACTACATCACTCCTTCGCTTACTAAATGCGGATATTCCACTGCTAACGATGAAGTTTGCCTTCATGTTGCCAAGATAATAATCAAAGGGGGTGGCGAAAAGTGCTTTGTCCTAGCATATTTCACTTGAATTGCTAGCCCAAGCTTTTCAGCACCCGCTGGTATGAGGCGTTACGATATTTCTCCCGTGAACGTTTCTATGTTGTTTCACAATAATTAGTAAAGAGAACTGGGAAATGCGTTCAGAAATGCAAAGCCAGCACTTAACGTTAGTTAGTACATTTTACCAATACTATTTGCATATTATGTACTGGTATCAATATAATTAATATTTTGCTGCATAATTCTGTGCACAGTTCGATTATTCTTTTTACGAAACTATTTCTTTGAATAAAGTATAACAATGTAAATTAATAAATTTCATCCGAAAATAGTTATAAAATCCCTTGTAATATTATCAGCTGATAGATGTACCATTGTTTATACGCGTAGAATGATTATCATATTGTGTATCACTGGCGCAAAAATAGCCTGACAGCAAAACACAAGAAATATGTTCACATGTAAACCGCTTTATGGAGTGAACGTTAACGTTAACGTTATACTGCTCCCCTAATCTATTCTTTCTTCAGGCCATTCCGCCACAAGGTTGATCATTACCTTTCAATATATTCAAAATGTATTTTTTTACACTATTTTTTTACACTATTTTTTACGTTTTAAGGAGAAAAGTTTATAATGACATGAGTGTAATTTTATAAGTATTTTTATAGAAAAGAATTATTTGAGTTCTCTATTTACATGTTTCCATTTCACGAGGTCTTTGAATATTAAATTGTAACAGGGTGTAGAATAAAAATGAGGCAAGTATCTTCTTTCTGGTAAGAAAAGTGTAACAGAGAATTCGTTCACATTTATGATAATTGCCGGGCACGGAGAAGAAAAGATTTTATTTCAATTATAGGTACGGAACGCAAAGAAGAAAATTGCGACATTGAATCCGACTGTTTTGCGTCTGAATGTGATACCGCGCTAAAATTTCACCAGTTAAATTTAACCTAAAGATTTAATGAGAGATTCTTTATGTTCTTACCACTGTAAACACTGCCGGGCTTTATTTATCAAAGCTCGTTGTTTGCAATAGCATAGAAAATTGATAAAGGCATACAGTGTTTGATTTTATTTGCGAAAAGGGTGAGAAATAATTAATGAGGGCATTAGATAAACAAATGTTGCACGCTTTCACTGTTATATCAATCAATTAGATATACCTTTTATATGAATTAGATGAGTGAAGCAATAATTCGACATTTTACTTTGTTAAATATAAAAGAAATGATTTTCATACGTTTTAAGCTAAGTAAATATTGAAAATCAATGTGTATTATTACATAGTTCGTATTCCTCTAATAATTGAGCCAAATAATCCTATTATCTATTAATGTTTTACTGTATAGATATAAAATGAACGAAGTTGTTTACGCCGGAATAATATTTCTAGACACACATTTTAGAAATGTTATCGAACAGAAATTTTGTTTAACTTTGATTGCATGGTTCTTGAAAACATACGTTTTGCAAATCCTCAATTTGTGATTTTATTTGCAGAGAGGAATTACGATCGAAATTTTATTTCCGATTAAATTTTTTTTAGTCAATCAAACGTAGCGTAACGTTTATTTCCAGTCTATCGAATTGCATTGAAAACTATTTGGCAAGTAATTAATTCCCGTGTTTTATTTCAATAGCTTGCACAAACAAACATTCTGAAGTTTATTACACTTTTGCTTTGAATGAAATAGTATTCGCTGCTCTGCATGACTTCTTAATTCTAAATTACATTAAAATAATACATTTTGTTAAAACCTAGAAACCTCAATTTTTAACAAAAACCTGAAGAAGTTTAAATAATAGTACGAAGGAAATCATAGTTCCAAACTTATATTGATTATAAGTATTGAAGTGAATAAACAATTAATCATAATATGGCCTAATATGTATTCGTCATAGAAGTTAGGCTAAACAGATTGTGTTTTACTTGAATGAAAAGTTAAATAATAAATCAGACAGACAGTGGCAAATATATAGTATTCTTATGTGTAATAATAGCAAGGAACAATATATTTAATCCCGCATGCAGTAACTATTCTTTGCAAAGTAATTTTTCCACTTTGAATTTAAAATTAGTGGAAATGTGTATCAGCTGACACATATATATACAATATATATGTAAACATCTTTACTGTCAGAGGTAATTGTTCGGAAAATCAAGAATAATTCATTAGCATAAAGCATCATTTCGCGAAAGCAATAAGATCTTCTTTTGACTCCCTAATGTAATTTTTTTGTAATGTTTCTGATGGCCTTTCAATTTCCGGTAAAGTTTTCTCATGACTGTCATCCACCTTTACTTATGATACTTTAACACAATCTAACATAAAATTTTTAATAATTTAATCTCAAAGGTATCACGTGAATTATGAAACATTTCACAGAGGATGATTTAAGTTTAATAATTGTTCAAAACTTCCGAAATTTTTCATTGCATATTGTAACGTGTTATAATGAACACGTTACAACACAGTAACGTGTTCAGAATATTTTAATAATGTTAATATTTCCAATGTTCGTGTCTACACATACTGCTTTATTTATGATAATAATCAAGGTTTATTTGCCACTTTATTATTTATCTTTGGAACTGTAATTGCAACGTCTTGCGCATTAATTTTATCGGTCACTCATTGACACCAGCGTGAAAAGTACAAGATTTCAGGGTATATTCGATTCACGTATGCTAAATGACACTTTAATTAGTTTAGTCGTGACGTTTCAGGCATCTGGTGCTGCGTTTCCATCGGGGTTCAGAGGAAGCGCATATTACAAAGCGATTATTCAGGAGAACCCAGAAGTTGTCGAATCGAAGAGAGGGACTGATTAAAACTTGTAAGTCTACTAATTATTCGACAGATTGGTGGGACAGAAAAGGGAATTTCGAACGATAAAGCAACTAACACAGGCTAACAAAGTTCTCGCCCAATTGTAATTATTAACGACATTGAATGATTAAATTTTCACGAAGGTATAATTCGATTCCATCGCGACTGAATTTTTTTTTATCTATAACAATTGATCAAATGTCTTTTCAATTTCAACTTCAGGCTACTGTGAACAAATTGAGCTCCCAATTGTGGGAGGCTTAGACCGATAGCGTATATGCTATCAATTGCATTATCAATTGTATAAAACCAATTTTTTATATCCATTCCTTGATACTTTAATTTTTTTAAATAATACACATGGAACGTCTATACATTCGATTTATGACTATAAGCTATAAATGTAATATGCAAGTAGACATCTTCAACAAGTAGCACATGCGAAATTGTTGAATAATATCCCATGTCTTTTTTAAGAATTTAATAATCAATCTTCTGGGCATCACAATCGCAAGATTATAGGCGATTATAATTTATTGCGAATCCGGTCATTTCATCCAAAATAATTGTATCTTTCACATTCGAAAAAGTCTAGACGGCACTACGGTAGAGATGCGTGAAGTGAAACGAAGCTTTTATTTTCACCGAGTAACGATTTTACTGAAACCGGCAATGAAATTACCTGTAATCAGTCATTTCAATCGTCCAGTTAGTTATTCGCGGTGAGAAAAATTTTTGCCGGTAAATCCGTGAGCTTGTTTGTTTTAATTAACGCCAGCAATCCCCAGTTGGATTAGTTTTATAAACCCGGTAATACATGATAAATCAATTATCGAATTATCGGATTATTGCACAGCGTCCAGTATCGACGGTTTGCTCGTTTACATGAGTGTTAATATCGCCAATGTTTGCGGATACATAAATCATTAATAGCGCCTGCGAATATTTGTCCCAAAGCTTCTTTAGTGTGTGCGTGTGTTCACGAGCCAATAATTTTCAATGATTTAGGCATAGATGGTTGACAATTGATAAGCATTTTCCTGCCTGTCGAGATAAACATTTTTATTACCGTAGAATTATTACACGGACGAGGCCGCTTTTTGCACAGAAGCAGGATTAATTGCTGCGGCAAACAATATTCCACCGTTTTCATATTTAAAGTGTAATAAAAATAAGAAGTTAAATCCTGGGTCACCAATGTGGTTATATTACTGCAATTGACGATATCAATTTTCTTATTACCGAAATGACTGAACTGTTGTTTCATAAATAATTCGACTAATATTCCTTTGTCGTTCAACTGTACTATTTATATTTCAACCTTATACTTGGTGCAATGAAACAACGTTTATGATTATCCAGTAGTTTTTTTAATATTTCATTTAAATAATGGATACCGTCAAGAACGGATTAAATACTTAATCTGAATTGTAAAAAACTCTGCTCGACAGAACGTGTTCTATAAAATATGTTTCGGTATACTGAACAAATGAAATACAAATATTTGAAACAAAATATAAATCAACATATTGTGTACAACACTTCAAATATTCTGTGCAAATAAAGAAGAATACTTCGACTTTCATATTAAACAAAGTTTGAATAGTTTCATGTTACTCTATACGGTGAATGTTATATACACGAAGAATATATAAATGTGGACGAAACCACCACGTTCATGTTATAAATGCACGGTTTATATGGAAAGTTCCGGGATTTATTCGATAACAATACAATTTTTACAGATAACTAAATTTTATTGATTTCTTTCCCTACGCTCTACACAAAGTCCTCCTCCTTTCAATGCATAGTTTGCAATGCTCCAGAAGTTCTTGGAAAGCACAATGGAATACCGTTTTCGAAATGGCTTTTAAATGACTTGCAAGAGTTCTATGAATTTATTTCAGTACTTTTTGAGTAAAAAGTAAAGAAAGAATGCTGACAATAAGACAGGATTTAAATCTAGCGAATAACGTAGTCGAAAAATTGCCGCCACCTGCTTTTTTTTTATCTAAACTTAACTTACGTTTGCCGACATGAACCTGTAGTGCATGTCAAATCAGAAACAAAAAACGAGCGACACATGACGAAAACGTACTAAGATACGACGGTAATTATTTAATGGGTCGCCAACTTCAGGCTATAATTAATATACTGACGGAAAAAACATTTCGGGAATTTATAGGACAAACTACGTGCGTAACAAAAGTTTACATTATGTTCGACTGAACGAGGAATTTCACCGTGTCATTTAAATAATTGAGAACCGTAGTCGACGTAGAATTAACGAGAGGGGGTTAGGCTTGTCGGCGTCACGCGACACGAAATGAATGGAATTATGCAAGTAATACTATAACAGATTTGCATGCACAATCATGCTGGGGAATTCTGATTTAGTCAGTTTTATGTAGAGTTGTAACAATTCATTGCTTTCAATAATAATTCTATGCGTTTTTATAATCCAAACATTGTATTGAAACTGATCCACATTTGTCAAATCTTTTAATGTTGACAGCTATTCAAATCATCAAATAGCGAGAACATTAAATATACGCAATTATAATGAATAAAGGCTGATGAACAGTCATTAATACTTCTACATCTCATTAATTTGTTTATATATAATTGTCATATTTATAGTTACATTACGTACAATTTGTTGCAAAGTTTTATATCAGCATGAACATGAATTAAGTGAATTAATCTTTATTTAAATAGTATGTGTTTGACGATTTTCTGCATACCCGTGGAACAGTTTTTATCTAAATCTACGCAATATTCTTATTTTCCAGTTAACATTAAACGTTACTCGGCGAAATGTCTGCTGTCTGCGAATAACGAAGCAACAGAATATTCCACTCTGTCGGTCAAAACATTTGATGTGCAGAGGTTTAGGTGTTCAGTGTTTGCGAACATTATCACCGTGCCCTTATTGCAACTATTTGCGGTACAAGAACAGTTGCACGAATTGCCACTTATGAATCTCAAGGAGTCTGTCGGAGAACATCGTATTTAAACAATTATCCTCACCGTATTAATAAATCAGCTACATAACTCGCAGCAGTTTAATATTTAATTTAACCCTGCAATATACAGAAGTTGTAATAATACGATTAGTAAACCTTCAATTTAATTGAAACACTATAATAATTGTAAAACCTATATATTTTTTCTGTTCAGTAGAATAAGTTTCGTATTTATTCGCCAATTTTTAATCGAATATCGGGTATTCACTGCATCCTTACAGTTTCGAAGTTCCCCTTCGCCCCACTTCGTATTCTTAAGAATGGACTGGCAATTGGATAGAAGATGGATTGTTTGAAGACCGGGTCTATCAGACACTCTGCCCGTCATTGACTGTGTTCGAGGGAAACCTACGCCAAAGCTAAGCACGTGCCAACACGGTATGAGCTCTCGCCGATCACGTTTCTAAGTGTTGAGTAAGAGGATGACTGGAGAACGAAGTGGTTTCCATTGCACCACAAGCTGGTCTGGCACAGGTGTAAGAGCTGGTGGGCATCAGAATGGAAATAATGTGAGACAACCGTTTTCTCGAATTGAACTTGCTACAGTTTTATATTTTCCTACTAATAAACAATAGAGAATTAATGAGCGGAACAAT
Source organism: Nomada goodeniana (assembly GCA_963969485.1). Classification (NCBI taxonomy): domain Eukaryota; kingdom Metazoa; phylum Arthropoda; class Insecta; order Hymenoptera; family Apidae; genus Nomada; species Nomada goodeniana. Next base: position 15,463,742 of record OZ018300.1, on the reverse strand, counting down.
TTCGATCTAGCACGATCTGATGAGAGCACTCTATATTGTAACATTAGTAGTTGGAATGTATAAAACTGCGTCAAGCCTAATTGTCTTCCGTAACGATGAATATTTTCTCTGTATTTAGAAAAATATTTTTCTGTCTATTAATTTTCTTCCTTCTGTCTCGAGACGTGAAAAATACACGCTCGAATTGCAACATTTTTATGTTATTTACTTGAAGTCCATAATCCAGGAAACGTACAGGCGAACAAACGTCAAGAAAACTTCAAGATGACTATAAAAGTTTTCAAAGGGCTTGGAAATTTACGTGAGTAGTTCAAAAGCTAAGGCTGCCTCTATAAATCTTAAGTGAGTGTAAAAGTTTATCATCCTCATGACCAACATTTTCTTTATAATAAGAAGGGCTGATATTCGCTTGATAAAATTTCTTAATTTAACAAGCTATGTATATTGCTTTTCACACGATCTCGACGACACTGTGCCATTTATATATTTCGTTTCTGCAGCAGATGTGGTAACGTTTCTTTATTCTCGCTAATCATGCTGTAGTTCCTTCGTTTAGAATAAGAATATATGTGTCAACTACTTGATCCTCTAATATAGAATATTTCCAGTATAGTTTCCACAACAGAATCTTTGAAATGATTTATACAATATTCAATCTCGTTTAGTGTTAGACGAGAGTGGATATTTTAAATTGTAACTCATTACACGTTTGGCTGCTGCCCAATAACTTCGACATTTCGTGCAATATAGTGGTCTAATTCTGGGGTCCTGGGGACTCCATTACCATTTTTGATGAAAACATGATTGAAGTTTCGACTATTTGCCAGTGAATTATTAATTGTAGTTCAGGGCGTCGCATGAACAATTTTGTGTCGCCAGATATTTCGTATATAGCATCGCATGAAAGACATTGCATTGGAAAATATCTCGTCCAAAGCATATCATGAACAAAAAAACACGCGGCGAGATATCTCGTCCTCCGTATTAATCAATTAATTTAATTTAAGACGTAAATTAGCCAAAATTCCCTTGTCTTTGTTTTTTTTAACATATACATATTAACGTTGTTCAATGCGATATATGTTCAATGATCTAATGCGTGGCCCTCGTGGTCCTCGTGGCGCGCGTCACACGTTCTGGCGGGCCACATATGGCCCGCGTGCCGCAGTTCGCTCATGACCGGTCTAATTAGCCCGATATGCAGATCATAATATCTGGGCTACTACTTATCATAGTGCATACACTCATTTGTACTGAACAAATGAATTATTTCGACTGTCACTGGTACTAGAAAAAGCAAAAACAAGAGTACGATTAACAATAAAAAAAAGTTTATACGGTCATGACATACACCTAGTGATCATAAAAAAATATCCCTCCAAGATGATGTCAAAATTCATTTCAAGCTCATCGAAATTTTTTTGTACATTAATATGCGATTTTTGTATTGCACTGAAATATATTTCAGAAATAAGATTTCTTATTATACCATATTTCATATGGCATTGCCGTACTGAAACTCAGTTTAATATGTATATGAGTAATTCACTGTTTCTAGACGTAATATATACTTTGGGCAGACGCCTCGTATAAAGTATTGCTGTGGTTAATTCAATTTGGATTTTATTCTATTTTTCTACCATTTTATGGAGTATTATGGAAAGTCAACGTTTGATGTCAAATATCTTATTAGTATATTCAACCGTTTATGTGACGCTGATATTCTCGTATTTCTTCCACTTCTGTTTCCTACGAATCCGAAACACTTATTTGCCCTCATCTTTATTTTCCTTTTCGCTTTTACACCTTGATCCCGTAACGTATTACGTCAAAATTAATCTTACGTGCTGGCACAGAGAGCAGGAACAGAGGACGCTGACAAAGGTTATTGAATTTTCTAGCAGGTAAAGGAAATAAAAGCGCAACGGCGGTACCGTCTTAAAAGAATATGCTGCCCAGACCAATTGACATATAATATGCATTTACTTCAAACAAACATCGACGTCACTTGGCGGAAACTTTTCTATCGCTTACCTTTTAATTGATTTGGACACGTTGGTTCGAATTACTTATGTTCAAACCATACGAGCATAACGGAACACTATGAAAATTCTTCGTATTATGAGAAACAAATATTTTGAATAATATTAAATGATTTTGGTTTAATGAAAGACGAATGAGAAAAGAACTCTCTATCATTCTTCTTTGCAACACAATTTAAATACGTCGCAATTGTTAACACGCGTTACCTCGTTCCTATCAACTGTGATACGTTTGATTTCACGTAACATCTACAATATTATACAGTGCATACATGCACGTGTACGCAGTGCATGAAAGGGAAGATTACAATTCAATCGGAAACCAATTCTGTCAACTGTTACGATAGGTACAAAATTTCAATAATTAATTTGTACACTTGTAGGTAGAGGACGTTCACGTGAAAATTAGTCAATAATTTGCATTTAATTACATACTGATTCGGTTTAAATGTTCAGCTACGTGAATATGGACGTTTCCATGCAATAGCATCTTCTGCGTTACCCCTTTGCGTTCAGTAATTAAAGAAGAACGCGAAAGTATTGCATTTAATTTCAAACTTTTGCATAGATTTTACACGCGTCTATCTTTATTCGTTGCCAAATACTTTTTAAGCAATTTGCCGTATTTATACTTTCTACAATTTGACTGCATTATTTACAACCGGATGGAGGCTTAAAAAGAACTCTCCATAAAACGAAAAGGTATTACATCCATTCTGTTGATATACGCAGAGAATCCGCTTCACGCGCCCTAGAATCGCATGAACGAAATCATAAACGAAACGAAAGAAAAAGCCAATGGAACAAACAAATCGAGAAACGAAATGAAGCGAGGGAAAGCCATGTATATTGGAAAATCATTTACTTCAAGTTAATTTCATTTGTACCTACATAAAAACCAATAATAATGAAAGTTCGGAAAAGCAAATGCAAATTTCATTCCACAAGCCAATTAAAATAGGTCAGAATGATATAGACAGTATAATTTCAGTCAGATTTTTAGGTGTCACAGATATGTAACGATTTCAATAAATACAATGGAAAGATATATTTTCTGACCTCGTAAAACAAAATCGCATAGAATGAGATCGAATAAAATTGGGGCTGCTTATAAATGGTGGCATTATTTACAGCGTATAAAAGAAGTATCGATAAATCAAGAAATGAACGTGTTTAAGTATGTATTTTGTTGCGTGTACATTTTCCATTCCGGCGGAACCACTTTTACATCTCGTCATTTTTTTAAAACATGAATATATTCAGAAATTTACGTACAAATTAGGTCGGCATAAATTCAGCTGCCTTTCGTTTAACGCCGCAGTACAATATGTAAATAATTGCAACAAAGCAGCAAATGCGATACAAATAAACATATACAAATTGAATGCAAAAATACAAAATATAAAAAAGAACAAAACTAGAGAAAAATAGGGTTAATGAAAAAAGGCGTACAAGTATAACCGTCGGTTGTAGTACCCATAAACTAACAATTAGAGATATTGCAAAACATCATTACGCTGTGGAAAATAATTTTGAGCAATGTATTACATTTCTGCTTTTAAACAAATAATCCAATACTGTTGCTCATCTGATTGGGTATTGTAAGTTATATTTTCTTCTGGTTGCATAACTATCACTTTTTGCTATATTAAACCTATTTATATGTAGAGACTGAAACCGGCTGAGTGATTAGAATGAAACCGAGGCAATGCTATAAACATTAACAAACGGCGAATGCGTTCATTAACAAATAAGTTAGTTGGCAACCGACGCTCAAATGTGAAAGACGAACATTGACTTCTCTTATAATTCCATAAATCACATTTCTTATAACAAACCAGTTTCTCTTTTAATTTATCCCTCTACATATATTATGTATTAATATACAGATTATTATATTATTTATATAGTTTATTTTAGTTACCTGGAGATATCTTCAGATTGATTTAAATATTCTGTATGCAATTGAAATAAGGCTGTTATTATATCAAACATGCAATGGCCTTGTATCCATTGAAAGTACAGAAACTTTCAATAACTTAAAACGATCTCTACCGCAGCGAAAATTGCCAATAACCGTTCAACATTTTCGCGGATAAGGTCAGAAGCCTTATGGCTATGGGCGCTCTATTCTCCGATTTAAGGATAATGTTGTAAGCTTCTTTAAAGCTTCTATCTACAGTATAATGCTTCGAGAATTCTTGATATCAAGTTCCGTAGGTAATAAATTTGACATATCGGCTAAGAATTGTCGCGTGTCTGTTGTCCAGTCCCATGTGTTTGTATGTTTCATGGGTATCCAGGAAATGGAATATTGGTCGCATACCTATGGTTCCATGATATGGAACGAAACCTCTGACAATGGCCGTTATACCAATATCAATTACTCCAAGTGATCATATCCAACCATGTGTCACACCTGTGCCCAACAGATTACACTTTTTAGTTAAAAGCGAGCCAATTTCATTTCGATGTTGCGTAGAGGTACTGTGCGGATAGAATTTGGTTCCTCTTCTCTTTTCACTGTGCAAATAAAGCTAATATTTCATTTGATCCAGTTCGAGTTACTCACGAAAAACTTATTACGAATGGGTCGCTGCTCGTAATCGTGACACTGAGGACTTTACGCGCATTAAAAGATTGTACAATTAATTTGTTATTTCAATGTTTTCGTCAAACACTTTAATTTCGAAGCTTTGAAATGGAGTAGGTGCTAAAAAATCAAATTATTCCATTCAGTGCTGCTCGGTAAGATAATATTTGCAGTTCTAGTTTAGGGAATAAAGTGACACCTATGGCAGTCGCTGTAGCTGGCAGGTTTCCTTAGTTTTTATCGTATTTTGCGGCTCAAACAAGCGGAACGCATTACGAGAGACCGTGTTTGTCCATCTGTTACATCTTCCAAAACCATTTGGAGACTCTCTGAAGATTCTGCGTGAACTTCTCGTGAACAACTCAGGTGCAAATTATCCCGGGCATTGATAACAATTTCACTTCAGCATATTCTCAACTTGCATTAATTCGAGGATAAGAGCTGAGCATGAAATATGGGTACAATACAATTATTTAGTAATAAACAATTCGATCTGGATGAAAGTGGTCATTGCAAGAGGATATATGCAAGCATAAGTGTAAATAATTACTTGCTCATTTCATTTCAGTGTTGATAAAAATACATATACATATACATCATGTTACAATATTATAAATTGTTGAACTCGTCCTCCCATTGACAGCAACATCTATATATATAATATTAATATTGTCTCTAAATCTTCAATTAAAAAGAATATATTTATCGCCGTTCATTATTCAACTGGCAAATTCTTGAGTCCACGGATTCATCTGCAAAGAAGTTTCGTTGTTTTTTCAAATATATTTAGTTTTCAATCAATTCTTTGGGAAAAATGTAAGGATCTCACTGTCTAATGCATCTGTTCTCTCCTTCATTTATCAGGTTAGCTTTGAAAGAAGAAAAACAGGTAAATGAGCGTCGAAGCGTAGGCTCATTAGCTGTTTCATTATCGTTATTAGCATGTTCGTTAGCGAATCAAATTAGCTCGGTAGCTTTTTCCGCAATAAATATGATTGAGTGAACAGCGTGGAAGTGGACTTTTACTCTGACCGGAGAATATACATATTTTAGCAAGGAGTAAACATCGTTTTTCATTATGCAAAATTTTATATACATTTTAACTGCGAAATAATCATTGGCCATATTACCAACTACGTTTGTACGTGTCATCAAAATATTACTAGCAATTTGATGACACAGCTGGACGCTGTTACACGATTAATGACATTATTGGTCTTCATCAGCTCGATTCTATCACGAAACACGTCACACGGTTGTTCGCTTCCTGATACGAATTTAATTGTTTAACCAGACGACACGAGAATAAGTTGAATAAAATTGTTGCCGGCTCGTTTGAAATTATCATTATCATCAAGTCGATAGAATAGATAGTACATTTATACTAACTTAAAGAATGATCGTTTCAAAAATTCGAGGAAATACTATGCCTGGCAAAAGTTCACAGAAAGCACAATAATATCACACTAACTAAAGGCATAAAGGTCTTTGATGTACAAAATAGTATTGCATATATTATAACATTGCCATCCCATGTTTTTTAATATATTTAATAGTATTTTATATGTCAATGATATCATTGTTTCCTTTCCATTATATACTGTGTTTAATTGAAAACTTTTGGCGACACGATTATACAAAGCGTTAACACATAGAAGGCATTCATTACAATCGACGACTCTTAAAGCATTATTATTTTTAAAAATCATCTAAAAGTGATGCTATTTTTCCTACAATTTTTCGATATCCTCGATGTATAACATTACCATGTAGTTTACGAAACGTGATGTTCTTTTGCTGCAGCAGTTCGATAAGTCGGTGATAATACATGGGTTATCGATTACCCGTAGAAAACTTTAAGACAAGGGGGGACATGCAAGCAGTGTGAGGCGCCGCAAGAATTTCCATTGATTTATTCAGATGATCCATCTGCAAGGAATTAATGATCGCGTAATCGTGCCACCAATGTGTTAAAAACTAAATGTTCACCGTTTTCCCACCGCAATCGATATTAAATTAAAATCAAGGACTGAAATATACAGAATCGAATGAACGAAAGCGGAAAACAGTATGCGTATACTATTATGCGTATACTAGCGTAAACGCAATTTCAATGAGAGCTTTACATCTGTCATTCTTAACGCTTACATAATTCATCTGATATTATTGCACCGACATCACACCGCTCATATGTCGCTGCAAATGTCTTCCGAATGAAATAATTTGTGTTCGTACCAGTTGTAGTAATTAGCTTTTATTTGCAGTAGCTGCGAGAAAATCAGCGTGACAGCGCCAACAGGGTAAATAGAATTTAATCCCGGAGTAAAGTTACTCTCTGTCTGTATATCCTATTAGTAGCTTTGAGATGTTGATTAAAGACTTAGGGCGGCGGCAATAGGCGCTATAGATGAGTGCAAATATACATCAAAGGTACAGACATTCATAAGTCTTGCTTCACGAATTAGAGACAGTTGGCACGATCGTCGCCAAATCGGTGAGTAAACAGAAGACCGTCAACAGTTCCAATCCCGAAAATTTTATAAAACGCATTTGAAAATACCTCGGCCACTACGATCAGTGGTATGGATTTAAATTGGTTGTGGCGTACATACCTATTCATTGTTTACATGTTCTGTTGAAACATAAATATTGAAATCGATTAAAAGTTGTTGGAACTGGGTGAGACAAGATGTTATTTTCGCGAAGGAAAATGAAATCGTGGCAAGTTGCGTAACTGAATATATTGCATTCAGAAGTTTGATGAAGGAGAAATTAAAAGGAGATGCAAGTTTTGTCTAAATTTTGTCAAATTTGTCTTCATTTAATGAGAATAAGGAAAAACCCTAATTTTTATGTATTTTGACATTACTTAAAAATATACGTATATAAATCATTATTTGTTTCCTTTTTACAGTAGTGAACCGTCATTTCAATCTAATTTGTTGTTAACAATTTATGGATAATAATTGTAAAACCGTAAATTCCGTCTCAGTTAACAGATACTTCGCATTTAAAGCACTTCGGCATGATTCTTATAACATGTAATAAATAACGGCCTCCAGAAAATTGTATTACAAAGATATTGGTATCATAATTTATTACACTTCCAAATTGTATAATATAATGAAATCGAAGTAAACAAATTGATTACAACATAACATGTTACATTGTACGTAGATTAAATATTACAAATTTGCAGTGTTTACCAGTTATACACCTGCTTATTTAAACAAATCCTACAAAATCATGGGATTAAATTCGAAGCTACAAATACGCCCAATATTATGCCACAACTATAATAAGATATTTTTGAAAGTTGCTAAATTCGAGCAAGTTGTGAAAACATTCGTGAACAAATTTTAGAACCGACTATTTTCAGAATTTCGGAGACTCGTGCATCGTTATTTGTTATATGTTCCGTCCGGACAAACTCTGAATAATCGAATTTAAATAGCAGTTTGAAAGACCCATGCACGAAGAAGTACCGGGAGAGGACCGCCAAAACAAAATACCGAAGGTCCTCCTTTCCATTTCCAATTACTCTATTAGTTAAAACTCCTTAATTAAGCGCCTGACTTTCCCCACCACAACATTCATCTTTCGCATTCAAATTGGGACGAGCTTATAATAGCAGAGTGTAAAATTTCTCTTGATTCTCCGTGCAAAACTTATTTAAACGTATATATTTTATCGACAACATTTCGCGACGTGTTGATAAAGTTCAGCTGTAAATTGGGAGTAGTAAACCTATTTTATCAAACATCTTGTGTAGTAGTCTTTATCACGATAACAACACATTAGTGTAATATATATGTATACATATATATATATTTATTTATTTAATTCAATCTTACACAAACATAGGTAAACATAATGACATAAGGTTCAAACACATTAGATACGCATAAATTAATGACATAAGGTTCAGCACATAAGATATGCATAAATTAGCACCACGTTTTACATAACGTTCCTAACACGTTCCCTTGGTCGCCAACTTCGTCTCTGGTAACCAACTTCGCTCGACGTCCATTCGATTTCTCGATTATCGACTATACTTGAAAACAAACGTACAGACGCATACAGATTTTTGTGTACTCCATTCTTCGCTCCAAGTGTTATTAATCTTTCTTATAAAATGTTTAACAATGTAACAACAATGTTCTTTTACAGACTCTTAAAAATATAGTAACCATAATCTACCGCACTGGAAACGGAACACGCATACTTTGAGGATACGAGATTTGTTATTTTAACATAGAGACAGTAGTCTAGGGTGTTTGATATGTGGTCATAGTGCGGCAACATTGAACTTTGGCCTGCAGAGTTTCAAACCTCCCAATAGCACTTACGTTTCAACTAGCAAACACATGCAATCGGGGTGTGACCAAAAAATAACCGTACTGTTTGTATTAGCAGCAAGCTTTATTAGGTATCGGTGCAAGCAATCAATCCCATTCAAAGCATTACCCTTTTGAGTTTATACGTACAATGTATATGCCAATGGGTTTTCCATCAATGATAACATTTTTTAAACGAATCTTCCGAAATGCATTAAAGATAGCAATCGAAAAGTTTTTTCAAAATATAATTGCTCGATCTTTCCTTGTGTCCCAGTCGAAGTAGAGCGCAATTGATCTTCCAGGTGGAAAAGAAGGGCTGGTCGCCCTTAATTTCTTAAACAAAATAGGGAACAACCTTTTATAACTTTGCATTCCTTTCAATCCTAACAACTTTGATCTGAAACCCATTCTTTCTTTAGCATGCATGTATCGTATAATAACAACTTTTATACGATACGTATGGACAATAATTATAAAGCCAATGTATATAAATTTGTCAAAATGTTCAACCGCTAAAGGAACAACACCGGCAACAATATACTTTGCCAGGCGGCATAGTTGAAAAAGTGATCTTCTGACAGACATAAGTGTATGCCTGTGCGGAATAGGTAGACGCTACTGTAACATTGAAAAAGCGATACGAATATCGAAGCTTTGAAGCGGCTTGACGTTGCGGGATGCGTCAGAAACCTGATGCTCAGACTGAAAGCACACTTTCCTTTGGTATCCAGCAGAAAAGTGGCATTCATTGAGTATGTACTGTTCAAGGGACATGTCTTTCATCGGCCACTTTTCTTCTCAGTTGAGCTTAAGCAAAGGAAAATACATGGTCAGCCAAGGAGATGCAGTGCAACTCGGGATGACACTTCTTCTTTAAAATATCGAACCGAACTTTATGTATCCAAAGACTTCGTATTAAAGAAGAAGTTATTTTTTATAATAAGGAACCGTTTCTCAAACTAATTACACGCTGCACGAGGTCGATAGTGTAGGATCGGGCGCCCCCATCAAAGAACAACGTTAAAAGAAACAAACGATTAACGAATATTGGGAAGGGGCCGTGGCGTAAATGGACTGATCAGTGCCGCCTAGTAATACGACGATCTCGGGTTCGATTCCCGAAGCCTGCTCTTCCTTTTTATTCGGTTCCTACAATAGCGTAATTAAACTACGCACGTGTACCGTTTGATCAAATGTTCTTTCGACGTTCAATACTTTTTGTACCCGTTATTTAAAAATAATTGCTATTTTCTTCCGAAGGTCAGATATCCATTCTTACGGTCACAATTTTATTTTTAGACGGGTGCTTAATAATATACAACTACCAATTGCCTAAGACCTGAGTATCTAACGAATTATCGAAATTTTCGCATGAAAAATATCGCGAAACGACCATGCGATAAAGGCACCTGTCACAATCTCGTTAACGAGATGCTGATGTCTCGCGACAATAGGAAGGTGAGAAGGCGAAGTGAGCACTAGAACTATGCCCCTGCCAAATACCGCATGAAAGTGGAGAAGTGGCAGTAGTCCCAAGGGAACGATGGTTAAGAGGGGCTTTAGCAAGACGTTGGCTCAGCTTGATATTCCGCGCGTTGTGGATTACGAGCAGTAATAACATTCCTAGAACGATTTCGCAGATATAGAAGCGCGATCCGGGGAGAGATCAGACGGCGAAGAATACTGGAACGAATGTCGGTGAGAAGGATTTCGATCCTTCCCGGTGGTCAGCTAAGTTCTTCGTAATGCAGGCAGTTTACTTTCATGGCGAATCGAAACTATCCTTATCTGACAATGAGGTGCGGAGTGAAATATAATAGGTGTATAATTCGCATGCAAATCCACGCGGATGATGCTCGAGCCCAGTTTCTGAAATTTATACGCCGGTTTCTTGAGAAACCGGGGGCAAATGAGTTCGATCTTTCCTGCGGTCCGATTAAATCGGACTTATCTCACGATTATTTGTAACTCATCCGCTACTGGATGCAAATACTGCGCGAACGATTGTATTTCTTTGTTCAAATGGTACAAGAAGTAATAGTAAGAAAAGTGTCAATTGATTATTAGAGACAATGGTGGAAGCTTTAAATATCAATTGATAAGAAATTTATCTAATCGATAAGATTTTTGTAAAACATGTTACTTTACTAGCATTCACAAATCGCGTTACTTCACAATCATTTCAAACTAAACGCATTGCACACGTAACAATGCGGTTCTTGCTTGGCGTTTTCAATCATTTGTGGCGCAATAAAAATGATTCGAACCGTTGCCCCGGTACATTTCTATATTTGCAATTAAGCAGTAGAATGCAATTTCATTACGAAGGATGAATGGAGCAGTTGTGCCGGAAATTGCATGATATTCATTTGAAAAATAATTACATTCGCCGACGATTCTACTTTCGGCGCACGATATAAAATACGCCCGGCGGATATTTTTTTCGGCTTTATTCAATCCTTGGAACGCAACGATTGAATGTCTTTAGATGCCAGAGCGAATGCGGGCGTCGCAATGCTGAGTATTTTGAAATAGCTGCGCGAGTATAAACGCCTTCTGCGAGTGCCCTTACACCACCGGGCTATAAATCTACCTTCAGATTCCTGTCGAAATGCCAGACGATTTGTCGTGTGTCACTGCTTTGCAGAAGCAAACCACTTTCCGTTGCACACCTATTTCATTCTCTGATGTTTCAAACGGCATAGTATAGGGTACAGGGCATCGAATTGAACGGGAGGCAAATTTTCGTAAACGGCATAATACTTGCTAGACTGCGGGTCTACGCTGATTTTTCATTTGCAATTCTTCGATATTTCATTTTCTGTCGTTACTCTTTCGAAGACACCGGTGGACGAATTTCATCGGTTTGTTGCAGGCAAGTAAATATAACAAAATCTTGGAAATGCCCCAAAAAGGGGTGACGAGAAATATCTGAATGTCTGCTTTGAGTGAGGTAACTACTAAATTTTATATAAAATATTTAACAATTATTTATGAGAGCACCAAAATAGTACCGTATAGCCATTAATTGGAAGTAATCTAACAAGTAACAGGACATGTCGATTGCATAGACTATCTATACTTCATTGTTTAAAAAGAAAGATCTGCGATAGTTTCTTTTCGAGGCATTTATACTTTCACAATAATACAATTTAGTTCGGTGGATGATTTCGTGCACCTTATAGTAACTCCGTGAAATATAACAACATCTCATTTTCACCGCTACTTGCAAAGGAATCGTAATAACTAAGGGACTCTCGGAAACAATAATTTGACACGCAAGTGCAGACGTAATAGCCAGTCTGAATATGTTATTAAACGATGGACTTCCATCGACAGAATCTCGCAGAAATAATTTACAACACCGAAGACTTCGAAATCCAGGTAAGAAAACAACACGGAAAATAAGAAGAATACAATGTCGAACCACGAACGAAGTCAACCAGCAAGCTTCACCTGAGCACGATAAATTACCGGCCGCACTTTTCAATTTACTTAAGTGCATCACCCCGGCATGGACCTTATGATACGAGCAACAGGACAGTGACGTAGAAAAACTTGTATCGCAGAAAGTGAACGGAGCGGCGGTGGAAGAGCCGACGAGAAACGGGAGGAAAACAGGGGTGATAAAAGACGTGAGAATCGAACGGAGGGACGGTAAATACGGGGAGGAAATGACGGAAAGGGAAGGGAGGATAGAAAGTGAAATACGTATCTGGTACTTAAGAAAAACGATGTTGAACGGGTAACTAATATTTTTCGGCAAAGTTTCCACGTGTCAAAAGCAGCGGCGCCGTATCGACTACAGCAGGATATTGGACGTGCGGTAAGACGCGGTGGATGCCAGCAGTGGAAACTGGAAAGGGTGGACAGAATTCGTCGAGGGAAGCCGAGCAGAGAATGAGAGAAGCAACGCCAGCAAACAGGTGTCATAAAGCGAGAGCGTGTGCCCTGGCCAGGGAAGGTGGTCGGGGTCAAAGCCAAGACGTGACGACCTTACGTTCCGAGCGACGAGCTCTGTACTTTCGGCTGGTCACACGAATTCTGTCCAGTCACCGTTTAGGATACAATAGTGCGGCGCCGGAAGATCGTATCTTGTTGCATTCTGCCGGAATTGTCGAGAAATTTGTCTATACATGTGTACATAGCAACAGCCATCGCTTTAGGAGCGGTGGGCTCTATAATTATTTTATTGAGCGCTCGAATTTTAACGTTACAAATGAGGCTGATACGTGTCGACTCCGCGTACCCCGTAGAATATTCAATGCGCATAAAGATTCGCATGTTGTAAAGTAGATATTACGTGCAAATTCGAAGAACAATGCGAGCAAATCGGATAACAGATAAATGTTATGCGTGGCAGTAATTATGAGAGTGACTGAAATTCATGTAAGATAGGAATACGTATCGAGCACAGATAGGTTCGAAATTGATTGTTCAATTCTTGAAACTCGAATCCGAAACTTGAAGTGCCGATTTCATTTTGTAAGACGAATTATTTGTTTTAAGATTAATAAACATTTTTGAAGCCAACAATTAATCTCTCACGATCGATCGCGAATCTAATTATATTCTAAAAGAAACAAAAACCGATCGCCGAGAATTCGCGATCTCGAAATATCGCATCGAAGAGTTGGGATACACGTGGATTGAACGGTCTCAATGCACGCTACGAACAATTTGAGTTTGAAAAGTTTCGACTCGCGAAAAAAGTGCAAAGTTTCGAATTATCGAAACTCGAAACTTTCTCCACTTCCGAGGGGTTTCGAGGTTTCGACGTTCCGGGAAACCCATCCCCCGCATTTAGAAATAAATATCGATACAAGCTTGTTGGTAGAATTGTACCATTGTATCAAAGAATTATTTTACAACGGTAAACATGTTTGTTTTTCTTTGCACGGCCGTTCGAATCGATATGAAATTTTATTCGATTAGTAAAAACGGGAAATATATTGGAGTTTAACTTTTAAAGCTAGCGCAGATATTTTTAACTAAAATAATATTTGAACCGACTTGCGTAGCATGTTGTATGCATGCATATGTATGTGTAAATCAAGATATAGGTGTTTAATGTATTGAGAAAATCGGGAAAACATTTTTTGTCTCGTATAAATGTGTAAAATAGTTCAAGCTGTGCAAAACGTATTAGTCGAATATCGAAGTAAGGACGATATGTTGTAACTCACGTAGTAAAGTCGGCCAGAAAAGACAACAAGATGTGGTTAAAGTAACAAAAATTAGATAGAAACAATAAACTTTGCCAAAGTATGCCTTGAAGTATGTTTTACTGAAATAATTCATAGCTGTTTATGCTACATATTTATTGGTGAACTGCTTTATATTTAACTTGTAGAAAGAACATTTTATGTTCAAGCAACCCTAATAACGCTGTAATAAAATAGAAAAATCGCCAAATCCATGTATGTACGTGAAGTTTAATAAACTCCAACATAAACGTATTTTCTTTTCTGTATGAGCACCCATAAACAATACTTTATAATAAAACAATTTGACTAATGACAACTAACATTTTGATTGAACTTTTTAATTTGAACCTCGACGAATAATTAATGTTATTATGTTGAACGATGTTAAATTATTAATATCGCTTCATAAGTCAAGAATTAAAGAAAAGATACTATTAACAAACGGTTGCCAATAGCTTCCATTTCCTATATCTTCTCGATGAAGAGGATAATAACTTTCCACCAGTGCTTCGTTTAATGAGAAAATAAGCCTTAATTTGAATGGAACATCCTTAAGAATCTGTCGTGACTGAATAATGTATTGTTTCTCTAATGAATCATTCGAATGAAACTCAGAAGTGGCTTGACAATTGTATGAAAAGAAATTAGAAAACTGTGAAATTAATTCGCCCCGTTCCCTCTACATATATCCCTTATAACTATCTTCCATACTAGTTATGCAGTATGTAAAATTGGAAACATGTAATTGCGTTTCATATATGTAGTATATCACAAAATTCAATTAGCAAATGAAGCTCTCATATAGGAAGAGAAAGAAAGAACAGAAAGTGAATTTGAAAACGTACGCGGAAAATATTTCATCTTTTATTTATAATAATTAGCTAAATACGTTATTACAGTGCATGTACATTGTATATTAACATATTAGTTGTACATTAATATACTGATATATTATGTACACTGTACTTGGGTGTGTTTACGAAATAGAGCAAAATTTTTATTGCGGTAATATATTGAAGTCTCAAAGATTGTTAAATAAAAAAGTAAATATAAATTAAATAAATGATAAGATTACGTAAATCTTGTATTCGTTACATTCTATAAAATATTACACAGGGTGTGACAGTGTAGAGTGGTACAACTGTGCAGAGGGTAATTATACGTGCATACATATCAAAATGAACTGAAAATATCGAATATGGAATATGGAATCACTTTCAACCATTCATTCAGTAATGCGAATGTAAATTAATAAAATCGTTAATAATTGTTTTAACGCTATGTATGAACACATTGAATTTTCTTATCAGTATAAATATAAAATACGAATATATTCAAACGCAAGAGCTTTAAAATCCATTATCGCGAAAACTGAACTTCTTACGAAAGAATTTTATCCTATATTTTTGTTACTGCATTGTTCCATGCAAAATCAGCCTCTGCTCAATCGTACCATTAATCCAGCGGCACCCAGTATATACAGCCCTGTGTGCAGAGTTACCCCCTCGCGCAATTCTATCGGATTTAAATTTCCCAGGATAGTTAAGTTATCCTGTTATTATCGATTCAACTATGAAACAGATTCAAACATATAAATTCGTGTTTCACGCGTTTATCGTGGAAAATGACAAATGTACACCTCGTGAATTACCAGCGTTACACAACTATGCTAATTCATGGCGACAAACGTCAATAGAGATCTCTGGAATTCGCAGCCTGTGATTCCTAATATTACCGTTGAATATCCATCACCTGTAATACCACCCGGTATCGATTGTAAGTCAAACACGATCTATACGCGTGGACCAAAATATCGATCGATCACCAAGAACGATAACGAGCGTGACTTAACTACCGTCCAATTAAATCATAGTTTCCCGAGCTAACAATTATAATTGTTTCGGTATCCAATGTGCCTCGACGATAAAGCTTATTCACCGAACGCAGCGTCAAAGGAAAAGAGGAAACGGAACGTAGCGAAATTTTGCCTGAGTCATCCCCAATTATTCTAAACCTACGTAGCATAGCTCGGAAGTGGCGTTATGGTTGATGTTACAGACGGTATTAGATTCCATTTGGCGTCAACTCAATTTGTAAACTGCAGAGAAGGGCCTCTTCAAATGTTATAAACCAGTTCGTACGAATCTGGGAGTGTAAAATAAATCTAAAGGTAAACGAGAAATCAAGGGACAAATATTCGGGTGAAAAATTTCTATTCTCACTGTGACCTGTTTTAATGGAATATAGTTATGTTATATTAAGGCTTAATATGTCCAAGATTAATAGCGCACACCGAAACTTTTCTAAATTCTGTACGTATGTACAGTTCTAATGAAACGTGGCGAGAATAGAATACAAGTCCTGCCTTTACAATTCGGAAATTCTGATATTTTATGTTTTGCAGGTTTATGGGTAATCTGAATAGAAATGCCGGCCAATTTCCTTGTGTCGTTATTCGGTTCTCCACAGTAAGAACAACCCGAAAAGATAAACATGTTTCCTTATATTTATATGTTTATCTTCTATGCTAAATAATTGTCTAGATAATTGACAATGATATGGATGTAATATGTTGAGTTGTTTTCCCAGATATTGTAGCGAAATAATTTTTGAGTATGGAATTTTGTAAAATGTGAATCTGAAAAGTTCTTGTTTTAAACTCGCTAGCTGTTGCACAAATGATTTTGATTTTTCTTAATAGCCGGTTGCTATGGTGGTAGTAATATTAATGTACAATGTATGTACGTTAATAACGTGTTGGAAATGATGCATGAAAGTCGAATAAAAATGTGCTGAAAAGAATCACGTTGATACAATTACGAAATTTAATACGTATAAGTAACAGAGGCATAATACTACTGAATTAGAATT
The DNA here is from genome assembly GCA_963969485.1 of Nomada goodeniana. Lineage (NCBI taxonomy): Eukaryota > Metazoa > Arthropoda > Insecta > Hymenoptera > Apidae > Nomada > Nomada goodeniana. Next base: position 15,446,686 of record OZ018300.1, on the reverse strand, counting down.
AAACCGAAATACACAATACAGAATACACAAATAAGATTCCATAGATATTCTCGTGTACAATTTCTTCAGATTTTGTTAAATATCAATTTGCATTGAGTATTTGTATGCCGAAAAAGGTGATCTATACATACACAGGTATACATTTGATTGAAAATTCGAAATGTAATAACAAACGAATATATCTGAGTCGATATTAATTATCAAATATATTTATTAAATTAATGAAAACATTATTTACTTTTAATATAGACACTAGTATAACAAAGAACATCGTAAACATTGAATTTCGAGGTACAGCAAACATTTCATAGGTGCACATTGGAAATAATGTACGATTCGACGATTGTCGGGATAAAAATTTTTATATTTTGTTCGTGTTTAATCAATTAATTTTTTCCCTATAACCTTTATCCAATTACAAAAAAAACAACGCGTAACACACGTCACGTGTACGCATGAAAAATATTATTGAACTGTCAAAATACCAGGCAAACAAATGCTTTTCAATTATTTAGTTTCCTACAATGAGCTGTACCAATTTTCGAATTGCGAACAATTCATTTATTTATTTATAATCATTTATTTATCAAATTATTTAAATATAATCGCAATATAATCATATCGCACGACGTAAGCACAAACGGTCTTTCATTAATCGTGACCAAACGCAACGAAGTGAACGTTTATATCTCAAATCGACAGAATGTAAATACCAACTCGCTGCACTTTAAATTATAACTATATAAATATAAATTCCAAACCATAAGGTCACTGTGCAAATATCAGCACGATTCGCGTGCAGTTAGCGTACAAAGGAAAAACAACAAGAACTGCAACTGTTTTTCGAATTCTAGGGTCACTGAGACGGAAGATACTTTCTATACAAAGGTGTATGAAAATAGAAAAATAGATCCAAGCAATCCATAGATAGAAGCGCGTAATTGGTAACCCGCGTGTCGTAACACTCTCCTCTAGAAGCAGGATTTGGCCGGTAAAGTCCCATAGAGTCTGCTGTCGCGGCGAAGTCAATATTTCGCGCTTTCACGAATCCATCTGGTAAATAGCGATGGATTGGTTCTGGATGATGGCAACCAACTAAAGCCTGGATACTTGTGCGTACGTCTCATTTCTTCCGGTCTCCGTTCGCGTTTTCCGCGTACCTTCTACCTGCGAGTGTAATATCGAGAGCGCAAAGTACATAGGACGTCGTCTGATCCGCCTTCTCAAGAGCCGAGCTATTCGAGCATACTACAGACCGTCCTGTCGTTTCCAAAGGCAGGAAAGACGCGCTCTACCGTGTATAATGTCTAGAACGTTTCCGTAACACTATCGAGGAATCGTGCTGGGATTACGGACGCGTCTATCTATTCGTATTCGGCGGTTGTCGATAATAAGTACCCTCCTTTCTTTATTTACTGTACCGTGCATATTATGCAATAAGAAAAGGTACGGTTATTTTCATGCTCGATATTGCCGCGGGATGCATGTGGAATATTAATCTTTTCCGCCCGAACCCTTTTGACACGGCGGCGTGGAACGGTATGCTAATTCGTTCGAACACTTTTAGGAAACAATTCATTTCGATACAATTCGCTTTGTGATAACCCTGGAGAGTTATAAGACGTCGAGTGTGTGCCGAATAGTTTGTTGGAAGGACGTTCCGTTGAGGTGAATCGCGATCCTGCGAGTGTATTATTATTTTGCAGATGTAATACTGCATTTGGACGGTTTTAATACTACTCGTGCAATAAAATATCTACAGGGGGTCCCGTAACTACCGTAACATCGGGAAGTGGGAGATAGCTGGGGTGATTCTGAACAACCTTTTCCTTGACCAAAATGTTGATTGAAGCTTCGTTTTTGAGTTATTAACCAAAAACACTGCCCAATGAAAGCGCCCGCAGAGAGCGCGCTCAGGCACGTACCTCTCTACTGCGATCGGTCGTTTACGGGGGCATCCAGGGTATCCAGTAAACCGTACGGAAAGTGTTACATCGATATTCATTAATAGGAAATAAACCAGTTATTCTTTTTATCAATCGCGCACGGTTCTGTTCGTTATTCATGAATTACGAATAATTCCACATTATCCTTAATTTACGACGATGTAACATCTGGATGCGTGGTAAAATGCATACATCAGAACAGTAGTACAGATAGAGAAACAATTAAGCTTTAGAGTTTACAGCACATTACAGTTTACCCAGTTTATTTTCAAGTTTTTACCGTTTCAATTTTCGATCATCTATGGACACTGTGGTGTCGCATCGGTCACGAAATTCGTAACTTGGATCACGACGAGAATAACGAAGAATGGTCGTAAATCAAACTCCGGAGCCCTTCTTCCGTCGCTGTGTTTAAGGTGCAAGACTCGGCTTGCGCACGTTCAGAATCGAGGTTGTAAGACTCGATCCTGAGAGAAGTGACAAGATCGAGGTTGTAAGGCTCAATCTTGGACTTCTGAGGTAAAGCGATAGTAACTCAAGAGCAAGCGGTTGTTGTCTTGAGGGTAGTCGGAATGGAACTGGTTTCCTCGTCGGACGTTGTGAAAACGTCGACTCAAAAGGTTTCTTCTACACGCTGATTGGATATTAGGAAAAATTACTAAATACCAATCAGCGTGTTTTGTAGGTGTAGCCGCACCCTTCCTTAGCGCCCGAAGCGCGTTTCTAGGAGGTAAGGGTGTGTCTTCTCACATTGCCATCAATTTGGCAATGTAGCGGAATTTCCGCCAGGGTGTCCAAACATGAGCTACCAGATGTATGTTGGGACCAGCTCCGAGGCCCCTTTGGAAGTCCACGTTTATGACGCATGCAATTGACTGTTGAGGTCGTGGGTAACCTGAAGGCGTGTAGCTTCTGGATTAAAGATATAAAACGATTTCCTCAAAAACAGTCTTATTACTTGCACGTCATAAACGTGCTAGCCATCTGCACGTGGAAGGTTTTCCTTGTGCCGATTGCTAGCCGCCTTTTTGGAAATTACGGTGTTTATGAATCTATCGAGTAAGCGGACGAACAATGCTAGCTGCTTCGTTCGCGAAGCAGTAGTGTAATTGCCTGGTCCTCGATAATCCCTTGACCGGGGGCTGAGGACCGCGCGTTAGACATCCCATTTCTTACGGAGGCCTTTACGACGTAACAGACACGTTCAAAGTAGGATAGAACGATTCGTAAATGGCGGCTCCAATAAATCAAGCCTTATTCAGTTGACAATGGTGTCCAAGGAGCACGACGCTGATGTGAAACATGCGTTCACGCTCAGAGAACATGCACATTAGAACGGTCAACTATTTATAGTGCAATAGATTATATCCTGGCTGGGCGGGATGATTCCAGCAACTGGGTCAACCTACAGCTCTGCTCCAAGTGAACTTCGAAAAAGAAACGCGAAGGATATTTTGCATCGTTTAATAAACTGTTAAATATTCAACGAGGCGATTTTTGTCACAAGTGCAACGGTGTGTAATTGCAGAGCGCAGCTGCATTCCTGTTTAATGTAGCCTCACAATTTCTTTTCAGCGTCCATCGTTTTCTCGTGGCGTTCGAAATATTGCGTACAATTTGTATATTGCACATACATATTCCGCAAATGGCACAGAACAATAATACAGTGAACAATATAAAGTAACAATATTACAATTTATCAATTGTCGGTTTATTAGAGTTAAATGTCGCTGCACATCTTTACTCAATTTAATATCTCATGCTTGGCGAGGAATTAGGGGAAAAATGGAAGGAATCCTTCCGTGGTGCCTTATTAAGGGAAACAAATGCAGCCGTAACTCGAGAATTTGTAGAATCCGATGAAAGGGCTGATTCAGTGGCCCCGCTGGTATAAATCATTTCTGGTCAAACCGGGGTCACGATAGAAAATATCTCTCCTCAATTCCTCTTCCCTTATCTTCTGCATTCTACATACTGTATCTATCTCATTCCCCCGTTAAATTATCCCGCATTAAAGTAGATTTCGCTCTGACCAAGGAAATACCAATTCCCTATCATGTACCAAGATATACATATGTAACCTACATGTTTCGTTCCACGCTATGCAATACAATTTACGTTGCATCATTGTGTACGCTGGAAATCATAACAATTCAATTATTTACTCGGACTCCGGTAGAAATGAAAATAGCAGGATATTTTGCGCAATAAAATGTATGATTTTATTCGTCTAATTACACGCAACGAGTGTGCTGCAATAGTTTAATTTATCACGAGAAACAACATTACCACGTTTTACAGGAAATTCAATAAATACGCTCCACCTTGGCTAATTGTAACTTGGAAATTGACTTCAATTTGTTACCAATTATCCTTCACGTTTTTCAATGCGCCTACCCGTACAACTATGCTGACGCTTATTTTTTAATTACACATTTACAATGAAGCAACCGCGATGGAAGTGACGCGAACGTTCACGCGTGAAACGAAATTAACTGCTTATTCAATTTATTACGAGCAACTAATGTAGACGTATTTATTCGCCTACGGCCGCGAACGGCGCGAGGCATGAAAGAATGAATAAACTTGCGTGGCAGGTGATCGAATGGATGATAGATACGCGTACAGTGGGCGACTGACAGGTACGAAAATGAGTGCAGAGAGTGAGGGATAATTGCACAGAGATTGCGCTCTGTTAGGGAGCGATTATGGAAGCCCCAATGGGAATAGCAATATAAACTAAAACGAACGAAATATGATAAACATGAACGGCAAATATCGTTCCCCAAATTGAATGCATATGTTTGATAACGGGTTATTACAAATGCAGGCCAGCGTTAAAGAAAATATAGAAAGACAGGGGAAAATTATCCAATTTTGTGAAGGAATAAAATCAGGCGAATTCTCGTTCGGCGGAGGAAACACGCAGAGGTCGATCAATCTGTTTCTACTGAAATTCCGTGCAATTCGCTCGGAGTTTCAGGGTTCAGGCGGCACCAGTCACGGGGAGCACTGGAGCGAGCGCAGGAGGAAGTTGCATCGGACACGAAATACGAATCGATCAAGGAGAACGAGGGATCGTTGAAGCCGTCTGCCAAGGCGACACGTCTCACCAAAGGCTGTTAAGTCCGAACGAAGGACGAGACCCTAGGGGAAGTATACCTCGGCAGTCTCGAGCCACCTTAACCCGTTTCCAGTTTCGAACCAGATAATTCGAACAGTTCCACAGCGATCCCTAAATGATTGAACAAGATGGTACAGCCAGCTGACTGTAGGAAAATAACGACCCACCGTATAAAAGTGACAGGCAAGTGGATGTCTGGTTAGAGACTCTTATTCCTACGAAATCCATACGTTTGACCATCTTCCAACGCCCGGTTAGCAGGCGAGCTCCACCTTCGTAAATCTTCGCGAGCGCGGAGAAATACGGCGGGACGTTGCAATTTGTTTTTATAGGGAATCGAGAAGCAGTGGAACGCCACGAGGCGGGCCGGGAATTACCTAGGGATATCTATGCGAAAATGCTGAAATTTCAGTAGTTCCAGATAGGAGTGTACCCCTTGCCACGGGGTAGAGGTCAGTCTCGCGTGATGGCTAACGAGCCCGGTGATCGTTGAAAGAGAAGTGGGGTAAAAGGAAGAAACCCGGCTTGAAACGCCAACATTGCGGCTTCCACTCGCCGGGCATTTCGCCTGAAACAATTTTACACGGCGTACTTCGTATGGTACGTTACTGGAGTGCCTGTTTAATGAACAGGTTTTATCTTTACTTTGTTTATTTAGATGGGCCATGTAGGCATCATTTGCTCGCTTCTCAGTTTCGTGCCTGAGAACACCTTTTTTCACTTGGGACTTGTAGTCGGAGAATTATAAGGCGCTAACTGCTAATTGAACGTTTGACATTGGAGAAACGTTGTGCGTTTTCTTTGGTTGGACGCGTGAACTGCTCGTGCATGTTTTATATGTAAATGTATAAGGGTGCAATTAGTATAGTTCTGAGTAAATGAATTAGGCGTATTTGGGGATTCTGTTAAAACTGATATTAATATTAAATAAAATATTTACTAATATTAAATTATGGACAGAAACTGATATGGATAGTGATATTTGTAATAAAAATATATTCGATTTGATTTTATTCATGCTGGCTTTCCATTTTCCTGAGTTGAAGTGGGCACAACAGACTTGTGTCTCGTTGCAACGCTTATGGAAGCCACAAAAATATCTATGCAACTCAGTTATTAATCTTATTTGTTGGAATTATTAAAATTCAGATACACCGGCGTCTTCGTACTTCGTTTGTTTTTAACTTTACTTTCTGGCGACTCGTAGGTTCTCTACCATCTCGTGAGAAAAAAAAACTTGGTATACTCTCATGTAATTATTACTATAACAGTTATAATAAAATCCAAAACAAACAATAGGGAACTCATATTATTTAACCATAATACTATTTTCTCAGTGTACAATTATAATCCAGTAGTGTTCTAAGTTGTAACACTTTGTTAAGCTACTACAGAATTGAAACAGCATTAAATCATAAAATTATATACCACGTCAAAGACTGCTGTTCTATAGCAAAAGGAAATCTCATGCGGATAACAAACTGAAGTGAAAAACATAGTTTAACCATACCGAAGAACGAGGTTGTAACTTAGTATGCATAAAAATAAGTCAAATATTCGTGAAGTCAAAGAAATAATATATACGCATGGTTTAGAAGGGATGATAAAAGAAGAAGAATCTTCTAATCAAACAAAAATACTGCTGTAAATTTTGAATTAAGTGAAATAACTGAGAATGAGACGAAATGTGAGTAATTATGACGAGACATTTGAGTAATCGTGAAAAGTACGATCGGTATGAAATTGAAATCCGTCCTCGCTGCAATCAATCTGTCTCCCTGAATCCCGAATGCTATATTGTGGTATGCGTATTATTCCCATTTAATATTCTTTTGAAGCCTACATCAAATTGTGCCTGTTGAAATGTTTGCTTAACAATGATAATCCGGATTGAATATCTTCCGCTTGCATTATACATGCAAATTGCTCGATATTATGTACGAAGAAATATTGAACGCCGGAAGTATTTAAATGAAGACAATTGATTTTAAAGCTGTTCATTAAGGAAGGCTACGCTCTGTTTAACGGGAGGACGGCGGAAAATGAATGCGAAAGTATGAAGACCCCTAGAGATGTTTCGGGAAGCGAATAACTGTTATCCTGAAGACAATGGCGGATGAAAATTTAAGTCGTCCGCGTGTACCGAATGTACGCGAAAAGTAGATAAATGTGCTTATTTCCTAATACAGAGCCCACGTGAAATGTGTCATTAACGTCCGCCATAATTTCCTACCGGCGAACAATTCAACATATTTTTTAATGGAATCCTACGCGGACTGTTTTTCTATTCGTATCTTGAACATTTTTTCAAATCTTCACATTTCCCGTTCCATCCGAGTTACATTATCTGCATACCCCGAGCGCGTCATTCAAATTTTAAGACCACCTGCATTTGAATAAAATGAATTATCAGTCTGCTTCAAATTGCATTCACAGATGGCCCCTGTTACTTTTTTATTTCTCAGAAAGCTTCCTGTGTCGAGGATGGATTTTCGGGGGAAACATAAAATCTGTGATGCATTGCACTAAAGAATTCAATGGCTTAGCCTCTAAAACTCAGTCGCTACTGTTGTGTGAAATCGCAAGCACGGCGTTGTTGAATCGAATTCGTAATTTCCTATACACCTCATAGATGCCTATTCAACTGCTGTAAAATTAATTGAAATTTATTGAGCAAATGTTTGAGTTTGAATCAGTGGCAACGATATTATGGAACTTCCCGTGTAAATAACCGGAAATAGTATGGTCGGTGTTTAATTCTCGGTACAGGTCAAATTCGGCCACCGGTAAATGCGCAAATAATGGCCAGGTATCATCGATATAAATATTTCATGCAATACTAATTGGAGTATCTTATTTAAACAATAGTTTATCATTTTGCTATTCATTATTCAATATTTTGTAATCTTTGATCATTTTTTTGTACGCAGACCGGTTTAGATGTATATTGTATAATGCTGCAACTTATCATATCCTACAAGAAATTTTGTTGTAAATTATGTAGAAAGATGACTAGTAAATTCTACTCTGCCATTCGTGTTTCAAATCAAGGTGAACAATCGAGTAATTGCCCTCTTACTTATCACCAGCGAAACAAAAGAAAGCACCACTCAATTTATTTTTATAGCACGGTAGACCAGTAGTCGTCGACCTGTCATTTAAGGGCCACAGGCATCGTTGACAACGACAGCTGTAGAAAGAGCTCTCTATCTTTAAAAGCCTCACATGAAATACGTATATAGTAACACTTTATGTCCTATATTTGCTAAAGGAGAGTGCCGTGTATAGCGTGTTTTAGAACGGTTGTTAAAATTTGTAACAACGTTCTACTCATAGCACCCACCGACAAATGTTCCTCAAACAGAGATTCGCAAATACGTTAATTTCGAGGGAAACACTTTCAAAGTTTCGGAGCGAAGCTATAGACATACAGGCTACTCTGTAACGGAACGGACAAACTTTGGGAACGGGTTTTTTAACTTTGTACGGACCATCGCGAAGTGAAAATCACAGATCTTGTCGAAGTTTTAGTGAAAAATAGTTGCATACACTGGATCGAAAATTTTCCACCGTTTTACACCGAAATTAAAATGCATACTTATAGTGGGCTATTGTGCAATGCAAAATTCATAATTGTACAAATGCCAATTATGAAAGCTACCCTAACGAAAACTGGCATGAAGCAGAAGCATAAACCAAAATCCCTTCGATGCTTTCGTCCGATCTTTCGTCACCTGTTGATAAGTAGTTCAGACCTTGCAAGTAAAGCCGGCGAAGTCATTTTGGTGTTTTTGATATCATTCCTTGTGCAACGACGACCTTTATCAATTTCATCGTGGGACATATAGTGCCGTTACGCAGTTCCAGAAGTTTGCATTATTCAAATATCTGGCAATATTTTTTGTCGATTTGCACATATAAACGACCATTGTTTCCAACGTTTCTTCGCGTAACGGATAATACTATACGTGTGTGTACGCATGTATGCGTATACAATATGTACAGTCGCCTCGGAAGGTAAGTCAACGATTGGCATTTTTGTGCAAATGAAAACGATACACTACATTATTAATACATACATTACAATTATTATTATGCATTTATACCGCTGGTAAGACCGTTAACTCACTTTCCGAGTAACAACTGTATATCGAATTCTGAATTTCCCCAGCAGGTTAATTTTTCCTCGTGTACTCCCGAATTCATGGCCACCACTTCCGTATTCTCATTTGCGAAAAGCGCGTTTCTTCGGCAACTTGAGCATCCATTGTCCACAAGCAAGAGGTGTAATTTCAACAACACTTCGTTACATCCCCGTAATCATGAATAACGCCGATGAAAGGGGGTGGTGGGGGAGCGCATCCCTCGCCGGTGAGTTTAAACGCGGCTCGCAAAAAGTCACTCGAGAGATCGCGCGATGCTAAGAAAACATAGCCCACTTTTCGAATCTTGCTTTCCCTTGCGCATTCATACGGGGGTTGGTCTGACTAACGCCTATGAATGGCACAGCGGGGTCAAGTCGGACCGCCGAAAAGCGGCGGACGAACGCCAGAGGCTCGCAAGACAATCCCAAGGGTCGACGATGCAATTTTACATTGTGCGCATCGGCCGTACGTACGGCCATCTTCGACTTCCACTTCCGGGGAGGACGAATTCTCCGAAGCACGTGGAATCTCGTGTACGCAATACGAACAAACCGGCCAGTTCGACCTAGTGAATCTGCTTGGTTCCCGCAACCAGTATCCCCTTTTATCCCTCGGGAGATTTTTGCGGGACCTCACTTCGCCGACTGCACTCCATTCGGAAGACTCCTTTCTCATCCTCAAGATAAGGCATCTCAATTTCAGCAACTTTCTTCCTCTTCGTCTCCCTCTCTCCCCCTCCCCCCATCTCTCTCTCTCTCTACCACCATCCCTCCTCCTCCACCTCCTCTCTCTCTCTCTCTGTCCGTGTCCCCTTTTCCTTTACGTTTTCTCTATCCTTTTCATACCCTCTACCTCTTTCCATCGCTCTTTTTTGTCCGTCCCACCCTGTTCGTACAGTGTCCCTATCTTTCCTCGGGGTTGAGACGAGGACCTCCTTAACCCCTTATACAACCGAACCACAAAATATCGATTACCGTGATTGCTTTCCTTTCCGGCATAGTGCATACGCATTTTAGGACGCCACGGGATTAGTCGATCATTCCGAATGGCATCTTCGCTTCAATAGTAGTGAAGCTTGGAAATTTGGGTTTCGGAAAATGGCAAAAATTGTTGTGAAATACACCATCCGGAATAAGTTTCAGGTCATTGGACGTTTCCAGGTGTGCAAGAATTTTGATAAGAATGACATACCGTTTCGTGTTGGAAATGGATGAACTCTTCGAAGCTGACAGTAGTTCCAACGCAAGAAACGATGGTTTCCCGTGATCAATTTCGAATAGATGGTCATTTCGAATTAGTATTAAAGGAATGTATTATTTGTGAAATTAAAAACAGCGATCCCTTTGAATAATCGAATAATATTGGTAGGAAGAAGATACTCTTGGAAGCACTACAGGATCATCGTGTTTGGCAGTAGAAATGATTCTAATTTAACGAAAACACGTTTTTCTTTCGTTGCGGCACATGTTTTTCTCGTACGGACAAGGTTACGTTATTATAAACTACGAATGTTAGGTAAGATAATCCGTTTATTCAGGCTTAGCATAATTTAAAATATGTAATTCGGAAATCATATAATTCGAGTTATCACTTTCGAAACAAAGAAAGAAATTATTTATTTATCCAAATAGTTTTGCATAGCATTTCTGTACAATGCAGATTGATGCAACGTTATAAATTTTGCAAATTATATTGTTCTTATATATCCAAACGGTACTCGTCGATGGGGACACCCTTTGCTTTGATTAGTGGTATCTACTCAAAGATTCAGGCGCTATTGGTTAACGAGCGTAATAATTTAATTGGACATCTGCTTTAACTGTTCGAGTGTTCCCTTATGTTTATTTATGATCGTTGACATTTGCGTTTGAAATAATTATTACTTTGAGGCAAGCTTTCCCTTGTACTATAATAATAAATTAGTCTTTTTATATTCGTTAGGAATATGGAGGGGAATAATACGACGTTACCAGAAACATATAGATTACGCGACTCTTGCGTGGAAAACGAAATAATATCGAAATTTCACCATTGACCGTTCTTCCTGTACACGAAGCCAAGTAAACTGTCATTTCAAACACGTTTTCGTCAAATTACAAGAAATGGTTCGAATATCGTGCCGATTGATACGGGAACCACACTGTATAAATAGGATCTCAATAGGTCAGTTTTGTTGAGAGACAGGGGGGGTGGATAAATTGAGACCCAATGTATAGTACAATAGAGCTTTGGTAACAAATGATTGGAAATGTATTCCGTGAACCCATATTGTAGCTAGCAAGGTTCCGTATGTATATTTCTTTCATTTAATTAAAGCAGCAACTTGCACTCCTGAATGCTCTACCATGCCAACTTTCCGGGATAAATTCTTATAGCAAAAGACGATTTCATATTGTCAGCCAGTCGAAGGCCACGGATAATCAAGAAAAGATTGAATTTTTTGTCAAAGCAGTAATGGTTATCGATATTGAAATCATAGGACTAGTAATTATTTAAGCTCCATGTAAATGCCATCCTTCCAGAAATAATTTATGTACAGTTCCTTATAAAAGTAATGTATTACTTTAAATTATTAATGTCTCGTTGACAGTTGCTTTTCTCCTGCAAAATAGATATGGCTATGATTAGCATTGTATTTCGTATTGAAATTCATATGAACCTTTCAATGATTAATAAGATTTTATAACTGGAACCTTTTAAACACTTGTCACAATTGATCGTGCACTGATACATTGACATACAATGGTAGCTTTGAAATGGGCCCTTTACATTTTTGTTTTACATTATGTATTAAAATTATAAATTTAATTTATTGCATATGCTAATAGAAGTTCGTTCAAAAATACAGTGTTATTGCAAACACCGTACTATCACGTTTAAAGCATGTAGAAGCAATTTCTTTCAAGAAGACCAGTTTCAAATTTTGAGGGAACAGGAATCATTAAAAAATTCAGGGTCCTCTTAATATCTGGCAAAGAAATACCAGTTTCAAATTTTGAGGGAACAGGAATCATTACAAAATTCAGGGTCCTCTTAATATCTGGCAAACAAATAAGTCATGAAGAAAAACTGTTCGAGTATTATACATCCCCGTGGATATCACGAAAGTTTCGTAACAAAATATTTTTTGCAGGAACGTCGTCCTTGGTATAGTACTTATCCCAGGTAAGTGGTTAAGTTAGAAGACTCACTTCGTACACCTTGGCGTCAACTCAGACTCTTCAAAACAATCTTTGTCTTGCAAAATCCCTGTTCCTATATAATATTGCACATATATGGTTATTGTAATGCTGCAACGATCTGAATGAGAAATTTACAAAATGCCAAAATAACTTAATACATCGAGAAAGTTATAATGCGATGCAAACATACGTGATTAGTAGAAAATATTCTCTCTTTAATGGTATAGCCCTGCATGCTTTTACTGTATAATAAATAAAAATCGAATATTGTTGAGATTAAAACGCTTGTGCGATAGTATTCATTGATCTTTAGAATCATCGCGTCTAGTAACGTACGTCGCGTATTATTAACGTACCAATATTAATAATGCATGAATATTCATGTTATATTATGATTTGCTATAATTCATTGGAATATTATTACTACATGACCTACGGTGACCAAATCAATTTGACATCTTCCATGCATACGAACTACATTATGTACGTATCGCTATGCTGAATTAGACGTGAATACCGTGTACAAAACTTCGTAATGTTTTCCGATACCTGGCAACTTCTCACCGTCGCGGGTTCTCGAGAAGTTTCAAAAGCCGTGCTCCCCCCCCCCTCTCCCACCAACAATAATGTGCTCGTTAAAAAAGTGTATTCTAATAACAGGAGACAATTGTAACGAGACAGGAGTGTACCCGACGACGGCTGCCAAGTTTTGAGAAGTTCAAAAGAGTTTCGGGCAGGCCAAGTTGGACATCCTTTTAACTGGCAGCAAAGTGGCGAGTTCCTTTCCCTCTTGAATGTCCTCTGCCCGTTCAAAACCGGGAAATGAAATCAAGGGGTATAGCTCTGAGAGCGGTATAGTTCAGCCAGGAAAGTGAGACCTTCTTATAACAGCTGTAAGATGCTCCGATACGTTTATCAAATGGAACAGGGTCAGCCATTCGACTTTGTCGTCCGACTACTTATTCTTCGTGAGCTAGAAAAGTGTTCTCGAGATAATTACTGTTCTGCAACTTCGTCCTTTTGCGTCCTTCTTTGCTTCTATTCTGCATTCTTCTGTTTAAATTACGAAACGAGGCGGGCTTATGCGCAAAGATACGGCGTTAAGAACCATTTGAATGAAAAATAGACCGCCCGAATAGAATTTCCTTCGACACGTTTCGCCTGTGTGAATAGTTGCGCCGAAGAATTACAAAATAATAGAACGCTCACAGGATCACAGAGGGGTCTTGTACTTGAAATAAAACACTTCTGGAGCCTGACAGTGAAAAACTCGAGTATTGTTTTATAAGAAAGGTTTTGTATTATAATATTTGTTGCGACAATGCACACCTTTCATGTCGACTGCACGCCACACGTGCATACACAAGATTTTGCTCGAGATTTGGACACGAGAAACGTGAGTATTAGCAAGGTACAGGTTTATGAGACGTGCCGCGAGTTTATGAAGCATCAATTGGCATTGAAGACAAAAGGACAGGACAATAAAGTGCGCAAGGTTAATTTGGAGGTTTTGTAACAATGAAATTACAAGCGCCTCGCCATTTCCCATGTAACTGCAAGGGCATAAAGTTCAGCCATTAAACGATTTCATTATGTTCTTCTTAGTCCAGAGGCATTGTAGTAAGAATGTTGGTTCGTTTAAATATCAAAATTCATTAAAAACAGTCGTTGTTAAAATGCAGACTTCAATAAACGAGTGGCTGAATGCTGCCAAATAACTGAGATAATGCTTTGCACGCAATGCCTTTAATATAGAATAACGCCGACCCCTTACAGGACTTTAAACTTCAGTTTTTGAAGCAACTATGCTACATATTTCAGAAATTCTGAAAATCCTAAAATAAGTAGTAAGTCTATCACTTTTTCCTCATGTCTGACAGAATTCTTGGAAATAATGCCAGAGTGCATTCCTCGGAGAGAAGACGAAACAAACTGAAATATTCTTGTGACAGTAAACAAAGTTTCTGAAGAGAAAGCATTCTCGTTTCCATCCTGGGCTGCACCTTCCCGGACGTTATGTCGGAAATATTTCGCCAGCTTACTGATTCCGTAATTCGCGACGATAAAATAGCAATTTGACGATCCCACATGGGGCCCTTGACTTAAACGAACATTTATCAGTACAATCTTTTGCAACTTATTACCAAATAGTGGCATTTACCGTTTCTTTAGTGATTTTTGTATTTAATACATTGTTACGAAAGTTGGATGAAATTACAGAGGCAAAATAACAGGAGAAAGTATTTATTAAAGCCATTAGATCTGTGCCCGCGTGAAAATAAAATCTGCAAATAGTAACTGAATACGTTTCTGTTTTTTTGCGGCTAATACTAATTATTTCAGATGATAATTTTGGATTGTGCTAATTGTTTGAAAATGGAATAATGAATAAGAAGGTAATAATAAAAGTGCTGAATATATTGTATTGGATAAATTGATGTTTGTTTATCTTCACGGCATTTGAAAATGGCAACTGCACACTGTATTAATTTCATTTACAATGTGCATCGTTTCAACGAAATAATTATCGATGATGTTATCAAAGCTGCAAAAAGAAGCATAACTGGCTCGTTGAATACGGGGAACAAAGTATGTTTTCCGGCTCACGGTGGCGTTAGATCCACATTGGATGCAAATATTATTGTTCCCCAATCAATTAAGTTTAGAATTACGCAAGCAATTTTGAACAACATTATTATTATTCACAGGTACCGTGCTGTAAATATTATTTAATGGTTTCGGTTAACATTTTAGGATTTCAAGTTTCAATTCATTCTAAATTCATAGATTGTTAAAGATTTAGTTTCGTTTGAAACATGGACATTTCATTTGAAAGGTACATTTCCAGGATTAAGTCATTTTTTATCGAAATCGTTCAATGCCACGCGTACATACAATGTTGAAAAACACGCATAGAAAAATCGGTCATGCATTTAGATTATTGTAACCCTTTGTTATTATAGAATCCTTAATTTACCAAATCATAATTTAATATAAACAAATTTTCATGAAACGCATTGGACATCCTAAAATTCTATTGAATATCTTGAAGGTGTATTAGAGGAAAGATATGTAACGCAATTGTAAAATACGTTATCTTTTCCCCTAAAAACTGCGTATAGTTCGCGCGGTACCTTCATAAATAAGAATAAAGCTTGTGCAATTTGCTGCAAAAGGATTGCCAACGTTTATTCGTATTAAAAGTCATTATAATAATCATCGGGTTTCCTAATAAATACTGTCTTTCAAGGTATTGCTTGAATGGACATCCAATCACGGTTTTCACCGTACGAACTTTTCACGGCCGGAGCACGTTCCCTGAATGAAGGGAGTTCGGTTCGTTCCACTTCTTTTCTGATCACGAAAAATTAATAGCTTATACAATAAGAATGCGACCCAGGGGGTGGTTACAGACAGACGAATATTTCTCCCGGTTGGGTCGGAAGGCGCGGTCTGGCGTGAAACTTTCTCACTAAATAAAAACTCAAAATTCTGCCCCATAAGTTCAGTCTGTGGAACTCTGTTTACGGAAACCCTGACGCGGAAAATGCAGAGGGTGCTTTGTACGTCTACGTATAACGCGTTCTTCACCGAGTCCAGCATTAAAATTAATGGCCCACCACGTTATTTCAGCAGTCTGATTTTTAAACACGTCCTCGGTACTTTTTGTTTACTTCACAATTTCTTTAATAGCTGATTAATGGTATGCTTAGGACATGCGCGCAAACTCTGCGTGACGGTAGGAACTGCACGAGGGGCCATGGTTTTTCTATTTGTAACATCCCCCATTAAATTTATCCTACGGTGATTGAATTTGCACTGTTTATTGCGAATCAGAGCATTGTGGGCCAGCGTTATGATGCTATGACAATTCGATTCTATGAGAAACGAGGAATATCTTTCATTTGCCCAATGATTCGCGGTTATTTTCTGCGTAAACTATATTTTCAGCATAAATCCACACGTGCATCCCTAAATAAAAATACCGCGGATTGCAGTCGAATGATTTTACCATCACGATCTGTTCAGTATATGTAACCATAAAATCGGTGGATATTCAAATACACGAACAGAAATATGTTATTTGTTGCACCAGACCAATATTATGTTGGTACTTATACCTTCCTTGTTACGAAGACCTGAAAAATATTATTACGTAATTTTTTATTACGACTTTAGTGTTTCTATGTTGGTAACTTAATGAAATCACATCAATGTTTAATAATTATATGTTGATGTATTCGAAGGAGGTGCAAAATATTAATATTTTTGTTTGTTAATTATAATGGCATTTGGATGTATTCTTTATTCTATTCAATAAATACCTACCAATTGTTTTCAAATTATTATTCAACAATATCATGCTGATACTAACGACCTAACTGGTAAATTATTAACAACTCGAAAATTTCAGAACACAACTAGAAATGGTTCGGGCGAGATTCGAATTGTCAGACGTTGGTTATGTATTCGTTCTCTTAACATACGTTGGATATACGCATCGCGAATGTGTTCCGATATATTATGTGCCTCTGCGGGAACACAATAGAAATCTGCAGCACGCCACCGTTCTCTAAGAAATCAATACTATCTAAACGTGGAATTTATTTAAATATCATCGAAGGCTGTTGCACGATGCAGTTTCAATAAATCATGCGCGCATTGCTGAACGAGTTACATGCAGAAGTGGATTCTTATTGTGCCTGAAAATATATATATATGTAGAGAGTGAAACTGGCTGAGTGATTAGAATGAAACCGAGGCAACGCTATAAACATTAACAAACGGCGAATGCGTTCATTAACAAATAAGTTAGTTGGCAACCGACGCTCAAATGTGAAAGACGAACATTGAATTCCCTTATAATTCCATAAATCACATTTCTTATAACAAACCAGTTCCTCTTTTAATTTATCGCTCTACATATATATATAAATGTTAGCAACAGCGTATTTTTTTTAAAGAATGGAATGGAGTCGGGTGGCGAAGTGCTATGCCCCCTGTGGATCATTTGGGATGGGGACGCAGTCTTACGCGTGGTCGAAGAGTGTTTTAGGAATGTCCGAGGATTGACATTGTCCTTGCACGTATTGGAAGTGAATGAATGGAACCAAACATCCTGTGGGCAGGCGATGGCTGGCGACCACCTTGGGTCTTCTAGCTATCGAGTGCCGAGGGATGGTTTATTATATACAAGAGATAGAGACTTTGAGTATGGCAAGTGACCTGACGTCACATTGCTAAAGAATAGGGATTCTGTTTCTGGAAGATCTGGCCACGGAGTGGGGAAGGTTTTGCCTTCCGGTAAGAGGACTGTGATGAACCCCATAGCATTTACCCCAGAACCTTGGAGCTTTACGGTCGCCTTTTGAGCCTAGTTAATCGAAGTTATCAAATAAATCTAACATATATATATATAGGGGGCATTTAAATTGATTCAATCCAGAACGAGATAAAATTGTATAAAATTATAATATATAATATATATATATAAAGCTCTGATATTGACAGTCTTATCATTTGTTTCGTGTTGTGATTTCATTTACAATTCAACAAGAACCGATTCCTTAATCAGAATAATTCCCTCAAGGGAACAGACTTCCTCTTAAATAAATTATTATTCTAAATGACTTACGCGTAACGTACGTTCGAGCAACAATAATTTCAACTCTCACAAAATACTCGGGGCGTTCCTAAAATTAAAGATTCAGCACATATTTCGGAACGCTTGTAAATCCTACAGTTCTGTATTCTGTCAAGTGTACCTGGGCAACCAAAAATACATGCACATAACGCCGTGTAGCACTTACAGGGTGTTTAACTACAAAGTACTTTCCGATACTTAAAGAACCCAATGCATAGCAGATTCGCGATAGGCGACATCACTGTTGCATATTGCAATACGCATCGTGGCGCCGTTCATTGCTGATGCAGAACACGAACGGTAAGAAGCGAATGTACATCAACAAATTCATACGATAGAAGTATAACGTCTGCTTAAGATGTTACAGTGGTGTGATAAAACTTTCATGCGACCTACTAATTTCTGTCCTGGTTCCTTGCACCGTTTTCTTACACTTTATTTTATTTCGTTCTTTTACAGCACCCTTCGACCCATGATTTCCTTCAAAATAATGGAACGTTTGAAGATTTCACCAAGATTGTATGCGTAAAAACGCGTGAGAAAGCTAACGATCATTTATGTCGTGTCGCCGATATCATACTTATTCCTCAATAATCATCATTTTCCATTCCTGCGTTTGCTACGTTTGAAAATATAAATATGTCACCAAATGCCAGCACTACTTACCTAATGGTTAAATGTAGTAAACCTTCGATTATTCGTGTATTTATAATATCCACGATTTTGATCATTGACAGTACGAAATTTACGAATAATATACTTCCAATCTAAATCTAAAATTGATTACAGGGAATGTGTCGTTGAGCTTTCAAGAGTTTTTATTTAACCTCGTGCAACGTTTAGGAAAAATCTATTCCTAATCGTTTTTCAATTTGGTTTAAATTTAGATTTCAATTTATTTTCATTTGGCCTGCCCGCCGTCCAATTGAGCCCGTTAATCGAAATCCTATTGTATCTTTACATCGCATCGACAGCCGGATTATCAGCGACGAATTAAAACATTTAATTCAATCGTATGTGAATCATTAAGTACTGATGTACAGTTCATGGGTATTTAGAAAGTTGATTAAATCTTCAATATATATCTTATCAGAATTGTGCGAGACTGCAGATGATCTTTTGATCCGGGTGACCAAAATCTTCTGCGGCTGCATGGCAAGTGGTAAATAGTTAAATTTAAATATCAATTTCAACAAAGTTATTGCACATTGCAGTACAATTTAACAAGAATCTTTACAATATTTATCGCACGCTTAATATGAATCTGATCGGCCAGGAATTGTGTCCAATCGCAAATAATGCTTTCGTCTGTTATATTACACGATTCAAATTTTCTGCACCTCCCCATAACAGGTGCTTAACAATCAAATCAAGTTTCTTCTTTCAATCATATAAAATGTATTAAATATCGCGTTATATTTTATCGCACATTTTGAAAATTACTATTATACCCCTCGTGTTAATCCGATCAATCCGAATTGTGTCAAACATAGATTATCTTCTCGTCTGCGCGATTCAAATTTTCCGCATCCGCATGGCAGGTGGTCAATTGTTACATCACGTTTGTACCGAATAGAATTCCATTGAGCGGGACAAATCTATGAGCGTTCGCCATCCGATTCTCATAAATTCGAAATCTTTCAGAAGTCACGCGGTTCGACGCATCTGTGTCATGTTTCCTGTTTGCGTAAATACAAGCGATAAATCGTATCCACTCGTGAATTAGTTACTTCCAGCCGGTTGCCTTAGGCGTACCGAGCTTTCCCTTACTATCGGCAAAGGGTTGGCAGAAAAGTCACGAAACTTCACAGATGTGCGTGCTCATACCCCTCGTCCCGTCACGAATATAAAATCGGGAGAATGCCGCCACGCTTCAAATATCCATACAACTATAGTGCCTCGTAAATACAGGATCGTACAATCCCAGATACTGCATATGCGCGTGATATTGAGACTTACTTCTTCCAAGAGCAATCTTTCGAATTGAAGATGAGATCGCGTCGCATTCAGAATCCTCCGAATTCACGAACGCAAACAGAGTGAATAATAAAATGTTAACTTATTGCAGATGTAGTATAGAAATCTTTATAAAGGGCTTCGATGTCTACGGTAGATTAGTGAAAATGACTTAGAAATACACTTAGACTACATTTAGACCTTAGACCGTTGCAGAGAAAAGTTACTCATGTTTTCATTAAACAAAATTTCCTTCGAATCGACGCCAATACTTGTTGCACGATTCTCATTGATGATTTTCGATACTTATCGTGTCTCATTAAAATTTGTCAAAACAGTGGTCGATTGTAATTTTATGTGCTTGCTGAGCGCGTACACTTGGTTCCTATTGTGTTGGGGCCAAGTTTAAATTCATATAAGAAGAACACTCCATTTTCGTATGTTTGTCCGTAATTCGATTTGATACACAACGATTCAACTCTGAAGTGGAATAATTCAAAAACCATCGACCGCGTTGTGTCGATTACAATTAATAACTGATATTGAAATTCCATCATATGCCCGGTTATAGAAAATTCATTATGTGCACCGTTTAGTAATTATTGGAGATGATCAGGTCGGCGGAGATACATTCTATAGCAAAGGGACTGATAACAATCGTGTAAAACGGTAACGTTTCACTATTCGATTTGTAATGTGGCCTATAGGTCGAACAAGATTGGCAAAATATCGTCTGTCGGCAATATGCAAAATGAAACTCCCATGCCTCACAAACTCAAAAGATTTATTTTTCTAGTTTGTCGATATGAAAACGCGCGTTGGCACGATGTACATCGCGTTACAACGATTTCATCAGGGATAGTTCGTAGATATGACGTTCAATATTGCGCTTCAACGAACTTACGGGGAAATGTCTTTGCGAAGGATTCATAAAAAATATTGAAATTCATCAATCGAGTGCAGAAAACGCTTACTTTATGGCCGTTGCGCCTCGTATGGCCGTTGCACCTCGTATACCCGTTGCACCGCGTATGGCCACGTTTACTTTTTTTTTTTTACGATCAAATTTATCGGACACGAAATCGAGGGCTTAGAGTTCGCACAGGGCTACCACTTCTCTCTGTACATTGTTTTCAAGACATTCAATATGACTCACTTATCGTCCAGTCGGGGACACGAAACTGAACAAAATTCAGCAACTGAGCAATTGTGCCATTTTCCAAATATTTGTATTATTCTTGCATAATTGTGTTTTTCTTTTTACCACATATGTGAATGTATTTTTCTTTTTCATAAATATCAAATTGCCACGTAATCGCGTAATCTTTCACAGTATTCCAACCATATTATTCCTTACAATATTATTAGAAAAATACTTGCCCTTTAAACAGTCTAAAAGCATACTTCCCCATACTTGCGACGTATAAAAGTTTCTGTTTGTTCATTTCTAATGAAGACCATATTTAATATGTCCATTGAGAAAACCTTATACGGTATTATGTACACTTTTCCTCGGGAAGATTCGTAATTAAGTTGATCCAAAATATGTTGCACAATATTTTCAATCCTAATTGTACACGAGTCATAAATAAGCGAAAACGATTTACCACTTCGCACAGTGGTATTATTTTACAGCTGAAATATAACGTGATCCGAAGCTTAAAAATAAATCGTGTTTGAAATTGACACTTTCACGCGGCATTTTACACGATGCATACACGTATTACCTGTGTATTTATAACCACACGATTGTGCGGTATAATACAAAGAAAGTTCAGCAACGTTTACTTGAGATGTATTTTTATACGGTGTGCAATATTCCCTCTGCGATTGGGGAAATTTTGCCTCGGGCATTATCTACTCGCCCAAAAAACAACAGAGCTTTTTTCGTTTCGGTATTGGCAGCTTGTCCGTACATAAACACATGTCACGCGTATGCGTAACACATTTTTCAATTACACTTCGTCATTCCATATATGTACGTCCAGTAAAAGTGTATTCATTTATTTATTCGTTTCTTATTTATTATTCAAGCCGCCGACACCGAAACGAAAGGAAGCTCTGTTGTTTTTTGCGCGAGTATATAAGTAAATAAATACTTACACAAAAACGATTACAGTCCACCCTACTTATCTCATACAGTACACTGTAATCTACAACATATAAAATATAATACCGCGGACGATGAATCGCGAAATTGTAATACTACACTTACAGAACTTGAAATTGTCCTTGGTGCAACGTAGACGCGGCGCCGTTGTCATTCTCAACATTATTATCATTATAAACTTAAGTGCAGTCTTTCCGGGAAGCAAGGTGTGCAACGTCTCACTGAAATTCGCTGCAGTCGTATATGAATGACGTCTCTGCATGCTGTACAAAATTCCATTGAAAACTTCAATCTCCTTTCCGTTGGCCTGAGTTCGTGATAAACGACGGAATTAAATTCAAGTAATGCTGCAGCATGGTGCACCGTGTGAACGCGAATTCGCGACTACTTTTTTATATCCCACGTTCTGCCAACGACACGTAATTTCCGCATATCCACAGAACTTCGGTTTGATCCGGTTGGAAATATCTGGCGCTTAGAAAATCATTAATGCAACAAAGATTAGGCTTGGTATCTATCATCGTGCTTTCGATCACCGCGATAAAATTATTTTTTTCCGCGAAATAAACGCAAATAACGTGACACGATGCGGGCGAACCCGTGAATGGGAAGTATGAAATTATGGGAGAATATAAGAACTCTCAAATTGTCAGCCATTTCCTTAACTAAGAATTTGATACATATAATTTTACGTTCTTCTTAAAGGAACACACTTTAAACTAACAGATTGTTATTTGTAATAAGAAATTGTTTAATTAATATTGTGACGAATAAGAAAGCAAAAATAGATAGAGAATAATTGTTATTATTGCACAATTGTACATACGTAGACTACTTACTGTTAGTGTTTATAAAAATGATGACTGTCTTGACTTAGTCGAAGATAAATAATAACAAGCAAGTATCTTGTCGGTAGTTTAATGGTGTCTGATATTGTTGATAGGGAGAAATTGTACTCGTAAACATTTTTCTGATATTATTCCTCTTGCGGAGAGGAAAGAATATTCCGATACCACTTAATTTGTTTCATAACTATTTTCTGTGCATTCCAGAATTATTTTATACCAATTCATTCTTTACTATCGTTTCTATATACGATGGCCCAGTATTCACAATAAAGCGGTCTACCTATCGTTTTCTCGTAGAAAAATAATACGAAATCTAGCAGTCAACTTTTTCGCGTAGAGGTATTGCTTCTCCGAAAATACGTTGAATGCAGGCGCATTTGCTAAAGGAGTGCTATGTGATTCTATGTGATTCACGTAGAGTCACGTGACAGCAACAATATACGAACTACCAAGCAATGAAACATGACACGATGGTGAATTTTTGGCTTGAACGGAAACAGTACTTCTAACAACTACTCGTTTATTGTTAGAGCAAGAAATATATTACAGGAATTTCTATTTATTGCGTCCACTGTGCTTTAGTCGAGCCTTATTAAAGTTTTTTTTTGTTTAAATATAAATCAAGATTATCGCTGTTAGTAAACGACACGTGTGTTGCGCCGATTTTTATAATGAATTGTTGCAAACATTTCATTTTACATGAAATATATTTATTCAATTGTTTTGACTTACCTTCATTCAACGAATCGAGTTATATACACGCTGCAACGCTCATACATTGCACAGAAATACAATTCGTGTGGTATAATAATGGATCAAGTGAAATAAATATTCGTTTCCAATATTATATGAACAAGTAATAATTATTTTTAAATTGCATACCCTTTTTGATTCTTGGATTTATGGAAATCCGTTCTGCGATGAATCGTTTATAAAGTATGCTGTACATTTTCCAATACCATTCGTTACGTTCTCGCAATATTGAAATGAGTGTCTTACTGAATATTTCAAATGGAAAAAACCATTACAAAATTTCAAACAAGGATACTGTTACCGGCAGATAGTTATCTCCGTAATATTATAATACTTTTCAGTTTTTCATTTTCGAAAAATTCCTGTTGCCCGCTGTTTACCTATAAACGACAAATAAGGTGACAAATAATAATGTTATTAATAATGGATTTCGCGTATAGAAGTATTCTAATTTTTGTATTGCATATTATGAGAAATATAACTGAGCAAATGTGAGATAATCAAGTCCCTTGTCAACCGAATAATAATAATCAAGGCAATTGATAAAAAGGCATCGACCTTCGACGCTGTTGAGGATTCTGAATTTCATCAAAGAAATATTGAAGATAGAAGGAAACCAAAATTTATTATTCCATTTCCCCTTGATTAAATAGTCTTCATCAACGTTCACTCATGGCTGGAGCGGCCTTGGGTACGCGCAAGAATAGCAAGAGAATGATTACGTTGTTGAAAGCTGACATGGACTGAATAAAAATGGTCATTACTACGTAGCAGCGACAAATACAGTCTCTTTTATGTCAGAGTAAAGTGATCCACAGCAACAGAAATAAATTATTGATAAGTCGCAAGAAAAAAGGGTTAAAGATGAATCTGGATTAGAGTGGAGCAAATTGTAGGTACATACTTCGATTAATGATTAAAAATTAATAATCTCTAAGTAATTCAGCAACGACAACTTTAGGAAGAGAACATATATGTATATTGAGTGAGTAACCAAATAATCAAATAAATCCTTTCTATGTTGGCAATTAATATACTATATTTAAAATGTAGAAGCATAGCTCATTACTCATTCTAGGAAAATTAGGGTATTTTGCAATTTACGTTATAAATTTGGTAATAAAGACTTATTGGTCAACTTTCGTATAACATTTTTGCCTTATTTTTCGTGCATGGTATACGCTGAAAACGTTTGTTATAATTCTTCGAACAGTCTAAATTAAAATTTTTAAAGACAGTAGACCTCGTTTCCGTGATGTTTTCAAACTCTTTGTGCTTGTTACCATCAGCCATTTTCAATGACGAGGAGCATATCTTGCCACATTTTAAACATTTCCAAACCTAGGACGTGTACATATCAGCACAGAATGACCCAGTTTCCCTGAATGTAGAACAGGGGCAAAGTAGAAAAAAATCGTAGCAATTAATCAACGACCGTATGACCTTTTCGTTTTGTCTGCATGCAGCATAGAAAAATTGGTTGTACAACAAATAGGGGGATGTAAGTGAACATAATGTAAATCCACATGGCGTGTTATGTGGATAACAATTTTGAAATTAAAACAAATTTCTAAGAAGTGACAGATAGAAATCAGCAAGAAGTTTAAGATCTTTCAACAATTATTTGTCCAATTAATAATGCTTAGCTTGCTTGAACTGCACACGATATTCAACGCAAAATTGTTAACTGTTGTAGAAATCACTCGCCGAAATGCCTATTTATTCCAAGCTTATAGCCAGTAGTGTGATGTTTGATATACATATAAACGTTGCTAATAAAAGACATCAAATACTAATCCATAAGAATTATGGAGTACAAGTTTCGAGCAATATAATTTCTTAACGTAGGACGCTGAACACATACATACATTCATACTTCCGTCCAATTCAACCATTGAACATAATACTCCGAACATTCGTATTACGGAATGCAATGCTGTTCGTAGTTTCTGGCTAACAATTCATAATCGAATTATATTAAAAGTAGACACGGTTGACCTATATTCATTTTGCACCAATTCGCATCGATTGTATTACTCATCAGACCAATATACATACGTATCAGTGATTATAATCTAGTGAGAAATTCAGCCAGAATTCATTTCTTTGCACAATTGTTTAAAGTTAATTACATTATATTATATAATCACTCTAAAATAAGAATTTTCTATATGTGCATGCAATATTTTCCCATCATCATCTATTCGCATTAAAGATCGCGGATTAAAATAATTGTACATGCTTATTTTATCAGGTTGCACCTGTCGAAGTAAATCGTCCACGCATAAATATCGAAACGTGAATGCGCGTAAACAGTAAACGAGCCAAGCTGGATAGAGCAGATTCGTACTCTATCTCCTACACGGGACGATGTTGCATCGGTTACGAATATTGCACCGTTGCTAATGGTCTTACAACAGGTGAAGCAAATTAACACTGAGTATAGTTTCCAGTTTGAACATTACAAACGTAGAGTGGAAACTTATTACATAAATTTCATTGTAACCGTAATATTCTGTGTATAGAATCTATTAAACAATAGTCTTGTAAGATGACAATAACAGCCAATTTGTGCCATATCTAATTTATTAATACAATACTCTAGTGAGCAAGAAGCGACAATTATTAGGACAACGTTCCTTGTGGGAATAAATATGTTGATAGACTTAAAAAAAAAACAACTACTCGTAAGTTGTCTTATTTTACTTCTATAGGTTGTAATGGAGCATCAAGTTGTGATATTTATCATCTTACAGTTTTCAACAATATTGTTGATACTTTGCAATTACTGAAACCTCCGCGCTATAAATTTCATAGGCATTTTTAACTGTACTCATCTCGTTTACCGATTTAATCACCTGCAACGTGGACGCTGTACACGTAGATAAAATTTACCCTTCTATACGGATTTTTAAAATTAATTCTTCATAATTATTATTTAACAAATTCCGTGTCTAATAGCTAAAAGGGTTTGCTAAATTAGTAATGAGGTTTCAAAGGCGAGATTTAGCAGGAAACCATAAAATATGCGAAATTCATGAGCGCGAAACAAATTAGTTACCACCCTACCTACAAGTTCCTTAAACCGATTTAAAAAGGGGTAGTTACTAGTTACGTAATTTGTAGTTCCACAGCATCCGGTGAACGGGAAAACTTTCTTTGGTTTGATTAATTCTCCCCTTTTATACACTATTTCAGACAAGCGTTCCCTTAATTTATCGACGCGTCGGAGTAATAACGAAATCATTAAACTGGCGTTTACTCGACACAATTATATTTATAGGTTTACATCTCCCGAAGATTTTTGTAACGTTGTCGATAAATGGTTCTCAAATTACTGCGTAAAGTTGCATATCAATTTAAACTACAACTTCTATCACTATAATATACATATTGTTCCATTGCCAAAAAACATCTTTTGCAGTTTGAAACAGTTTAATCCAGTTTCTTATTCTCACTATACAAACACTTTCGGTTCTTCGCTCTATGGAAGCAAAACGAGAGCTTTTAAAAGAAAAGAAAATATTCAGATGCATCGACATTCACGGAAATTGCCACCCAGCAATATTGGTATAATATATGCATTGTATTGCACAATAGTAATCCCTCGAAGCTGCCGGCGAACGAACTATAACGTTTAATTAATGCAGAAAGATCTTTATGCAACAAGTAAACAATGCGTTGACACAATGCTCCACATATGCGTCTATAATCACAAGCAAAGTCAGCAATCCGTTTTGCTTTGCCCCGCCTAACGTAACGTCCTTAAAGGTTCACACAGCTTCAGTGTCTTGCATACAGTGGCAGAGCATCCTAAAGGGTACTTTCACCCCAGTATACGTTCCACCGTTATGTACCCTACCCAACAAACTAGGAGACTTATTACAAACATTGAGGAACGCTCTCTTTGGGAAACGTTTTGACGTGTAGCGAAGCTAACGACCCTGCTTTTCCTGCGTAAGCTTTCTAGGCAACCGGTATAACGACAATTCCAACACGAGCATCTTGCGAGGCGCAATCTTAATTTCATACTCCACACTGTTGATTTAATCGCGCCGTTTCTGTCAGCATTATGTTTCGCATATAATGCACGGATAGAATTTACTTGGTGGGAAAATGATATATCTGTTCGAATTGTATAGGGCATTTGAATTATAGAAAACAATTATTAATCGAATTAAGCTCGGCAAAAATGGCGAAAATTATTAAGCGATCACATGAATTTTCGTATATGTTCATATGATGTAGTTTATTTAATCCAGAATAAGAAATGTTGTGTGTTGAATGAACGAATGTAGCATTGTTAGTTCGTTGAATAATGAAATGTTTTAAAATACACCATCGGGCGCGTAAAATCAGTACCTTCTGCGAATAATACTTATGTACACATTTATGAATATCTTAGAATTCACTTCAAAGGACAGATTAACAAATTTAATTATCTGAGAATTATAATCATTATAAGACAAATGATGGAAGCCGTGAACAATGCACATAAATGACGTGCTACGTAACCGTAAATACATATGTATTTAAACAAGCTACGATAGAAGAATGACAAATCAAACATACATAATGCGTGCTACGTTTTATTCAACTGACTTTTATGACAACTAATCATTTTGCACCAGGACATTACATATTATGCTTCACGATGATTCACATTTAATGTTCCTTTTTTTTGTATGGCCAGCTGGAGTACAATGCAGTCTAATTATAATAGAAGTGATGCAAAAATGTAATTAATACGTTTCACACAGAATCATAGTGAGACGAAAAAGATTTTATTTTCGAAAAGTCGCAAAAGTAGAAATTTAGACATATCCGTATTAAAATGAGGACGAACATCAATGCTGAAAATAACTTCGAAATTCATTATAGTCACTGACGTGGCTACGTCACCTGATATTATTAAATTACTTTTTATTTACCATTAAATAAAATTTTATCCTAACTGCTGGTATTACGTATACCTATTTTTTGTTTATACTGCTTATGTGAGAAACTATATATGTATGATTTTAACAAACTATTTATTAAATAGGGACATAAGGATAAGCACTATTTGTAATAATTAGATATTCTCACACGCTCTTGTTAATGGCAAACGATATTTAGGATAACATTTTGTATGGCGTCGTGTGCTTGAGAATTTATATCTTATACCGGTAGACTGATAATACACGTCTGATGCTAAGGATTCTATACTATATATTTCCATAAACATAAGACATTCCCCGAACATATGTTTACTACATACGACACGGAAGCTTTACTGCCCGAACCCGAAGTGGGGATAACAAAGTTTGTATAAGGTACACGCAATTGTCAATGTGCAGTTTATGAAATCATAAAGAAATATGGGGTTCCAGTTAACTATAGAGACATTTAAGAAGCGCCACGCTTTATGTATGCAGATATATTACAAAGAATATTAATTTGAACTACGCTTATCTGATCCTTGAAATTATACGAAATGTTAAATATCGATAAATTTTCAATTCTTGACACTCGAACGTAAACGAAGAAATAAAGAAATTCATGAATCATAAGATAGAGTGTACCCACTTCGTGGTTGAAACTTGGCACCGCAAAATGTTTGAAATTTCAAACCTTATATTTTTACGAAACATTTCATGACTTTAACTAGAGATTAGCTTACCTTTCGTTATGTACGTATTACAGTAAATCGTCCTGACCAGTATCTAATCCCTGTCGCTTGTTAATTTTTATTTTCCATGCCATCGTTGTTTGTAGATCCTATTCAGTATTTAAAATTTGCATTTCGTCGCGAACCAGCAGGCACAGGTTCGAGATTGGCTGAAACGTAGGATTTCTCGTCACTGAAGTTACAGCACATGCATATCAGCTAATCTCGGCGCGGTTACTACTTGAAACTTGTTTGGAACACGATTACGTGATACTTCATTTCGAATAGGAGCCCGCGTGTCAACGTTGCGCGTAGCTGTTTGCGAACATCAAGAGCTTCAAGCAAATTTTTTCACCGAAGACAAACAATTTTTCAAAGCCCCTTATACTTCGAAATTTGTAATTGTCCATAGTTTCGGACAGCACGCTATCCTTTAAATGGTAAACTGCCCGAGGACATGAAAATAATTGCACCGTTTTTTATGTATTTCAACAAAACGATAAACAATAAAACAGTGTTTATTTGAACACGGGCAAAACAATTTGGTTAGCTGGATGGTTCGTATGTACGTAGTATCGTAGAGTTCACTGAATTTCCTGTTACACCACTCGCAATGAAACCTGTAGTAAAATTTTAGGTAAACCATTATTCATTTCTGTAAAAAAAAAAAGTAAAACCGAAAAGCATGTATCCCCGTTTAGCTAATACTTGTGATGATAAATTAATACAAAAGGACTCGGAAGCGTAATAAATTTCTGAAGGCGTAATCTTGAAATCCTTGCTGTTCATCTGAATGAAAAGTGTATTATACGAAATCTGATTACTGGTTCATTACATGCTTCTTACTATCGTTGGCATGCGCTACATGTTACGGCCGCTACGGCGCCCATTTTTGAGCTGAAAAATCTAATATTATGTCAAACAGATATAAAGGCTGCATACTTATTAGCATCTTTTCAAGAATTCCGTCAATAACTGGAGACGTGCCATAAAATAGGTGTTTTCGAAGAGGCACAGTGTCCGTGCAACGCTTCACGAACTGTAAACCGAACCTGAAGGAAATTCAGCACCGTTGCCAAACATCCATCCACCTCATGAAAATGCAGGTATCCTTCCTTCCACGCCACATTCTTATCTAATGTATTTACGGTGCAACGGCAGGGCGGTGGAGGAAGTGTTCGACACGTTGATCGATTATCAAAAATTCCTGGCTGTAACCAATCAGCGAACACACTTGACCTTCATTTTTCGAAAAAAGTGCATAATCTAAAGCAATTTCCCGCCAGGTCACTCACAGCCGTGATTCGCTTGTCAGATGCACATCACTCGAGTAGGCTCAAAGTTTCCAATGTTTATAGGCGACTGTGTCTTCGAAACAATAGCCTTCGTCTACGAAAAATCGACACCTTCCGAACTTATCTCCAACGTAACACTTCCCGATGAACGTTCGAATATTTTTCCACGCGTGGAATTCGGCGATCCCGCGAATCTATAGCGAATTTATAAAAAAAAAAAAACCAAATAGTGAAGAAAAATAGTAGCCCGCGACAACCACTGTCGATCGCGAACGGTATTACATGCGCCGGTATCTGCTTCGCAGTTTACCTGAGAGGCACAGAAACGCGACACGGCACCGCACGGCCGAATGCCGCATGTAAATCAAACTCCTAACTCGACGGTTGTACATATCGCGAAGCGTTTCGCGCGTTTGCACACCAGTCAACCAGCTTGCCCGCCGATCGTGAACACGAGTGCGGTCAGCGCACTTGTTTAATGTGCAAAAGGCAGAATGCACTCGGGAGAAGTATACCCATTATATTGGTTTGGTCGAACTGGCTCGGCTCTATCGCAGAATCGCGGTTTTACCGTACAATGCGGCCTGTCTCGACAGGAAAAGCATGATATGTGTAATGCACACTCACGTGTACCGGAGGTTTGAATACGTACGATTCAGGCGCACAGCACGCAATGGCAATATGGGCCTCGGTTTATAGAGAGAAAGTGGTGCGGTATGTAGAACAGGCCTGCACGGCGGTGGTGGAAGGGTGGCTGGAACTGGTCGGGGGATGTGCCGTTGAAGGGCTCGTTCTGCGAGCAAAGATGCGAGTCCGGCGAAAATGAGAGGTTGAGGGGTCGGTAGACGATACAGGTATCTCTGCGGCTCGGTTTAGAAGGCAGTTTCACCTCTGTTTATACATGTGCGGTCGGTGGCAGTTACAGAAGCGGTTCCACGCCACTCACGCAGATCCTTTGTGCCGTTTCGCCCCTGTTACCAGTTGTATATGTACAATAGTTTCGCTATGCTCGCTATGTTATTGGAAGAAAATCTAAGGGCTGCACACCTTTAGGAAGTATCAGACGGGGCATCAGACGGGGCATCAGACGGGCAAGATAAATGAAGTACAATTTGATCGGTGCTCCTTCAGTGTTTGTATCATTACCCTTTTCTTAAATTCAGTTATGCGTCGAATCATATTACTCGAATTTAAATACATAAAACGATTGCGAAAACAGCGCACGTCCTTTTATATCGAGGTGTCGAAATATAGCGATAGTGACTTGCAAAGAGAAACCAACAAGGTTTTCTTTTGTGCAATTATTTCCGATGATCCATAAATAAGGCATGGAAATTAAAATGGAAATATGACAAACAACTCTCTATCAGTATAGAGGAAATTAGATTTTCATTGATTAGTAATTGCTCCATTAATTGGTACATTATTTTTCATAATACCTATTCCATGTTTCCGAGAAATTTCAATTTTTTAAAGAAAATATACGTAAGCAACAATGTTTGTCAGATAGTATTTTACATACGGTCATGAAACCTGTCGAACAGTAGACCACGTGTCTCAGATATCAGAACACCAATTTGTAATGATTTTCGGGCAGATAAGATGTTTGACTCTCATTCAGTTCGAAGCATTCTGGCAACTATGAAATGTATTTTGTTTCAACGGGCAGATACAGAATTGCCAGGAACAATTCGTACTCGGAGACAAAGCTGCGTGGCAGTTCTCAACCGTGGACAGGAACTGCATATGGACCTCAGCGTTGCTCTTTGAGGATTTAGTTTACGATCATGCTATATTGGTCCTTCTGACTGTACGTAAGTTTAATATCAGATCCTTGGTATCGTGCTCAATCGTTAGACGTCGAAAGATTTGGGAACTAGGCGCTGGGCATGGTAGGATTACATTTGATCTACACTGAAAGTTTGCACGGATGATTCACAATCTGTACAATTAATTGGGGAGAGCTGTATTTAGTATTTACGTGCCAATATGATTTAGGCAAATTTTAGTATTATTTTCTATTGCAGGGATATCATATGGGTACAGAATGTTGGGTTTTTATTTTTTTATTCAAGATACTTCAATGGAATTAAAAAAACTTGAGTGAAAACAATATATTTGAATACTTCATTAATTTGTTATTTGTGCCTATAAATGATAAAGAATCTCACCAATTGAATTCTGAAAAGGCGAATTTCTAAATAAATTGGCATAATTAATAGTCGACGTGCAATGATAATTTTAATTACAATTGTTGGAAATTAATTATACGCGTACGATTCTATAAGAATAATTGAAATTAAATTCGTATGGGATTCATTGGAGAGCAGAATAACACAATATACGTCGCGGAATCCAATAAATGAAGGTATCAACTGATATAATTGCACAAGTATATCCGTATTGATGTATTTTGTTACTTTGTATACAGGGTGAGGTATTTAAAACAAGCCACCTGAATAACTTGGTTGCTATTGGTGATAGGGAGAAATGTATCAGCCGAAACTTGCTTGGTTTCGGGGGTGGAATAATTTTCTGTTAGTTATTCTGATTTTTTGTAGGTCGACGGATAGAGGACATATGATTACATGTTACTACGCCTACAAAGTAATTGTTAACATAAAATTATGCCATTCAGGGGGCCTGTTGTAAATGCATCACCCTGTACATGATAGTTGCCGAATTTCTGTCATGAATGTTCTTAATGAGCATTTGCATGAAACCTTGTAACTTTAAACAACGATGTACTCTTGTTTAATTAATGTACCGTACAGAATGGTACGAACTCATCGAATTAACCGAGAAAATGTTCGTAATAATTTCTCGTGGTAAAATAATCAATTAGAATGAAAATATCGTAATTTCGATGTATGAAATATCACGGCGAGCAATATTTCGAAAACGGTGCACGTTCGGAGGTGATCACAAAAGGAGGAACTAATGAAATCCATAGTGTCCTTGCAAAAGGTTGGTTCAGCTAATAATTTCTGCGTTGTGCAGTTCTCGTAATTGATAAAAGCTGATTTTGTTTGAAATTTATGCTGCAGTATGAGTGTCACTGATTATTGTAAATGAAGGGGTTAAACAGACGTAGCTTGGACAAAGGAACGAAATATTGCCGAGACTTCTGCAGTGTATCATATGTTCAGAGAAATAATAATAACAACTGTTTAAGCAAATCTCTTGGAATCTTTTATATCTGCGCAGTAAAAATGAGAAATTTATATACGGTGGCAAGGAAATACAAGTGGCCAAACTTTGCTATCGTGTTCTGCCAACTATTGATGTATGTAAAGGTTAATGATTTTGCCTGGCCGAGATATGAACGTTATTTATTTATGATGAAGTATTGCACAGGTGATTATCAATTATGATTACCTGTTCGTATCCCGATTTTTGTATTGTTTCCGACCTGTGAATAGAGTTATGCCTATGTTAAAGTTTGGAGCTGTCACCATAAATAAAAATTCAAGTGATTCAAATCAGAAGATCTTGGAGGCTATACTATGGGTCCAGATACTGTACAAATGATTGTTTGTCAATTATACAAGGTTTGCAGGAAGAATTCGGTACCGATTAATTTAGTGCGTATTTGTGTAGTACATATTAGCTGAGTATTGTGCAAACACATGAAAGCATTGTTTCTAGTAATGATCATCTAATTGTACGAGGAAGTCTAATTACCTTTAGTACAAAATATACAGTGCTGGGTGTCCTCGTTCAGCTATTTAACACTATAGTACTGCCGTTATGATTAATTTCACATAAATCGTTTCACTGGGGCAATTTACACTTCCAACTGTTTGGTATTCCGAAAAACGGCAAGAGGAACGTAGAGCTACAAACTAAACTTATTAATGCCACGGTGATAAAATATTTCACTTCCATCTGAAAAATCAACCCGGGTGACAGTGATAACTCGTTATGAGATATGAACGATGATCTCCCTTCATCGTTTTGCCCATCAGTCTTCTTTAAGCTCCATCAAAGGATCAAGGCTCTAGTCCGTGTAGTCGCGCTTCACGAAGCGCTCATGGGTATCATAATACATTTTTCGCATTGAAATCAACTTATGGTGCACCATAAAATAACCAACACGGTGCTCATTTCACTGGCATGCAACTGGCACGCAATTAAATTACGATAAACCGCGTTTGCATTGCGATAAATAATGTTAGTTTAATTATTATTGGGGATATTAGACAATGTTAAATTACAATAAAGTATTGTATTCAAATAAACTGTCGATAGAAATGTACGTGCGAATAACATTCACCATTTTAGTTTTGCGACCAATTATTTTAAACTAACGTGTTTACAAACCGTGTAAATAATTTCATTTGATTCCCTTACGTTTCAGTATCTTGTCCTACAATTTGTCTCACGGTATCTTGGCAAGCCCGTGCATATTTCACTATACAGTATTACCGAACACACACAATTTCATGCAACGAAATATCATAT
Organism: Nomada goodeniana; assembly: GCA_963969485.1. NCBI lineage: Eukaryota > Metazoa > Arthropoda > Insecta > Hymenoptera > Apidae > Nomada > Nomada goodeniana. The sequence continues at coordinate 15,411,569 of OZ018300.1, read as the reverse complement.
GAACCTCTGTAATCGTATTATGATTGCAGTAACGACTGTATGAGATGGAATAATTAATGTCTCCGCGTAGCCCGGCTTGTTAGTCACCCGGATTAAGTATCAAAAGCATGAATTTAGTTAATTCCAACAGATTCGTTTCAATCGAATTAATTTAATCCTTGTATTGAATTTGTAAATGCATCACGGACAAGACACTTGGAGTAAAAATTACTCGATCTCACATATTTACAGAAAATGAACATAAAATAACAAATGTAATTCGTTCGAAAATTTTTGTTTAATGTCACTGACATTCTCTTCTATTTTCCACGCTGCAGTTTCAGTGGTAATCCATTTCTCCTCCCATACAATAAATGGTAGGCACATTAAAAATGAAGAGCGACTATTCTTCCGTCTGGGACAGATTCGCGAAAAATTTTCGATTAACACGTTATTCACTGCATTCCTGATTAAATGTACATAAAGCTGCCACAAATTGGGTAAATACAATACAAAGTATTCGCGGGTACATCGAATATACGGACGCCTATTCGACAATGAAATTTCCTCCTCGCAGTTACCGATCTATTAGTGCGTATACACCTATCACGTCGCCTACGTCATTTATATCGAAAATTCTATTTTTTACTCACCAATTTCCTCGCGTAATTTGCAAATTTATACGCGCCGGGTTGTCCCGCTACGGTCCAAATGCGTTTACATAACAATTTAGTACGATAAAGCGATAATATATTTGTAACGATACTTACGAACGCAATTTTTGCCACATTTTATTTGTCGAGCCGAATCGAATAATACGCCGAATAATATATACAGCACAAACAACGTATTTGTATTGGCCCGGCGAGGAAGAAAAATTCTGTTTTTCGCCGGCATTCGCGCTGTTCCAGTTTGAAACGTTTCGACAATGGTCCCGCGTTTATACCTAAGATATACGATCGTTGCATTTTCAATGAATTTTCCTTCGCTTGATTAAGCGGCAGTCGCTACAATGTGCGCTTGGTTTAATGCATTTAATTACACCCCCCGGTTTGACAAACACTTCGCCAAAGTACACACACGGATTACGTAATGGACTGTTGATAGCTCCGATCTACCTAGCGGATATGTTGTTCACTAAATTTTAATGCAACTACTAATTTATGCCAGCAATAGTAATACACGGTAATCAAATGTTCGAATTCTCGATGAATGCGAAATATCAAATTCACGTTTGGGTCGTGTTCCCGATGACAGTTTTTGCCCCCAATGTTTCCCTAGATTTGTACTTTCTCATTATTGTGAATCTGGATCAGCGGAGGTTTACAGGGAATCGTTAGCGTTCAATTATACGTGTACATTTTGATTTACACTTTTCCACAAATTTTCTATCAAACTAAAAGAAAACTCACCTATTTGGATCGTCTGGGTACTTTCATGAAATGTTTATTGCGCAATGGATAGTTTTAATCTTTTCGAATGCGTAATTAGTAATAAAAATAAGTCAGGCATGTATTCGGCGAGGAGTAATCGAAGTTGTTCTTCCAGTCGGACTGGCAGCAACTAATGTCACGGTATTCATTTATAGCTACTTAAATGTCACGATATATATTCCGACACGAACAGTATATTGTTTCGGTCATACGTATCGGGGTAAGAAAATTTCATCTGCGTTGAATACTCTGGTAAGAAGTTACTAGAACTTATATTTTGGTTTCTACTATAATTGTATTCGCTCGGACAGCGTGGATTTGAATTAAGCATTAAAAATTTTCTATTCACTTATACACACGCTCGATCAAGACGGTAGGCACCTGTTCAGAAGGGATCTATACCTTCCGGCCTGTACACAGCCGATTCTGCTCCTGGATATTATCAAAGTTTTGCCGCCCAACCCCTTTCGCGAGACAATAAAAATGGGTCCCCGAATAAATGCACTCGCCATTGTGCGAACTGCTCGAAATGGTGTGTAATGTTCTTCTTCCCTCATTCACAGATACCTCATCCCATGAAAATCCATTCTCGCCCTATCTATCTCCAGCTATTTCTTCCATCCACATAGAAACCTCAACGATTTCGCTCATTTATAAAACGACGGGGCATAATGAACGCCTTCTACCTCGAACTTCTTTCGTTAAATTAAAGGGAAAACGGGAGGGAACTCCAGGAAAATTAGAATACCATCGATAATAACCTCTATACGAGTTCGATGATATTTTCATCAAATCTGTTTAACACGCTACGTCATTGAATTTGTACGAAAAAATTTAATTCACAGAATTTTTGTTGATAATATCAATGCCTTTTTACTGCATAATAAATAATCTTTTCACACGTCTTAGGCATTTATTAGTATTATAAAAGCGATAAGGATTGCATATATAGAAAATAATATTAAGGAAATGAAATTACTGCCAATAAATTTATTACGATTTCATCAAATATTTCCATAAATCTATCAAATGGTCTAGGATAATAAAGTAGTAATTTATTACACTAGGAAGTAAAATTGATGAAAACTTTCCTCCCCGCGAAACTAGCCTTCTATTTGTTTTTAAATAGATCGCGCGTAAAGTGACATTTTATAAATGTTCGGAGAAGAAAAGAAAGGGCTGAAATTAATGGTGTAATGTAATTGGCTACTTTCGGAAAATTGCACGTGGATTTATGACCCTCAACCTTGCGCTTCGTTATAGATAATAGGAAATCAAGCATCTGGGGGGTCGTTATATTTTTAAATTATGACAGAATAGAAGATGTATTATACAAGATCCACCCTTTTATGAGAGTGCCATCTGGTACCCTAAAAGTTCAAAGCCGATTAAGAGTAAGATAGTTCTCTAATCCAATAATATTTAATAAAACGTTCTTAAGCTTCAATAAATATAGATATAGGTTAAGTCTCTTGCAAAAAACAGTAACTCTTAATATTAATAAATCCTGCATATTATCAACAGCATTCTGCGCACATATAAAATGTGATTTTCAAGTGTTTTATATTTTTAATTGAGAATAATATTTAAGGAATATGAGATATAAGGTATATAAAGTTCTTACTATCAGTAAGTCGTAAGCATATATTAATTCTTATGTATACCATTCAAATATGTTCTAATTTAATGTCATATTTAATAAAAACGTACTTGTGTAAACGTTTCCGATTATTTTAGTCTATTTAATCTGCTATTTGAACAAATTCCATTATTCTGTACATATGAATCTTTTACAATAGAAGACTTTAAAATGAACAACAGTGGCTTCGTCAAATTGTACATGTTCAGAGATATTAAATACTGTGTAACACTTTTTACTTAATTAATTTTATGTAACACTTTAATGAAAAATGGATTTTCTTTTTTAAGGAAAGTAGTACCTATGTGGGGTACTTTCACATAGTACATATCATATTTCACTTTGACCTACCAAAAAATAAAGAAAAAAATAACATTATTGAACATAAAAAAGTTTCGAAGAAAAATATTTTTCAGAGGCGGTTAATTACTAACTGAATATTTTCTAGCTTAACACATTCATCTCTCGAAGTATTCAATTGTTATAAAGCATGTCTGGAATACAAACAGAAACCTAATACACATCTATCACAAAAGAAGTAATAGTATAACGAAATGTGAAAAAACAATTTGTTCTACCTATTAAATATAATACAAATCGCACCCGGTTTCAAAAAGACATACCCACTACCTTTTTAAAAATAAGTTTCACGAAACCAGAAACACAAATGTGTTCAACCAGAAATGGGTAGGGGTGTATGAAATGATATCACCATGTTTTAAAAACGTAGTCACATTGCAAAAACTGAGGTGGCATGTAATAATCGTAAACTCACTTTGAAAGCTCGTTATGTTATGCTTGGTAATAAAAACTTCTTTTTAGAGAGTGTAAGACTTATTTCAGAGGGTAATTGATGACGCCATTGTACAGAGGCATCGAGGTATTCGCGTTTCTATCTCAAAGATGCAGAGAGAACCTTGGTTTATTCCTTTTTAAGGAGACATTAACGATAGAAAAACGGACCGTTCCAAAGATAGCGGTTACTTTGCGCTTGAAATCGCGCTGCTAAGACACCTCGAATACAAAAGACCGTGAAGAACTCATTATTAAAGAACTTGATACAAACGAAAATGTTCTGCTATATTTACCGTCTTTATTTCAATAATCATAGTAAAACATAACGAACAACCGAAGCTATAATGTATATAATTGAAATCCTAAACTAAAGGAACGTGGGTATTATATAACGTATTGGTGGAAGGCAAAACATTCTTAATTTATTTTTTTAGTTTATTTATCTGTTTATGTAGTTAATTATGTATACATGAGTTCTCTTTGATTTTCAGGGAATACAATAATACCTGTAATTATATCAACTATAATATAATCAAACTTAATCAAGTGGAACATATCGTAACTGTTTTCTGTTCTTCGAAAGAAATATTTTAAAAACGAATGCATTTTCAACCTTACCTACGTAATGTTTTAGCACACACTCAAGGAGGAATTTGTATATGCTCCATGATATTTTGTATAAACTTTTGCAACTTTCGGAATTTTGCAAATTTTAACCTAATACTTCGGTAACATATTTTTATGGTCTAAGGTTATAGGCTATATATGTGTACGTATAACATAAAATATGGTAACTCCACGAAAGCATAAAGGATATTTTATGACATAATACATACATATTTAATGATGTAACATGAAAGGTTTATTACTAACGTTGACAAATCAAAGGTGGTACATCTTTTGTGACAAAAAGTTTACAAATTTTTTTTCGATACTTTTGTTAATTACCGCTAGATATCAGTTTTCAAAGAATCTAATGACATTACAGAAAAACCAGGTCTTCTTTGAATACGTTCTAGGTATTCCAAATTTGCCTGCCACAGAGGTATGAATTTAAAACTCCAATTAAATCCCCGCACAACGACCATAGTCGTTGAAACGAAAGCCAATGCTTTACGACATGTCAATTGCTATCGAGGTCGAAACAATCATAAATAAAGCAACACGTTAGCCACAATTATTGAACATTGTTGATTATCCTAGTAAATTACAATTGGAACAAACGAATGAAAAACTGTTTAAATCATCTTAATTTTTATAAGGTGTATTGTACATCTTTAATACCTTACAACATATTTATGCATTTTACTGTTTTAAAAATGTATTTAAATATATCAACGAACACGTTGTACATTTATGAAACGTGCATAGTTCGTACCGCTTTTTAAATAACACCAATCATACAGTTCAATCGTTGCCTAGCAACATTTTTTAAAAGCCACCGTGTTACTTATAAAATGTGGTCATTGATCCGACCAGCCTTGATCTAAGAAATTTTCATTCCTAGACTATATACATTTTTCAGCCTTAATTCAGAAATAAAAATCCCCGTGTTCTAAAAATCTTTTTGCCACTCTGCTAACTTCGCGGGACTTCGACGAATGTAGCTGCGGACTGGCAAACGAAAGCGCTTTGTAAATAGTAGCTTAATTATACAGACGCCAGTACTATGCAAAGCAAATCGGGAACGCGAACACAGGTAGCTCTGGCCAAGCTTGAAGTGTCCCTATCTCCCAGCGATCACACACGACCAGCTTAACAGTACGTGTACGTCTTATTCTCACATACATGTATAAATATGTATAAATTTGCACGCCGTTACGAACCTATAGTGCATATGCATGGATTCACGTGAATATACCTGCACGCCTTTGAAACAAATAAATAAATGCATACAGACAATGTGTACTGTCCTCTTTAGTTAGAACGTCCTATACATGTATACCCGGGCTATACAATACCCATTTTTTCATTTTTTGCTTGGAAAGTTTGGAGCTGCACATGTTTCGCACCTTTTTATGCCACCGCGACAGCAGGTGAGTCACTGTGCTCTACTCTTAACTGTCAAATGTTTTATAATATATGCACTAATAGGGTAATTTTATACTTAGTGTGGAATATCCTGCAAACAAGTAACTATTGGCGTGTAAAGTCTATGTGAATAATTACAATGGTTCAGTAGCTACCACCCTGCAGAATTTAATTACCTGGAAGGGGTATTTTAAAGTTAGGTAGTCCTACGTATTGACATGTAGATAAGATATTTTAATTTACGCGAGTGCAATGTCAATAACGTGTAATCAATAAACAGTACACTATTTGATTTTATCACCCCTGTCATTTAATTAATTACTACGTTAATCCTATATTTCTTGCCGGCGCATACACCGTACATGTAAATTGTAATTTATTTTTGTATGTACTTACACTATGAAGAATACATTAAAACATATAAACATACTATATCCTACTAATAATATATACATTATTATGATTATTATACATTTAAACTGTTGGTAAGACCGTTAACTTACTTTCCGAGTCGACTGTACATAGATAGTAATAGACTTTGTTTCAATATGCTCAAGCTTGGTAATGTTCTCAAATTCACAGCTCAACATTACTATTGATCAATCAGAAAATTTCTGTATAGCTCGAAATCCTGGCAGCACCAAACTTTTGGCCGGTGGTGTACATGGACAATGATACTTATAACAAATTTCTATCCGTATTGTCAGGCGGTTCCTGCAGATTACCCGAGTTTCACTTCCATGCCAAGATCCTCGAGAGTTCACCGGCTAACTATAACTATTAACTGCACCTAATTACACGGGCCGATGCAACATAGATGTCTAATTAATGGGCGTGAGATTTACACGGGGATGCACGTGAGAGTTCCAACCGCGTTGCAGAAGACGTCTCAATGATGAATGCATTTCGTATATGTTTCTGGTCGCAACCAGTGTTGACTGGATTTAACTATACCCGAACGAGGATGCTGGTCGTTGTTCCGGAACGTTGTAATATCTGGTACAAGCAACGTTACTTCGTACGCTGGCCCGACAAGATCGTAATTAAACGGGCGACCTACAGCCGCATTATGTAACCATTGAGCTATCTAAATATTCCGTGACCGCCGTGAAATTTTACCTACCTGCGAGCCCCGTGGGATCGAATGTCAGAATAATTTACCTTTATCATCGCGGGATCTTGTTTATGTAAGGTAAAAAATATTGGTTCGCTGCGGAGAATCTTTCCTGCAAACGTTTTTTGACGATTTCGTTGGCACTCGAATCACTGTGCAATGGTGAAGCAGAAATATGTAGAATGGCGTAATTTCAGGATGAGCACGTATGCTTCGCAAGCGTGTGATTCCTGTTATCAATGTAGTCAATTGTATTCCAATATTGTTCTCGAATTAGTGCTTGCAAAATAATGCTTACCCGATAAGACTTTTTTTCTTAAACAAATATGTAAGAAAACCCGAGGCTTTGGAGCGCCTCGCTTACCGATCTGGCAAATGTCACTACGAGGCCGATAGGCGAGCGGGACCCGTAAACATTTCGGGGTCGTAAAACGGACCCTCGAAGGGACTGCATCGTGGGACCGCGGATGCGCCTTCTCGGCGGGCGATATACAACGTTAATTGATTACGTATATTATTTCACTGCTCAGTATTAAGCTATTGTGACAATTATAAAGTGGTATTTACTGTAGAATTTTGATTATTAGTTTATGAAACGATTGTGTATGTACACTTACATGTATACGATAAAGGGTTTGTTACGCGAATATCTTAAGTTGGGACCTTCTGTATCTACCTATAGTGATTCTAAGTATTGTATTATAGTTCAGTACTTTCAATTGTGATTAAAAACGTGAAAAATTCTGCAAATTTCAAGTGTCCCTAATTCAATGGTCAGGGGTTGTATGTTTATTGACTAGGTACTTCTGCACCTACGTTTGTCCAACATACATTGCATACATTTACTTGATGAGAACAAAGTTATTAGACTCTGATTAAAATAATTTCTCGCGTAAATATGTTTATGAAATCGTCCTAATTAAAAGATAACATTTTAATATATTCAGTGTTCTCAGTGCTTGTGAAAGAATTATATGTTTGTTTTAGGGAAACGTTTGGGTGTCCAAGCCATGAATATCGTTTTACATAAATTACTAGAAGATAATGGAATTATGAGATCGGGTTATTCTATTCTTTTATACCTTGGCGACCTGGTTTCTGTAAACTTTTCTTTTCACTTAAAATGGAATTAAAAATTAGTTTGCACGGATCTATTAAAATCGTGAAGGTAGAATACGTCCGAAAGTTTTCGAAAACTTACGATACGAAATACGTGATGATACATTTATATTTAATAATTGTGTGACATTTAGAAAACTCAGGGGGAGACAATGTAAGTATGGCGAATTAGAAAAATTTCAATTTCTTCTTCGCGTATAAACTTCATCTATTGTAATATAGGAAAAAATTTCAAGATTATCACATTTGTGAGCTATGTACAAACCAATTCGTACAAACATAAAATATATTTATTCTGAAATAATTGCATTCTGCTTTCTTATCTATTCTTGCTGCAACTTTTCTGTTCAGTAATGCGTAAAAACCTTTCCTTCGTATTGCTAATGTAAGTACATTCCTCTAATGCAAAATAAAATTTTGATTAATACGCGTGGAATGAAATTCGTCCACTTGTGGGGCACGATAGCTCAGCACGCTTGGTTGACTATGCTTTGTAATAATTTTCTGTAACGTGCCCTTGTGCATTTGTGCAGAAAGTTTAAACGGTTAATGGATTACCACAATGCCATGAGTTTCAGAGATTAGTACCACAGAACACATCTATTACTATTTCATTTGAGAATTCCGTGTTTATTGAGCATAATATAAAATATTAATTAGCCCTGAGTCGAATTATCGTTTAGTTACACAATACTCTTAAGAGATATCGGTTGTAAATATAATATCAGCAGGCTGCTCAATTTTTATACACGTCTTTGCTATTAAAACGGGCGATTTATTTCGCACAACTAGTGCCGAGTGTATCTACGTCTTTTTCTTTAACCTTTGCCAACGAACCCTCACTTCTGTGTCCCCTTTATTTGATTAAGAGGACGTGGTTACTATACCGTGCTCTGGATCCTTCTCCACACCTGTTTGCCATTTGCTGCGCATGTTTGATCTATTTCATTACATCTGTATAAATGGCATTGAAAGTGAATACTATCGAATTCTTATCTGGCGGATTTCATTAATAATTGATTTAAAAAAATCACGTCAATATACTTGTTACTGTGAAATAGAATCCAGAGAATAGAATTTAAACAAATTTAATTTAATTTAATTTAATATTAATTTTAAGGCAAAATGCTTGGGAAATTAATTAGGTTCAAACACTTCCTCTTCCTCTATATTTTATTTTAATTCGAATTATGCCGCGAGGATTGAGGATCTATTTCTGCGGAAGGTTAGTAGCAATGAGATGTAGTTACTTTCATACAATACTCTTAAAAAAAAAAGAATTTTAACCTACCACATGGAACTTGAACTACTGCTAATAAATTTAAACATATTTATATATTTTAATTGTCAATATATTTGTATCGAATAAGTCTGGCAACAAGTTACGTTAGTTTGATTGAAATATAAATCGTTACGTTAATTTGATTAAAATATAAATCGTTCGAACACCTAATAGCCACCGAATAATGAAAAATATACGATAAGCAATCTACTTTGGAAGGAAGGTCAGAAGAATTATGAACGCAATTTACGAAAAATGTTTGTAATTTAGTTTTGCGCGTGAAACGTGGATTATAAAGTTTCCAGTTAACGAGCTTCTTTTCACGAGTTTGGCCTAAAGAGTATAAAAGGTCAGGAAGAAACTCCGCCGACAACTTGCATGTCCGAATACTCTAAATGTCAAAGGACGAAAATTGTTTGAAACTTCGTTACAAACTTGACCGCCAGTTCCCGTAGAAAACTTTTGGATGTTCGTCGTAACTCAGGTAACATGTTAAAATATTGACAGATCAACTTTAGAATTTATTGCTGGAATCTGCATAAATTTAGCTAAAAACGAAATGGTTTATAGCAACAATTGAAACGCGTGTTATCTAATCATCCAAAATGTTACGCGTTTTATTGCTGTTTTCGACGTGAAGTTGATTTTCGTAATATACTTTCAATAACAGACGAGTACCATTGACTTACGAGTTAATCACAGAAGAAACTCGTTTCAATTCGTAGACGTTCCTTTTACTTCGTTTATTCGTAATGAACAATTCTCCGATGACTACCCCAACAATAACCGACTGTATCGTGTAACCCTTTAACGGTCTTTTTTTTGTATCCTTGGAAATACGTAAACCAGTTGATTGTCCTTCTCGTTTCAAATGGCCTAAATATTTCAGTGAAGCGTATAAACCGCAGACGTGGCTTGTACACGCGATTTACGATAATTCATTAGTCTAAAACCAATAGTGCGGAGCATAAACGTTGAAAGAGACCGAAAGCGTGAGCGAGAAAGGGGAATTCACAAAACCGAGCGTAATCAGCTCCTGTGGTCACTTTATCGATGGTGCATAATTAGAAATACTATGCACACATGCATAAGCAAATAGTTTATGTTTACATTAAAATGGCGACAAGAAATATCTACTGAACCCTTTAACATGGTCCCTCGCAGTGATTAACAATTATATTATCGAAGATCTCGTTTTTTGAGATATGCAATGTACCTACCTTCGTATAAAGGGAAATTCGACGACACGATCACTGGCGGAATTAAACAGTCGAAATAATTATTGACAACAATAATTGGTACACGCTGCTCGTCGATAGATCTAATATTTTAGCAATGCGCGTGATTGCATTCTAAACAGGTAAACTACAAGAGCATTTCCGAAATTCAATGCGCAGTAAGATTCTTCTTTCGAATCGACAGGCTAAACAAATTCGTCGTTCCTAAAATATGGAGGAAAACGAGAAACAAGCAATGGTGTGAAAAGGCTGGTCCCCGAGTTTCGATGATACCGGTACTCGTGCAGCTATTGATTGCATTGTTACTCGACAGTTTTATATTGTATAAGATGAAAATAAATTCTTCTTACGGGAACCGATACCTGTGCTCCTCCGTCGTGGCAAAGTATCGAAACATGCAAAAGAACATTGCTAAGTTACCTTTATATCACGCTGTACCCACACGTATCACGGACTATAAAGGTTTCTCAAGTAGTTTGCCCGCTGTTCGAACGCATCAATCGTAAAATGTATTATACAGGTTGGTTGCATAACGCGTAATCTTTGATAATACGAGCAACATCGTTTACGTGACTGTTATCATTGGCCGTTTCTGCGCCGCCCGTACCGGCTATCATGGAAGAGCCCGCCGACATTTTCCAAGCTTTATGATACCACGGACTTCAGTTTTACGGCGACCTTTCAATAGCAGCGACATTACCGATTCAAATTGTGTTCCGCGTTTACGAGCCATTTTCACGCGGCGTTGTTTTACCGTTTTCCCATCGAGTTCCCCCTATTGTCCCATACGAACCCGTTATGCGAGGGAGGCCACCGTTTGAACGACGAGAAAACGGACCTATCTTAACGACCAGAGAGGGCCCTTTCCCTTCCAACGATCACTTTCCTCGTGACAACAAATCCCGAATCGACTTTGTTCCTTGTGAAACGGGTCTCGAGAAATGGTCCCACTTCTTTTCGAATACGTGCTAGGGTACTTTTGTCTTTTCCATCCAACTGGTTGACAGCTAGAAAATATTTTTATGTCTCGTAGGTGTTCTCAAAGATTCCATGTTTATACGCGTGTATTTCCTCTTCGCTGCTGTGAATCTGTTTTTTTTTTGTTTTCGAAAATATTTGTACGCGTCAATTTCAATTGAAGGATGGCTTTTTATTAATTCAACATCATGCGAAAACCAGTATTAATTCTAGTTAATTCTGCGGCCGACTGGCAAACCGTTTCAATAGTTTCTCAAAAATGGTTTCCACCATAAAGAGCTCCGATAACAATGAAACGTTGGAATATGACCTGGCCTGAAACATAACAAGCGGAGGGTTCTCTTTGAACCAAACGCGACCAAAATTCATGACTTTGAGACAACCAATCGGTTTCCGCACCGATGAATAGATTCGATGGATACTGCAGAAATAACAGACGCGGTGTCCTTTATTTGGTGCCTGTCACAAAATTCCACGGACACTTTGTGAACTTTGCGTATGGATACCCGTCATATAAATTAGCAGAAATTTCTATTAACACGACGGTCCAAAAGTGTACACGCAAACAGCGCCGTTGTTAATCTAGTAACAGCGGAATTTCGAAATTCAAAACCTCGGACGGACTATAATTTTCCTGGGTTGGAGCCTATATTATTTTTCAGCACATATTCCTGGACATATTCTGCCTGCGAAGTTACGATGTATGTAATAGGTTAATTCTTCGCTAATAAATTCCGCCACTTTAATGCGGAAATCTAGTATCAAACAATAAATCACTTTAACGTGCAATCGTTCAAGATTCGAACAGCCGTTGCTTTTCGATCCTTATATGATATACCGCATTTTCCTTAATATCTACACACCTGTATCGAATATAAGAATATTCATTGTACTTTTATTGATAATATCCAGTCCTCCAATAAATCAAATTAAACCGGCTTTATATTTACACGTGCCATTCCTTCCCCTTCTAAATTTGCCCGTTAAACTCTTTTTCCTGTTGGATAGGAGATTGTTTTAACAGCATCTCCTACGACGACGTCGACCGCAATAAATGTTAAAGTAGGTTCACCGACTGTTAAGGCTACAACGAATATCTTACACAAGGTAGATGAAACTTGGGTATGCTTCATTTAAAGTAAGCGCCGAGGTTTAAGGGGGATTTCACGGTAGGAGGAGAAGTGAATTAGTTGCATCGCTAAGCCAATTTGATGCACGAGAACGGACACGCTAGGCGGAACCAACCCTTCCAATTTGCATCTGGAATGATGGCCTGTTAATATGAAAGTTTACGTGAAAGATTTTCCGACGATGCCCCGAAAAACGGCGACAACCCACAACGCTTATTTCTAATCCGAATAAAATTAAAGGACATCCCGCTAGAAACGGTAGAATCAAGAATTTACGGCATAATTGGAGGACCAATTAGCCGTAATTACCTAAGATAATTACGCCCTCGGTACTCCGCGAAAAAGATACGTCAGAACAATTCTTGCTGGACGCGCACTTTAGTGCATAAGTTTAAAAATTGCTTGCATATCTCAATTTTGGTTGAGTTTTCACGGTAATATGGTTGTACTCGGATTAAAAATAAATGAACGGTGCCGGATAGAACTGATGATTACTTATCGCTACACGAATATTACGACGCCGTAAGAGTAGAAGTTCTGAGCGGAAATAGTATTTTATAGTCAAATTATAGAAAGAGTACACATTCGTGCAGCAAGAGCTAATTCGCTCTTCGCGAATAAGTATGTTGTTCCTAAATGCCTCTATCCAGTTCTGTAATTTTACTATATGTCAAGATCGTCTATATACGTCTATATCGTTATAGTATCCCAGTTTAATTACATTTTGCAGTAATTTATTCGTCGACTGTGAATAACAATAATTAATGTACACAAGGATAGTTGGTAAGCAAAATATTGCGTCGCTATTACAGACTCGCTTAGCTTAAGAGAGAAAAACTTCTGAAACTCATCCGAACAGTTCTGCTGACTTCCCCCTGCGAATATTTTTCGGAAGTTGAATGAAATATTTCTCCGCCCCATTAGAATCGTTTATCATAAAACTTACACTTATATAACTGGGGCATTACTTGCAAACACATAATTCGCACCTTTTCTTTTATTGAATTGGTCAGAAAAGTGTCGTTAAAACTTTCGAAATGTTAATATATATAAAACGAATAATTATAGTGAACTAGTGACTTATCAATAAAACTCACGCGTTGGCCGACAAGTGCGATAAGGAATTTGAAAAAGTGCTTAAAAAAATGTGAAGAATAGATTGTTAAAACCTATTTTACTGCTCGCTATTTATGATAGAATAGAAAGTATAGATAATCTTGTTCCATACAGAACGTTATTTTGTTTCGAAAAACAGTGTAAATATGCTAAAAAATGAGAAAAGCTCATTATTTCGAAAGGGTCGCGTAAAATTCTGAAAATTAAACAGAAAATTCTATATCGTCACTCTCCGTATGGCAAATACTGCACTCACATGTTGTACGAAGAGAAATGTGCATGAAACGTGTTGCAACACTTAAGATTTTCCAGCAAAAGACGCCGCTTAGAAATATTATTGAATTGCCTTGGAAACGAATGATTCGACTTAGGACGGGGAAAGACCAAATAAGAATTATAGTGCGGAAGTTTAACGGAAGTAAGAAATTTTACTGCATTCTTATAGGAGCCCCGCTTAAAATTATATTCAAGTTTGTCTCAGACGCGAAGCAGCCGTAGCGGAACTGTGCCTACGAAGGAATAAATATCATGAAGCACGTCGTGAAACACAGAGTACAAGGCAGGAAGGAAATAAAATACGAGTGCTGCCAAGTGTGCGATGAACCGTAGGAGGATTCGCCCGTTGGAAGACCAAATTTACTGTGGCACACGTGAAAAGTGAGTTCAAGAGAGATGCAGGCGTTACCATAATCGTGAATCATTCACGTATAATCCATATATGTAACAGGTCAATAGACTACAGCACCTTTAGCACGTTAAAAGGTCGCAAAATACTGTACAATTGTCGATCGCTTTTATTTCACGCACAGGTATACTGCGAAAATAACGTTCGTGTGGATGGACGATGTGCATACATAGATGGAAAAATTGTATTATTTATTTCAGAAATATTGTCGTCGTAAGTAATCTGAATATTTGTAATATTGTATGACACATTTCTTACAGCAGAATTTACTATTTCTAATTATTGCGATTCCTTGTTCTGGCGACAGAATAATAAATTGATTCGCATGTACAAATTCATTTATTTTCAAAGTCTTGCCCGTTATTTGCTGGTCCTCTTAAGGAAAGGGTTTAGGGAATTACAATCGAAATGGAGTCTTGGAAACGTGGGTTCTCAAGCAACTTATTTACTTAATGAGATCTACATCGTTTATAATTGCCACTGCTATTATCACAAACGTATATAAATATAATTCCATTTCTATCGGTCAAGAATCTTCGCGACGAAAAGTATTTTCATTAGTTTAAAATGTTCAACTTAATTTCAATTAATAATAGATAAATTATATCGAGTGATCTTATTCCAAGTAGTAACTGCAAGCCTGAAGCTAATCTTCAATCATTGAATATTGCTGGCAAGTAGGATGCACGTAGCACAATAACGTTATCAGTAGGATTAACTCGTTGTGAAATTCCATTTGCCAATAACGATGTTATGGTGGACCGTAATGTTGTATTAACTGCTTCAGAATAATAGGGTAATTAATGACATAAAACGTTCATTGCAAAATCTGCCCTATTTATTAACAAATGGCAATCCTTCATCCAAGTCTTCCAATAAATATAAGCCATATGCAATTACATATCATTTTTCAGCAATATCGCCACGTTAACATATATGCCACGTTTTGTTTCTAAGCAACATTCCTTTGGACTTGAAGATAATAAAATTGAAGAAAGAAATATAAAACTCCGAACCATTTCGACAAGGGTGTATTCTAAAACATACTGTTTCTTTTCGACATTATGTAGCATTTTCTGTCTTATACACTTATGTTCATACTGTACAACTTGACGAACAGTCATTTTAGAATCGTTTGTCGGTTGAGTGATGCATGAGTGCTTACTCTGTGGTACTTTTCGTTCCAAAGATGAGAAAGCAATGCCGTCGTAATGAAGAATATCAAATTCCTAATGGCAAACCGCTTCTTCACAAAGGATCCCCAAGTAGTATAAAGAACTATAAAGTATAATAACTACGACAAATAAGAAGAATATATTTAACACACGGGGTGTAAACTTTCAACATTCGTGTACGGTTCTCAGCTCGCGAATTGACGGTTAATCAAAAGCACAATGACCGTTGCGCTCTACGGCAAATTAATGCCGTGAGGGCTAGTTATATTAGGTGGTGTAAGGTGGTGATAATTGATGTTCACTTGATAACTAGTCGTATATTTACATGTTAATGTACAATATAATAATTATCCACGACTAGTCAACGGTGATGTAAAGATTGCCTCACAAGGTGGTGTAAAGACCTTGAAGGAGTTGCACAGATTCTGACGGTGTCGTTGATACTTTAAAGTGATGCAGTGAGTCTTAAGATGATGATGTCGCAAGGTGATGTGAATGTAACTATTGCTGATGTGATCGTATTTGACGATCTGGTCGTACTACCGAGTCTTCGTTAGGTTCGCTCTAACGAAGACTCGCAAAAACCTGGTGATGAGCGTGTTGCTGTTGGTAATATACTGATTGGTTAGTTCAGATGGTTTGTCGATGTAAATAGGTGACGGAAGGGATGTTCCAAAATCTGGTAGAAGTGGAAATTACCGCCCCTAATTACCGGTCACTCTCAGGTAGTGACTGACCTGAGGGTGCGGTGCGCGGAGTCCACATGTGCAGCTAAAGGTTCGCAGATTGTAAAGCCATAAAGCGCTGTGAGTTTAAATAAAACCTAGTAATCCTCAAAAAGGCGATGTATGAATTTATAGATATATAGCTTGCAGCTCTAGAATATAGTAGTTATACCCGACACGTAAATAATTATATTTTAAGGAATTCGATGGCTTTATGGGTCTACTGTTTGGGCCCGAACAATTCGTTTCAACACAAGATTTATTAATGTTACATTTTGGTGAAGTTATTCGATATTCATGCAATTAATAATAATAAAATTAATAACTTTCTATTTTAGCTTCCAAGTTCCAAGGAGCATATGTGTATGTTATTAATAATTGTCGGCATCGCGTTGAAAATTAATGAATTTGTTTCAAGCGAAGAAAAATATTTCAATGAAATAACCGACTATTGGGCCCGAAAATAATACGAACGCATTCGCAATCATTAACTTAGTTATATCTTTTTCTATATTTTATTTTCAAATTAATCAATGTGATCTTTAATCTGAAAATCACATGAATATGTTTACTTATATTTATTGCTGAATACGAAATGAGATATATAGTGTTTGCGTCTGAAGTTTAGTTACGGGGTAGTTTCCATTTTTCCTCGTCACAGCTTATAGTAATACATTTCATATTTCATAGCTTTTAATTCGGGCCCGGATTAACCAGATACCTTTGTCGTATCAGATGCGGGACGTGAAATAAAAACGGGACATTGATTAATCGATGTCTCGCAACCGAACAGATTGCATCTCAAATGTAGTGGACATTGTACGTTTGATTTAATTACTATTTCCATGATCATCGGTACGCGTCCCTCGCGTTGTCGAAGTTTTAACAGCAGATGTCCAAACATCCCGGCACACGCGAGCACACGCGTTTCCCCCGGTTTTACCTTTATTTCCACGCCGAAACCGTTAGCGAAACATTCCCACCTTGGCAAGCGACAAACCAACGGGAAAAAATAAATCAAACGAATTCGGCCGGCCGGTTGAAAAGTTTCCAAATAACGAAGAGCGGACACTTTAATTCTTCCATTACAATGGCTGTGACACCTACAGGCCCGTTTTAGTTTCACTGAATTTTCTATATCGACGGATAGATTCCGTGGTATTTCTCTTTTTTCTTTTTGTCCCTTTTTCGCCGACACGCGTTTCGGTCAACATGCTACACAAGCGTCTGGAAATAAAGCTGTATAACTGAACAACGGCTGATTAACAGATCGTACCACGAGGCTTCTCACGCGAAGTTTCATTCCACTTATTTACCCACCATTTGGTATTCATTTCGGGCGCTTTCACTGCCGATACTTCCGCCATTAATTCTTCGACCCTTTCTCGGTTTATTGTCAATGTTAATTTACTAGGATCGATTCTAACCCATGGTTCTTTCTTACTTCAGGAAATGATAATAAGTCGCCCTTTTTTCTAATCATATGAAAAACTACGTTCATTATACGCGTTAACTATACTATATTTAAAGTTACATGAAAGGCATAGAAGTTCAATTGGTTGTTTTTCATGGCAATGATTGTAATACGATCGCATCTTGTTTCAAGATGTTTCATTCCTGGGAATATGAATACCTTTTAATTTTGTATATATACGATTAATTTCTTATGAGTCTACGTACACCAGAGTTATATATTTATATATACGTATATAGCAAACGTCAGTTAATATATACAGATTATTTGTAGGTTTCGGTTTTATATTTTTACATTTTATTAAATTTCCTACAACAGGGTTCAATAATAATGTATTTTTCCGAATGCCACATTAATAAATGTAAAAAGAGCACTCTTGCCTCGGCTTTGGAACAGACTGAACCAATTTTCCGTAAAATAATTAAGCGCTCACGATTGATGCAGTTTAGAAAAAATTAATAAAAGAACAAAATAATTGTAGGGTTATTTTGTGTTTTTACGATGTCACGATGTTGTAAAACGTTCTTAGTTCTCAAGGAAGTGTCGTCTGCGTGAAACGATATCTACTGTTGACACATGTAAACTGTGTCAGAAAAATAGTTTATTACTCACAACGCGTCGCTCATAAAATATGAATAGATTATTCAGTGTTAAAATATAGGGCATTTTAGTTCAAATCATTGTTCATGGTAAATAGTATAGCAATTATTTCAATGCATTTAGTTTTGCACATTGAAAAACAATAAGATATTAATAAATACACATAGTAAGAAATGAAGTAAATAGAACAAATCGAATACCAAAATAGAAGTTCGACGTGGATAAAATATTTTGTACTTATACATATTAATATTAATTAAACGGCAACCTGTTGATGCTCTTCGCTTTAGAGGTAACTTTATAGTTTTTAGTTTCGCATCTCTTTCGTCTCAAAATTTGTTAACACTTTGCATACGGCGCTTTACTCGCTTAACGCGCTTCGAGGGTCCGCACATTTTTGCGCGCTTCAAAGAAACTTTGTACAACTCATATATGCGCGTTTCTTGCACTAATCGTTTGTTATAAGAATATGTGCAATTATATGCATAGTTTCGTTGATGTGGTAAGGTAACAAGAGCATTCATTTATTTTTAATTCCTTGAGTCGTCGACATGCGCGCACGAAAAACCATTAAAACCCGGCCACAACGTTCGGTTTGCTGTATACGAGATACATATCTCGTGACCCGTACGCAAAGGGTTAATATAACATTCGTCAAATTATTCGTTACAAATAGATTTATATCGCTTTTGGACGAAAGTAAATTTATATATAGAACGAAACGTAATCTTTTCTTTCTTTCCATTACACTTACATGCATCATTTTCAAAGGGCATTCAGCTAGCGAGTATTTATTTCACTAGTATTCTTTGTTCTTGGCAAGTGACATGAAGAAATAAATTTCCTTCATGTACCCGACACATATTTCGCGTTTCAACAGACACCATTTTTTAAGAGATTTTTCTGACAAAGAACGCACCATGAAAATACGAAAATTTACTTAGCAAAGAAATGTACCAGACTGGCATGTAGAATTCTGCAAATAAAAATGTGTCTTGCGTTCGCTGAAACTAGCAACAGGGCTCCCTGTATGTGAATTTCTTTTTCAGATATTTCTTTGACCGAGCAAACGGATGAAATTTTTTATTGCAGCTTAGGGCATACCTTAGAGGATTAAATTTTTAAAGCAATTCTAACAAGATCATTTGAGCATCACTGAGCGCAAAGGTATGAAAAATATGCACTCTTTAAGATAAATGCACGAGATCCGCCAGAAAATATTGTAGCCATTTAGTTGGACTACTAACTTGGCTTACCAAGCAAAACGAAAAATGCAAGGGGCTGTACAACAGTTATCAATATTGCATCTATTCTCCCTTTTGCACGTATGCCATACAGCACTTTAATTTATTACTCACGAATTCGAACGATGTTCGGTTATCCGAATTTTACAAACTCCATAATAACTTTTAGATTGAAAGGTGAAATTGATTTCACAGTGCGCCCATCCAATCCTATTCTAAAATTACAATTCGCAATATGTATAAAACGATTTACGTGTATTTCGAGTCTGTTAAAAAAATACTTAGCCAGAAACAAAGCGTCGCGGCGCGTCGTTTCTTCGTGCAGGCATGAATAAGTCGACGAAGAATCATGGTAACTATCTGACGGTTTACCTTAAACATGCATTAAATTCGCTCGCGAAATTTAATAATATTCCATGGTCGTATTTAATATGCAACTTGCATCCTATTTTCGGTTACAGTTAATTCGTCTTGTCATATTTTTATGCGAACCGCGTTTCTGTAAATGTCACGAAAGACGCAGCAACGGGTTGCTGCCCGTCGCGGCGGCAATCATAAAGTTGCGGATTATCATTTGCAAGATCACGAAAATCGTGTAGAGTTTCAGATCTGATCCTTCCTCTCCTTGCGTACCCCGTGTTCTATCTCGATCCATTTCCTTGATCTTCACTTATCTATCTCCAACTCCGGCCTGGACAAAGTCAGTTCGTTTATATTCCGACCCGCTTTCTCAATCTTCGCTTATCTACACTTAACTTTTGCCTTAATGTCTCAACTAGATTCGACCAGTTCAGAGGAGCAACTACGCCTTTCAAGGTTTCTTAATCGAACTTTTCCTTATACGCGCAGTCGTTGAACAGTGCATTACAAAATGTAATCGTAAAAAATGGTTCGAGGCGCACACTGGGTTTCGTCTCAAAAGCACATCCCTAATCGTCCATGCGATCGTTCATGAAAATTTTCGCAGCCAATATTACTGAAATGTTGGAATCGTACTTGACACGTCCCTTTCTACGAATCGTTGGAGAGAAGACTTTTCATTATACTTCGGTTGGGAATCATTTGTGCCACGACTTTTCGTAAATTTCAATGGACCAGCGCGATTGCAAAATGTTGAGAATATGCCAGACCATTGTTGTGTACTCTGCTCTGAAGTATGCTCTTTGGCCAGCTTGATTTCAGTTGAGCTTTATCCATGTGTATTTAGTACTGTTTACGCTTGCATCTATAAACAGAAATGCACACAGTGCCGCGACTTATCTTCCTGATCCGTGGACGTCTCCTTTTGTGTATTTGCCGTATATCACCATTACTTACGGACGATTACATCCCCATATTTTTTCAGCAGTATATACGCTACGCCAAGGAAGGAACTAAATATTTGCAGGTCTCATTCGAGGCATGTAGATCATGGTGTACATCGTCCTATTACACCTGCATGCTCAACTGAAACGTTAGGAGGTAGCGTCTAATTCTTGTGATATTAAAACGCCGTTGGAAAACTCCGCATGAATCGTAGCGGAATAATATTACGAGGAATTGCAATAAATCTTCAATCGTATGGTGCTTAAAATATTGTCGTTCAAATAGAATTATTATTACTATTATTATTCATTCCATTTGATCTATTTCTATCTATTTTTGGCAGACTAGAATTTTTCAGCAACATTTTTCCTTCTTATAAGGGATTATATTTGCAGGCACTTTCTAGGAACAGGATAACTAAGAAGAAAGACTGTCACTTTTTTTATTTTGTTTGTCGATGCTTAAACCGTGTGCTTCAAAAAATGTCTGCGCCGGATTAACCCCCATTGAAAGGTGGGATGAGAGTGTATCTACTGTTGGAACAACCGTGCAAAGAACAAAATGGCGCAAGTGTCGCGAGGAATCCTTTGGTTATCTTACAGGTGTTTCAATTAATATTACCTTTGAATTGTATTGAACAATGAATTTAATTTTTTACGAACCACATATTTATATTTCTCTTTATATTTACATTATTTGATACACTTAGCCCTCCTACATAAATTCAGGACTGGCCGATGGATCTTGAAATGTTAAAAAGGAACACGACGAATTAATGGACCAAAGTAAAGAAACATTCGGCAGAACATTCTTCCTCGCAGTGTGCGTTGAACTGTTCAATTCGAACTTAATATAGTATTATGTTTTGCGTTCATTTCACGGACTATTTCTTTCCCGGCATTGTCCACGAAGCTGAGAAAAATATGTCGCAGGAATGCTGCTGAAAGATTTAACGCTGCCAATCAGTAATGCGGTAGCGTGCCAAGTAAATAGAACAAATAAGTCACAGCGATGTCGCCTCGTTATCTTTTTCTCATAATATCTCTTTTCAGGAAACGTCACGGTTGTTTTCACTTCGAACAAATGTGTAACGTTCTTTTTTTAACGTTTCCGTCTACACACTTCGCCTGTACATGCATTTTCCAACAATGCGTACGAGCGAATAAATACTAAAATCATGTTAACAGTTCGTAAAATAATATGCTATATGAAATTGGGAACAAGACACCAGCGGGATTAAAAATTAATTAAAATGGACACGACTTAATTTCACATTAATGTTACCCCCGGGTATTTAACAAACATAACGTTTTCTCGAAGAGAAAATATATAACCCAAAGTGCACAGTGACACGAAGAACATAATTTTCCTAATTAGCAAAAACATTTAGACCATTCGTTGTACTGCTCTAAAAAATTCGTATTCAACATACCTCTTAATTAACGTTAAATTGCAGTAAAAGAAGCGGCCGTGCGGCTGTTACCACCGAGAAGACACAATAAACGATAAACCGTGTGGAAGGGCGCCCACTCTACACTTCTCCGAAAAATATATTAGCTTTTTTTCAAGCTATCGCGTCTCAACAAGACAAATTTTACGGCAGCTCTTGACAGAGACGGATATCCGGGCAGAAGGTGTAGGTTAAACGTAGGGGCACGTGTATGCTACGTGTATATACATAAATCTATGCGATATCGCCTGCGAATAGGTTCACAAGGCCTTCGTATAATAGTTTTAGCACTAACCTTTATAACACGGGCAATAACAATGATAATAACAGTCGTGATCGTAATAGCAGGTACCGTTATTGTAATTATTACGGGGAAACGTCGGGTGCAACGATTATCCACATTCTCACTAAATATATCCCACCACTTCCGGAGACGGTGGCCGTATGTACGCGCCTACATAATTGTCGTACATTTCAGAAGGCGAATGCAGTTTGGCTGAATTTCCTATATTACGCTAGAGATGTTTGCAAATTATTGCGCTCAAATGTATTAGGATGCTTACCGTTCTTACGGGTAATAAACTGTACCCGACAACGTTACTTCCTCTGGGAAAGAATTGAAACCAATTTCATATTTTTGCGTGGCAATAATTCGAAGAACCTTGCGACAGACTGTGGAAATCACTTATCGTTAGAATTAGTACAAGAAAACTCTGGCATTAAATGAATGATCACGTGGATTTCCCGACCTCAACCTGACAGTGAAGCTTTGAGATTGTCTAGCTCGCGAGGTCCGACATATGTGTTCTGAATCGAAGAAACTTCTTGCGGGAACTTTTTGAAAGAGATTGGAGGAATATTGCATCCAATTCAATAAAACAATCAATATTTTGCACACCCAGAATTGTATCATAAATACAGTTATAAAAGAGAAACGTCATTGGGCACGTACTACAATCTATTTTATTTCACTCAAATTTATACTAAGAAAGTAAAGTTAGAAGAATATTTAAACGTTTTATAAAATCGTTATCCACGGAGATATAATACTTATGCGAGAAGAGTTGAACTACAACAATTTAAATTCGAATGTATTAATTTAAATGTAAAAACGGATACACAAATAAAGTACTATAGAGCAACAAATATCTCTCTTGTTATTGATTGCAGAATATTTACTTGCGTTCGCCAATTTTTTAATATTATTGCTAGCAGTGCCAAAGGCCCGTTGAAAATACTTTCGATGCTGAAAATAAATATGACGGTATATGTATCTGTGCTGTTATTCGCCGGTATTTTCTCTGAGGAAATACAACAAGAGGATGGAATCGGTGGCACCAGTTTTCGTTTTCCTCTTTCCCAGGATGCTCCATCCGAAGAAAACCTTTCATATTTAAGCTCGATGAAGCGTGTTAATAGAAATTCCACATGACATATTCCGCACCAGAGTAATAGAAAAATTAAATCCATCGATCTAACGCCACCGTGTGCCAAAGTGGAATAGCCAGTGCCTGAATAATACAATTGGGAGATATATCTGTTCGATTAAGAGCAATTTCAAATAGAAGATAGATATTTTTGATACTAAAATAGGGGATAGGTTCAATTTATTTCGCAGGAAGAGCAATTTCAGTGATCTACACACTGGAAATAATATCAATTACTTCCCTGTTCACTTGCAATTACAAATGTATTATTTACTAAATTCAACTTCTATACGTACTCTAAGATACGAGGAGCAGTTCATTTGGAATTAGTGAAATTGAATTTACTTTCTACAAGGACAATGGGAACTTATCATTTGTTTCTCAGCAAGTAGAGATGCAATTAAACATTTTACTTCGCAGTACATTTTCAATTATTATCAAAGTAAAGCATTTTCTTCTACATCGTGCCAGACTCGTGGCAGTGAATTAACTTTGTTTTATCGTTTCGCTAGGTTTTTGTGTGACTAACGACGAGGGTCGTGTGACACAAAATTGAAAGCCTATCCGCAGGATCGATATGTTAACTTCAACGCTTAAGGAACCCCGAGAACCACTTTTATAACCTTTTTCGAAGCTCTTCGTATGGGTACATACATTAACCCCAAGCACGAAAGAACATTCAAGAACCTTTTATTTCTATTCATTTCAATGTGGATTTACCTAGGGATAAAAGTTCGAACTTTTTCGAATCACCAGTTGTGTTGACAATTTGGAAATAGGTAGATTGTTTATAAAAAGTGTTCAAATTTTTCGTATCACGTAGTAAACCTTCGACTTACAATTTGTTACGTCGTTGCATACATCAGAGTTAATTATTTAATTCTTGCATCGATTGACTTTTAATAGTTCAACAATTTTACCGTACACAAGTGTTATTCCTTGTTGCAAAACGATGGTCTAATGTAAGATATTTTAAGGGGAAAATTTACAATACATCCCACTCGATCAATGGTATTTTCCACCAATCCTATTGTTTTTCCTGTATTTAACAAATTTTTATAGTTCAGTAATTTTACTTAATACGAATTTAACCCTTATGTTAGCAACCGAAATTTCAACGTCTGTCTCGTAACCGGGTACTCGGGTACCTCATACTGTTTCCATCGGCACATTAGCCAAATTGGTTGATTCCACCTATTAAATTTTTTACAATTTTAACGTTACAGTGCTTTATTCACACTTAACTTCTTATATTTATAATAAATTGACTTCTTTTTGTTTTGTGGACTTAACCGATGTAGCCAATGAGTGGCTGAAATCTGAAATTATATTCTTTCGAGACTGTTACCTTTCATTTCTATAACTCAACAGCTGCAGCTTTAAACATTTTATGCAAATCTATTATATGTATATTCTTATACTGAAATGAAGTAACAGTTTTTTAAAAATATTTTAAGTGCATGCTCTTCTATGAAGTCTCCCAGTTTCTCAAGTGTCCAGTTTTCGACTTTTGATTCTTCGAATCGTTCCTAGTTCGATAACTAGAGAATGGATGCTTATCTTGTTTATATAAACAAATATAAGCCAGGATCAGAGACCGTCTCCAATATGCATCAGTTTGTATTCAGTTTTCGATTCGAGACACACGATTCTTTGCAGTTAGGTGAAACGGACAGTGCTATGGTGATATATAATTTGTAAGTTTCAGAAGCTCATATTGTAAAATGGAAGCATTATCAATAATAATATATTGTTGTAGGAAAATTCCTACAAACATTGTATGGCGGCGCGTAGCGTCGGGCCTCGTCGCCCGCGACGTCAGCGGGACGTCCCCGACGGCCGGTCCGCTTCCCCGCTCGCCTCAGCATGGCCCAGGACCGATGCGAACAAAGGACGTTCGCAATTATAATATTCGAGGGCAGTCGTGTCCGAGCGTGGACGTAATAAACATATCCTGACGAACCACCGTTGTTTCTTTTCTCCTACATTGTCTAGAAAATCAAATAATCGTCGTGTGTTTCTACGTCAATTAGGGGAAGATCTTTCTTTTCGAACAATTCGAACCCGATTGGCAAATGCTCAAACTACGAGACATCTTTCCACAAAATTGGCAATACGAAGCATGAGAAATAGTCAAGTAGAGATAAATGAAATTCCTTCTACTTCAAAAAAAAGTTGTGGGATTCTGTTATATGTGTCAAGCTGATCCCGAAAAGAAACGACGAAAAACACGAAAGGCTTGCCACAAGTGCGACCGCCCTATTTGTGATAAACACGTAAATACTTAAGCAATATGCAGAAATTCTCCGCAGAATTGTTTATTATTGCAATTTAATAAATAAATGTGCATAGAACACCTAACTATCTCGTCTCTTATATGGGTACCCGGGTACCCCGATTACCATACAGGCGTATAAATATGTTTGAAGCTTTATAACTTGAAGCTTTATAAAAAATTGCGAACCAATTTTATTGAAAATTGGTATAACGACGTAGAAACATCCAAACAATGGGGATCCAGAGGGGTTTTGCGATATTGTTACCAGAACATCAAAAATTCTTGCAGGAATCATGAAATGGGTACCCGTATACCCGGTTGCTAACATAAGGGTTAAGCAGGGGTTTGTCTAGGTAAAATTTCACTAGCTCCATTATTTTTAATTATATTGATCGTTTATTATTTATAGATGACGCTTTCAAACATAAGCAATTCTACATAAATAACTTTCTGAGCAACTTTCTTAGGTACAAAACAGTAACCCTTTTCTAAAGTATTTCGACGAGTACTAACATTGGGTCTTTCCCCGTCCTCTTTTCCAAAGTCTGTAGGCCATCTATACAGGACGTTCATTCTATTAGCTCGCAACGCTTTTTTCATAAATGGTATAGTATGTTTTTGAAAAAAAAAAAAAGAAGCGGAGTAAAGACAGTATTTTATACGCGACATTATAGCTTAAATAACTTTTTAGTATGGGTAATAGTTTTAACCCAATGACGAGACGATGCAAACTATTTTTAAATTGACAAGTAAAGTTTTCTATATATCGCATGAAAGCACCTGTAGAGAGCAATTCAATATTCTACAACGTAATAAGATTCGATGTCATAAAAAGGAAAAAGTGATGAAGACGCTTTAGAGACTTGATAACACTACATTTAATACTGACTCGACTAGATAAGTTTATGTAGCATGCGCAGTAAAATAATTTTTGAAATATGTATGTTAGTTCAACTTTTCCTCCACAAATTACAATGGAAGCTAAATTAACCACTACAAACTAGTGATAAAGAAGGAACGATAATTGCGCAAAAATATGCTTTTCATCGTGTCTACTGAGGTCGCCCTATTAAGCCAGATAATCGAGTTCCTGCCAAACTATTATTTATATTTATATTCGTGAAAAAATCGCTAGCGACTAATTGCGTAATCACCCTGCACAGTTACATAAACACTTGCATGGCAACACGAGGGGCCAGTAATCCTGAGCTCTCACAGATAAATTTTGTCACATTCTTTCATTGCATACTGCTCAAAGTCCGTAGATGCTTAACTTGTCATATTTTTATACCAATGGGAGTCATCATTTTATTTTAAACGATCCCACGCCTGCAGTACGTATACCATTGTTGTTTTTCTGTTGCTTGAAGTTCTCGTTGATATTTGAACCAGAAAGAAAAACGGGGTCAACCTTATGCCTGAAGTGAATAATGGAAGAGGTGTCGGAAGTAGGCTGGTGACATAAATTTTGTACATTTTGCGCCCATGTTTTTTCTTGCGTAATGTATCGAATAATATTGAGCGAATGATGATCAATAAAGGATAGATGAGCAACGTATATTTTATCGTGTCTTTGAGTAGATAGATGTATTATATCGACATTTATAAGACCTATAATTGAATTTGCGGCATAAGAAACGCCGCATGTCGCATTCAAGTTACTTTTCACAATATTGTAACTTTCGTACGAAAGTTATATCAAACATTGAACTTCCACCCCTGAAAAGCATTAAATTTGAGGCAAATATTATAAAAATAATCCAGGATTGTTTCAGGATTTAGTATTTCAGATAAATAGTGAACTGAATATAAAATCAGAGAGGAAATCTAGTTTATAGAACATTCAAATGCATTATCGATTTCTCGTATTGGAAAGGACTGCATACTGTGCAATTAGAATATCCTTCTACGCATAAGATTCACATAAATTTGTATATTATAGATATTTATATGCAGAAACAGTTGAAAATATACATCAAGTTTAGATTCAAACATATTCTTTTATTTATATTGCTATGCAAACATGTATTATACCCAATGATAAAATGAGTGTTCATTGATGTAAACTAAAATGCTAATGAAAACGATATACTTAAAGAAGCCAAATTCTGATACACTTCGAGGATAATAAGTAACGATTCAAATAGTTCGAAGTTTAATCTTCAACAAAATAAGACGCGGTGAAACGTTATTATAGTCGAAGGCGAACGAAATATTAATATACCGTAGACATGTCATTTCTTTAAAAAATCACTACATTTTATACTATTTATACGCATTAAATATTTCACTGCCATCCCGTTCGAGCACTTCTCTTGCTCATTACAAATTGCATCGACACTTAACGACTGCACGCCATAATGGCAAAGTTGACAAACTTATTCCATTAAAGTCCAATAAAAGTTAACGTCGATATTTAAAATTCCACGATCGAACAGTACCGACGGAATCGATAATAGGAAATCGTCAACGGAGTAAGAACGAACGGAAAGATACGCGACTGCAACGGAAGTCCTTGTTTTACAACTTTCGACGTGTTATTAGAATTTCCGCGGCATCGTCAGTTTGTATTTTTCCAGTATTATTGGTACTCGACCATAGTGTTTTCCTGTTTGACTCTGACCAGCTCGTTTTTTCAGTCGATTTTTCCGGGAGTTTCTCGCGCGCGTTTTCGCCTACTTCTATTAAAACGTACCGTGAACCCTCGATACGATCCGTTCGAGTTTTCCTCTTCGAAACTTCCTTATACGTTTTCTTGCCTGAAAGTTCTTGACTGTGCCGGTCCCAGTTCTTTCGGGTGTACCGTAACTTGCAACGTTACGACGTTTCTCCGTCGTTTCTTCTTCCTGTGTCGTTCTCTGTCACCAGCCTCATCCACTATTCTGACAAGAACTCGAGTGTTTCCTTAATCTTTCACGTGAAACTGATGTTAGTCGATTCTTGAAACCCTTTCCGTTTATTCCCTTCCTATTCGGTCAACACGGTTTACGAACAACACTGAGTTACAATTGGACCTTGTTTACGAATTGCAGCCACAAATATGATTCAGCAAGCAAACAAGTTGGCGAATATTTAATTTTACTCAGACTCGTAAGTACTCCCATAAGTGCACTTCAAGCTCCGTCACTTTAAAATATAACCATTTTTTTGTCTCTGCTGCATTTTCGTGGCTTTAACAAGTGATTGTGTTTTTCAATATGTCAATACTTGTGCTCCATGAAAGCAAGCTTATAAGTTGCTGAATATTTCTGGCCCACGATAAAGTTTCGTTCGAGGCAAGCATTCGTTAGAAAATTAAAGATCCTCCCATTTGCTCATACTTCAGTTAGTATAAGTGAAATTGGAACGTTAGTATAAGTGAAATTGGAACCACCACGGACTTACAGAACAATGTGACCATACAATGAAGACCCTTGAGTGGTGCTAGTGCTGCAACGTGGTCAGAAATCACTGTCAGCACTGTCGACTTTGTTGATTAAAAAAATTAATTGAAGAAGAGACTTTCACCACTAGCCAGCAAGAGGTTTGGGGCACATCCCCTCCACCATTCTTCAGAATGCTACCAATCAAATCGAAGCTTGATTTATATGTAAATTGGAATGCAAAAATTCGATAGAGTCCACATATAACTTATTCTCGACCCAACAAATCACGAAGAATCGTAGAACATTCGAGGCGGCAAGAATTAGGCATTCAGCGGCGAATAACTCGTGTAGGATAGGTTGTCCAATGAGTTTTTCTGCTTTTTTTTATTTTCGCAATAAATTTGAATTGCTGGAATGACGTCTGTTTACTCGATGTTCGTCGTACATTCTTTGATAACTTTTTTATTCACTTATAAACCCGCTACAAATTTGTTTGTAATATTTTTGTCTGATATTGGTGAATCAGATTCATGAAGGAATTGTATTTGACAAAAACAAGCATACTTCTATTAGACGTGTCGACAAATGATACGCGATCTCTTTTCTTAAATTGATTATTTCACAGAACTGAATTTTGCAATGCTTTGCTCACTATGGTAATCGCTATCATTTCTTTGATCTTTTTTTTATTTTCTTGTTAGGACCAAGATTTTATCTCCCTAAACAAATTCAATTCTATTTGCAACAATATTGCTTATCTTCCGCAAGCCGAATATGGCAAAAGACACTGTGCTAGATTTTTCATTAAGTGCCATCACTCGTTCATCTTAATACCACGCATCTTTCCAATGAGTGTTTCAAAAAATATTGACGTTACAGAAATATTCCTGAGAAAATAGGAGACAATCTAAACAAAATGATTACAATCACTTCTCCAAATAAAACGTTTCACAATGTGTAATTAGTAAGCCATAACTGATTATATTTGATATGACAGTAATTAATAAATAATCGATTACTAATTATTATATCTGATATGAGTATTACATCGAACACTATGGTAGTCCTGTTGTATAAAATTGTTAATGTTCATATCCCTACCTCACGCATTGATTCAGAAATTTTACTAGAAATTGAAAGGCTTAATCCAAATTGTTACGTAAAACTGATTTCAATACGCGCATTCTATATGGGTGAGAACTATTGCAGTTAAAACGAAATGGTGGCCGACAGGGATAAGTAAAATTCGACCGAATTAAAAGGAACAAATGGGCGCCATGAAGTTTATTAGGGAGGACGTAAACTTTTCTGAGTTTAACGCCGGTCCCTTACGTTTACACCGCATAATTCTGCCTAGAGAACTTAAAGTTTACACGCAACTAAGACCAGAACGGGTCTCTTCACACCGGAGGAAATTTTTTTTCTAGAACTGGATTCGAGATCGTGACGTTGATCCTTTCCTCCTTTCTACTGCCGTTAAAATTGAAATCATTCCTTCCTAAAGTAATCCCAAGTTTCCTGAAATGTTGCACTTACAGTTCGCTGACAAGTCGGGATACTAGGTATCTACAATATTTCGCTCTAATTAAATGTTTTGCTTCTTCTCTTAAATAGTTCAGAGTGTTTATGCCACCCAATAACTTGAACGCCATAATGACGTATTGTTTAAATGACAAATATCGGACTGCACAAAATGCAACGCCTGAAGTTCCAGTAAGAAACGATTGTAATTCTTTTAAAAGAAACTCATACTTTTCTATCGTACGGACAGCTGCTGCATAATCGCATTCCCTCAGAACGCTGTTCCTTATTGAATATTAATAAAGCCTTCGCGTGTACGAGTTACTTTATATCGTGAAACATAATATGATCTTCTTGATCTGTACAAAAACAAATTTAGACATTACCTTAGGACGATTGAAGATTTTGTAGCAAAGATTAAGGCTAAACAGGATCCCCTTATTTTTGACATATTTTCTAGAATATGAGTCAATCAAGCTTGGGCGAAAACCTGCGACTACAGGGAGAGAAAATGGGTGCCACGTTGAATATAATTTCACGTGCAAGCACATGGCGCAAGACCTCGGGGCATGAGCAAAGTCTAATGAATTTATTACCGGGCGAAAAAACAAAAGCGCAAGGGTATCGCCTCAAGAGAAAATGACGCTAACATTAATTAGCATATAAGTGGACTGTCGATGTTTATGCAGGTTATAATATTCCGACATTTTCAGAACTTGCTTATCATTTCCATCCCTGCATAATGCTTTGCGTTATAACATACCTGAACATGATTTATCATGACATCAACTATAAGCTGATGTACCATATCAATAAACATGTCTTCGAGTGTTAAAAAATGTATAAAGAATATGCGTGAAATGTGCAATAAATTTGAATTATGCATTACACCGCATATAATAATTATTGTATGTATATTTAATAAAATGTATATCTTCGCAGCTACCCAATGTCGACAGGAACTTCCGCATTAGGTTGATTACTATTTAATTAAATATTTCGCACGAAAGTATGCATCTCCATAAACAACTACAGTCTAATACGACGTTTCTTTCCCTCAACAACAGGTGCGAAATTTGAAGAAAATATAATGGAAGAATGCATAAGTAGATATAGACATAACAATTACTTTTTTGCGTCCACAATACAGTGTTTAACACGTGATTAAGAAACTCGTCACGCTAGAAAAGAAACTGTCTATTTACATTTATTCATAACCATTTATAAAACTGCAGAGCTGTTATTTGAAATACTATATAACAAAATTAAAACTTGTCTATATTAATCTATATTTAAACAAATCTGGCCATTCGTAATTTATACTCGGGAATAATCGATTGCAAATAAATATCAATACAGTAAAACCTGTTTTTGTGCGGTGGATAGGGCCCGCATAAAAGAAATCGTACAACAAAAATATTCGTAAATTTTATAAATTCTTACATATAATAAACAACTTTGTACGATATACTACCTAAAATTTTTGTTATGCGGTGGATAGGGACCGCATAAAAAAAGTCGGACTTAGAAAATACATCAAAGATTTATGAAATAGATGAGAGAATGTTTTCAATTAAATTAAATAATTAAATTAGACCTAAAGAAATTGTAAAAATATTTAATTCTTCATTGTACATATACATGAAGAAGTTTTCAAATTATACATTAAATAGTTTGCTACT
Source organism: Nomada goodeniana (assembly GCA_963969485.1). Taxonomy (NCBI): domain Eukaryota; kingdom Metazoa; phylum Arthropoda; class Insecta; order Hymenoptera; family Apidae; genus Nomada; species Nomada goodeniana. The sequence goes on along the minus strand of OZ018300.1, from coordinate 15,378,784 downwards.
ACTCGTCGTAATCCAAAACGCGCATCTTCTTGTGACGAATTGGTTGAAAATCGCTTTCGTCGCTTGAAGATAGGATTTCAATTGATTTCTTTTTTGGTACCATGAAGTCAGTGATCAGTTTTTGTGACCACGGTCGACTGGTCAATTGCTTGTAAACGTCACGATAGTGAGACATGCATGATCTCAGTTCTTTTTGGAATTTGAAGCGTCTTTCCGCATTGGTATCTATTTTAAGAAAATGCGTTTCCAATTTTTTAGAAATCTGGATCCCTGCATATATTTTATCTGCTGTAATAGATTCCGGTTCTTCTTGTCCATTTTCATAATCTATCAAACCATTGATAATGTCACTATCATCGACAGTTTGGTCCTCAATCATCTCGTCCAGGTCATTTTCGCCGAAATTATCAAAGCCTTCTCCGCCGATGTTATGTGCGAGCGCACTAATTTCAGATAATAACGTTGACGCGTTTTTGGTAACGTTTCGATTAATTACACATTCAGGCCAGATCGCTTTTCAGCACGAATTTAATGTGTGTTGTTTGATTTGTCTAATTGCTGCAATAATATGGTTTATGCAGTCTAAAATTGAGAATTTTTTCCAAACTTCAGCCAAGCTTAATTTATCGTTCTCTAGCTTTTTCAAAATGTAGCTGAAAGTTAATTTGATATAATGTTTCTTAAAATTTGCGATTATGCCCTGATCCAGTGGTTGTATGAGGCTAGTCGTATTTGGTGGTAAAAACACTATTTGTACCTTAGGATGTTCCATGCAGGGATGACCGGGTGCATTATCTACAATTAGTAACACTTTAAACGGAAGACCCATCTCTTCCATGTATCTTTCAAGTTCTGGTACAAAAGAATCGTTGAACCATGTTGCAAATAGAGCTGATGTCACCCATGCTTTTTTATTGGCCATGAAGTGTACTGGATATTCAGATAAATTTACGCCTTTTAGCGCCCGCGGGTGTAAAGCTTCATTTATAATAAGTGGTGTTAACATCTTTGCACCAGAGGCATTAATGCAAAGAAGAAGTGTGATTCGATCCTTTGCCGCTTTAAAACCACTTGCAGTTTTCTCCGATTTCGCAATGAATGTTCGGCTGGGCATCTTTTTCCAGAATAACCCAGTCTCATCTGCATTAAATACTTGATCTGGGCAATATCCACCATTATCAATGATTTCCGATGATACTTTGCGATAATTCATAGCAGCTGTTTCATCGGCGGACGCTGCCTCGCTTTGTATCTTCACATTGTGAAGTGCGTACCGTTGTAAAAATCCAGCAAATCAGCCAATGCTCGCAGAAAATTTCACGTTTCGTAAACAGGATGACGGACTTGGTTCTAAATCCTTCAGTTGGTTGAAATACTATCTAGCTTTTTCTTGAATTAATTCTTTGTGAACGGGGATTCGTTTTTTAGTTAAATCTTTAACCCACAACACGAGAGCCTTTTCCGTCTTCTCTATTACACTATTTCTCGAATACGATGCTCTTTTACTACTGTCATTTGTTGCACTATTAAGAGATTCATATATTTTACTCGCACGTTTGTGTATAGCTCTGATCGTGGATTCACCTAATTTAAATTCATTAGCAACAGCTGTAGATCCTTCACCATATGCTAGTCTATTTAATATTAGAATCTTTGTTTCTAATGGAATTGTCTGTCTTTTTACTTTCTTTTGACTATAATTATTCATTCTAAGGGAGTACTTATGTCTAAAAATAAAATAAAAATCATAAAAACTACATATAAATAGAAACAAAAGTAACTAATTTATTTACCTTTAATCTCGCTATAAAATGAATCCTTAATCACGTGAATCGTGGATAAAACTCTGAATACGAAGCGTATACTGTTCGCGCGTCGAACGACAATATGTACGTAACTGAATCTGCCTTGTCAGTAGATTGTTTAAAATAAATGAACAGAGCATCCCGAAGCCCACAAACATCGTTGTCAAGGAGACCACGTAATCAGAGTTCGTCCACAACATTGTATATGTACATTGATAGGAAACATTAAACTGGTGCTAACGCCGCTAAGATTCATATACCGCATAAAAATAAATCGCACAAAACCAATCGCACAAAAACAAAATCGCATAAAAAAGGACAAAAACAGATTTTACTGTACTTACGACTACAAACCATACAACGCAGAAACAGAAATGCCTTCAATCGTTTATCATAAATCGTACGAAATAGAAGAATCGAAATTATAATATTCTTTGCCGCATTCAACGAATTAAGCGCTGCGAACAATAACGTTTTAGTGGCATGCGTACCGTGTAAGCGTAATACTTTCATCGTTTGTATTAAAAAGTTTCATCGCGGTTATGTTACTCGTTTTCGATGACGGAAAGGTCAGAGCAACGGAGAAGCAACGTTTTCCGGCCACCGACGACGGAAGTTTCGTCGCTAACCACACGAAATTCTGTTTCGCGTCGCGATTCATAAATCCCCCACCCCCTTTTGCAACATTTATTATGTTACGCGCCTGCAACCCCTATACTGTTTTATTGCCCGGACACACAGCCACTTTTATTACTGGTTGCCTTTTTGATGTCACAGAACCCCAGATCATGACAATATTCCAAGCTTTTGGCTTCAGTGTTATAGGCAAAATAAGACTCCTGCATTCTTGCATAAAATCGAACGTAATGGAACGGCAAAAGGGGTTAAGATTTATGCGGCCATCACCTGATCGGTTAAAATAATATGTTGATTCGTGCAAACATGAGTTTTGTCAATATTACTTATAATTAGAAGAAAGAACTGTTTACAGCTACTTATAATATTTACTAACAGTTCATACTCGTATAGAAATCTTGCATGAATGCAGGTGTCAAACGTTACGCTCAATTTTTCTTCATCAGAAATATGTTACTTTAGTGAAATGTAATTGAAATTATTGGTAACAAGATGTCATTTGTTAAATGTTGTTTAATATAACAAGTTGAAAATTATGTAGAGATATATTTTATATATTATTAAATATATGTCATACGAAGGGTCCAGTAACAATAGACATTCAGATGCAAAAGTTGATTACGTTATTTGGTGATTTATGATAAGTACAGTGTCGATGTCGATGCAGACGTCACAGCAATAATAATACAGTTATGATAAAACCATGCAGAGTTATGCAGCATATGTTCCGCCGTGTGTTTCCTATTATTATCTTTATTGCGACTTAAATTTCAATGTATCACCATATGCAATTCTTTTAATATTGTTACCTGTAAATACAAATAAATTATTATTGAAATTAATTAATAGATATAAACATGCACACGTAGGAGATATGGAACAACTGTGCAGGATGCAAAATATACATTTGTATGTAGGATTTTAAGAAACAATGGTGATTTAATTATATTACTATATTACATAACAAATACATGAACACGTACAAACAGAATATATAACGCTTCTCCTAAGAGGTATCTTGAACTACTAACTAACCGCGACCGTCGACGTCGATCGGCCACGGCCGTCGCTACCCTTTTGTTTCTTTTCCCCACCGTACGGCATCGCATACGTCTTACTTTGCCCTTAAAACTAACATTCCTACATGTATATGTATATTTCATGACATAAATAAATATATTTTTACAGCTGCTGAGTGGCACAATAAATTTACAAAACAAACTAAATGAAAATCCAAAAAATTGAATGTCCACAATTTATAAATTGAACATGCTCTTTCAAATGACACTGAAAAGAAAATATCTACTATGATAAAAACAAATTTTCTATCGACTCGGGCAAAGTGTATGCGTAGATCGTGGTTTACATTGAGAAATTGTGACTCTCAATATCCAGATATTTATTAATCATTGCACAGCATACAGTTGCGCACTTGATATCTGTCTGAATTTCATATGGCTTTTCCTGAAATTCAAGCTATTATATCCCTCCGGCCAATATTTCATTCAAATTATTCCCAAAGCACGCGGTTCACTTTATATTTACAATCCATGTTCGTATCATAAGTATTGGAGCTGCCGTAAAGGAATATAAAATTGGAGATTTTGTTCATTACGTTTGTATCAAATGCGTGGAATAATTGAAAACGATGCAAACTCTAGCTCGGTAAGAAAAATTGAAAATAATATACCTGTTATTGCTACTATTATCTATTGGCATAATGGTGTCTACTCGCGGTACGAATAAGAAAAAGAATGAATCGTCAGCATACGAACGAAATCACGATTAGCCGATAATTCTTTTATTATACATGTATATGTATAGTTCAATTACATTTGTTTCAAATCTGCTCAAATGTTACTAACACGATAATTAAAACTGTACTCGATGCGATGTGTGCTGAATGTTTTGAAACTCTGTACACATAAGGAATAAAAATAATAAGAAATTAATTTTTATTATTAAAGCGATTCCACACTTTACTATTGGCTTTTATGTTTTCATTTATGTTTCGGGGAAAATAAATAACATGACGGAGAAACAAAGTCCACAAGCGTAAATCCAGAGCACATATAAAACCTACAAACGGTACATAATTTTCCAACGGTAACAATCGAATATTCATTTCTTCTGAAATAACGTTTTTAAAGAATGCTTGAAAATAAAACGCGCGTAATACAAAATATATACCATCAATGCATACATGGAAGAACTAAATTCCTTTAAAATGTTGTATTAACAATTTAGGCAGTTTCAATAAATCGCACACACGTTTAACCCTTCCGCGCCTAAATACCGTTGAAGGTTTATTCAGAAGATTGTTAACTTGATAATAAATCAGGATACACAATCTGCCTACAAATTATAATAATGGCAGTCCCTTCTATCTAAACACTCCGTATAACCTTCATGCTCGTTCAAAAATGTGAACAATTGTCGTTCTGTCGAATTCGATGGTTTAGCAAAGATCACCTAATTTTGGATACATCCAGCTAATGAAATCGATTTTATTATGCAGACTTCATCGCTAATGAATTGCGTGCATGCGGGGTGCGATGCTGTACGCAATTCAACTCGAGCGAAGTAAAGCTGACCTGTCACACAACCTGCATACACTGAGCATGTCTCGTTATACCTGTTGCAAAGTTTGCAATCGACACCGTACGACGTATGAAGCGGACGATGCTTTGATGAATGGAACAGGCATGCTTAATGGATGTTTTGAATTAATTTCCAATCGACGGGACTGGCACTCTCGGTATATCTATGTAGATTAAGTGCGTAGAGGATGTTGAAATTTGGAAATTACTTTTGCAACAGAACCATGACGGTGGCTGTTTCTCTGATAATTCATAGTTCAGTACATCGTACTTTCAAGTTGTGTGAAACGGCACTTTAACGGACCCAAACAGGCTTTCTCAGAAAACTGACTATGATCTGATTTCTCAGATAGGGGTTAAGATTAGATTTGACCGAAAATTATGATATTTCGAATATAGTGGTTAAGAGAGTCGCGAGTGCTCAAGATCTAGGTCGATAGTAATGATTTCAGTTTTAGCGTAAAGTGTTGTATGAAAATATGTGCGATTGTGAGTATGATGATATCTGAATAAGTGTGTTAATAGATTAGTTTGTTAATAGAGCAGGAAGTTTGGCAGATAATTACTTGTTGCATATATTTTCAATATATTTTGTTGCATAAATTGTTTTTTTTATGATATTATTACGTAAACGTTTGACATCTTCTGACGGAATCTTCTTATTGAAATGATGTTCCAGGCTTTACTAATTTCAATATAAGAATGTATATTGTGAATACATTTTGGATCCATATTTTTGTTAGGTCTTTTAACATATCCGCCCCGCACCGCAAACATAATAAACAGAATGATCCAGTAAGAAAACAAAGTTTTGAAAGGGTTACTCAGCCCAACTATTTTCATGAAAACTTAATGCGGAGTTATAATAATACCACCGGTTCGTCTTGTGACCCACTTTCCTAAATAGTATGTTGCTAATACGGTGTCAGTAGTTTCACCAGTGTTAATGTAACTTTTATACATCACGACCTTCGCTACAATTAATGGAATGAAAATTGGAATAGAACGAACGGATGAGCAATCCGTTTCCAGACACTACATGATCGCGATTAACATAATTATTTAACTTAACACGTTGTCTTCGTAATCGTTCAATAATGAATGTAAGAAATATTACAAGTGACTTGCAAAATATTATTAATATCTTTATGAAATAAATAGAAGCTTTGAATTTATTTATTTTTTACGTAATATATAAAATGGTATAGAAAACATAGTCACTGCTAATAATAATTGGAACGATTTGACAGATATACAACTGCAAGAAACACCGATACCAACTCCGTAGCTTAAATGCTGAAATAAGATCTAATTCGTCAAGAAACAGAGACCGATCAAACAGCAATTCGTAGCGTTTAAATAATCGAACAGAATTTCGAAACTAGACTTCTTGCATGTCGGGTGGCTGCACTGTGAATAATTGTAGTGACGAATAAGGCATTCTTCCTTGGCAAAGTTAGTTGTCCAGAACAAATGCCGTCTGTATAAATATTTGTTTGCGCAGAAAGTTCGGATCGAATTGTTAGGAACATTGAAGGATATGATCGTTTCGGATTAAAATTTCATTCAATATTTTCTCGGTTCATTTCAGTCATTTTTTATTGCACATCGTGCGAATTACGAACCATTTTCGTAACACGTGCGTTATTTTCGATTTAATATTTTAATTAATTAATTTGTATGGGAGGAGAGTGTCCAAGCACAAAATTGGAGAACCATGTTCACGAAGGGTGCCAAATTTATTTGCGGTAAATATCGTTTTTTGAATAACAAAGATACTCTTCCTCGACTTGCTACTTCGAAATACCGTTCAACAAACATAATAATTCATATTCCCAGCATCAAGCATAATGACAGCCATCGGGAAGCATAATTATCTACCAAGCAACATAACATATTCCCAAAAGAACGTAGGACAGAGAATCAACGATTCCATAACCGTTGAATTATATTCGTCAAGTTCATTTTTTCAATAAATTGGCGTCTATTAATTGCGGAATTTCGTAAACGGCATTCCCGTAAGCTGCTAAAATCCCTGAATATTTTCGACGTGGTCACCGTCGAAGTGACTCCATTTCGTATGAAGAGTTACGATAAATAAAAACAAAAATAAACAGGATGCACGCACACGTGGATAAGAGATGCGGCGCGGGACTCAGCACCGATGAAATCGCGAATGGGAGCAGATATAATAGCCATCGGCGCGCGCGAAGAATTATAAAACTTAACGGTCGCTAACGAAAAAGAGATCTACAATTAGAGTTATTAAGCACGCTTGGTGTCACGCCTGTTTTTACCTCCAAACCGTTTCCCACCCTTTTCCGCCCGGCCCGTATGCAGTACAATTTGGCCGGAGGGCCTTTAGCAACGCAGCGCCAAGAAGCCTCGGCTCTTTCGTGTTCCGTACTCGGAAATTTTCGCCATTTTACTACGAACACGGTGGGGAAAACATCCACAACCGTATTGAAATGGAATAATTGTCAGTAGCATACGAGGTGTCATCGCGTGAAAGATGAAAATATTGTTAAGGGGGTATTATTTTTATGCTTCCTTCATCGACTCTCCAATAAAAGGGATAAATATTGAGAATAAATATTGTCATCGTGGAAGTTATTCAATAATCCGTCGAATATGTGCAAATAAAGTGGCAATAATTTAAATGAAAATTGTTCCGCGACGAAGATCGTCACTTAAGCGACACGCGTCGATTTTTATAAAATTTTATACACATATAGGGAAACAACGAATATGGGATACATACATTTTTATTGGCTGATGTTCGTGTTTAGGGACGAAGTTACCTCTCTAGGTTGGGGGGATGGGAAAACTATAAATGCGAATAACTCGAAACCCGATGGAAACGGTGAAAATTTTTAAATGAAGAAATTGCTCGACTTTTCCAAAGGCGCGACGTATAAAGTTGCACAAATTTCTTTCACGTAATGTTACTGGTCGTAAAAAGTTGAGAAATGTTCTCATTTAATCTTTTCTTTTTTTCACAACCATCTGCTCCCGAGTTATTTGTGTTAATAAAATGAAATACGTGGCACTTGTTAGAAAACTAGAAGCCGGTTAACAAGGCACAATTTTCAAATCAAATTATACAATTTTAACAAGTTTACTTGAAGTCGCCGCGAATATTTTAATACAGTAATACCAGTAATACAGTAATACAATTAACACAAAGTCTGACCAGAAATATTCATAATCAGCTTGAATGTCTTTCATAAATAAATGGGTCTAAGCAGAATAAAGTTGATTTAAAGAATAATCGATAAGCGGATTATTTTACGGTCATCCGTGGAACTAAAGAGCAAGCAATTCTCCTATAAAGGGTTGCTATGAAACTATAATTGACTCGGTACGCGAAGCCATTAACAACACCCCGTTGTGCAGGGCTTTGCTAAACAATAACCTGCTAATCTTCCACTTGATAAAGCAAAACAAAAAGATTGAAAATCGTCCTATCGCAGAGCGACGTATAATATATATATATATAGATATATATATATATATAACTATATATATATATAACTATTTAACGCGTTCCATGATTGACAATTATTCTGCGCAATTAGATCTTGCAAATAAATAGTTCTATTGAATTTTTTTGATCAACCTTCTATTCACACTGCGATTGTTCATGGTCCGAAAATTTGCGTTTTTAACAAAACAAGTTTCAAGTTCGTTCTCGAATGTTTAGGTACATACCTCGAAGTAGAAATTTTATTAACTGAAAATATTGAGCCACCGTGCATTATATATCAATTTGAATAGTAATTTAAACTGTTACTATATTGAACTTATTTCTTCCCTTAACTATTTTCGGTCACAAACGGACCATGAAATATTAAATGGGGCAATTTTCGCAATTGCCATACCTGCAAATATTTCTGCGAACTTTCAAATTATAATTTTGTACAATGGCACATCGCTCAGAAGATGTCGCGTGGAATAAATTGAAATCCGTGGGGAAATAATTAAAACTTTAACACCTCCTTAGCTACCGAGTTAAAGTTAAAATATACGTATATAAATATATTATTAGTAAATTCGACACCGTAGAGAATCGGGACCGTAAGTAATCACGATCCGGTTAATCTAGGTTCAACTGTATCGTAATTCATGAGAAAGTAATACCTAGAACAAATTGAATTAATCGGATAACAATAAAACGTGCCAGGAATTTAAATAGAAATTACTGACGGTTCGATCTCCTTTGCTGGCATAAAATGTTTATCAAAACTTTCCATCTACGTGGTTGCCACATTCTCTTAAATACGTTTCCAGGTACATATACGGCGATTGTCAAAATGTAATCTTCATTAGTTAGGATTCTGTAACGCAATTGTTCCATTATACATTTTTACTACTTATAATAACTGCGATGAATCGATGTTTGGAATGGAGCTGTGATGTAAACAGATAATAAAATGAAATGAAGATACTTTCCTCTATTTAAGTATACAAATAATGTACTTTTCATATCACATGATTCGTAGTCTTGCACTAATTCCACTGCTTTGTGTCCATTAGTAATTGCGTACAATTTGTCAGGTGTACATACTATTAATGTACACTGGTTTTCATTTTATATTATTGTGCTTCATAGTTTATTTGTTTTAATATTACGCATATAATTGTTCGAGCTTGCAACGTTGAACGCAATCAAAGATTGAATATTTAATGCTTTCCGAAGTAGGTATTTCCACCCAAGCATAAACATTAATCGCTATTTACTAACTAATGAATTTTAATTTCGCTACATAAGTACAACTGGTCCTCGAAACCGCGGTTACCATTAATCTGTTTTCCACACTTCTGTTTTCATTTCACCTTTCTAACAACCTGCTTTAGTACATCCTTTAGTACATATGTACTGAATCCCAGTACATCCCTTATATTCGACCTTTTAAATGAATTCAATCAGGCCGTAAGGGGGTTGCGTTTTATAATAGAGTTCGATGAAGTGACGAACAAGTGTACGAAGGGTCCCGTGCTGATGTTTCAGATATCCCCAGACCTTCCGCTAATTCTGTGCACGTTTTCCATTGTTCCGATTCGATTGGCTCTCAGAGAATACCACCATTAACCAGCATTTGTCTTCCTTCCCGCGAATCATTTTCGAGAGTCTCATTTCCGCTTCGAAACTTTGCGAACCAAAATTCCGACTTGCCGCTAACGCTACAGATCACTAACCCCATCTCTCAAGCTTCTACCTATATTTCTGGCGCCTTTTGTAGCTTTTCATATAAGTTTAGGTACATAAAGCAAGGTAAAATACATTTTGACCCGTACAAGGATTGTATTTAGATCGTTCTGTAACGCGTTCAAGGCTAGATTATCCTGAATAATACATGCCATTTCGAAGCTTAAAAGATGATCAATTTATGGGCACGCGATTAACGCTTGTCTCGTACATCGACGGACAGATATGGAACTTCGAATCGATCGAATCGAAAAAAACGTAAAGTTCATCAATGGAAATACTGGCGTCCAACTGTAAGAAATTAATCTAGATATTAGATATAATCACATAAATGTGAACTGTCAAGTCACACGTGGTTCCATACAAAAATCTGGCTGAAACAGTTAAGCTGAAGTAAGTGGCAGAACAAATGCCCGAAACATTCGGGAGGATAAGCATTGCGCGTCGTACTGGTGTGCACTCTATTTTTAAACATGGGCATACATCAATGTTTGCGCACGTTCGCGAATAATCGACGACACACGTGATATAATTGAGCAACTGAGGTGCACCGATAATCGACACGATAATAAACTTTATTAGCCAGTACGAAAATTCAAAGAGCATCATATCAGGTGCATTAAAAAATAATTTCCGTTACATTCGCAATAATATTCTGGTTACCTTACACAATTTCCGATCCACTATAATACAATTAAATGAACAATGGCAGATTATATACAATATAAGAAAACATATTAATTAACTAATATTGGGGCTATTGTTAGACGCCTGTCAATTTCTTTGTACCAAATAGTAGCCATTACTTTTGCATACACTATCATTATCTGTTGACTTGTAATTTTTTATTGTCATTAAAGTACGAACGCCACAGCTATATTTATTTGCGTAAATGAAGGCATGACGGAATGCAATGAAACACTCGTAGATAGGAAGGATGCACTCTATGGAAGAGAACATGAAAGACGTTGATTGAAAGGTTGTCCTGATACATACGTATATGATAGAATTGTATTCCTGTCTGTTTGCCCAAAGAGTTCCTTCTACGCTATAGCAATTCCACGTTAGCGCGCCAGAACACGTGGTATTTGCATTTGACAGCACGCTGAAGTACAGCTGTGAGGTGTGTTCGAGCTTAATCTAGGCCTGACTAAGAGGATTATCATGAAAATGTTTCAATTGAAGCTTTAGCCAACATTTCAGGGTTCCGGAATTTAACTTTACGTATATACATAAACGGATCGAATCACGATTACTTCAAGATCTCGCATTGCTTATTCAAACATACGTGGTAGAAAAATTAAATGTGTATCCTAATAACAACGTGTACAGTTTGTATAATAAAAAAACCACTTAACCAGCAAAGTTAAACAGATATTTGTAACAGCGTAAGGGGCGTCCAATTTGCAGTTACCCACAAGAATTTTATGACAATTAATGACTTGTTGAAATGTATTATTAATGATAAAGGTAAGTCCCGTTCCCCTTCCTTTATAATTGATTCATGATCCAGTTTTAGAATGTACGAAACCAACGTTTCGTAGTCACCAACTACAGGTTAAATATAAAATGAGAGGTTCTTGAATTTTACAAAATACATAATGACATATGCTTGTGAAGTTTTGGCCTTGCAATTTTTAAATTAGAAACTAGCTGCTTTTAATATTAGTTAGATGGTGAGCAATGAGGAAATTATATTTTGAACGCAGAGAAATAATACTTAAACAATTAAATAATAAATTGGCCCTTATGCACCAGAATAATTATTTCAAATTGTCAGAAATAAAGTTGCAATTCAAATGCGCGTAGAATGGTTCTTGATATTTAGATATGTGCATTTATTCGGTCTTGCTTGATTCAGAAAATAGGCATACGTGAAGATCAGTATGCGATATTAGTAATTTGTATTATTTATACACCATCTACAATGGTGAATACTGGTTGAATTGGGAAAAATTATACGTGGTGTAATTACGTTCTAGTGTTTTACAGAGAGAAATTTCCACCCATTCTATACCGATCGCTGTATGGATGATTGTGACGCTTCAGAAACTCGGAAGCAGAATTTCTTAGACGCTAATAGTTAGGGTGCAGATGTTTATTCAGATATAATATATTGAAATATGCAAGCAACACCTAAAATATAGGCATGTATGTATACCTACGTATGTGAGAAGCACGCGGTACGCATTTCTTTAACTATTTTATTTATTGTGATAGAAATTGTAATATCAAATAACACTGTTATGAATTAAAATCAACCGAAACCACTATTCTGCGTTCAGCAATGTCTAAAATTTAAAGTATGTAGTCCTTTATGCATAATTTACTCCCATTCCCAGCTTACAATTGAACATACTTCAGACATTATTCATCGTTAAATATGAAATTGTCTGCACCTTCGTCCAGGTTGAAACGCAATTAAATGATTACACATTCTTGTTCACGTCGGACAGGAACACCGGAGTCGTGTGTATAAAGTAACACGGAAACTTAGCGTACCCTGAAATACGTGTTGCATAAACTGGGGAAACTACGTAATAAATGGCAATATGTTTTTCATGGACAGATACTAAAATGTGGCTGAACCTTCAATGTTAATTCAAATAATCCCTCACTTTTGTAATAACTTAATATCAATATTTTTGTGCGCTATAAAGTTAACAAGTTCGTCCGCAATTGTTCACCCTTGGATAAGAACCGAACTGATATTTACCGTTAATAATTATATTTTTCAAGATTTATCTCGTTCCATCAAAGCGATCCATTACGTTTGGGAAAGTATTCCACCAACTGTCTCACGGAAAGTTCTCCTATATAGAAAGAGCTGTTGGAAGTTTGAGTAAATGAAAATTAGTCAGAGAAGTGGCGAGAATAGAAAGACGGTATGACATGAACTTCTAACCTAGATCTTTAATTGTGCTTATGATTTTCTTGTACGGAAGGATTTAAATTCTATATGAAGAGTACCTCCTTTTAAATTCATACGCGTGAATTTTCCGCAAGTAATGTTTGATATGCATTAAGAGCCAAGCTGTTTCGTTAAGAAAAAGGACACACGGGATGATTTTACCTCCTCTTATTATTATTATACTTGTATTCCTAAATATATTTGCATTCCCAATTGGTATAAATCCATTTTATTGCTACTTTAGGCTGGTGCAAATTAATTAAGAACACGCCATATTATGTTGTCAGTGTAAGATACTTTACGTGATTCTATTTTCACCGTTTCTCGCCAAGTATAAAAGATACACACAACACGTTAACGCTCATAAATATTCGCGGCCCACCCTGAAATAATAAGTTGAACGTAGCTAACTATTTGCGGGTAGCAGCATTTAACTAGTAAATTGTTATAGTAACCTCGAACAAGCTTATTCAGCTGTGGTTCAACCTTGAACGGCTTTAAAGTGCTATTTATCAAAGTTGCAGTGGATACAAGGGGTGCAGATTAAAAATATGTTGAAGGAAATTTAAAAGTTGGCCGCACTTACACAAACACTGTCAAACTTATGAATGGAACGTTACACAACTACTTACGCTTCTATGATAATTATATATATGTAATAATAATTTTAATATCAAAAAATAATATTACTTAACTAGTTTAGTACCATATATTATGTTACTATTGCAGCATAGATAGTTTGTGAATTCCTCCGACCGAACCGTGCGTTCGAACATTAATCGGAACATGAACCAACAACAAGTCTTCGAAAATTTGATTACGAATTTTCACATATTTATATGCGTTCCGTTTTATAATTGTATTCAAATGAAAACCAATCATTGAACAATTTACTTTTATTTGAAAAATAACAACCCGCAAATATGTCAATCTCAACATTTCTATTTTAAAACTATATTCACAGCTTTCGAAAACTTTTTTCTGTTAACATTTTTCGATAGAAAAAATACGTCGGCTTTATATTTCAAAAACTACTAATGAAATTTGAAATTGAAACAATTGTTTAAAGTTTGCTGTCAGATACAGAATTTTATGAATATTCCAATTACATATACGCGATATCAGATAATACGAATCGCATAATTTTAGTTAATATTTGTTAAAAACGCATCAATACGTGTGTTATTTCGAATATAACTTTCGTACGGTTTATGAAAACTGATAATCGGACGGGTGTTAATTTTGTTGGCTAATTTACAATTTTGGGGCAGCGTTATTTCACATACACGAACTTAATATAATACGTTGGACCTTATCTAAATACGTGTATCATCAAATACTCGTACATTTTATTCCAAACCTCAGGTATATAAAAAAACATACCACTGGTTTAACTACATATATTTGTTATTGTAATGAACGATTATAATACATTCGAATTAATGAATATTTTTTCAGGTGGAAGTATATTTACGAGGACGATTGCATTAATATTAGTCATTCTGCTCTTACAATTTATAGCTACTGATAGACAATCATATTATTCCAAATTATAATTATGGATCTTTTTATTACTTATCGCTTATCACTATGGTTCTGTTTAGAATTACTTCAAATGTGTAAAGTTATTTATAAGGTAAGGTGTCACATCATTCCACTACAAAGTACATATTCGTCTGATTTAGAATAACCATGTGAACTATCGATATCAATGACATGAGTTAAAGGGCGCGCACTCATAGATAAATATCAAATAGCATATTATTTTTTACTAATTGAATGACGTAGAATAATGGAATGCTTCAATAATTCCATAATACTACTTCTACAGCTGTTCTTATAAATTCAAGAACAATGGTTGTCCTGTAAGACAATCATCAAAATTTACTTTCCAATCCACTAACAGGAATTAGTATATCAATAGCCGAATAAGTGCACCATGAATATTAATTACCATAAATGGGATTATTGAAAATAACCAGGCATAATCGGTATATGCGTCAGACTTACGATTCTAGAGAGCCTGCAGATTAAGAATTGTTAATAACACGAGGGACATATAAATAGCGCACGAGCATATTAGTCCATTAAACTTTGGCTTATCGGGCAGGCTAGGGTATGTTTGTTTAAATCAATTTTCGGAATCGTGTAAATTCGATGAATGTGGCGTACGTATACGTTTGTACGAATTAGATTCCGATTGATAATACACCGTACCAACTTCAATTTGTGAAATTGCCGATAGCTGAATCAGACTGATGGCCTCTCTCATTTTGCATGCACGCTTCTACTCTACGGTACGCGACATTGTGCCGCAAATGGGTTTGTAGCACGCGACGAATAACTACCAGCCAAATAATTTCGTTGTCATCCGCTTAATAGTATTGCGCAGCTCATACAGCCATTATAGAGTATCGCGCAGTAGGCAGGCTGTTTAGGCTGCGTTAAACTTGATTTTCTTCTTTCGCGAATCGCCATTTACGCAGCACGTGAAATGATACACCGAATAATGAAAATTCAGAATATTCTGGTGATCGTGGTAGCATGATGGAATTATTCTCGGCTGATTATCTCTCCGCGTACCGCGACTCACGAGACTTAAATTATCCTAATTTCGTAAGAATATATGCATGTGAGTTCTTGCGTAGGTATCATTGTTCACGACTGGTGTTTCGTTTGCGGACAATACAAAAGTCGTAACGCTCGATTACTTAATAGCAATCGGGACAAAAACTTATCTTATTGATCATTAAACTGTAATTTCGTTCAGAGTAATTGTATGATGTACAATAACTGTGCAATAAATTTGTGTCATTTTTTTTCGCGAGATTAATAAATACACATTTGCTCCTGGTATAAAGTATGTTGAATAATTGTAGGGACACCCTTATACGATTACTTAAAAGTAAATAAAAAATTTCGAATTCATGATCATAGAAGAGATGTACATACATCTCTTCGAATAAGCACGGAATATTCAATCTGGAATGTCACAATTGAAGAGTAGAAATACAACTGTTTCAGCTGAAATTTTATGTTAACGCTAACTCGCAGTATTAGCACGTACCTACATATGTACATAGTGTGTACACATGTACTTATACACATAAGAAACTATTTCTTAGTGTCCTGTGCTTGATGCCCAAAGTAGAAACATTTCTATTCAAAAGGAACTCAGAATTAAATAAAACTCGTGTCGTATTAGAATACTCCTTTGTAGACGAATTAAATAACTTGAGGTATAAATCTTGAATGTGCGGCGAAAGAGACGGCAGAAGTAAATATCATAAACCCTTGTCGATTTATCTTCAGTAAGAAGGGATTGCTTTCAAAGTAAACGCTGGCTGTAAATCAACCTGCATTTTCTGCGGTCATGTGCAAAGAAAGTGCGTGTGATGTATGCGCGACTTGTATTATAACCCATTTCCATTTGTATTGTTCGCGGGATAGGAAATACAGTGCACATTTTGTGTGAAACACTGGTAAGATATAAATTATTCTTACGATATAGTACGACGGTACAATTGATGAATAAATTATTAGGTAAGTCATTTCGTATTTAGCAAAAGTGTTTTGTAATATATGCTCATCGTGAACGTACGACCCTTTTTCTAATATGGATAATTTACTATCAATTATTCTTTGTTGATACTTTCTAGTAACATTTTTGTGTACTCACCAAACTTACTTTATGTTATTTATACTTTCTAAAGGAGAAGCAAGTTTAACCCCAAGTTTTAACTCCGAGCTAAATCCAAGCGAAACGTAGCGGATTTTAAGTTCACTTAACTTTTACTTATTTAATATTCATGGAAGAATAATATATTTATAGATCCCTATAATATTCTGAGTTTTCTTCGAAAGAGATCATTTGGTACAAATTAGGGAACACATTTCGACCACAGTGCACTATCGATTACCCTGTTGCTTTTCCAAGAACTTATTTAATTCACTGTACCCTAGCTCATATGCAAAAGAATTATCTAATAAACAGTCAAATATTTCGTTTAAAATATAACCATAGTTGCTCCTGCTGATTTCGTGAAAGGGTAACAGATTTATCGCAACACTCTCGTCGGTAGTATAATTTCATTGACATTTTTATATCTTCAATCCTTGACTGATTTAAACATCTGTTCAATATACATAAGAAATTCGGTAACCTTTTTTATACGTCGATAATTTCATTTATTAATGAAGAAAAGTAGGGTGCACGCGGAACCTATATGCGGTAATAATAGTACTCATATATTTCAAAATAATTTAATACAAATTTTTGCGACATCGATATAAATGTACTAGCAGCTCCTTAAACGGAAGTAGGCAATTCAAAGATGAAAATATGTAGAAGGCTCCTCAGGGCCAGATTTCCAGAATTCTACCAGAGAATGTCCTTTCTACAAAAGCGCAATTCTTGATTTAACGTCTACGAATTGGCCGTAGTTTATTGTTAGAAAAGACGGGGATGGAAATCCATTGCTTCTCTACTTGGCAATATTATTGTCGAGATGAAAGATCCACTGATCTCCTTAAGCTTATTTCCATTTACTTCTGCTACTTTCAGCCATGGGATTCGTGGTTCGCCTTGAATACTGGACAGGCACGAACATAACTGCTGTTCCCAGCACTTTCCCACTGGGTTATTGGTACTATGTTGAATTTTTTTGTAAGATTGAGAATAAAAAGAATCTCTGCGAATACTGCGCAATCTTTTCGCAACGGGAATTATTATTGAAATTTATGAATCTTCACGTCTACAAAGATTCTCCTTTAAGCAATTTTTAAGTAGTTAGATAAAGCTACTAAAGTATTTGATTAAATTTGCAATTGATTTTTTAATGTATCGTAAATATTAGGCTATTATAATGCATAACAAATGTCATGTTATTCTTTAAATATTTAGTTTTCAGTTTAACATTTTAAGCGAAAGCTTCGATAGACAGAAATAATTGCTTTTAAGCAATATTATCAAAATCTGTTGGACCACCTTGTACATATATTGCAGACACTTTTACGTTAATCAACCTGTCTCAGCTTATGATCACACATCCAACCTAATGAAATTCTTGTAATACTTTCAACATAAGTAAAAAGAGATATGAAACGACGATATATACATACGATAGAAAATAGAACAAGCAAATTTATTTTCGGTTCACTGTTTGAACATTCCTAGTCATTAACCAATGCTTCACTTGAACTGCAAACATACACAATTTCATTAAAGTGTTTAGTGGACGTAATGTGTGAACCCGAAGAAAAATTGTTTATCCAACTTTCTGCTTTTGTGCTGAATCGATTCGTCCTGGATTAATCTGACAATGTGAAACTTCAGACAATCGACGGAGGTACTCTAAGTGCACGAAATGCTACTGGACCGATTGTTAGCAGCAAACCAATGAACAACTTTGAACGACTACAACTGCTTTTAAACTCGATAAATGGCTGAAACAATTCAGATTTAACTTTTAACGAATGGAAAAGTAGCTCATTGTTTTGTACGACAGCACATAATATTTATTGTACAGAACTTGCACGACCTGATCGTTTGCCACAGGTGACTTCAAATTGTGATGTCGTTAACGCTGATTACACCAGGCGAAAATAATATTGTGAAGTTTTTAATGAAAAAGTGATTAGTTTCGAAGAAAGTTATGAAATCAAGTTATTATTACATTATAATTTAATCACAATATTCCACTAAAACTACAATCAACATCCCCTTGATATAGTTCAACATTTAGCAAATAACCTGTTCTGCGCGTTGTTATCTTCGTAATGTACTGCATTAATCTATCTGGCAACTTGTTTGAAAAAGCAAAATGGGAAACAACCTGCGTTGTATATGAATGGAAAATTGTCAGTAAATAAGGCAAAGGAGTATCTATAATGGAACTAAAGGTAATATTTATCAAAGAAATTGAAATAGGATAATAATGAGGTAGAAAAAGCACTGTGCATATATCAAAGCACGCGAAGCCGAATAAACAATAAATCTTGACTACCAATTTGGGAGAAATAGAAGAATACATGACTGAATAATATAAAACTGACAATTACTCCGAAAAAAACGGGGCGAAGGCATGATATTTTACAGAAATTTTATGGCAATCGACACCTGAACGCTATTATTAATACAGAATTAACGCGCCGAACTGCATTCAACGTCTTGCACGAAAAGAAACGCGATTCCGAGAGTACAGGTATGTGAAACAGATTAAAAGAAACATAGAGAGAATAGTTTCAGAACGTTCCAAAAACAAGTGACACATTTTTTTAAGCACAACAGCATATTCATTGGAACGTGTAGTGATACAACCAAGCTAACTGCCCTCTACGTACTCAACAAATTCGACATTCGACATTACGTGCGTGATTCCAGCTGAAATCTCGGAAACGCACGCGATGGTAACCACCGATAACAACGTGAAGCCGCCTTTCTACATACTGTAACGTAGGTATCGTATCGCGAGCCAGATACACGAAATATTTGGACTGCAATGATGACCAGCATACAATCGAAATGGAACACAGATATCTTCTAACCGTCATTAGTGGAAAGATCTCGCTGTTTCCCGGTAACCTCAGTACTAATTACATTGCACAGAAAATTACGCGATCAGATCACACTCAAAAATTATAATTACCGTTCGCGATGGCGCCGCTATTACGTACTATTATTTGCCAATGAATCAAATGTAAACGTCACTTTTAGCTAGTTGCAGATTTATCCATAGGAATGACTGCCTGTTTAAGATACGTTTGCACGGGCCGCAAATTATATTCGCGAGCATTCAATTGCGTATGCACTTGTATCGATATTTTACATTTCGTTTAATAATCACTTTAATTTATCGAGCTGCAATAGTAGCGGAATCGAATATAAAATTTATACGTCCATTTGTTCGGCGAAGCGTTTGGGGTTGACTGTATCTATGGTCTTAGGTATCCGAATATTTTTAATTAAACGAAACATACTTTTATCAAATATTCCCCACGCTTCGTTGAACATTGAGCCGGGCGGGAATTAATTAATTTCTTGAACTTTGACAGCTCATTGGAATGTGAAAAATATGTAACTTCAGAAACTTGCAAATAATTGTAGAACGTGAATTGAATTTAAAGTTGATATTGTGAGTATTACGAGTTCGATACATGTTTAATTAACATTACGATAATTCTGATCAATGCAGAATGATTAAAGTAAAAGAGGTTCGAGATAATGCGTTATTCGGTATCAATTTACTCCTATATTCGCGCACGTCTGTCACACAAATTTCGGTGTTGCCTCCATTTTCGACGTTTCACTCCACAAAAATTCTAATTGAACAATAGAAAGTCTGCACGGCCCCCCGCTGATATACCCTCCGTGACACTTGTTCTAGAATGCGGCAAAAGCGCACAGCTCGTTCATGGTATATTGAAAAAAAAACAGAACACAAAATGAACAACGTTGCCCTGACAAATTATGAACTGTGCAGTCACGAAGCGTACAAATCACACTTTTGTATAAATGTCACGAAAGTTCCACTAGAACGCGTTCACGCCCGCTATTACACACAGAGTCCACGCGTTCACTGTGAAACGAAATTTCGATCCAGAAAGCATCGAGGGGTTGTCACGCGAAATGGTGAATTCGAAATTTCTCTATACGACCGCCGGGGCAACACACGGGTACAGCCCCTGCAACGTCACCGTCTGTGGCGACAAACGACGGAACTAATTAAACATTCGCACGCCGAATTAATACACGTGTACAAATCCCGAGGCAACCGGAGACCGTGTAGAAGTCATGCGTACCACGGGAACTTTGTTTCGGGGAAATTTCGTTTGGCTGTTCGCTGGCCAGTGTCGCGGGGTGTCGAACGTGTTCCACGGGGTTCGCCATAGTTTAATAAGGGATCACTCACCGGAACCGGTGGAGTTATCGGTCCAAACACTTGCCGTGTACGTGGAGAGAAGGAAAACCGTGGTAAGGAACCGCGAACGGCTCCTGATGGTCCCTAAAACACGCTTCACACGTTCACTGATCATCGCGGTAGCAAATGGACGAGAGGATACGCGACCGGCATCCCGACTGAGGGATCGCGCTCTGCGAACCCCAAGAGCGTGTTTCTCTTGCCCCTCTCCCTTCTGCTTGCTTTCTGCCCGACACTGTACCTCCCTTCCACATTTCCTTTCCCGCCACGCGCAGACGCCCCTATGTCCTGGGCTTTCTAACTCTTGAGCTTGCCCGTTTTACTACCCTGCGACCCTCTTAATCCTACTCACTTATCTCTTATCAATAGGTGACGATTAATTATCCCTATACCGCCCTTAGTCGTGGCCAGCGCTCTGCCTGCTTGTTAACCAATGAAAGCACCTGTAGAACGTTCTTTGGTCTGTCCCTTTCGGCGTAGTATCACAAAGTTGCGAAATATTGGGCCATTATCGGGATATTATGGAACCTGAGCACCCCTCCGTAGCCGCGAGATGTTAGTTAATCGACGTACCTGGACGACCGAGGATTTAGCAAATGTGTACACGTGTCCCGCGTAAGGATAACTGAAATATATATATATAATATATTATAGTGTCTACTCACAAGTGATATATTGATTCGTAATAATAATTTTATTTGTGTACCGGAACAATTTATTTATCGCCATTGTTGCTGATATATCCTTGTATTGTTACCCATATTTTCATGCTAAATATGTTACTTATTATATTATTATATATGTTACTTATACAAGGATGGTGACTTTCGTTTGCGACAAAGTGATCTCGTTGTAGGCTCCGCATGACAAAATTTCCAATACACACATTACTTTAATTTACCTGGGGCGTTTGGAATTGTTCGTTACATCTACTGGACCATTTTTGAGAATATGGACGATTCAATAACGGGGCCAGAAATTTATAAAATTCTAGAAAGAAATAGAGGAGTAGATTTAAAAAAAATTATAGCAAATACTTTTTATACTGTGCGAATGAATTGTTTTAAAATTTGTTGTAACGTGTTGAAATTACGTTCCACTACATTTCGAAATTTGCACACACATTTCTAAATATCACTGAATTTATTTCAGATTGCTGAATGAGCAACCATTAAAATGGAGACCTCAAATTACTTTTACAAGAAAGATTATTCAACGCTAATGTCGTAAAACGTGTATATCTCAAGCAAGAGGTATAGAAGTAGGAAATAAATTGAAAAGTTGTTGTTATGAGAAAAATGACCGTCTGAATGGCTGTCTCCACTTTGTCGGAGAAGCCGACAAATGCAAATCTTGGGTAAATAGACAATAGTAATAATTTCGGACGACGCCTTCGTAATTATATGTGCATTAATCGCAATTACATTTAGAAATTCATGCATTATTAATTCACGAATTATATACGTACATACTGAAATAACGAAGTTTTGAGTATTTTCAACACAAGTCATACACTTTAAGTTATTTTCCACTTTTATATTATTCTTATCTTTGGTCTAATATTCCACATTTTTTATTAAATTGTCTATTCCTTGCTTTCTTAAATAGATCCAAAGAAATACTTCATACAGGCTAGGCCATATAAGTATGTTCGTAATTTCAAATCCATGATTATTATAAGAATAATATAATCATTTATCTGCGAAAAAATATAATCACCCTTTATAGACGATCTTCATATTTCGACCGGTATATAACTTAACATTGTTAATTATGAACAGTGACATGCTTTACAATCGCCTATATTTTATCACAGCTGGGTCGCGGAGATAACAATGTTTCTTATAAAAATGTAGCAAGTAGTGAGGTTTTTATGAAGTTTCATTAATCAGCTCCTTTCCTATCGTGAATAGGTGTCATAATTTTTATTTCCTTCCCTACCTTTCTCTGTTTCTCATTATTGTTGGCCTCTCCTCTAAAGTTTGCTCTAACTCCGAGAATTTGAAGCAGTAAGTAAATAAGTTGGTAGAGTGTTTCGTGATTACATTTAAATTCCTCCTTCCAATAGCTGACACTTTATCACAGTGTGTGTATCGCTTAACTATTTCTCTTTATAGACAATAAATATTCGCTACACTCGTACACATAATGTAATTTCGGTACAGTAACGAACAGTTAGCGATGGAAAACGTGATTAACAAAATTTAAACTCTTCTATACTATTCATTGCAAAAATAATAGGATGCTGGCGAATAATAAAGTAAACCAGAGGAATTATTAGGAAGTAATTATAATTATCCCGAATTATTACCAAGTTTGTTACTCTGAACTATAAGGAATTCATGTATTCCACCTTGTAATAAAAATCTCGCGATTTATGTATAATGAAAGAAAATTTTTCTCTCATCCAGATATCAGCCGCGTTTCTATATTGCTGCTTTAAACAATTTTGGAATTCATGATTTCTCGGGTTTACTTCAATTTTCTATTAGTGTCCTAGTGGGTACGCTCGCGAGTGCGGTGTATACAAATGCAGGGCCCCTTGCACACGAGAACTCGATTAACTTTAGGCTCGAAATATTTCAGACGATGTATGAAATATTCATCAGCTGACCAGGAATGTCGATTATTCAATCAACGTAGACCACTGTACACTTAATGACTAAGATTAGGGATCGTCGAAGCTGCGTCTATTGTGATTACGATGGCCCGTTAAGCGATATTAATCATCTTCCACCTGAACTGAATAGACTCATAAGCTTGAAATGATCTGGGCCAAAGCTTGGCACTTGCATTGAATGATCGTGCATCTCGTAATAAAATTGAAGAATCTGGAGCACATTAATTTCTGCATTCCATAAATTCAACAGCGCCAGATAATTTGCGATAAAGGTTTACTTTGTATTTGACAATCTTCTAACAAAAGCAGTATAAGGAAAATGCAAGGGGCATGTGCTTCTAACATGTCGCTTTTTATTACCCTACGTTATTACCAACTAGTCATTATCAAGGACAGCTATTTCACAAATTTTACCGATCCCCAAGTGAATCTCAATAATAATGATAGACGATCGCAGAGGATTGTCTATAAAGCTGTTCAAATCTGCGAAAATAAGTTTCAATTAAGTTCATACAATAGATGCGATTTAAAATAATGAAAGGAAAAGAAAGCCAAATTGAAACGAATTGCGATTGACAAAGAGTGACTACATACAGGATGTTACATTTAAGGGAGAACAGTGGAATATGGAATGCCCTTTAAAAAAATCAACTTAACTTTGAAACCTCCACCTACGCAAGAACTATTCATACCACCTAAGCCCACCCTTTAAACCAAACAATTTTTGCAAGAAGTATTGTCTTCGCAACTACTTTGTCAGATATTCTAGTTGTTCCCAACTATAAATGTGATACAATATACTGTGTGTATTACAAATGACCAAGGACCACTCTAACCAAACGTGAATCCTTAAAATCAATTTAGTACAATACAACCAGCTGTAGGAAATGACGTGCAAAAACACGTGTAATCTGTGTTTTCACGGTTATACGTGACCGAATCCACGGGCGTGAATAATGATTCTCCAGAGGTGCGGATTACAGAATCGTGGCATATGGAAGAACGGCGTGTGGAGGATAAGTTCTTGTGGATGCCCATGCTGGAAGGCGTGTCTGAGAGACCCGAAGGCGCCAGAAGACACACTGCCAGTGTAGCTTCCAACTTCTGACGATGCTGGTCCTGCTTTCTTCTTCTCTTTCGCTTCCCTTTACTCGACAACCCCTGCCGCCAACACGGCCTTAACCCTCTCCCTCTCTATTCTCTCTTCTTACGTTTGTACGCCCCTTGCTGTACGACTATCGCCTGTCACTATCACGCTAGCCCTCGAGTCCACGAGTACGGGTGAAAATTTTCCTCGCTTTATCCTTTCGTCGATTCTGTAGCCAATCGACCATGCTCGACTACGAATCGTTCCCAAATACTTTGCATTCTCTCCAGGAACCTATCAATTGCCCCCTTCTTTTATCTTCCTGTATCTACAAAGATCGTCCGTGTATACGTTCCAAGAAACTGGAACACTTTTGCTCTGTTCCGCGAACGACGATACATTCGCCAAGATCGTTGTGATCGTGCAATTAAACATTCACTTTGCGTTTCATCACATTGCATCGAGGATCGGCCGTCTCGTTACTGAATTCCGTTTGCGGCGGTCTATAAATTTGTGTCTGTCGAACGTGGGGTAGGAACATAATAACGATTCATGTTCGTGTTTATTATATTTTTATCGCACCTCATGCTGCGACCGCCGCAATAACTTTTGTTTGCGTATAAAATGCGTCGACAAACGAACTAACGTAAATGAGCATGCTAAAAATGTGAACTATCGATGAAGTAGTTAACGTCATGCGAGGTACAGAACAGTCTTCCAGCTGCGGTAGCCAATACAGCGGACGATTGCCAGGATGAAATAGAGCCTGGAGCATTACTAGGCGGCAGAACTCATTTCAAGAAGCGAAGTATCTATATCAGTTACAAGTTTTCCCACGGAGTTACTGTACTCGCCATACGATAAAGCAATTCAAACCAAATAGACGGCACGATCGTCCAATTTGCACCGCTGACGAAATGGACAGCTTTGATACCCTTCAGGTACGTACACGATAAAGTAAAATCTGTCGCAACTAGGACTTGTTGAACATCTATCCACTCTGAAATGTTTCTAACTAGCGCTGAAATAGCATAGTTTGTGCACACTCGATATTTATGGTCGTTTATACTTCATTAACACATTGCCTTAAAATTTTCCATATAATGACGCACGTCAGTGTCGACTATTTAATTTCTGTATCGAACAACTGTACAGTATCGACATGTTCGTCGCAGTTCTTCATCGCGCCAAAAATAATCAGAAATGCGCGTGTTATTACCAGGTAGATATGGGGGGGGGGGAGCTAAATTGAATTAGGTGTTTATTTCGATTTCGGTCCCGTATGATCATTCCAACGCCAGACCTGAGGAAGGCAGGTCACGCGCAGAAGGATTGCATAACTTTATCTTCTGGATCACCTTTGTATGCGAGTGTTTGTAAGAGATAACTGTTAAACCCTATGGTATTACGGTTAAACAAAGGTTTATAATATAATTTCCATTTCAGCTGAAACACTTTGGAGGAGCATGGGTACGCATCTGCGTGTTAGTAAACGAGGATACAGAGGACATGACGCTTGGCTACTTCGAAAGCAACAACCGATGCTCTCTACCGAGGATGCAACGACAGATACGGTGCCAATGTATTTAGGAACGCGGCACAAGGTATGCTCGCTTCTGTCTGCCTGCATGGCCACAAAGTTACATCTCGCAAATTGCGTTTGTCAACAACGGCTAATTGCCACTGGAAATGTTACTCGACTATGAAGAGACTCATAATTAGGGCGATGGAACCTCGATGAATTCAATTATTTGCCCCGGCGCAGACGTAAGGAAAATTGAGATTTACATCGATTCAAAAAGCCACGGGCCCATCATCGTTTTAACCCTTCGTGTTATAGATATTCGATGGTCATTGCTGGTGGAGTACGCGTAGCATTTCACGTGGCAAAGAAAACAACGATTGCAAAACTTGTGCACGACATTGCATTTAAAGTTAATGCTGGTGTATCTTTGTGTGCAAAAAAATGCACTTCTCAATGTGTAATGCTTGATTGAAATTAGTTTTATCAAGGTTTGAATTTTTACCAATTGTTTCGGTTCCGGCGAATTTTAATTACGGTTTGTAGTACATGGAACCCTGTATAATTGAATATTTGTATAACCGTTGAAAAAATTGAGTATAAATGTAAACTAAATATTCGATGTACCGCGTTACGATATTCACAATTTTTTAATCCTTTCGAATCATGTGACAGAAATCGTTGATGCCCGAAGATTAGCCTTTAGTCATCAATTAATTCAGATCAAAACTTTCAACGTATGTGTTCCTGTTTGAAAATGAGCAGGCCATATCAATTTTCTATACGGGATCATAAATTTTTTAATGCACTACAAGAATACTGTTCGACGATGTGCACGAAATATGCGTAAACTGTGTAAACATTCTATTCGTAAATAACACCGATACATTTATCGTTCATTTAATATTGATTTTGATGTGTACTTCTCCTTTCAATGCTTCGAATATTCTATATTATCGATCTGTTTGAAGATCAGAAAAAAAGATTCGAATCACTCCTATCACTATTGAGCGCACAGCTCAGCCCAATATGGGAAAATAGCCAAAACTAATATGTTTCGACAGAGCACGGTAATCGGAATTGACTTCTGTCAGTGATCGTTTTTAAAAAGCGTTTGCAGTTCTGGTCAAGTGTAGATTTATGAAACAACTTCTACTAAATTGAAATTTGTATCTCTCTCTTGTTGCAGCAGAAAACACCGAAGTTCAGTATATTTCAAAGGGTTTAAATAATTGCAAGGGCCATAATACTGTTGTTCCTTTGATATTATATTCTAGAGGTTGCTCATTCTTTTCCCATGGACTGGGATGGCTTTCAGGAGCTCCAGAGCAAAGCACTTCTTTCGAAACTGTGGCACATTGCTATTGAAAGTTGCGAAGATTATAATATTATCTGAATTAACTGACAACAACTGGGGAAAAGTATACGAAGCACTGCGCAACACACTATATTGTTGCATTCAACATTCAAGCCATACCAACAAACTGTAGCGGGAAGAATCAATATTCAACGTTAGGAAAGTAAATTGCTTTTATATTTTCCAATCGAGTTTGCATCCTAACAGACAAAGAGAATGGACGTACCTTTCAGACCGAAATCATTGTTTCCTGAAAATAATAAAACCATTAAAACAATAAAATTAAACAGTCGTTATTCCCACAGACTGTTTTAAATGCAGCATATGAAAATCAAAGTACTAGAATTCTATACATATAAAGGAAAATCATTAAAAGTGGTTCATGGCATTTAATTTCATCGTAGCGTTAATAACTCCCTATTGATCAAACGTATTACGATACATTACAGAATACAATACGCTGTTCTTTTGCCAAATTTTTGCACATGACAAAATTTGTCAAATGGGCACAATGAATGCTAGTCTTATCCAATGAACTGTGACGGAACTTCATACACCGTAGATAAACACGTTTCCCAAAAGGATCACATCGTACTTTCCAACTGTGATAAAATTCGAATACTCTATGAACGCGGAACGAGCCAATGAATCCGCTAAAAATCTTGGAACAGGTAAAACCAGATCCGTTCGCACATCAGATTCGTGTATGTGACAGTCATTAAAATAAATCCCCGTTCGAAGCACGAGCCGCGCAAGACTAATTTGACTTGCGCCGACATATATTGGTAAAGCAAATGCAATAGAGCAAGTGGTTACCTTCTTTCAGATATATTAATGATTAATTACTAACGATTGAATAGGATTTAAACAATCATTCATAAGAGGAGGAAAATAAATTAAGCTTTGAAAGTTTGAAAGTGTTTAACTAATACCCCTTCCACACTTTAACTGAAATTTATACAAATGTTAAACGATCCGAACCTTTTTTGTTCAATTTGTTACAGTTCGATGAAAATAATATGGTGGTATAAGTGAAGTACTCGATAATGTTGAAACAAAGTTGCATCTAATAAAAATACACTGTTAATCCTTTACGATACCACTATGTACCGAAACGCTGGAGTTTAAAAGCTATAATGTAATTGGCAATGCATACTTGTCATTAACATAATTTAATCAACGACAATATCATCATTTTCCATTGTAATAAATTACCATTAATTACCCCCAAATTAATTGTACATCGCTTAAAACAGTGTAGAAATTGCCCAATAGACGTTAAAATAAAACTACACATGCACATTTCACATGGGTACATAGTACAGTTGTACATAGATTTCTTCGCATAAAACGAGTGTACTTTTATTCCTTCGCAAAATGGAGTCACGTCTTCTATTCAAGGATGCACAGGAGGCTTTCATTAACTAAAAAATATCGCAAGAGGAACGATTGCACCTTAACCCTTATAATTCTGTTATGTTTCTGATAAAACATCGCAATACCGCCCCAAATCTCCGTACTTTGCACACAGTTATGTCAATTCCTGTTTTGCGAAAGCAAATGCGCGCAAAACATTTTAAACAACTAAACTCCAAACTTATTGACCATTTTGGCGGCCGATATGAGGGTTAAGCTGTCAGATTAGAAATGTAAGTTCATTCCCCTTCAAACTCTTTGGCACGTGAACGAATCTATAAATCACTGCAGTATGGTGTAATTAAACAACAAAAAATGGAATTTACATTAATCTCGCCGAGAATCTCAGAACGCCAGACCCAGTTCTTCCTGTTTGCACCACAAATCCCCGGCCCATCAGAGAATCCCTAAACGCAGTGCTGGCCGTTAACAGGGGCACTACTCGTCAACGGTAGCTGATCCTATAACTTCCTATAGACATGGAAGGGGTGATCCCGATTCAGGAAACGCACCATCCCATAGTATATATGCGATCTAGTGGCTAAGTTGAGTGGGTGACATAACGAGGTTACCAAGGAATGCAAGGGCAGGCTTTCAACGGAATATTGCCTATACCCGGTGCTACCAACCTCATCCTCCTCCTGTTCTTCCTCTTCCTCCTCCTTCTACACATCGCTGCCTCCACCCTACTCGACTCACGCCCCTTCTAACCCTCTGTTTCCAGCGGCGCTTCGTTCGCTTTAGCTTCTGCAACCTCTACAACCTCGCGCAAACCTGCCTTTGTGGTACGATGACCTGACCTATGCCACTACCCACCCGAACTACAACTACCCTGTTGCCTCAGCGTAGCAGCAAACGTACCTCCTACGTATTGCGCGTGTATACAATCTGCGTGACGACAGGATCCTCGAGGAAACGGACCCGTGTCACCGCGTCTCTCAGGTGAGAGTGAAACGAAGGGGACTTCATACATCGCGAATAAACAGAGAAAGGCAGATCGACATTGGCACTTCCTTTTACGGCAGCTGTGTTTGATTAACGCGTGGTACGCAATAAGTATGGAGAGCCATTTCGGGACAGACGCACCGCTATTTGCTTTTTGTTCATAAAATCTGAAATTAAAGAAATTGAAAGTATAGAAAGTGCGTGCAGTTTAATTCGTTATTCCAATCTCCGTAATAAATACATTAATTTGCTTTCGAAGAAAATTTGAAAGGGTGCATCTCGCCCAAGGCTTGGGGTTAGAATGGTTAGATGCACGTTAAATTGGGGATAGACTAAAAATCCAATCTTCTCTGGATTCGGTGGAATAATAATTTTTCGAAGCACTCAATACGATAATCCGAATCCTCATCGCCATGGACATCATTTAACATCCCCAGTTGATAACGGAAGTTTTAATCGGGACCCCGAGTAACTTGGCCGATAGTTAAAGTGTTAAGGCGTTTAATAATATTATCCTTCGCGTCTATGCGCCTACGTATCAATGTAAATGAAATTTCCTAATCGTTACGAATATCTGGCGCTGTTTAATCGCGACGCCGATGAATGTGTAATAGTATTGTTGCGCAGACAGGTTGTCACATATTCTGATGGTTCGCAGATGTCGGAGATAACGATGAAGCATCAAACTTGATGGAAATACAGTCTAACTACGCCCGCGACGTTTGCCTTTAATGACGGGTGCAATGTGATTAAACGGGATGTAATTAGTGTGACGTGAAATGCCCAACAAAGGCAACGAATTTCTTACGCGACTAACACAAATTTAATTTAAAATATCGTTGCACAAGGCAACGACAGAGATATATTGTTAATGATGTGGTGCAATATAAATGCAGTATGTGTCTCCAGATCTCTAAAATTGCAAAGCTCGGTTCACACGGTTGCATTATAACGGGCCGATGAAAATTGGAAAATGTGCTGAGAAAAGAATGCATATTGTACAAACGGATGTGGTTTAATGACGAATGTTTTGCAGTTTTCCTTATATCTTAATTGTCATCATTATAGGATTGGATAGAGCTAAGAAGTGGGAGCTTTTATACGAAGAAGGTTCGTTTTGGAAGAATGTCTGAATAGCTGGCAGTGGTGTTTCGAAAATGCGTAGTCATTTAAACGCTATGAACACTTGCCGCTAATAGGAAAGTCAAATACGCTGTTTCCCCCTTCAACCCCTATCACACGCCGCCCCTCTATTTTGTGCCGACGGCTACCGCTCCTTTCCAGACACGAAGCGCTTCAACAAATCTCTGTACACGCCCCTGACAATGTCAAACACGCGGCGGCCGTTTATGCAGAAAATTCGAGCAAATTTTCACATTGCCCACGTTAATGTTGAAATTCAGACGTTCGGATTTAATTCGCTATTAAATTCGTTAAAATTGTGTAATGGATTATCCATCGTGTCTGTCGAGAAATTAAACGAAATAGAAATTCGATTGGCGTTTACATAAATAATATAGAACGCGGATAGAACTTTTTTACCATATCACCTTTACGCGTCTGAACAGTTATGACTTTGTGAAATGTATCGTGGGATCGCAGACATTTCCTATGAATAGAACATGAATGGAATATGTATGTATTCCGTATAAGGCATCTAAATATTTAAAGAATATTCCTTCAACATTTTTACACATATACGAAACATATTTGCTATACTACATAATAACGTCTGCGATGTTATTTCTAAATGTAAAACTTAGGTTCGTCTTCTTTCTCGTCGCGTCCAAAATGATATCATTTTGTGCCCTTCCTGGCAATACTACTAAACATGTTAGCATAAGGTCTCAGAAATGTTTCCTGCATTTCTGTCTTTTTACTCTACCGTATTAGAGCCCAGAGTTTAGACTCTACAGTATTAATAACGTCTTAATGCACGTACAAAAAATCAATCAGTATTGTGTGCAAAAAGATGCCAAGGCACTACACACACATGCATACAGTACACCCAACGTTGTATTTCCATTTACTATCGTTTCAAAGAATATAAGCACCTGAAATGATCTGTAACAAATGTAACAGAGGATTGCAATGTTACACCGTGTACATATATCTGAAATCGTGAATTTGCAGTTTTACAAAATTAAACTGGGTCCGAACTTCTTCCCTCCTTTAACAAATAGCTGGTGAGAAACGAGCGTGTTCACCCTTCGAAAATATTTACGCGTGTAGCTGATCGCAAACACATAAAATAATATGACACATCCGAGGACGCCGCAAAATGCGGCGCATGGCTGCGCTCCGATACTGCACACCACAGTTTTGTTTATTTCATTTTGTTTGTCCGACAACACGGTACCTCCAATTTCCAGAACCAATATCATCGTTAATATTGATCTCAGCTACGGACTAAAACGAAATGACGATACTGATCAATACCGATGTAATTATACACGACATGCCTCTTCGCGCAACAGTACTGACACGTACACACGCATAAATAGGCATTAATCTTTGCAGGTAAACTCGCTGGCGATCCCTGGTGGCCCTGGAAGTAAAATTATTGCTATCTGTAGACATTAGGATGCCAGAAAAGCGTCGCACACACGCGATGATTATCTTGCAGAGGAAGCTGCGCGTTCAGTAAAAATAATTCGCAATTATTATATGTCAAATTGTCATTCTGTGCTCAGTTGATGTAAATGGCAATTTGATGGAAATTTTTTGGGATGAGAGGTAAGCGCGGTTAACACTAGAACTACCGATAAATTGTCGCACTATTCAGATAGCATACTTTGAACAGATTGTGAACACGAAAGTCGTTGAATGAACATTAAATAGAGAATTGTCATTTTGTCTTATTAAAACTCATCATAAATTGCTTCAGCGATACCTATATGCTAATAATTGTAAAGCAAGAAACCTGAAACAAGCCATTGTGACTTGCTTTGTAGTTCTAGTATTAATGCCGTGCTTAAGCCGTATTAATTAAATCGATTTGACATAACAACCACACTATGAATACAATTATACCATTATATCATAAACACACTAATTGTTGTGTAACGAGGTCAGCACGTCCAGTAGCACGTGTTATTTGATGTTAAGCATACATGTATGTATGTTGCACTAGAACGTTACACGTGATATTAAGTGCTATGTCGGCATACGAAATGTATGTATATTGACTATGTCAATTCTGTCGAATTAAAACTATCGCTATCAAGGTAAACAGATTTAAATTTATCCTACGCGTCATTTAGTCAAATTTCTCAATTTTCTTATTTTTCTTACTTATTTTGCCGCTGTACATTTTATAATAATAATATATTTCATTGGCTTTTATACGTAACAATAGCTATACCTATCGTTGTTTTCCTTCAAACTTATATTGCAAAGCACAATGTAGTTTAATAATAAATATTTTAAATAATTCGAAACACATAAACTTTCAGGTATTGTAAATTGGAGAATTTGGACGAATAAAACAGTTAAATTTCGAAATATTTTTATTGCAATGGAAACTAATAAAATGTTAGGCATAAATTTACTCTCATTTTGTATATTTCATTAGTTCGTTATTACCGCCTTATATTACCAAAGAACTTAATTTAACTTTTCAATGCTTTGCCTTTTCGCTACTACAGCAGGATTACACTTTTTATCAGAAGATTGCTGAGAAAAAGCATTTTATAAATGTTTTTACTTTAGTTATACGTCTCGCAGAAATGCTAGAAAAAGGCGAGTTGTTATTTTGCCTTATGAGTGCACTCGCGATAAATCTGTTGAAAGCTCGTACTACATAATATTTTTATTTCTAAGAGACCAGTACAGTCCTCAGTAAACTACCCGTCTTTATATATATTCTATATATTCTATATATTCGTATTTTATAATAAACATTTATATCTCGTTTCATTTATCCTCATTTCAAATTAAATGCTTTTGGACCAGAATAAAACTCCTCCCATTTCGCGGCGTTCGTCGAATTATGCAATTTATAACGCAATAACTGTTACCGTAGTCTGAAATTTTCGCGTTTAAGTTAAGATTAAAGCTACATTCGAAGTGTTACCTCTAAACTATTTGGTATCGTTCAAAGTGCCAAAACGACGTCTCGATAAAAGCATTTCATAGGAAAAAGATTTGACAAATACGTAGATTATAATTGCATGAGGGGAAGCATACGGTTCAATGTGGATTCACCGGGAACTGCGTAATCCATCTATCCGAACTGCCATTCAGCGAAAGATAAACAAAAGGGCCTATCAAAAGGTTGAAACTCGGATTGAAAGAATTTCGTTCATGGCGTTTTCAAGCTTCAGCCGTGATCCGTTACAGACGCTTATTTCTTTCATGTTCGAAAATAATGCGCGTGACTGTATGAATATATTGCGCCCATATCTGCCGGCAGCCCTTCATTGTCGGGGATGGCAAGGGTCGCTACAGTCGGGTAAACGTTCCTTTTGTTCCCTTTGATTGATAGTTATCGGATGCACACGAATATCAAAACTTCTCCGCTGGGAGTAACAATTTTTATTCGCTCTACCGATGACACAAAATGTTTTACGATGAGCATACGAGTGTAAGAAATATTCTTTTTCTATAACAGAGAATCGGTAGAATTAGTGAACTTAAAACGAGACCAGGCTTGTCTGTGTTTGTAGTTATTCATTGCAGGTATTGCTATTTTTACACAATGTTCTGATATTGGTAATTGAATAATTTAGGTTACATTCGATATTATTCTTACCAAAATTGTGAAAGTTATTGCATGGTTTCGTACGTAAACGATGGCATCCAAATTTATAGGGGTGATTGGTTAATTTTATTGGCTATTACTTTAAGAACTGTAGATCGTAAGCTTTGTCTTTGGTCCGAGCTCATCCATCCCTACCTGTGGCCTACTAATTCAAGGCGTGATGAAAGTCCAACTTGTATCGTATCAACTTGTATTGTATCAACTGCTGCAAAGACTTTGTCATTAGTTCACAGAAAAGGAGACTTATTAAAAACTGAGTCCTTCCGCTGCAAAGCATGGCCTTCTATCACTTAATATGCACCGTGCGGATGTTTTACACTAATGTATGAACATATTATTTACTAACAAATGCTTAATACAGTAAGAGTACACATTTATTCCTTCTTTACCTTGTATAGTTTTATTTTGTATGTCTCTTAATACAAAATTAATGTGCTAAATAATAAAGATACAGAACATTTGTAACGTTGTATTACTTCACAATATGCCCTTCTTTTGTAAATTGTGCAGCCGCGTATTTCGCAAATTAGGAAATTTAATGTCGACAGGTTGGGTAATTAAACAGCGTAGAATAATGTAGGTTGATTAAAAATTGTGTATGTGTATACGTGTATAAATTTGTTCACAAAGCTGTACATAACATTTGGCAATGACATATCAAGGAGAACGATAATGTCGAATTCAAGAAGTCTCACCGCGGTTCTCAAATTTTCTATACAAATTTCAAATGCAAACAGAAAAGCTGAAACTCTAATACATAAATGGCCAGACTAATTAAACGCTGCAGTTACGCGCAACGCAATAATTACCTCGTTATATTAGCACAATTAATAACTTGTTATAGCAGCACAGTTATCCACTTAAAGAGGCACGAGTACATTGAAGAGAAATTATACTTTTCAACGCCGACCAAGTAATTCGTTTAATTTATAATATACCATAATCTAAAATAGACAATTCAATCAAATGTACAATTGTATTAATCTTAACAAAGTGCAAAGTACTAATATTCCTGTTTATTGATTATCATAGTATATAGATTGTATTCGCGTTAATTTTATAAATGAATTAATGAAGATGACTATATCCTACAAATTTATACCGATAAATATAATAATAGTAACAATAATATTAACCTAAAGTACAGAGATAACGATAATAAGATGTTGATTTTTCAATGAAACGAAAATTAATGGTTGCCCTTGGAAGAAAATTAATTTAGAAAATTTAATTCGATCTATATTGAACAAACAAATCTACTTGATCTCAAACAATCTGTATTCTAATAATATGCATAAACATACCGCACACCTTTATTAATCAGAATCAGAGATCCAATTAAAACTATCTCCATAACAACGCATCTATTTAGACCTATTAAATATCTAACTTTCCCTTTTTGATGTTCCCAAACTGAAAGCATAACTCATCAGACGTGATAACGGAAAAGGTACAGTGTGCATAAGTAACAGGTATTCCAAGTAGTCTTCCAGTCTTAACAGGTGCAATGTAAATGTATTGTGCTGCAATAAGCAGCAGACGTAAAGAGGAAGAGGACACCCGGACACCGGAAGCTCGTATCCACAAGTAGGTTGGAATGAATAATGTAGAACGGTGCCGGGGACAACTCGCGTGCGTGCAAAATTGGGAACAGGTATAGATACAAGTATCTGTCTACTTTCTGTCTTTCTCTCGTATCCCTCAATGTTCGCCATTGCTGTTCGTAATTGCAACTCGAGGACTCAAGGGGGCAAAAATGGTATAATGATACTCGAGGTTGCTACTCGCTTCGAGTGCATCGGGCCTCCCGCAATTCTCATTCAGCTGCGCACGTTCCTACCAGCTCTTCTCTTTCCTGCAGTTTGTTTCCCAAATCGCGACCACCGACTATGTGTTTCGAAACGAGCCTTGAAAGACCGTTTGTCTTGTCAGTAACTGATAAGTGCAACGCAGTAATTCATTTAACGCTCGAAGGCGGAAAATTAATTTCTCCTTTATTTGAGAATGTACCGATAACGATTCATATACAGTGATCTCTGTATTGATAACGTAATGATTGCAAACTAATTATATATAGATTTAAGGCCACCGAAAACGTGTGAACTGTTCGTAACATATTTATTTTTATTTTTATTACACACAGCAACAGGTCACCCCAGCATATCTGAAGTCTTAACGTGGCTACCTTTATTTTCCGATAACATATATTAAACGTGCATATAAGTTACATAAAATTGGAAATTGAATTAATCCAACGCGTTAGTTGCATGAAACATTGTTTAATAACAAACTGCATCATGAATGAAACAATATAAACTGTATTACAAAAATACGCTTTTCTGCTTAACACAGTAAATTGATAACATGCATTTGCAGACTTCCTCGTGTACATGTGCAAATACACAGCAATTCATGCATCTTAAATTACTCATCGCTGGGTGAACCGTTAAGGAAAGTACGTTATATATATATACTTAGGGGATTCCCGCGTGTGTAGTTATGAAAAATACATTTATCGTTAAGAAGATAAGACAGGTCACGGTATGTCACTGACTTTCTGAAGACAACGCGCTGCAAAAGGAAAACGGGTGATCCCCGTAACGACATACAGATGTGCACGTTCATGTATCCATACTAATCTGTTTCTGGAACAGAGAACAAATACTTTTCTATGTGTTCGTGCGAATCCCAGTTCAACAGGACTGATATATAAAAGCTGGAACGTTCATAGAGTTTCAGAACAAGGTATCAGCAACGACTGCAAAAGGTAAGCCGAATACCATACACTCTACATATATATCATTTTATAAATAATCAGTTATATACATCTAATAATGATATTTCGATTTTATATTGCAATGACATTTTAGTAATATGTTCTATATAGTTGCTTGTTTTTTTTGCACAACAATTTCATTTCAGCTTTGAAATCGCATTGAATCGTCACAATTTAATTTCAAACTGTTTCCAAGCATCGAGAAAATTCACTTTGAATAATTAAAACGAGATTCATCTCAATATGCGTACCACGCACAACCTGTCGGAAACATATCCCTAAAGAAAAATAGTTATTTTTAATGAGATAATCGTAACTTCTAAGGTGCACAATATGCTTGTATAACAGATTATTGAGTGCACTATATCGTACGTAACTAATCAAAAATGTATCAAACACTTAGATGGGATTGGCTGATCTAGTGTTTTAATTATATTAGTATTTTATATATCTTTTGACAAATCTGATTTCGCACGTCTCAAGCTGTTTGCGTCTTTGTATAATATAAGGACGAACCTAGAATTAATATGTATTATATTTCTCATATTTTACTAATTAACTGTTGGAACAATTGCCTGCAGATTAAAAAACATACAAGATGAAGGGTTTAATGTTTTTCGTCGTACTTGTTGCCATCGTTTGTGCAGTATTTGCATATGTACCAACACTTCCAAGGCCACGACCTGGTCCTGGATTTCCTCAGTTCCCTGGTCATGGGCCATTCAATCCGAAACCGCAGTGGCCGTATCCAATGCCAAACGTAAGTGTACCTTTACATTTGTACAAATTTGTTCACAAATGTTGCTTAAAATATGATTCATCTAAATTAATTCTGGACGACTATAAGTACACAATATTTCAAAATAACCAGTTTTATACAGTCAAAATGCAGGAATTACACAAATTCGTGGACGACCAAACATTTCTATAGCCTTAAATCAAAATAGTTACACTTCCTGTTTCAAAAATAATTTCTGATGCTTCTGCCATATGGAAGTATTTATATATATACAGGGTGGCCCGCAAGTGTCGCAGTATTTTTAATTTTTTGTTAGCTGAGGTGATGCTGAACACCTTTTTCCATGACCAAAATATGCTAAGTAGCTTCGTTTTTGAGTTATTAACGAAAAACACTGGCCAATGAGCGCGGCCGTATAGCGCGCGCCCAGGCACCACCGCGCGCGGTTGTCATCGGGTGCATCGAGGGGCAACGAACGGCAAATATTACATCATCTTAAATTAATAATAATGTGTAATGATTCGTTATTCACGAATGACAATTTAAGTATCAAGCCGTTTTATAACTGTTCCATACTTTTATTCCTTATCCGAAACGTATAAGGTATTTTATTACTTATTAAAACAATGTTTGGATAATTAATCTTAAAAAAAGATAGGTAAATAAAGTTATCCTTTCGTTCACGAAGTAACCTGCTTCGTAAAAAGTGGTTCCTTGGCCGTTGGTCATTGTACCGATCCTGACCTATCTTAACAATTTTTCGTGATTGTTAGTGATATTATTTAGTTTCACACACTTGCCAATAATATTATTCTAATAATTGCAATACGGTTTTTAAAACTCTCGCTAACATATGTCAACCGTTTACTTTGTTGCAGCGTCACTTTTAATCATCAAATAGGCAGGCGATCGCGCAGCCAAGGCCCAACAAGTAACACATTGGAGTATTATTATGATTGTAAATTGAAATAAATTTTACATTAATTCAAATAATATTTGCGTCATTGAATA
Organism: Nomada goodeniana; assembly: GCA_963969485.1. Taxonomy (NCBI): domain Eukaryota; kingdom Metazoa; phylum Arthropoda; class Insecta; order Hymenoptera; family Apidae; genus Nomada; species Nomada goodeniana. The sequence continues at coordinate 15,339,469 of OZ018300.1, read as the reverse complement.
GACACAATCCTATTTCCATCACGGTCTCACAATTCTGTAAATGAAGTACTTACAACAATATTTACAACAAAACGTACACCACAGTACCGCGATGTCGAAATGAAAAAATTGCAGTACCCTGAACGATTTAGAATATCTAAACAACAGAAAAGCTTTATTGCTCCCTCTATTTGCACATTTAGAATCTTGTTTGGCCGTTTCCACCGGTAGTACAAGCTATTTTACAGTTCATCTTCCTATCGGTGTCAATGGCAGTGTTTACAAGTTATGTACAAGTAAATACATTAATATATTTTTTTTACAATAAACAGTTTCTATACCTCTATAAATGTTATGCGACTGACTAAATTGGACAGGTAAGGAACCGTTTCTGTCCGAATATTATAGTGTTTATAAGGTAATAACGCGTACGCATCAAATATAACGAGGCCATATGCAGCATTCGGTGCCGCCTGTATAAAATAAAGTTAACCAGGACCGCAGGATTTGCTCGTAACGTTGCCACCGTATGAAGCATTAGAACTTCGCACTGTTGGTGCGAAATGTGCAAAATTAGGCCACTTCTCGTCAAAATCTGTGTTTAAACTTTTCAATAACGTACGCATTATTCTGTATGACGTTTGTTCTTAAACACTGTACTGTGCTGTGCTCCGAAGACATCCGAAGTATGTGCATCATGAACGAAACCATCAGAGTATCCCAGAAATTTGTGTAATTTATAAATACTCGTACTACCGTGTCGGAAACCTCAGTAGAAACTTAAATGAAATCGAATTGCATGCGCGTATAATAATTAAATCATTTCAAAGTTACACGAATTCAGCAGCACCAGAACTGCTTACAACGAGAAGTATAAATACAATAGTTGCATTCCGCACCGTTGACGAAAATACGTAAAGCCGTGATATTTCATAACATAGCAATTATAATTACTTAAAATACCAGTCGGTCAACAATTCCTCGTCAAACCAATATAATGCATAATTCGCTCCGGAATATATTCACAAGCACAATTGGATTCTTATTTGAAACACGTTTAACAGGTCGTCGTTAAAATAGGTAGCACTTTAGTAGTCGGTCAGAGAATGTTTATTGAAAGGCGATACGTGATTACAAGACAAGTTAATCCACGGGGCAAGGCTGAGTGGGAGGATATAAGCAGCCCTGCCAACAGTCGCACACGATGGCGGAATGTAAATGAGGAATTCGGCGAGATCTTTCTTCGTAATGAACACGGTTACTCGGCAAGTTGCTGGGTTGTGTGGTAGTTTGCCTTGTGCATTTTACGGTATTCCCGCGTTAATGCGATAAGAGGGAACAGCCTCAGTCGGGCATTCCTATAAGTTAAATTGTCCGCCTTCTTGTCGCTTGCTAATGTGGGCTGATACTTAAAGCAGTACAATTGCGACAAGGGAAATAATTCTTGCCCCGTTTGAACTTCGATGCTATACCATTTATTTATCGCTCGCGTTTATTCTCCGCCCTGAAATTCTGCCGGTCCACGACCAAACATACCTGCGATACTCGCGAGCATTTATAATTGCACGCTTCTTAATTGTGGTAAAAATTTAGAATGGAAAATGTAATTGAAGATAGACTATCGTTAGAAAAAATCGCTATCAACGTTATAAAAGATGTTATATAACGCATAAAAGTGGTATGTGATGACCTGCAAAGACTCTATTGGGAGGCCAACGAAATGGAGAGGAATCTCTATGAAAGGATTCCAGTGAATATATAATAGCTTCGAAAACATTTCGTAAAGGAAAATATCGAAATCTGCTGCTCTGAACGAAGAATTTTTACTTATAGATATAGACTTATAGATAATAGATATTGTATTAATTTATTCGAATGCTGGCGTGGTTTATGGTTAAGCTGACAGGTCGGAATAATCAAATTAAAAGTGATGAAATATTTTGGGTACAAAGAACTGGACAATACATGGTATACAATAATGGTAAAGCTACACATCCTCATTAAATACCCGAATAGAAGAGATAACAGCGCAAAACTGAATGAAACAACCCTCGTGTTTAACCAAAACGTACATATAATTTTCAAAGCGAATCCTTGAAACAGTATACGAACCAAACGCTTGATATAAATAATCTCGCGTGAACGGTAAAAAGAAAGGAATAAGAAAAAAAATGCGCAACAAGTTATTACAATCGATAACCTTGAAACAAATTTATCGTATTTCTATCGGAAAAAGTGCAGCAAGACGTAGTGAATATTAACATAAACAACGTTCACCATGCAACCCCCTGGGGGAAATAGATTCCTGCATTCCTGGTCTAGAAGGTTTCTCACTCGAGATAAGATAGCTCCACGGTATAGGTAATAACCTGAGTTGCAACATGCTGTCCTTTATTCGGGATTCGAGCAATAAGGATAACAATAGGGCGTACATACATATATGCGTTGCACACCCCGGAAAGCTGTGACGTTTTCTCCAATTGGGGGCGATATATAATAAAAGCTTCAATTTTCAATCTTGAAGCATTTTACCGCTTCTCCCAAGGCACGTTTCCAAAAACTATTCCCGCTATTCGTGCCATAGAGACTTTATTGATATTGCGATTCTCACAAGTGTAACATAGTTACATACGTGTATGCGTATACATATGCGAGTACTTAAATGGGGAACGTATACGTGTATAAATTTACTTTCCATTTATAAATTGTAGAGGGAATGTATATACGTTGATTTTTTTTTATAATCTGTGCGTATCTAAAGCTTAACCCTTTCGCTCCTAACGACCGCTGTAGCGATCTTGCGCTAATAGTGGACTTATCTCTATGCGCTAGCTACTATTATACAGGACGTCACATCTAAAACAGACTCCTTAAGCGAGCCTTTAACTTTTACAACTTCTCCGACATTACCGCTGAACCTTCGTACTTTCCTTTAATTTTTCGGGAGTCAAACGTCAGTTTAAAGGTAATATAGTAACGGTTGAACGCGATTTCATATCAGCAGTAAGTTGCAAAAGGAAAAAGTATTATATACATGTGCTTAGTGATATAAAATTGTCTACTATGTTGTATACTTCGCAGTAAAACATCTTGAAATGCGCGGTGACAGTCAATTTTTACACAGCGAAAGTATTAACGCTGTTTTGTGCGACAAACACGAACGACAAACTAATCAATGTCTGAGAATTTGTTCGCTTTTTCCATACATATTTTAAGTACTTCATTAAGAAACCGGCTCGCTCAATACCTCCGAGTTATTCTTTTAAGTACGTCTCTGTAGATGCACAAGAAGTCTTCGTCGTGTTAATCAGCTAGTAACCTAATTAGGTTCTTCACCTGCCGCTAAGTAGCTTCCGTAGAAGAAAGAATCCTCTTTGTAGGTACATTTTTTTGTTTACTTTCCTGTCGTTCTTTAAAAGCACCGAAATAAAATTATTGAGGAAGAAAATACTTCTCGATGTACTTGATCGTACAAAATTATTAATGGATTGAAAAAAGAAAGGTCCTTTTTGTTTCGTTTCATCCTTTCAATTGGAGAGTAATGTAAAGAATAGACATTAGTTGCTCTGTTCAGTAGTGACAATCACTGCTTTTCATTTTAGAAACGAATTTTACACCATTTTATCCAAAATATTGATCAGTTTAAAATATACTTGATCAAAGAGTAATTTGGTTTGTAAAGATATGACATACCTAACTAATCTACAACTAATTGTAATATATAACAATTATATATGCCAATTGAATAGTATTTTTTACCAAAAATAGCTCTACTAACTAGCAGTGACTATTTGGTAAGGAGAAACAGAAACAAGCAATTAGATTTTATAATTACAAAAAATTTAAAATCTATTATCTATTCAAATATTTTACATTCAGAAAAAAATCTACTAAATTACAGTATAAAACATAGAGTATGTATAATTTATATTGCACTGTATGTGGTATATTTACGTATGCATGTATGGCGTGAATTTTTGTAATTGTATATTTGTAAGGACAAGTATGCATATTAAGTTATTGTATATGGAATAACATAATTCCACAACAGAAGTATTAATAATTCTGATAGTATAACAGTGTACATTGTATAACGTTAAGACTGTAGATGTTACAAATTTCATTAACATTTAAAAACAACCTAATAATTCCGCCAATTGTTTTGCCTAGCCATGCACCAAAATCTATGTATGCATGCCTACATAATAAATTTAACGTATTATTCGTCGGCAGCTATGGCCATGTGAACGTGTAAAAGGATCAACAAAGGGAAGTTTCGTTGACTTTTAAAAGGTAAAGAATTATCGCAAAATGACCGTGTAATCAATGCGACTGCAATCGAGTAGTACATATATCGTTCTCATTGGAATTACTGGACGTGAAGTGTTTTATCTACGCCGCCACAATTGGAAAAATCTTTGAATACGCCTAGTCAGTGAAGTCGGTCGTTTATAGTCGACCACTTCTAAGAAATCTCTTTCACTAGCAGGAAAAGTGAGACGCCGGAGTGACTTTAACGAGCCAGCGTAACGGAGAATTCGGGATCAGGGAAATATCTTGGCTCCCTAGCCAGATACTATCCAGCTTTTCCGTATCAGCGAGTAAACGACCTCGAACCAACCGTCCTCTATTTCATGTCCGAGGAAAAGTTTCTGTTCGGCAGCGGCCGCAGCCGCAGTCGATACCTTTGGCTGCAGCCAGAAGAATTTCTGATGCTGCGGGATATACATTTATCTTTGAAGATTCTACCAAATTTTCGACACTTCTCGTGCGAACCTTGCTTTCCATTTCACCAAATTGAACCTGATTTAATTGCGACAGGAAAACTATGTCAGTCACCAGTCGTTCGCTAAACTGGATCGATTGTGAATGTACAATTACAATCAAAATTCAACGTCAATATTTTCAGAAGTGCATGGTATTAATTTCGTTAAATACTTTAATTGCGCTGAATCTCTTTGATGTTGTCAATAAGTATTCGTTAACTGTCACGTATACGCATGTATGTAAAATGTTTATCCACGATATCGACCCCTCCTATAACCTCGGATACTCATGGTTTTTTTCTTAGACTGAGTAATAATGCAAGATCGTCTTTGCAAGGAACCCAGTTAATGTTGTCAATGTTTCATCGTAGACCACTTACGACGGCAATCTGAAATAAAGCAAATTGCAAGCATCGAACAAACACTTTGATGTATTGTTATATGCTACACATAATTACGTGCAGCACAGATGAATACCTTTCGAATCATTTGTTACCAGATCTCGATTATCCGCTACCTCCCGATTCATTAGGCCCGTCCACCCCCAAATGAATCCGGTTAATCGAAATCCAACAGCGCATTGTTATGCCTCGCAAACATTATGAATTTATTAATTCTATCAATGGATACGCTTCGAGCGTAACGATTCCATTAACGAACTTCAGACAGCAGCAGAGTATATAAAATATGAGAATGAACGCAAGTGAAAGTGCATTACGGTAGAACGGACAATGACATGCCGAAGAGAATAATTGGTAGAACAGGAGCGTGTGGGAAGTCGATCGGATAAAGGAAGGAAGTTTATTATACAGTTCGATTCACTAGGAGATTATGATGAATCGCACTTTCGTTTCCACTGTCGTTATTCAACTCCGGCGTAGTTATATAGTAACAATAAGTCACTTGATCGATTGAAAACGGTCACTTGGACCGCCATTGTTCGCCGGTCGGTTCTACCAGTTCGGTCGATTCAGCCCCCATAAAGGATTCCGGGTTTTTGCATAATCGAGTGGCATTTCGGCAACTGTCGCGTTTCTATAAACGAGTGACTTCCCTTTGTCCGTAGATCAGATAACGCTAATTACGATAGTACATTACACGAGTGGCAGCGCTGAAATAACGAGTGCACGCCACCGTTCCATGCGCGCCTGTCCACATTTACCTCTGGCAATGCCTATCGCGTACGTAGACGCGGCTGTCCTAATTACCTACGGCCCGGCGAGACGCCTTCTTGCCTGCATGTAAACACCTTCATTACCACTGAACTGCTCCATAAAATACCCCCCTCGAAACCCCACCGTCGCTGCCGACGATTCCCATCGTCTCCTCTACCGTCCACCCTCGAATGCCTGTACGGCATAGGGTACCAACTCAATCCGCGGAATTCTGTGATTACTTTTTTTTCTCTCCATCGACGACGCTTCTTACAGGTACGGGAAAAGCAATCGTTGTATATCCCGCTGTAGTCGGAGACGTGCGTCGCAACGTGGAAAACAAAAAGGTTCACGTGATGTAGGCACCCGGAACAGACGAGTTATATAATCATGTTACAGTCTCCATGTGTGAATAAATTTAGGGAATTGTAGACAACTGGCTTCGCTTGAGCGTCACCATTGCATTATTCACAACCGCGAGCATTCAGCGCGATGAAGCGAAACGACACGTCGCATACAGTTTTTAAATACTTAAATCGAAAGGAAACTAAAGGAACGAAGGCTGTAGTGTGCATTTGCATGCTAATCGTTCCGACGATTCACGAGCAATTGAAGAAAGGAGCATGCGAAACTGTTGAAAGAAATATACGTATACGCGGGTATAGAGATACGGGCATACACGAGCGAACACGAAATCTTGGAAACCACGACGTTCTGAAAAGTAATTTTCCATCTACTAAAAATATACGTACAAACTGAGGTAACATCCTTTCATTCTTGCCATTGTGCATTCTCAAATGCAAGCAGTAACGTTTCTACATGAAATGAACGTAAAGCATACAAAGCTAATTGACATCAAACAAGCTGTGCTCTGTCTCCTGACGCTTTCAAAAAATCACGAAAATGTTCATATTGCTCATTACGCTTATTATTCCTAGTAGCGTACCCGAAACGACATATATTATGCTTCTCAAATGAATTTCAAGTACTAAGCTATACTGACACGAATTCTTTTCCAACAGATCTTATTTATCATGTATAGAGAACACGCCCATTTATTGTTAACTGTGCTTGAAACTGTTGAAAGGAAAAATAATTCTATTGAATCAGTTTATATGTAATAAATTTTATCGACTAGGTTTCATTTAAAGAACACCAGAATATTTAATAGTGAGAAATGATGTCCTACAGAATTAAAGAATAGAGCATGTAGGACAGTTAATACCAATAAATTAATGAATAAATAAACCGATGCCATGTCTTTGCCAAATGATGCCAAAACGTCGTTTACATATTCGTTTCCTGCAGACAAAAAAAATGAAATACACGTGCATACAGAAATTGCCTAAATTAACAGAATGTCTGACCGAAGGAGCAGTTCAGAGTGAAGGATGCCCTTAAACTAAAGCTCATTTCGAAAACTAATTACCGACGTATTCACTGATTTCAAAAATGCGAGGCGAATTGCCGTCGACTTGCAAACAGCTTTAGAGTTTGAGGGAGGTTCTTTAATGAAAAGCGCCCCGACGCGACGCGACGTACACGCTGAGCATTTCTAAGGTGCAGTTTGAAGATTTCAGTGGCATGTATTTTATTAACCGTTCAAATGTTCAAAAGGGAAATACAGTAGAACCTCGGTTACCACATGTGGCCAATGCATGTGTGCGAACAAGCAAATTATTAATAACCGATTGCTGTTTTTTGTTAAATAAAGTGAATCAATCTGATACCCTCCTTGCACATGATCACAATCGCTGCACCCCGTTATTGGACGCAGTATGGAAAGCATTTCTCAGAAGTGATTTATATTATCTCTCATTTATTCACCATCTCCCGTAACTTCGAAATTAATTAGTTTCCACCATGCTTTTTGTAATATTATTTGATATTCGATTATTGCAATACTATTTAATATTGGACTAACAATATGTATGTACATCCCACTATGAGAGAGAAATATTTCAAATTTGATTTTCTATATAGTTGTAGTTATGTGTACCACTTTTCTGTCACAGATCGTCGAGAAACATTATTGTCGGAGATGTGTTTCCATATGATAGGTTCAAATATTCAAACAGATTATTGTATAGAAAAGTATCTATCTACATATAGTGTCTACATCGTATCTCATTTTATAATTTGGTTCATTATTTTTTCTAAGTTATAGCAGATGATATTTCCAGTTTATATCCAACAACATTGTTTACTCTTAAATACCTTCAGTTATTCACAATTCACATCTGGAAAGACATTTAATTGCTAAATTTTGTGTATCTGTTCACACGTTATACGTTGCGAATATTGTGAAGACATATCTCTTCGCAAGTTGCTATTACGCCCGCCTGATCAAACATGTTTGAGAAATGTATGCAAGTATGTACGTTCGAACTAGCAAAGAAACACCGCATATTTTTCTCTTTTTGGCAATCGACAGACCGCACCAACGCTAAGTCTGGAGTTCTCCCATTCATCCCTTCTAGTCCTTCCACCTTCACGATTGAACGTGAGCCCAACATCGGAATAAAACTACGACGAACGCAACCTCCATCACGTTAACGTCTCTCTTCCATCTCCTATCGCGGAGACCATTTATTTCGATCTTAACCAATGTCTTTTCATGGCTCTTTTCAAATTGCAATGAAACGATTTCGGCATTCAATCAAAATCGCAACGGTATTGACACTTGCATTTCGTGAAAGTACGTGCAGATAATATGAAAAGTCATGAATATGAAAACGGCAGCACAGTCAGGCTGCACACAGATGCATATGAGTAAATGTAAGAACAATTGTATGGCATGATGGTAATTCAAAATCACAATTTTAGGAAAAATAATTAGCATATTTAGAACATATAGAACAATGCACTATGTTAAGTATAATTGTACTGTTTTCTACGTGATATTATTATAGATACTGTCTTTTGTTACACATAAAACATGTTTCTACTCCTGTACAAATTATTGAACAACGTACCTATTATATTCGATTATTGCATTCCCAAAATTTGACGACGTTGTTAATATGTGAATAATGCGAACCAAGGGCAACAATGGTGACTATCATTTGATTGATATTCTCCATTTGACCATAATTCTCCTAGAAGCAACCCTAATCCTTTCGCTCTTCTTTACCTTGATAGGATTACCATTAATACACACGTACATACATAAAAGCGAATTCAACTTGAATGCAAGCATCACTAATAAATTCACTTCAAACCGCAAAATTCTCCTCGACACCAGACGAACACCGACATTTCTTAACCCCGAATTCTAAATCCGAACGAGACATTCTTAAGGAAATTTTCAGCCGGAAAACTCAACGGGTGTCACTTCCCCGAAACTCAATTCAAAATTAACCCCTGCCTCTATCGCATTATTAAATTACTACACTGCCCTAAAACTTCGCACCCTCGCATTCCCGGCATCTGTCTAGAAATTCCCAGCGTCTCCTTAGAAATCCCCCCCCCCCCCCAATCCGGCCACTTTAAATACCGATTAAAACGTCTATCAGTTCGTATTAATCGCCCCGCTTGCAAAACGTATCCACACTTTCAATGTAGAGCGAAATAATTTAACGAGCGCATTAAAGGGCTCCCGAGATCTGTCGGGTTCGTAACTTTTACGCCGCAGAAAAGATCTCGAACCTCCCCTCGATTGTCGGCAAGCTGGCAGCTCGTGATTCTCGCGTACACGCACATCGTGTACGGAGAAGTCCGCGTCGCGATAAGTATCAACGGCCGCCGGCAGAAAACGGCCTCGGCTATAGCCGCGAGAAAGGCAGAAATCGGCCCTGCCACAGTCTACCGACGCCACGGTAGGACTGGAAGTGGCACCAGCGGGCAGCGGCCGGACGAAGGGGTTGAGCAGTACCCTTGGGAGCTTGCTTGGCTCTCGCGTGTTACAGCACCGCCTCCATGACGCGATCTATCGCCCCATTGACCGCTACTCCATTATCAGGATAGTAACACTGTAACCCCGCTCTCCGTAACCCTGCCCCCCGTGACACCCACGAACCCCTTATTTTCACGCGCCCGCCGTCACTCGCTTTCTCGCGTGTCCTCTATCACTCTCTGCTTCTCTTCCGCCTTCCTCACTCTCCCCTTCTCTCTCTCTCTCTCTGTCTATCTATGGCCCGGTCTATTTTCTTTCTTTATCGGGAAAGCTCTTTGTCAGGGAACGGCCGGCAACGTGAGAAAATATTTTCCGAAGGCGCCTGCTTTATTTCCTTGGGACAACTTTACTCGACGACCTGTTTCCAATCAACCGAACTGTACGCTGCTCCCCCGTGTCGCGCTACAATCCGGTTGCAATTTCAAACTTTTACCCCGATCGTTTAACCTTGGCCCGGAATGTAGACCGCCTTTAATCCAACTTTAATTGCGGAACCTATTCCCGACGAACGAAACGATTTGCCGTTCTGCCACCTCACGATACAATCGGAATACGCATTCCAACTTCTGTTCCAATCGTTTTATTTTCGACCGTTTACGTGATATGCGTGTACCTATATGTGCGTGCACATGGATTGCTGTCAAATTCGACCGTGGCCGTACGAATTCTTTCGCCCCGCAGATTGTCCCAAATGCTTTTGCAAATTTAATCCAGTGTTTTTCACCAGGTTTTCCTGTACACTTTTTGATATCGACAATTTTCGCATTGCTATTATTTTCTAAGAGCATGTGGTGTGGTTTCACTAACTTTTGCTCCCGGCATAAGATACGGATATGTATTGTTGTAAAATTACTGAGGGCGTTTATGTAATTGGGTCGGACCAATAAAGAGTAACAAGAATATAGATATATATTTAAACGTACATAGGGTTCATAAGAGGAAATACATAAAGCGTATAACATCGCTCTCTGCTATTCGGTAACGAAATTTAAATTGGCTGATCCTCAGGCGCGACGCTCGGGCCCTGCCTCGACTCAGATGCGTAACATCATTTTTAGTGACACCAGTCGGGTGTCACCACAGTATTATTAGATACAGTTCTGAATCAACTTACGGGGTTGAAAGAGTTACCGATCTCAGACAAATTCCTTGCGTATAAGGGCGACGGAAGTTTCTTCTTCTTTATGATTTTGTGAACAATAAAGATTAATGGAAAAACATAAGGTTCGTTTGGAAGATAATTCGACTATGGTTCGATAATATTGTGCAGTAGCATTCATAACTTTGCCCCTCGTCACACTTTTACGATCTTATATTTATGTTTACTGCTCGTTTTCCTTGGTTTATCTGAAAAATGTTGTTGCCACGAATGCCTGACAACAGCGGACAGAATTCCCTGATAAAATTATCCCAGGAGAAATCGGAAATTACAGGTTTTCTCTGTGGTTTTAATGAAACCCTATTCTTAGCATTTAATACGCTAAATAACTGTGTTCATGCGGGAAGCATATTTCAACAATCAATAAATTATTTGACTAATAACATGCAGGATAAAACTAATCTGTGAACAATAAAAGAATCATAGTTTATTATAATTAACCTGAATTAATAGAAACATTTGTCTGCATTGCGTAAAATGTAGTGAGAACTATTCTATTTTGGATAAGGAACAAAAGAATAAAATTGTTAGATTTATATTGATTTCAAAATGGTATAGTATAGTGTATAAGTAAATAACAGAGTCAAACGATCTGATTAGTATTATTCTCTATGATGTACCCAACAAATATTTCACCAAGTGTATAAATCATAAATTCGCATTCGGCAAAAATATTAACTTAGTTTTAACGTAACCCAAATGACCGAATGTTCGAAGCACAATTTGAATTATTACCGCGACTCCAAATAGTCCACTATAATCTTTCGGAGTTTACTATGCAATTTCTAACCAGCAGCATCGCAGCTGGAATTTTTATCAGCAATATTATCATATCTGGCCCGTTTTTATACGATCATCTGCATTACATCCCACCTTGCGAAAGGCACTCAACTGATTTATCAGCCGATCGTGAATACAGCCCGTTCGATATTTTTGGAAAGTTCAGCGCAAACAAAGATAATCTTTCAGTCCTGATGTTTATGTTGCTTAACTGATCGTGACGAAAATTTCTCCTATAACAACTATCTTGTTGCACGAAAATAATAAGATTAATAAGTCATGGAAATATCGGCTTTTTCGAAACCGTTCGTTCCTGTAAATCATATTAGGAGTTCCGGCGTAATTATGAAGAAGCACATGTGAGCATATAGCGAGAATATATAACTTAGTATTTTTCGTATTTCGAAAAATGCAATTTTCATAAAACCTAATAATTTTACATTGCAGATTGGCGAACTCTTCCAAGCTGAACAATATTTTACCTGTAACACAGAAACAAACGAAATACTCCAATAATAACAGAAAGCTAGTATACCAATATTGCGTATAAAGGATCGATTCTTTTAAATAGGTATCAGTTGGGGTTCGATATACTTTAGTACTTACAATGCATCCATATTATGGTACAATGATACTACGCTATTTAGAATTGAAATTCTAGTATCATATCTGAAAGTTCTGCCACACCCTGCGTTTCGCAAAAGAAATAGTAGCAGTATACCAGTACATTTTTTTCGTTGGCTGTAAAAACTAATGATACTTTCGGGCAATATCTGTTTAGAGCAGTTTGAACGATTTAAGCACTGCCGTCCGCGAACAACGAAACCCTGCGTTACACCGAGCTAAACGCTTTTGCAAACTGAACACACTTCGGGGATAGTGCCGGGCGCAATGAAAAACAGTTGAACGTGAATTAATCGTTTTAACGGTGAATGGAGAAAGAATCTGCGATCATGGATTAAAATCGTGGATGTCATTGGTAGCGGTTCTCCCATCCAACGTAAACATCAATGGACAAATCGTGATATTTCGCAAATTTTCGTGCGTAACACGGACGCGAAGCTCGAACCGTATTGACAACCTAATAAATATTTAGCAAATTTACGACGAGTAACGAGTTACCGGTTTTATTTTTTATTAAGGGTAGTTGGGTCGTATTGTCTGCTACAAAAATAATTAGTACTGCCGCGAATCAGTTAAACGAGATGTCCAATAATGAACGTTGCCAACGTATACGCAAGTATATTTTCGTGAAACGGAACAATACATTTGCGTGCACTTGTGATACGAGCTGAAACGAATCTCGATACGTGGCAGCTAGCTATTTGAACTTTAATGAATTGCTTATTGTTTGATTGTTTTTATTATTAACTGGCCTAGACGATGCTTCGTTGTCGCAGTGTTTTTTTTATAATCAATTAAAATTCGAATGATTCAAGTTTCGGTTTGTTCTTTCATTTAATTCTATCGCAGCATAGTATTTTTAAATTAGCCGCTGCCTCTGTTAATTACGGGGTCCAATTCGTTTTTACTAATTGATCAACTTTAATCATGTTTAACTGTTATTCGGAAAAACCGATCCAGTTGCTTTCAAATTAAATAATGTAATAGAAAATACCTTGTTTTTTCAGATCGATTAATATTTTTATACCCGTGTATTTATATTTGTCACTCAAGAGGAAACGACAATTCCTAACGATCTCTGCTAGTCACATTTTTTAATGACTACGCGATAGTACGAAAATGATAAACTTAACTGAAATGAACATTAATGGTATACGTCACGTGGAGAATCTTGTAAAGAGAATATGTACTACTTGGGCGAGATTCACGAAAGTGGTCGCAGGTTATGAGCTGTTCTCAGAGAATTCCATAAGCTTGTAGCCACGAGAATGCGCAAATTAATTACAGGCCAGCTTTTGATTGTGCAGCAATGTAGATTTTGGTACAGGTATAATTAAATTATACACCCTTTATGTGGTTCAGTAACCTAATCTTTGATTTTCGAAAGGAATCGCTCGTATCAAAGTGCACACGTTTGTTAAATTAATAATGTATACATATGTATGATCGTTAAATTACAATATCTTTATTAATTATACATGTTACATCAACATATTTATCATTTAAATTTTAATTCGTTAAAAAAATTAATAAATATGTAGTATATAGACGCACCCTGTATGTACGTGTGTGTAAGTGATTCAAATACAAAATATAAAATACTGAATAAGTAACGTTAAATAGAAAATGCCCACTTCGGACCTCGTCGCCTGTGGTACTTTATATTATGCATCAAGTTTTTTCAACACAGCCGAATATATCTAAACGGTGGGCGTCAATTTTTATTACTTGTGGTAAGTTTGTACAGGAACTATTTCCTTTCCTTCCGAATTTTTCTCATTTCACGCAAGCGATTGGACACGATTGGTTTTTGCATTCCAAATTATTCTGTGACTTCGCGAATGATGAATGAATATCTAATCTCAAAATGATTATTACATAGCAAGGTAAAAGGTGCAGTACGATTTTCTACGGATAATTTATCAAACAATATCAACATGTATTACGAACAATTGCAATTCTCGAAATATGAACATAAAAATGAATTACTCTCTTATTTTACGCTTGCTAATTCCTTTGTACCGTATGTTACTTCCACGCAAGATCGTACGAAGTTTGTGTAAGCTATATTTTGTATCTCCAATATTTTCTGAAGCAGCGAGGTGAAAAATGCAAGTTTCTTTTTTCAAACTTAAACTCCCACGTCTAAAAAGCAGTTTTATGTTTGGTTCCTCTACAAAGTACAAAAATCAATGTTAGAATTTCGTTGACTTTTCTGCTACAAAGTGAATATTATGAAGCTTTACAACAATGTTACACTATTGCAAATGAAATAGCCGAACGTGTAATAAATTATCGGCTTTGGTATCCCTGTTGAAAATAATATTTATTAATAAAAGAACAGTACGGCAGATTCAATATGACTTTACCATCGCAAAGTAACATTATTCGTATCTTTATTAAAGATCCAAGGAAGTCTTTGAAAATACTTGTTTACTGGCACTCCTATTAATTACTATTGACTTTCATTATATTTCGAATAAAAGTCAAAGCAGGCACCCGCTATGACCTTTGAACTTCTATAAAAAACAGGTTTCTATCCATGTTTCGCTTTGAGGCGAAAATTTGTCATTCTCGGATAGAACAATTCAAACATCGTCGACCGAATTGTAGGACTCTAATTTCAAGCTTGAAATAAATGTGTAATTAGCATTATACACCGGCGTATCTAACTGCGACATTTTGAAAGACCTCACACGCTCGAAGGAACACCGTTTCGTACCCAGCAACGTAATATCTAATAATGTTTCGGTGAAAAGCAAAGTTGTTCGATATATTTCAATCTGTCTATCCATGCCCCAATTCCAGTTGCTTCCTTCGCGTTTTCATCCCAATGACTTCCGATCAGGCAAATTCGAAATATGTAGCTAATACAACAACATACATTAAAAGTACGTTCCGGATTGTGAATGAACACAAATGAAAATTCCTTGTTTCATAGTTTTTTTATCAGTTCTGTCCATACGTACAATATGCATGTGCGTAAGAGAATTTATTGAGGTTCGAAATGCCACAAATTTGTAATGTTCACAGTACAACGATGCATTCATTTGAAACTGTAACCGCAATTCTCCCGGGTCCACTTTTCCCTAATTGACAAACACGTTGCTTAGAATGATCGAAGCAATCAACCTGACTTTTTCGAACATTAATATCCTTTGATGGATATAAAAAAGGTTCAATGAAGATATGCTTGATAACGTCTGCAACGTTTTGGTTCATGATGTTTCGCGTCGATGATAAGTGCAATCAAATATTAATATAACACGATTTATTTTAAGCATACATTTAATTTATCTAACATTACCTAAAATAGCGTATGTATCCCTTAAATCTACTCCGATATCACCCATCCGAATTTTCCTCTCAGCTGGTTTTCAACGTTACTTGAAAAATTCTATTAGAAGCAGATTTAATGGTAGTGAAATTTCATTTCGACAAGCAATTTCTTTTCATATTTCGGTGACACTTCGCCCATTTATCAATACGCTAATGCAATCATGCATTTATTATACAGTCCATTACTTTGTGATATACAATGTATTGTCAGAACGGTTTTTGCTTTGTTTTTTTACGCAAATTGTTTTGATACAACCAGGCTAATGATTTTCCTATAAAGGCTAACGATTGACGTTTAGTTATAATAGAGCACGGAAATGTGTAGAAAACCCATTGTTGAAGATTCAAATGGTGTCACATAATTAACAGACTGAAAATATAACTGCACCTTCGAATTATTAATTTACTAAATTATTCATTTTAATAAATACCATACAAATTTACCTAGTTCCATTATTAAAATGATAATAGTTCAAAACTAATTGCTCCATTTCATTTTGTTTTTGCTCCAGTTCATTTGTCATTAGTGCTCTTTAATGGTACATGTATTATTGATACAATTTTGATTTGATTTTCTACAATCAACGTTTCCAGTCGTGTATTTCAGACGACAATCAGAATTGAAGAAAGAATTGATGAATCAGTTGAGAACACTACACGATACACGTAATCTTATGCATATACAATATGTATATAGACACGTGTCTATGCCAATATACCTGTGGACGCTCCACACATGAATCGTTATTGGCAACCTAGTCACGTAACCGAGGAAATCTCAACAGATAGAAGCGAACTCGTAGCATGGACTCGAAACGTTGAGCAGTCCATATGGGAATACACCTTTTCGCTCTCCGATCTAGTAAACGTCGAACAGTTCAACCCTATCGCAAGGGGGGCAGGGGGACGCCGTTGTCAGCGAATTTCGGGGTGAACTGCGTTAGAACTCTGGTAGCATTCAAATTTTCGCCTCTCTGCTCTTCGATTCGTGTTACTGCACGAACAACAATCTTATTGTTGCTGATTTCTCCACGTTCTGCGGATAAACCAGATTTTCATATTAACCATTTATCGTGTCTGTATTTATCGAGCAGTGACTTTATATGGGACATTCAATGCCGAAGTATATTCAGAATTGGTTAACTGTTTAATTAAAAACCATTGAATGGAACACGTATATACAGTTATAACAGCTGAAACTTTTATCTATTTGAAAAATATAAGCACGTTTATTGCGTGGTGCAAGTGAAAGTGTACTTCATTAAATGTGAAGAAGCATGGGGGCAGAAGTGGATGCATCTTAAATTGCCAGAATATGAAAACGAATTCTTTATTGCGCTTAAAATTTAAAAACATGCGAGAGTCACACGAGTCGAACGCACACTCAGTAAAAGTTAACAATTATTTCACCAAATTGAACATGTATCATTGTAGGAGCATGTATTCCATAAATAATACATGAAATATATTGCCCAAGAACATTAAGCAATACTAATTCTGTCATTTTCTCATCTATACAGGGTGGATCACATAAAGTGTTACAACTCCCTAAAAAAGTACTGCGGCTGTCGCCTTGATTTTCTAATAATATATCCCCCTTTTCTTCTACTATTGCTATTTACAATACTAAACACCCCGGCAGTGTATATTAATTTTTTTACAATATCATGTACAATATTTCTCCATTTTCTTCGACGAGTACCCCAATAAAATGGTTCCAAACTCAGGATACCATTTTTCGTACCTCGCATTTCGAACGGCCCAATACTTTTATATTAGATTTAACTCGTGGCATCACAATAGCCATTCCATCATTTTCATGTTAGAGTAGTCTTGTACATGTTGTAAGTGCATACGTTCGCAGCGTTCTTTGAATCGTTGTCACACACAAATATAACATTCTTTTCAATTATTCTCGGTTTCCAGAGTGAATAGGGTTGTCGCGTAGAGCTCGCTATAAACTGGTTAGTGTCCTGGCACTTTTGTGCGCCAGCATAGATACACAGAAAGTGTTGAGAGCTGCATCGAGACTCGAACAAAGGTGTCAGACATATTTCCCAGATTTATGATCGTGATTGATTTTCCGACATGAGCAGTGTGTGTCGGCAAGGTATTACTGGAAGCAAGCGCAGATGAGTGCAGCTGCGGCAACCGTCGGCGATTTATAACGTGACAAATACAGATGGAGAGCTTCTTGAAGAGTAAGACGTCGGGAAAATTCTTCCAGTTTTCAATAGGCTTTCCTCTCCGGTTCTGTCGCATATAAAGTAATAATGGGAAATCGAGCAAAACATTTCCGTTCAGTTACCCACGTACATCCCCAATAGCATTGCGCCAACCGATAGCATTAAAGTTTCACAAAAATTCCATCGTATCGTTGAGACTTTTACTCACAAGGCACGCCTGCCTTAAATAATAAATAATAAAGTAAACGATTTAGTATTGACCTTAACTGCTATTTTCGATTTGTGAAATGTGCTAATCCTGTTTCAGAAGAACGCGGCCCTGCTGGCTTTGACAACCGGATTTGCATCGATTAAGTTTTATCTGTAACCCGTTTTTATACTGCATTCATCGTTTAGAATTGAGATTGTAGGTAGGATTCGCGCTAGTAAGCCCTGGGCGATGTATCTCCATGACAGATGACAAATGATGCTGTTTTTTGCTGTTCGTTATAGAGTTTGTGGCGGCCTTTCATGAGGCAAAGTCGGCGAGTCTGCAACACCATTTTCTGCTTTCAAATGGGGGGTCAGAGTTGAAAGTAAACTAAAGTGTCTTCATTGTCCGATTAAATCGCAGGGACATTAACTTGCAAGTCCAAATATAAAAGGGCAACATTTTTCGAACAAGAACAAATGGTGGGAGTATTATGACATATAAATCTGGCAAGAGATGAGTTCTAGAAAAGGGTCTTATGAAACTTGGGTTTTTGGCGGATTTTTTAACCGATTAAAAATTGACAATGTATCACAAAAGTATTATTGTACTTTTTTAATTACTCTAATTGCAACGTTCTATTCATCTTGATCCCTAAACGATTCCGGACTAAATTGGTACCACTTCGTCTATAGAAACTAAGACACGCGATAATTAAGGAACGTTCTTTTATGGAGAGTTCAATATTTATGATCCTTTCTAGATTCATCATTTAAGCCATCAATATTTATAGCTAGTCTATTGAGTCTCAATATTTCAATTAATAATTCTGTACGCTGAAAAGCTTGCTAGAATATTGATGGCAGCTGTAAGACCTAAGAAACAGAAGTATTATGTTAATAACCGGTAAGTTATAAAAGCCTTAATTGGGACTACAGAACCCAAGAATTGAGAACTTTTTGTTAACAAATAAAGCAAATGTGCAAACTATACACGATGTTCCGTAAGTACCGCGACATCGGGAAATTGGGGGTAGCTGAGGTGATTCTGAACAACTTTTACCTTGCCCAAAACGTTGTTTCAAGCTGCGGTTTTGAGTTATTAACCACAAACTCTGCCCAATTAAGGCGCCTGTACAACGCACGCTCTGGCGTCACCTCTGTACTGTGTTCGGACGTGTACGAGGGTGTCCAGAGTATCGAGGAAAGCGTACGCCAAGTGTTACATCGTTATTCATTCACAACATATCAACTAATTATACTTTTCCTCAATCGCGCACGGTCGTGGTCGTTATTCATAAGTAACGAATAATTCCACATTATCCTTAATTTCAGACGATGTAACATTTGCGGTACGCTAACTGGACTTGTCTTAAATTATATCGACGGACCATGGCTATCTCCTCCAACAGGACCAACGATATGGCATTTGTCGTTTAAAAGTTATTAACAAACGAATTATCGGCAATAACACACTCCGTGTCACTGTAACTGTTTCGGCTTCTGGTGGAGCTAGATCAATGATCGAGAGCTGAAACTAAAGGTGAAGGGTGCCGCTACACGGCAATCAATGATTTGCGAATGCTACAGGCGCTGAACATTTTGTCTAAACAATTTAAAAATTTGTTTGAGAATTTCACGGAAGCTATACACGTGGGCCGATCTAATGGTGAATCAGATTGTTCCTTGAACCGAGAGCTTCAATTAGAGAGTTAGTTGATTAAAATCGACCGAGCAGAAGCCAGGATAATTGAATTTGTTTAAAGAAATTATAAACAAATGCCATTATTGCGACTTGCAGGCGAGCTAGATCAATGATCACGAAACACAAAATAATGCTCTGAGTATCAGCTACCATCTCCAATAGGTGGAAAGATTATTCCATGTGCAGTTCGTTTGTTATAAACAATTCAACAATTTAAATTTTTATTAGGGAGAACTGCAAACAGTCACGTTAACGTAGTATTTTTATCCTGTAACTTATTCGTTTCCCTTTCTTTCGGGATATCGTTGATTATAATCGGCCCAGTAGAACGCGAGATAATAATTTTTCAATATTTTGTCGGTAACGATATGTCGGTAACGATATGTCGGTAATCGTGTATGTGGCGCCATCTCGCGTTTGCGGCCTTTTTCGCAGTTTTCCTTACCGCCAAAACCGAATTCCTGTATTACATCGTTAATTTAAACAATTGCGTGTTTCTCGGCTTCTACTGCGTACTTCTGAACCGGACTTGTCTTAACTTATAGTTACAGGATATGGCTAACTCCCCCAACAGGTTCAACGATATGGCATTTGTCGTTTAAAAGTTATTAACAATGGAATTAGCGGCATTAACGCACTCCGGGTCACTGCAATTTTTCTCGGCTTCTAGAGCGTACTTCGGGACCATAAATGACCTCCTTCCTAAAAATCAAATTTACCTCCACACCATCAGTTCAGCTAAATCCTAGTCAGATCCCGCAGAAGTCTAGTCGATACGACCCTAGACTCGTAGGTCCATCTGAAAGTTGGTCAGAAAAAGTATAGTTCCAGTAGGTATAACACTGGGATAGTAGTATGTATTTACAAAAATAGCGAATACCACCGAGCGCTGCCGTCGCGCCGGCGCATTACGGAGTGGGTCGGTCGTCGCGCGGCGCGCGCCCCGTCAGTCACCATTGAAGCGTTCCAGCGTGAAGTAGCGTATGTAGTTGAAGGCTAACGACATAAGTCACTCTGCAACATAATAGCATCTCGGGCTTTACTGTACCATCGTGTACGCTTTATTATTAGCTTCTATTAATTAATACGCCTTTAACTACCAATTATCCTATTGTCGCAGCAGTACCTTAAACTTTAATGATTAAAATCTTTCTTGAGTCTCCTTTGCTGGACGAATAACCGATCATCCCATTGAGGATGGACGCGTCTTCGTCCAGCATCGAAATTTTTTAATATGAGATTAACTAGTCGTTTGGTGTAACATCGCGTTAACTAATTTATTATTTTGAATGGTTCTTCGAATCTTTATTATATTTTATTCAGTCACTTACATACTGCTTTTGCGATTTCGAATTGGATTCTGATTTTAGAACAGGTCTATCACAGGCCTACTGTTTTTGTTGCTGGTATAATAAATGATTGGGTGACAAAGAATAATATATTGAGGCTGTAGGAATGGAGTATTGAGATACAATTACTGCGATGCATAACAATCATTTCGATGACATATGATGAAGGACTGGTAAAATTTAATTTATTATCCCAATGGTTTATGTATATCTCATGTTATATGGCGATTGGTGTTGGTAGAGTCAGTGCTTGCTCCGTCAAAGTTCTTTCTATTTTTTTGGGGGCGCAACCGCTCTTAATAATAATTAAACACAAATAACACTAAAGAGATGCGAAATTAGAGTCACTGTTTGCTCCGAAATAATACTCTAGCGAGATTAGAATCATTTTATTTATCAATCATAAGTGTTCCATTAGAGTCAGTGTCCTGTTCGGCGAGTTCGGGCTTTCATCCATCAACTTGACGAGTAAGTATCTCCTTATTTCTTTAATTTTGTATTGCAATAAACATTGATGTTTAACACATTATAAAAGTACTGAAAATACAAAGATTTTAATGTTTTCTGCTCTTTTTGAATGTTTCAGCAACTTCTATGGCTTCGATGGTGACGAGCTTGCTCGCATCCCTGGTGAGTCTGCAACCGGTGAGTGATATTCTTTACAGTTCCTCTGATCACTCAATCATGTCGCAGGACGAAAGGTCCGAACCGACACGGGTGACTGGTTGTAATTACGTAGATTTTTCTGGCAAGCACTGTGACCATGGGCATATGGAAATATACTCATGAGTAGAAACTTCTTTACTGTTTTATATTATATGAGGATAGGCCTTCTTGTACAACGCGTTTCTAAATAGCTTGACAATTTGAAAAGAGATCATATTTAGTATAAAATATATCATTATATATCATTTTATGAGAGTCTTTCATTGAGTACGTATGAAACGAATATTTAAATAGTTATTAATTATTAAATGAATATAAAGTAACGTCCAGTATCATACGTGCATTAGTTTGTAGTTAAGAAATCGAATGCCCTTCGACTTCGTTTATTTGTCAATTGCTATTACTGCGTAGTTATAATAAAATACATAATGATTGCTGTTAGTAAGAACGTAGTATTTCTTCTTTTTTCTACTTTGATTGAATATAGAGTAAAGGTACTTATATATATTGTAAATTTGTTGGAACTATCGAATAATTTTATTATTCGCTATCCATATTAGTCTTTAGCGTATAAAGAAATCAATAAATTCACTTCGTCCGTACAAGATATTAATTAAACCTGAATGTACAAGAAGACAATACGCGAACGGATAGATCTCGAAATCAAAACAATCAACTTTAAAACCAACCTTGCGTTTTAGAACCAATGCTTTGATGACGGGAACGCCCGAGGATGTTTCAATTTAATTCAAAATATTTTAAAGTAGAGTCTTGCAATAATTTATCTAATAAAGTAAAGTCATTGCATAATTTTTCTAATAAAGTGGAATCATATATTGATCTGGTATATAGTATACATATGTATATTTTGCATATCATCTTCAGCATTATCATCTTCTTAGACAAGGATTTCCAGGTTTAACCCTTTCCGTGTTCACTGCCCGGATCCCATTCACGTGCCCTGGTGCTACTTGGGTGGGAGAACGGTGGTAGAGCACGATGATATTTTTTAGTTTATAAGCCATAAAATGGTTTATTGTTGGCGACTGACAGTGCGTTTGGTGTATCGTGCACAACGTAATATCCGCATTGTGTGTGTGGCTAGGCTGTGGATTTGCGTCGTTCCGTACTAAAACATATATAATCTGACCCACATTAGATGTTCGTTAATTGAAAACAAAGACATCATTTTTACTATTAATTGCATTAATAATCCCCACTATACTGAGGCACAAAGTTTTTGTCATTTTAATTATTTTATAATTAAAATTTTTTGATTATTTTATCAAATATATATTAAATACATCAACCGCGGGGTGGCTTTGTCCCCGCGAACGCAAAGATCCCAGTCACTGTCAGTCGATTTCAGAAAAATGGTACGTACATTCGAATGTGCAAGTTGTTTGACAACACTTGGGGGTCGCGGGCGTCCCGGGAGGTCTCCCTAGTATAGGATTTTGCACCCAAGTGTTTGACTGGGAATCATCGAGTGTCGTGTGTTGGTGTGCCTGTTTGCCATTTTTTAAATGCAGGTCTAGGTAGGATAGGTAGTATACTTTCTGGTGTGACTGATAGACATAAGTAGGTAGGGCCAGGCAGGTTGACACAGTCGCTGATTGGGTGGGCATTATTTCGCGTGTTCAACGTGTTTCAGGAAATCTGATTTGAAAAGTCGACGGTGAAGCTGTGGCGCGAACGAAAATGCGTTCGCCTCTGGCTTTGCCTCCGAAACGAAACGCCTTACATTATGCTCGAGGCTGCACGCGTGAACGAAGATCGATTACAATTTTAATCGTCATCTTTGCGATTTCCCGTGATCACAATTTCTACGATTTTATTTGGTCGTGATTCGGTCGCGTGCGTTCCATTTAGCTCCGCGATTTAAACTCTTTATTTCACCTTTATAAGTGTTCTCTTTATTTGCGAGTAGAGCCTCGAGCCTAGTTTAAGTTTCGGCTGGCCCTTGGGTCCAACGAAAAGAAGGGGCTACATGCCGAAGAGGCCCGACAAACTGTCGCTCAAGAGGGCAACTACTAATGGCTCGCCATTCTTTTTAAGAATGGGTAATCATTCTTTGTTACTACTTTGTCACTGTGCTTGCATTTTCATTCGTAGAATTTTTATTTGTTCTTGGCCGAAGCACATTCCGGCCCAACGATACAGCCCTCCCAAAGATATCGCATTGCTTTAGAGTTGCGATAAACTTGAGAACGGGTCGAATTAGAGTTGCGTTAAATGCCACGCGGTTTTTAATTAGAGTTGCGCAACGATGTCGCTATTGTTCTGGCAATTTAGCCGTTCTTATTGTTAGTTGAATTTTAGTATTTTATAATACATTTGACGTATGACAAAGTTTCTAGTGCGGCGTAAAATATTTTCGCGTCTTGAGCTTTCAGCTAACTTTTCAGGGGATCTTCAATTAGCTTGTATTTTGATATTACAAAATATTGTTGATATCGTTCCAGTTTGTTCCAGTTTGTCTTTGTTTCAGAAGCATTTAAAAGAAACAGCTAAAGAAGAGGATTGCTTAACATATGTGTGATATGACCACACTTTCACCCTGCCCCCGTCCCTGCCGCTGCACTTTTACCCAATTACGGATGTTAGACAACTAATTAGGCAGGCCCCATTATAAATCGAACAACACGTTCAGTTCTTTATATAGGTAGGATTTGTTTGAACACACAATCTTAGATCTTTATACAGGCAGGTTTTACACGAATGAAAATTATTAGACTTTTAATGAGGCAGGGTTTATGAAACTAAAGATTGATTCTATGTAGGTAGGATATTATTGAAATTGCTCTTTTAATTTAACTCTTAGATGTTATACTAGGTAGGGTCATACTAGTTTTGAGTTAGGTCTTTAGTGAGGTAGGGTACGTTTGAATCTAATCTAGTATTTAAGATGGGAGGATTTATTTTTAAGCTGTGTCTTAGTTTTTAAGACAATATCTTTAAGAACTAGAGATCCTTAAGAACTATTGCAGTGGCGAACACTGCAATAATATTTCGTTGTCTAGTTCTTAAGATCGTAGGACATTTTTTTTTTCAGTTTTATTTCAGGGAATTTAATCCTCTTGCAGACTTTCTTTCAGGTTTCCTTCTGATATTCAATTCAGCTTTCAGTCGTGAATTTTCTAACTACTCCTCTTGTTGTCTTACTTGAACTACGGTCAATTAGCGAACGTTCTACAAATTGACAATAATAGGAGATTTTTCTTGCTTACAAATGATAGTAGAATTAGTTTTCGCGTAATTGGAGGGTGGAAGGGCTGTGGCTAGGGTGGGTCTCCAGGCGCAGTAACCTCCAAGGGGTGATACCTGGGCAATCAATTATTTACTGTATAATTATTAAACGTTTAAGAGACGTTTGATAATTATGTGGATAATAATTCGTGCGAATTGACTGCGTAAAGCAGTTAGGATACAACGTACAATAATGGCCGCTTAATGTTCGTTCTTTTCCCCAATTAATGTTCGCCGAGACATCGACACCAATCGTTGGACCTACTACGAATCGGAGTACAAATTATATAACACTAATCGTTTGCAGACACGCTTATCGGAGGAATTGCCTTATATTAGTAAATGAGTTACTTCGTCACTATCTTTCTCATTGCGGCAATTTTATTGTTTTTTGGTTAAAAAATATACATCTCATATTACTGTACGGTCAAGTTCGTAAATAGTTGTACATCATTCATTGTCATTTACCAGAAAATAATGTAAGGTATAACTTAGAACATTATTTCGTTTATTGACATTCAAATAAGAAAACTTCTTATAATGCATTTTTTTTATATTTTTTTAATTAACATTAATTGTTTGATATCCTTTGCCGCCTTTCGTTGCAGCAAAGAACAAAAGAATTCTATAAAATTATTTAATTTTAGCATCGTTTCCTATAATCTGCTGGTAACGTTGCGAGTGACAGGGAAATGGTAATTGGACCTGAGGTTCCAGAAGTTTTGGCCGACAAAATACATTGGTTGCCTTGTCTATTCCTATATCTCGTCAGTGCTCTAACAACTTGTGGAATGTTTCTTTAGTGCCATCTAATGGATGCGCCTATAAACCACGTATATGGACATGAAAGAAATCGTACGTTAGTGAATCGAGTAGCCCGTTAGTACGAGGTATCGATACAGTGGTGCTGTTGTTGCAATGCAAAAGGTTTGCATGTCGGGCGGGTCGAATAGATGATGTAGAAATCGAAACTACGGCAATTTTTAGCATTCGTACCAGTGAAAGATATTTTACAACAAAAGGTGAATGCTTTGCACATTTTTGCGATACAAGTGAAACGAATGGAAACTCCACAACGCGTAAATATAACTGCCTGACAGATGAACATTCTTCAGTGACTTTGGTGTTAAACGTTCTAACATGAATATTTAATTATTACACTTTTCGAAGTTGCTTGATATATTTTGCGATTAACTTGTTTAACATTTAACGATCGCAAGGGCCATTTTATGCTTATATTTTCGCCGGTGGATAGGACTGGCCTGAAACTGACGTCACAGGACAGAAATCAATAATCGCAGTAAACTCGATTGCGGTTCCGTTAACAAGTTTCGCGTAACCCGTAGAGAATCTTACTATTTTGCAATGCATTCGATACCGTTATTCGTGTATCTTGAATTATTCCATTTTTAAACTGTTTATAAATATCGTTTAGGTAGTAACACAAAGCAGAACAATGATGTCTGACAGAAAAGCAGAACTTGAAAGGAAAAAAGCCAAGCTTCAGGCTATTAGGGAGGAAAAGGAAAGACGGAGGAGAGAAAAAGAGCAGAAGGATGTAAGACATTTTTATTTCGATTTTATATCTACTTATGCCATACCTTTTTGTTCATTCTATGAAACTGTTGCTAACAAAAGGTGGAGGAAGCAACGGTACGCGCTGCGGGCGTTGATAAAGATCAACGCAAAGAATTGGATGCTATGCTGTCATCTTTGGGTGTAGCTCCGGTCTCAGGTAAATGTGCTCATTTTGGTTTTAATTTATTCCGTTTGTACATTTAACATTCTAATCAAAATTTTATTTTGTTCATAGATGTATTATCCAGTTTATCTAGCATGAATTCTTTGACACCGGAGCAAAGCGCTAATGCTACTCCCGATGCTAGTTTGCAACCGTCTAGTATAAATTCTGCTCAAAGGTATTTATATTATATTGAAGAGGTTCTAACGTTTACTAATATTAAATTGTACCTATTATTATATAATTTCTATGTTTATTGTACAGCAGCAGTGCTAGGAAAAAGAATCGTGAACTTACGATTGTTTCCGTAGCACATACCAATATTCCACCAAAGGAACCAGTGGTTTACACTAAACAAACACAAACTATCCAGACATCACACACATCTCACGACGGTGAGTCGCTATATTCAATGTTTGATTTACTGCACTCTGTGTTACTTCCAATTGTAAGCATACAATTATACTTTAATCATTTGACAAATTTTAGCACTAGCATATTACACGATTGTTAATTTCAAGAGAAGTTACAATGTAGCCGTTAAAAAATCGAACAATTCATATATTTGACAATGTTGGCAAAATACGTGTTGCAACGTGTAATTTTTTCAATTGGTTGCATTAATATTTAATCCTTTGCATTCTCAAATTTCGGTTACAAATTTATCGACCTTTTATAGAATATGTGCAAATCTTTCAGAAAATGCGTAAATGCCACTAGCATTATTCCCACCACGCGGGGGGAACCAAAGCTACGCGTGGGTCTTTTATTTTCATTGATACAATTAGTGAAGAGCACCTGTGTATACGAGTTTGGGTACCGTTGCTTAATACTTTATTCCACGATCTCACTATAATGCCGGGGATAGTACAGTTCGCGGATACGTGGTAAAAATGTTCATACAAATGGAATTTGAATCATTCATATTGCACGCGTGTATACGACCATTTTTTCAAATCGTCCTTTTTCTTTAACGCTAAAAAGTATATATTATTAGGGATTATAAATTACGAAGCGGTGAATTCGATATCATATTTTATACTTTCGAAATATTATTATACGAATGCAAAGGATTAAAATGTACGGCAATTTCAATGTTTTAAGAGATGCTATATCACTTTCACATATGCCTATATAAGGTTGAATATGGTAAAGTGGGTGGTGTGTATAAGAATGCATATTTCTAAAATATATTTGCCATTTAACGAAATGATAATTCTCTAATACAGTTGCCAAGTATTAACAGTATCGTATGATATTTTAATTAATGTGATATATTGATTGTAATATATAGTCAGCCACATGAGCGTAACTTGTTCTCTTTATAACATTGATTTTATTGTGATAACAATGAGAATTACTTGATTCGTTCATATTATGTTTTATGATTAACTTTAACTAATGAGGAAACTTACATATTCACGAACCACGTTCGTATTTAAAAGTAGCATGTGACATATATCCAGCCTTTTTGACTTTTAATATCTTCTTTCATTGTGTGTGTGTGTGTTAACTTCTGTTGAGTCCAGCTTTCAACAGCTTTCAACACTTTAAACACAGAATATTATTGAAAAGATATCTACTTACCCTTGCTGTATTAAAAAAAAGTAATTACATTCATGAATGCAAAGCATTTGCTCAAGTAATACATAAACTATTTAAATTCTGCATGCCATTTTTCTAATTATAAATATTATTTTTTATGCTACAAATAAATAACTAACGAATGGAATTTCCATTTCGACAGAACTTTGACACTATATTATATAGGATACAATAATTATATTTTAATATGGAAGACACTGTGCGTGTCTTCAAACAGGGGAAATATTATTACAGTTTGTACATAGACTTGCTGAATCGTTTTGTAATAAACGTATAATCTAAGGGCATTTTAACAGTAATACAGTTAATTCTGTGGTGTTTTTTTATTTCTTATACATATTGGTGGGTCTGAATAACACCTAACACAAAATCGGGTTGTGGAAATATTATTTTCCGTGGTGGTGGAAACTTTATATATTCTCTTTTCTGTGTTAATATTTTTCATTGCCGTTTTATTAATCCGCAACTTCAGTTGGCCGTAAATATAATATTTCAACCTTCAGTTATCTTTCACGTTCCTTTTCGTATCGTAGAAATAAATAAAAAACTAATTAACTCTTTATCGATTATTCAATCGTTTCATTTCTTGTGCCACCTACTTTATTACACACTTCTGATCAAAAGATATACCTAAATATTACCCAACAGTATATTTTAAATATACAGAGAACGACAAACAAATCGAAACATATTTTTAAAACACTTTGTTTTGTTTAATAATATATTTCCTTATAATAATTATAAATATAAAAAAAAAGTTCATTATAAATGCGGGATATATTATAAGCTCTATAAGCTTGTCCCGTTATCTAACTGATTTTGCGGCATTATTAAATGTACGCGTATTCCATTGTCTTGCGATACAAACGGTCAAATCAACCGGTGTTGGACACAAGGGCTGTCCGCATCTTCTTCTGCATACACCATCTACTCCTCCTGTTCAACAACAACACCAACTCACTCTTACTCCGCAGGCTACTTTGAGACCGACTGGTGGCGTCCCAGGAAAGGTGGGTCTGCACCAAACTACCTATGTATGTTCTGTCTTCTTTTTATTACCTTTTCCTATAATTGTTGTACCACAGTATGTTATAGAGGTAGATACATGGCTATCTATGTTATAACGAAGGGATGTAGAATCAAATGCAAAACTGTTTTCTATCTATTTTTGTATTAAATCTCTAGATTATATTTGTAAAAGTTTTACATATTCCATATAGTATATTATACAAGAAATTTAATATCTGTGGAGAAAGTCGTGAGTAAATTCGATTGGTTCTACAATCCTAGTTATTTTGCAAACGTTGTATGTGGAGATAGATAGGTGTACTGAGATAGTGAAGAATTTCGGAAACTTTTGTTGTATTTGATTCGTTTAACTGGATGGTACGAAATGGTCGAGAAAAATATGAGGGGGTAATCATTTTAAACGAATGTTACTATACGTTTGTTTTATGTTATAGACTTTATCTGTTATATTCATATACAACATCTATCTGTTTGCACAAATGATAGGCTTCTAACATGCTTTAGATGATTTAACGATATAACATATTAACGGTTTATTAAAATTATACAAACATTAACATCAGGCGTCCTGTTTGTTGGGAAAATTTAAAGATTATTGCAACAAAAAGTCAAAGTACCTTGACTCATGTGTGCTAGCATTAAATTTATCAAACAAATGAATAATTATTGGTGATGCGTTGTAATAATGGTTGGATATGAATATTTGTATACAGCAGTATTGTGTTAATTGTAGTTGTTACTTTAACACCCTAGATATACAGTTCGTTAGTATTTTATTTAATACGTAAAAGGAAAGTTAACATCGAAAAATGAGTTTATAGGATGACGGTAGTTTTTTTTCTTTTTATTTATTATGGTCTGCAAAATGTAGCGCATTTTTGATTTGTTCGATGTCCTAACAAAATTTTACTTTGAGCCAATCGAGCTGAAACTTATTTCTGAGACTTAGGGAATGGGCAAAAGTGTGACAAGGGATGTAAGTGAGATATTAAATTTTGCTTAAAAATAAGCATCCATTGGTAGTCACATTAGATAACATGAATCACGTGTTACTTCAGGTTCAGTAGTCAGTAACCTGTTAAAAAAATATTTTGTAACAATTGCAAGAAAGTATTGAATTACGAACATGAATTGAATTGTATTTTTATAACGTAAAAAACCATTGAATATGTATGTTTCCTCTTACATATAGGTTCCACAGCACCGCACAATATAAAAATTTACAAATTTATACTCACCTAACTACATTCAGCAGATAAAAATATCTTCTACTTCTTTTGTTTTTCCTGTACGCTTAAAAATTCGATTTCTTTTTTAAGCTATAACAAAAATTTGCCAGAAACAATTATTCTTTTACAAGGAGGGCAAACGTAGTTGCATCAAACTGCACAAATTTTTACAGAAACTTGATAAGAGGAAGTGTTGCAAATGTTCTGAAAGCAAAGTTAATAAGGCATTTTATTTTTCTTTAACATTTAGTTCGCAATGCTTCACACAACAGTCACATATATCGTCTTTCGTTTTATCTGATTTCTCTTGCAATGTACAATTTAATTGAGGAAACTTCCTTTTTCTGAAAATACTTATGGTCTGAGTGTAGAGAGGTGTTATTAGTGTAGTGCATTCTTAAGAGATTGTAACTAAGTGCAATTTTTTTCCCTCCCCTTCTCAGCTCATGCATTCGACTATTACGGTAAGTTATGATTTCTCTTGGTTTTCAACAAGTTTTAGGTCGAGATTTAGGATTAGCTATGTTCCGTTTATTCTCGTAGGATTGACAGTATATAAAAATGTATGTAAATAAGATACAAATTCAAAGTATTAGGATGATATAAATACGTAATTATTAAATTTCACATGCGAACCCAAGTTTTTTACGTTAACGTACATTTTTTAAGGTAAGAGAACCATGTATTTGTAATGGTTCGCTACTAATGAGTTAGTAAACTAGAGAATGCACTCTCTCTCTATTTTTTTCACGTAAAATGATTGATGACAAAGAGAGGTAAATTTGAATTTAGATTTGTCAATATTAAAGACATACCAAATGACTCTCCACCCAGAACCTGAGATATCTTTGCTATCTTATAATCTCGCTTTGGACTTATCGGCTCTTTTACCTTTTACATTAATCTATTTTTATTGGTGTATTTATCTTCAGTTTCTGTATTTTTTTTTTCTTATTTATCTGACATCCCGATTCTCAAACGGAAATAGTTTTGCCATTTACACTTTTATAGAGACATGCACTGTGGGCACTTTAGTAATAAAAAAAAGAAAACAAAATAATGAACGTTGACTTTTCAATTCATAGTGCAACTTTTGTTACATTTTTCTACAATTAAATATGCTTTAAGACTCACAACACTATGCACGGAAAATGATTCTGAAAGGATTCTGATTATAAAATGCAATACTATCCTTTATATATTTGGAATATTTAATATAATCATCCTTACCTTAAGATAAGTAGATCGGTAAAATGTTCAATTCGATATACGTATTTCATTTTATCAATATAATAGCTTTACATTCACGGACTACCTTTGGAGTACTTAATTATTCCCTCAGTGGAAAGTATTCCATTTCGTTAAAGAACAAAATTTTCGCATAATGTACATGTGATACTATTAATATCTATTTCATTAATCTTAAAAACATTTTTTAGGAGAAAAAATAACATATTCTCATGTCTTGTAATGAGAAACATGTTTTCAATGAAACCATAACTTGTTTGATTATTTGTTGTTTGAAACTGGGATTGTCTGAAATAGAAAACATTTTAGATATAAATATCCATTGACAAATCTTGTCACAACTTAACGCACCTTCCAGAGTTCTCGGCGCTTATTTATGGTGTTGGGGCCGGTGAATACTATTATAAGCAAAGTTCTCGTTAAAATAGAAGGAAATAATTCAGCAACGGGTTTTGTGGCTTCAGCTTTTATTGTTGCAAAAATTCCATTTACTCTTGCCTGAAAAAACATTAAAGGTAAAAATATATATATAATATATATAATATATGTATATGATATATATAATATATTTGTATATACATATAAATATATTACAAATATGGCTTTGTAACAGCACGGTTTCGCTATTGTGAAAATGGTGTAGCAAGAAAGTTTATTGAATTAGCGAAAGTTAGATGGATATAGAGTTTGTTTGTTCATATAGAAACACATTTTGTGAAATACATATTTAAAATGTTGTTACTATTTTTTTTTCCAACAAAAAAATATATTATTTCAATTTCATATCATTTCAATTTCGAAACTAACTTGTTTCATATCTTTCAAATATATATATGATATAATACTTTAAACTGTAAAAGCGATCTTGCCTATATAAATTAGCAGTCGGAGATGTCAGTTCATTACGTTGAAACATTATAATTTTACGAATTGTTTTCTCTCGTTGTTTTTGTTTCTGTTACTCAAAAGACTTTTTTCTGAAACTTACTAATATTGCGTTTTACAATTTGTTTGTTTCGTACAAGTATTACTATTCACATCGATCTCAAATTACCACTATTGCTATAAATGGAGACAAGCATCAGTGATCTTATTTATAATACATATATGATGACTTTTAACGGAAATTTATTCAAATGCCTGGAGGGATTGAAATTTGTCCAAGTGTTATGTTTTATTAATATAATTAACATGCGCTATGTAACGTTAATATATAAAAGAGAAATATTTAATTGACTGTATTTACTAATTCCATGTATATTCTGACAAAAGTATTTAATTAACTTAAACACAATGCAATGAGACTTATTTTACAAGTAAAAAGAAATATTCTTCATCAATCCCTTTATGGTACAATCTCGTTAAACATTAAATGGGTATATTGTTTGCATGTTTATAGATATATTTATAATTAATATTAACGTTTCTAATCCAATATTACCATTTCCATCTTTCTAGCTAATTATTGATGTATCTTGCGTGGTAAAGGAAAACAATTGACGAATAGATTTTTCACGTAACAGTAATTGCTGTCGATCTCTGTTGGGTTCTATAATTTGAAATTTGCCAAGTATATTGGTGAGGCACACGTATATTCTGTGTCCTAGTTGTTATGAGTAATCAACAATTTCCTGTACAGGGAAAAATAATATCTGAATCTATTTCACGGCATACATCAATAATTTACTATGAGAGATATGAAAATTAGAAACAAACACAACTAACATAATAAAACACGAGATTGATTGACATTTTCTTTTCCCTCCTTCAAGACGAGTACAATCTAAATCCTGGTTTAGAATGGGAGGACGAATTCACAGGTAGGTAATCCTCTCTAGAGACGATTCACTCTACCTAATCGTATCATCAACACATGAATTGTATTCATTTTCACAAAATTGCACCTGGAACTATTATCCCCGTTCAGGGTGTTTTTATTCTTCTTCTGCTCAATTTTTCTGTGCACTGAAAGGAGGGAACTTGTATTATCAATTTACACTCGAAGTTGCTTGATAAATCATCAGATTGTTAATAAGTAGTTTCTTTATGGTTTGTTACGTAACTGTCACTATTTTAACTTCATTTATCATGCCTGCATGGATAGTATACCTATACACTCACAGTGTTTATTACACCGTAATTGATTTCTCACCACGCACGAATGAAGCATAATATGTATAGTATAGACAACTATTCTAATTCCCATTTCGTTTCATATCTAGACAATAGGTGTTTTCGAAGTTATATATGTTCGGTTGTTTCTATTTCTTATTTTCCTCTCTGTATAAGTTATATGTTCCGCTAGATGCTGCATGAGACTTGGGAAGTTGCGTTAATATACCTCCACTCTGTTTTCGCGTTTCTACTTTCTTTTCTTTCCTTTTTTGTCACGCCCCATACGTACATTATTATTTCAAAATTGACAAAGAAGGGAAGACTCAGTTCATTAATGGTTACCCGTATTGGAAAATGTTCGTCAGTTAATATCATAAGTCAATAATACGATAAGAATGATCGAACAAACTATTGCTTCCTACGGCTCGTTCTTTCATTTCTTTCATTTCATTTGAAAAAAATAACACTAAAGGGTGGAGAGATCGTTTCGGACAATTTTCGTGCCAGTCGCAAAATACGTCCCACGAGAGTTAAATTTTGATTTGCATATTCAACCAACAAGCAGTCCACCTTCTTACACGTAACTAATATCAGTGCATGAGATACAACCTGATACTTGCCCCCCCCCTATTGTGTCTGATTGTCCATCTTTCAATCGGTTATCACTTTTTTTTTTACACAAATTTGTTACGCATTTACAAAAGCTTTTGAAAGAGAGTTGCATCCCTTAAATTTTACGCTTCCACGATTAATTTATTTGCGAATTTCTGCCAGATATATTTGTTTTCGTTCTCGCAATATTTAAGTTGTACAATATGTCTAACAAGTTTCGTGGTGATCGACAAAAAAAAACATTGAACAGTTTGCATTAGAATCTTAAAACACGTCGCACTTATTGCTCGTTTTTTTTTCTTTCATTTTTGGCTTTTATATTTTTCCGTTTCGAACGTAAGTAGGACCTTTGCAATCACTGTGCGATACATCGAATATTCTTGTTCGACGTTGTCGACGAAGTTCGCTATTTAGTGTCACGAGATGATGTAGCTTGATCTTTTTGAAGACCGTAGCGCATTGGAATTCTTAAAAAGTAGGGCACTTGCCAGAGGTAGATAGATGTATCGATGTTAGGGTATACGTGGCGGAACCAGCTTATTCACCACAGTTTTGACATTTGATGATGGCCAAGCCGAAGACGAGGAGAACAGCTTGCCGCATATGGATGGTTTCCAGAGCAAGCTTCCTCCGGGGATTCTTCCTCATGGTTTACCGCAGGTTAAGGAGGTCCAGCCAGCGGTTACGCAAGTGGAACAAGAAAAGGAAAAGGAAAAGCCTAAAGAGGGTAATTTTTGCTTTTATGTATGACACAGTTATTTATTTCAATTAGCTGTGTGTTTAAACTAAGAATATCAGGACTGTGCATCCTCTGACCAGTGAATCGGGAACACTCAATATTCTCAACTATTTGTATGTGCATCAGTAATGCAACACATAATATTATTATTTTCCGGCTTTCCCTCCTGTATTGGTTACAGCTAGTTTCTTTTTCAGTATGCTGTGTATATATCGCGTTGTTATATCCTTCGCGTCTTCATTATTCTGTCGCATATCGGCAATTTACGTTTTTAAACCGGGAAACGAGGTGACATGCGGCAAATGGCCAATTGATTCGAGTAGACTTCAGACATTTTCAATGGTATTCATGTCAGACGAATTGCCTGGCGACGAGAGTAGACTTTCACATTAGTAATAGATCCATGTATTGCCACGTACACATGGTTAACTACGTATTTAGCAATAATTTAACGATTTGTCATTCACGTAATTACGTTATGGTTGAAGAAATGAAATATTGCATTTGTACCAATTTTATGGTCGGGAGCTGCAACGTAAGTTAATTTACCATGCAATCAGTCAATACGATTTACATAAACATTGGCTTGCAGTACGAGAACTTAGCGAAGAAGAAAAGCAAATGATTATATTGTCGGAGGATTTTCAACGGTTCCTTGACCATACCAGTAGAATTGTGGAAAGAGCTTTGGGAGAATCCGTTGACATTTATACTGATTACACTGGTACAATGGACGGCGAGGACGGAATGTGAGTAAAGATAGGACTACCTTAGTGCCAGTGTTAAGTGGCAATTCTCTGGAAGAGTTCTTCCGTGCACTGCGCGAATCGCGAATGAAATGCCGATTCGTCGATACTATCTGGCGAAGCAATATCTGAGGATGCTAATCGATTTTCTTCAGGGATGAAAAGAGTCATCAGCGTTTATGGTTGAATCGATCGTTCTACTGCGAACGATGGTCTCGCAATCGTTGCGTGACCTCAATGGACTGGTCGCCACAGTTCCCAGAACTTCTTGTAGCCTCTTACAACAATAACGATGACACCCCTAACGATCCCGACGGCGTGTGCCTGGTTTGGAACACAAAATTCAAGAAAACAACCCCAGAGTTTATCTTCCATTGTCAGTCGCCGGTCATGTCAACCACGTTCGCAACGTTTCACCCAAATCTGATATTAGGCGGTACTTACTCGGGCCAGATCGTTCTATGGGACAATAGAGTGCAAAAGAGAACCCCCATTCAACGTACGCCACTATCGGCAAGCGCGCACACTGTAAGTTGTTCGGTAAACGAAACATGTACATCGTTCAGAAAGATTGATTCCCTTAATGTCATAATTGACTTGTAAAAACAATTCCTCAGCATCCTGTGTATTGTCTGAACATTGTCGGCGCACAAAATTCGCACAGCTTGATAAGCATTTCGACCGACGGAAAGATGTGCTCCTGGAATTTGGACATGCTGTCGCAACCGTTGGAGACACTGGAACTTCATACTAAACAATCGAAACCAATTGCTGCCACTTGTTTGATGTTCCCTCACGGCGACGTTAATAATTTCGTCGTAGGCAGCGAAGAAGGAACTGTTTATTCCGGTAATGATACTTGGAATCGAATGTCGGACGTCTGTTCAACACAATATAGCTACTGGGGGCAAACAATTCTAATGGTTCGCGTTTGTTTAACAGCTTGTCGTCACGGCACGAAAGCTGGAGTATTCGAGACTTACGAGGGCCATCAAGGACCAGTCACAGGAATTAGCGCGCATGCTGTACAGGCTGGGATAGATTTCTCCCATTTGTTCTTAACATCGTCCATTGATTGGACGATCAAGCTCTGGAGTCTTAAAGAGAGCAAACCTCTATACTCCTTCGAAGATAATGGCGATTACGTTTACGATGTTGCTTGGTCGCCAACCCATCCAGCTCTGTTTGCCGCCGTAGACGATTCAGGACGATTAGATTTGTGGAATCTCAATCAAGACACTGAAGTGCCTACGGCTAGTGTTATGATCGAAGGGTGTCCAGCTCTTAACAGGGTTTCTTGGACTCCTAGTGGGTTACATGTGACCGTTGGTGATGATACTGGAAAGATTTGGGTGTACGATGTTGTTGAGGTAAGATTACGTTTTTTATTGTACACACGATAATTATTGTTTGGTTATTTTTAGTATGACGAATATTTTTGTCAAGTGTGTCTAAATCAGTGATGAGCAAACTGCGGCCCGCGAAAACGTGTGATACGCGGGCCACGCGTGATTTTTTAACAACGTTTGCCCGGAAGTTGAAACCTGATATTGCATGTGGGTCGCAATATTAAATACTTAAATATTGAATTTGTTATTTATAATTCTATTTATGGATTTACAATGAAACTGCTAATATGTCTAGTAGCTAATTTGCGTCTTAAGTTAAATTATTTGATTAATATATTTGAGTATTTAATATTGAGGCCCGCGTAAAGTAGTAGATTTCAACTATTTGGCCTACTGCGAGCCAAACGTTGCTCATCACTGGTCTAAATGATCGCGTAACGATTTGAAACCCACGATAGGTAGCTGGCAATTGTCGTAGGGCTTAATGAACAATAAGCACGATGAATATCTATGTTTCCTTTTATTTTTTGTTGAAAACAGCACTTAGCCCATCCAAGGATTGACGAATGGAACAAATTTTTGTACATCCAGCAAGAGTTGAAGCATAACAAAGCAGACGAAGAATTGCAGAAACATAATTTAAGGGACACGAGCTGTTTGGCTTCCATACCTCCGCTGTTAACATGTCCCTTAAGATAAAGGTATAATTAGATTTAGGAAGTACTGCTAAGGTCGGCTTGAATACCTTAAATTTTCAAATCAAATGAAAAAAATTTACCCATAGTCCTACAAGATGAAGAAGAAAAATACTTACGCAATGTAAGAGGAAAGTTTATTGCACTAACTGTAATTTATAGGTGTATCTAATTTAAGTATTTATAGAACATCTTTATTCTGTATAAAATTATTAAACAGCAAACGAAACGTATAACTGATTGCTGTGCATTCAAACGGCTATAAACGGAACGTACCCCATAGGAACAGTATATCTTTATCGAGCAACTTCAATTCATTAGA
Organism: Nomada goodeniana; assembly: GCA_963969485.1. NCBI lineage: Eukaryota > Metazoa > Arthropoda > Insecta > Hymenoptera > Apidae > Nomada > Nomada goodeniana. Next base: position 15,300,999 of record OZ018300.1, on the reverse strand, counting down.
CCATTAACAATGTGTGCAACATATCTGTGCATGTAAATAATGAAGGCTAGAAGCACGATTTAAATAAACATATTGAATAAACCGAACAGTAATCGGACGAAGTTCAACTGAATATATACCAGAAGACATGATAACATAAGTTCTTATTGCTCACAATTTTTTATTATTTTCTTTCATAATTATCCAAAAGACATATTATTTTCGTCCTTATACTCTAATATACACCGTACTGAAATTAACATCAACAGCATGTTTAAAAACAATAAAAACATTACTAAAAAGTATCTAATTTAATATTATGCTTTCTAAAGAATTTTATTACTATTTATACTCTCGTAGGGACATTAACATAATATAAATCCCGCATTTCTTTTTCTTTTTTTTTTAAATATGTAGTCATTACAATAGTATAAATAGAAAAATTTACTCAACAAATATTCTCGATTAAAAATGTAAATATAACATTATCTTTGCGTTATTATAAACTGCTGGGCTTTATCTAAAATGTGATACTGTTATGTAGTACTATGTCGGAATCCGTACTTCTGCTCAAGTCAAGCATAGTTTAATGCATAATTTTTTGTTTATAATGAAATCATTTAATCTGCTGTCTGTTAAACACCAAATAATGTTCTAGCTACGATCGGATATGAATTTATTATATGTTTCTTTTTGTAATGCGCATTTTTATCTTTAGGTTACAGTAAGTAATGATAATTATTTAGATAAATAAGTCAATTATTTTCTCCAACGCTGCTAATAAAATTTTAGTTAAAAAATTAAATCGTTTCAAAGTTATTCCAGAAGTAATAAGATGATTCTTACATAGGTTTAATATCAGTTAAAAGCAACAATTGATATTCCAAGTGAATAGATAATACGTATATACATACTTTGCATTTTTATTGCAATTGTTGCTCATTGCACCAACAGATTCTCCTAGCATCGAACTAATACTTTTGTATATTCAGTTACTTTCAGCAGAACCACAAAGGTAGCATGTACTTGGTAATTGTGCATATTTTATGTTTCGTATATATTTGTAACTGTTAGACATTTGCCATACTTTTCGAATTAAATTACACCATGTATTGTAGTTCTTTTATAGTGGAAGAGAATAGCATGATGCGAATTGGGAAGCATTTAAAAATGTTCTCTTCGAAAATACCATCGCAATTTTTCTCTCCCCCCCCCTACCAAACTTTTTGTTTGCTACAAAAATTTAGCGTGAAAAGTTTACTTACCACGTTCTTAGAGATCTAATCGTAACACTCAGATCTGTATTTTATTAATCTGGCTCCAATTTCTCTGTGTCCGCAGAACGCTACGTTCTGAAAAGGAATTGCAGCGAACTTTGTACCGCGATCGTTGTACAATTAACGAAAAAGTGTGTCCGCAAACTGATTATTTTGATAAAAATACGGTTTTTGGGTGAAATTTATTTCACTATTACGAACTATGTACTACGCTCTTTACAATTATTAAGTTCTATAATTGCAATAAAACATTTAACTCTAGTAGATTTAATATTAAATTTTATTATCAATAACAATAGTTCATTTACAGAAAGAACGGCTTAAAAATATATAGAAACATAAAATTATTACGCCTTGTTCCCAACGGTAGCAGGTAAAAGTATTTGTGAACGAGTCAGATGAATCTAATTTTGTAAATCGATCGACAATACATTTCTCGATTTGGATTTTGTATCCAATTTTCATTATATGCTTTCTATAAAAAAAAGTGCAATAGCCAAGACTCTTGCAAATTAAATACAATTCCTTTTCCCGAATTCGAATTTTAGGTAAATAGATTTTATTAGTAACCAGCTACGGAATACATTACTTATATTATCTGATCAACTTTTCAGATGGGATATTAGCAAATGATGAAATTTCAAACGGATCAGAGCACCAATCGTAGGTACAACGAATGAAACATTCAAAACTAACTTTGTCTCCATTTGAGAACCTAGAAACACCGGATTTCTAAATGATACAAAAGGAAAAAACAAAAAAAACGATCTTCATCTCCTAACTAACATTATCTCGACTAAATATTTTCCTTGGCAATTGCTCGCGATTAACACTTAATACATAGCACTAGTATTGCACTAGATTATGATCGTGCACGAACCGAGCTACAACAAAACGTTCATGTATCTACAAACGCGTACTAAGTCTTAGTTCAATAAGTTCGTTCAACACGATCGTCGTGCTTCAATCTTTGATCTTTTTCTTACCGGTTTTTCCTTTTTTCTTTTATTGTGCGCCAAATCACGACCCGTTCCACGCCGCAGTACATCGACAGTATATAAATAAAAAAGATGAAATCACAGATACAGAAAAAAAGAAAAATAAAATAACGCGGTAAGTAATTGTTGAATATTTTTCAAAAACGTATCCTATTGCAATCGATATACATCGACGTCTTCTTCAGGTAATCGGAAGGAAAACTTTGGTGTACAGTATTAAACGATTAAAGAACGCCGTAGCCCGTAGCGGGGTTTTACATTGCCCGCCGCGAAACGCACGGCGTTTAAATGTATTTCGGGCACTATGCAACATAATTCGTACTAATAGCTTAGATGTCTAACGTAACTGGCTCCTCGATGTTATCGTTACTGAGCAAAATGTACGTTTCCCGTGTCATTAACAACTTTTGCTGCCCATTCGCAAGCAGTGTCGAACCCCTTCTGATGGTTCGTTTACCTAATTCTATCGCTTCCTGCGTGAACACCACGTTGTTATAAGCCTTCACGAGAACGGCGAATATGATTATCATACCGACTAGAATTAATCCATACGAGGTACACGGTGCAGCAACTTCGCTGAACGTTGTCGCTAAATAGACCCATCGGCGGATGGACGGTGTCAATTCTTCGATACCCTCTTCGAGCCACATTATGGGGAACACGATGTCCGGGAAATTTGCTACAACACCGATGTGTGGTTGTTGCTCGATCTTTAAATTCAATTGCACACGCGCCTTCCCTTCTAGGGGCACGCCGAGTTTCTGCGAAAGTGACAAGATCGTTTTATACAGTGCAGTGCATTGATATGTTTCGGTGATTCGTGTGAATGTTTATTTGGTAAGCATTAATCCTCGGTGCACCAGTGTAACTTTGGCGTCCCAAACACACGACACGTGCATATGTATTTTGTAAATTTTATCTCATCTTTTGTTGATAATTTCCCGAAATATGTTGCAGTTATAGGTACCATTCTGTTGCAGCTAATGCGGTGGTTATAATGAACTATATTTTCAAGCTTGAAATTATATATATATTGTTTTTGATTTTATTCGTTCTTCTTTTTTTGCATCATTTTGCTAACGGAGGACGGCGTCGAACAGAATTTCAATATTGCCACTTTTGCTCGATTATTATATGATATAGAGACAAATACATCGTACTTTTTCATGCGCCAGTTATTTGACGACAAAGTGAACACTTACCGGTTGAATTTTGAAATACGTTTCATGCAAATTTTGGTCCGGTTTCAATCCATGAACTGCATCTAATAAACTAGGATCTGCTTTGTAGAAATGTGGAAATGAAAGGTAGACTGGCGCGCCTAAAGTTCAGAAAAATATTCGAATTAAGGAAACGTAAGAGTTCAAAACCATGTACGATCGTAATATATAATAATATATTAATTTAAAACATTAAACCAAATTCGTACCAACTTTAATTATTCAAGTGATTTCTATTTACAAGACGACAAGACAATATGAACTCCTTTGGGTCAACTTGAGTTACACATATTTTTTTGATAAATAAAAAAATATATATCATAATAGAACGTTTAGACGCATTAGAACGCATTAGAACGTTCCTTAAAATTGAAGAACGCAAAATTTTGTCACCTTGCAAGCAATGTTTTAATCGCCTTTTAATAATTTTAATTCTGATCTTGAATTCTCTTGAAGATTTGTTCCAGTTGTACTTACTGTACTGGCAGGGGCTGATATTTTGTAATCCGTTCGCGGGACACGTGGCCATGTCGTCCGGACAGAAGCATTCATTTTCTGGCGCAGTTTCACTGGGACGTCCAAATACAGTGTCGGTTGGCGTATATAAATCCGCTTTGAGGCCGGATTTTTCAGATGGTCCACGATATTGTAACGGCAAAGTCCGACAAATATCTTTGTCCCAAATGTGCACGATGTCGGAGCCAGTTTTCTCACGGGGCGGAAAGAAGGATCCTATATTACATTGAAATAAAAACATAATTATTATAAGCAGAATGATAAAACATCTAACAGAATTTGTTCTGCATTATTTTAATAATAACGTGTTTAACTCGTGAATAAAATTGTGTATAAAAGTTAATTTGGGAGACATTTACTAAGAAATTATTATGCATATTTTAGTACGCGTGAAAGTCTTGCGGTCCTCGTAGGATAATTCGATTTGCGCAAGTAACTAATGTGAGACGTGTTTTATTTACCCTCAGATGCTCGTATAGAGTTACAAGGTGCGTTTGGCCAGTACGGCAGATGATCCAATCCGTTTAGACGATTTATTAATCCGAAATCCTTCATATCTGTGTGGCCCGTGTAGATAGTTGATACTTCAGTCAACGTGCCATTCCTCTGTAATTAAAATATTTGTACTCACATTTATCGTGATTATAATTGAACAGAGCTGACCACGCCTCTACCAGAAGGGCGCATATTCATATTTATTATCCCTATACATTATTTTCGTACAAACAGCGAATCGTGTTTTACAGACACATCTGTTTTTGGCGTACGACTAATATAGCTTTGTTTGGGTTATTACCTACCCCAAGTAGAAGGCCCATTCTGCTCATAGGGCGTCTCGTCTTTGGAAAGAATCGATGCGCAATACTAACTAATGGGTCATCGTATCCGAAAACAAGTTCTTCAGCAGTCACAGGAACAAACGGTTTCATGTTCATTCCGCTCAAAAACATGGATAATCCTAGAGTGATAAGTCGAGGTAGACTTTTGCTTTGTGTCGATAATGTCTGAAAATTACAGGATTGCAGAACGTAGCCGACAAGTAATTGTTTTAATAACAAGCATTACGATTTCAGAACAGCTATACACGGAATGGGCAAAAATGATCTTTGTAATAGAATGGGGATAGTTGTTGATAGCATGGTATTCGTAAATTGAATGATGAATAAAAAGAATGGAACAATTCAAGAAATCTTCGTTAATTAACTTGTCAGGATTAATTTGTAAGGCTGTGTACGAATAAGAGGGTAATCGGTGGCGTAAAATATACTTACTAGCAATGGAATGTTCGGTACTATTACTTTGAGATCCTGACTTTTCGACATTTCTGGTACAAAGTTTAATATTTTCTTATGCTGATAACTTACGGTACCATTATTATGGAAGACAATATTGACTTTTTCCATATCTTCTCTGCAAAGGAAAATATTTGTTCTCATTTATTTTCTAATAGTTTCATTTACTTTAACAAAAAGATTTCTGCCGAATGTCTTTGCTGGAGCAATAAGGTATCCCGAGAAGTGAGCTTAAACCGTTTTGCGGACGAGGAAGTGTATATTACTGAAAACATTGATTGTTTTTCCATGTAGGGAATCTGCACAGTGTTTTAAAACATTTCGAAGTATTTGTACTGTACCGAATGAGGACTCCAATATGAACAAGGAACAGGAACTTTCTACGTTTGGAGTTTATTACTTCCTATACTTTTACTTGAGTTATAAGAAGGCAACAAACTCTTAAATAATTTCTTAAAATATCTTCAAAAATTTGGTTACCCCTTCAATTTAATCTGTTATACGTGTACATTACCAAAGAAGGCAGTGCAATTAATGTTCAACCCCGGTTTCTCTTTCTTTAAATATCAGTTTATAACAATTCTCGACACGAATATCTACGTACATCTATTAATGAAACCTACCTGTACACGAACGGACCCACTTCTTGCAGTTTTGGCTTCTCGTTATAGTGCAAAAAATTCTCCGTATTTGTTACATTGAATATGTATACTTTGGTCAATCGAACCACCCCAGGCTTTTGCCAGTATTGAAAAGAAAGTGAACCGTTCCATAAACGGAGTTGCTAAAGAAACATTATCAGCATTATACAAACAGCGTTTGACGAATTAAGTCATTAATCATTCGAGACAAAATCCGCCGTCGGTTTATGGTTCGAAGATTAGAAATTTATTTGTGCGATCGAACAAATACATCGATTGAAGTTTATATAATCTGCACAATATTATCGAATCAGACTTTTTGCAATACTCGTTTCGAAAATACGACGATACGTGGCAGTTTAAAACACGAGTCGGTTTGGCGCAGGGGGAAAATCATATCGAAATAGTGTTGGTTCGTTCGGGGAAATAGAGGAAGTCGGCACCTTGAAACAGTAAATACAGAAACAGGTTTCAAAATTTAATCACTGTGATCGAAAGTTGGTACCACGAGTGAAACGCATGAAATGTCCAATATAACTCGTTCTTCGAGAAAGTGCAAGGCCGTTCGCGGAAATACCTTCCGCTTTTTGTTAATGTCAGTAATTCGCGATTTGTGCACACTTGAACCGTTCTGTTATGGACATGTTTCGTTAGTAATTCACGATCTCTGCGCACTTGAATCGTTTCATTGCGAACACGCTTCGTGGCAAAGTGATCGTTCGGTTAATTCCACTTATTGTTTAATAACGATTTAAATTTCAAATGATACTCCTTCCGCGTTACGTCGTACATTGCGGGGGATAATTAATCACTGGCAATTGCGATTGGCTTTCACGGTTAAAGTGAAATTGTGGCGGACATTCGTGTCGTTAACTTTGAGTACCTGTGACCTTTTTATATCAACGACATCTTGCTATAGTGTTGGAATTATTTGTAATTTATTGCACACATTAGTTGTCTAAAACATTTCCAATTATATCATTGAATAGCGATGGAAGAAACGTTAACTTCTGATTACAATTTCAAGCTGTACGGAGATGTATACTTTCATTTTCTTCCCCTTACTAATGAACGATGTAAAAGTAACCTTATACTGCATTTGGGAAAAAATCTTTCCTTATATCCGCAATAGAAATTAAAAATAATTAAACGATCGATGGTGCTACTATTGAATGGCCTTTGCATTATATAATTTGTTAAACAAAGAATAGTGCGCAGATACCGTGAAACCAGTAAAACAGTTACTCGACTATGCATGATAGCAGGTTTTATAAAAAAAATAAAACATCTTACAATACATACGTTTTGCTAATAATGTGCGGAATTGAACGATGCAAAGATATGCATACGTTACTGTGTACGTATTTCGCATTTCTTGCGTCATTCATAATAGAGTAAGGTCAATACTAATGACCATAGATTATATAGCTTCCATGGACGATTCTTGTATAATTCGTACTATCAATAGTACGTAGTATAAATTTCAGTACAGTAATACATAATTTTAACGTTGTATTTATTAGTAGAATATTTCTGAACGTACCTTCAATATAATATAGTCAACCCAAGGTATACTGCTTAAAATAATTCCGATCACAAGAGTTAGGATTCCTATAAAAATTGCTGACACTCTACCTGTAAAATACGAGAAAGGTGACAATAAATAGATAATTAATTTTATTAATAAACTGGTCATCGTGAAACTGATTAATGTGTTTATTATTATGATTGCGTAAAGTCAATATTATTGATTATTTATCTAATTGCAGCACATTATCCTAGATTTGCAGATAATCCTTTATACATATGTATTACTCGTAGTTAATAATTTCTTTTGAGAATTTTCAATGATTGTCAATGTTCCATTTGACTCGTGTTAATCATTACAAAACGGACGATGCAATAAATAAAATAACAAAATACAATATTTTCATATGTCATAAAATAACAATAAAGTAATGAATAATTATGAGATGTTAGTTTTATTAGTTAGTTTATTGTGAATAAAAAGAAAATAAGGAAACCAAATCATGCTGCAACATTTCAAATAGATGAATAAATAAATAAATAAAGTCTTCCTATTGCACGTAACCCTTTATGCAATATCTTTTTGCCTATCGATGCTTTTTGTGCTTTATACTCTACGTGGTGCCTGAATTTACATTGCGTAATTTAATTATTGATAATCTGCTATTTGTATTCTGTATCAGATTCTTGAATTATTAACGCACCATGACTTTGCGGTCAGTATTGCCACAGTCAGATAACTATTACATTACAAGACAAATTCGATAGAAGTAGCGAGATAAAATTTGCCACGCAGCTCTCCTGTGCTTAACAAGGTTACTATTCTAAATGGCGTACTACTGTGGCATAATTGTGATCGTTAGGACCTTGATCATTGAACCTACCGGAACTATCTGTGCCCTGCCTGAAATTCTCTGTAGACACCTGTCCCGAGAAGTACGCTTCGTATGTCTCTACCTTATTTTCATCACACTCTAATGCCCACACTGAGACCTATCGTGGATAACTATATCCAATGTTCACCTGACCTTCGATTAAATATCTTACAAGATTCGAACTTTTTCTTTTGGCAAAGTTTGTTCTATTCAGATTTATAAATATGTATGCCACTTAAAATGTAACCGACTTGACACGGTATACCTTTATCTTCAAATCTACTATTACTACTTTGAGTTCACTTTACGATGTTGTGGACATGTAATTATTGTATAAATTGATTACCATGCAAATTGTATTTTCAGCTTACGGTTATGGGTACAAAATTAGGACTACACAACGAGGCACGTCTTTTCAACGAGAGAAAATGAATCCTAAAAGATCCTCGATTGCAGCAAAATGGTGATAGAAATAATTAAATTTAGGAGCGGCAACGTGAACGTGTACGTCCAACATCTTCACTGGGGATATGTGCCCAAAGGGAAAATAGTATCTTCGATTTGTGTTAGAAAGGAAGGTTACTAGGAACAAGGACTTGAACGGGTTTAGTTGTATTACTTGGAAATCAATGTACAGAATATGGAAAGTAGGATGATATGATGAAAGTATGTGATTGGTGTTCGCCAATGTAAATTCATTGACCTAATGGCCCATTTGCAATTGAAAAATATTAGGGTTTTATAAATATTTGATAAATGGTACAAGATGGTGCTTCTTTCAAAAATAGATGCGCGACATTTTAATATTCGTGCTATACAATTATACAGTATGGAATTAAATTTTAAAACAATATGGGGGGAGGGGGGAGATGTTTAAGTTTTCAACTGAATTATGTGTTGTAATTAATGAATTATAGGTCTTAGTTAGATATAAGGAGAATCGGTTTTGGATTATAAATATTTAACTTGTCTTTTCGTTGTGGTAATATGGAAGAGTTTCGAGCAATATTTAAGGGTCAAGGATAAGCCGTTTTAATGAACTTGATGATTGATAACTGACAATGTCCCAAATATCACGCGCACGAGGTTATACGAAAGCATTTGATGAACGTTCTTAAATTGCAAATAAATAGCACGCGCAACTTTCACTGAAATATTCCACGCATTTTCGCAATTAACAATTGGAAACGTAAACAATTATTTCACTGTTGCTTTATATATTAGAGTGGTCCTTCTGGCACAAGGTAAATTGTATTTTTATGGATGTGTTACAAATATAGGAGAAGTTTGTGACAACATTACTATTGCAAGGCGATTTCGAAAATTTCACTCTCACTTTAAGGGCACACTACGAAATTCTATGAAAACATCGTTCCAACAGACGTCAAGTTTCTTGCGATCCATTTTACCCACAGTCTTCCCGCTTTTTACGATATTGGGACTTAATAATTGGCTGTTGCACAATATTCAGTTAGAAATATGTTAATTAGGTACATTAACGCGTAACTTCAATTAAACTTCAACTTCTTGTCCCCATGCCACAAGAACGGGGAGCAACAATCTGTAATTCATGACTTCCCAGAGATTAATGCATCGGCATATATCAAGAATAATAACAGCACGTTGCAAAAGTGAATCAATTATTTATATCGAATACCTATGCTTAAGTAGCTATAAAAATTGAACATCGTGCAGCACCAGAAATTACACATTTCTAAACATCCTATGCTAATTATAACTCTCGTTCCATTTAATTTTCGTTAATTTCACGCCGGCCACGATAATAGTTCATCTAAATAATTATATCCTTCGTCTTAATCAATCATGCACACCATTGAATTATCATTACTTAGCTGCTGAATGATTGCACATCTCAGCATATTAAATAACCCGAAGATAAATATGTGCCGATAGTATCACTGAAATGTTTTCAGTCGTTTCGGTTAATTGAGAGGCAACTGGAAACTTTCATGGGGACGTTCACGGAACGGGATCGGTCACCGCAACGTATGACATATCTATCGCCGAGTCAATGCCAGACAGGTGTGTCAATATTACATTTTACGGTTACCGGAGTACCCGGCATTTCTTCTTCGCGTTCCGTATTTCGGGAATGAGATGCCGGAATTTGCAATCTGTTAACTCAGCCTATGCGTGCGCGCGTCATCTCTATTAACGATATGTAAGTTCAGAGTGACGTAAAAGTAACAACATCGTAGGCAGAATTAGCTCGAAATTATTCGTCGGTTACGGGTGAACGTTTGGGGCAAATAAAATGAACACGATCCTTGTACTGTGGACAGAGGAATTCAAAGTACTCGCCGGTTAGGAAGGTGCGGTGCGCGCTCTTCGTTAACCATCAACGGTATAAATTACCAAAGTCGTTGCATAATTTTACGATCTCTCCTTTCGCGGACGCTGCTGGTGACCGTCTCCGTTAAACTTCGCTTTCTTCACGTGTCCTCGAAAATATGAGATCTCCGAGATGAAAATTTGCCGGTCGTTCGGGATCCGACGCGCCGTTCTTCTTCTATCGTTGGCCCCTCGCTCGATCAGAATGTTTCGAGTACGGGTAACATTTGCAAATTGTCATTCAGAATTGAAATCTATCGGTCGAATGCGATAACGTCCACGCTCACCGATGTTCCGCATCTCTTCCCTCGACGACTGGTTTTTCTCAACGATTGGAATCGAGGACGGGGCAGAGTGGCCTAATACTCAAATCGCCTGTTGATTTTGATTTAATCCGTTGTCCAGCCGGGACACACGCCATTTCTTTATCCTCTTTACATGGTCGCGATTATACCTTGTTTTACATATCTGTCCGACTTAATGGACATTCGAACGTTGTTTGGTATTTCCAAAATGGATTTCCCAGTACTGTTAATATCGATGAATACGAAATTTTTCCCTTATAAGGAGGCGAATGCCGTGAATGAATTAACAGAATTCGTGGTCGGCCGCGGCACGTAGCAATTATGGGTGTTGTCAAAGTCTCGGAGTGTTTTGGAAAATAGTCCACAAACTTGGAAGAATATTTTCCACCGATATAATTCATCATTAAATTTGGAACAAAGGCATTAATTGAGAAATTAGTACGATGTTACGTTTGGCCTAAGTTTACAAATGTTATTCCGTTTTAAAGGGTGTACAAGCACTTGCGCGGCCCGCCGTAGGAGAGGTTGCAAAAATGTCCCCGTGTTGCCCCGTACGCTGCGTCGCAATTAATTGAATGATAATATCATTATCTGTTTGGGATTTATATTTGTAAACTATGTTTAAGAAATTAAATTAACATTCTTTGCAATTATCTTGCGTTGGACGAACATTATTTTATTTGCAAACCATGATAATTTTGTTCACACTAAAGTCTGCTCGAGATTCGTATCTGTTAGTTCTGTCTGCAATAAGTAAGCAACAGTGGTAGGTATGCTCTTTGAATGTGTGGGCACAAGTACTCCATTACCATACTTCTACGTGTTTTGATGATACTTATCAATACTTCTCGACTCAACGATATCTTTGTCCACTAATTACAAATCTTTTATAAGCTACAAGTAATAAACGACTTTAATTAACTGTCAGTTATACTTCTTGTATACGTAGTGCGTAATAACTCCCGAGTCTTATCATCGTTTCGTAATTTTATGTCTTCCTATATAAGGGAACCGATTGTTGCACGTAATTGGCAATCTCTAACTGTTGAGCATTAAATGCATTGTCGCTCCATGTTTCAAGTATAACGGTACTCGCGTGATTGTTTATTATTAACACGCGCACATTCTTTATAGGAGAAAATGAAATTTATTCGTGAAGAATTGCACGAATTTGTTTGCCATTTGTTGAAGAATATCTCACCTAATACAGCTCGAACAAAGTTTTCAATAATACTAAAATCTTAGATTTTGAATAAAGATTTTCGATTTGCCCGTCCGTATAACATCAGCAAAGAATAAAATTAGAGTGAAACACAATATAAAGTTTAAATCAGATTATTGTAAATATTATGTAATATGTAAATTTACACAAATTAAAAATTGATACTGTAAAGGTAGACTGTATTATTATATTAGGTATATAATATTCATGACCTTAAATCTATGTTAAGCAAATAGAAATATTAGAAAAGTATGGAAATGAAAAGGGAGAGATATTAGAATAATTATGAATTAAAAAATTGTTTGAATTTAGAATTCGGACCCGATATTGCAATTATGTTATTTATTGCATACATATAAGAATTCATTGGATCTTATGAATTCTAAAATGTTCGCATTCCACAGAAGGCGTTCAAATTTTAGGTTCTACCATTTTTATTCTTCGTTCGATGATATTTCTGTATGTAACATCGTTTAGTATAGTTCAATATCGGCCATAAGTTAAATTGTTTAGTAAAATACGGATTCTATTTAGGCCAATGCACCGTTACCAATAGGAAACAAGAACCCTTGTAAAATATGTGGCAAAAGGGGAACGATCTGAATAATTCCGATCGCCCTGCTCTCCCTTGCATTGACAATTTGATTGCTATTGCTATGCCAATAGGATGTCAAATGCTATAAATAATCCAATGTATATCACGAATATTCTGATTTTACGTAGGTAAGTTTAGTTTATATCACAAAATGATTTTTATTTTTATATTTTATAATATTTATTTCCAATAACACTGATGATTGTCGCTGAAACTATCTGTATGTATGTATGCGCGATAACGTATCTGGAGAAGCACATCGTTGCCCATTTATTACGACGAGTAAGTATTATTTCTATATAAACGTAAGTCAACGTAAGCGTAACATGGCACAAATGTTGTAACAATCTGTGTAATTGGTCCAAGTTACTCACATTTGAAATAATTCAAGTTACAAGTTAACACTTGCGACAACTGTTCATTCGCCTTCGTATTTAATCGCGTGAAAAGCTGCAACATTTGTGATTGCTTTGGACTTGTGAAGTAAAGAACTTTGTCATGCATTAGTGAAAATTATAAATCTCGCAGGATATTACATTGTAATCGATTATTTACGACACGCTCAGAAATTCTGAAAAGAAATGAAACGCAGTCACACGACGCGGAATTCGAAAATGACACTTAAGTTGAATATAATCGCAGCGCTTTGCAAAAATTGCTTACTCGTCAAGGATCGTTAAACGGAAGCTACGTCTGCAGTGATTTCTTACATGCTACAGAGGCAACGATCTCCGCGGAATGATATTTACGGTTCATTCGTATTTTTATAATGTAGATATCATTCTTAAAAGAATGGTACTATTTTCTTCTTCGCGCGATTTGTGATAATTAAAGTAAAAGAAATGCTTAAAAACTAACCACAGGATGACAAAAGTTGACAAGGATACAGAACTGCACAGCAGTGAAAACTACTTATGCAGGTACCCAATGATTCAATCTTAATTATTGAATATTAGTGGAAACTACTATCGGTATATTATATAAATTGAAATCAACAGCAGTGATGATATTAAACCATTTGAACGAAACATATACAGCACTGCCCACGAATGTTTTGTTTCCTCCAATTCAAGTGACTATACTGGAATTAACGCTAGCGTAATCGACAGGTATTGTATACATAATAAAATATTACAAAATCAGTTGAAAATAGATGTGCATCTTTCATAATACAGTGAAATCTTTGTCGCTTGGTTATGGTGTATTTTCTATAAGATAACTGTAGAAATGACACTAATTATATGTATGTAAATTTCGAACTGACAGCCATCAACACGTACATGAACGACGTGGGTCTGTAGATAATATCTTTCGGAAAATTCGAATACCAACAATCCGTTTTCTGCTGCTTTCTATTCCGTATCTCTTACAGTATATAAGCATTTTCGATTGGACCCCGATAAATTTTATGATTCTAGCAAACATTTGATGAATCGCTTTGTATCAACCAGATCAGTTTCACATGTAATAAGGATTGAATTGGAAAGGCGTGTAGAAAAATTGAATTATTGGTCGGTTACTCACAAATGAATTTGGGCAATGGATATTTCGCTGTGTGTCAATACCTGATTCTAATCGCTGCCGTCCGGTGGAACTAGAACTACTTTTCTACGTTTCACAAGGTTTCGAAAGAAACGAGAAAAAAAAGAAATATTAACCGTCCTATGTAGAATCGTGTAAAGACGAAGGTCTAGAGCTTGTTTTGCGCTTAATCTTGCGACAATTAACATGGAGGCCGTTATTAGAGAAATATGTGAAAGGTCCCACCGCTGTCAGGGGACGCAATAATTGGAAACACATGTCCGATTACGTTTTTACCTTTCTTTTAAAGGCACCGTATCTGGAGCAAGTGTTTTTCTTATGCTTTAAACTATATTATTAGCTTTCCAATATTACACGCGTATATTATCCATATATTACTAGGCCGCCATAGAAAGCGAATGCTCGCACGCACTTAAAGCTGAAAGATCAAAAGCGATTTAAGTATCAGTCTTTTTTTATTTTCAACTTGTGTCCAATCTTACTAGTTCAATTGTCAATCAATTCTTGTTAGCGTCGGTTGCAATTTAAATAGATAGTGTAATTACTATTTGAAGGTACAAAAAACTCTAGGCAACGGTAAAGGTTTTAATGTGAGCACATATTTGTGCACAACGATTTACATAATCGAAGCCGCACGAAAATATTTCGAATTAAATTATTGCAAATATTTGCCGCACAATAGAATTCTATTCCTTCGAATTGGATTCTATATACGATTTTAAACGCTGCAATATTTATAGATAATACTAAATCGTAATACAATATAAAATGAAAAATTTGTTAATTTATACACATTGAGTTACTATTAGGAATTTGAAGTAACTGACTGTCAATTTTAACGACACCTCAAATTTTGTTTAAGTGTACAAGCTGTCATTCATTCAAATTAAAGAAACGACGAGACAGCAAATACTTACACCAATGGAAACAGCGTTAATGAGACAATCTGTATTGCCAATAATGAAATGTGTTATAATACTTTCGACGAGTCATCGTCATTAATTAGTATCGTTAAAGTATTTCTAATATTTAGAAATTATATTTCTTTCACAGTTTTCTATGAAATGTATATACACAATATATACACGTATATATATACACAGTGGCTGTTAAAGGGTTAGTACACGTAATGTAAGATTACGTTTAAATAATTCCATTCTTCGTTTATACAGTAGCAAACATTTTTAATATGTGTCCAAAATCTTTATCAATAACATTATTGGATAATAAAGGCGCTTTTCAATCATGATTATAATAGCGTTTGCAAATCCACATAAAAATGATTTCAAGATAACAAGTTATTTCCGAAGTCTTATCATCTTTTCTTCTATGACTTGTGCTCTCCAGAAAACCATAAACAATTGTTCAAAAATTATAATCTGTTTCTTTTTAACACTAGATTGAAGAAACAAATTATATCAGTTGCGTTCAAAGTTTACTGTACAAAGCTAAATTGCCGAATCTTTCATCCATTCGGACATTTTCAATTTCCTCCGTGATGGACCGAAGGAAACGTCATATATCACGAAGAATATTATCACGTATAAAGATATTAACGTTTGCTCTCGATAATCTTATTTTTTGTAACAAGTAGTAAATGTTGCTACATAGGAAATACATTCTTAAGGGACGCGAAAGTGGTACAATATTATTTGTAAGGATAGGCCAGATAAATATTAACTGCATAGTTGTAGAACTTCTATACTTTTATGTTAGCTGTTTCTAATAAAAAACGTGCACCATCCTCGATGATAACCGCGTGTCCCTTCCTGTTCTTCTAACAAGTCTCCTAAGTAAAACTACAGTTACGTAGTTATCTTTTAGTTGACGACAGAAAAAGGCTTTAATTAAAATCACAATTATATATCTTTTTGCCGCATGTCACATATTTAATTTCGTTACCAATATTTCGTGAGATATTTTGCCCCAATTTGTATAAATTTATTTGTGCCGAACGGTATTAATTTATGGGCGATACTTTTTACTTCATCGTGTAAACTTTTAAGATAAATAATTAATAAATGCAGTCGAGAAATTAAAAGGATAAGAATATTAATTAACAAGCAAAGAATGAGTGCCTTATATACAATATGTTAGTAATATTAATTTCGTAATTATTATATTGTACGCGTGCAAAACGTAGCAACGAGAAGACTGATTTAAAAATTGTATTAATCTTTATCGGTTTTTAATCGACGAAACTGACTTTCTATATCACTGGTGCCGAAATATTTGGGTTCTATAACGGTACACTGGGATGGATTCGCTTCTTATCGCTCAAGATTATGACATTTGCTTTCAATTTTTTTGAAATATTGCGGAAAAGGAATAAAATTTGCATAAATAGAATAATTTAACATACTGAACTTCGGAAATGACTGCGCGATCCTATAACTGCCCGTCAAATACTTAAAATTCTTCTACCTCGGTGAGTCCTGGCGTTTGATATTATGAAACTGCTACTGTTCGAAATATAAATCTTTAGCTGTTAAGTAGCGATTAGATGACCAATATCCATTATTCGTTAAATTTATATTAAAATACGGTTCAGTTCTAAAAATTCAATAACAATCCACCGCAATAATTTTTCTTCGCAATCTATCAAATCAACAGTTTTGCAATCATTTAAACGAAGCGGTTCGTTTAAAATATTCCGTATTTTTTGTCGTGTTCCATTTGGAACTATACACTGTGTAAAAATTTAGATAAGACGCAGCATTTATAATCTGCAGTTCAGACTATCGGATAAAAGTGTTGCATAAACGCGTGACTCCGAGATGGTTGAAATGAAATAAATTAAAATATTCGCAATCTAAATTTCTCTTGGTTCATGTATTGAACGTCTCAAATGTCGCCAATATATTTCTTCTTGCAATGGTAAGCGCAATCGAATGATCAATGAATCGCTCTGGAATATTTGCATTTCAGTCTGATTCTTTCGCCCGACGAGAATTGTACCAAACTGCATGTGAAATCGAACTTCGGGGCCCAATATCGAAGAGTGCTTGCTCTTTTAAAAACGAAGGACGTCTGGTTGGTGGCAGAAGGACAATCTCTTACCTGATTTTGCGCCATTAATTTCTCCCTTTTCTTCGAGGACATTTAAAACCTGTGTTCGTGGAGAGCACGAACGAAAACAGCCGTTAATTTATACTTGTAGGAATTCTTCCGAACTCATTATCAAACCTAAATACATAGCTCTAGCCACTAGCCTGGCACGTTTAGGGGCTCCTTTCTGTTATGCCTATTTACGTATATTTTATTTGGGAGATCCATCGGACAAATTACCCCAGGAATAGTTTAAATCTCAATTCCTTCGAAGAATAGTATTAACAAACTTAAAATAAAAATTAGTATCAACATTTGTTTTATCCGAAATACCACAATGTAATCACGTAGCACGTCAAATTATGATAAAGCCACTGATTAAGGCATTTTGTAACATGAGCAATTATTTACAAATCTTATACAATAATATTATACAATGCGACACATGTTGTACAACAGAAATGTATATTGTTTTGCTTCCTTGTTGCTGATGTATTACAATAATGTAATTCCTCGATCTGTTGCATTAAATCACTTTAACTGCAGTGAATTCAGTACACTTCCAGTGTATATACCATATGCATATAGACATTGACCCGGCTTTAGACAGGTTGAGTACATATATTCGAAGTACCTCAGCTGCAGTTAAATTAATTAACAGAGAAATTTGTTCGTCTATGCGAACAATGAAACAGTGGGGATAAGTGGCTATCAGCCATAATCACTTTGCTGGTCGATTCTCGTTTAAATACCGTAATTTTCCGCATGAAGGATTGAGAAATCAGCAAGCGCAGATTGTGTAGAAGCTTTTGAGAGATATAGGAGGCCACGAAACCCGACGAATTCTCGCGTGTATCGTAAATTCGCTCGTATTTCATTTGTTCCGCACATTATTCGCGCTGCATCGTTACATATTTCCTGTGTAGTAAACTCAAATGGAATACTCCTACAATATATCTGGACAATAATAAATTATGAATTTAAAAGGGCGTGGCGTGGACTGTTAAAATGGGACTAACGTGAAAATGATTATTTCTATGATACAAAACGATACGTAAAATAAAAACTAATTTTTTTTGTTTTACATGGAAATTATTTTCCTTACGTGGCATAGTTCGATAACTTTTAGACTCATTCGTCGTTAAGTAATTGTTAAGAATGGCAGGAGATATTGAATGGCAAGTTAATCTTGAAAATGATAATGTTATTTCCAATTAGTCTTCCATAGTTATATCTATGTTATTTCCATAGTCTTATTCCCACTGATTGTTTCACGCACGCAATGTACCCCCAATTTCACGATAGGCTGTCACCGTACATACGTATGAATTCTAATCGAACAGTGTAATATTCTATTACTGCGATATTGCGTAGAAAGCTCAATATTATACAGGGTGTTCCATTCAAGCTTCTGGCGTCACGTTCATTCACATTCACGCATTCGTGCAGTATATTCGCTTCTGTGCACGCGCCTAAATCCAATATACTCTTGCGAAATACACTCTACCACAACAATACTCCGTACAAGAAGACCGCGCTATTTAATCGCCGTGGATATACACGTCGACGCTGTGACGCACAACGCCAAATATAAATTCATATGCTAATTCATATAAAAAAATGTCCATTAAACAAAATAACGACCATGAACGGCAACGGCTGTTATGGGAGGACGTTATAGTATCCACAATACTTAATTTCCAATCATTGTCGAAGCTGTCAGTGTCGTGTACAATTCAAGACCTTGGTGTTTCATATTTCTGTCCTATCTCATAACCGTAACCCTTCCATCTACTCAGCAAAACAGGCACATCAGTCTTGATGAAAGTTTCTATTCCGTATTTATCTAAAACCTGCCCGGAAAAAGAGTAAACAAAATTGTAGCAGCAATACAGCGCGTAGTTAACGTGCGCGTCCTTCTGTGAGAAAACGTGCCGATGTGCGAATCGAAATGTACGGATGACATATTGAACGTATGTTGTACAGGTAATGTCTTGCCGTCAAAAACAACTCATAACACCGATGTTGATGGTCTTTAAACCCACGCTTATTGCGACGTTTCTGCTTAGTTCGACGGTCGCCACGTGCTCCCAAAGTTCCTTCCCGACTTTTATGAACACCCTGTTGTACGTAAGATGTATTGAAAGAAGTAATATTATAATATGCAGCTCGGGTCGCTGGACTCTTTAAACGTTCGTAGATTGAACATTATGACTCTTCTTCTGTGATGAAGATTAGTAAGTATCGCTATTTACATGAAAGCAGTAGATCAATTATACTTGCGCCGATCTTACTTCAACTTTTGCGTGGGAATGGTGCATCGAATGTTAAATGCAAGAAAGTTCAATCGCAGTCATCATACAATCGGTATCTTAGTGTTAGTGCAGTGAAATTTTTTTTCTTCCAACTGAGTAAGTGCACAGTTTCAACCCCTGACGTTTCCTTTCCCTGGACGTTTCGATCGTTAACATTTTCACTTCCGGCAGAAGCAGAACCGTCCTTACCATTTCACTTGCGCCCATTACGGCTTCTCTCTGTCGTTCGTATGCGAGGAAGGAAATGTTTGTTTGCCGCATAGTATGTACGTTATTATTTATTCTCCAACGAGTAGTGACACTAAAGCGATTAAAACTGTGGTCTATCATTCCCGCAGTGTGCACTACTTTTCATTCCTTCAGAGAACCGTAAGATTTGGTTCTGTTCAATAGAGAAGTTCTTTTTGAATACTTCATTCGAATATCTATTTTCATTTGCTTTATAATAATGATATGATGTGATATGTAGCTGAAAATAGTACATAAAATGCACGGTGCGTGGGAATAATTTACGATAACTATTCGTGTTAAATATCAAAATCATTAAACATTTCTTTTATGTACATAGTATTCGACTTATAAAAATGTTATACTGGTTTTAAAGCACTTGCATGCCGTTATGCTAACTGTGGTACGACCTGCACACGATTTGTAATAATATCTAATAAGAAAACTGTTCCATTGACCCTTTCAAATTGAACTAATCTACAATTTGCTGTGCTCCAAGGAAGTTCTATTAGCAATTTAAATATCAATTAGCAATTAATGGAATAGTTCGCTCTGCATGTATTATTGTCATTAACGAGTAAAAAACTGAACTGAACACGTGACAATAAAAAAAGCGGCACATTATACCGTATGATTAAATAACATTATTTTTTACAAACGCTCTCAGCAGGAAATATTTTCCACTAGATATACAAAAATTTAGACATCATCGTCGTTGCACTCTTCTGTTTATTTCTTCGCGCAATTTGAACATCGATAACTATTTCATTCTTGACCAAACGCTTGAACGAAAACACGATCAGCAAAAAATCTACAGACCCATACAATCCAGGCTTCGTTCAAAAACAAACATACGAACCCCGTAACTTTCCCAAAAATTTTCACGCACGTGTGAGCATTGGTGTCCACAATTTCTCCTCACAAATCTTTCGAACCGTTTCAAAATTCTCTCCCAACAAAACACCGCCCCCCCCCCCTCCAAAAAAGCAAAAAAAAACGCCCTTAATCACCCAAGTTCAACGTTTCGCCCGGACACGAAATGCCCCCTTACCATTTGAAATTGGATCAATCGTTCCACCGTAGGAATCGAACTGACGCTTAAGTATCACGAAGTATGCCGTGACACCGTGGAATCGTCGACAGTGGGCATTGCATGCCGTACTGTTATCTCATCGGCACGATTACTTAATCGCCATTGAAACACGTAATATCGAAGACGTGACGAAGCCGGTCAACCGGACCGAAAACGCCCGCCGCTGGACCCTGCCGCACGTCTTCGAGAGTTTCACTGCGCGGCAAAGAGTGAAAGTGATCTCAAAATTGTCTGAGTGAGCGCGCATACGTGCGTATCTCCGTAGCTTTCGTTGCGGGAACGCCGGCTTATGCTTCATAAACACGCGGGACCTGTACGTTTTGCAATCTGACGGGCAAAAATGTTTGCGCAGGTGCGGTTTTGTAACCCTGACTGCATTCCAACGGAAGGGACTGATCCTTAATCAGGCTCGCGCACGAAAATTTCGACGGGTCCCGAATAATCGCGTAACGAAGTCTGCTTGTTTTCTTCGTTTATTTATTTATTTATTTTTTTTGCCAATTAAACAGTTCGATCTGACTGTCGATCGATCAACCGTGATTTAGGTCAATGATGCATTCGGGTTATTATTGGACTTTCGACGGTCTGATATCGATCGATGATACCGTGATTTATTTTAGATTATGTTTTAGGCAATATCTGTGGTTTGAACGTGCGCCGGGTATTTTTGCGAATAATTGCGCGTAATACTAATAAGAATACAAATTAAGGTCGATTAGATAATTATGGATAATTGATGTAGATAACGGTAGAAGGGAATTCATGAGTTTTAGCAGCCATAAAATCTAATTCGTTATGCCTGTATTAAATAATAAACGCGTTAATTGTTATAACGGTTATTAAATAGATATTCCTTTATGCCACGCTTCTTCTTCACATATTTTTCGTTATTAAAATTTCAGTTATATATCCCTATTACTTTTGTAATTACCGTAAAAAAGGTGAACGCGCACGTATCTTTAATAAAAATTGTGGGCCACCATAAATCTTTCCTTTCAGTTAAACATATTGAATCGTGTCAGAAAGATAGAAGATAAAGGCTTGTTGTAACATACATTTCAACTTTAGTAGTAAATAGAATGGCCTGTCAAAATTGTGACGCTTTGTTTATTTCAAGATTTATATCTTGTATATTGTCCACTTGTCTCTTATTGTACTGACCGAGAAAGAGGAAAACCCATAGAGAACAATGACATGTGAAATCGGATGATTGCAGAGAAAGTAGTATGAACTGGACGGTAGAGTATTACATTCGATCTGCTCGATCGAGACCAGATTTGCTGATTTTGAACACCAGATAACAGTTGCGTTAAAAAGTATGAAACATTTACATTAATCACAGTTGCACAGCGGTTTCTGTGCCATTCGACTTTCCACACTGCAACTCTATTCAATGTGAAACGAATTTAAATTCAATGCACACGAGTAAAAGTAAATTGGCAACTTGTGAAAAACAATGAAATATCTTTGAACGTCAATCATTCATCTTTAGATTAATGTCTAACATCGGAAAATGACCCATGCAAATTTTATCTGCATATCTGTTCTTTTATTAAATCAAACAGGATATCCGTATCGATATCCGACTGACTTGCCATTTGGCGTCTTCCTTAATTAATGTCTATTCGCCTCAATTATCTCTCAAATAGGAGTTAGCAATAATGACGGTGTTATATTTAAGCAATCATTAATTGTATATTAAACCCAATCGGTGTGATTACAAACGGGAAGCTTCTTTATTATACGGGACACATCGTACCTTCCTGTTACGACCTCCATTTCTTTATCTAGCGCGTCGTGTTAAATAAATCCTCAGTCCTCACCGACGCTTTGGCGAAGATATGCATATTCAACGCATAAGCAAATCGAGGGATGCACATCTTTCATTTCATGAAAATTAATTTTTATGATTTCATTAAAATTCTATTCCCGTTGAGAAAACTATTATACAATTTTGATAAACTGCAATAAGTATGAGTGTGAGTAATAAGGAAAACGATTTTTATTTGAACGCGAAAGTTGATGCAGTTTTCCAGGTAGAGAAAGATTTGTAATGCCTTCTAAAAGATTTTAAAATAAGATTCTACATTGCAAACCATTAGATATTATTCCAAGTACAATTTGAAGATGGTCAAAAGCTGATAGAAAAAGTGCCATGAATTAATAAAATATGTACTTTGGTGTTGGGGAATATTAGGAAATAATTTGTAACGAATGTGATGCTAGTATTCGGCGTAATATCAGTATCAATATGGCTGTCGACGATTATGTCACATTATTAAGTCATTATGATGCGATTTATGTGGAAAAGACGGTTGAAATCACTTCGTAGATAGAGTCGTTGTGTATTATATGCGTTCCAATTTGTAATATCTTTACTCAGAGTTATAATACAAACGTTGAACGTAATGTTTATCCGAGCGATAACCGTTTTTTATTCACGATAAAATACGAAATGCGACGAACAAACAATCTAAATTGGACAGAAATCGAATATAGACATAGCTACTTTCCTAAGTTGTTATGGAATTTGCTTTCCTTCAATGGTTTAAATTAGGAACTCCAGTTCGCTTCAAATAAATCTCGTTGCAACGATAAAGTGTTTGGACCTGTTTACCCCGAGCTGAACATAGATCATTGGAACATAGAAACAAGCACCAATTGTAAGCTTGACGGATTTGTAATGAAACAGTCTTCTGAATTTGTTACTAATGTTTTGAAACTATAACATGTACAAGTAAATACATTTGATTTTAATTTGCATCCTTTTGTAGGATAAAGAATGTACCTTTGGAATAATATTCTATTCCAATTCGCTCAGCGTTTACTGTGCAGTAAATTACATTTATGCCATCCGAAATTTGGCCTACAGTAGTTTCAGTGAATTGACCACTAGTTTCCTTAAAACAAAAGAAATGCATGTCATAGAATTATCTGCGGATATTGTACGTCGCACAATAACGTAATTTACCGGTATATTTAATTGGCGATCCCCGCGAATCAGAACGAATCGGAAAACACCTATCCCCAATGTCGCCAATTAACTGTTGCACTTAAAAACTCATCCTGCAAGTACAAAAGAAGTAGTTCCGCACGAAACAAGATCCCATCGGCCAAGAAGTAAGATTAAGCTACAAAAACGAATAAAGAATCCAACAAGCGTAAGATAGCTGCTCGCATTCTTTAAA
This sequence comes from Nomada goodeniana, assembly GCA_963969485.1. NCBI lineage: Eukaryota > Metazoa > Arthropoda > Insecta > Hymenoptera > Apidae > Nomada > Nomada goodeniana. Next base: position 15,276,786 of record OZ018300.1, on the reverse strand, counting down.
CTCGTTAAGCCTTTGCTCTCTTGAGCATTTCGAAACCGGCTTATTTTCATTTCGCGAAAAACGCATTACGAAGTTAATGCACCGAATCTTTCTCTTGTAATTAACGCATTTAATGAAATTGTATTCTCGTATCACGTTGATACAATAGCCGGTAGCTGTCACAGCACGTGTACAGTACATAATAACAGAGCTTGGTGTTTCATACACAATACACTGAACGATAGTAATTACGGTTTATTTTTCTGAATCATTTATAATACTAATTATAATTCAATCCTGTCTATCTTAATATCAATGGAATATTTATATTTTATAGTTTTGAAATTTAACTTCTGTGGTGTAATAGGAGATCCGAATGATATCCCAGCTTTCGAATACTTCCGTACGTATTATACGCTTAAATGTACTTATGTAGAGCGTACGATATGGAAACTTTCTGAATTTCTTTAGATAAGAATGAGATACATTTTTAATACCCACGCCAATGCAAATATTTCAATGTTACAAGTATAGAATCTATGATAATATTTTATTCGTTTAAAATTACTTAAACACTTATTTCCGAATTTGAATTTTTAAACACCTTTCCAATATTTAACTTGGCACTGCCCCATTGCTTCGGAAACTTATATCTCCCTTAAGAAATCTAGTGGAGCGATACCAAACTTTCAGCCGTCGTATAATTTTTGTATAATACAAATTTTCCATTGTTCAAATAAATCGCCTGAAAACTTTACACTTCTTCCAAACCGTCTCATTTGAATCAATCAACACGAATGTCCAAGCTTGTACTTGTTCAAATGAAATCATTAATCAGCAAGTCAACTGGTTTTTATCATCGAAACGAATGATGAAGCGGAGAATAACGTCACCGGTCTAAGGTGCATCCCCAATGAGATTGTACAACTTGTCAAAAGCAAAATCCTGTGGATGCTTGATTAACACCTGTCGGCTGTCGCATTTCTTTTCGCTCGTACGCAAAAGGAAAAACACAGTACACGTGTCAAGTCGACAATAGCATGACAGGGTATAACATCTAATAACCGAGGTCAGGGCGCAGTAGGCTAGTGGAACAGGTGATAGAGAGAACAGGTTGCCCCACTATCGTCTGTTACGCATCATTCCGATTATGTTTGACTATCGCCAGCACACTTTACAGTTACGATGGCCGGTCCCACCGGTCCCTGCACAGGTTGTTACTATCCGGCCTGGAAGCCGTTCTCTTCAAAACTTTTCAATCGAATCGGGAGAAACTCCTGGCAATAGCCGCAATCGGGCTGGTATGGAAGGTTTGAAAAAGTGTGGAGGTTTCAGTGAACTTGAAGGCACGGCTTGATTTCCTGTCCGCAGACAATCTTGAATTCTCATACATTTATCGCGGCGATTTTTCTAATTGAGCGACGATAGTCTGTAGAAAGTTTTGTCCGCGATGATATTTTACAGATCGTCGAAAGTAGAATATTTCGATAGAGGTGTGCATTAAGCTGTTGGAAAGCTGATAACGAATATGCATTAATTTGTATAATTTTTACGATCCTGCATTAATTATCATAGCCTGTGCAGCGAATGTTTGGACGTGTACTAATTTGTTTGAAGTCCTATCCGTCATATTGGAAGAATTTTATATGAATTTAGTTTATTAACAGGTTTGTGATTCAAGTTGTATGAAGATTAACCTACGTCTCGTTGTGAGAATATTAAAAAGTGACCAAGAAGTGCTTCTGTTCTAACGTTGCAAATTCGTAGATTCAAAGGACATACACCTCGATGTGTGCTTTGAATTGCTTCAAATACATTTATTATTATTGATCGTTTGTTTTAAGATAAAATAATGGTTTGATTTCAAAAGTCGTTCGCAGAGATTGTTTCGGATATAGTTGAACTATATTTCAATCGTACAGAACATCGGTTTCAAGTTCATGGATGTGACCGTGCATACGTGGTCAGCCAGTTTATTGAATCGCTGCTTAACTTGAAATCAGTTAATAAATATATTGTCCAGCACGGAGAAAACAAGAACTTCTTATGATAATTCAAGTTTCTCTGTTAGAGTTCAGAATTTCTTCCTGATTTCAAGATGGAAATGCGGAAACTCTCAACTGTTATATATCATCAAAGGAAGCACATGTCTCGTGCAGGAATTTCACTAAGAATCTCGCGTCCACATTTTTAGGCATGCATGCATAATGGGATTAAATTAATGCAGAATCAAATATTTCAAATAAAAATGTTCAAATTATGATAAACATCGCGCCCAAAGCAAATGGTTTGTTCATCAAGAAATTTACTTGAAATTAAAATTTAAGACAATTGAAGCAACTTGATAACGGATTTGATTTAAAATAGACATTAGTAAACTGTTATAATAACTCGTTGTAGTTATAATGCAGGCAATAAATTGAAAATAAACTGTGTCAGACTTTACGTAAAAGTTCTGAAATTTAAACCAGATCATACTTTCAATTATGTAACGATAAGCGATAAACGGTATATCGTTTACCTTTTGTATCGCGAAATCGAATTGCGTGATGCTATTAATCCACTACAATTATCTACAAGAGACTTGTCTCGAGATTCATTGATGTACGTCACTTGCAGTGGAATATTTGCTGCAAGTTGGGAAATACAAAATCATGACGAAGAACGACGTCTTCTAATTATTTAGCGCGAAACACGTTTGTCCAATTAATTTCAAACGATTGGGAAAAACTGATACGAAATTCTTTCACGTTCTATTGAGATTAATGGCAAGTTGAATGCACTTTCCGTACATTGTATCCCTCGCGAAACAATGCAGAAAATATAATAAAGATGCATAGCAAATGAACTGCCGTTCATTTATGAATAATGTAATGCTGCGCCGCAAAAAATATACATATAATGATGCACAATATTCTGAATGCAAAAAGAATGACCGAGGGCAAGCCTAAAGTTTCAAGCTAGGAGAAACCTATAATAATTACAATGGATATCACGCAGAAAATATTACTTCCAATGTGAAATTCGTAATTGTGCAATACCCATCGCGCAATACCCAATAAACTGAGATTTATTTGACTCTTAAATGGAACAATTGCAATTATATTGCGTAGAAAGTTGCCCAATGACGACAAAAAGTGACATAAATAAATGTTTTCTAGCCATGAATCGTATAATTGATATATTAATATTTAAAATTGTACCAAAGAAATCCTTAACTGTTTAATACCTACTACAATTCATTTTCAGCGGAATCATTACATATACATATTACGTATGCACATATTTTTATTGCGACGTGCGTATCAGCATTTTTATTTTTTATCCCAACCTAATTGCAATCATTATGATCCACGTATGTGAGTATCTAGAGAAACGTGACGCAGGCAACCCGAAATTTCGTGTGGTTTCATCGTGATGCAATAACAGGATTATGCAGTTCACGCAAATCATCAAATTGATATTATCTTACCGTGCTTGAGTTTTCCATTCTTGGAAATCAGGAACGAGAGGGGCCCGGATACCCTGTCCGTACAAAGGCCGTCATGTTGACCCGTCCTGGGGCCGAATAGTGCATTTCTTCCCACCTTCATGTACTGCTTGCCCATTTTCTGGGGCGAGCTGATCCCAAACAAAGATCCTATGAACTTCATCTTGAATTATATCGGTCCAGTGGTGTATGGTGAGAATCAATTGCAGAGATATAAGGTGTGATTAGCACGTGATCGTGTTTTTCCGTTAAAGTATCTGAATATTGGAGCACCGTCTGTCATCCGCCGACGATGTAAGATATTGCAAATAACGTTGCAGATGGAAATGGTAATATCAGGATGTGGCCCGTTTATGTTTCGCTCGTAAGACTCGCGATAATTTAATTAATTAGATAAATTTCTGCTCTGTTTGTTGCGCCGTAGAAATCTCCGTCACTGTTAATCTAGTATGTGTTACGTTTGGAAAGTATTGTCTCACGTCACTTCTTCGAACATTGTTTCCGGAGATGCACGAGATCTGTCCTTAAAACACGATCGACAAACATCGTTCGTTGTTTTTTTTTTCTTCTTGGCAATAGAGACGGATTCTTGCCCTGCCTTTCGCAATTTCTACTTTTTCCTTCTTCTATGGCTCGCTTTTCCTACTCGTTAGTGAGCCGAATTACACTTTCACGATCGCTCTCGCGTGATCACAAAGATAAGTCCGGTTGGTATTCGATCTTGATGATCTTTCACGTTTTCCGATCGGCCGCCGCGTAATTTGATGTTTCGCCTGTCGTTTCCTGAAACAGAAAGGTAAATCACCGTTAGTTATATGGTAAGTTGTATGGTGTTAACGGAACAGTTCGTTTGATAGATATAAATCTTAAAAGAACAGATATTTCCGAGCAGAATCGACTTCCAAATAACATGGGTTTGGGTTTAAATAATTGTGTGTGCACGATATTGTTGCTCGTGTCTATATTAATTCAAATAAAATCGAGGAATATGTTAAAGTTTAGTTCAATTAAATGTGTAGTACTTTTTGAGTTGTGTATCGGATAGATTTCATTTCATGTAAAATAACTTTCGATGTAATACTTAAGTACGGAACTATTTATTTATTTTATTCGTACTTCTTCGTATTTATTCGACGTACTTTTATTCGTAAAAGTTTGTCGATTAAAATGTGAAGAAGTTGCCGCACAAATAGTCACGGCTGAAACGTTAGAAAGTAGCTGAGAAATAGTCGCGATAAAAGAAGTCATAAAAGCGGCTATTAAATAAATACCACAGATGATTTATTATTTCTCGTGAAATTTCATTGAAAATACCTCGCCTATTGCTAAATACAGGCGGGTAATCATTTATAATAATCTGTATTTTAAATAACTCTCATTCATTCTAGCGTACGCAGCGGCAAGTGTTCAACTCCGTTTGGAAAACTGAAGTCCGTAAAACGTAGCAGAATTCAGAATTGCAAGTCTAGGGAATCGTATACGTTTCACGCATTTTTTAATGAAATCCGATTACGTCCTGTCGGAACTAAAGGCACCTGCCTTAGGCAGCCATGATATTGTAGACGTAATTAAAATATTAAATGGTTGAATTACATTTGTAAATCAATGCATTCCTTCTCAGGAAAAAAGGATAAACGTTAACGTCTGAAAAAATGCAGTCGCGTTACGTGCAGCATCATGTATAATTAATACACTTAATTTTCCTTTTTTCTATACTTAAAAACGCCATTTATAGTCAATTATCGATTTTTTACTACGAAGAAAAGTGATATATTCCATATGTGACATATTCGTAGATGACGTTTCAATTACTCTTCTTGCATAAAGTTTATGAAGATTCCTTGCTACATAATCATTAATTCAAGGTGGATATGCATTTGCTGTATCGCTGCGAACTATTTTACTGCAATTTTGAATGTGACAACCAATTCACCCGATCGAGAATGTGCTAACCGCAATAAATTTGCGATCTCGCAATCATTTATGAATGGTAGTATGTAATGCTTATACCTGCGTAACTTCCATTATGAAAAAGATGTTGCTTATTTTTGACATTACACAACGGTCTTTGGGATCTATTGGTCCTCCATGGATTATGTCACCATAGTCATTACTGGTTATCCGGCGAGAAGTTGCCTCTTACAGAACTTCAAAATTTCGTAAATGACAATGGACGGACAATGACGGATTTTTTGCTTCTTGTAGAGAATTTCGGTTTTCTATATACTATGTACACTCTGGTGCAATCATCGTGCTCCGTGTTTCAGTAATTTTGTTTCTTCGTCTCACGTGCAAATTATTCTTATTCGCTTTCAAAAGATCGGCGCCGTAGAAAGTGTAAATAGTGGTACTTTTTTTTTTTTTGCGATAATCGAAACTCACTTCAACGTGTAGTATAATAACTGGGTTAAAGGTTGAATGAAATAAAATTTTAAGCAGCCCGAAGAATTTGTCATGAAAATATAAAAGCATGCCACGAAAACTAGTAGCAGCACATACACTTTCTCTATTTGTTAACGTGAGTACTTTTTGTTACTATTTGCTCACGTGGTTACATGGTGCTGTGTTTGAGAAAGTATCAATGCACATTTCTCCCATGACAGTATAATGTCGCATTGTATTGCACAATCTGAGTACTTTTTACATCTATTCTCGCACGAATTTTCCGTTCTAGCATGTTATTTGCTGGATCAGTCACACGTCGGCGGGACACGTGACAAAGAGAGTGATTGAGACGAATTGAGACCAAGTGTCGGACACGTGGATCGAGGAAAAACCCTTTCTTTCTAGCTCTTTACGGTATCCATTTGTGTTATCCATATAAATGATATATAAAGACAATATTGCATAATAATTTCGATGGATGTATCATTTTATTTAAGCGGCACAAATTTTAAGAATCGTTTCACGAAATATTTCTTTAACATGCACCGAATATTTATCGTACTGGTAAGGAAATAATCGAAAGAAGAACCGAAATGTTGTGACATATGATAAACAGTTACGTGGGTGTAATATAATATTTTTTCTTAGTATATCATCGTATGAATCACTTTTTTTATCGAGAATGTACGAAGTCCAATGTTTTGCCGGAGGTATTATTTGAAATTATCCTTTATTTACTAACAAGTGCGAGTTAACGATATTACTGTCTGATTGGGATTTTATTCATTAATTCCACGAATCTGTTCTTGAAACATATGAAACAGAACTTATAAGAACGTAATTATGCAGTCGCTTGTCGTCCCGAAGGGTACCCACTCGTGGATACCTCAAATAAGCTACTATGAAAACGATTTCAGCAAGTTACATGCTTATCTTGTAAATTCTTGATTTAACTTCCAGTTGAAGAATCCGCATTTTTAACACTTGCATGCGAAAAATAGAAAGCGTTGTTTTGAAAAAATCTGTTAATCGGTTCAACATACTTTACGTAATAGATATATGAATACCTTAGTTTGACAGAATTCCTTTCTTCATTCTCATCAAAACGACATTGATACTCTGCTATTGGCAGGAATCCTTCTATCGACTATATTTAATGAGTATTAAATTCGACATAAACCGAAGGTAACAGCTAAAAACTAAACATAAGGGTATTGCTTCTTGCACAATATTATTAAAAAATGGAATGAAAAATCAATTTGGACACTTGTGAGCATGTTAGATGACGATATTTTTCTATCTGATGTGTGTGCACTGTTCTTGATTCATTTTACAAATTCCACGAGTATTCAGGTTTTATGAAGTATCGATTAGTAATGATTTCACTATAATGAATGACACCTCTACTTGGGACACATTGGTTGCTGGATCTTTTGATAAAATTATTATTAAATTGTTGAAAATATCAATATGAAATATTCTACGCAAAATACTCTTAACAGTACACATATTTGCATGCATCATTTTTTCACTTCCCAGCATGGACGTTGAAATGTAGTAAGATATTATAAATAGAGACTTGTGCGAGTTAACGGTAACTTACGATAATTTACCAGGAAAGGCTAAGTGGCCCGGATAAGTAATCTCTAACGAAGGGATGTAAATAATATTGTACCAATGATGAGAAAAGGAAATATTCATAGAGAGTCATGCAACGAAACCGTTACATCCCTGAGGGAACATGATTCTTAGGGTATCCGAGATTTTCAGATCAAGAACACAGTACGTACAAGAACAAATATTGTATTCCTTCCTAGGTATGTGAAGGTATGATTACGTTTGTTTTGAGTAAACATGTTTTCATAATACATGATCAATAATGCTTTGTGTCACTTCTAATTATATAGTTACAACTAACAGTAGGTGCATGATATTCAATCTTTATGCGTGTACAAACATAAAAAGGGGTGTGTTTATGCAAAGTGCATGTATAAAACATGTGCTTAAAACGTTTGTTGCAGATAAACAAGTTTGCAGCGTTCAGATTGGAAAAAAATAGCCTTGTTACAGAATTTTTCCAACATTTTAATCACGTGTGCGTGGCAATTAACGAGTCTTGCTCAATGTAAAATATAAATCGATACTGCAAGTAGAATTGCCGCTAATCCCAATTCAATTATTATCGGACATGGTTTTATTTTCCACTTCATAGGAAGTTTCTGTTAACAGGACGACTAATATTTTGCATGCATGTTGAGTACAGCGATGGAAATTATGCGAGACGAGTATTCGAAAAATGCACGTGTAATGCTTAGATGTAACAATTTGGAAAAAAAGCCAGCTGTGATAAAAAAAATAATCATACATTTCAGTAAACAACCGGCTATAATGATATTCCACGAATTACTGAGCTTCCACATATCTTATTTGCAGGGCACGTACGTATTACTGTATTTTTTCAAACAGCAGTGTACTCTTGTTGCGGAATCTAAAATCAGCAAATAAGAAAATACGAACGTTTAGCTGTCTAATTGCCAGCGCGAAATATCTATCATGTCAATACTATTACGTATTATTGCGCATACATTTACATTCGCGCGTGTTAAACCAGGTACAATTACTGCAATATGTAGTAGATTACTTACATTATTTACTTCTGTTAATGAATTATTAACAAGACTCCTCGATCATCGTGGAGGCACACAACAATTTTTTGAAGGGTGTTGCATTACATTGCTGCCCATTAAGAGACATGTTTTCGATAAAGAAATTCTCAGAAATATTATTGGGATACTATCATTTATTAAAGAATAGAAACAAAAGATTCCAAGAATTAGGGTATCCAGTGATTAGTATATTTAATTTTAACCTTTTTAAGCAACAATCTTTCGGGATTGTGGACTAAAGAAGTCTTTGTGGCCAAATAGTTCAGACGCACGGTGGACGCTGATTTAAAATGAAAGCTCGAGACACAGTTACGTGTTAATCGTATATTTTTAATTTTGTTTGTTATATCGGCTTTAATATGACGTGAAACGTGTTTATTTTCGAGCCGATTATGTTGCAGGTAAATAAAATTATCTGCGAGATAAAAAATCTGGACGAGAAACGGATAAAAAATGGAAAAACATTTACTTAGCAGGAGTTGATAATTAAATGCAATAATTGATTTTATAGTTCTTATAAGCCAGGAGAAAAACAAATCTGACGTAAACGTATGACATTTTTCTATGACCCAGGGGCCAGTAATTACTGGAATTCCGTATTAAATACATGATTAGAATACAAGCAACTATCGCGTTCGGGTTAATATCTACAATTAACATACAAAAGAAGTCTATATATTGAATAGCGATAGAGTTTTCGTTTTTGAAAAATGTATATTTAAAACGAACGTTCTTATATTATATTGAGTTCAAATCGTTTTTACAGATCTCAACGATCCGAAGAAAGTGAACCCTGCAATTTCTCCGCGCGTAAAGCTTGAATTTAACTTTCTAATTTTTCCATCGGAAGTTACAAAAGCCAAGAACAATGGAATCGTATTTTATTAATCATGCAACACTATTATGTAAAATAGGAACACCTCAAGCAATGCTTCATACGGAAAAATTAAAAGGACTATTGTTAACACCCTTCCAAATCAATCCCTACAAACATATTCTAAGCAATCTATCTACACATTTATATTAAGTACACGGAATGTCAATTAAAAATTACAATTGAATTTCTGAAACCCCCGAAAATAATGTCGTCCACCTTTGCATTAAAATCGTAACTTTAAAAACGTTAAAATCACGCATCGTACTTATACTCAATACTTTCGTCGCGAATGGTTAAATGGAAATAGTATGAAAATAATACACCCTAAATGTAAAATAGAGACAGATTTTGGATCCACGAATGAACACAGCCATTTCTATTATTCGAGCAACACAATTCCGGCCGCGACTAGGAAACACGCACAAGTGTTACATCACAAAAGCGGCCCGCGATTGCGCCGAAGTTTGCAAAACTCGATAAATTAAGGGAGAGTTACGTTGGATTGCTCCAAGGCCTTTAGAAATGTTTAATGATCATGCATGTCCGCTACAAATGCGGAGTGCGTTTAGGTACATACAGATACGCACACGGATGAATGTGCATGCGCTCGAAATCGACAATATTGTGTTGTCTACATCTCTCCTCTCTTTTACTGTCGTTCGTTCTTTATTTCCATCCCGTTTAATACTCTTACGTACTTTCTTTCTTGCATTGTTCGCAGCTGCAGTCCGTTTGCCCTGCACTCTAAGCTTCTCGTTTTTATTTTCCATCCGGACACATTTTATTTCGTCCAATTTGACAGGCCCTAAAAACGTTACGAACTTTCTTAAGGTTCTTCGTCCTTACGATAAGAACGATGAGAGGATGCTTGCGAACTTTGTAAATTAATAATGATGCGTCAGCTGTATATAACATGCAAGACATTATGCAATTGTCTCGAATTTATTAGCGAAGTTTTTATGGCTAGCATAGGAGCGATCACTAGAGAGTACCTTCTTTTTAAGCTGCACAACTTATGCACAAAATTGCGCAGACTCTGTTCTGTTAGTTGTTTAGAACAGCATTTAGTAGTTTAAAAGTGTGTCCATGTATTAACTATATTTTTGAAATTGAACAGTAGATTAAGTTTTTCTAAACAATATACATAGTTATAAAAAAGTTAATGTGATTTAATCAGAAGTGTCAGAAAATAATAAAAAGTAATTATTAAAAAGTATTATTGAAAGTAAACTTGTGTTTCTACCGAATAAAAGTAGTCGATCTTACATACAAATATCTGCTAACTTTTGTTCAAATGAAAGTATTAATTGCTTGGCGTATTATATTATAGTTCGTCTTGTGCCGAATGAATTACATCTGTTCAGCGTTTTACGAAACACTGAAATCAATAAAAATATTTGATGCTCCTGAGACGGGGGTTTAATAGCATTTTTTCGCTGATTGAGCGCAAGACTTGTTACACAAAAGTGCAATGCGTGTTATTGCACTCCGATCGTACGAAACGTTGTAGAGAAAGTGGTAATGCATGACCGCGTTTGATTTCAGCTATTTTTTTACGTATCTGGAGCGTAAATCGCTCCTGAAAATTGGTAATGGCAGTGGTTTTGTGCAACCGAATTACATTTGAAAGCTACATTTACCTTTATCCGTATTAAATAGGATTACTTTCAATTTTCGAAATTTAAATTTATAAATGAAATGGTATTTAAATGACACGATAGTTCTAAAATAGGATTTGAAAGAAAACTACCTACTGAGCATATATCAACTTAATCATTGTATTGCAAATTATAGTACGATTAATAATTAATCATTCTAATTTTGAATACTATTTAATAATATAGAATAGATTATTATTTTTGAATAATTCATCGTTTAATATAAATGATATTTTAAGAGTTGCTAAGGTTACAAGAGTATATTAAATAAGAGAAATCCGATTTCAGTTAAGAAATTCACTTTAGTAATTGCTCTCGGCCTCGGTCTTGTGGCAATAAATAAATAACGTGACATAAAAGAAGAATATATTTGTCAACATTCCATTGTAAAAATCTGAGAAAGCAAACGTTGTTGTTGTGACTGTTTTTAAGTAATAACTTTAATGGCAGTGTGACGAGATAATAACTCAATTACTAACATTCGACAAATTTGTCAGTATGTCTAATGATTTGTATAATAAACAGATAACAGGTTAGTTGCAACGTACAGGAACTAAATTCTTAAATACGAAGTTAAACACCACGAACGATATTCATATGTAAAATAGTATATTGTTCCACGAAGGATAATTAGCTAACATTACACGTTAGCTACAGTACGATCCAAGTTATGCAGATAAATAAATCCAAGGATTTATTACTCTTAAGGATGGAAGAATTAAAAAGTTAATTGAAGAGTACAAATGCCTTCGTTTCGAAGAAGTCTACGTCAAGAATATTTATTGGAAAACAGTGTTTTCTGCTACACATAAAAATACTGTAAATTACGTTTAGCACAAACGAGACGGACCAATTGAAACATAAGGTAATAACGCCGAAACAAGCAATCATATTTTCCTGTTCCTACATTCCTCTCTATTTTTGCGCTTTCCATCGTCCACAATGTTAAAGTATTATTCACGTGCCAACGGAAATTTAGAATAACTGTAAAAAAATGTCTGAAATTAAGTTGATTATCAAAGTGGCACTACCTCCGCGATCAAAGCAACTCTCGATTGCTGAAGTGGGCAAGGGAGTAACAAAAATGTAATTCTTCGGGTATCATAAATATCTATTTAATCGGTCTGTTTTTCAGGAGAAACGGAAATGCGTATAACGGCCACAAGGACGAATGGCCTGCACAACACAGAGTTCACGGGCTGTCTATTTACGAAGAAGAAACTTGCGATTCCAGACTTTCCATTTACAACGGTGGAGAGGGATACGCTAGAAGTGTGACGCATATTTACCACCGTTATTGCACCGAGAACTTAAACCAGACCGCACTGTCACAACCATCCGACGTTTCCAAAATAAGTGAAAAGCGCGACGTCAAGGGTGACGTCCGCGAAACGGGCAGCCTGCGTGGTAGATTGATTTTACAATCACATCGCTGAATGATTTATAGTCCCTAGCGTGCGACATTACAACAATAACAAGCTTTTTAATCTCCCCTGAAGTTCGCGTCCGCTTCTTTTCTTTTGCTCTGTAATTTTTTCTCCACTCCGGGTATTTATTCGGTACAATTGTATCTCTTAAGAGGCAATCTACATTTTCCACGTTTATTAATGTTTCACGTGGTACTGTACAAATGTTGATGACAACTGAATGATATTTATGTATCAAATATATTATCACGTGACAAATCTTTATTACGCATTTTGTTACACGTATTAACCGTTACGTTGGATATGTTTAATCTATACGTGTTTAAGACTTGTCGCCATGTACATTGACATTAATGCTTAAGTAAAAATGCTTTCCGGGGATGCTTTTAAACACACATACAAGTGTTATGTAGGTACGTATGTAGCTTCATTACACAGTCAACACGAAAAATTCGAGATTTTCAGAAATGTAAAATTTTTGTGCTAACAAAGAATTCTTCCAAGAAACATTTGCCAGGCAAATCCCTGATCATCCACATGTAATGAGGCGTGAGCAATGTTTTTTAGCTACAATCGCGATTACGAAACTTTTCAGCCGATTTTTTTATTGTTTGTTTTGCAAATCATTACCACAAACAGTCTGAAGCAACTCATTAACCGCGTACACCGTTATCGAACTGATGATAAAAACTGCTATCTATTAAAGTAACAATTTTCTAATAGTAAAGAGAGAAATTTATTCCCCTGAGATTGGTCAACTTTAAAACCAATCACGGTTAAATTTCATTTGTTCCGTTTTCCCTGACGAATTATTTGTACTATAGAAAGCCACTAGACCATGGCAAACAGCAGATCCGTTGAACGAACTGAACGATCCACCAAATTCAGAAAAAAATGTACCAGAGCTCGTTGTCTCAGTCAGTTTCCAATTACATCTAAACTGTACCAAGGATCGTAAAATTCCAAATTTCCAATTACTGAGTTAGATATAACTAATTAATTGCACATCGATGCTAACGATCTTCGATGTTTACGCAACGTTGAAAACCAAATGTACAGGACAAATTATTTAAACTGTTTGATATTCCCCCTTCCCGTATATGAAATCTTTTTCTAACATTTCTGTTTTCGAAAACAGTGGCATAAAATGTGCGTACGAGGAAACGAGTCACAACTTTTTATTTGTCTACCTGGAAGAGGAAATCCCCCTAGTCAGATTGCATATTGTTACGTATTCCATACTTGAGCGTCCGGTCAATTGAACATCTCATTTGCATCGTGCATCAGTATCCGTCTGTGCGAAGGCAAATTGTACGCCAGGTTGCAGTCAAAGTCTGATTTGATGGGAACGCAATGAACCAGTCTTTGATACGGTCGTTATGAGAATGATGAGGTGAGAAAGACACACCAGACGCTGAATTTGATAATAAGTAATGTACCGTTTCACAAAGACGTTGTGAATCATATGTGCGTATTCCAGGAATAATATATATTCCCCAAAGTATTTATGTTGTGCCTTGAGTTCCGTATATTTCTTTTATTGTTGTTGCCTTCATTTCGAATAATTATGGGAAAGAAAATTTGAATTATTGACACAGGCACCTACGTAATATTTATGATATATAGCTTCGACCATATAAAAACTAGGTAGATGAAATGAACTTTTACAGGAATGCACAGAAATCTAAGACAGCAAGGGATAGAAATACTGAGATCTCATGCATTCCAGAAAGGATTAACGCGGAAGCATTTCTTCCAAGCTTGCGGTTTCGATTATAACCGCAGCTTTGTTATTTTAACGCTGTTTACATTCTTACGAACGTCTGCTTTTTCGTGAATGATTCTTCGTAATACTCACGATTGCATTAACTTTACCATTACATCATAAACCCTCGTTATCGCGCGGACAAAGATAAACTATGGAACGCTGAACGCGTGTAAAGATATTGTTCGTACGAAACACCTTGTTTATCCGATATTCAATTAACATTAGCACGTCATTTTCCCATTTATCTGCCTTGTTTTCATTCGCCACTAACGCCCCTCCTTTCTACTAAACTAATCAAATGCAATTAAAAGCAATTCACCGCACCTCCCGCCAAGAAGTCAGTCGCCATTTTTTAACGTAGCAAGCAGTCTGCAAACCGTACATTAATTAACTGATTATACATAGATTATTACAAACTAATTGCAGGGGGGCAAAAAACAAATGATTTCCCTTTAGACGACCGATCGCGTTATTTACAATTAGATGGAATACAACACCGGTGTAACATTAATACGCACGCTCCAACGTGCGTTACCGTCTAATGAAAATTTCGACGCCTTTTCGCGATGCGAAAAATTATCACGCGATCGCGAGCAAATATAACCTGATAATAATCTATCGGTTCGAGTTATCGGCACGCTGTTAGTAGACTAAAATATTCAAGTTCACTGGCCGTTTTTCTTGTTCGTACCTGGTTGTATGTTCAGTGAAACCAGAACATTTGTTTTTCCGTCTTACGTAATAGTAAATAAAGAACAATATATATCGCTGACCAGATAAACAGCTCGTAACGTAAACATTTAATCTTGTGCACTTGGGAATCGATTAACTTTCACGGATCGTTATATGATCAGTGAGCCGACTGGTTTTGGCGAGAGGTAAAAATCATAGAAACTTTGCATACCTTCTCCTGACTCATATACTACATGCGAATATGCAGCCCCCCCCCCCCGCCTCTCAAATATAAATAAATTTGTCCGTTTTACCGATGTTCCATTTTCTTTTAACTCAACGATATTTATTTATTTGTCCACGTAATTCGATATCTTATTTTATGTCGCCCGAGGCAATAGGTCGGTTCGATTTTTATACAATCATTCTTCTATTAATAATACAAACGCAATTGTTGTTGCGTTGTACGAGTGATTAAAGTAATTTTATAATTATATTGTTCCGAAAATATTTCTCCACCTTTCCATTTACTTTGTACATTCTTGATAGATATTGCTTTGAACATTTTCGAAAATGTTACCGAATTCTTTGAGTTTCACTTCATAATATTCTTTATCAGGCAATCCATTTTCGTATCGCGAATAAGAGCGATTCAGTTGACTTCATTCGTCGATGAGAAATCCGTTTCATCCTTCGCGCCCATCGTTCTTAGCAATAAGAAATAAAACAATCCTTTCCTAGAAAGCAGACGCGTTTCGTAAGTAACACCGAATACCATAATTCATAATGTGCCTATACCGCTAATGTTTCCAGGGATTGCCGTTTTCATTTACAATTCCATTGAAATCACGTTCTGTTGCTCATCATTTACCATACACATACTTCTTGAATTTAAAATACGTGAATCACTATAAACGGCATCTAGAATTGATACAGCTTTATAAGATATTTAAACAATTAAAAGGAGACTGTGCTTTTAGTTTTGTTCTACGACCGAAATATTTGTATACCAGATGAATTGTAAAAATAAGTCGAAGGGAAAAATATAAACAACCGAATACATAGATACGTGCAATACATTATACGCAGATACATAATTTGCGAAAAAATTTAGAAAGCGCAATTATTTATCATATCCCGTGTCAGCAAGTAGTTTCATGGCATTGAATTATTGCTAATCCCATTGCATAACAAATAAAGTTAAAGAGGAAGGAAAGCTGTGAAAAGTGAAACTGAAGATTCTGTCGCGAAAAGTAATAACAGGGTTCCCTTGAGGAACCAGATTGATGGTCATACGGAATGTAATGTAACAGTTTCCCCCTTGAATTAAGTTTAAAAAAGGAAAGATATATCTTCGAGGCAGGTAAGATTCGATGTCGGAAGGAAAGTATCTACCCATTTGAAGAAACGCCAACTGGTTTCGAACAAGTTCAACTACATCAAGGTATCGGATATTCTATATCCGGAAATTCTTGCAAGCATACTTTCCATACATAAGACGACTACTGAGACATTCACTCATTGTCAGTAGCAGAATTCTCATTGTAACACATCAGATGATAACAGTTATGCAATATATTCCTCTATATTAATTTGCTTCTTTGCATTGAATAGTGCAAAGTCCTGTAGCGAAGTCTTCGATTAATAAAGTACAATTAAGTATCATATAAAATAATGGTATTATATCATTTTTATCGTCGATTAATTATATTCGTTAGAATAATGATTACGTGAAATGCAATACAACAACTGCAATTGCGATTACGTACGATATTAATACTTTAAGATAAGTATGCAAGATCTCAATTTTAAACACAAATCTTTGCATCGAATGCAGAACAACGAAATTAAGTACGCAATTCTCCATGATTTCATTATCCAAACTGCTTTAATCAGTAATGAAACGTTCGTCGTGCAATTCGGACGCTATGTAAATTACAACCCTGTAGTTTCGTGAGTGGTAGAAAGTTTAGTTAGTACGTACACGGTAGGTAAGTAATCAGCGGATTTAGCGGTTACATCTGTGCATTAAGACCATATTATTCACCAAATTCAAGTTTTCGCTCGTTGTTCTTTAAGTTTAAGGTTACATAAAGGAGAGTATTTCGACATGAAAAAAAAACATTTTATCTCAAAACGAACAAGTTCCAAAGGAACACAACGCTATCAAGATCCATAAAAATAAAGAGAAAGTCAAGTTTCATCTCCTCTTTTTTTCCCTCGACATTGCTTTACCATTGAATTCACTTTTATGCAACAGCACTTACATCATATTTTCGCTAAGTCTTATCAAATATAATTCAAAATCAGATTGGGAGTACTTTTTGCATCAATTGTCGTTTGGCAGATTAAATGAAGTGCCTTGTAATTAAGAGGAACGAAATAACCCTTGTTATAAGCTGCCGATGAAGTATGTGCCACATCCTCTTAATACAATTTCCAGAAATTCTGACCGTGTCTCGACAAGCAAAAAATTGATGGGTACATAAAGAGAAAGTAATATCTTTGCGAAATACTTCTCAGGGTGAACCACACACTTTGATCAGTTTTATTGCTTCCACGCTGGCCTCGTATTGAATAATAAAGTACGCAAGTATTTTATTCTGTGTATTTTTATAAAAAAAAATTGCATAGAAATTTGTATAAAACGTTCAATCTCTTTTAAATTAAACAGTGAAAAGTAACGTTGCACTTGAAGATTGAAAACACTAATACCTTTACCGCTAAAGAAAGTTGTGATTTCTGAATCGATCCTCAGCTTTGCAGGAACGCGCTTCGAATATATGTTTATAATAGGAACGAAACAAATGTGCTAGAGAATTATAGTCTACAGTTAGATCGCGGTTAAAAATTCTTGACAGTGACCGATCAACGTTACGAAGCAATTGAACTTGTTACAGTAGCTGCAAGTCAACCTACCGTGAAATGACAGAGCAAAACATGTCCACATAGATGGAACAATACGAATGAAAGTTTACCTGGATCGTTTCATGTAAAATCGACTGTAAAAACTGCTCTAAATAGCTGACGTCAGAAGATACCGTATTGTCCGTATTGAATATTTTTATTTCGCATACAAATTATATAACTATATTTGACTGTTCAATGTATGAGATTTACCGATGTAAAGTAACTACGGGAAATTGGAATGCAATGTAATGCATGTCCACTGTGTGTTCTTATTAAATTTATCAATGAAAGAAGCTTATCACAATACTACTAAGGAACCTCTGAGTTTTAAGGAATTTGTTACTTTCATTTCTTGAAATAATCACTCACGAGGGACTAAAAATACTTTACGTTGGGCAAGTTGTCATATTACCCCGAATACAGACTATAACGTGTCACGATTTTCCCTCCTCTGATAAATGAGCAAATTATAAATCACGATACACTTCGAACCTTGACACCTTTACATTGAATTCTGTAGTTATTTATATCGATTTCATTTTTTATCCTTACTGGAAAACATTCCTTCTTTTTTTCATACACAAAAAAGTTCAAATGGCTAATCCTATAGTCGCTTAAACTATAAATGATTGTGTCTCTCTGATTAAGTTATAATCTATTCCAATAACAAGTATTTTATTTCGGATCGATCTCGATCCATTTCTTAAATAACAATTGAGATTATTGAACATTGAAAGGTTGCTTTATTAAAATTTTGAAACCATATCCAAATATTTATTTACCCGTATTTTATTATAATAACGATAATATAATTCTATTCATTTCGGGTATCTATTAATAAAGAACTTTACGTTTCCTAGATGTTTTAATACACTTTTGATTTCCAACAGTCACCGTCATACGATTTACCCATTTAGATACAAATTATTCAACTGCTTCTGCACATTTAGTCACATTAACGTCGATCCGACGAATTCCGAGGTGTCGTTATTTTAGTTAAGATATTTGTCCGAATTGCAAACAGACGCATCATTCGAGGCGGAAAGAAATTTTACTTAAACTTTACGGTATTCGTTAATGTGAAAGGTCAGCCTTCTATGAACTGCTGGATTCAACGCTAACGTAGTGCAATATTCGAAACTGCACCAATCTTTTGGATCGAAAGTTCCGTTAACTAATTTTTTCCCCCGTTAATGATACAGAGCTAAGTTCATAATGGAACTTGCGTATGCGAAACGAATGACAGTGCAAAAGTGAGATCCCATCGTCGCAAAAATAAGTAAGGCTTGAAGAGAAAAATTTACCTCATCGTCATCTAATAAAATTTCTGTAATGGTATATAAACGTACCTCCAATTTTTATTCATTTAAAAGACCGTCTTATGTTTCGTAGGTATAATTCGAATGGAAAGTTGAATATTTGGTCGTTGAACAACAAGAATTTAGTATAATACTTCGTTTTTCAATGTGAATCGTCGTACTTTATGTTCGGAATAAGAGATGCAGCTTGTTACGTGAATTTTCTCCCTCAATGCTGCACGATAAAATATTACATTCAAGAAAGTTTCATATAGTAGGTTTCGAGGATACATGCAAACCGCAGTTATTTTATACATATTACTATAATACGTTTAGTACTATCCGACCACATCGAAATGGGGAAAGAAAGAAATTTGATATAAACAACAATTAGAATAGATGTACGATATAATTCCAATTTTGTTACATATAAAATTGCATGATAGGTTCTGAATAATTTTACTGGAATATCAACATTATTAAATCAGCACACAATAAAGTATGTATCGTAAATAAGTCATTAACGCGTTACTTTCTTTAATGAATTATTTACTACCGTCAATTGGCTTATCAATTTTCATCAAACTCCATTCATGGACACTGCACAGGCGCATTGACTTAATGTGGATAGACGAAACAAATCAAACAGTATCGCACAACAGAATACCGCCGATCATTAGAAAGTCTAAAATGTCCAATTCATTGAGCCATGTCGTCCAAATTCTATACCATTTACTATGATTCGTACCTGCGGCCAATATATATATAGAGAGAGAGAGAGGCTTCAAAGTCATTGAAATGAAGCCATTTGTAAACAGACCAACCCACACAGTTTAAAAAATTTCACTACATTTTCACGCCGAACCGAACAACTACAAAATATTAACGAACCTACTGTTGCATATATTCATATATAAATGTGGCGGTACAATTTAACAAATATATTCAAATAAGTACATACAGACAATAACATAGGTACAAAAGTTAATCACACAACTCGATGACACAAAGCAACCAAAAATTTGCACAGCAATAAGCTAGAATTGATTTCATTTCCATATTTTGGACGTACAAACACCTGCGCCGCCCACTTCGCGTCATTCGCGACATTCTTTGAAAATCGAACTTTCATCGTACGTAAAAAGGATACCCTTCAATGTGGGTAATATTAAAACGATGTCAAATAAAAAAGAACAAACGAAAGGCAGAAGAAAGACCAGAAATTGTTATCTCGCTGGCAAAGAAAGATTCTCAATAAGAATTTCTCTGAAATTAATCCAGACAGTATCGTTACTGAATAGAGTTCCAAACTTCTAGCGGAAAGCCTACGTTTGAAACGGTGCTCGTAAAAGGATAAGGACGTAAGGCAGTGCTGTTCGTTCGTGGACCATGCTGTTACACTTACGACCCTATCCACTGCCCTATTCCGCGTAACGTCCACATTCTTCGCCACTTTCAGGATAAGAAATTATTCATATTTACTTACGTAAGGTCGTCGACAGAGGTTCCCTGTACGCGTGCACAACCGGGTTCATTAACTGACCAGTAAAATCCGTCTTTATGTAACACACAACAGTTTCATAGAGGTGAACGAATGGAAAGAAGAAAATCACGGGAGGCAGGTTTCTCTATCGCGGAGGTGCTACACGTATTTGTCGCTCGTACTCGTTTAAACTTGCGATCGCCGTTTTCCTCGCTAAACGATATCCCCCACAGTATTTCCTCTTCGACGGTTTCGCGTCCTTTTCCACGTTCCAACCAGTCAGGACTATCAGGTTCCTCCACTGACCCACAATCACCATCAGCTTCAACTGCAACTGACTCTACTTTTCCTCCAAAACGATTTTCAAAGTGAAACTTCCTGAGCGTCGACGGGCGGAACTTATTAAACGCGAATTATTTGCAATTTACTATTAACAATTTAAACAAATGCTGCCAGTTATAATATATATATACATGAACAAATGTGAATTGTAAGTATAACAAAAGTGATTGGAACGTGTCATATCGAAGACCCCATGTACTCTAACGACCTCCCTCGCGCGTACACTTTCCTGCCAGATTCTGCCGAATTCAAACCAAACAATTGATTATCACGTTCCAACGAGAAACAACGGGGATTCGGATTAATAGATCGATCACTCTCGCGATTGGAACAATCGAATTGTCCTGACAGGCATAAAACAGGGTCCCGTAGTTCGCGCACAAAAGCTAAAAGGGTTGTCCAATCCAGGTGTCAGGCTTTCGATATCTCGACGGCTCGGATGTAAGGCCAGATACGCGCGTGTTCTTCGATCTAGTCGAATCGCGAGGTGAATGAGGAGATAGTGGAACAGCAGTGCAGCGTGGACCACGGTAACGAGAACGCGGTGCCCACCAGCCGGCAAAGAAAGTGGTAGGGACAGGCAGGTAAACGTACGTCCCAAAGACTGTCTCTGCACGCGCGCATCGGGCCCCGTCTCTTTTAGCGGATACTCTTTCGCAAAATGAATGACCCGTCGGCGTTCGGCTGTGCTGACTAAGTATGCTTTCATCGGAACGATGCGAAATGGGAGCCCTTCATACCGCGCGAACACCGTGGATTCAACAGAAAACTCGATATAATGTGGACCGTGATTTACGTTACTTTCAAATGCGTTCCAACCCCAGGACGAATTCGTGGCGGTTTTCTATAATGAACGGCGTTGGTTGGCTGGCTCCCCTGGGTGTCCTGTGAACCCTTTCTGTGATCGCTCTGATAGGGTAGACACGGAGGAAGACTCGTGAATCGTTCAAAAGGCCGCCTGAATATGTAGCTATGGTTTATATGCTTATTTGTTAAATGGTCGCGATGATTTATGGGAAGATTGTTCGCTGCGCCGTCTGAGACACACTTCCGCTATATAACGTGCTGGGGAAAGAATTGGTTGGAAAAGTAACGCAGATAAGATATGGGGTTCGTTGCTACCAAATGTGCGTTATGAAATGCAATTTTGGTATACACGATTGTATATATGTAGTTTGATATTGGATATTACGAGCGAATAGGCGATATGGTAAGCAGATTGATTATGTGCATCGTATGTGTATTAGTGCAGAATACATTATGATAGGACATCATTTTTGTAGCGATCCGCGATTGGACCAGTTTGGAAGTTAATGAGATAGATAGCGATTCATAAGTGTGGCCATGATTTTACGTAGTATTTGATAGAAAATGTAAATCGTACATGCGCGTGTAGAGAAAAATGTAAGTTATCGGTTATCGTGTCCCAATTTCGAACTGAGACGTAAACATATGGCTGAAGTGCAGCAAAATATTGAATGGCTGATTGTGATTGCACATTTCTCGTTTCATATTGGTTAAATTATTCCGATACAATAGGATATAGTTTGTATTTCTTTTACGGAACGATGCGTTAGTGTAAAGATACAGACAAATGTGATTAAGGAAATATAATAGTACAAATTGTTTCGTTTGCGAGTAATGCATTTATTTTTCAAAGTATAATAAATTTATGCAGGATTATGCAGGATAAACAACATGGCTGATTATTTCCGAGAGAAATTATATCGAACGACAATTTCGAACACAAATTAATGACATTACATGAGCCTCAGGAAACGTGTCATTACTCTTCCTATTTAGATAAGTGTTTTAAATAAACCTTTTGCTCGGATGTTTTCTAGCACTTTTATTAATAGAAGTCCTATTTACTTCTGACAAGCTATGATGAACTCTATACTCAAAGATTAAAGCAATATGTCGGAATCAAATAATGTGCGCATATTTATAATTCGTATCTGTCCTCCTATATAAATAGAAAACCGTGCAATGCCATTCATATCTTTGATTGCAAAGCTTTCTGTGTAACTTAAATTTATCCTAAATGCAAAGAACCATATAATTAATTACAACTTATAAATAGAAATAGAATTTTTGTGGATAAGGATATAACAATTCGGCGTTTAACTAAATCTTTAAAAAATCACATTGTCTTCAAACGGGTGAACGGAATAGATTTTAACTGTGCATATTTTATATTTTTGTATTTAATATTTGTTATTTAATTGGTGCAAATATACTTTGCACGTTTCTATGAAGATAATATGACATTAAATATAATTTTTGGAAATTCCGTACACTGAAGTCTACATGGACTATGTTTTTAATTCATGTGGCTCCCATTTACACGATCAAAATATGTCAGAATTCGAAATACGAGATCGTTAAGCCCTAATAAATTTCATTCATTTCCAAATCTGTTCTGTAGTTTATTGTAAGTGTAATACACTTTGTCTGAAGCAACATCCGCCACAAAGCAGTGCAAAGCTATTCGTATATTAACGTTGATGTCTCTATTACTCTTGTACCATTTTCAATCATACACAATAAGAATATAGTTAATAAATGTATGTCCTACTTAAACAAGTTTTTGCATGAATGTTACATATTGGTTCCTCCAAAGAAAAATCTGAAACTTGCGCATCAACGATATGCAAGGTGAATGTAACTTTTTAACTTTCAAGTTTAATATCTATAGTCGTGCAATCCGTAGAATGTAATGACGTCGGGTAAAAACATTTGCTATCAAAGAGACGTCATTTTCTGCGATTTCAACAAAAAATATATTTAATTTTACGTAAAAATAATGCATATCAACTAGACGGTAATGTCATGCGACATTGTATGACTGAGAAAAGTGTCACTGTCGTAGCACTTTTTCATTATACAGGTAACGCCAACCAGAAAGCATTTCTTCGAAACTGTGATAGAACAAATAGATAAAGCAATCACGATGCAAAGGCAAATTTGAACGGACCATCAACGTGAAATTTTTCAATACAGAGAATATTATGGAATGTTCTTCCACACTTTGTCATTTTTAAATAATGAAATCATCATGACGGGTTCTTTTTTCTCTTCGAACGAAAATATTTGAAAACAATACATCCCCATTTACGTTAAGTCTCAAGTTACATACGTGCGACATACCTCAAATATTTAAGACAGTAGAATATTTCCTTATAAGTAGATTAACAAATATTTCGACACAATTATTGGTTTGTAACTTATGGATTATTGCAATGAATTCTGTTTCTGCCGATGCCTGGTCTTCAATATAATTGTTTGCATTTAATAGTTGAATTCCACTTATCCAAAGGTACAAATGATACATTGGTATACATATGAAGAAGTGAAACTAAAATTATATTATATTAAATTGTAAAACCGTAACATTGCATAAATGCACTGGGGTTGTTCGCAGGTGCAAAGAAGGGAAACAAAATTGGGCAACAAACAACGATTTTGAGCAACCAAAAAATTAGTTAATCCTGCGACTTTCTCGTCTCGCATGCTTCACATTAAGTAACCAATTAAATGGGCTTTCATTGCTCAAACGCACTTGAACATCGCAATTCGCAGAGTCCTTGGATAGAGAAGAATTAACATAAAAGAGAAATTGTTTTAATTGGTTCTATTTTTTATTTTTTCAAAAGTTTGGGTATTACTTGCAGGAACCAAAATGTATGTCTATGTCGCCCATTGTTAACTCACTTATGTTTTTTTATCTACTGTACTGCTGCTTGAATGGTGTAAGAATTCTTATCATCATAGCATCTTCCTTTTTACGCAAGTATAGCAAAATTTCTGCAAACGACACCAATTGTAAATGACATGGTAGATAATTCTGAAAGACATCAACTTAATTCGTTAATCGATTTCTGTGAAATAAATATTATTATTGCGCGAGAAGGTACAATATATAGCGTTAACGTGAAACATACAAATATTAATAATTCTACTTGCTAAACTTTTCCTATACAGGGTGTCTATGATATTAGTCTAGGGCATTTTTCTCTCAAATTCTACGTTTGCGAGGGGAATAGAAGAGGATAAAGTTTTACAATTTCTTTACACGTAATACGGTGACAGGAACGAATATCTTGTATCTGCAATAGTTCCCATGTAATAACGATGACATGACCGTTTTGAAATGTACGGCTACAATTTTTTTACACCACATGAAGGCAGATGTTGAAACGAATTCAATGACCTAGGTTATAATGGAATTCAATGTCTTGGAAAAGTTAAAATTAAGGGGACACATGGAATTTTGTAACGCTAGGCTTAATTCTATCACTTTGCACGATCACCAAATATTCTCTTGAAGATGAGAAAATAATAGACGTATTCTTAATCAGATATTGAATTTTCATCATTGTGTTACCGAATATGTCCATCTTATTGCATATACGCAAGACAGTAATCATCTTTAACTATTAAGAAGCCTGGCAACCTTGTATCTCTTAATGCTTTGGACAGAAAAGTTGGAGAGAAAAGAAACGTATTTACGCTGACAGTTTGGCACCAACAGTTTTAATGTATTATTAAACTATTAAACGGAAGTACATACATGGTGTATTTTGAATATACGGTTTTCCTTTTTCTCATTCGAATTAAAGAGGTGAAAGTACGTAATAATCTGCAGGTGTCTTGTGTATATTGTATAATCAGGATCCGCATGGGTAACCTACTTCTAGGGAACTGGCAATATACCTTCCGAATTTGTCACCACTTTTTTATACCCGAAAAGCCGGACAGGTATTTTAATAAAAATTTCAATACAATTTACTGTGACGGGTTTTACATAATATACAAGCGAGGTGCTTAATTTTTATTTACATTAAAACGGGAAAACGTTAAAGTTCAATTCAAGCTTAAGGCAAAATCAGTTTTGTAATGATCTAAAAGTTGACTGGGAAAAATGTATCTATTTATAGATATCTTTCCATTTATTTTTACACGGCTTCGATATTTATGACTACAGGTGTCGTGCAATAAAACAGCGAGGCGAAAGCAGTGTATGTAGAGTAACACGAATTCTGAAATAGGAAAGCATTGCTACATGATACTCTAAAGTCTAAAGGATTCGAGCATCTCTCCCGGTTAACAATGTGTGAGGTTCGAACATCCCTTGCTAATAGATAGTACATTTACTCCATGGACCATCGCGCCATCGTACCTCTAATTGTAAATGAATCTCACGGGTATAAAGCCGATTAGACACATATGTACATGTATAATAGGTTAACGAGGCATACCTGCGCTTAAATAGCTGATTTACTACACAAAATGTATCTACAATATTTACACTCGTGTTTCCAATGGTAAATTTCTCCAGAAAGAGTGTGAGTTAATGTAGTTGCGAGTGTCCCAGTTCGATTGAGATATCCAGAGTTGTCTATACAAGGTGCCAGCTCGTTATACGAGCGAACGTGTTTGAATTCTGATCAATTTAAGAATTCTCAGTCCTCGTGGAAGTCGATTGAGTCAGATCCAAAGAACCTTCGGGCCAGCAATGTAATTGCGAGAGTATTAGAGAATGTTGGGAGGCGTCAATTAATGCGAAGCAAAGAAAAATAAGAAGGAAACTATGAAGTAAACGAGCCTCGGGTGGTCGAATTCTTGAATTGCTGTATTATCCGATACTATATTAGTACAACACACAATATGTTCCAAGAAGCCAAAGTTCACAAGTAAATCTCCTTTTTGATACAGGAGATCTAGAGCGCGCTGATATCTTGGTTGCTGATTCAACCAGTCACCCTGATCAAAACTGCGAGAAGGTACCATGGTGGTTCTTAGGTAAAAAGGGGTTGCTCAGAGGTAGGCCGAAGTGCAGGACACCCGAGTGCGTAACTACCCGTTTACTGTTGGGAAATATGACAGTCATCGGCGTTTATTACCTCGAATAGTACATTTAATTGGACGATTTACTGTTCAGGATATTGTTCTGCCCTTTCAGAAGGGATGGTTAGTAACTGAGTCCGTGAGCAATTTACTGTTAGAGAATAGGTATAAGGATAAGCCATTGGGGACCTCTGTTTTAAAACGGGAACGTAATGCACTGCAATCATTTTTTTGTACACGTTATACTCTAAATGGCCATAGTAAAAAGACAAATCGGCAACTCTATTTTTTATAAGTAATTTACATTGTTAAGCAAATTCGAGGATATATTACGCATATTTTAAATATCCTTACAATTTGATTCAATACTACTATCACGTCTTGCCGTGATTAACAAAGGTTTTTGCATTTGCATAATGTAGTTATTAGATGATAACGCTATATGTATATCTTCTTTATTTATAAGTAGTAGTATCACTGACGAGATATACGAGATATATTTTTTTGGCCGGAATTCTTGGAGATCAGAGGACCTCATTACCATTTCTATGCCACTCATAACATTACCAACAGATTATAGAAAAAAAATGGAAATTTCAACAATATTAAAGATATGCTTTTACTCTTTGCCGCTGGAAAAGCATTAACACGTCGACTGCGGAATTAAAGCAAAACCAAACACGACTACTATACATATTGAGATCAGTACTGTCTAACGAAACTTTAGTTTATATGGAAATGCAATTATTGTTACTTTCCAGCGAGCTCGGACAATGATCGTATACGTAAATTGAAGCTAGGAGTCTAAGGTGTAAGCCTCAACAAGTGATAGCATACGATGAACCGTTGATTTATTATAAATAATTAAGGATGTTGAATAATAATTACGGGCATCGTCTGTCCAGGCGAAATAATATCATTTGTTTATAATTTCTTTAAAAAAATTCAATTATCTCATGTTCTACTGGGCCGATTTTAATCGAGGACGTCTTAAATTACAGCTATACATTCAAGGAACAATCTGTTTCACTATTAGAACGGCTCACGTTTATAAATTCGGTGAAATTTTCAAAGGGATTGTTAAATTATTTATAAAAAATAAACGGCGAATGTAGCATTTGTAAATCGTTTATTGTCGTGTAGCAGCATCCTTTACCTTCATTTTGAGCACTCGAGAATTAATCTAGCGCCTTCAGAAGCAGGGCTAATTGCCGTGACCCGCAGCTCATTTTTTCCGATTCTTCAATTGTTAATAACTTCTAAACCAGAAATGCGATATTGTTGAAACTAGTGGAGATTATAGATATTGTTCGTAGCTTCAATTTAAGGCCAATGCGGTTCAAAAATACTCACTAGAAGCCGGGAAAAACGCAATTGTTTAAAATAACGATGTAATCCATGAATTCGGTTTCGGCGGTGCGGTGAACTGCGAAAAAGGCCGCAAACGCCAGGTGGCGCCGCATGCTTGATTATCGACTTACTGTGGGGCATTAGAGTCGCAATACCATTTCCGGGGAACATACAACTTTACTGATAAAATCTTAAAAAATTGGTATCTCGGCTCCTGGTGGTTATTTGTTAACAAATTAAAGGGAAACGAATAAGCTACACGAGAAAAAAGATCCCCTTGCTGTAACTATATCCAGTTGGCCAGAATCACAATTTTAAGTGCTTAATTTTCTATAACAAATGAGCCCACATGGAATAATGTTCACACCTATTTGGAGATTGTAGCTGATACCCTTAGCTTTAATTTATGTCCGTCGGGCCCCTGGACAAAGTTACAGCAATAAGACTGTTATACGTGAGTATCTTATTTTTTCCTTTCATTTGGCATCTCACAGATTAAAAAATAATCACGAGAAGCCGAGATATAAAACTTTATTCATTTTTTATATTTTACAAACAATTTAAACATTTGTTTGAAAATTACACGGTAACTATACACTGGAGCTATTCTAAACTAGAAAGAGATTGTTCCTTGAATCCAGAGCTTTCATTCGAAATGTCGTTTATTAAAATCGGGAAGTCGGCAAGCTGTCTTACTTACTGGAAGTCGATAGAAAAGGCAGCATTGATAAGAAAAGAGCGTTATTAAAAAAAGTGGAAGAACACCAGTGTTTTCAACTTTTCGCAAACGCAAATTAATTTTACTGCAGTTACCATATTTGTCATATTATAACATTCCCAATTGTATGATAAACGTTGATGTAGGCACCATTTGTTACTCATTGCTAACTTCAAATCTCTTAAACAATTCTGTACGAAGTCGCTCATAGTTTCCCAATATTTAAATTTGGCGCGCTACCAAGTTTAGTAAATATAGAAACAGTAGATGTTGTAATACTTTTTAATTCTTCGTTTAATATTGCAGAATTTAACCTAGTATGAAATTTTGAAAATTGGCGAGAATTAGTGACGTTTTATACATTACATTTCTGCGTACGTATTCTCGTACTAATAATAGGCATTGTATTGACACATCATCTTCAACAAATTAATCAACAACGAATGATTACCACTCAATTTTCCATATTATTTTACAGTATACCTATTTCGTTAATGTTTCGCATATTTCTTTGAGCTCTAATTATAAATAAAAAAAATGTTTCCGAAACATATAGGTTCATTTTACTAATTTCTCTTTGTTAATTAAAACATGGTACGGTAAAATGATCGATAGTCATTTAAAATTTGCATTTCATAAAATACTATTTCCATTTATTATTTTATGTCCAAATGTAATTCGTTTCATGGATAATACCGTGTGGCCAATGAAATACTCTATTAAAATTACTTCCCCCATCACTTGTATTCATCTGCCTATGAATACGGGGCAATAGCAGTTAGAGCAGCTGGTAGCCGCAACTATGTCTGTAGTGGATAAAATTAAGCATTATCAGCGGAATATTGAAAAATGCGATGACAATGAGGATAGAGTATGTATTGTTGAATCCATTTTCGTCTTCTACAAATCTCAGCGTATACGACGATGCGGTTTTATTAATGTCGTTCAGATATAACCTCACAAAATATCTAAACACAAATGCAGCGTTAAATGAGCAATACATTATCTTGAGAAATTTCACGTACATATTGTAAAATACACCTATATACATTTATCTTCGAATAAAAATAAATATTCGTAATATTTATTCTATTGCATTTCCATTTTGCATTATTCCTCGTTGTGGTACTGATTCTTTTAAGGCTACAATATTTAGTTTTGTTTGGCAGCTGTTTTAAAATTGATACGATTTATATAGAATATCAATTATAGCAAAAATATATTCCATGTTTTATGTCTCGTTCGCTGGTGGTATTCCATTTTCCGTATTTAACTTTTATAATTAAAAATTGCATTAAAAGATTCGTGTACATTGTAATATATTCATGGAAACTTGTTGCAGATACTACATTGTATTTCAAAACTTTCAAATCTACCAGTAACAGTACAGCATCTCCAAGAAACTGGTGTGGGACGTACAGTAAACGCTTTAAGGAAATATGACGGCGGTATCGGAGATGCAGCCAAAGCACTTGTAGCCAAGTGGAAAGCTATGGTTGCTAACGAAGAGTCTAGTGAAGGGGAAGATGAAGATGAAGCGTGCGTTCCAGATGCGCCTGAAAGCTATAATGATAATCGCGAGTCCCCAAAACCAGAAGAGAATTCTTTAAGGTATAATTGCACATTTACCTTTCATTCTATCCGCGTTTGATGTACACAGAAATATATTTAAATAAAGGACACATATGCAATCTTGAAAGGGGCATCACGTTTAGCGTAACACCCATATTTTATTAAAGATTTATGTATGAGATGTAGTTTTTAGATAAATATTCAACTGGTATATTGTTTTGTTTATCTGCGATGAAGATCTGCAATATAAACAGTACTCGAAGTTGGGGACGAAACATATTATATTTTTCTCAGTATTTCGAATATTATTCAGTCTGGGAACAAGTTATTCAAATGCACAGTTTTTCGAGATATCAAGTTACTCAAAGAATATGTTAAAAATTATTGTTTTACAGATCTTTCTTACAGATTGTTATTTCATGCCAGCGATAATTTCTGAATATAAACTGGAGACCAATCGAAAAAAATGCGTATACTCCGAAATTTTTTATTTTGTCCTTAATCCGGCAGTACAGATGTAAATTTCTGAAACGTAAGTACCCTCGTAAAGGTGCTTATGATTTCTGTTAAATCTGAAACAGTACAGATCCAAAAAGACATTATTATTGCTACATACTATACAACAACAAATGTTAATATACAAAAATAACTAATAAATTAGTTATCAGATCAATCGTCTGTCCCTTCTGCCGTATCTGTTTCCAAACATATATTGCGAATGTTCTTGAAATGTTTTATGCATATATTAAAATTTGTCACAAAGGGACTTAATGTTAACATCTCTACTTTTGGAGCAAATAATTCTCACGAATTCGTTTCGAGATTCGACAATTAGTACATCTAAATAATGTATGCAGAATCTGGACTGTATGCCGACAGTACTGCAAAAGAAACAATAAACGGCAATGAGATTTTCTGTGTGGGGGTCTGCTAGACCCCCACATGTGCACAGCCGAGTTAAAAATAAAATTAGCAAAGTTTGGTAATGTAATATGTATAAGGTTGAAAAATTATTGGAAATTTCGGCCAACTAATAATTATTAATTAATAATTATATCATGCTCTGGGCTCTTAATTTGTCGTTGAATTTACGACATAGTTTAACTGGTATATGACTGAGCGCCCTCCGGAATTGCCTAAGAAGTAAGATTTGTATTTTTTGGGCAGTGAAAGGTAGTCGACGTCTTCTTCAAAAATTCTTTCCGGTTTACCGAGTAATTTCATTATACCAGTTTCATGAAATTTGGTATATTTTGTATTTCAGAAATGGCCCGACTAGTTTCTGGGCGGTCAGTCTGCTTGTATACATAATTCTTACTGATAGCGGACCTTGCATTGAATTGAATGAATAATAATTTATGGCGGTATTATTTAATTTTAATTCTTTTAAGAACATTATGGACAATCCATTTTGGAACGTTTAATTTATCAGGCACATGTATGCAACTGAATATCACGATTGGAATCTATTAAAGACCGGATAACATTATCATTCATCGTAAACAGTCGCATCGAATGTACTTCATTTTGCAGTTATTATTCTTTGGGATTTACACGTGCTGACGTTGTTCGAATCATTGTTTATTTTTTGAATACACTTTTGCTAGAAATATTTTTCAGTTTTAGATCCACTAAATCATTTTCTGAATTCGTATTACACGACCTGGTTAAAGTGAATCCTATTTTCGCGCAAAGTTTACCATTTATATTTCTTACGAAAATTAGAATTAGCTCGTATACAATTGAATAGCCTTACATTTTTGCAAAAAGACAGCCGTTAATTGGATGGATGTTATAAATATTTTAATTACTGTTAGACATCAATTATTTAGTATCGTGGGGGTGTAAAACTCTCCACCATACTGCTTATAATGAGAATCGGTCCGCGTTGGAAATTGTTTATATCCAACGATGAATTAGAAGCACAAGGCATAATGTAATTATCTAAAAAAATTATATCATTTTTGTATGGTTGTTCTTTACAATCTTTTTTGCTGAGGTTCCTGTTCTTCGTAGATTGGTTTATTATACCGATCATAATTTCATTGCGAACGTGAAATAGAAAGTTGCAAACTATCATATTCGCATTTTTCGTATTGGTTTCGTAGCGTTATATCGACAAATTTTCGATAATGTATAATAACAATTTGCAAGAAAAACATGTAAAAAGTTAATACTTGTTAATACATTTTTTAAACAAATCGCCCCTATGAAAAACTGTACACGTAGTTAAATTCGTTATAAAATAATATACACCTTGCGTTTAAATAATTTTTTTCCAAGTCGAATAGCTTCGGAAATATTGAAAAAAATGATTTATACCTCCAACTAAAATTGTATTAAACTTCGCTTACTATATTTAATATTACTATATTAATATTACTATACTATATTAGTATAGTGTAGTAATTGTAACTAATTACATTAGTGTAATAATTAACGAATAGTTTGATATGGGTATTGTTTCTATCAATCGTAAAACAATATAAAACGTAACTTCTTTAACATTGAAGATTTGTTATTTTTTTCGAAGTCCAATATGTGCAACAGTGTTCAAAATTCTAAAAACTATATCTTTTCACATTTTCATCGTAGGAAACTACATATATTTCGTTGATTTTTCAGACAAAAAAGTGAAGAAAGTGATAAACATATGCATAGGCATAGGTCAGAAAAAAGCGAATTGTCGCATACATCATACAATAATAAACATGGTCCCAAATTTAAATCAAAAGTCATACCCGTGGAGTCGCAGTTGAAAAGTAGCAATGATGTTCCTGGAAGTTCATGCAGCGATCTGGAAAAGCAGAAGAAGCATGATAAGAGTAAGCATAGCCAGAAGCATGAATCTAGAAGCGAAAAGAAATCTTCGAAAGATAATAATAGTGCCTCTAAGAAAGACGAAGTTCATGGTTTAAAGCACCATAGTCACATTAAATCTGAAAATATAGAAAAATACTCTGGTAGGACGCCAGATAGTAGTAGCTTATCGAAGAACAATGATGAAAATCAGAAAAAACGAAAGAACAATGATCCGAGTATTATGAAAAAGGAATACAAACGAAGAAAGGATTCGGAGAGTGAATGTGACGAGGTGAAACTTGATATACCTTCAGGTTCTGAAAAGCATAATAGTAGCAG
Organism: Nomada goodeniana; assembly: GCA_963969485.1. Classification (NCBI taxonomy): domain Eukaryota; kingdom Metazoa; phylum Arthropoda; class Insecta; order Hymenoptera; family Apidae; genus Nomada; species Nomada goodeniana. Next base: position 15,243,200 of record OZ018300.1, on the reverse strand, counting down.
CATATTAAATACGAGTCAAATAAAAGAGGAACCGAAGGATAAGGATGTATCGAGTAGAGGTGAAATCAAACATGAGAAGAAAGATTCTCAGGAAAAATCAAAGCCAAGCACTAGCAAACATCGGACCGATCCGTGTAGTAGTAAATTAAAAGACAGCAGCGAGAAACACAAATACAGGAGTGAGTCTCATGCAAGTCATAACAATGCTAAGAGAGTCGATAGTAGTAAAGAAACTTTGGAATCAAAACACGACAGTAGTTCCTCCAGTGATAAGCAGCATGATAAAAGTAAAGAAAGAAGCAAGTCAAAGGATCGTAAGGAAGGGAAGAGCAAACATGAACACAAAAGCAGCAAAGATTCCAAGCACTCGAAACATGGATCGAAAGAACCAAAGGATTTAGTCAAGATAAAGCAAGAAATTAATGGTGACGAGGGAATAGATTGCCATTCGGGTTAGTCTGCATACTGTATGTTATATTTAACACTTTGACTATTGAGGCATCGAGTTCACTGTTATTTAATCTTTATCATATAATGTCGATTAAATACTTGACAACTCGGAGTCACGGTCACGCGACGGCGGCCATCAAAATGTTAACATAATACAAACGAATATTTGTAATACTTGTTTACCTACTTCACTTAAAAGCATTGAATAAATTGCATTTCTCACTACATTACTATGTAGATTACGCCAAATTTTTTTAATACATTCTTTGCCAAATCGTCCCTCAGGGGTGCTGGTGTTTTCTGTAATAAGTAAAAGGAATATCGTCAAGCAGAGTAATACTGATCTAGAGGGTCAAGCATTGAAATAGCTATCCCGGTTTTGGAGATAGAAAAATATGAAATCAGATCGATTTTGCATGGTTTCAAGGAGGACATAATCTGTTGTTAACAGCTTTTTTGTAGGCGAATATATAGAGGAGATACGAAGATCAGGTTCTTTTTTTGTTTTACTGAAATAATATGGTTTATTTTATTTGTGTTTTAAAACAGCGATTCAACACGTATACAATGCCCTATGGTTGAAGGACATTTAAGGTCGTGCCAGGTGAGTTAGGATGGAGAATAATTCATAAATCAGTGCTGTTCGAGAACAGTATCGCGTTGTCACAGAAATTCGCGACGTGAAGATGACCGAGGGGCTAGAATCTTCATTTGACCTTGAATGACCTTTGACCACAGTTCGTATCTCCTCTACTTGGTTTTTATCGCCAAATGCAAGCGAGTTATTCAGGTAGCCTGTTTTAGGTACTGCACCCTGCATATTTGCTACATCTTCACCTAAGAACGCAACACTCATTCCGTAGAAGCACTGTTGTGATCATTATTTGGGCCCAGTGAGGATTATAATTTTATTATTTTACTTATACCAATACTGTATTATTTTACTGTGTACCATTTATTTTCTATAGTTACCTGAGGATAACTGGAATGAGTATAGTTTTCTTGCTTGGCTATTATTTGGATGTTCTCTAGTTTTATATTATATACATTGTAATTTTGTTGAAGTGTACAGTATTGTACCATTCATTTTATAATATCGTATGCGTTGGTACAATAATCGATTGATTTGGTTTTTATGAACTTATGCAAAAACTGTTGTGAAGTTTTCAATAACGTATTGCTTATTTGCACACAGGCGCCAGTTTCGCAGAGGCACTCGGTATGTGTACAAAGGCTCAATCATCGAAAAAACGTATTAATTGCCCGAATACAAGTATGGCGAAGGTGGTCAGACCAGAACCACCAATTGCAATGAGCAAAAAGGTTGTGGTGAAAGCTGATGTATCAAGTGAATCTTTGCAAGTAATTTATTTCAATTGTTACTATCTTTACTACTTAAATTATTACTAATTACTGAATTGTATTTCCTTAACTAACAATAATTATTCTTTAAATGCATGTTTAAACGAATTTCTGTAAATAGCAAACATATTAAGTATTTTATACAAGTATAAGATGATATATACTTCTGGTTACAGACACCGCCATCTCTTTTAACGTCGAACATCAAGTTAGAGCCACTGAACGTCGACTTGGCATCAACGTTACCAGAAATTAGTCCTAATTACAAGCCACTGCCATATGTTAATCCTGTCCATCGCAGAGAAGAGGATAAGGCTCTGACAGATGTGATCTATGTCAAGAATCAACGGTATATTTTCGATTACTCAAATTACACGAATATGCATGCTGATTTTCAATTATAATTGTAATTTTTTTTATTTACAGGACGAAAGTATATTCGGGGAATAAATGTAGCTATACTAGTGTGCCCACCCTGTTCGAAATGTGTATGAGGGTATTGATAGAGAATATTGATGGTGAGTTGTGATAGATTTGATAAATAGTAATAAACGTTACAGACTATAAACGAATAATTCAATTTTTCCATCTTTGAACTATTGTTCAGTAGTATACTCTATTCAGTATTATAAGCAGTATTAAAAATACTTCATGCGTATCTCTCTTTTATTTGTTGTATGCAGCACTTGAATTCACGGGCGGTGTGCCTTTCGAAATAATAAGACCTGTTTTGGAACGGGCAACAGCAGATCAGTTATTTATGTTGGAACACTATAATCCGTATTTAATAGACGATACAGACGTTTTATGGCAATTTCACTGTAATCGGGAATTTAGAACTAAACAAAGGGAAGAAATGGAAACGTGGCGTGAAATGTATATGGTGAGTAGGTTTCAATTAAAGAACGCGTGTTTAACGTTATTTCATTTATACATAATACATATTTCTATTTCCCGTAAACAGCGTTGTTTGGATGAGAGGGAAGCAAAATTAAAGACGCTTACCGCTAATATAAAACAATCTATAGATAAATCTGTCCCTGTAAGATCAACTAAACTTGCATATGTAGATAACATTGTTAAACCTCCAAGAAATATTCTCAAGAAACAAGCTAAATATGGTACTGCAAATTCGGTACCAAGTACGGCGTCCAGTTTAAAGAAAAAATTGATTGGCGGTGGTGGCCCTAACTCCGCCACAAATATTGCTGTTCCACCGCCACCAATACCTCGTGTAAAAGCATGTAAGTATTTTATATGCGACACAAATATTTCTTTCTTTCCTTCTGTTGCTGTTGATTGATAACTTGTTCGCTCAAGATTTATCTAATTTCATTTCGAACTATCTTTCCAGCGACTGGAATGGTGAAGAAAACGAAAGCACCGCTGATGGCAAAAGCGTTGCAATTAATAAAAGGACGCTACAAACGGTAGTTTATACAAAATTTATTAATGTTCGATTAATTAAATAAGACAGATTATTTTGTAATAGATCTCGAATATATGAGGTATTCGCAAGTCCGATTATATTATGCACTGATAAGGTAATATATTCCGAACAGAAAAAAGTTCGCACGAAGTTCGCATGCTGCTCCATGCATTCCGAGATTTACCAAATCGATCATGCCAAAATAATCGTTCAGTGCTTTCGTATCTACTGTAAACGCCGTAATTAGTCTCGTAAGTTCTACAGTAGAGGAGCACAAGTGTTTTGAACGATACTTACGAGACTTCGAAACATTTGGTTACAAAGGGAAAAAAGAAAACAAAAAAAAAAGAACATTGTCATGCAAATTTAATCGGCATAAATTAGCGTTTAATTAAAAGTATCCGGATAAAACTCTCCAAGTTTTCAAAGTTTCAATATACACATGCAGAACTTAATTGGAATGTTTCATAGAGTTATTAAATTCTTCGTTCTACTGTGTTTTATTTTACAGTGACATACATAATTATGTTGTTTTATTGAAAGTTATTGTAGTGAAAAATATTTATTCATGAAAAAATTGCATAAACCACGTACGTAATAAATATGTCCCATTTGCTGCTGTGATTCACTAATTTCTTTAGATTACAATTGTAAATATTCTTTGCGCGGTCTAGGGAAATAAATACCGAAAGGAACAAATATCTTAAAAACAATAAAATCCGAATAAAATTATAACGATAGGTAGTATTAAGAATGTAATCTATACTTTACGTTCTTGTATAAGTCATAATGAATCTGAAACATTCGTGATGTTTATTAACATCGTAGATCTATACAAAGTTAAAATATTATAAGCAGTTAATATATTTATAAGCAGTTAATGAAATGTCTATTGCATTGCACAGTAACTACATTGTCGTAAATTAAATAACAACCTTTGGGGCTAATACTATCCGGAAAATCGTAATACATATTCAATTATTTTAATCATCAGACCTGAATAATTACTTTATATTTATATATAAAGAATCGCTGTTACGTATAGGCTTTAAAGTTTCAACGTAATAAAAAAAGGAAAAAGAATGAAGTTTATACGTGATCCGAATACTTCGTATTCAATATTTTTCCGAATCCTTATTTTAAACACTAATGCCACATTCAGTGAAAATAGCTTTGTTTGATACACGACATATTTGCGACTATGCAGAGTTGTAATTCATTATAGACTTATATAATTTTATATAATTCTTATTATAGATGACGTATTATCTTTAACGATTAAATTATTCTACTGTAAGCGTATGATTCAAGGTTCAGTGAATTTTTATAAAGCGGACCGAAACGCCTGTGTTTGCGGAATCATGTTGAAATGGTATTTCTCGAAAGAATTAATAATTAATTATTTACTTCTCGTATTATTTTTAGAGAACGAATGGGACTCCATATGAAACTCCATGAACACCTAATATTGATTAAATTAATACTATTTTTTTTTTCAAAAATACCATTTTGACAGGTGGTATGCATATATGAATCCAATGCGTAGAAACAATTGCATTTTAATTGTTTTATCATCATGAAAGTATATAGAAATTTTTTAATCCGGATTTTGCAGGCGAATTAGTTTATGAATTTTCTTGTAATTGGCATAATATAAATATAGTTTATTTTTTTTTGTTATATATGCATTAATGATATATTATTTAAGGACTGTCACAAATCACTGTATATTTATATTAAATAATGGAAATACTACAAATGTATTGTACATCGATCCCAATGAAGGAAAAATTAAAGAAAGGGACAAAATTTGATTAGTTTTCTACTACTACGACTATATATAATTGAATCAGTCGAGTTGAGTTGTTAAATTTAAGTTGTCGTTAAAAAAAAATATTGTGTGTAACTTGTATGTTATGATCGTCATGAAACGAAATGATAATCATGTATGTAATCAATTTCATCTACATAGTGATGTTTAAAGTAATGTATTTATGTTTTATTTATAAATATGAAAATTTAGCGGTCATGTAAAGTATTTTAATTTTTATAGTAAACATATTGTTAAGGAACCAAGAATGAATTAGTGTTACTCCAAAAACCTAGAGACCCCATGTTCAATTATATGTTCCACTATTTGTTTACCACCATTTTCGTACCTCTCTCGCTTTCATAATTATGATTCTATTCGTACCAACGGATAATTTGCAATGTACAATGGGGTTCGTAAATTAAGTATTTTATTTTTCACGTTCATGCCCGATAGATTAGCCTGTTTTGTGCCGTTGAAAATGTAATTGGTTTGGTAAAACTTTGGAATAAAGTTGCAACGTTACATTGGAATATTTAATTGTAAAAAAGTATATTTTTTTTTTGTCTCCCCTGTTCTTTTCTTTACTGGATCATTATGTGTTTAACGATCGTTTAAGCCGCTCGATGTTACTACACAAACATTTTTTTGTTTGCACACGGATTCACATACTCTGCCCTACTGTATGCGAGAGAAGGAAAAAATTGGGTGCACTAAAAACAATTGTACTTCGTAATTACTATTCTGCGGTGTATAGTAGTTTTAATTTAAACGTACAATATTCGAAACACGTTTTCAAGGTGCTATTTGTTTAAGAAAATACAATTAAAAAAAATCGATGCTTTTATCCTCCCGAATGAGAACTCCCCCCTAAAGTCAGAACAGGGTGAATGAAAGTCTTTACGTATATAAAATTTTTAATTATCATACAAATTATTTCTCAATTCAGTGTATTACATTAAAGTTAATAAACAATTTCTAATAGAAATCTTACACCTTTCACCGCAAAACATTCATCCTTATTGATATTTTGCTTACATGTACATATACATAGGTATATAAGTCCCGTATGCATTTGAATGCATACCAACACTTGTTGATTTGATTCGGACTAGTATATGTAGAGAACAAAAAATCTGTGCAATCAGATTATTGTGCATATCAGATTATATATATATAATCTGTATATATATCTCTGTGTATATATATCTGTATATATATATAGGTCTGGTGAAACTATCCATTTCATCGAATTTCATAGGATTTTCGAATAATCGAGTAATCTGTCGAATAATATATATTTGCAATAAATAGTTTAAAGCTCAGATTCTACGTTGGATAAATGCAAACTATGTTTTTAATCGCTGTTTTATAGTTTTATAATTTATGAACGTTGAATAATTGCGATATTCTTTTCAGAACGGGAACGAAGGTATCAATCATAGGTCGCAATAATTACATTATCCGTTCCAATCGAAAATGACGTGGGCGATCATTAAGTACATGGTTATTGTCGTTGCGCTTGTTAGCATAATTGGAAAGCCCACCCTGGAACGAACGCATTCAAAATTATTTGTCCAATTAATTAAATTATTATAACACGAAATGAATTAGCGGAAGGCTCCTGTGAAAATGAGCTTAATTTATTCGCGATTTATTATTCGGTCTGAATTCCAAATTTCACTCGGGGTATACCATATTTGATATAATATTGGATCAGTTAATAGGTATTTTGTGTAATTGTATGACTTATAATTGTCATCGGCAAATTAAAGTGAATGATAATTGAGGTGAAATTAAAATGAGTTTATCCGAGCACGAATGCTACAATACGTATTGAATTGAAACCATACATTGTAAAGGATTACAATGACAAATATTCTGATAAGTTATGCAACCGAATCGATTCCCATTTTTACTATAAATTGCACTGCATTTACTTACTTAAAAAATTGCATAAAAGTGAATTTGTATCCGTGTTGCTCGGCGACGCCTACGCATACTACGTTAGCAGTAGCTCCAATTACAGTTGCATTTCCTGCAAATATTCCCATCCATTCAACTAAATAAATTATTAATCACAAAATTGCTCGACATTGAACCCTCGTTTTTATAAAATGTATTAATTAATATAACACCTCCTATAGTCGAAATTAATAAATTACTTTTAATCCTTATACCATTATTTCATATCATATTTTTATTAATTAAAAACTGTATTCGAATTGTTCCATTTGCAATGTTAAGCATATAACTTCCACTTAACAAAATCTCCAGGTTATTTAAAAGAATACAGTTATTTAATAGAATTTTCTGAACACGTCATCCCTTCTTCATCGTTACCATATTTATTGTTCCTTTGGAAAGCAGCAATATCGTTTGAAAAATCATTACAAAAACTTTCTTACCTCCCAAACAGGCGCCGAAAGCTAAAGCCCACACCAAGGGCTGCAATGGTAATTCTAATTCGCGATTTTGTGCTAAATTGGTAACTACCCTTATCATCATGGTTGACAGAGGCACGTTATCGACGAATGCACTTGCAATTGCTGATACCCAAAGTAGTAGTAATATAGCTACTGCCAATCGTGACTCCTCGTTCACAGACAGGATTATTTTTTCCGTTTGTTTTCCTATCCAAGTGATAAGACCCAGCCGCGAAAGGGCCTAAACATAAAATTGTCAGTATTAACGATTTTTGCATTACAATGATGATGTACATCCACCGACGACGCACAATGTGAACAGGAAATATACATATAGTGCGATGGTAAGTACAATTACATGTCATTAAAGTTATATATATCTTTTCCGATATTTGCTATATAGCTTTTGCAAAATTGAAGGGTATATAAATTGTAATCAAATACGAATGTTTTAGAATTTTCGTGTGCACTAAGTACGTTTCTTCATTCCCATCAATGTTCGTATTCACTGTGTAAATGCTTTTTACCCTATAGTTTCGATCGAACGTTCTTAACGATAGTATAATTTATACATGTTTCATACCTCCATAAGTACGAACAACGAGGCAAAGAATAATAAGGTGCTCCATTCAACACGTGCTATAAGACCTTCCAAATCTTCGCCGTCCGTTAAAATTAATAACAAAAGGACACCGACTAAAGCGGTCCAACCTAATGACATATGCAGGTTCGGGATGCTGTGCAAGAAAAATAATGTGATCACAAAGATCAACGTGAACCCAGACTTCAGTAGTAACCATTTATCACGAATTGGATACTGTAACAGAAAATTGTTACTAACAAAAAACCATTACACACACATCTGTGCTTATTAATATATACATTTTACAATTGCAATTACTCGTCTTGATTATCCGTCCATGACGTTGTATATAAAACAGTTTCTTAATTAAATATTTATCTATAATATTCATCTGTCGATATTGTCATAAATAAACGTTTGAGATTCGAAGGAAATTCTCATGCTGCCATAAAGTTAGAATTCCAACGAAAGCGGCATCAGAATTTCGACGAGATTAAAAATCATGTTTCATATACATAATTACACTAGATATTTATAGTGCAGAAACATTAATGCAATATATTTGTTTGATATTCACCTTTTCTTGAAGCTCCTCAAGCGTAGTTTTATACCTTTCAAGCGCTACGCTACCTGTTATTAGCTTCTTTTTTAACTGGGAAAGTAATCGTCTTACTTTTTTCAACAAAGTTTCCCTCACTAAATTTTCGTCTTTGCTATAACTCGACAAACTCGCTGCCGCTCTTTGCCAAACGGCAATTTCATGCCTCAATTCCTTAAAAAAAAAAATGTATGGGAGGGGGGGGGGAAAGATACATTTGCTGTGACTAATTCGTATTTTTGCTGAAGTATTTTAAAATTGTTATGTTAGCGTTTTAGTTCTGGACAGGATAATATTTTAGGTGAACACACGGATGTCTGTGTAACCACTGTAAAGATTGTGGGGGCAAGTTTTTTCTATCCACCCAACAATCTGGCAACAAACGTGGAGGGTGCATCGAGAAAATTAAACACATGCAAGCTTATTCTCAATTAAAATAAGAATCTCACACAATTTTCCCATACAAGACTTAGTATTAGAATCATTTGAAATACCTGTACGTCTGTCGGCTCGTCGAAATTAAGTACAGTTATATCGCGGAAAATGAATCGCAATTGTGCGTAAACCACAAACATCACAAGTATGGCGCCAATGCTCATATGCATTGTGAATGTACTAAAATCGATACCCTGAACAAAAATATTTTATCAATTAAATGATAATTGTGAAATAGCTTAATTTGCATTTGAATGTTTTATTCGTGATTCTCGTTAAAAGTTCGAAGTTAATGAAAATTGGATAAATTTTGTAGACTATTGAGAAAGTGCAACAGAATTGTTGACATTAACTAGAAATTATTTAATCAACGTTAATCGTTTTGTATTGCTGTCACAGGGTAAATAAGAGCTTCAGTCAAACCACCTATTAAACTAGTCGAACTTAATCGTGGATAAAATATTCATAGATGTCAATGGTCGAAGCAATACTTACATTATTAATGACTTCGCGGTTCGATGCAATAATTACGTTAGGCGGATCGCCTATTGGTGTCATAGCACCACCGATATTAGAATAAACCACCATGGCTGTTAATATCGGCACCGGATTTATTTCCATTACCTCGCAGAGTCTGATAGTCACCGGTGTCGTTAACAGTACGGTCGTAACGTTATCTAAGAACGATGATATGAACGTTGAGAAGAAGCACAGTGTACCTATGAGTGGCCATATTTTTCCACCAGTTATCTACAAATAAAAAATGATAATTCACGTTCGTAAAAAGTATATTGAATATTCATTTAACATCATTGCGTTTCGTATGAGGAGATAAAATAATTGAGTAATTGATATAATGAAAAATGTAACGACTGAATAATGTGTACAACGTTATTCAAGGATTAAAAAGATATTACCTTATAGGCGTAAACTGCCAGCCAGTCGAATATGCCTGTTTCAGAAACCACAGCGACCAGGAGCATCATGGAGAACAATAATAATAATGTATCGATATCTATCCAAGACATCAGTTCAGCCATAGTTGGCCTCTGCGAAGGAAACGATTTTATTTATGGCTTCTATCAATATTTAATATGTCAGAAATGTACAGAAAATATTTTGATTTCATTCTGAGCTACCTCATTTAACGCAGCGAGGATAGCGATAGACATAGTCGATGCTAGCATAGCGGCCAAAGTTCTATGTACAATCTGTAAGAATTAATAGAAATTGTTTGGCACTAATAACGATCAAGCAGCTTCGAGTTTTCATTGAAAGTTGCATATGACGGGTACTTGTAAAAAATTGAAAAACAAAAATGAAATAAGATAGATGTTACAATACCTTTTTGCGTTATCAATTTACGTTTAAATATTGTAATGCGCTGAAAAAGGAACAATAATTACCTCGAATATTATTAACACATACAGCCCGAATAAGACTACAGCAGCATACACTACACCATTATCCTTGTCTATCGAGGATAAGTAATAAGCGATGGAAACAGCGAAACTGGATTCGATATTTGTTTTTAAGTTAATCGATAAACCACCTTGCTTTAGTATTCTGTAAAATAGGTTATTAGTAATATAAGGTATAGGGAATAAGATCTATGATACTTATATCTAAGAATCCATATCTAATAATATTTGTGACATAGCATATTGTAAATAAGATATTATAATTTTCTCTGTGGGATTTAAAGCGCTCGGATACTGAAGTACTGGTAAATATTGTTAAAAGTAATGCGTGTACAATTTAATAAACGAGTTAATGAAATATAGGCTTACTTGTTCAATCAAACTTTCGAATATTTTAATATTAATTAATTAACTCGAATATGAATTAAATGATAATCGATTATCCTAGTATGTCGACAGAGAGTTTCATTCAAGATTGTTCATGTTTTCGGGGTAATCTTACTATAATATGTACATATATTCATGCATGAAAAATAAGGAAAATTACATAATTATCGCACATACTCGACATCGGTATTTCCTAACTCAAAAACCCTCTGATGCCGCTGTCCAGGAAAAATGTCCATAAGATCTTCGGGAAGTATTGGCAAAATCCATACATCGGTTATATTCTGGACATGGAATATCAAAAATTCAATCGAATTAGCTTTCATTTCACTATTTCTTTAGGTTGCGTTAGGGGTAGTTTCACTCCACAGTCGCGCATAAGATATTGGAAGCTTTTCTATTGATTTTCATTTGGTATAAAATATCGAAGTAAATATGAAATTTTTACGAAGTATTTACCTTAATTTGTTCAGAGTTAATGGAAGTGTGCATAGATTTATTTGCGCCGTAGACAGGTTGTTCTAACCATACCATCAAGTATCTCTCAGACACATACGAGTGTTCTGTTACTTTTGCGGGTGGCAATAACGAGCCCTCCAATATTACGCTAATTTGTTTACCAGAAATATGACCGTGTATTTTATAATCTATGAATATTTAAGGAGTTTTCCTTAATTCGAAAAATAATAAACGCAATATTTAAAATATATTCCGCGTCTAATTTTTACCTGCCACAGAGAACAATTTTCATTATTTAATTGGTGCGAATATTAAATGTTCATTTTATATAATAATCACTGCTTTTGAAGAAAAGGATACTCTTGATTTGTCCCTTGGGTATAGAAATTTGGTGCATTTCTTCGATCTTCTCGCTTTTAGTCATAAGTATTACCTGCATCAAAGAAATTTATTACGATGTTATATAGATATTTTATATCCAATACTAATAGTGTGCACAACTTTGGCATTCAGATATAATTGAAATTGAAATAATTAATATTTAATAAATGCACGAGCGTATAAAACTGCATTATCCATCACGAATAGATGGTTTCTTGGAATGAAGATTCAATGCACATTTTTCCTGATACATTTTACATGGCGAATAAACTTACGGTGAATAGTAGCCAGCAGGAACACAGGAAAATTTGCTTAGCATAATGGTAAAACGACATTTGTTTCGATTCATGAGACTCTTGTGTCATATCGTTTTGTTCGTCCTCGTCGATTCCTTTGTTCTCCATTCTGATATTAACATGCCAGAGTATATTAGAGAGGTTCCAAATTATTTGTGCAAGTATTCCAGAATATTTTACATTTATATACATATTTTCGTGCAATAAGCATATTAAGTTATTAGACAATTCCATACAAATATCAATTCTGGATTACTGTTCTTATCGTTTAATAAATTTACATTATTCTGTAAAAGACAGATGTAATGTACAAATGGTCAAACGTTATGTTACGATGATAAATATTTCAACCTCAGCAAAGCTACGCCTCTGTAATTATTCTAATAATTGATCATTTATTTATTGTCCGAAAAATATTAATTGTTACTACCGATGGAACGGTTTCATACTATTTACCTTGACACTGGAGTGTGCTGTGTCCCAAGAGTCATATTCACCACCAAGCAATCGTTTTTTGTTCCATCTGTGGATCTAAGGAAGAAAAGCTACAACTTGGAAAAGCGCAAATATTTCACAAAATAAACGAATTACGAGTTAGACGTTTGACTTTCTATATTTCTTTGTATTGAAAATAAAAACAAATATACAAAGTGGAATACCATTATGAAAGAATATTTCGAGCGAAATACTTGAATATCCATAAAAGTTCCTCATCCCATTGCGGATTGTAAGAAATACCGACCTTCCTCCTGAAGTTTGATGAACCCGATTGTATTCCCTTTGAAAAACTGCCAAGCTTGGATCCAATCGTATTGCCTCTGGTAGTTGACTCCATACACGGAGTACTTCATCTGGGATTTGGCCGAATATTATTGAACTCGCAACAGATGATGGAGTCGCTATTGTGACAACGTTTTAGCATAAAAATTAACACACAGACAGAGCACCGAACAATAATATGAAATTCGTTCGCATATAATTGAATCAAGCTAATCAAATAATCGAAGGAAAGTTGCATATTGATTGGTCTTTCAAGTTTAAGTCGATATTCTTTACAGCAAAAGGAATATCTGATTCGCGTATAAATTTCGATGCCGCTGTTTTACCTGGTGTTCCTCCACTGCCCCGAGATCCTTTTCTGTGGGACACCGGTGTCCGTAATGTGTCATTATCACTTAGTTCGTTTTCAGACATTCTGGTACTAAAGAGCGGTCCTGGACACTAATTTCGAGTAGTCAAAATTCATTGACAATATTGCCAGTCAAAAATTCTGTTATTGAGAAAAATAGCTAAAAGCTTGAAATTACAATACAAGAACATACAGAATACAGTACTTTTGTTTCGTAGGTTTGCTGAATTACAAAACAGCTATGTTAGGTATTTTGATGTGTATAGTATATTTGTCGCGATTGCTTATTAGATGAAATGCTTGTTACTTGTCCGAAGTAGTATTAGAAAAGGCTCGAAAGAAATGCGACTTGAGGGGAAAAATATCTTTGGACATAAATTAAAAGCACTTCGCACAATTGAAATTTAGCTAACCGTATGATTCGTGGCTATTAAATTTGAATATGTCAGTCAATTATTCGTAAATGTAATTGTATTGACTAAAAAAAAGGAATTTGCTGTAATCAAAGCATGTGTATTGAAGTTCATCTAACCGTATGTCATATTAGAAAGAAGGTATCGGTTCCGTTCGTATTCAGTTTAAAGATACAGCAAATGAAAATTTGTAAACAATTTATTATGAATAACACTTACGGTTGAGAGCAGAATCCTGTAAATTTCACAACCTTTTGTCGTCTTGGACGACGCAGGTGCGATAGGATCGTAGATTTTCAAAAAATACCACACATTTTACTCAGAATCTGCTCTGTTCAGGTGTGACCGACTGGAGTAAGGATATGGAACTGTACTTGATATCTATGTTCCTAGGCTTTCAGATTCTTATTAGAGGTCGTATTCAATGTTTCTGTGTTTATGTATACATATATAATGTGCACACATAGGTGTTAGTTTAATATGTAAACGTATTAATTCTGCCCGGAGACCGTTTCTTGTTAAACTGTTAAACATAGGGATACAATGAAAGCATTTCTTAATTTATTAGAGAGTATTCCTTTGGACTACTGTATCGCAAATACAGGTAAAAGCAAGATTTTATTTAAACACACAGCTCCACAGCTTTTGCTAATAATAATAGTAATTTGTCATTTTAAATTGTACGAATTATTGTTTAATGGTACTGCGTTAATTGTATGCAACTCTTAAAAATGATAAGAAAACAGCAACGTTAACAAATATTCCGAGATATTGTATAATGTACATCTTGAGAGAAATTATATAGTCCTCCCTTTTTGTTTTCTGCTTAGTTTGCGGACTATTAACAGATTAAATAAAAATTATGAAATACCAACGAAATTATTATGATTAGATAATACATACCCAATACTGGAAATTTCTTGAGAAGTAAGTGCTTGTGGTCGGACCGTCAACAAAATCGCATAGGCTGTATTTTCACCAGATTGAATTGCCCCATCCACTGTTCCTGGCCAATTAACGGCGTACTCGCTCGAGGCAAAGAATATCCTTGGAAAGCATTTTTTGAATTAAAATAAACATCGTTTACTTCAAAACAAATCGAACAAATTTTTCTTTACGATGACGTATAAAAAATTGTCGCACCTCCCGTAAGGAACACCTGTACAATTAACGTGCTTGTCAATAGAACAAGGCCTCATAGCGCTCATAGGACAACCAGATTTTATTTCACGATTCACCAGTGATTCATCGTATTCCTTGTATTCCACATAATTCGAGGCTTCAGTTTTGTAACAATCGCTTAATGTATCAATCAATCCCATCACCTCCCTCGTCAACAGATTAGATTTGTCAAGAAATCCGGCCAGGACGAATCGGCTTCTATTGCTATCGGTTGCATTGTAAATGATATTCAAATCATTATTGGCGTCCCACGTAGTTATGATATTTTTCACAGAATCACCACCCCGAAATGGTTCCTTATAAACGACATTGAAAAACACGTTTTTACCCGGCGCGTATAAAGATTCAGTGTTTAATGGACATTGGGATGGCTCGATGACGATAAAATTTTGCAACGATGGCGGGATTGCCACAACTACGTAATTGCACCTGCGGAAAATAATATTATTTGTACATTTTGTTAAGATAAATTGATTTTGATCAATTCATTTCCTGCCAGTTTATGTGTTTGTGAAGGAATCAGAAAAATGACAGGAAAGCAGTATTGACAATTAGAGGTGTATTTATACCTGAATATTTTCTTTTCGGTGTACACGTAGGCCCGATCGTCGTTGAATGTGACTTTATTGACTGGTTCTACATATCTTATTGTTCCTTGTTTTAATAATATATTGTTCAACAATTCTGTCTTAATCATAGACATACCACCCTACAGTGAATATATAAATATTGTAAAGAAGTAATGAGAACAGGGACATTGTTACCCTTGTTAAGCAACGAAATTGTATTATCGATGTGACAAATAAAATAAACGAAGAATTACTGTACAAACTTGAATAAAATATCGATTACTGTCTCCTGTCATAGCTGTCCAACGATTTAGAAATCCGGATGCATTGTTTAGCATTATCATAAACCAGAGTGCCGAAATATCGTTGAGATTTCGCATTGCTGTGAAAATGGCAAAAGAAATTTTGTTTCATTTATTTATATTGTGTCTCAATTCTACTACTTAGCGTCTACTTAGATATATTTGATATCTTTATGGTTATTGCTCGTGCATACTTCGTTTTGCAATTAACGGGAGCAATAGCTTTATAAATTTTTTCACCCGTGCATTTATGTCAAAAACATATTCGGTTCAAGATTTATTAAATAAATTATCAAGTTTACCACAAGCACTGCAAAGATATGCTCGACATAACAAGCGTGCATACGGAATATAAATGATTTTACGAAGAAACTGTTCAACACTTGTTTCGGCTAGGTCTTTCGCATCTTCGTGCTCAGTATAATTGCTAAATCTACGATCTGTTGCATTTTCTTTAATCTATGAGAAATAAAACGTTCTCAGTGTCACATTGTGTTTTTTAATAATGTTGAGTAAAAAAGGATATCGAACTTTCTTAATGTCTTAATTACATTTGCCCATTTTTCTATCGAATGCGAACTATTCAAATTACAAGTAATATATCTGGTACTAAATTCACGCGAGTTACCGTTTGGAGAAAATGATGGACGTCGGCTGCATATAATTTAGGTAAGGTTCGCAAAGGTTCTCCTGTCGCGTACAATATGGTTTCCTTCGTCTCATTTTTGTACACACCTTGATCGATATTTATTCTCAAAGTTTTCACTAAATTAGTTATATGTTCTTGTATGAAATTAGCGTGATAAGTATCATTGAAACTTTTTGATAAAATACGACCTCCTGCCTCGCCTATTTGTAGGTAAAAATGAGAAAGTGATTTTTAGTAGCGTTATTATAAAATAGTGGACTAATGAGGTTATTGCTTTGCACTATAACTTAGAGAATTGTAATGTTTAAAATTCATTTGAAACTATCGTGCAATACAATCGTGTTGAAAAATTAGAATTTATACATTTCACGAGATTTCTCCAGTTACCAAAATCGTTTATATTTTGTGAAGTATTGTGTAAAATTCTAGCCCATACTAATCACCATTAATTGCCTTATTATATATTAATATTTTCCGTTTAGAAGGATAATTACTATTTGCTTCGATGATTAATACATCTAACCCAATATTTCGCTTCAGAATATTGTATGCGCATGTAAGGCCAGCTAAACCAGCTCCAATAATTATAATATCATAGTCGTTCTCGTCCTCCCGAAAGAGATTTTCATCATCAAAATCAGCAGCCATAAATCCTGAGCTGTTATTGAAATATTTATTCTTGCCTGGACCGAATCGCAGTGAAAACTGTTAATAATCATTTATGCGATATTGCTTGAAGTCGGCAATATAAGGAACATGTTCATTCATAATTCTAAATTTTATTCATAACTCGTCTTAAAATATAACGATATCTAATATCTAATTCGAGTTGTAGAATTCCGTTGAAATATAGTTATGGTTGCACTTCTATTTATCAGAATATCATCTGTATTCGAATGCTTAATTAGAATTGTAAAATATTTACAATCGACCTATGCAAAACGACTCAACTCCAATTAAATGCACTATAATCTCCTAATAGACAAAGTTAACGCAGTCGTAATTGGCAAATCAATCGTTCACACATCGTAGCAGGGATAATTTTTCGTTAATATGGTTTACAATTCTACGATTTTTCCAATTGTCCAGTGAAATAAAAACGGTGAAACGAACATTTGAAATTATTAAAGGCGGCTATTCAGACGACATTCAACGGCCAGCTCCAGACGCATATAAAAATTAAAATTAAAATCTATTCAAAAAACGTGTCTCTCCATTAATTCCTCTAAAATGTTACTATTAAATTCCCGAAGGAATTAATTAAAAACTTCAATATCACTAGACGAGACCAACCCAGTCCCAAATATAAAAAATACATGATCTCCAATATTCAATCAATACTACGGAATGATTAATACTTTCGTCGCCTGTTTGCAGCAAACACTGCCATCCCAACGACTATCAAACAAACAGAAGGTATCGGACATATTTTTTTCATCCGTTACCCGACAATTTCATCAGATCGGCAAGATGACACGAACTTTCGCATAGAAATTCCAATACGCAGCAGCTCAAAAATAACGTTCGCCCATCGTCTCGAGGCAGTCAGTCCCTTGATAATTCAAGCAACTTTTAACTGCAACCTTTATAACTCCCGCGATGGCCTCCTTCTCCACCGTTTCTCTACGTTCCCCTTCCTTCCGGTACGTCCTAGAAGCGTTACTTTCTTCCGCCCCCTTTACGACTGGTCTACTCTCTCTTTACGGACATGTACAACTTAAATAATTGATCCTAACGTAGTTGCCGGTGTTTTTATAACTGTTTTACCGCTCGCTGTTGCCGCTGTGATATACATTATTTAGTCGCCGGTTTTTAAACTTAAGTCCCCGGGCATGGAGGTGTGAAAGGACCGAAGAACGATCGGGGATGCGTCCGCCCCCTTTGATAAAAGTACACGGACCCGCTCTTCGTTAGTTCCCCTCAACCTTTACGGCGCCGTAAACGTCGCACAGGTTTCTTTCAATAAGCCAGCAATTAGATTGCAACATTTCTGTCCAACACGACCACGGTTGCAACTGGATCAAGTTGAGAGATCCCGGATTCCACGCGAGTCTACGCGTGAAAAATTCGAGATTCAAGATTCAGTGAAATGACAGCAGTGCAACTGGTGTTCCATCGCGAGGATTTCTCGAGGAATGTTCCAATGGTTTAATCCTCGTTTCTCGGGAATCTTAAGTTTATGAAAATGGTAGTAAGTCTCGTTTATTTTCGGAAATGAATGTTTGGTTTATTCAAAATGTGATTGTCGCCTACAGGCAACTGTGTGCGCCCTCGTTTGTTACAATTTGTAATAAATGTTAGTAACGCATGTGGGAGGGTGATCATGCGTTTGGTGCTCTTCAGTTCTTTGCTCGATCCAATACGATAAAATGTTTAGACGGCAAAGAGTCAGATTTCGGAAACAATTGACCACTGTTGCTCGGAGAACGAAAGCATGAATAGCAAAAGCATCGGCGTTATTCCAAACATATAAATGTTGCAATATTTCTTTTTAGTTTCTCGTGAATCGAGAAAACAGGTGCGCTGAGTGCAACAGTTTATGTTTTGCATGCTGCACATTTAAGGCTCTGAACGGTACCAGAATGATTGGATGGAGACCGACAAGACCAAATTGATCATTGCATTATGTTTTATATGTATGTATAAAAGAAGAGCGCAGTTTGTTAAGACTTCGGCAAGTCGATTATCAGACTCTAGCTTACGATACGATACCTGACAATTCTACTCAGAGACATCTGGCATAATAATTTGCGCTCTGCGGTGGCCTTTCTAATAAAGCTACCCTGAGCTAAATGTACGCTCCTTTTCCGCCTTCCGTCTCTGAATAGAAATTAGCGTATCGTAAAACTACGCCGCACCGGTAGAAAGAATCAACGACCAACACTTGGACCCACGCGGCCGATACCGTTAACCTGGGCGAGCATACCTGGCTACCCCAAACTTGCGAGCGAGGCCTTTGATTGGACGACACTCGTGTCCAGTATTAGTATATAAGCAAGCATCTGTTTCAATAAATTATTATTCACAAAGGAACTACGAACGTACAACTCTCTTTCCTTCCGCAACTATATACGTGCCGGAAAGTGAACATTCCGGCTGGTCCTTCGAGAAGCAACAAACACCAACCATTAGTCGGCACACACCTCGTGCAAATTAACAACAACACCAGAACGATCGTAAGATCAACCGCTGGTATTTAACACAGTTTTATTGGAAATTCGCATTTGGCGCTCCAAATAATCGTTGCGTCGTGCAAAATTCACACTGTTAAAATTGGCCACGATAGGAGGTAGACTGGTTCCTCAACTTTAAAAAGTAGTCGCGTGTTTTCGGCGAGTTAGACACTGTGTCATTTATACCTACTAGCGCGGATCCTGAAATCGGGTATCTCGTCCTCTAAAATTGGTGACCATAACTACTTAAAAAAAAAGCGCAAATTAATTTCGCCAATGCAATCGATATAAATACTCAATATTTAGACACAAACACTCGACCAATAATTCTGATACCATCATCGTATCGCCATGTCGTTATCCGAATCCATTTAAATATACAAATTGTCAAACGGAAACTCTCCTTTACATCCATTGGGAGCAATGCTCCCTTCCCGATTATATTTCTTTCAGAAAAGAATTTCCTTTACCCCATCCGTCAAACGAATCGAACATTGCAATTCTGCAAAAACCAACCCGTTCGGGAAAATTCCCCGGAATTTCGTTTCTCACCACCATCATTATATCCGTCGCGTCCCTCGACGCCGCACGAAATCGAAGAAACACGAGCAGGTTCCAATCGGGCCTCATCGAGGGTTGCTGATATTTGGTCGTGCGCGCCGCCACTTCCGGCAAGAATGAACTTTCCGAATGCTGAATGCAACATCGCTCTCTTCTGGAAAAGCACTTTGACAGAGCCCCACGGGTACATTACCGGGATTGCCGCCACCAATTGAACTCCCCCGATTCGCCGTTCAACCGGGCACACCGCTCCCTTATGTCTGCAAACAGAGTCGCCCGAGGCGACACCGCCGTTCAAACAGTCAATCGCTCGATTCACAACGATGAAGCAACTTGCAGATCCTCTATTGTTCACGGTATTTGACTTAGCCGCGCGTTGGCCGCGCGCTGATCTGCATAATAGGCATTAAACCCGGAAGGATTCGAACTTCTGCGCTGACGGGAGAAGTTTTCGAGTCTGCCAGCCAATCAGCCTGATTAAGTCTTCTCGCGTGAAACTTCGGAACGCTCGTTGTTACTTGGTAGGTACGGTAAGAAACTGATTAGGCATTCTGGGCGAAACTACTCAGCCGAGTTCGTGATAACAATTCTCGCGTCGTTTTCCATGGGAGGGGACGAATCTGCGACTAAAGCGAGACAAGTGTTCATTTTTATGGAATTTCATTGTCAGCCTGTAATGCATTCTGTGCGTTAGGATGACAGGTCTCTAAATAGGCTGTTTCCTTCGCGTCTTTCTAAATAATTACGAATTGAATGATAATATGGGGTCCGGTCGTGTCTGTTTTAATTGTAACAGATCGGCGAGTCTAAATAGTTAAAATTTGTCAATATTGCAATATACTGAAAGTCAAGAAACTATTCGTCGTAAGCAAATTTTACGAAGTTTGTGCGAGTCACTTGTGAACATATAGATGGTACAAAACAAGATCCTCATAGCTCAATATAATTTTAGCACATATTATTGGCGTGGAGTTTTTTTAAAACTGTAGTACCTACACAATAATATTAGTTCTGTAAGAGTTCGAAAAATGCAATTTCTTTTTTTATGCATCCATTAAATTGTGCTCTTACTTGCTTCTATTCTGTATCATTCTAAAATACCAACTCTGACTCATTGAAACAAGTCCACTGTACCTACAACTTCCACGCGTATCCGTGGCATTAAACCAGCGAAAGGAACGAAACCAAGAATCCTGTATTATCAGAATCAATGACAACAAACTATTGCTTGCAATCACGCTGGTACCGATTACCTGTACAAAAGTGTCCAAGGTGGACATGTCAGCAGACATGGACAGCAGATAACGAACAGCCTACCCAGTTTCTTGTAAACCGATTCGTCAATTGGGAAATCTTTAAGACCGAGATCGCCACTGCCGTTGTCATCCATCCTCGACTGTCACTCTCTGATGCGGTAAAAAAACGGGAACAGATTGCATATTATCGACACGGACCTCCTCAGTCGTATGGCTCGATTTCCGTCGTTGGTGGGCCGCCACTACACGCGGGCACGCACGGCTCATGGTCCCACTTTATACGACCGAAATTCTCAGTAAGATGCAAGAGGACACACAAGGCAGCCAGAGGGAAGAAGCAAAGGTGATGGCGCAGAGGTGGAGTGGGTGTTCACGGGAGGAAGGGGAGGAATTCGTAATATAGAGGGCCGCTCTACGACCCCGCTGGGAGGAATTCCGGGGTACGTTTTAAATTGCTGCATCCCCAACCTCCTTGTTTATGTATGCTACCGTGTTTCTTATTCTTGTGCGGCAACGAAGGAGAGCGCGCGCCGCCCTAACTTTATGTGCACAGTGCCGGCATAAGTATGCAATCTATGCGTCGGTGTGACCGTATCCCTGTCTGCGTGATCGTGCATGAGAAAGCCAAGAGGTTACCGTGTACCACGGGGTGGTGGATGTATGAGTGACTGCGCTCGCGAGCACACGCGATCGCGTTCGCGCACCCCTCACGTGTCCCAACTACTCTGTGTGCATACGTACATATGAACCCGTGCCTGCCTGCCTGCACGTGTACGTGTGTGTATTGTATGGTGGAACGTGGTCCTACGTTTCCTGCGCGCCGTTCCGCCACCAACAGTCCTCTCCCCACGATTCAGCCGCCGTTTTCTCTCGTGGATTCTTTTCGCCTTCCGAACCAGCACCACGCTCTTTCCTCCTTTCTTATTCCCCGACTTCAGCCTCGACTTCGGCTACCCCCTCGTCCTACGCTCACCACTACAACCCGCTTTTTCTTCCTTCCAAACCCGGCGCCGTTCCATCCCTCCTACCTTCCGGCTCTCACTTGCTGTAATCTATGGCCCCATGCTGGTGGATTTAACCTTGGAATTGAGCCACGGTGATTTGTACGGTTTATTAATATTGCATCTGTATCGGGGATGGAAGTTGGCCACGGGTTTTCATAGATTTTCAACGCCGCCCGGGATGATTATACGGGCATCGGGCACGTGAAAGCGCGCGCCGTCGACGCGGACTGTAAACCAATTTTCTGGCCGCGCAATTGCGTACTCGTTTCACCGCAAATGTTCTTCGATACTATTGTGCACACCAGGTGACGCTCAGCGGCGTATTTATGAGCTTTGATAGATTCGCGGATCGAGTTTCTCTGGGATGCATTGCAATTCTCTATGAGAGGTTTCGGAGTGCCATCGGTGCGTTGACGGATGTATTGTTTGTCTTGAAAATTTATTTTCCCCATTTATTGACCTTATCTGCAGTGCAGCGAAGGGTTGTTGAAGGTTCAAGCGAAGATGCTTGTAGAGCGACGTGTTGGATATTTGCATAAGTTTGTTCGAAACCGAAATGAATTTGTTCAATAACATGGAAGCCCATGGAATTATTAGTTGTGTTTTGTAAGGTTTGGGAGATGGACGCGTTATAGGCACTTGTGGAAGAACAGTGGCTGATAAAATATCTTACTTTATTAAGCGGATATTTATCAATTAATTTTATAAATTGTGGTCTAGTGGCTCATACTTACCTGTTCGTGCTGTGCATTGCTTTAAGCAATTTACTGCTACGGTTTCGTTGACCGGAAAACATCCTCGATCTAATTTAGGGAATGGCAAGAATTTTTGGCA
The DNA here is from genome assembly GCA_963969485.1 of Nomada goodeniana. Lineage (NCBI taxonomy): Eukaryota > Metazoa > Arthropoda > Insecta > Hymenoptera > Apidae > Nomada > Nomada goodeniana. The sequence continues at coordinate 15,220,091 of OZ018300.1, read as the reverse complement.
GCAATAAGGAATCTATAATTAAGAAAATGTATACATTGTTCAAATTATGTAGCGCGGCACACTTCATTCATACAATTGCGCAGATGTCTGTATTGAATTATTTCCTCCTATACAAAAATTCATATGAACAGTACAGAATAATAAAGTCATTAATGTAATATCCAATGACGAAAGAGTATTTAAGATGTTAGCAGAAAATATATATGACTAATTTGTAGGAATGTATTATTTATGAATCGTATTAACAAAATTCATTTAAGATATGCATTGGATAAAATACTTGGAAAATGTTATTAAGATGTCATTCGCCATAAAGTGCTTTGAAATAATGAGGCACATCGAAAGTTTCATCTTCAAAAACTAACTTTCGTAATCCGTTTCTTAGACGGACAAAGTCTTATGACGGACAAATCTCTGGACCTTAATAAGTTTTTAGCTTATGAACAGCTGAAACGAAACTTGGCAAGAATATCGGTCCATTAAAGCACTGCGTAATGGTGCAGTTTTGCGGCTGATTATTTGTTCTCGGAGGAATATATTGGAGGTAAGTGAATTAACTTCAATCTAGAATTATTTCTTCTTTGCAACACAATAAAAAATACTTTGCAGACATTAAAGCATCGAGATGTAAACGAGCAATTGAAGTGTACAGTTGCCACAATTCAAAATTTGGCCTCGTTGATTATTCCTTCATTTGTTTCTTCGGTTGCGGAGCACCAAAAAAAAAAGAAAAATAAAGAGGCGAAATTAATATAATGGAAAATGGGTATGGTTAATCAAAAATAATTAATAATATCCTCTCACTCTCGATTTCGCCAATTGAAATATTTATTCGACCGAAATAATTCTGTTTTTGAATATTCCTCGCGGTCTAATACTTAAAAACGATAAAGATCTTCATTTCTAATGATCTATTTAACTATAATATTCATTAATTCGTAATTCCTAGCTATTGATCGCCAGTACGTATAACCGATAGGATATAAACATTTTAAATCAAATAACAATGGGAATTATAATTCGCGTTGCTTTTTGAAATATTGTCCATTGGCCGATATTAATATTATACTTTATAATCACTTTATAGGTGTTCCACTTCATTTTCTCTTCTTATTGTACCTGGTAAAGAGCCGAGATTTGCGCAACGAATGTAATCTGTCGTTGACAAAAATGGCACGGAACTCTTTACTCGACTTTTTTATTCACGAGCAGGTGAATGAACGAAGCTTGAATAAATGAGACATCGAGTGAGCAAGAGCGGGTATGAAAGAAAGAGGGAAAGAGAGAGAGAGAGGGAGTGAGAGCCGTGCGTGGAAAAGCCGTGGGTGGAAAAATGGCAGTCGCACGAGCCATCGTGAGGTTCAAATCGAAAACGCATCTATACTGTTCCGATAACAGAGCAATACACAAATTTCATTTCGAATCTATCCATTGTTACATTCGAAATTTCTCTGCCGAGATAAATTCGTATTTGCAACGTTGTTTAACGATTACCTTGTTAGGTTTTTTTATTCCTACTATTTCATAAAATGCCCGACCGATTTACAAACATTATTAAAGATCGATTTGCTTTCGATCACAATCTTATGGTAGATTACATTGTTGTCAGTGTATTTGTTTTTGCTAACGTCGAACTCGGAAGAACAATAATTTTATAAATGTTAAATTGGTGAAAATCTGCAATCTGTTATGTGGCGCTGATAGTTTCGATTAAGATAGTAAATTCGAGTCCGAATCGTGTATGCGACCGTGCAGGAATTTCGCGTATTTTGTGCTTGAACTGGTGCTTGTACGTTCATATTTCCGCCGTACACTTATTCCTTCAAATATTCAAGCACCGGCGAGCATCATGCAAGGAATTTTGAAACAACACCAGTCCTTTTGTTGCATTTTTCGTTCGTTGGAATTGCATGCATGAATTCATAAGGACTACTATAGCAATTGCATGCGAGATAATACTGCGAAATCGACAAGCGTGTACCTGTTTCCCGAATCGAATTCGCGAACTCGGTATGCACGATCAGAAATACCATTGTCGCCTAATTAGTGTTCACTTTAATTCGTAATGCCGAGACTTTAATTTTAAGGAGCACCCTTTTCCTGGCCATTCAATAGAACTGAGTTGTTTAATAACTTTATGCAGGATGAAGAAAGCATATTTGATTAACATTATTAGACATTAACATTTATTTATAACATTAAATGTTTTTTTTAAACAAACAAATAAACAAATTAAATAAACAAATAAAATGTTTTCTAATTATTTGACACGTATGATAAATACAAAGGAAACTAGTAGAACGAACAATTAGATCTTTCTGATTTTATGAAGATAAGTGGTAATTACAAATTAAAAATATATGCGTATCATATTAAAATTCAGCTCAAGCAATAAACGATTTGGATATGAAACAATTTGTACCTGGTTAACAACATCAACAATATATATTTAATTGAAAATTTGAAAAATAGTCGCTACTAGTTTTCTACGTAATAATAGTCTTATTGCTAGTAATTTAAACAGGACTACCATACAAATTTCATTTTAACGGTGTCCAATTTTTGTTTCTGTTTATTCATTCTTCCCTCCATAATAATGAAAGGGTTCAATTGAATTTTCCCAAAAGCATAAAATATGCCAACAATATAATAGCGTTCAATAAATCTTGAATTATCTGTTTCCAGTTGCATACATTTGAGTAAATTCGAGACAATACGTGACACTGCTATTTTGTTGGAAAACGCAAACGGTTGCGTGTAGAATTCATGGTTTCAACCCTTCTGCGATACACGAATATACCATGTCATTTTATCCCGGCGGACTGCCGAATATACTTATTATATTAATTAGAGAAATAATATATCAGCGGCACATAATTCTAGGCAAACTTTCATTTACCCCACTTTTGAACAACTGCACCGGTCAGCTTCTTCAATGTAATTATTACCTTCGATAATACAGGGTCACGGTTGCAGCTTGCAATCGACAACCGGCATGATCGCACGTGTTCGACTCATTCCCTTCCACTGCAAAGCGTATCGTTCACACATGGCCACCTAGCCCCGTTTCTCTTACGTCTCTTTTTCCGATTCGCATCGCGCGAAAAATGTGCAATTCTAACCCCATGGTATTGTCCATTGGTCATTGGCGCGTTCCAACAAAATAACAACAATAATATCCTGCACCGTAACATTAATTATTTCCCTCAACCAAAGAAATACAATCGCAAAACGTGGTTCACACTCGCGGAGAGGGAAACCGAGCCTGAGCGTCGACCGGTTACTCACGTCGGCCGTGTATCGCGACGAGCACGATGCGCTCCAAATCATGAAAAATCGAACTCGCGACACCGTGTCCTATCCAAACAGTACGGTGGCCGTCAACGAGAAGCTCATTTCGTTCCCCAGACTATCCACGATTATTCTCCTTTCGCCGTACCCCCCTTCTGTAAGACCGACAAAAATCCCCGAGAATCCCGGTCGTGCTAGCATTCTTCCTTAAGCCCGTGGAATCAATTTGCCGGGATGCGGAGAACGATCGCTCGTCGGCGTGGATCACCGCGTTCCGCCGTTCCCATGTCGAGAAACGGAAGCGACGCGTCCTAACCATCACGGACAGCGCCGAAGAGATCGAGACGCGGCAGTAAACCTACTAGGCGTAGGTTTTGATGGCAGACAGCGGCGGCGAGCTGGTGGTGACCCGTGGACGCAGGGTTTACGGGGGGGATCTGGTCGGAGGGAAGGTTTGGATACCTTGTCGAGGATAGGCTGCTGGTGCAAGTAGGTTTAATATTTGATACCGCGGGCTGGTCATCCTGCCGAGGCGATAACACAGGCCCCGCGGGAACCTTCCGCCCAACATCCCTTGGAAAACGACTGCCGCCAAACTCGCAACCATCCCCATCTCCCCCACCCTTACTGTTCATCCCTGTTCTACCACCCCATCACCCCCTTGGCGTCCCATGGAACGGTTCACGTTTCACCGCTTCCTCTTCCATCGTACACGGTTCCATCTCGCGTATCTCTGGCCCCTGTCCTTTCCGTCTTTCCTGCACTGACCCTAGTCTAGTCGCGCAACCACACTCGCTTGCCACTCTTCCTATTACCGTTCTCTCCTTTTGGCAGGATGAACGATGAACGATGGCCCTCGTACAGTCGATAAATAGAATCGTTCTCGGGCGATACATTTTCGGGAGGGGGTGTGAGGGGCCGTGGCTTATGTTTGTAGGTAAAGGGGGTTGTATTCTTTTCTGTGTTGTTTTTTTTGGTACCGAGTTAGAGAAGTTGCGATTATCGCGACAATTGCTGGCAGAGGGTTCGACGTACGGAGGATTATAGGTTTGGGCGAGTGGCGAAGTTCATTGCGACGAATCTCTGCTTGTTTTATTACCTCGCGCAAGGGTTGGTTGCGAATAGTTATAATTAAGTTGGCAGAATAAGAAACGTTAAGTGTCTCGGTTTATAAAGGTTTCGCGGGACGCGATCTTACCCTCATTATTACTTTAGAACAAAGATTCGTTCGGCTTTATTTTGTAATTTGCGAGTTTGGAGGATTGACATTATTATTTGTTTGGCCACTGTTATTGTTATGATTATTGTTATGTTGTCGTTGATTTCTCTGCTCGTTGTGATATCTGGGTAGGAAATAAATCGAATTATCTTCTGAGGACAGCAAGAAAATTTACAAATGGGACAATACGAAGCTTCACGTTTCGCGCTACTTGTACATTTCAGTAGCACGGTTGCGTCACAACATTTCCTAGCCGGTCTGGGGAAAATGAAAGAATGGTGAAATCAGCTTCTGTGTTGGTCAGTTGGATTGGAATCCGAGAGTCAGGTATAGCGTGAAACGGTTTTATTCGTTTATTGGATCGACGAAAGTCCCGGAGCCTTGTGGGAGTAACAGAGGGGATCTGGGTTACGAAGGGTCCATGACACCTTAAAAATTCATTATGAAATAGCTCACACAAATCTGCACTTACTACGAAGACACGACCGATCAAATAGCACGGCAGCTGATCGTTAGAATACTCTCGATTGCTTTGGTCTTTTAAAAGTACGTACAATCACCCTTCGTTATTGATAATACTTGACGAATTCCACGTTCCAAGGTTGAGAGCAATTTATTGTAGGACCATTATTTTTCTAAACAGCAGAAATTTTGTATCGGATAGATTCTGCAATATGAAATAAAACAAAATGTTAAAATATTTTCTTAGAGTTTTTTCTTCTACAAGGTAGAAGCATTTTTACTCTTCTATGATTATATATATGTATGCATATAATTTTACTAAAATAAAATTGACGCAAATTGCTACAGTTGAATACTGGCATAGCTATTGTACACATCTAACTATGTTATATAAATTATATTTACATTTTCTTTTGTACTTACCGGCTTGTTATTGTCCAACAAATAACACGCAGCAAACATTTAGTATTTATAGACAAATAAAATGTAATTTATTATATAAACATTTTGCAGTCTGCATTTCCCGTTAAACCGGTACTGAAATGCGTTGCATTTTAAACAGTAGTTGCAAATAGTGGTACCGGGGTGACTATTACAGAAAGTGATACGTATAACTGCGCCTACCAATGAAATATTCAGCTAAAATTATTTACGTGCATTGATTGTTGTGACTAAGGGACTGTTTTAAATAATAATCGATTAAAATGGGCGTTCACCACAATGTAGGTAAATCGATTATTCTCCCGAATGATGTATTGGACTTTTTTCAAATGAATCCGCACCGAGCTAAATGCGAAAACTGATTTCAATGGTATTAACTGCTTAATTGTTTCCATTGTTAAAACGCCCACGCGTTTCTCGTGCGTTAATAAATTTATTGTTTACCATATTCTCCTAACGTTACATTCATACAGTAAGCAGATTTTCTATGCCCAAACTGTTTGCGGATTGTGACCGTGCGACAAACGCAAACAAAGCGTTTATTACATGGCAGATCAATTCGCGTTGTGCTTCGTTTTCCACGTCTCATACATAGAATCATTCGCCACGGTAAATTGAATCGCACAGAGGACTATAGCAACGAATAGTATCAATTACTGATTAATCATTCCAATGAATAGAACAATGATCTGTAATACACCAGAGTATATACTTTCGACGGATCGGCAATACCGCGAAAAACACCGTCGACTACGAACTCGACGATAGCATAAAACGTACTCGGAAAATTCCGGTCGACGCGTGTGGTTCAATCCAAGGAAGACTATCGATGCAAAGCTATCCGCGATACCCCGCGTACGGTCCCCACGATGCCGAGGATGAATAACGTCTGATGTGTAGCAACAACAAGATGAAGTGCCGCCAGTAGCCACCTCGGAGTTAAGGGAGACTGGGACCGACCAGTTTACGACGTAGCTACTAATCCAACAGCAGTAACAGCGACAGCCGAACGAGAGATTTCGCGTCGATCGAACAAAAGCACGACACGAAGGAAGAAAAGTAGGTAGACGACACGAGGCGTCTTCGACGAGACAGGGTTGCGCGGGGCAAGGCTCGATAGAAACGCGGGGGTAGTTTCGCGGCGCCTAGGAAGGGCGTGTAACACTGGCGGGGGATGAAGAAGAGACGGAGAAGGATATTTCCGCGGGCGAGAGAGGGAGACGGGACAAGCGGGAGGCAGAAAGGGAGGGTTGAACGCAGGAAGGATGGACAAACGGGTGATCGTGGTTAGCGACACCCCTGCCTTGCACGAAAGCAGGGCCAAAGATGGCCGACGTGGATCGGGCTAGAAGCGCACGCGTGACCACACTAAACTCCGCCTATACACGACATACCCTTCCGTTTCGCTTGTCCTCGGTTCACCCTGTGGCGAACAACCCCTCTGCTTGTGAGCACGCGCCGCTCTGCGAAGCTCCTGGATCACCAGCCACCCCCCGTCCCGTCGTTTCCCTCTTCTTCCTTCATTCCCTCCATCCCGCGTGGAAGAGTTCATCCACAGAGCACACTTCGCCGGCCAGTCAGCGCCAAAAAGTGCACAGCTTCAGGACAACATCCGCGTACGTGCGGTGCTACGCTGTGACCGAATCGCAACAATCCCACGGTGGACAGTTCTTTTTTTTTTTTTCGTTCGTTCGGGACACCATCGCGGACGGACGTTCAGCGTTACGAGACCGATCGTTCGCCGTTCTTATCGTCGTGACGTCCTCCGATCGGTGTGAACGTCCTTACGGAATCAGCTGCTCGTTCGTCTGGAAATTATTTATTGATACGCTTTCGAGAGGCACCTTCGTGCCGCCCGTTTTCCCTGTTTACGTTCATTGTTTGTGAAGTGCGGCGTCGAATCGGATTGGTTTGCGAACAGCATCGGAATGCATCATCGTCGCCATGGTTGAGACGTAGGACAAAACTGTGCGATTAAATTCGGCCGCTGTGTACCGCGACCGTGTGCAACATGCGAAGGGATCCACGATCTCTCCGATCGATCGTTGGAAAATCGGTGGACTGATCGGCGGTCCGCTCGAGGACTATAACGATGAGTGGTCGGTCGTAAGGGAGCAGCGACATAGTCGAGAGTATCGCTTCGGTATTACGGTGTTTCATTCGGTTCTATCCTTGGTGCGTTCCGGGCTCGGAGCGATTTCGGTGAAAGTGAGGGTGAAAGGTACATTCGCATAGGGCGCAAGGGGACATAGACAATTCTTGTCACACAGATGCGAACCGCGAACACTGATGTGAAGCAGAAGCTTGGCTGCTGCTGGTATCGTTCCGTTTGAGGGTACCTGTTTTCGACTGGTTTAGGTCTAAGCCTGGCAGCTTAGACTTGACTGGCTGCAGGATGATGTACTCACCGGACAAGATGATGGGGAGTAAGGGACTCCACGGGGCACCCATCACTGCCCCGGGATGTTTCCCATCGGGACGGTATTCGCCGCCGCCTTACCGTGCCGCACCGGATCCCATGCCGCCACCGCCGCGACGCTGTATGCCCAATCCTACGGTTAGTAATCACCGTTTTATCCCGTCTTTTACTTGCACTTTCCGTCTCTGGTACTGCAGTCTTTTCTACGTGCGATGGGGATCGATTCGAGACTCGATTTTTCGTAGAGATCTTGAAAAGAGTTCACCTTGAAGGGGGATGCTTTTTCAAGCACTGCGTAGAAATATAACTTCTATGGTGTTACGGCTTCCTTGTAAACAAATGAGAAGTGTTGTTGTTTCTGCTTTCTATTTTTCGTTACTTGTAGTGAACCGCGTTCATTGACACGGCGAACGTAAGTTTTGATGAAGCTTATGATGGGGCTGTTGAACACTTAGTGGAATTTATTGGCTTTATGCGGCGTTATTTGGTGAAAGCTTCGGATGTATTTCTTTCATGATTCTCTGTTTGCGAATTGCCAGAGAGAAGCTTCTTAAAAACGGTTTATAATATTAAAAAATGCTATCCCGTTGGTAATGACTTGTTTTTTATTTGGAAAAATAGGGAACTTTGGATTATTACGTCGTTCTAAATACGTTACGTTCAACATTATAAAGAAATTTGATAACTCGCATAAGAGACAGATTCGCTCCAAATATAGAAAAATGATTTTATAATGAATAGTATTGCTGGTATACAAAAGTCTTCCAACATACCCAGCACTTGGATTTCGATGGTTTTTAACTTGTAAGAAATAAACTTTAAATATAAAATACCTTGAACCACAATCGTCATTAACCTCCTTTGCACTCAATTGATAGTCACTCGTCATTATTACATTCGAAACACGATTAAACATTTATTGCGCTAATCGATTCACCTCGTTGCATTACTATTCTGCCGCGAAATGTGTAAGAAATCTGTCGAGGTGGTAACGCAAATCAAAATACTGCGATTAAAGTTCGCGACAGTACATTATACATGAAGATCGGCGCCTGTTGTTCGTAATGTAAGACAGCGATAAAAGGAGACATTGGAAGTTCGTATCATCCATTTTCATTCAGCAAAAGTTTCCCCTTTCACATGTATCACATATTTTGTACATCCGTCGTTTATCTTGCAGACGCTTAAGGTAAACCATCGCGAATGCCTACCGTTACAACAGTTACAACACTTCTGACAAAGTGGTACTTAAAAATTATTTATGCAAAACTATTTTAGTTCATTTGCGATTAATTAGAATTCAAGTGCCAACTGATTATAAAGTTATGGGTGCATTAGTTCATTATTGATATTTCAGTTATCCGCGATTACACTACCATAGAAATTGAAAACAAATACAGAGCATAATACATATATAAATTGCATTCCTACAATACTTTGTTATAATAAGCGTGTTATGGTTCCATCTTTTCTATTTTAACACTATTCCTACCGACACTTCACGTATACCTATTCCTACCGCGGCCGGTCAAATGACCGGTCTTTCACAACTTATATTTTTCAATATTGAATGCAGACCAATAGCCAGTTTACCAGTATAAAAATATATTTTCTTTTATTCAAGAGTACATAATCTACATTTTATTCTTTTTCGTCGCATTTTTTACAAATGGGCTTCTCAACTGTACATTTTCCGCATACGTACTTTTTACATTTTAGACAGATTTTGTTCGTCTTATTATCTTTACAATACCTTATCTGACATGTTTTCGTTCACGGGAACCTGTATTTGTACTTGCGATGGTCGTATTCGATGGCAAGTTCTTCTGCCAATTGGAATAGAAATTCCTGTCTTGTAATTTCTCCTCCCGTAGTTTCTTTATATAACACCCATGCATTTATCCCGGCTAAATCCAAGATATTCAAAAATACTTGCAAAGGCCATCTCCGAGATTTAGATTTTACCGAATAATTTCTGGCCATTTGATCGGTCACATCTACGCCAAATTTGGTGCTATTATACAATTGAATTGTCTCCGGTGTTCGGGTGTCATTTTCTTCAACTTGTACGGAGTTGTGCATTGAACTGAGAATTAGAACTTTCTTTCTTGGTTTGGCTTTGTAAATTGTCAACATACAATTATTTGGGCGATAGAGTTTGGTTGAGAAAAGTGCCATGTCGTCGTTTTTCAGTTTTGCCAGTCTTGGTAGCTCTTTTCTATTTGCTCTAATTGTCCCAACAATCGTAGTTTTTTTTGCTAAAAGTTTTGTTGCTAAAGGTAGGCTTGTAAAAAAGTTGTCTGTGGTTATATTTCTTCCACATCCTACATACGGTTCTGCTAATTTCATAGTGACAAACTCTCCAAGAGGAACTGAGGGTTCTCTACTTTCATCTTTTCCCAAATATGGAAAGCCGTTTATTATATATTTGCTACGTACATCGGATGCCAACCAAAATTTTATACCAAATTTGTCCGGTTTATTGGGCATGTATTGAGTGAATCTACACCTTGCTTTCGTTGGAAACAATTGTTCGTCAATAGTAATATTTGGTCCTGGGTTATAATCGGTAACGACTTTATAGTTTTGGCATTGAGTCTTAGAGAGAAACTATTACAAAAATGTATAAATCGTACTACCGGTCAAATGACCGGTCGTGGTAGGTAAGACAGACTACAAATATTTCTCAGAAAATAAACAATAAAAAAATAAGTGAATATTGAAAAATGTATCGTACATATATATGAGGAAAAGTCGTAAAGTTTAAAGGCGATTCACTTACGTTGAATGTAGGAAATTCCAATTGAAAATTTAAAAACGGTCATTTGACCGGTCCTGGTAGGAATAGTGTTAAATACCTGAAAGATTTTGAAAACGTCTGTCTCAAAAACGTATGCTTCTTTTACGTACAGTATGTATTCGTCCTGAATAAATATTTCTGAATATTTTACGTTCTTGAAGAATATTAATGACAGAAATAGATCATGGATTATTTGATAAAGGTGTTATTATTTAGCTTCTTATACTAAAGGTATTGAACACCAGAGCAAACTGCATGATTTTTTAACGATCGCTGTGGAATGTTGAAAGGTGCAACAAGCAGTTAATATTATATTTAATAAGATAATTTATTGATCCCCTGCGCTCGTTCCCTTCATTAACTTGGTTTTACGTAATAACAGACCCCTGTATTGCAGCCATTAATAAACCACGGAGCAAAGCATTAGAAACCCACGTTAAAATATTAATGCAAATTTCAGTATTTACGTAATTATTAACTTATACTACGTAACAATACTTGTATCTAATAAATCTAATAAAATAATCCCATAACATGTAGAATCAATTGCTTCAATTTAACACATTTAACAGTCACACAAGGAGAAACGTCCAAATTTTCAATTTTCAATTTCGTTCTACTATGAATCTGAAAAGCCGGTTCCCCAAATTATTCTTATCAAGGCAGTTCATCTTTTCAAATAATTCTATAGAAATGCCGCAATGTCCCATATGGCTGACAATTAATTATACCCTGTCGTCATTGGTTTCGTTTCTGCCCCACTCGTGAAACAAGAAAGATATCGCGTGCATCCTCGTACAATCGAAAAATATAACACCACGGGGTCTACGTAATATCGCCAATAACATCAAACTTTTATTAATAACGCTCTTATCGTCTATTTTTCCAACAATACCACAGCCGTCTGACAAACGCAACACCCCAACAGCCTGCTTCATTTCTCCCACACCGATTCATACAATCTTCCGCTAGGATACGAAACACCGATCATCCGTTCCATTTACGCGGACGTAACCCTTTAAAGATTCACCACCACCGAAACGAGTAATCCAAGGGTAACCCAAGTCTCGCCCCGTGCGGTGTCGACCCGACACTCCGCGAAAGTACCTGTGCATCCACAGGGAAACGCACGCCCTGGAGCGTTCGGCCATCCGTGTCGTGGATGATACCTGTTTCACGGTGTAACCGGGCCCGCGCTGCGAGGTAGCGCGTCTAACCTAAATGGAATCAATCGCAAGGTGAATCCCGTTACCATTGGCGCATCCTCCCTTTTTCCTTCGTCAGGTGGCTCCTTTCACGAACGTATCCATCCAAGGAACACGAATTCCTCTCTCAGCGGGTTGATTCCACGTCCCGGGGAGGGCACACGTCGATCCCAGATCTCTCCCCTTCACTCCCGATCTTTTTTTCTCTCCTTCGCCGTATCGCGGACTCCACGGTCTTTAGTTTATTCATGTGACGTAATAGGATAAAAACCGTCGCTGCCAGCCGAGTGGCTGGATGAGATTACAGCCGTACTATTGCGCCAGGTAACGCGGATCCGATGTAATCGCTCCTCCCCGCGACTTTTTTCCGCCCCCAGTCGTCGAAACGGCGCGTTTGTCTTTTTTATTTTCTGTTTCTTGTTTGTTGTCGCCACCCCTGCCAGCCATCGTTCCCGATAACGCGTCGCTCGCGGACGTTTTGAGGCTTGAACGCCGAATTACGACATTCGGAGATTTCACGTGTAATACGCGAGGAGTAGGTACCTTAGTGTTTGGATGCTTGGGGGAATTGGGGCGTTTCGATTCTTGTTTTCGTGGTGTTTGGTGAAGGTTGGGAGATTCGTTTTTCGTGCGCGATAAATTTTCGGGGGTTTGAAGATCGTTGTGGGTATTGGTTGCATTGAAGTTGGTATTTAAAATGGTTAAGGTGAAACATTATAACAGGACGCGTTTGGAATTGTTTATTAAAGAAGAACGTAGAATTTATTGCGCGTGTAAGTTCGAACTGTGAAACACTCAGTCGTTATCTGTTATTTCAATTACAACTCCGCTGTGGTAACCTAGTTCCGAGATTACAGAAAATGTTTTCTCGACGCTTTTAACATTTGTAGGTATTATAATTTTGCAAGGGGAAGCTTAAAATCTTGCGGCTCGTTTACGATACATGTTTATTAATTAACAGATGCGCGTGTTATTAACTGAAATGGGAAGACAGGTATCTTAACATATTATAAGTGATTAAGGGCATGGCAGTTTCATTAAAACAGGAATATTTGGAATTACTTATTATATTTACATATTTAATAGCACGAAGAATTATCGATTTAAACTGCAGTGCGACGCATTTAAACAATTTTCAGCGGCATTCGATTCTTTATAAACTGCCAGAAAGGTCGGTTGCAACGATTATCTGATTAATAATTTTATTGTTCGTGAATGTTTATCTACGATAAGTAGTACGGTTCCCATTATGCCATTCATTGCACTACTGGTAATTATTCACTTTTCGATGACCATCGTCTCACGCGTTCTGCGTTATGTTACTTTTTCTGCTTGGTCGAAACATTCATAAAGATATTAATTAAAGTACCTTTTATAGATTATTGGATTCCTTCGTTCTACTTCACGCGTTTTCACGCGACGGATGTTGCTAGTCTAGAGTTACCAGCAGCGTAATTTCATTTCGACGCGCAGTTTTATTACTAAATAGCTGTTTTCATTTATTTTTATATTATTTTCCAGACGTGAATATATCGCGAAGTACAAAACTGTGCTCCGTCTCCGTGGTTACACAAAATCTGTCCTATCAACCATCTCAACGACTATTCATTATTTAAATACCAATATTTTACCTTAGATTCACACCGATATTCATAAATACTTGAACTTTATGACCGCTTAATACACTTAATGTTCACGATGCTCGGTATTAACTCCTTGTCAATTATTGAATCGGACCTTCATCGATACGCTTACCATGAATGCTCGATCAATCGAGAGGTGTTGATATGCTTAACGTCTCGAGGAAAATTCGCAAATAATAATCACGCTTTAACGGGGAACGTTTGGGAAAATATAATACCAATAAGTGTAACGACTGTAGAGACTCGGTGGTGGCGATTATCGATTGCTCGCATACGTTCACAGCGTCATTAGCTATTAACCATTGAAAGTAAACGCGCTTTTTTTCCCGATGAGCCAACCAAGACCGCAAAACAACGTCAACGAAAATTGGGAGAATTTCATGCCGGACGACAGCGACAACGTGGCTGTTGCATTAAGAATTGAGCGACAATTACGTATTACTGCAATGTGTTCTCGATTATAAAACGTTAATTAGGATGGGAACGAGCGTGCATATGACGAGTTGCATCTGTTATTATATACTACATTCAGCTAGGTACTTAATATTAAAAGTGTATATCTCGATCGATCAACACAAAGTTTGTAGCAAATGCATTTAATAAACATTCAGAAAAGGTATTTGAATAAAATATGGACGGGCGGTTTATAGCTACTTCTATTCTACTGGAGATTTAATACACATGGAAAATATGATCTTGTATTAGACTTTGTTTGGCTAATTTTAGTACTCGGTTCGCGAATATTAAACAAAGTCAAACAATGTTTTATGAGATTCCTTAGTGAATGATAAGTTTGCCAATTCAATTAGTACTCGCTTTATTCATTTATTATAATGTGTGTGCACTGTAGTGTCCGTTCAGTTCCTTGAAATAGCGAAGCTTCAATTGAGTGCAAATAAATATAATCCTGTGTGTAGAATAGTTTTTGTAATAATGAGTTTGAAAGTCGAAACGATTCTTTTACAATTTTGACAGAAATATAAGTTAAAAATGGGGGAAACATGATACTGATTAAATATTGTAAAAAATTAATAGTAATACGTATTCCACGTTTATATTCACTGAAATATAATAATTGTTATTCGTGATTGATTTTTCAATACGTTCCTTCATTAAATCTATATAGTCAATACTTTATATTACACAAGTCATAGTGAACAGCCAATCAAGTTATTCGAGATTTAATTTCATATCGAAATTAAATATTCTATTGTATCAATGCTGTAGTTGTGTTTATATTAATATTAATCGATAATGCAAACACATTGGGCGACGTGATTATTCGAACAATGAAAATCTACACCTTGTATGGTTTAATTCCATTGATATTAGCTTTGTCCAATATTTATTTTATATAAGTAACAACATTTTACCCCAATTGTTATTTACTATTATATACCTCCATTGCAGATTGAAGAATTACATATTACGTTTAGCGCCATACTTTCTAATCATTAGATAAATATCAATTCCTATGTTTATTTAAAAATATATTCAAGTGAAATACAAACCGAACGTTCACCACTGAAGAAACTATTATTTATCTTATATTGCAGAAACGATTGTATATTCAGACAGAAACTGACAGCGGTGTTAATAATTTTACAGCTGTCTGACACAGCGTGTCTGCTTCTACTGCGAATTCGGCGAAGATTCACCTCATTTTCTTCCTAATATTCCGTTCTGCTTCGCCATGGAAATCTTCGTTTAGTTCCCGTGCAAGAGCATAGGAACCATTTACGGGACAAGGTTGAACAAGTGAAACCGCGTAGAACCAGCTTCGTCAATAGTTGGAATTTGAACAGCGCTTCTCTTGTGCAATAACGAACCTTTCTACCGGGACTACAATTCTACAGGAACCACGTACCCTGTGGCCTGATTTCCAGAATTTTCGCTGAATTCAATATTTGAATAAGTCGAGCATTTCTACCTAGACTAGCAGAGAATCTTTGTAACCGTGTATACCCTATGACGTCAAGTTGCAACCAGTTTCTTCGATTATGCCCGCCGTAAAAGTACGCTCTTCATACACCTGGCTTGCAAAAACGAATATTTCTTCCCCCGCGACGAATCAATCTTCAAGCCTGTAATGTCTACCATTTTAAGTAATTCGCCAGATTTCACAATTGATGACTTCTAACTGGAAAATTCTAACGTAACAAATCATCCTGTCCAATTTACCATACACCAAAGCAGCATCAAGATAATCCACTTACATGTCACATATTTTACGACGCGACGTTTGCTACATAATTACCTTCCACGAATGCCACTCCACGAGTTTCCAAACTTTCTGCTCCCGACATCGCGATATTCATTAGCGAACGGAAATAGAGAGGACAAGCAAGCAGGAACGGCTCGTCGTAAAATCGTCCATCAGCAAAGCGCTCGTCCCGAAGCCACCTTCCATCGGTAAGAATCATTTTCCGAATGTGCCCTCAGTCGTCGTATCAGCTACGTAAACCGCAGGTCACTCCTCAAGTATCAAGCTCTACACCGATATAATAGTAATGGAGAAAGTTGGCAACAAAAGTGGCGGTTGTGAAAAACGAAAAGGCAGAAGAGAGCGAAGTGCACGGGCGAAACGTATGTTTCACGTATGTACACGAAAATCTGAAAAGTGACATATGCGTCACGTGGATGGCACGGTGGTTGCCGGAGCGGTAGTAAGACGATAATTAATGTCAAGTCTGCTTGACAGACCGGCCCCGAGCCGGTTTGTACGTGTTAGGGTCAGCAGGGATGCACGCGTGTGCGTGCGTTACTGGTTCGTACGGGGGCTACAGGCCACGAGATTGCATAATCGATATTTCGCCTACACCTGTGACACTCACAAGTGCGCACCTGTGCACGCCCGGGGAGAAGGTGAACGCGTTTGAAAAGGGCCATCCTTGGATGCTTATCGTCGTTATATTTACGCACCCTTTGTAGGGCCATGTGGATTGATCATTTCACCTTCGACGCGTGACTAACATTTCTTTTCGTCCATCGTCGCGTGTACCGAAACGGCCGGGCCGTTCACCGTCGGAAATGTAAATTGAACGCCCCGATTTCCGGCCGGCAATCACGCACGGAAATTGAAATTTTCCTTCCGATGCTGATATCAGTTTTCATCTCTGTGACCGCGTAGGACTCGTGGCGTTGAACTGCAGAAAGAGTGTTTTTCTGCGCTGGTTTCTTTGGTTGTGATGCTTGTGTGTTTGTTTAGGACAAGTTTAGTTCGGATTCCATCAATTTTTGGTGGCCCTTAGAAAATTTCGAGAGGTATTATTTATTATTATTCGGGTAAAAATGGTAAGATAGTGTGAACCGTACAAGAATCAATACTTTCGGGCAAATTAATTAATACAATTAACTTTTGACATGAACGAAAATATATTTCCTGGCCCATATTTTTCTACAGCTGGCATACCGCCAAAGGATCAATTGAATATCCCGAGTGACGAAAAATGTCCGGTGTAGAATATTTAGTAGGAAAGTAAGTCAGAATAGGAGTATCAAGAAAGTTACGTTTTTCATGGCGCTCATTATATTGGAATATATATATTACTACTATACAAGAAACGTGATTTAAAATTGATGTTCTAGTGTTTTCGTTTGTGCCTTTATATGGCGGTACACGAATAGGGTACCTAACAATAAGCACTGATTGTTTCATACGCTTTCGTTACTCCTTGATGATAGAAAATTAGGATTCGTAAATGGAATTTTGAATGTGACCCGATTTAACAAACTTTGAAAGATCCCGTGTGTTTGTTCGCCAATAAATCAATTAATAATGAAGTAGGATAAATGTGAATCTCGTAACAAATATTACGAAATCTACATTCTACAGAACATCGAGTAGTCCCAATTTTATCTAGTATAAAATTAATGAAACAGAGCACTGCATTGTGGGACACACAGAATGGATCAATACGTTTCTCAAAATCGGGTAGAACCGTTATTAAAGACGCAAATAAACTGTTAGAATTTGTACGTTCTACATTATGTCGGCAGTAGAATTATTCATAACGAAATATGCAATCCTTTATTGGCATAGAGGATTAATTTGAAATAATTGAGGCAGTTCGATGCAGGTGTTAGATGAATGAATAATTTAGTTTAATAACTGCTAGCTTATCTGCATAAAATCTGTAGCGCATTGCAACCCTCAGGTTATTTTCAATATACAACACTCCATGTCAAAACTGACACACTGTTAGAAACTAGTTCCATCGCATGTATCTTTTCCATCCAAACGGTCGACAAAAAATGAAGCGTTCAAAAGATGTGGAAAGCGAAGATTAATTCTCAACCGATTAATTGTTCTCCTTGCGATTGAATTAAATAAAGTTCGCTTGCAACGAGACGCCACCGGATGCGCAACGTACAAATACATTTCAAAAATAACGCCCAAGTGAAATTTATTGAACTGCAATTATGTTCCTGTTAAAGCATTCGAATCGTGCATCATCTTTTCCGAGCTTCTCAAGCAACTGAAACATCCATCGCACCGTATCGCCCAATTACCTACGCTACATGTACCTCGCCGACAACCGCACACAATGCCCCCTCCAACAACCAGAGACTTGTTTTCGACTCTATCCAAGGGACAGGAATCCGTAGTTCGTTGCACGGATAAATTTCCACTGGCACCGCACATAAGACGGCGCAGTAAACGGGTATTAAGAGACAGCACGATTTATGGGCAGCGAAGAATTCGACCGAGGAGGAATAATATAATATATTGCGAATGGCAGTCGCATTGCACTAGGACCCCCGATGCGGAGTAACATCGACGCGAGGTGAACGACGCGACGGTACAGTCGCAGGTCCCCTCGGTGGTGAAAGTATACGTGGATAGTGCATCGTCTCACGAATCGACGTGTCCCACCTATGTATGTTCGTGTGCGCACGTGTGCACCACAGCCATAGAACGGCCGCGGACGATCCCACACACGGGACACTGGGGACACATAACGCTCCCCACTTACATCCAATCACTCCTGATTTATATTTACTACTCGCTTGTCCCCTTATTTATCGTGCTTCACGGAGACGCGAGGAGAACAGGAACGTTAATTTGCACAAATTGAAAATTATGGAGCGCGACCGAAGACAGGAGTCATCGGCGGAAAGAGGAAACTTCGCGAGAGAGTTGTCCATACTCGACGATGGAGATTAGTCGTCTTTCATTGGAATTCACCTCACGCCTGTTTTAATTTTCACGCTTAATTCGCTGATCTTTCACGGCAATCGGCCGCCGGCTAATGGCCACCCTTTCGTCGGTAATTCCATCTCCTTCGACGATTGTCGAATGGACTTAGAGATTTGAGATGGAACGAATGTGGAATGGTGTGTGGCTTTGTTAATACGAGGGAGATTGTGGGATATGGGCGTCTTGTGTATAGTTTTGGTATTTATAGGGTACGCAAACCTTTTTCTATGATTGACAGTGTGTGATAATTATCGTAGTCGTTTGAAATACATTTTGTATAGTACTCTATATACCCAAATGATATTTGGGTCTCTCAGCGAGTCTAATATCGTACCATCAGATGGATACAGAAAGCAAATATCATTACGATTCGGTGGATATTTGTTCTGCAATTGTTTGCATTACATTTTTACGCAGGCACAATTTTGAGCAGAGAATATTGGCAGTGAACTACGCAATTGTGACGTTCAATTTGATTTAAGTGAGGTATATTAAGTAATATATGAAATTTTTTCACTGTAAATATCCTTTTCCTGCAATCAAACCACGTCTTAATCCCATGAATTAGGAAGTATTGTATCAAATTTATTATCAAATATGCTACAGACAAATAATATATTTTTCACTCATAAAGCAAATAAACAAAAAGCGCTCGGAGCAGCAATAAATTTAAATGTAATAAATTGAAATTGATTAAACCACAATAATTATTGGTACTTAACTTAAAATATATTAACAAAATTACGAATAATTCGCACGTAAATGCATTGGAACGCTTGAAAGTTATTCTATGGTGCCAAAACGCGTGTGGTATGTCAAAAACCTCGTTCAAAAGAGGAAAGACCTACAAGTGAGCAGGGTGATGGATCAGATTAGGACAAAAAATAATAAATGGGGACGAGTAGAATGAAGTGCGGGCCTGAAATGGTGCTTGTTCATAGCAGGTGTAAAAGTAGGGGAGGTTTAGTCACGCACATATGTTCGAAGGATACTTGCTGATGGGAACTTTATATCGCCACAGCATGAGAGGACACACGCGTATGTGGTTGATTTTGGTCATGCAACGGGTACACTCGCAGTCATTTCTGACTACTTTGATCCTACGTTGAACAATATTACGATGTGCGTTCATAATTCAAGATGCTTCTTTTCATTTAATGCAATTGGAAACCGATGGATCACAGAAGGGTAGTGAAACGACGTAGAACAACATTTTAAATTACTCCATTAAACCATTCTACTCTGCAACTGCCTGAAAAATATTTCACAGACTATTACAAAAAAATTGTAGCACCGTTATGTTTGAACGACTAGAAAAAATGATTTCAAAACGTCGTATACGATAGTACTCTTTCAATTCAACTATGACAAAATTTGTTCTCCGATCTTACAATTAATTGTCGATCAATGAGTATTACAATGAACGATTAACTTCTAGTAACTTCTTTTAACGAATGATTACGTATTCGCATATAGCCTACTCTTACGCGTTTCCATATTTCACTTCAATAAATCTACCGCCGATCACATAAAATAGGCATCAAGTCAAGCCGCACTTATAGAAATCGTTCAATTCACTAATTCACCTAAGAGGTACAAATACGAACACATATTCACCGGCAACCCGAAATCATTAACACGCGTGTAATTACGAGGGGTTCCCCGCGTTTGGGGTGGACTGTCCAATGGACGGTCTGCGGCAGGTACACGGTCTAACAACAGAAAGGGCGAACATTACTTCCGCTCGGTCCTCCGCGGTTTAACGCTCTTATCATTATTTTTATTAGGGAGCCACGGTATATAATGCTATCAGCCCACGCAGGGGCGGGCACGCAGGAAATAAACCTAAGTGTATAATTACAATAATACTTACCAAGATCCCTCCATGGGTTCTCTCCCCTGCCTCAACCCCTTCTCCACATTCACCCTCCCTAGACACGGTCTCTCGTCCTTCTAGCACCTCTGTCTCTCTGTATGACTAATTGTGAATCCCTTTTCCTCCTTTTCTTATCCGCCCCCTCTCTTTTCACGCTTTCATCGAGTCCAATCTTCATTTCTTTTTCTATTTAGCACTCTGTTTACAATTGTCGTACGATCGCCTTCTTTCCTTACTTTATTCCTTCGTGACTCGCTTTTCTACACTTTCCGTATTATTGCTGGTGTACACGAGGGTGTATACGTTAGCGTACCGACGCGTACAGCAAATTAGAGTGTCGTTCGCGAAACGATGGAACGCAAGACTCGTTGATTTGCTGGGCCTATTGACCCTTCCCAGGGGGTCTTTAAGCGTACGAGGAAAAAATGACCGGTGCTAATTCGTTTTTGATTAATCACGTGTTAGAGTTTGTAACGAGATATCGATGATGTGCGCTGCGCATTTTATGTTTGTTTATATGGGCGTAATGGAAATTGGTGTATTCGAATGAATATTGGAGGGTGGGTGTTGTGAATGTTAGGGTGAATTATTTGATTGCAAAATTCTTATAATAAAGGATACGATTTTGCGTGTGCCGTTTTGTTAATGGATAATAATGATTTAATGAATAACAATAATATTGCAGACGTTGTGTCATTTTCTGTTAGAACTTTTTAAGATATTGCATAGAGTGCCGCATTGGATTCGTAGATTGCAACTTGAATAATCAAATATCTGAAACATAGCGAATACACCTATTCATAAATAATCCATACGGGTGTGTTCTAAATGTAATAATGCATTAGTAGCGTTCATTAATACGTGATATATTATTGAAGAATATTATTTTCATTGTAGTATAATGTGTTCCACATTATCGTTCTATGATCCTGTTACAGTTGAACAGCTGCTTTCGTGTATTCTCTTCCTTTGAGTAAAACTTGATTCAAAAGTATAATAACATCGGTAATATTATTATGCACCTTATGCGAACAAAATAATGTAAAATTGATGTCTTGTTTGTACACGTCAAGATGTACAGGTGATACACGCTCAAAGAAAACAAGATTATCGACGTTGATATATTCGATTCCCTTTATGCACATTATATTCACTCTGATATCATCAGATACCTCGTACAGCGAGCATTACAGTCGTCTAAGTCGATTGCACCGAATGTGTTTAAAAAATGAAAGACGTCGTGCTTGAATAATGCGGTAGAAAGCATGACAGAAACTGGATGGTCGATATCGAAGTAACAAGAAGAGCTAGAAAGATCCGTTCCAGTCTTTAAAAAATAAAACGACGACACACTTCTGACAAATGCGACGAGAACACAATGTCTATGGAAACACAATACCTATCGGACAAGATACGAAATTCAAATCGTGATCCCTTCGGTTTTATATTAGAAAAGAAAGAACAAATTTACTAACAGTGAAGTAACTTATCGTAAATCGAACACTATCGGAAATATTGTACATTGTCTACTTAAATTATTATCGGGTGAAGTAAAACTGTTGCGTAATTTCCATTGAATTGGAAGAAGTTAATGGTGACACGTATCGAAGTTGGGTACAGCAAGTGCTCGTAGAATTGTATAACAATTGATTATTCATAGCTCAAAATCAAAACTTTAACAAAAATATAATAATAGTCGAAACTGCACAGATGTACCGAGGTATACTCTGTCAGAAATAAATAAGTTTTGCGGAAAAAAAATTCTCACAAGTGTAGGGATGTGTGGGTAATAATTATCTGCAATTGTTTGTAATATGAAGGGTTTGATGTACCCTCATCCCCTTGTAAACATCTGTCCCTACCTCAACGTTCCCTAATATCAACAATAAAAGACAATTAATTAACTAACAATTAATTAACAACTAACAATTAATTCACAAAGAAAGATTTTCGAATGCGTAACCAAATAAGCACTGTAGCTATGTGTCTAAACTAATACAAATCTCAGCCGTTTAGTCGTGCCTAATTTGTATGTTCGAAACATCGCTACAAGAATACCTTGACTAGAAAAAGAATCGATGCTCACAGAAGCACAGCACTCGACAGATTAAAACTCACGATACCCCCTAGCAAAAATATTTTTCCCCTGTCAGTGTAATGGTCCGTGTGGTTGTACGCGTGCACACATTGGCGCACGAATTTGGGGTGGTCGTGGACGATTATAAAACATAAGCAATTCCGTGGTGTGTGCGTTGGGAACGTGATCGAACTCTTGAACGGGGGAATTGCCGAGTTCCGATGGAGTTCGGATGGGGAATGGTCCGTACTCTTCTCGCAGACCGAGATGGCACCCTGTACACGTACGTGTCCCATCCCCCGGTCTATGTACAAACGAGATACATACGGGTCACACGTGTGTCGATTCCCGAATAAGGATACCGTTTCTCGATATATTTTATGTCGTGCGAAGCATAACCACTACACCGGACAAGACTATATTCCATGGTGGAACGGTTATGTGATAGTATAGTCTGCGCTACTAATATTTCAATGGATATGCAGGTGAGACATAAGAGCGTGTATTTAATTTTAGGTAATGACAATCGATAATGCGTGTGAATTGTTTAACGATCGGGAATGGAGGTACGGTAGATGAGACACAATCTCTATGGTCATCATTGATTGAGACACACTGTATGGAATGATTATGAAGGGTCAAGGAATATTATTTAAAATAAGTATGCCGAATTACGCTTTTAACGTTTGCGTAAAATCATGTGCGCCCATAACGAACGGAGTAGACTTCGTATTCAAAACTTGGAGGCGTGCTGAGGAACGTGAAGAACGTGTCATCGCGGTCGCGTTAGAAATGTTGTTTCTAGTAGCAAGTTGATACGTGGCTCCACTTTTATTTATTATGTGCCACTATTGTTGTACTGCAAGGTAACGCATGGGGATAGATTTTAGAGAGGATCCGTAATGTTTGTTCTATAGAGAAATTGAGGAACCGACAAATATACAATGCTAACAATTTATTGGCAAATTAAAAGAAAGCTATTTATTTCCATTTAAACTATTTTACAGTTACACAATAATTGGTTGTTCTTTTATTTATAAGTATATTTAAGTTACCAAGAAAAAATATACAATAAGTCCTATCATTCTTTTTCTAATGTACTCAATGCACAATTTTATTACATAAGCTATGAAAGGTTGTTACACAAAAAAAGGACACGATAAAGCATTGATGCTTCTTTCTGATTTAAATCTATTTTTTATCCATTTGGCCACCCGCCTAATGTAAGACCATCCACACGTTTGTACGTTTAGGTACTACAGAAACAATCACGGAACACTCCAAAGGGAGCACCCCTCGTAAAAATCAAGAGTCTATTATTATGACCATATGTTTATGCCACGATTGTATCTTGACGGAGAGGGACAAAATATAGTCCGGCCATAGGGGTAGACGTACACCTGCTCTAGCACAACACATGGGTAACAGCTAGAGTGCGTGGGCAGAGCAAACATTCACATCGGATATGTGTCACTCGACAAATAAAATAACATATTGTGTCACTTCATAATGACTGTTCGTGTTGTCCAAATTTTTTTTTCCGAATAAAATTCGTAGACACTTCTTTTGACCTGTTTCCCTCTCGTTCGTTCTCGATAGTCGATCGATGAATCGGTTTAGTGTTGCATTTCACCTAGAATAATTATAGTTTTACAGTTAGTCCAAATATTCATCGTCCTGTTATCGTACGATACTGTTGGCGGGTGTAATAGTTCTTAATTGAATTTGACGAAACTGTACTGTTCGTTAAGATAATTTATAATGCATCGAGCTTCTTGATGCTGTAGAGACGTGAAAGATAAATTTTCTAGGATTTCTAGGAAACGGAAGATTACTTCAATTACTTCGTTGACACCGTTGGAATTTTATTCTGTTGTACTACGGATACTTTCAGTTCGTCTATAATTATAGTAGACGTATTGCACGTATTTATATTATTTGTCGAGTATCGTTTAATAGTTCAATATGGCCAACTGTTATTATTTTGCATGAAAATAATATTTTCCCCTGCTTGAAAAGCCTGTTCACTTTCCGATTAAACACTTCCATTGTTGTTACTTATGTGATACATAGAATAAGTTCAATTTTACTCTTACAATCTTGTTCAACGAAATATCAATGTTTCACAACAATAAGTTGAGCAACGAAAAACTATTCTTATACTAGATACAAGCGTAAATATGAAATTTTAATGATACACTAGTACACCTTGGTACGTTTTGCCGAAGAACTTCATCAAATTATAGGGTCTCCATTACTTTATACTTCCGTGTACTATGGTTATAGTCAGAGCAATACTTGGCCTTGTCGGTACACTGGAAGACATTAGCATCCAAAGACACATGTTCTTTTTACAACGCGCTGCCTTGTCCATGTACATAATTTCATTCTTATAGATATTCTTCATAAAACTCGATTCCTGTTCCAAACTATTCGTCACTCAACATAACTGTTTCTTTCAGTATATTTTGTTATTCAATATATGTAGAATCATGAATAACTACCGAGTGAGTGTAATTCAACATATACATCTTACATAATGTTCATTCGTATAGAAATAGTAAACAGCTGAAATGATTTACAAGAATAAGTAATCGTAAAAAATATGTACATATATAATAAAGCCTAGACGTGAACTATATGCTTCAAAACAATTGTTCTTTAATTTCTCAAAGCATTAGCGACGAATTTTCGAGGGTGAAATGTGGACGGAATTCTTCTCGGAACATTTCATGTTCAGAATAATCAGCGAATTATTTATCACGTAGCTTTACTCCTCAAGAAGGCACTAATTACCTAAAAAAAAAAATATGTATATATATTAAATTAGACGCCGGACATAATTATGGAATTGCCACCAGGTTTCTTTTATGCTTGACTCATTTCCCTTCATTCCTTACAGTCAACCGTATTTTTCCATATTACTCCATCACACTTCAATCACATATCCCCACGAAAAACATCAACTTTCCATTCGCAATTTAAATTACTCCTTACTCCCACTACATCATCGGACCCTTGCAGTTTGCGCAGCAATATCATAACCAAAAACGACAAACGAAATTATTTAACACCATTCAGTAATGCTCTCACATTCGGTGCTACCATTTATCAAACATCAAAGGTTATCGGAAGAACTGCCTCAAACAATTCGAAACACGCGTTCACTCGATCAATCTTCAATCAACCCCCCCGCCCAGCCCCCCCATTCCAAATATCGAAACCAATCCTCACGATATACGCGTTTAAGCGAGAAGCCCGAGCCACCGTAGCTATCACATCTCGATCTCATAAATCACAGCCACCTAACTTCGTCTTAAAGCCAATGAGAAAGCACCCCGGTATGACGCTTTATAAATGGAAGTCTCCTCTTCCCGGACAGAGGAGGATCCTCCCGTTGGAAGGCGGCTACGTCCGTTGAAATTAGCATCATCTTCGGTTAAAGCAGTATCGACCGTGCCGTGTCTTTCGCGGTCGTGTATACTGCCGGCGTGTCGGGCTTCCAGGCCCCCTTTCTCGTCGGGTCTTAATGAAATTATCGTCAGGCCGAGTTTCGAGGACAAATCGACGTTTCAATTTTCTTAATGCGCTCATCTCCCCGGTGGGATATCGGCCGCCCCTCTGCGCTCCCGGACGATGTAGCCGGTTCCTAGTAAAGATACGTCCCGTTTCCCGGACCAGCCACGGCCACCTTCATCCCCGTGATCCTCCTGTTACGAAGTCCCGCAGCCTCGGACTAAAACTCGACGCACAAGCTACAGTTGGCTGTCGCCGCCACGTGTCGTCGCGTGCCACGCCACGTGTCCGACCTGCCACCGACCATTGTTTGCTCTCATCCTTCCTTAAGTGCATTACTACTATTGCAATTACGGGCCCACTGAGTTTACGTGTCGTTTGGCGTTCGAATTATTCGACGCGTCGCAACTTTTAACCCGGGGTGAACGTATCCTGGCGGGCGATTTTCTTTCAATTCTCGTTCGCCGTAAGTGGGTCAATAACGCGGCTCGTTTCGGTTGAACGTATCGACCCGCGCTGCGCGAACCGTATTGAAACGATAAATGGTTATACAGTTTCTTCTTGTTTCCCTTCTTTTCTTCTCTATTTGAATTGTCGGATCGACGCAGAGGAGATACGCGCGGCTGGCTTGGATCGCTATGGCGACAGTGGTCGATCGCATTCAGCGACTTTTGCAACGGGACCAGTCGGGGTTCTTATTGTTTGGGATGCTTGGGCAGATATCCGGGTCGACGAGAAGTTCCGATAATGATCACGCGTAAGGCCGGACCTCGCGGAACGGTAATGATTCGGCAGGAGTAAAGAGATTAAATGTATTCTTAATTATGAAAGATTCGATAGATAGATAGACAGTTGAACTCTTGAATCACAGAGTCACTTGCGGATGCGTAATATTGAAAACAGTTAGCGAGGAGGAATGTAGAGTGCACGTTGCGTCTTTGAAAACAGCATTTATTTGATGAAGCATCGACCTGCAAACAAGCTCGTAGCCTGTAACGTGGGGCACGTTTGCAAAAGTAATGAACTATTGATGAGTCGGCCGGCAGTCAATTTGATTTTGCTTATTATTCGGTACGTGGCCAGCTCGTATATACCTTGAAATATTCAGGGTTTCCATCGTTAGCATACATTTGACGCGTATGCCCGCGCTGGTGTTACGAGCTCACTTTAAGATTGGTTGACACAGGATCGACGCAGAACAGGGTTAAGGGCTGCTGTGAAATATTTATTCGATGCTAGAGACATTGCTAATTAGAAGGTGAACGAAATCTGTACAGAGAAAACTGTTCTCGCGAAATTGCCCCTTGCTGTTTACTCGTTTCCCATTTGATCAGCTTTGTATAAATCTTGTTTTACGAATACTTTTATCGCTCCGCAATATTTCGAATCGTAGAATGAAACCACTAATGTATTTTTCACGTAACAAGTTTACAATAGCCGAGGGGGTAATGCGAATACATCAGTCCATGTTAAAACATATTGTTTCCATTCAAAGCGTTGCTCTTTGCACTGAATGACCATCGGGGTGGTTGAGAAATTGGAATTAATAATGTTCACGCATTCTGCATAATATTTAACAATTAATCGGCCATCGCAAGTGCGGCAACATCGGCTGGCCAATAAAATCTCCTTTGACGGTATTGTTCGCTATTCGATCGGGCAACACATCGACCGTTGAGAATTGCACGGTACCGATAGGAACAATTTCATATTTACCTGGAACTACAGCAATAGAATCTTGAGATTACCTCCCTGCAGAAATTCTATCTTTGCTTCTAGTTTAAATGGCCGACAAATATTCTTTTCACGATGCGATGCTATACTTTTCAGCGTGACAAGAAAAATGTTGTAATGTATACCTAAGTTCTCCATAGCAAGATTGACGTTTGCAAAGTGTTTCCTGACATTTGTAGTTCCTTTTTTAAGTCAGAGTACGCAATAGAAACCCGCAATACGTGTATTGTCGTACAAGTTATTCAATAACGACGAGGGCCAACGTGATTTTGCGGTGAAATAAATGCATGAGAAGCTCCGGATGGTAGCTAGGGTCGATAAAATAACAATCAAGCCCGACATATGTATAAAAGTTTGACCTTTTCGCCATAGAGTCAAGTGCGCTTTGTGTAGTAGGCGATACATTTAGGTATGAAGCAGGGATTGGATGAATACAAAGTAGAGTCACCGTTTCGCGACTCGTTGCTACGTGACGAAAAGAGAAAAGTTTTCCCGAGAACTGTATATAATTCGAAATTTAATTACAAAATTGTTTCTCACTTCCGTTCTCCAATAATTTATGAAACGTTAGTACAGAGAAGCTTGATTCTCCACTCTTTTATAATTTCTAGCAAGGTGTTAATAAAGACGAAACTCTAATGATCATTTAATAACGATAGAAATAGCGAGATGCACAAATAACAAATAAATAATTTATCAGTGGTATTTTACTTGTCTCTATTTCACTGATTTTGTTCAAAGTGTAACAACATAGGCACAGGTATAATTATACGTCACATTTGATGCAAGACATCAAGGTGCTTTGCCAAGTTCTAATGAAAGTGAAACGCAAATCTGATCACCGTCACGCGATTTCGAAGAAAAATATCATGCAAGTTTAATGGCGGCGTGACAATCAGGGCTTTCTAATTTGTCCGGAACGAAGTCGAGACTGGGGCCGGAAGATTCTATTTTAATAATTACCACCGGCGAACGAGGTCCAGAAAGTAGTTTCCAGCATCGCAGCTGGGCTAGGTGTCGGTGAAGAAACCCGAGCACCGAAAATGGAAACCGGAGTTCACGATATTCAAGCAAATTGGAATGACGTGGAACATCGGACTTGAGAGCCGGAAGTGAAATCGCACGAAAGTGCTGCTGCACCCATTGGCCAGTTGGAAAGGGTTGAAATGGGCCCAGCGAAGAACTGAAATGGAGCATGTTAATGTCTTTGGATGGACAGCGGTTGAAAAACGCGCGTGAATAAAACAGATGAACGTTTTAAACGTCGAACGAAATAAGGTAGAAATGTTTGTTTTGAAAGAAAATGATTATGAGGAACAGGTCGGATAAATCGTATTCTAATTAATTGACAATTGTTGTGAATATTGATGCTGTGCTAGATATTGAAGATTCTATTGTTATGACTGTACTATACAATTATTTGCACCTCATTTGATATTACCAGAACAAAAATAGTGAGATAAAGGTTAAATGGAAAGGGAGGAAATATATTGATCAGCTGATGCATCAGATCTGGAAAGTATTGGCTTTTATGTTTGATAATGTTAATGGAAATTCTTTGCTTGTCAGAAACTTTTGCAGAAGAATTATTCCTTAGTCTCATTTCAACTGAAATATGTCAGAATTGGAGAAGCCATTTAGTTGTTAAACTAATATTACACTATTTATATGAAATAAGTAAAAGTAATAAATTGCATATGTAGATTTGTATTATGGTGCATTATTTCAATTATCGTCGTATTAGGGAAAGTAAATTTCGTTTCAAAATACCATGACATTAAAAGGACCGTGATTAAATCCAGGCGTACCGATGTTTTTTTTTATTTCTCTGCAAGAATCTTTGTCGAATTTGTGTACAGAAATGTACGCCACCTGCTCCCCCCAAGTATTATTCTATTGAATATTTAATCGAGTTTCAACGAATTATTCAAGTCACATAAAAATACATAGTTTCTGCCTTTGAAAAATTGATGACATAACTTGAAACCACGAGATCGTTTCTCTATTTATACAAAAACTAACACCGAGACCATCCATGTCTATTAAAAAGCCAATTACGTTTATTACCGTCTTATAAATTGTGCAAACTCATTTTACAACACAGCGCGTCAATAAATTAAACCGATTAAAATCGCCGGGAAAAATATAGTTTCTCGCAGGGGACCTTGGTTATTCAAGTTTTAAGATCAGTTCACAAGAAGACACTGTATTGTCCTGCTTCAATTGGACTGCACGGCAAGGCAAAGAGAAAACGACATGGGAGAAGGAAAGGAGTAGGCTTGGGTGAGCGAAAAAAGAAAGCCGAGAATAGCGAGAAATGAGAGAAAAGCTGGATAAAAAAGTGAGATCGACGAAAGGGTGCACGAGCGAAAACGGAGACACGAAAAGAAGGTGGTAAATAAAGATAGGGGATGGTGAAGAGGGCGGATGAAACGAGGGAGGAGAGAAAGCGCGTAGAAGCAAAGGGGTTGCGAGGAGGGACGAAGAGAGTACAGGGTGAATCAGACGAGGACACAGATGAGAGAGAGAGAGAGAGAGAGAGGGAGGGCGAATTGGTTCGCGAGGGTGGCAGCGTAGACGGGGTTGCGCGGATAGGTGCGCCAGACTGAGTAGGTAGAAGCGCACCTCCATTAGAGGAACTCTGCCATCGCCATATACGGTCGTTAATGTGGCCGCAGTAATGACGAGGCTACGTGTTAACTAGATAGAACTAACGCAGATAATCACTTTTGATGATTAGCACAAAGTCTCGTTGCGTATTGCTTCAAATCTCGTATATTTTTCCATCCATGCGCGTCCCTTTGCGACAAGTCGGAATATCAACGGAATTATTTGGTCTGCTGTTTGGGTTGTACTGTTTCGGTGCGTAGTACGATTCGTCTAATAGTTTCATACACGGTAACAATGAATGGTATTTCGTTTAAAGCAACTACTTAAATATTGAATATTAATAACAATTTTCGGACTGAGCTCAGCACATTCTTCTTTAGGCCAAACTTGGAAATGTCACTGCGGTATTTTTCGTTAAGTTTCTAGTGTACTTTGGGGAACTGATAATGCGAATTAAGTGAACCGACGCATCGGTGGATATAATTTAATTGTTTGCAAATAGTCAAATTACTGTGCATCCTTCTTTCTTTTTGCGTACATTGGAGTTTTACCCTGTAGAACCTTAAGTACAGTATATAGCAATGAACGATGTACCGTATCCCAAGTAATAATAATAAATCGTGCAATAATTATGCTTAAGTTATATTCGATTATGGTGTAATATGAAGTGAGTGCAATAAAATATGGGATACAGTAATATTGAATGTTAGACAGTTATACGTATACACATTGGAACACCACAATTTCATTGTGGGGGAATTTAATTGAGAGTGCGTCGATGACGTGTAGTTTCTATGCAGTCAATTGAATTTACTGAATGTCCATGTTGTCTCTATCTTCCAATCGTTCAGTGACAAAGCACATAATATAATAACTATTGGGGTGGCAGAAAAATTTATCCTTTCGTCTGGGAAATCTACACCCGTTCTTGTCAACTATTCCGTGATGGATGAGAAACGATTACGCAAGAACATCACTCTATCATACTTAAGAACAATTCATTGCACTTGCGAGACTATCGTGCGAATTGTCACATTGACAACTTTGTTACGGTACGCGTAACAAATAACGTAATATTGTTTACAAGATTTCATAAACAGTTTAGGCATTAGTAGGCATTTGCAGAAAATCCTGTACACTTTGGGACCAGTAATAATAATTCTTCCTGGTAATAGTTGAAAACAAACAAAGTAATGTTCAGAAGACGGGCAGAAGGAATTGTCACTAGTGATGAAAAGTTTCAGAATACTTGTTGTGCAGAACGAATCATATATCGCTCTAAATTAATGTTTCTTATCCTTAAGGACGAAAATAGTGCGCACAATTTGTCACACCATCCATTTTTCATAGTAGAACATAAATGTAAGCTCCATGACGTATGTGTATGTTTACCCCTTTCTATTTCACACGTCAACTGCTTCCAATCGTGCCGTTCGAAAACTCTTCGTCACAATGTCTTCCAGAAACATTGAATTTCAATGCATTTCATTCATCAAAAGTTCAGCTCGATTCATGAAACAAATACATTTTGTACTTTCAGTTACTAATTCCTGGTTAATTATATATGTCTAACAATAAAACGTGCCAATAAATATCATAAGTCGCCCTTTTTGTTATTGACAATATTCAACGAGTCTGTAATGGAAGATCACAGTAACAGGATGTTTTCCAGACTTAAGCTTAAATCGGACAAACAAAATTATACAGATCGAATGAAGCTTCCCCAGGAGATAAATATGTAACGTCGTCCCAAAAACAGTTCTACGTAATAGTTTGCTCCTAAAAGAAATCACAGGTAATGTGTGCACAATACTACCTCTTGAGGTACCCTTTTCTCTCCATATTTTTCATCCACTTAGAACAAGATTAATTCCAGTTGAAATGCGCCATTAAAAGTTGAATTGCAATATTTTCTAAACTTAATGCGGGCATTCTACCGGAATCATGATGAGTAAAACGAAGTTGAATGACACAAGAAACGTAGTTCATTTGTTATATTTTGTTCAATAGTTTGACAATTTACATTAGTTTACAAACATTATAATGAATAGCATATTCAGATAATTTAATAGTTGCCAAATACAGTATCTTTATGCTTGTAAAACA
Organism: Nomada goodeniana; assembly: GCA_963969485.1. Classification (NCBI taxonomy): domain Eukaryota; kingdom Metazoa; phylum Arthropoda; class Insecta; order Hymenoptera; family Apidae; genus Nomada; species Nomada goodeniana. Next base: position 15,187,492 of record OZ018300.1, on the reverse strand, counting down.
TATCTATTTTTATCTTGCACATTTTTCAGGCTGTGCAAGCAAAATTGTCATTCTGTTTTTACTATTATTAACAAATATCAAACTATTACCTCTGCCCTGGTCTAATATTGCTTCATAAATAATTCAAGGAAATCAAACCACTTGAAAAATTGATGCCCGTGCTCCGCGGACTGGGTTCGGGGCGTTTTGCGATCTGCCTCCCAAATTTTTGTATTGAATACCTAATACTCCGAATATAATACTTTTATGAAACTTTTCTATAAATTCAACAGATTTTTTAACTTAGTATCTTACAATTATTATATTGTAACAAGGTGGATAGGGTATATAGGTTCGGATTGGACAATTCAATTTTCCAAGTCCAAAATATACCTTACAGACACTGTGATCTAAATTAATATTACCAATATAGATATACCCACTATTTGGTAGTAAAGTAAGGAGGCGCTTGACGATTAAAAATAGTAAACGGAAATATTTCCGTATACGTTTCCTGAGTTTGTTTGCCGGTTTTATCTTCATCATAATGCATTCCATTGACGCCAGGTTTGATCACTAGCCTACGTAGATAATCAAAAATTCTATTGCAATTCTCATGACAGTAATTCAGTAATTGGCACATCAGGGTTTTCGATGCCGGAATTAAAAGTAACATATAATAACAACTATACTTTCCCTTAATCAGCGCATAATATATATCTCATATAAATTTAATAACAAGCAACGAGAAAGGAAAATTTGCCTTCACGATCAACCAAACCGCGAATTCCAAATATTCTTCAACCAATGTTTAGCACCAGAACGAACCCCCACAAGTCCTAGCTGATCCTTATACGTATACTACAAATGCATTGTCGATACTCACTAACTTAACAAAACAAATGACAAACCCTACGATTTCCTACCTAATTCTCATTTCAATTGCAACTATTCTTCCAAAGCAGATCACGAGCTTAAAATATTTTTCAATCGCTATCAAGCGTCGGAATCAACCCCCATAGGTCAGTCAACCATAATATACCTTCAGCATATTGTCGACCAGTGCCAGCTCGCGTGTAGGCACTGCGGAACTGCAGCACCCCCTATTTCCACTTGATACTATCGATAACATTTAATACAATGAGTCTTTTTTTCTTTAATCCTTTCCTTATACTTGCACAATATATAATCCTTAAGCTTAATGTCAGTAGCCGTCCCCCAGTTTATGAAAAAGATACAACAGTTTTCTAGAGCACACTAGCCCCCACCCCCGCACCCACACTAATTTTAGCTACGAGCCGCCAACGTTTCGATACTTATCAACCCAAGCGAAAGAAAAACAAAAAACAATAATAGATGAGATCTCGGTGAAGCTTTCTCGCTTTAATTCCACTGTCGGCGAACATTGTTGAACCGATGACGAATCCAGCCTCTGTCTGGCAGGACGTCAACGGACACCACTTACCGATCGATCGAACTAGGCACTGTTGATCAACAGTTTTCCTGTGCGTAGAATTTCGTTTCGCCTAGTCTTACTTGTTAGTCCAGATCGGTATATGGTCGACGAAGGAAAGGGGTATGGGCAGGTTGAGCATGGCGGCTGAGTATAGTGTAGATGGTCTGGATCGATGAGAGAGAGCGGCTGGTCTGATTGGCGGGGCTGCGGGGGCGGAACAGCACGTAGCCAATGAGCGTGTCTATCCCCCGATACATAGGGGTAACGAAATCGCTGATTTTTACGCTCGACAAACCGACAATTTCGGCCAAACTGTAAATACCATAAAGCGAATCATCATGGTTTATGGATTGTTCGCGCGCCACCCCCCGAGTGCGACGATAAGAATTCGACCTTCCCGCCGGACCACCCTGCTCCGAACTGTACGATCCCTCGATTCGGCCGCGAATCACACTCTGCGGGATGCTACATCCCTCTAGACTCTAGACTCTTCGTGTATCACTGCTGATTGCTTCACGGGGGACTAAATTATTTCGCATACCGTTCGTTTCTTTTTCTTTTCTTTCGAATTCGATCGGCACCGCACGTGCACCATACGTTCGGCAGGGACGGGGATCGTTTGATAGAGATGTGCGAACAGTGATGGGGGATATCGATGATTTAGGAATAACCGATGCGCCTGATTATATTCAGACAGACATTGCAGGACGAGCCATCGAAGGCACATTATTATTGCAATGCTGTTTAATATAGATACAGATGGATTGAATCAGAGCAATTATGAGTGTTTAATCGTCGTGTCAATGATCAAGATGTCGACTAACGTTCTGTAACGGGAGTATCCGGGGTACTCCGAGCGTTCGGAGTGTCTGACCATACACTGGCCCGCACTACTTAAGGCGCGTGTGATCGTGCGCTCGACCTGTACTACTTAAAGCAAAGATGTTTCACAATGTCCTTTATATGTACCACTTAAAAAATACGTCTGAGCATATCATTGATCTGCGCGACTGATGCTAACGCCGTAGCATGTGTTGACCTGTACTACTTGCCATATTCTAACAGAAGAATGTAGGAGGCTTTGGGATAAAAGAAGTACGTACAATAATGATAGCTTTGCAGAAATCATTAATCGATTAAAATACAAGTGAACTAGATTGCGACGTACATCAAGCACGTTACCGCGAAAGGAAACTTTTTTCGGAGTAGAACCGTTATTACTGTCTCGTAACGGTCAATCAGAATAGTGCGCGGGATTCGAGAAGTGTGTGAGACGTTAAGCGTGCGTAATGTTTCCATAGAATTTCGATGAGTCCTTCTGAATTGAAAGTCGGCATTGAATGACAGATGTTATTGGGCAATTCCAATCGTTGCACCGGGGGTGGATTGCCCACTTGCACGGACGTTACACGTGCCGATTTCACGTGACGATCGCTTCGGGACAAAAATGAAAAAAAGGAAACTACATTAATGGGAAAGAGAATGATCACGAGGGCGACGTTTATGAATGATTAAACTATGGTTATCTTGATCATTCTATTACGAATTACATTTAGTTCCAAACTGTAATATATAATACATTTTTCTCTAGGCAACTCTCAGCCCCGCTAAACAATATACCGACAACACGTATATTCCATTGGTAGGTCCGCGTTTCGCCATTCACTTCGCATAAATCTGTACAGTCATAAAGCAGCGCAGTCGTGAAACGGACGCGACAAGTGGAATTTCATATCAATAAAGGCATGCGAACTTCGTTAGCCGGCGATTGCGAACTGACATTTTCCTGACGGCTCGTAATCTCATTTGGGGTTCGCATTACACAATACCAAATTCAACGTTCCACGCCTGATTCTCAACAACTGACAAAATATGCGTACATACCGGACACGCGTCACCCTGTATGCCGAACAAAGAGAGAGGGGGGGGGAGAAACGAAAATGATTTATAGAGCAGGATTTGAATTTTTGAAAATAGAACGGTAACACGAGTAACATTGGTCGATAAACGAGTGTCGCTGTAAAAAGTCACGCTACCTATGCTAGATTTCCTGCATCACGTGATGGATGACAATTATGATATTGCAGTACAACAGTACGTGGCATCGCATCGACTTCAATGATAATTCCAGTATACTTTTTATTATTGACCATCGAATTAGCATGGTATTATTAAATCATGCACGAACGAAGATAAAGCACTTCAATGACAAATCGTGGGAAAAGTAAATGCGCCCCGTACACCTGTTCCCTTTCGACTTTATAGACGAAATATCGATGTTTAGGATACACGGTTTTATTTAGAATGGTGGAGCCATGGGACTGACGTTCCAAATCTAAAGCAACAATTGAATTTGATGATCGGTGAAAGGGGATGCTTTGTGGTAAAAGAGAGATTCTTATTGAATAATTTGGATGGTTGTTCTTTTACACAGGCAATACATAAATATGTTAAATTCCTCAAAAATAATAGGTACACTTGTCGTTCGATAATCGATAGTGACAAATAGTTTTAAATGTCTGCGTATAATGTACATAGAATAAATGATATCAATTGCGAAATTGTAATAATAAGATTTTCTCTAATTTCTACATAAAATATAAAAACGACTACAGAAATATTTATACACTTTAGTTTGTTAAATATTCATTCCTGGTTAGAAAGTTCTTATTTTTTTAATCATACAATTAATCGATAATATCGATGGTTTCGGGTCAGCAGTGCCATTGAATAAATTATATATGTTGTTATTTAATACGCGATTGAATGAGAAATAAATTAGGTGATTAATACACAGTAGGGTCTAAAAGTCTAAACAATTATCCAATATTAAATTCACTATTACATGTATATTGGAAACGATAGTATGAATATGACTAACTCGACGCACGATCCGTCGGCGCGCGAAAGGGTTGGATATTCTTAAAACTTCAGCAGTCGTAAATAATCTATAAACCTAAAGAATCACATTGTAAAATTGAAAGTCCTGCGTAGTAAAAATTTGGTTTCTATAGAAATCTGAGGTTTACAGTTTTCAAAACTCGTAAACAAAATTCTCATAAAAAAAAAATACTATAAACATACAAAAATGTTCTAATTAAATTAAACTTGCTGAAATCGCGTATGCCTTTTAATTTTACATATTTTAATTGTAATTCACATTTTTTTAAACGTTCTTATCCAATTTCGTTCGATGCAACAAATGAATTGAAAGAGAAATTTTAATTGTAGATTACATCGAATTATCGGATTAGATTACCACGGTAAATAGGATACATGATTTGTGAAAGATTGCATTTGCAATGTCTCTTTTTTTTTTTTTTAAGGGAAAGTCCGAAGGTATGAAAAGCTCGTCGATGTAACGAGATGAAATTACGTTACGTCATGCTGGATTTTCAACTCCGGAAATTAGAGTAATTCGTTTTACAGCGTGGATCAGCCGAAACGATGCTCCTCTGGTAACCTAATCGTGCTTTGCATTAAAAGCAAAAAATCTCTGGCCAAAGAGTTGACTGGGGTCCCAGAAGGAGCGACTACGAATCAGAATACTGCATTACGAAATTTCATAAATTCTCTTTAGGTGGCTCTTAGACGCTTCGCGCTTCGTCAAGATCTGTGTTTTTCACTTGAAATAGTAATGACCCACGCGAACATAAATTCTCATGGCCTCGTATCAGCTTCACGTCTGCTACGATTGGAAAACTCGGTTATCATGTACTCGCACCTGCATTATTAATATTGATATTAATAATTCTATTTATTATGCTTAAAGAATATCAGATATTGTCACATGTGCGCACCTTATACGGCCAATTTATTTGCACGGTTTGTATTCATTATTTTAGTAAATAAACGAAGCAAATGATTAAGGGAACAGTAAGATCAATTAATTAAATTGTCCTATTCACTCGAGATTTTCGCAGGGACAATTACGAAATTCGATTTTTGTTTTGCAAGATTCTCTTCAATTTCTACGAGTACATGAAATACAATAATTTAATACGGACGAGTACTCACCGCTGTCATTTATTGTATTTGAAATTTCGAAAGTGTATGTTCGTTTTATTTCGCGGATTCTTGCCTAATTTTTAGTTGTGTCAGTAACAATTAACAGACGGACATAAAAAATCAACAATAGCAATTTATAACTTCATAGAATATATATATGTTAAAAATGTCATGTTTCTAATGGTTGTACTAATAACAAGAGTTTTTCAAGATCTGACGAGAAATAGAAAAGGGCCAGATACATCGAGACATTTGAAGGGGGGAGGCGGGGCAAGTCGGAGCGATGTTTAGAATGGTTCAAACGAGTCTGCTGAATAATAGAGCATGGTAGACAGTAACTGTAAGGGAGCAAGTGTCCTCGATTATAACAAAAGTGAAGGGGCGAAGCTCGGCTCATTTGTTATTAACCAGCGTAGTGAAGCGTCGAAGTGCAGAAAGACTTGGAACACGACTTCACACTTTGACTCGCAACCCTTGGTAAATTTAGTTAATTATCAGTCCAACTTTCGCGAAGAAGTTCAGCTTCTCTACCTTCGCGACCGATACTTTCTGTCCGAAATTAACAATTTTATTTTGCCTATATCCAACTGTACATCCAACTGTATCTCGATTCATCCGAAATAAATCCCGCGTTTGGGATTCAACATTTTAACGCAAAACAAAAAGTGTAACAGGTAGTCCTTCACATTCAAGAACTATTAACAACGCAAAATGTGTAAACGTAGAATAACAAATATCAGTGCAACATTACCACTAAGCGGAATTAAAATTCGAACACCTTTCTTCTTCCAATTTAAACTAACTGTAAATTACAGTTTAGCGAAGGCTTCTCCTGATATTACAGTTATTTTTTTCTACGCGCGACATTAACTACACGGTACTCAAGAAACAATACATTTCTTCTATATTAGTATTGTACCATGGGTTAATCTTCCAGTGAGGCTTTATTTATAAAGTGATATTTATTTGTTTCTTCCAAAATGAATTTCACTAAAGTTTCTGGAAAAAGTGATTGAAGATAGTCTAAAGGTTATGACATGTTGTGCAGGGCTGCTTTGCATCCTTAATCGCTTGCATCAAAATTGTGTATTTTCGCCCTTCAGTTTTCTCGGTCAGATTATTGCTATTATGATATATCTTGATCTCCGTATCCTGATTCCGCGACAGAAATCAATAAGAGCAAAACGCGTTTCGTTTTTTATGTAACGAGATCCTCTTCTTCCGGCGAGGAGCCCGTTTTATTCGGAAACTGTACCTCGTTCTAAGAAAAATGTGGTTGGCACATAGTTACGCCATTCCTATATATCGATAGACTTGTGAGAGCGTATATATACGCCTTCGTAATCAAAGGATTGAGGAACGTGAATTGCCCAATTACGTCAAAACTTCGCATTGAATATATAACACTGATCTAAAAGCGACAAATAATATATGAAATAAAATTGACATATCAAATAGACCTTTCCACTTTTAAACACATAAAAAAATGATCCTAAAAGTGACAAAAATCAATTATTTAAATTACATAAGTAGAAATGATATACATATACACACGCCAACGACCAACTTGTCCATGCTGACCCAATACACGAACTAAATCCTCCTCTTCTTAACGTCAAGCAAATTACAATACATATAATACATTCGATCAATGATTTCACCTTTCCCCCGCGAGCCGTCGATCAATTCGCCACGCGAAAACCACGTACTATATACCATGTGTCCCCGATCCACGTCTCGAGCCTCGTATCACGGAAAGGGCTGCGATGCACGACACCGATCGATCGATCCTCGAAACGATCCACGATGTCCCGAATAATTCCGCGGCACGGAGTTCTGCGGTTGATTTACAATCGGCCGTGTGCAGCTCGCCTGATAATCAAACGGCAGTTTCCGATTGGATTTGCCGATGCACACGCACGTGAGAGCGGGCCATCGCTCGCCTCCGTATATTGGACAGCGGTGCACGTTGCATGCGCCGGTTACGCCGAATCGAGGATACCGAGGAAAATCAATTAGCCGGGCAAACTGTTTCGACTGCGGCTGTTTGCCCGCGCTCGAGTCGCCAATGTGTTTCGCCTCGAAACCGGAAACGAGTCTCTGTGCACGTGGCGGCACGCGCGCGCGCGCGCTCGCCAGCGAGCTCGTATGCAAGGGTGCAGACACCACCCTTTATGTTTGCAACCAACGCTACCTGGCAGCGAGCACACCCGCATATCTTTGCAGCGCTCATACACGCTCGCGAGTATGTACATACGAAATGAGAATTCGAAATTCTACGGGAAATTGAAATGCTTGTAATAACGTGGATAAACCACGGTTGGAATCCTGTTCCATTTTCTTCCCCTTTTTTTTTTCGTCGGCACGCGAGAGTTTTCGACGATGGGAAAATTGGTCGGCGATGAATTTCCGGTTCGGTGCTTAGACGCGGTAGGGTAAAGGAGTAACGTTCCATGTGTGTTTCTTAGTTTGCGTCGGAGGGATTTCGTGAGGGATGGATTCGCGGGGACGAATTTGGAATTTGTCCGGTAAGAACACGTGTCGTTCGGATGTGATGCGTGAAATTTGTATTATCTGCTCCGTTGTCAATGTACGACAGCGAATTTAGGAAAAGGAAGTAGTGAATGAAATATGTTTTATAGTGGTTGGTTGTTTCAGTTCTAATACGATAATGAAATGCTAATTGATTATCAGCTTCTGTTGTGGTGTAAATATTTCATTTCCGTGCTTGCAATTTTTTAGTGAAACGCATTCGACGTTGAAGGTAAACAACTGACATTGACACTGTTCGCGAATCTTTGTCAATAAGATATGTGCTCGGTTATCCCCTCGTCAACCAATTATCGACAATTAATAATGACATATCGATCAATTATTTCAATTATTCAATGACTTTCAAAAAATCGTTTCTGTACACTAAATTTTCGTATCAAGATATGTTCGCGTTCACTGTGAAACTAACTTCAGTCTCTTACAATACTGCGTTTTATTCTTGCATTTAAAATTGCCAACATTTACTTTCCCCCATCAAAATCATATAACTTTACAGCACCCAGTTATTAAAATATTACAAAAACGTCTAATTTCCTTCTTGCATTGAAAACAACTCCCCCGCAAATGATAATATATCTCACCCCTATATGCTTTACCACGATCCAGACAAGGAACCATCCAAAGCAGTATCTATGCAGAAATTTAATCAATGCGTAACAATAGCATATTTGCGAGTACGTGTCCGTTTCTCTGTGTGTCAACGATGTTGTCCGAGCTTCGTATTTGCGCACGATGCACTGTACACAGTTTCCAACAAAGCGCGCGGGATGTATCTCCGTTCACAGACACACAACGCACAGGTGTATCCGTTGATTGATGATACACCTGCGAAATGCACAGATACGTGTACCCGAATCCCAGTAACGCACGTGCGTTCACGAAGTTCTCCGTTGAAAATATGTGAAACAACATTTTGATCGCTGCGCTTGGAAACGTACATACGCACATGGACGTTATTGTTCTAGCAGGTGTTTTGAATAATTAGCGTGGCACAAATTTGAGCTTCGCTAGAGCTTATGTAAAACTATGCTTCGGATATAAGCCGCAGTATAATTAACGTGCATGCATATCGGATAGAGCATTATAAATATCGTTCTGAAACCTAACCACACTAGTTATCTCGTTAAATAAATAGTAACTTTTATCACGGACATGTGAAAATTGAGCAGGTGCGTAAAATAAATTTCGTACCGTGTCATCCGATCGACCGAAACAAAATCTGGCGAGCTTAAATTTTCACTGGTATTTTTTGCCTCATCAAAGGACAGAGAATAACAAAAGATTCACTGCGACAAAATATATTTTAACACAGAATATCTCTCCTTGTATCTTTTGTATATACTATCAAAGAGCGTTACCCGTTTAATAAATATTACTATTATCGTTTTATAGAGGGGCGAGTTTGCACGAAATCAGAAAGGTTTTAAATTCGACCTCATACAGTACAATTTTCTTATTTCATCTTTTATTGCAACTTTAGTCATTCTCCTCTAGCAAATGTAATTGGAAGAATCAGTGTTTCGCGGAAAATTTGGAAGGATAAAGCTAATGAAGAGTGTCGGTGCGACGCGTCGCGACGGTGCGAAGTATTCATATTAACCGCGACTTCTATACTGACCCGATCATTGTCATCGGCGTCGAACGAACTCAGGATTAGCCGACACTTTAATGAGAACGATATTGAATTACCTAGTTCCGCGCGATTCTTAAAATGATTCATAATTCATAATTCATTTAATTTGCGACGGCGGCGTCGCGACGCCGGACTGGCCCGATTCTGTCAATCTTAGTGGCGGGATTTAAGTATACATATTTCGCGATTGCCGGGAATAAAACATGCAGACCAGATGAATATTAAGAGTTGTTGACAGATAAACCGTGCTGATATGCACGGATTTCTGTCAGCTCGGGAAAATATTTCGCTGCATGGATCATTCGTCGTTCCGTAAAAATTTGTCCGCTATCGCTGTCGCGGAGGGAAACGGAACAGTCTTGTAGCAGTTTTCTCATACCCATTTCTTGATTTACAGGAAAACTTGATAACAAGTTGTGTAAGCCATTTGCAAAAATTATCGCGAAGCTGTTGTATGTTACATTTAATACTGGTCGAGAAGGTATCGAATTGATCGGAAACGTTCAATGATTTCCCCGTTTTTTAAACAGCATTCGCAACTTGAAACCAATTGTTACAAAGTAGTTTAAAATCAACTGCAAATAATCGAATTTCTATACGGCAAACGAGCACAAATTTGTTAACAATTCATTGCTTATTCATTCGACTTATTTTACACTTCTAAAACATGCTTACTTAATAAATCTGCCTGATTGGAATTATCTTAACAAGCTATTTTCTTCCGCATTCAACATTTTAGAGGCAGTCTGAAATTACCTTTCCCTGATGAATCTTTAGTTGCATTTAAATTGGGAGGAAAGTAATGCTGAAAAAAGAATTCTAGTGTTCCTTGAAACTTTATTACAAAAATGTTATCGTTATCGTGCATTCTTTCAATTCAGAACGAAACCAATTTGCTCTTCTATGTGACAAACATTGTAACAACACTTTTTGCATTTATAAATAAAGTTTGTTACTGCATATAACTCTTTGATAATCTATAAATGCATCTCAGTTACTATGGGATATAATGGTGTAGCAGTTCTGTGATTATAAAATATTCAGCCGTAAGTAATTAATAGTTAAAGCGTCTAGTCTAGACAGATTAACGGGGTCAAAATGTCACATTGTAAAATTTTCCCGGCTTTCCATTCCCGACAGGATTTCTAAGCAGTCAGAAATTATTTCTGGGACGTGAATGACATTTAAAACCTTCGAACGGACGTACAGTCACATTTAGATGCAACTTTTGTATGTAACGCATGAGATAGTTCCGAAGCTATTTATTACTTGTTGAATTTATTTTAGAATTTTATGTTTCTTATCAAATTCTATTACTTTTATATCAGAATATGTATTAATCGAATTAATGTTTTTATTAATCGAAATTAAAATTAATTTATTTCATCAGCACTAATTATTTAATTAAATTTCTTGCTTCACTTGAATAAAAGATGTGCAGTTATATTTTTATAACATGTGGACGGATGAATTTTATAATATCAAATATAACAAATTAATTCTTCTCGGTTAAGAGATGAAGCGTTGATATTGCAGAAAAAATTAAAACTACAAAAATATCTGTACTACCAAATTGAAATATACGAGAAAAAAAGTACACGAAAGCGTCGAAGAAAGTGAAACACTTAAAAACCGAAAGTTTTCGTTTTGCAGAGTCGTATATTGGAAGATGCCTCCATTATGTGCAATTCCTGGTCACCGAGGCATAACGTGAGTACTGCATAATATTACTAAACATTTCATATACAATTAGATCACCCTCTTCAAAGGTCATGTTCATCTTACATCGAATCGCAATGAAAATGTAATGATACCAAAGAAACTCGTTCGGCTAACTTTGAATTGATCGTCATATTAAAAACATTAGATACGACGAAACCAAACGAGTATTCGCCGATGAATATCTAGAGGATCAAACGAAATTGATGTAATCTTCATCAATATAATATTAACGATCGCTGTAAGAAATTGTAATCGATAATAAATCGGAGTGGAGCGCAGAGTGACGACTTACTTATATTACTCTTGTCCAACGGAGTAAAACATTCAGAAATATTAACTGGAAGAAATTGTTACATAAAATTTACGTGCGCTATTAACTATTCAAAAGCTTGCAATCTACCGAACACCAACAATTATTCAACACCGCTGCATGCAATATTGATTGAATAATACGTCTACGGTGTACAACATTCAATATGGACGGTAAAAGAAATGTATCATATACAAGGGAGACAGTCGAGGAGGAGAATAGGAAACATGAACGCAGCAGAACAAGTTGAGAAAGGGGAAAGAGAATAACTCGAAACTCCGTTGCTTCGTACGAAATGCTCCATAATATTTATGCCCCACGAAGCCCGCGCAGTTATGGTGGCCTGGCGGACATAAACCCGCTAACTCGTGGTTACGATTATGGCTAGTAGTAAATTGATTATTCAGATGTACGATGAGGTGGTGCAAGATAGTTTGAGTGCCGTAAAAAGAGCCACACGTCGCTTACGCTTTCCGCGAATTTGCAACAAACGCCCAAGACTGCAACAAAGCTTGCGTGACAAGTATTTGTGGTTTAAATACCCGGCCAGACTCCACTTGCTAGGACCTAAATATTGTTCCACCACTTTTAGATCGTAAAACGCAACCGCTATTGGCGATGCTTTTTGTGCTACATATCTGCTTCTGACATGCTTCTGTAACATTGCATAAAATTGAATCGTTTGAAACAGTTATTGTACCCGTGCCGCGTGGCCAATAATTATTGTTAAAAAATTGCAGGATTAACACGTTCGTTAATGTTGGACAAAAGCTATTCGCATTGGAACAGAGGTGCACGATTTGGGAAAAGTGTGCGAACATAAAAGAACATACATACAGTAATGTCTTGATCGAAGCGAAAGCCTCGGGTCTGAACGTTCGCTTCCATGGTGTAGTTCCTACATTGTTTGAAATTTGCCGACAGCGTTGAACGTAGAAAAGGACAGCGAGTAAAGAAAGAGAACCGAGCAGCCAAGCCAAAAAACAATATCCAGCAAATCGGTGAAATAACACTAATGCAAAGATAAAACTTTTTTATTTATATATTTCTATTATAGCAAAGTTTCATCGTTCAATTAGTATTAGCTCACCGATATAGCCGAGCCCGGATCGCGTTACACCGATCGCCAAGTGAACTTCTGGACGCCTCAAGGGGTATACCCCGCAGTGGTGGGGATAAACTTTTCGGTTGCATGGTGTAGAAATTTTTCGCTTGGATCAAGACATTACTGTACAAGGAACTTCGGGAACACGATCAGAAAATGATGCACGCGTCTCATACACTTTCCTGTTTCCTATAGACGCCCGCGCGCAAATGAAAGCCCGTATACCAGCGTAAAAGAAGCATCCGTTAAAAATTTTGAACCGCGAAACCGAAAATTGAACAAGAAATCGAACTCCGTTTCATTCTGATAAAATTTTCAATCGGCCTTTCATATCGTACAATTATTAAACACGCACGCGCGCATCCCGCCCCTCAAATAATCGCTATCTGTAAAAATCGAACGGAAACAAACGCACCGCTTTCCTGGCATTTTTCATACCCTCAACGCCCACTCCCCCCGGCGAACAACCCCCGTTACCACGGATCACCGACCAATCTATTTATACGGAAACATGCATATTAATTTGCGTGTGTATCCGCGCACCGATGCATAGTCGAGTCGCGAGGCACCGGCCGGCCACTCTTTGCACCGCAATCTCGCGTATCGCAATATTTCATGTCGCAATCTCCGTGCATTTATCGAATGGTAATTTACAATAGGACACGCGCCGTTTCGCTCCGCTTCTCATCAATAATGCACCGTTAATTGCGTTATCCAACGAACGGTATCAATTATTGTGCGGGCCCGTATCGAATAAAGCCGCGGCGACTGGTTACGCGTCACGCCAAACGCCGGCGAAGCTTCCTGCCAGGTAAATATCGAGCGTGTTATAAATTTGGATCGTTTCTAAATCGATGCGGATGGGGTTGGCCGCGGGGTCGAGCGGCGTCTGTGTCGCAAGTGAAACCGAATTTGATCGGAACGTCACACAGATGAGGATGATATTCAACAAAGCCACCCCCCATCCGTCGCCCCAACTTCACCCCGTCGACCACCCCCCCTTTCCCTTGGTTACTCTAGACAGACGGTACTCCGCCATGCAAGTGATAATTCGTGCAGTCTGCTCGTTTTCGTGTCAGACGTCAGATTTTCTGGAAGATTTTATTTATTCATCAGTCAGACTACTTCGCGATGTAGGTTATCGGACGGAAATAACGTAATGCTCCCAATTTGCGATATCCGTTGGCTGCGAACGCCGGGGAACGTTTCTGCTTTTAGAATCGCATAACCGGTCTGTTAATCGCGATTCTAGCGCGTTTTATCAACTTCGTATGGGTCGTTGGTTAATTTAAAACGTATGGGCATCATGGTGCTCAGCGTACGTTAGGCAAAGTGGACACAGACGAATATCCATGAAGTTTATTATTTTGATTCACACGTTTATCAACTGTTTCATTGGGCATTAGAAACGAGATTGTGATAGAAGGAGGAATACTTTGTAGTTATTGAATTTTGTAATAACCATTTCGTCGTCGATAGTATCGATTGCGAGCTACCTTTTTGTCTGCGAGCATTCGGTCGAATTATTTATTACCCCACGTTGTCATCTGACTGAAGCGATTGAATATTGCATAACGTATAGATTGAAAGAGTCACCTGCAAATTATTTTTATCGTTAACATTTTGATGATTGATACGGTGAAATGGAACAACAAAAGTCAATACCTCCTGTATTCTCAATTCCTGCCCCCTGAATACTTCATCGTCTTTATTTTAAAGCTCGGACTTGTGTTCGATTGCTGAAACGCAATGACAAACAGAGGCTCGCTCATTATATAGTGACGAATGTGTATGTTGAGTCCAATTGCATCGAGTTCCGTTTCATTCACCGTCAGCTCGCATATTTTGCTTGTACACTTTATTTCGTTCGGACGTTGGCGGTTCATTCTTTTTCAATACGACACATTCTGCATAACGCATAAAATTGGATTGCATCATGACGGATAGAGCGGCGAGAAACTTCGAATGAATCTTTCACGCAAAAAGTCATCGGTATTGCCGTCGTTCGCAAAGAATTACGAAGTCTATATAGCATTGCCCGCGAAACAATTGAAAGGCGTCTCGATTGCTTTGCACATAACTATGAAAACGTTAATATTCCAAATTTCACTGTCCAAACACTACGGTCGTGGTAAAGTAAAACGCAAATGTTAAAATAGGAAAAGAATGTTTAGAAAATAGATTAAACAATACACGTACTGTTGAAATGATGAAGAGCTAAATATATTAAATATATTGGACAATCCCACAACTCGTATATTACATTACAATTTTCTTATAATCGTTATTAATTTAATACGTTATTCGTTTTTCTTAGTGGGGGTAATATTAAAATTACTGTCGGCCGGCAGCTTTGGCACCCACTGTATATTGCACATGAATAAGTAGAAAATCAAATGAATTCCAACTTCAAAAGTACTATCAATAACTTTCGCTCATTCGGAACATAATTATCATTGAATGATAAATTTGTACGCAACAAATTCAATAAAAAAAGACACTCATTATTGCCAGCTATTTACCAATCCATCCAACCAACTCAAAGTTTTGCCTGCTCCCGAAAGAAACATAAAAGAGACAAATCCGCTCCGTTTGTAACATCCTTCCCAAACGGAACCACTCAAGTCTCCCCTACTTTAATCGTTTACAATGGGAGAATTATTATTCGGAGGCGAGTTTAAGCGTTGAGACCGGTTAATATAATACGTTCTATCACGTGCTACGTTACGAGCTTAATCATTCCTGCTTCCTCGCGAATAAGCTCGAGCAGATAAATTACACGGGCGGCCTGTGGGGCGCGATAATTCAATTGTAATTGGCTAATCTTTAACGTGCCGGAGCTGGAAGACGTATTTAACGGGTGGGTTGGCCGCAGGCAGCTCGGAAAAATGACTCTATTAACCATGGGGACCTACTGAATCGGGCTCGAAGGGGGACTCCCGTAGAAACTTTGCTAAACAACTGCACGAGCTGCTAACAACACGGCTAACAAGAGCAATCTGTATCCGTTGCGCGGCATCGCAGTCGCTTTTCTCATCCCTGCCCTTGGCCCGTCGGACCAGGGCATGGAAAAACTGCTGTGCGCACGTCTATGGGGTGTACGACAAATTGAGACAAGAAACGGTTTGTTTCGTGCACCCGTGGCAATTGGTCTGTCGGCGTTCGTTTTGTTAAGTGGCAAATTAGAGACTGTTGGTCTTTTGTAATTTCCTTGCAATTTTTCGTTCAGATTCAATTGGACCGAAGCGTTTGTTAATTACACTGCGATTGTTGATAAATTGTGAGGGGAAAATAAATAATCGTTAGCGTGGATAATTCTGTGTACGAATTGGTAATTTGAAAGTAGTAACACTTAATCATAGGGGTATACGTATCTGCAGTTACTATAAAGGTAGGTAAATGCTACCCGATGTAATTATTCTGCCTTTTTTTAATATTGTCACATGTATGATTCTGTAAAAAGCAGAGTTATATGTTATGAAGAGTATGTCCTCCTTCTTTATTATGCTTAATAAAATTCCACGATATTGATGTTCAAACAGATCACACTGTATATTAGCTTACAGGCACACACACAATCACTATGAGACTGAACTCACCCTAAACAAGAAGTCTTCCTCCGTACTTGAAGGGAAGGCGTAGTTTAGGATTTATTGTCTTGATAATACCTCGTTTAGATAAAGCATTGGTCACCATAAACAACGTCATGTATCACGCAAAAAACGGGTTTGCTGTGGTATATAACATTTCTGCGTACTAATTATTTAATACGTATATAATAAGAATAATATAAATCAAATAATACCGGTTAAAATATTACACGACAATTTATTGCACAAAATACTTTGATCTATAATAATTACTACACTATTTAATCGTCATGGGAAAATGGTAGAATTTATATATTTCATTGTCATTTAACCTTGTCAGTTTCTAACTGATTAAAATAAAAGTTCTATCCACGTGCCATGCCATTTCTCTCGGCGTTACTGCAGAAGTATAGCGGGTATACACGTATGCATAATGAATTATACTTTCTTAACATATCAGCAAGTCGATATATTAGTAAGTCGATGTGTTAGTAAGATAGTAAAAAAAAAAAATTGGAACTTTGGGCTACCACGAAAGTACTACATTCGTATTATTCAGAAATATTTCCGGTTGTTTTCAATAATCCCCATGGAAGGGTGTACCGTGTCTGATATTAAGAAGAAAATACCGGACAAGTGGCAGTTTCGCAGCACAAAGGAAGAAAAACACAGAGCAGTAGTTCGAAATTGGAAAAAGCGGTGGTAGTTCAGCAACCTACAGGCAGACGGTAGATACACGTACTCGACGAAGACACGAGGAGTTCATAAATAATCGAAGCGTTGAAGCACGACGGTGGTTTTCGCATGAAACATTGATCGGCAGATGCGAACATTACAGTTTATAATGAAATAAGTGGATAGAGAATTGTTTTCAATTTCGCTACGCTGAACGAAACCACTGACATTTTGATCACAGTTTTGATTCTTTGTTCGTAGACAGTTTTTGTTAATTAAACGGATCGTTTCGCCAGAAAATCTTGGCCCAGGCTTCATCGATCATTCTTCTACATTGTTCTGCAAAATATATTTTTACTACTATTAGCTATTTGCAGTGGCAACGATATTGTATTATTGTTATATAAAAAATTCTTATGATTAAAATACGTTTGAAAACAAGCGGTGATTTGAAATGTGTTGGACTTTGAAATACCAGTCGACCTTAATAGTACAGAAGTTGCAGGATTTTTTGGAAACATTTAACGAACTTACATGGTGTTCGTTATCGAATGAAATCGTCGACGCTAATTGATTGCAACGGATACATCGAATTTTCATGAATATCCACACCGCGAAGGATGCCCATTACATTGTTTAGTCAATGAATTCGCCTTTATTGAGACTTAGTAAAACAATGAATTATATTATCCTAGAAATGTGAGCAGCAAAAATCGATAATGCTACTTGAAGGCTTTGAACTATTGCGTTTTCAAACTTCTTTACGAGACGTAGAAAATTGCAGTAACTGCTATAGTACGAATCATGAATAACATATAAAAAATGTTGCACACTTCTTTCAAGAAATAATCGTTTATATTCTGCATTCGACATTTATATTTTTAACTTGACTTTTACATGAGGGGTTGACTCAGAATTTTTATACGAGAACAATTAATTTCTGCGAATACATAATCAATATGCTACGAGCTTTGAATCACGGAGACAAATTTTTTAATTTTCCTGACACCTAAATGGTTGTCGATTGAAAATATTCGCATAATTGTTTTCGTAATAAAAAATGTCGCCATAGTCTTTAATTTTCTTTTATCTACCACTAAAGATTAAGCATGAATATATTTCGTTCGGGAATGCTCCTTGTGACAATAAAAAAATGGAGATAATTACATTATTAGCGTAGGAAATATGTAATTCACGCTCTAATATGTATACGCTCATTGAAAAAGATCCCAACCTGTACCGTCATACATTTTTCTCTCGATTTTTCTCAATGTGACGATATTCCTTGCGCGTCAGCCGAACCTTGCAATGTGCCGCGAGTGACAGAT
Organism: Nomada goodeniana; assembly: GCA_963969485.1. NCBI lineage: Eukaryota > Metazoa > Arthropoda > Insecta > Hymenoptera > Apidae > Nomada > Nomada goodeniana. Next base: position 15,169,133 of record OZ018300.1, on the reverse strand, counting down.
GCGGCTGGCGCAAAATGTCCCATATAATATCGATTACCACGGTATAGCAGCGTATCTGGACAAAACGAAACTGTAAATTCGCTTTTGTACTACCATTGGTGCGTCACAGGGAAAGGGGATTGTAATGCCTCATCCCTCCTTGGTTGTACAATTATTACAATTTTCTATGAAAACATATGTATCGCATTCCATATTTCCCACTTGCGACATAGAAAAATGAAACGTTTCTTTGTTTGCATACCGTCCGTTTAAATAAATGCGAGATTGACAAAACTTTACTCGGTCAAGTTTCGAATTCGAAACTGTATTGAATATTAAATTAAAATGTAACTAAATGAAATTTTCAATAGTATCTGCTATTGATTAAAAAAAAGAGCAGTGCACAATAAATATTTTGATTAAATTTTGAACGAATATTGTTGTGATTTAATATCACTCGCTTATAATTTATGTATGATAACATTTTGCTAAAGTTAGGTTTACCAGATCCTTTAACTATCAATGTAACTAACAATCGATATATCTTTGGTTACTGTCTGTTCAAGATATTTCTGTTGTTATCAACCACAACTTTATCCAGAGTCCATACACTGTTTCCATACATATAAAAGGTCTGTGGACCCTATGGCCGTTCAAATTTAGTAGCACTTCGACCCCAAAATATCCTGTCCAGCATCCCCCACGTCACTTGATAAGCGCACGAATTTGATTAGCAAATCTCATAGGTCACGCGCAACCACTTTTGAAATAACATCAATTTAACTGGGTGAATTTTAATCTGGTACCGTTTACTTCTCTCACTTACACACGGCCGTAAACATTTCCCCTTAGTAGTACTATAATTTGTAAAACGCAACTATTTCGTGCGAATTTGTAATGCAATTTGTTGGAAATGTTGTAGAAATTTTGGTTCAAATGTGAAATCGATTAACGAATAACGGTTGTAATGTTTGAAACATTTAACAGTGCGTTCGTGTTAAAAAATAATGACAACTAAAATCTATTATCTCAACTTTAACTACTGCTTATGCGTCGATCAAATAATTGAAGAAATGAATAATTAAATAGTGGAAGATATGGGGAAGTCGGTAATGCCTGTTAAAAAGGTTAGAAAAAATTGGCAATTAATTCGCGCGCAGTAAAAATGCGGCAAAAGCTAAATCCAAGTTTCCAGTGTCAAAACTATTTTTAGAATATCGATCGCACCGCCATGTTGAGTACATGGACTGACCTCTGACTGGATGCTTTTGTACAAATGAACCGCATACTTTTTCCCACTAATAAACGTAACATTAAACTCCAACTTTTATTTAACAATTTACAAAACTAACGCTTCTCGATTTGCCAAACCAAATTGTCCTGAAAACTTAATGCGAAACACTTTTCATCTATATTTCAAGCCGACGAATCTCGCCGTTCATTCTCGTACGCCCATCCTGTATTTTATATCTTATGTAAAGCATATCACAGCTACATCACTATCGACAATGTTATAAGACACTCCCGATGCGACTTAAATTCGTTTAGGAAGACGAAACGATTCCTCGCAAATTCCCTTACGTCAGGCCGACGCATGATCCCTGATTTTTCAATCAATGTCACGTGTCGCTTTTAACGTTTCAGGGTGACTTATTTGGGGGCCTGAACAGCGGTCTACAAGACGGCTTACTTTCGAGGGCAGAAGCTTTGGCTGCGGATTTGGGAAAACACAACGCGGGTACCCCGATGCCATTGAAACACGACCCTGTTTCCGTCTATCATCATGGAGCCCATATGCCAACCCCCCATCCAAATAACCGGCCACATCATCAGGTACATTCACACCTATTTGTGAGTCTGCATTTTTCGCATATTATACTTGTACGAATAGTTTCTGTTTTTTTCGTTAATTTCATCGATAAAAAATTGCATCTTTTGTTATTATTATTGTTATTGTTATTGTTATTAAATATTATTAGCGCATAATGTGTTCTTAATTATCATTATTTGTAAATTGTCCCATTCGACAAATTCTTTTTACCGATATGTCCTCATTTTTGTTCTCGTTCAATTGTGATAAATATTTTTCAATTTAATGATATCGTAACCATAATTTAAAGTACTAGTACGCTGTACCAATTGAGAAGTGTAATTGTTTGTAGCAATAAAAATCGTGAAGTTATCGATCTGCGTTAACGGCGATCGATGCGATCTGCAATGAGCAAAATTTCAGTAGTATGTTGTTCTATAGTATCTTGGAAATATATGATAGATTCTATTATTAACGATCTCGAATTTGATAGTGCTGCATGCATTGCGACAAACTACTCTGTCATGAGGCGATTAGTAATAGCAGGCAGGGAGGTTTCACCTGTCCCCTTAATTCAATTACAATTTGCTCCTTGTCGTTTCGGGCTTTTTATGCTAATGCAGGCAATCTGAGGTCGACGAGTGGATGATAGGATGACTGTAGGGTGAAGTAACCAATGTGCAGCGACCCGGAATGATCTTTTTCAGCGTAGGGGCGTTGCTCGTATATTATCCCTGTATCGGGACGATTCGTAACACACTGGGCGTAACGCAATCAATTTTGAGAGAATTTACTTTTCATGTTGCCAAATCCACTTTGGGTACACCATTGTAAATTCTAATAGAAAGGGAATCTATTTATTTTGGTTGGCAAAAACATTGGACGCCATTGTCGCTTGAAAACCGAGCATGTGCAATTTTTGTTTAAAGAATAAGTAATCTAATATTATATCAATTGCATTGGCCACAGTTATATTAAACAGAAATTAATAAAACATCATGTTCTCCGTTACAGTACTCGGATTTCATAGTAGTTTTGTATATGATAACAATACCTAACAAATTTTTTCTAAATTTTTCTTATGGAATTCTTACAGTGACTCCTTTCAAGCGGTTTAGAACAAAATTATTTCATTCCGTAATATGTGGTTACTTCCATTTGGGAATTTCGGTTCATAAATGGAATAAAGAAATATTTGAATAATATTACGGCGTGGCATATTAAAATAATCGCGGAATTGGAAATTAACGAGTTATGGAACGATTAAAGCATGCGTTTTGCGTGCTGTTATTTATGCATCATCCTCCGCCAGATGGGATTTTCAGGTTGAAAAATAAATTCGATTGCAATATTGTTATTGTTACATTTATAAATCCTCCATTATGTACATGAAATATTCTAATATATATTCCGTCGCACAATGCATACATATTCAGCACAAAATATTTTTACCAATACAATATTACTCGCGCACTCAGGAAATTCGAAAACATACGCAACCTAACTTTCAATCGTAATCTCGCAAAACGTTCAGCATTGTACAGAAGGTACTCGAAGTTCAAACATAAAACTACCACTGGCCGGAATAGTATATGACATATATTATTCAATTCTATGTTATACATTATTTCATATTAATTTCTCACCACGTCCAGAACAAGATCACATAAGTATGATCTATACAAATAATAATGAATAATAACGAAATTCTTCACTATTTCGTCGCTACAGATCAGCGATATTCGGCCATCAAATCCCCATTCAAAGTACAATCCATCACTATTATCCCATAATTCCAAAAGCCCTGCCTCTATTAACCAAGCTAATTAAAGATTCCTCGAAAGTTGGCTCATATGTAAAAGCAATTTCATCGATCCTGCTAAAAATCGGTCAACTGTATTAGTCGCGAATGTACCCGTTGACCATAAAGTGGATGTATAGAACGCAGTCCTGGCTTCCCGCAGTGCGGTGGCATGTACACCCTTCTTCCACTTACACCTTCCGCCACCCCCCCCTCTCTCTCTTTCTCTCTCGTAGGTATCTTCCGTACAGATGGTCAAACAGCAAGTGTCCCATAAAGTCTGTTTTTATACGCGAGGCTGACGAATTCAATAACTGGCGATGTTCGTACGGGTTCGCTTAACGCGCAACGTATTACGTTCACGGACGCATGTAACGAGTTTTGTATCATTGGCAACGAACTTCGGAACGCCAGAGAGTGAGAAGATGAAAGGGGAAGCGTAGCGGGGAACGATAGGCCCCGGCGTATAGCAGGGGTGCAGTAGAGAGAGAGATCGAAAAACATATATTTAACAGAGAAGGGAGAAATAAGAGGGCGAAAGGGGGTGAGAGAGAGAATCGACTAACCCTACCGTCGTGTCAGGGTAATGATGAAATATTGCGGGAGTCTCTGGGGCCCCGCCGTATACGCCCCTGGGCTAGTCCCTTGCTCACTCCATATTTGCCACCATCCCCATTCAACCCGGTTCCTTCTTGCTCTTTCGTGCCGCCACCCACAAACCCCCTGCATTTCTGATGTAACTATGCTATTCCGGGGCACCCCCGGACCGAAACCGTGCCATCCAGTTAGCCGGCTATACTGCATATTCTCGTGAGAATAAATGTTGCGTACACATGAACGCGTGTTCATACGCATACGCGTCACGCCCTGTGTACGACGGAACGCAAACGTCCCGTAGGCGCATGTTCTAGACCGTGCCAATCGGAAGCACACCGGCGGCATTTTTCGCCGATTGATACGCGGGTCCTCGTGTTTTACGATGTTTCTACTGCGCCACCGTGGCATCCGTATTCTAAGAGCGTCGAGAAATCATGGACGAGATGCTGATACGCTGTTTGTCCTCGCCGCTTTGATGTATCGTAACGCTTTGGCGCGCGCTCCTTGGCTGATGGTGATGGCACAGTGTTCTGGGAACAATTTTTGATAATGAGGCAGAGATGACGGAAAGAAATGAAATTAATGAAAACGATATATAGGGGTTATGATAATGAAGTGTGATTAAGTCAAGTTAAAGGCGCAATCAGCATAGATAGCTCGTGAAAGGTTAATAGGCCGAAAAATTAAGCAGAATATATTAAGGAAGATCAGGAATTCGCAAAAATTATGTTGCATATGGAGGAAGATTACTATTTGCCATTGACAATTATTGTGATTTTCATAATAAAGTGTATCGTTGGAATAAATAATTCATTTTCTTTATAAAGTTCTAACGTTATGTATATTTCGGATATGTATACGCATAAAATCAGAGTCATCTCATGTATTTATATGTATAAGAGTGAGTAGCAAAATATTGACAGCAATCCAAGCACGAAAGTACATGGCATTTGAATTTGTTTATTGAAAAAGGGATTGCAAATGGTTTTCCTTAATATTATTCTTGGCTGCCAACAGCAATAGTGTTTACCCCTATACAAACTTTTATTGAGGGTATGATTTCTTTATTAGAGTAACTGTTTATGGGACACGTCGACGTCATTTTTAATATGATTGTACCTTTTAAAAAGATTGCTAACCCTTTAATTCCGATACTCCCAAAAAGAAAAATATATTTGAGGCGCAAAGCAGTAGAGATTTTATATCAATATCGTAGAGCTGTACATAATTTATATAAATAATTGCAATAATGATTGCTGTAAGCAATGCATATATATTTACATAGATATATAGCGAACAATTGCTGAATGTCTGAGTGCATATATAATTGCAAGTCAAGAGAATTAAAATCATCAGAAAAGAGGTGACAAACAGGCATATTAAATAATTTTATATGTTCCACTTAAAAATCGTAACAAGGTTCGATGCATACAACTGCGGCCAAAACAAATGACAATTAGAATAGCTATTTCGACAGAATAGATGAAACAAAACTCTTCTCACTATAAAACTGTTTTCCAATTAAATTTGTTAAAGTGCAGATGCCGCGAGAATACACTTTCACCACCAGATCACATTTTCTTTCCTAGAAAGTTCCAAATTTCTATTTTCATTTTGAACGCCAAATGCTTTGATCGAATCCGACGTGTACCGACATGCGTAATTCGTTTCACTTAATACGAAAATTGCAACGCATACGCGGGATATCTTCCAGGAAACATGGTAGGCAAGCAACACCCGGCGTTGCGCCACTTTGCACAAGGAAAAATATGAAGGGAACTCATAAATAATTTGTAAGGGGTCGAGCACGCTGTGCTCGCGACGACGGCCACGGCACGTGCTGCATAATTGTGCGTGCTAGTTTGTACACGTTTTCTCTTCATCTGTGCCTTCTTGCCCCTTCCACGCTTGCGACCCCTGTTGATATTATTCACCCACCCCTTTAGGCAATTTTAATTGGTACAATCATATAACCACGTTACCGTGTACGTTCCCCCCAATGATCTTAGCTTCTAACCGGTTACTGGTACACTGTACTCGCGAGGTCATAACAACTCGAGTAATAATTCGACTATTACTGAGATGTATGTTGGATTATATCTACTAATTGGTGGATATGCGAGCATGTGTCGTAAGCTACACGAGTTTTATTGGACGGTAGTTAGCAATTCGGAAAATGTTTTACTTTACTTAACCTCCATTGGGGATTAGGGTAAATACTATTCAGCAGCGTAACAGCGTAGCGTGTATTTACAAATGTACTTCTAAATGCATCGTGCAAACCCATTGTACAGTACCTACTGTATAAAAAAGCACGGACAATGAAATTATTCCATTCATTGTCGAACACATTATCAGGCATAATTATGCAAAGAACATTCCAGTTTAGCTAAGAAATTTCATTATTTATTCGGTATAATACTGTGCACGATGCGACTACGATATAGTAATGTCCATCGTTAGTAATTGACGTTACTAGTCGTTCCTTCCCCGAATCTAGCAAAATATTCCGATGATTTTAAAACAACTACATACGTATGTTACAATTTGCCAAACGAGCATTTGCCCTGACTGCACGAATTGAACATATGCAAACGACATTTTCCAGATGAGCCACCCTGGGATGGAGAGTTTGGACATGCTGGACCCGGCCAACTCGATGACCACGCTCACACCAATGTCAGATAACACCGGCGGTGGTCCGGGTCATCACGGGGGCATCCACGGCCCCTCCGTCTACGGCGGTATGAACGGAATGATGGGCCACCATCATCATCACGGAAACCTAGGCGGCGGCGGTGGTAGCGTGCCACATCCGGCACACCATCACCCGGCAATGGCCGCGGCAGCTGCGGCCGCTGCAGCCGCCGGACTACATCCGGATGCAGACACAGATCCACGAGAATTGGAGGCGTTCGCGGAAAGGTTTAAACAGAGGCGCATCAAGCTAGGCGTGACGCAAGCCGACGTGGGCAAAGCTCTGGCGAATCTGAAGTTACCAGGTGTCGGGGCCCTGTCGCAGTCCACGATATGTCGGTTCGAGTCGCTAACGTTGTCCCACAACAACATGATCGCCCTGAAGCCGATCCTTCAAGCGTGGCTGGAGGAGGCGGAGGCGCAGGCGAAGAACAAACGGCGGGATCCCGACGCGCCGTCGGTGTTACCCGCGGGTGAGAAGAAGCGAAAGAGGACGAGCATAGCCGCGCCGGAGAAACGATCGTTGGAGGCGTACTTCGCAGTGCAACCGCGGCCGTCCGGCGAGAAGATCGCCGCGATCGCAGAGAAACTCGACCTGAAAAAGAACGTCGTCAGGGTCTGGTTCTGTAACCAGCGGCAGAAGCAGAAGCGTATGAAATTCGCGGCTCAACATTGACCCGAGGGTGGCTTGTGACAGCAAAACTGACCGTATCAGATGCCCAGTCTCGAGCCTAAACCAGAACCCTTGACCGAATTTCAGGGATGGCAGTAAGGGGAAGCGGGGAGTATAGGAAGAATGAAGAGAACTACGCCATCGCCGAAGGAGACGACCATCAGCGGTGCTCGAACGAACGTCCTGGCAGTGTCCAGTCGTTCGTCGACGGACTCGATATGGGGATGATATGCGAACGATTTCTCCGGTCTCAAGTGGATTCAAATTAAGCGCTGGCTCGGCGCTGTGGCCAATTAAACGATACTCAGACTGTCGCAGGCTCGATGTGAATATTTCGCGGTCATCGCGTGCACGCGCGTGATGTTCTCGACGCGGTTTCCGGGGAATTTTTACCCGCGGAGCCGGCGATTCTTGGCTCGACGATTCGCGAGTCTCCTCGCTTCTGTATTGCGACGACACGTTCGCGGACATGGGCATTGTGAAACGATGTTTACTGGTTCGCCGACTTCTCCGATTGTACCGGCCACCGGGGTATACAATGTCGGGAATTTCCTTTCGGTCTTGTAAATCGTACTTTCTAATTTATGCGGAAATTAAAATGATATCTGGTTGATGCGAAATTTAGTTGAATTTTGAGGCTCATCGGGGGAAATTATTTAATTGACGTGGGGATGCTTCTCTGGTTCCACGAATGCGGTTTTTGGGCAAAGAATCGAATTGCAATAATAGGAAAGTTAACGTTGAACGACTTTGTACACGTAATATGGAAAAATGTGTTCGTGTTATTGACTGGAGGACGTAGTCCATATTGCACAAGGATATCGTATAAAATGGCGTAAAAGAACCCTTGCGGCAACCCTAGATCAAATCATCTGCGAACTGAGATAGAATTTGTGAGGCATATCACCTACGATCGCGATAAAACAGTTTACGAGCGTATCCGTCCTTAGACAGATCCCGTGTAGACTGGAAATCGTCGTCGGTGCCGATTTCATGATCGCAGGTTCTATCGCAGATCACCTGGCTTAACGTGCGGATTTTGGATTCTTGCAATTCTTCCTTCTACTGTAGAATAATTTCGAAACGAACAAAATTATATGCTGTTACATTACTTGAAAGTAAATTAAAAGAATAGTTTTCCTTCGATGTATAAATGAGTATTAGTTAAAATCAATAATTGGGTATACCATATTGTACATTATATTATTATATTATTAGACAAGTAGTTGTATACACGCTATTGTTTTACGAATCTTCGTGATTCTGAGTAATATTGGTCAGATGGCAATATTGAAATGACGGTATTTGAAGAACCAGAAAACATCTGTAGGCTTATCTTCTTTAACAATGCAATGAATGAACAGAAGAGGGATCTCTCGCGAATGAAGGAGGGCCAGTTGCAACGAAATAATCCTCGACCCGTCTTGGAAAGTACAATTCGAAACATAAAATATAAAAGTACGTATTGTTATAAAATCGACGCGCGAATACGTCGCGCTAAGGAATAAGTGATATTAATCCTAATGAAGACACTCAGTGCAGTGTAAAAAGTGGACAGAGAGTGTGTCTGTGTGAGAGAGAGAGATAGAGAGAGAGAGAGGGTATGCATGTGTCGAAAGTAAGAGTGGGAACATCGATACACTCGATTCTGGAACGAATCTTGCGAGCCTATACTCCTATGTCTGCGCAATGGCACACCCATACTACTTATAAACTCTTCAAGTTATATCTACTCTAAGAAAGCTTAATGCATAGAATGAAACAATTTAGTTCCGGTGATAAATATTCGAATAATAAAAGGAATGGCAATCTCCATTTTAGAAATAAAAAAATTATTCAACATTTCTATATACGGTAATAAAGTGGAATAATCATATATAATTTATCGACTGTCACTGAATATCTCAATTCTTATACATTTTCCAAATACCGAGATCTGTTATTAATGCCCGTCAGTATGATAAGTATTATTCGTAATGCGTTGAAATTGAAACGATTCATCAGGCACGGCTTATCGCCGTCAAAAATGTTACGAACATTCTATTTTTAATAGAGCCTTCGTTCCAGTGCAGTGTATCGATTAGCAAAATGTGCGAGGCAAGAATGAGAGGAGTGAAACGAGGTGATAAATGGAGATGAGGCGCGAGAGGGTTGGGGGGGGGGAGTAAAGGGTGTGTTACGTAGTGATATTGGACAATCAGTGAAAAGACTGTATCATATCATATTGAAGCAATACTGTAGTATTAGTCGACGAATTAATGAACTTTATTTGTATTCCTCGCGATCGACCCCGCGTTCCCTCTGCTCCGGGGAAGGCTGTCTCCTGCAATAAGAAAAGTAACGGAGAAAAGGAAGAGCACGGACGACCGACGAAAAAAAGTGAACGAACGGACGCGCTGGAAAGCCACGCCGTTCGATTGACATCCTCCTCGAAACGCATCGATACCAATGGCAATATTTTCGTCCACGGGTGCAGCATAATGATTCATTTCAACCGCATATTGAGACGGGCCCTCGCGTGACACTGGGAGCGCGGTTGATCGCTCAACGAACACCGAGAAATTGATTATCCCTCGACTCTTGAAAAACCGCTCGTCGTATTTCACGAGCGCGATTATATTTTTGTTCCCTGATCGATTTCTCTGTCCCACGCTGCGGCAACGAGAACTCGTTAGAACGTGAAAGACGAAATCCACGTACGACCGCGCACGCCACGGGCCGATCATTGGATACTGTCGATACCTCTGAGCAGTGTGAACGGTCTCGATTAATCGCGAGCATGGAGCAATACCGCGAGGATGTTTCGACAACGAGAGCGATATGTCATTGTAATAGTTAAAAAGTAAGGAGGAAGGGCGGTAGTAATTTTTAAATTGTACATACGTAAGAGGATAGGTATTTTCTAGAAGAATAATAGTCTATTGCCATTCTACTAGGTAATGGAGAAAAAAAAAGATTCTAGTGCAATATAGAGATAAACGACATTTATTATTATTATTATTATTATTATTGTCATTATTATTGTATTCGTTGTTGCTCATTGAATTTGTCTCTCTTTCTATCGCCGTCGGGCTCGAATCAGCGAACATTATCACGCCTGTTGAATATCACACGATGAAACGTATGTACGTTTGGAACACTTTATCCCATTTACGTTCCGAATACCTTTTCGCTCGCCCATTGAAAATTATTCTTTTACGTTGACGATCTGGTGTCTAACGATGGTCGCGTGTCGTCCACTACGGAAACGTTGCACGATACGCGGGCAGATTTAACGAAATAACAAACAAAAGGGGGCCGCTTTCCGTCGCTCGGGTACGATACTCCATTTCACGAGTGGCGTTTGCCCGTTGTAGCTAGTTTGATTCGCGTCTATCGATCTGTCTGTTACCTTCGAAAATTACAGCGTTTCCCGTGCACAATTACTGTAATGCTACGGGGTATATCGGTGCCGTTTCTTCGTTTCGAAATTGAATAATCCCGTGGGGCGGGCGGGAAAGGGCGGGGGATTTGGGGGGCTAACGGACAGCCGTGTTAAACTTTCGAGACGACACGACCCGACGACGTATCGTTGATCATTCTATAGTTTCGAGGATCACGCGATACGACGTCGATACACCTGTAAGTATTCCACCAGGTTTGCTTTGCGTTGACCGGAACAGACAGCTATAGCTGATTTCGATACGTAGCGGTTGGTTAACGTCGGGCACTTAAGAACGCTTGTCAATTTGCAAATGTCTGTGGTACGCTCGTTTATTTCCTCTCCTTTTATTTTTGTTTCGCTTATAGACGAATTGTATTATAACGTTTGTTTCGAAGTGAACAAAACTCTTGTACAATAATCTTCGGGCAAATAGCAAATTGGAAAGAGGAGATTATTTCGTTGAAGGTTTTAGCTATTCGTATTTATAATTGTAATAATGCAGAGCAATATACATTTCAGTTTAGAATTAGAAGTATAAAAATATAAATACTAAGATGAAACTTGTTGAGAAGGGAACCAAAATTGATACACTTTACGCAATCATAGATAAGGCAATTCATCCCTTAAAGTGTGAAGCTGGCAATATTCATCCGTCTAAGAAGACACGGGGTTCAGAATTCGTTTGAATATTTGTTTCGATACTACTTTCGGTCTCCAAGAACAAGACAGACGAACAATTGGTACAGGTAATAATAATAAGATGTACTATGTGAACGGTACGCGTACGAACGGGCATGCTATCCTTTCAAGTGTCTCATTCTTCTCTCATGCTGTCTCAGGAGATTCTTCTTATAATTAGTCGATCAGGCGCACGTGTGATCCATAAAGACACTTTCCGAACCGCTTATAATATTCATCCAAAAAGTCTCTTTATCGTCAAGTGGCAATTTGATACGACAATTTAGGAAGCTCGTGCAAGAATTCCTCTAAGCCGACATACCAGATCGCTCGTGCAAACAGGAGAATCTTTTAAAAGACGACACGTTCTGTAGACATTAAAGACAGGGTAACAAGTCATATCGCAATATGCTTTTAAACAGTTATTACTATCGTAAAGTACACATAGGAGCCTTGCTGTTTGGCGCGAGTAGGTATATGCGCCGAGAACATTCTTTCCTTCGAGATCTTCGACGATTTAACTGGAGAAAAAAAAGAAAAGAAAGAAAAGAAGAAAAAGTCGTAATTATTTAAGGCGGAGCAAGAAAGAAAACTCCAAGACCAGGATATTTTGCATACGTGTACATATACTATAGCCGTCGAAGAAAATAATTCAAAGCAATCTCTGACGAATCGATAAAAGGATTTATGAAAATCGCGAATGCTTTTTCACCTTTTACGTTGTCCGCGAATGAAATTCCGGAAATATTGTAAAATAGAAAGGATATCGACTGAGGGGAAATTTTGGCAATCGGCCGCGTTCTACGACACTGGAACGATGATTGGTGAACGGTGTACCGTTTGCTTCGCGATATCGTTTCTTCGAATTACGATTATAAAACTAAGAATCTCGAACCTCTTTTTCATGTACTCTGCGTGCCAAGTTGTACTTCGAATCAACGTTTACAATGTCGTAAATAAAAAGTTACATTATACTGAGATGCATGTACAATCCGGTATGTCTTTGAATTTAGCAGTAAGAATACATTCTCGAACATGTTACTCGTGGTTGAATCGGGTGTGAAACTTGTGTATATACGTTCTGCATTTACAATAATTACAAACGTAAACCCTATTCTGCGCATAGGATGATTAATGGAGGTCTGTCGGATTAATTGTATTCCTTAGAGTAACTTTTCTTTTGACGGTTCGAGTCATGTTTTCAAGTCAACCGCAACCTCGTTTACAAAAACATTTGAGTAATTATACGGAATTTGAAATATGAATGGAGTTCGAAACAAATTGGAATAGACTGTGGAACAGTCAAATGATTTCTTTGTTGCGGAGGTTCGTGTACAGCAAGAAATGCTACAGGACATCGAAAAACTTTGGAAGAAATAAGGCGGACACCAAATTTTCGTTAAACAATTGAAAAAACAGACAATTGAAAAGCTCGTAATTCATCCGCACTTTGTTCAAATGCCAAGCACAAATATCTACGATTGTATTAACAGAAGTTCCATTGAAATTTGAATCAAAGGCAACGAAACAAAATTCATGGTTCATGCGGAATTATTTCCCAATTAATTAATATTATATAAATAAATTAATTTGCGCAACTCATTAGAATCGTCCCAGGTAACCATTGCATAGCATTGAATTTCGAAACGACAAAAGGAAATGATTATAAGAAATATATTCGAAAAGCTCGCGTATGCCTACATGCGTAAAAGAACGAAGATTCTCGTGTATATAATATACATATACATCCGTTATTTATTTATTTATAAAATAATCGCGAAAAACGATAGCTACGGTTTCGAATGCTCAGTTGGGAGCCATATGTAACCAAAAATAAAAGTATTACGTTCACACGTACAGCTATAAAAAGGTTTGTATAAAAGACTACCAGAACTACTAATTAGTATAAATAATTGCTATCGACAATTAGATTGAATGTTCATAATAAATCTAAAGAAGCCAAAATGAATTGTTAAACATACAATCTTACTCATAGGTGTATGCGTAATCGATTTTCAGTGATCACTACTTTTTGCAAATTATCGAGTAATCATTCTGACGATAAAGGAAACGTGATTTTTGTTTGGTTTAAACGAGTGCATCTATTTTGGAGTAGAAATATTAATATTTTAAAAGCGATGATATTACCGAAAATTATGAATTTAATTTCTCGTATTGTCGCATCGATGCATTTATGAAAATTATATCCCGGGGCATGTACAATATTTTTTGTTTTCCAACCAATATGTTATGTTACCGAAAACAAAAATGAAATACGAAGCGTCGTATTTTGCGTACTGCATCGATGGAAATAGAAAATACATAAATGGATTACGAATCGCACGCTCGCGCTGGACAGATTTCCAGTTTATTTGTAGGAAAAGTTCCAAGAATTCACTGTGTTGCCGTTGAAAAATGTCACGACGAAGTGTTCGGGTATAGCTGTAAGCATTCGAGGATGCTGAATTAATTTTGATGAATTGATGTATAGAAAGCGAGTGCAATTTGGTGAAAAATAAAACGGGAATAAATTCTGTAAAATATAGCGTGATCTAGCAAGAATTTATTGAAAAAGTATCCGAACACCATTTACGAGTAAGAACATAATTGATGAACGATATAATAATATAATAAAGACATATCATAAAAGTATTAGTTTAATTGCCTGATATTGTAGAATTTATATGTAAATATGTTGCGTGCAACTTGGGGCAACGTTCTGAGGCGATGTAAAGTTAAAGAATTATTTGAGACGACTAGCAATACGACCAGTTTTAGCTATCATAATTCTCGTTTAATTTATGTAAATCCTTTCATTACTTCTATTCGTCGTAGACACTTTCACAAATTTGTATATAATCAAGAACATAAATGTCTTTGTAAATTGTTATGTAATAATTGATGCACTAGTTAAATTCTATTCGCTTTCGAGTATCTATACTGTATGTCGATCTAATTAACAGCGCATTCTGTTGTGAGAAAGAATTGTTCGTGTCGTTTTATAGTGCAGAGAATTTTTGTAAACCTGTGAACCTATAGTATACGATAGTTTCTACGAGGTTATCATTTGACAAATTAAGAAACGATCAAGACGAATATTCTTTGCTCCTCACCGTGAAACGAAATGAATCCGGGAACTGCGAGTAGATTGTAGGTTATATGCAAAGGGCGAGACTTTGCTGGGTAAAATACTTTTTAAAGCGAACCAAGTAGCACAACAACGTTCTTAAAAAAAACATACCAAATTGCGCGCAATGTAAGACGAAAGAAAGGAAAACGATTTTCCTCCATACTGTACATATCATGTGCCATAACTCATTTACTATACTTTGTGTCCAACTTTGTTCCAAGTACCTACTCAATTATAAATATTATAGTATAATAAAGTAAACCTTGATGTTATTGATAAATTTGTATCTTTCTGCACCCTTAACCTCCCTCAAGAATTATTCTTAATCTTATCTATTTATCAAATTCATTTACCTACCTATCATCTGCAATACAACGTAATAACCGTTGAAGTGGTCTTAATTGAATGAAATTTTAAACAGTAGACATGTCATCTATAAATCTGTTAGTTTGTAGAATAAATTGGTTGGTGCCGTAGAAAATTATTCTTTTTTTTACAAATACAATACGCGTACTGTATTTCTGTGTCTTATATTCAGGTGTAGATTAGCGCTCAACCTACGGGAATATTCATAATGTAGATACATACGTATGTATTTTTCTTTTTAATAAGTCTAACATTACTTAATACTTCAGAATATGATCTTATGCCATGTTTTATTGTGTGTCGCGTGTCCAGGCCCTATAAAATATCGTGCCAAATTATAAATTCATAACGTGAACACGAATAGACCGTTAAAAAGATTATTTGCCCAAATCAAAAAATCGTATTTCAACTTAATTCATATAAAACGGCCAGCACTACCGTCGAGATATACATATGATTCTTATCGACGAATTTCACTGACTCTAATCCGAAAAGGCGGACAAACTCTAGCACTCCGTTATTAATTAGCTTAAAGCAATCGCATGAAATTAGCTCCGATTATATTCTATATTATTCCGGATTATATTCCTTCTGCTCAATTTGATACAAAACACGCAAAAAATAAAAGATTGCTCAGCTCATGAGTACAAATATTAAAGTAGCCACACGACAACATAATGAAATATCAACGAACGGAAAACTTAACTCATGTACACTAACTTCTACTCCTATCAAAGAAAAACTACCCCCTTCCACTATTCCAGAATTTGCGAAAATTGAAAGCTCAACGCGTCAAAACATTTCAACACCGCGATGCCACACCAGACGCAAGAACGCAAGAACGCAAGACCAAACCCAAGCGTGCTCGCTGCTTGCAGAAAGGACGAAAATATCACGACGTTCCATCTCGGGCAAATTTCGAACACTTTCGCCACAATGGAGACCATACAGCCGAAATGAAAGTTCAAGCATCGAGGTGCGCCGTGATACGCGTATCGCAGCTGCAATTGCACGCGACAACCTGTCGTCGGTGCAGTGTCCGACGTAAAAGCCGCGGGGGAAACGAGTTTATAGTATCTGCTGATTAATTGGTACAGCATGTAAACAACGTTCAGTACCTAAGGCTTGTTTGCCTGTGTACACACCGTTCATAAGGATGGAGGAGTACACGGGGTCGTTCAATACGGGCGCGAGCCCGCGCTGACACGACACACTCGTGCACTCAGGCCTGAACATGTGGCAGGCGTGCCTAACTCATGTAGCCTTTGTGTTACAAATCATGTTTACATTATCGCTACACTTGTGCGGTTCTAACCGGTGCACTATGCGCGCACTCGTTCTCGATGGCCCAATAGCCTGGGGAAAACGGCCAATTTACCTTCCGGCCTGGCTTGATTAGTTTAATTTTTCGTTTCGTACGTCTCGGGGACCAACAGTCGTTTGAACGGGGAATACTTCTGACAGGCGGTTAGCCGCCTATTGATTCGTCGATTCGACGGTTCTCACTTGTATGTACGAAGACTGAAAACTGGCCTCTGTTTGCGACGAATATGCCGTTCCGGTTTGAATGATCGATAAGTGGATGGTTTCGTTGTCAACTGCTGCGCGCTGGATAGATGCGGCCATTATTTAGTGAATTTTTGTCACCCTTCTGATATATTTATGGACTATGGTGAATAATAATATATGTATAATTGTATTAGATATTACAATATAATATATTAGACGGCGTTATAGTCTTCTTAATGACATATTGAAAACGTAAGAAACTAGAGTAACGTATAGATTGAAACATTCGAGCTTTTTATCTTGAAAGCTGCGAAAAATATTACATCGGAACCACGGAGCTCACCATTCTACTGTGAGCTCTTACTAACTGTCCGGCGCAGTTAGAGAAATATGTACGTGGACCCGAAGAGACCCAATCAAGGTACCTACAATTTCCAGGAATAGGAGAAAACTTCGCGCTCGGAAACATGCGGTTCCCCAGAGCATCCTGTCCATTCTCAGGCCGTACAAACAGGACCAACGCCGCAACGCCGCGCTAGAGGGGCCGAAAGGCGAAAAGGAACAAAAGCGTGGAAGTAAAAACGAACAAACTCCGTAGCTGTAAGTTTCCAAGAATACCCGGGGACATTATAGCACGATCTCATCATAAAAGTTATTGCGATACAATGACCATCTCATGAATGATGCACCGCTCGTGGAATTATCAAAGTTATGTGACATTGTACGCTGGCAATACACGTGGCCCCGGGCACAAAGAGCTCTCTGACACGCAAAATTGACCAAAGGGACACAGTAGAAGAACGATCTGGCCGACAGAACGGCTCTGCAAGCGAAAATAGAACGCATAGGAGGCGAAAGAGGGATGAAAGGTAAGGGGGGACGGATAGAAATGTAATGGAGGCAAAAGTGATGGACAAAGGGGGAGAAAATAGAGAAAAGAAAGGGGCGGAGGGAGGGGGGGGGGGATATCCAAGATGTCGTGACAGCGAAAGGTTGTATATAGCGTAGAGGCAGACCGGTGCAGCAGATATAACGGGGACGACGCAGGAGTTGCCGACGCGAGACCCGAGCTATGCTGGTGAATTATACATGATACAGAACACAATCACCCCTCTCGACCATCCTAACTCGCCCAAAAACTGCCCCTCAGCTACCAACTGGCCGTATGGATGCCGATACTCGACTATCTCTTCGCGCCTATCCGACAGCTCGACCTGCCGACCAAACGCTTTTTTCCTACGCGAACTTCCGATCTCGCCTTGCAGATCGGATTTTTGCCCCTTTGTTGAAGGAAAATTGAATACATGTTGCTTTGCTTACAAGCCGGTGGAATAGTTATGGGGAATTTATTGCCGAATTGTGAGAAATTTCTGGTCCGATGGCTTTGTTGCTTGTTTTGCGTTAGAAACAGATCGATACGCGTTCTCGAGACAAGGGGTGCAGGGTAATAATAGTGGAGACAGAAGGAAATGGCGAATTAATAAAGTATTTAGATCATTTAGTTTCTGAATCTTTTTTAACTAGTCCTTGCACAAATAGTACCGTCTTGCATACTCAGACAATGCATATTTCATTTTAGTTATGATCATTTTATTTCGAGTGCCAATAATAGTATTATCTTGTGAATGGGATAGTCCGACGTTGAGTGATAAATTTGTTCGTTGTTTCATAAACATATTTTTTTTTTCCAAAGTGGAAAGAAGGGCACTTTTTGTAGGCACTTGAAAACTACCCTTAATTGTGTGTTATAAAAGTGTTTAATCGTGGGTAATCTACTAACCGCGTCAATTTAAGGAAATATATTTTCCTTTAATCGGCGATATTTTTAGGAGCTATATTATATTGAAACGCTCGCGTCAAACACAATATTTCCGAGGAAATTTAAAATGGATCCAACCGATTCTAACTATTTATTCATCGTCTAACAACCATCCAGCGGAAACGTGAAATTTTTAACAAGCACAAACAAGGATCGCGTAAAAATGAATAACTCAAAGTTGTGCAGAAATGTTCAGTTCCCCCCCCCCCAGACTACGCGAAAATTTCTAAAGGGTATTGGGCGTACTTTTAATTGTTGTAAGCGGCAAACAATATAATTAAATGCAGTGGAAAGTTTATTCATTTAATTTAATGCGTGCATACAGACAAGTGTTATTGAATATTCTTAATCAATAATATCATACGTTTCTTTTTTATTGCGAACTTTCTCCAAACACCTTTCGAGTTTGCACAATAAACGGAAAGTTAAATAAATAAAAAGAAACCCGTACAAGAAAAATGTCGTCCTTTAATTTGTTAGCTGGAGAAGCGTGTTACAGAAGAAACATCAGAAAGACATTTAAAATCGGTAGCTGGAACAAAGCGAATTTATGCGTGCCTTGTACCGGCTGGAAATCGAATTATACAAAACAAATGAAAGTGTAAATCGGTCGGTGCGTGGCAGAATTAAACGCAACTACTTTCAGCAGCGACTGTTTTAATCCTTGATCTCATATTTAAGTGGAAAAGAGTTCGCGCGACGTCGACGAGGCTCTTTCGTATTTTTACGAGAGCGCTAATGGTGTCGAAAGACCCTCTCTCGGCTTGACGAGAATCTACCCTCGCTTCCTCGCCCGTCTTAATTGAAAAAATATGAACTTTTTTGTCGTCGCCGGAGAGTACTTTGTTCCCCCTTAATACCACCGCTGTCTTGCTTGCCGTGTTATTATAAAACATTGTAGTTTTGCACGCGAAAGATTAAGCTCGGCCTTGCCTCGCCGCGCCGTAAGAGGAAATTGATTTAAGTCGTTCGTAGAAGGAATAAATTTTGTTAACATTCGTGCCCGCACTTGCAGGTTATAAATTATAATTGGCTACACGATAATGAGATACATTAATATAATTTAAAAGAAATATAAACGTGTAAATTGGACTCTTCGGGAAACCGAAGATCTTACTTTATATTTCCGCGTCGTATGTAGAAAATTCGGAACTGTTTAGTTTTTCACAAATAATCGGAAACGGTCGTTCATTAAAATTAAATGGGTTATTCAAGATCCGCTTGGGTGCAATGCTTGTAATACTAGTAATTTGTAAAAAATGCGTCGTTGACTGCTTTAAATATACAGTTGCTCTTATTTCCCTCAAACCTTATCGTGGCAAGGAAGAAAATTCCAACAATAATATCAATGTCTATTCCTAAAAATAGCTTAAATTAGAAAATCTGTTTCATTTAAATTAATTTGAACGACTCAAATTATACTCGGATAGATATAAACGAAGATTAATTTAAATAGTTGATGCATTTACTAAAACAAAAGCAGATTCCATATTGACTAAATTTTAAATTCTCCAGCGAGTGATTATTGTGGTTATATTATGTTGCCCTTAAATTATATACAGTTCAAACGTTAAATATATTATTTAATTTAAATCAGTGAATAATAATTATTATACATGCCAATATTCTTTGTACTAAAAATTTCTGCAGAACCACGTTTCCTATGAAATCCATAGAATCGCGATCACGATTAGAATGTAATCGAAATTAAGCACACCGATTACGCAATTTCGCCATGTTCCTCGGTGGGCCGCTATTACGGAAATGTTACGATGCTAATCTTAAGATCCCAATTGCCGCGTCATTTAAAACATGACGCGGTAACAAAAACAAAAGCTGGTCTTCGCTAATCAAAGTGTTTGCCTTCACTTAATCCTAGCTTAGCGGAGACTTAAATATTCCTTGTAAACTCCCGTCCAACGTCGGGGATTACTAAATGGCAGCAGCGGAGGGTCTTGTCTTCGACTTAGCTAGAAAGTGGCAAGCTTGACTGTAATAGGATAAGACCGCCGTGGAGTTTTCTTCGCCAGTAGACGCACCACATGTGTGCCGCGACGGTGAAGAAAATATTTTCGACTATGTATCGCGTCGGCCACGATACACGCTGATATTTTTAAGATTCTCACGAGATTCTACCGTACGTGTATAAAATGTTACCGAAATTTTAATAAAGCCCGTTCTTTTTTCCATGACAAAAACGTACGTCATAAGTTCCAAGAAGTTTTGCAGTAGCGACAGAAACTTACTAGATATAGAAATTGATTTACATTGATTGTCTAAACGTGAAAAACATTGTGAATGTTGTACGAAATTCGTGTGTTTCTATGTTCCCGAAAGTAATTATATATTCTAGGCGGTAAAAATTAATAATCCTCCGCAATAACAGTATTATCTTCGTGATATTCAATTATTCATGTTATTCTTTACTAACAATGTATCGCGGAATAATTTAACGAACAATTGTGGAGTAATTAAATTCTTAAACAATTATATCCGACAATAAAATTGAGTACTTAAACCGAAGGCTAATTCCTGGCATATAAATTGCTATCGATTGTCCACTTTCCACGTTATTCAATAATTTCCAAAGCGCTATTGCGACGCGTCACAGTGGATTAAATAATGTGATTTCGCGCAATCGATAGAAATTAATTTCGCGAAAGTAAGACGCGCAATTAATTGTCGTACAGAAAAATTACTGTGTGGGGAGCCTGAATAAAGTATCGTAGCTGGTGGAAAGGTTGTAGGGGAACGTGAATTCACATAGACGGGCATCTGACATGCGAACCCGAACAATCACCTTATAATTAGTCCTGGTACATACAACGTGCGTGCAAGTTGTAGAAGTTGGCTACTAGGAGGTCATTGAAGATATCGCATAGAACTTGAAAGAAATAAGGGATCGTGCAGCAGTCCAGTATGACAGGGCGACAGCTTAATTGCGTGTTGCAAGAAAAGGAAGTAAGCCAATGTACAAAATGTACTTTGCATGCAGGGGTAAAAACGTCTTGACTTTCATTTCAGTTTAGACTCGCAGGAGACTAGAAAAATAATAGTGAAAGCAGGTGGTAACAATTGGAATATTCCTAGTGCTCTTTTGAATTGTATATTATTGTATGTGTATATTATTAACGGGCAATTGGTGTAGAATTTTCTAGACTATTGATAACTAACGGTAAGTTCGGTTAAACGTTAGCAGAAAATCATTTTTCTTTGTTACGCAAATGGGAGAAGATTCTCTTCGTAATAATGCTTCGCCTAATAAGAATGGAGATCATGTATACTAATAACTATATTTTAGCTTGCCACATGTAAATCTTCCTAAATGAGATGCTTTTCAAGTAAGCGCTTGTAAAATCTGAAACGAGGATTAACACTTCAAGGGAAATTATAGCCAGCCAGAATTTGCAGGTCGCATCATTATGAGTATCTTGTTACCATCGTGCATAGAATTGGAGTACCTTGTAACGTAATTTTGATATATGGACTCCTCGAATCTCCGGTAGATCCAATCCTAAGTAGATCGACTGTCTATTGTTCAAATAAATATTAACAAACGATTCTTTCTACACGCATATGGGATATCAAAAGATACCTCTCTTATTCAAACCGACCGAATCGAAATTGAATTGAACTTTCTATCAAACAACCAAGCATCGTTACAAAGCAGAGGAACGTCCCCCTTTGTCATTGCCATAACGCTCGCAACAAGTGTCGCCCTTAATCGTTTAATACATTACAATAAAACAATCCTACCACCCAAAAATTTCATCAACTTCCGCGTCGATGTAAACCTTACTTCACCGAAGCCTACGCATACGCTTCGGGTTGCCCCCAACAAAATCGCCCACCCCCGAACTCGTTCCAAAACTGAGACCAATCAGACAAAAACGCGTCAGCGTAAACAGAGCGAGGACTACAGTAACACTCGCGCAGCCAACGGAAACACAATCGGATCCTCGCTTAAATCGGGCTGCAACTCAGACGTCTGAATTGTTCGCGATTCTCAAATCAATTACAGACTTGATCCCGTCTCCGGTGCAGGTCGCGTTCTCCAATGCACACTCGCGTCGCGGTCGTGTACGAAGTGTATTGTTGTGCCATGGAGAAAGAGGGAGAGAGGGAGAGAGGGAGAGAGAGAGAGGGGGGGGGAGAGACGATACATAGCTGGAGGAACCCAACCCACCTTGGCCCGGCTCGCTCCCCGGCGCGGCGTGTGCCCGGCTACACACGTTAAGAGAACAGGAGAAGTGTGTATGTTTTGAGAGCGGTATTATATCGAGCATAAAGAGCGGCCTCGTCCCAAGGGAATGCAGCGTGTGCGTGCTTGCATGCTCTATTCGCGACCCCCCAACTTGGGACAAACCCCCTTCTCGACGACCCTCGCCGTTCTGCCTCCTCCTCGACCCCTTTCAGCTTTCCTCGCCCTGCTACGCGCGTCCCCCTTTCTCCCCCTGTGTGCCATCACGCCGGCACTCTTTCTTCAGATCACTCCGTCCCTTTCTCGTGCTCACCGATACACACGCCACTCCACCGATGTCTCCCTGTGTGCACCCTCGAAATGGAACCGAACAGGTTGATAATCTCCGTATAATACAAAAACTCGTACAGCCACCCTATGTTGATGCAGCCTCGCCCCCCCCCCCCTTGTATTCTTCTGCTAACCACTTCAAATCGGCCGTCTATACAGCCGGGTCTCCGTCTCTGTCATCTTATTAACACGTTCCTTCTTGCGCTCCTTCTGCACTTTAACCAGTCAGAGGTCGTTCTTCCCGATGATGCTTCTGTCGGAAAGGTGTGCGGACGTCGTGGCAAGACGTAGGTAATGGTGGGCAATTGTTTGTTTGGTTTCGCTGCTTCTTTCCGTTGCAACTCGGTTCCCTGTAATCCCACACGGGTGACGTTAACTCGATGTTCATTTAAACGGACGTAAGCGAGACGTCGGTATGTGAAAATTAGTAGGAGGGAAGGGAAGAATATTTTGTCGAGAATTGGACTTCTTCTTTCGTGGCCATGCCAAAGGAATAGTATAAGCAGAATGCAATGTAAATCGTTCGCAGTTGATAGGGCAAAATAAGGTTGCATCGATCCGTAACTCTTTGATTCGAAGAGCCAGGATTTGTATTCGTCAACAAGAATTTCACTTTAAACAGTTCGTACTTTAATGTAACGTTAGCAACGTTGACGAATGTATTATCCATACTTATATTGGCCATTCTCATCTGTTAGTATACATCGAAGACTGGGGATAGCCAACTACACGCGTACATACTCGAAAGAAGTTTCAAATAAAATGTCTTTTGTAAAAACAATTATTACTACAGACTATAATTAACTTCTACCGAATGCTACAATAATTAACAGATTTAAGAAACTCATATATTAGAGGGAAAGAAACATGTACTACAACTCGTTTGAACTTATCTTGCACACTGTCTCGCACAAATAGGGTTAAGGAGAAATTGATTGAACGATTGGTGCAGAAATAAGCGTCTCGGTTAAAGTGTGTCGCGTTCAGCGAATCCTAGGTTCTGGTCCGTCCTCGTTCCACCTCAAGCGAGGAACAAACGACTCCAAAACAGCGGAGGCAGATATCGCGTGACTCCGGTTCCAATTTGCTTTCCCGTGATTTAAATGACGTTATTACCAGGTAAACAATAGTCGAACTATAAAGTACGCTTCCTTGCGTCCTCGCTCCACGGGGCAGGCCACGCGGAGACCGATTTGTCGATCGCTATATAAAACTCGACGGAATGGTCAATTGAAGCGGCAGCGGTTTGCCCAGGGAATTTTCCAAGGGTCGGTCAGCCGATACTCTTAAAAGATTAACGCGTTTCTTTTCTAGGTAGTGACGTGACATTAAAAGAAGAAAAACTGCGCCGGCTGCCAAAGTAGTTGACTGCTTCCAGCCAATGGTATCTGTTCCCTCTGATTCTGCTTGGTCGGCCAACTAAAGTGAGCCTCGACCAAGCTACTGGAATACTGGACTGACTGACAGTCGTAGACACTTTCCACGTACTTTCAACTTCTTCAGTCTTCTTCTT
Organism: Nomada goodeniana; assembly: GCA_963969485.1. Taxonomy (NCBI): domain Eukaryota; kingdom Metazoa; phylum Arthropoda; class Insecta; order Hymenoptera; family Apidae; genus Nomada; species Nomada goodeniana. Next base: position 15,144,606 of record OZ018300.1, on the reverse strand, counting down.
CCCTCTGGGTGATCTCCGCGATCTTCTATTAGTTGTTCGATATCTTCAACTCCACCTCTTTCTTCCTATTTCTTTCTGCGCCCACTCTCTTTCTTCGCTTCTCTAATTCTCGGTCACCCTTGTAACCACTAATCTTTAGTATCTTATCCGTCTTCAGTTTCTATCTTCGTTGAACTGGGAACGATACCCGTTCTTTCTCTCCGATTCGCCTTACTCTGTCTATCTTTCGTGATTCCCTTTTTCCCTCTTCCCTCATTTTCCTTCTATTCCCACTCCGGCGGCAGTCAGGTTGCTTCTCTCTGCCGCCTGTCGTCTGTCTACACAGCTAAGTGCCCTGCTTTGATTTCCGTCGGCAAACACTGTAAATTCCTATTGACCCGTCTGCCGTCACGTTATCACGTTAAATTAGTCGAGAGTAACGAGTATCGACTCGCCGTGAATCTATATATATTCTTCCCCATTGGCCGACATGCCCCTTACGACGATAAAATTCGCAAAATCGCGGCCGATAAGACTCTGAATCTTCTGACTAATATGAACCTGGCAGACCAGTTATTGGAATTTACAGTGCGACTAGGATTAGAGAGTGTAATAACGAAAGGTAGCCAATTAGTTGTAACGCGTTTGTATCTGTGTATCGGGATGAGTGAAAAAATCCGAAAACTGAATTACGTATCGGAGATTTAATTAGAGATTTCAGAGTAAGTGGAAGTAAGCTTGAATTTAAATGAGCGTAGTAGTTTCTGGCGTAATATGTATTGGATTTTCGGTTATTGAATTAACAGTTTTTTTATCGTGTATAGATTTAATACTGCTTAATAATATATCCGTAGGAATAATGTCTGCAATTGTTAAAAGATTAATGTCTGTAATCCAGTGGCAAACTATTAAATTACTCATTTTAATATAAGAGTTGCAAAAAGTGAATTGTCAAGGTACATGGGACTATTAATGAAAATTATCATTATGGACAAAGAATATGTCTTGCTAGAAGAATAAAGTTTGTTGCTCAATTACTTTGTTTCATTCATAAATTTCATTGCGGTATTCTTGACACTGTGATTAGTTGAATATCTCAGAAATTATCATCCGTCGCAATATGCTTTCACACTTGAGTGTAATCAAACGCAATTCCGTTATCAATATTCACCATGATGTATTCGCGTTTAAATAATTTCAGTTTGGCCCGAAAAGCAATAACCTGCAATTTTAACTGATTGAAGTCAATTTAAATTTATATTTGTATTTTATTAACGACTTTAAGTGACGTAATGTTGGAAAACGTTCTACAATTTAATAAATGAAGACTCGGTATCGTTTTGTATCAAATGGTGCATACGTGATAATGTTTTCAATATTTTAATACTTTTTTCCTTATAATAATATACCTTTCTTTCAGTTTCATAAAAATGGGCAAACGTGGCGTGCGACGATTTAAACAACTTTACAAAGCATTAGATATTAATTTAAATTCAGAAATGTTTTTTACGATACCACGAAATGAAGTAACAAAAAATTACGGAAATTAATCAAATAGTGTGAAAAATTTTCCACAATTGTCTGGGTTTAAAATAAAAATATCAAATTACGTTGGAAATAGAAACGTGCCTTTCGGAAAGCTTTGAAAGATATGTTTCCACGGTTACGAATTTACTCAATGCTGGCTACACGATTGAAAGACTCTTCCCGATCGTAAAATAAACCATTGTAATGCGTATCGGCGAAGCCTACAGTTCTGTACGAATCTCAGAAAGTTAAGGAGAAGACGGAGAATAACGGTACTGCGTGACAGTGTCTTCTAAATATTCAAGCGGAGCAGGTACCTAAAACTTGGCAGCTTTATCTCGGCATTACTCGAAAATTTATTCATATATAATGAACGGTTGAATAATGTAGGAGGTTAACCCCTTGTTCTGCCTCCACAAAGCCTACACGAGGAAACTGGGAGCTTGAATACTGCGAGGAGGAGATGGAAGAGTAAGAAGTAACAAACGCGGTACCAGATTATATTTAACAGCCTGGGTGGGGTCTTCAGATTGGGGGAGAAATATATTTTCCATGGAATTATGTTGGGATACAAGGGAATTAATTGTACCATATTTGATTATTACCCTTTTAATCTGACTACGGGCCAAACATTTTCTAACCCGAACAACGATCAAATAATTACACACCGTATCGTTTGCTGCCACACGCGATAAATCGTTAAAATTTCTGGAAAGGTTCGAGTCAAGTTCGAAATACGTTTTGGGAGAATACGTATATAAATCGATGCGTCGAATACACTTATAAACTGATGATTATTTTACTTCACTTTATATTTCTTTGTTTCATAAACGCGACTAAGGCGAAGAATAATGGTAAAACTTCAACAAGTTAATAATTTGAGAAGCGTTGAAACTATAAACAAATTGTATTAATTGTATGAAGTTGTCCTGGAATACAGTCATTGTTATGCTAAGATGCAAATATTCATCAATATCGTATTTTAATTAAAATTATGTAGCTACTGCAGATATTAGTTCTATTCTTACTGAAACAGTATAAGTAGAAGTTCGGAGTAAAATATATAACTGGTGCCAAAGGATATACAATTTTGAAACGCTTAAATTAGCGTGAAAAAGATTAATCAATGACATTCACTAAATACGTACATTTACTAAGAATAATATGAATTACCATAATACCGTTTATTGTTCATTAATAATAACCCATGAATAAAACGTAAATATTTCAATTACACCCTGCCTTCGCCCTTTCATTAAACCTTGCCGCATATCCTCTCCCAAGCTCTATGCGAACGTAACAAATACGAGTCACAAATATACAGAATATTCCCCCCAATACCGAATAGAAAAATTCCAATTTGCATTAACGACAAACTTGGTATCTGTTGTGACTAAATGAATAAGAATTTTAATAACAAAACGACATCAAAGCGCGCGAATTGGTGCATTACACAGACTCTTGAATATACCAGACGGTCAGAGAAGAGAGGTCCATTCAGAGCTTATAGGCTGACTATTAAGCGTATAATAGAATGGAAGAGGGCGGCGAAATAAATCCGTTTCCGATATCCTTTGTAATTTGAGATGATCGGCTTGCCTTGGCCGTATTGGGACAGAAACCGGTCTCTTACATGTGTCACCAGGAAGCAGCCGTGATCTGTCACGTGATTCGCCGGGTGAAAAAAGGTTCCGGGAGGACCGGTTCAAGTGGATTGTGAAAGAAGAAAAATAAGAGACGATGCTCAAGGGATGAGAGACTACATCGGCTTTTCGATCGATGAATATTCCATCTGAATATGATTACTGAGAATTTCCTCTCAGTTGAAAGTCATACTTTTGCGTAAATAACAGTCCGTATTATTCAGTTCTGCGCGAACGAACACTAAGCATTTAGAGTATCGCAATTGCGTACAATTTAATCAAGATAGTCTGATCAGTGATATTTGACGTTATTATAATTGCTAATCTATTTGATTTAGAAGAAGGCAAGGCATTTAAAATTAATATGGCACGTAGTGTGTCTATCAGCAGACTCGATGCATATTTAATACAAGTGAATGAGAGACCGCCAATATTTTTATATGCACTTGTTACATTGTATTATATATTTAATAATCACGAAACACGCGGGGTTCGTGGAAACAAAAAGTTCGGCATTGTGATTCTAGTGTACGTTAAAGTTATACTGCGTCGATGGTTATTAAAATTATCGTGAATATTTTTGTGCATGTATCAGCAGAATATTACGAATGTACTAACACTCTGAAGGTAATCAGAAAAACTTGAATCCATTTATTGATTCTATATCTCATGCTTGCTGGACATTGAATCTTTAGATAATTCTTTGTACAAGAAAGTAACTAAGGAGAAAATTGTGTGGTTAATTCGATTGAGCAGTAAATGTGTTTATAAAAACATTCGCTCGCAGTTGCTATACAATTCTCGGAAAATACAAATCCTAATAAACATTTTGGTAATCGCCCTTCGTTATTTTGTGGAGAACTTTTAGCCCGCATTTTTAATAACTACCTTTCGATATCAACGAACTGTAGAATGGAATTAGTCAAATGGTTGGACAAGTGGTAAGTAGAAACAGCCTGCGACTAAGCAGACGTGTTCGTTCTAACGATAAGGGAAATACGTATTGAAAATTCATAACAAGATACAAACTAGAACCAGGCTGCTACTGCCCTGACATATTCTTACGTCACGCGTAAGTAGACAACACTCCGTAATGGTCGTACGTGCCACACTATGCGTGGCAGTAGAAACGGCCCGTGCCCGGTCAGACGCCTTCTCTTCGGCATCCCATTAAGGCCAATTGCTGTAACTATTGTTACCCTACTAAACTAGCATAATAATATATACTGGCATATACTAATCACGTATACGTATATAACATATGTATAATAGCGTGTACTAATATCTTGTAGCGCGCCTGTAACAGCATTTGCACATAACATTGCTTGCAAACAACCAATTACTCTTGTCACACTCTGAACCATAAAACACTTTCCCCGGTTGCAACCGAATTTCAACGATCGATATGAACGGGTTGTCAGGTCGACTGATGTTAAAAAAAATTCGTGTGCGTCGAAATTCACAGTAATAATTCATCCACCGTAATATACCCTAATATCAAATTGCAGAAGATCCAGATCCATACGGGAACATCCGCCGAGCAACCTAAGCATATTTCAAAGACGGAGAAGGAACGAATAATGGCGCTCATGGGAAGAAGAACAGTACGTGGCTCGCCGCGTACGATATAGCCGGGGCATAATGGTTGGGGTAGCGAGGTTGGCGGGGTTGATGCGGGGGTAGGAGGCTACGGAGATCGGTACAAAGCTTGCTAATGGACGTCCATTGCTCCCGTTAAAGATACGTCTACTTATCAGCTTAATGCGCACGCATGTAAAACAGTTGAAGCGGCGGATCAGGGAAAGAAGAAAAGAAATGGGACAACGAGCGCTGAAATTAGGATAGAATACGATAACAGAACGATCCACATTGGAATTCGTAGTGGGACAAAGGCAGGAAATTTAAGTGCAATGTATACAACGTTTCGTGTCAATTTTGTATCAGAGCTTTATTATTTCTGTTACAATAATGAAAGCAGAAATGCACGGTTGGAGTTTCGAGAACAATCTTTCAGAACGTGCGACTATTATTTTATTTCTTATCTCGTGCCTATATAACGAGTTCAGTGAGTCTACAAATAGGACTGACGAGGGAACGCCCCGATTAATCCTTCTCCATTTTTATGAAACTTAGTGGATATATTAAGCAGGTCAAAGTAAGGGCCCCTTTTTTTTTTATAGCGGCCCAGGCGGAAGTTCAGGGGGTGGAATCGCCCCTGGAAAAAAATTCAGAGTGTTCTTTTTCGTGAAATATCCCAAGAACCCTGAGAGATATGTTAAAAAGTGCAAACGAAACTCGCATCGCTTCATTGCGTTTACAAAACTGCGTACAAATTTTGCTTGAAAAATTCTTGGAAAAAATTTTTTTTTAAATCGTAAAGCAATGTATGATTCGTGCGTAGCTCATTTAAAATATTTCTCAGCGTTCTTGGGATATTTCACGAAAGCGAACTTGCGATTGGCCCACAATAAAGAAATACCTCCCGCTTCATATATCCACCAGGTTTCATCGTTTCCTCGTAGGTTGAAGCGGTACCAGAAGCCCGTGGTCTTCCAACCCCCTGAACCGTACTGTCATTACCAAAACCAAAAACAATTTTGCGGCGAACGAAAAACGCGCCGTTCGAATCGAGGCATTCAAAGAGTTGAGCGCCGGCCACGTTCGAGTCGAAAGTCAATCGGGGAGAGAAAAAAATGTCCTTCGAAACTTCATTGCCGACGGGAGCAAAGTGGTTCGCCGGCCAGATGGACGAGGGACGGATGGGACACGGTGAAAAAGAGCGGCAAGAAGAACGAGGGGCTGCCTTGCTGGAGATCCACGACGTCGTCGACGACGGAAAACGACGGAAGGGAAAAGAGACGGGGAGAGGGTGAACGCGGCGAAGGCCGCGCACGGATGCTGCGTGTTCTCCATTTTGTCTTAACGTGGTGTATGCGGTTGCTAGGCAACAGCCCTTACGCTCCATTCATATATAATTCAGCAGCCAATGCGGGCCACGCGAGTCCGCACCCTCGCTCAGTCATTCGGCTCCGCTCCGCTCTGTGAAACGCTAAAACAGCAGCTCCGCGGTTATACAGCGCACGCACCTTCGCGTGCACGCATATTCCTTCTTCTTCCACTCTGTCTCTCCCCCCCCCCCACTTTACCCTTCCCTCTCGCCCATCCACCCCCGCTTATTTCACCCTTAACTCGCCTCCATACCCGGCCCACAACCCTCTTCGGCGCCCCTCGCCGCGTCTATATCGCCGGCAGCGTTCACGGTCCTGCTTTATGCACTTTTCTACGGTTTACAATCTTAGACAATACCTCGTTCCGCTTTCTTTCCAGTTTTTTTTTCTTCTTTTTTTTGTTTCCTTTCCCTTTGGCGCCATCGTAGACGGTATTTATTGCCCCGAGATAGATTTCACGGTGGTGGACCGAGGAACGCCCGTTCTTGGTTTTGCTCTTGGCGTGTCCGCCACCGTGTCTCGGGGCGTTTTAAGATTTTACGCGACGTGCGTGGACTGCACTTGTTAGAATGTACGTTCGGTTTGTTGAATGCGCGTAGCTGGGAGAGAACGTTGAAGTGTACTACGGGGGTTGTTGGTTTTCTTCTTTTCTATCGAGGTTGTTCGATGAATTTGTTCCATGAATGCTTTTGGATCAAATCATTTGCAGTGTTATTTTGTGCCAATTTTATGATACTTGTATTATAGTAATAATCAGGGGGAGAATGTGTGGGATTCGTTTGACGTTGCTTCGAAAAATATAATTTTTGGAGCACGCAGGTCGTTAATGTGTCAGATTCACTAATTTGTCGTACTTGGGAAAGCAACGTTCAGAATGTGCGGCACTTCATGATAAATATTTCGATTAAATTGATTCGAAAGTTATATTTTTGTACTGGCAGAAAACGGATACACAATCCTTTCTGGAACGATTTGAACGAAACGCAAACATTTTGTACTCCACGATTGCCAGCCAAACTACAAAACCACTCATACAACTATCATTAAAAATACATTTACCAGCATTAAGCAGGCCCGCGTTCAAACAGCTCAGCTTCTAAATGTTCGTATACTAATTCCCTGCAAATCCAAACTATGCTACCGGATGAGCACGAAACGTTACATTCAAATCTGGTAATCTCAAAACTCTGACGCAGTATCCGAGGCCAAAAGTTTGTTTAAAAAAAGGACCCCAGAAACATACAGCGACAAGGACAGCTAATATCGAAGGCTATCAGCTGGAATCCGTCGCGTCGACTACGCGTGTCGCGGCGGACGTTTCTTTTATCGTCGCGGATCAACCGCGACGGCAACCGCGAGGAACGTCGGGTCGTCCTCGATTGCGTTGGAAATGCGGGGGATAACTATGTGCCAGGTTGGGCGACTCGTGACGGAAAGGGTGGACGAAGGGTGGACAAGTGGTTTCGGTGCCGATGGAACCGGTTCGATGCGTGCGTCGAAAAAGACTTTAATCCGAGCGTCAACAGAGGTATTACCGCGCATCGGTGGCCCCCGACCCTCTCTTCTCATCCCTTCATATTCCCACCTCAGCTCCCTTTAACCCCGACCATTGGCCACGTTATGGAGGCTAGCGAGCGAAGCGAGGAGTTGCCGTCCCCAGCTCGCTCGCCTCATGCCGTATTCATGGTTCATTATCATAGCGAATCATGGCCCATCAGCTTTTGATTGTCCGCCAGCGTTGTTAGTCCTAACTAATGCGACTGCAGTGACCACGATAGCGAGGACGTCCGGAATGTTGTATTAGAGGATAAGCATCGTACTCTCCGTCGCGGTTATTACATCTTTCCAGTCGATTTCGAGCTCTCCCTTTAATTCACCGTTACGCAAACGTTTCCTTTTTGCCGTTTGCCCCCCCGACCCCTTTTTCCTTCTCGTGGAATTTTTGACACTTTTCATCGCCGGGCTAGTCGTTTTGTTTTCTCGAGGCGAGAGAACGCGAACGTACGCTGCCGCAGGGCAGGAGCTAAGCGACGATTAAACGTGTCCAACTTTTTCGACCCGCTTCACTGGCTGGATGGAAACATGATTCTTCATTGGTCACACTAATTTTATACGCGCAACGAAACATTTGGCACTCAAGTAGAAGTTATTTATGTTTAATAGAAATTGTTGCGCAATGCTTTGATACGGTTTATCGTCGAATAATTTCAATAATATGGACGAAATTATTTTACGAGGCAAGCAAATGCATTTAAAGGTGAAACTCAAAAGTGGTACAATAATTTTGAATATTTCGACGTCTGCACATCGTAATTTGTTATTGCCTCGCAGAACAAGGTAACACAGTTTCTATTAAACAGTAAGAGCTATTACTTGCATCGCGTATTCTTCTGATTTCATCCGAATACGGATCGCGCGAGCTTTAGAAGCAGGATCTTCTTTAATATGTGAGATGTTCCTTTAGTATCGTGTTCGATAAAAGGATACTGCCATAAAATCAAACAGAAAATTTTCTCCACTTCTTATACATTATGCCAATACATGTGCATTATTTCGCTGATTCTGATTTCCTCCAGTCTCTTTGTATATAAGTTTGCATACGGTGCAACTATGTAAAATATGTATTGCAAGTTTCTTAACGCTCTAACAGAAATGCGATAATACTTTATCCATGCTGTACTGTTTATGTCAGATGCATCTATTAAGGGTAATCTAGCTGTTTGTATCAGTTAAAAACAAATCGCCGTGCAAAAGAACGCAAGAACTCAACATTGCTAACGGAAGAAAATTTCTAAGACATGTGTAACCCATTAAGAAAATAATAAGCTACAAGTACAATAAATACAATGCATGATGTAATACCATACTTCAGATACGTTTTATCTAAGTACACAATTTGTCATCGATAGCAAAGTTTATGAACGAATGAACATAGATTAATGTGGAAAACTCCAGTTGAAAATATCACATTGAAAACAAAGCGCGTGCATTCAAATCAACCTTGTTGCACCACGTAACTCAGATCGGGGGAAATATTTTCACTTTCGGCGATTGAATAATTTTAGGAAAATGCGGTAACTGTGAGAAAATGTCGATCATATATTGCACGTGATGTACCGTGCGAAGTCGCCTGTTTGGGCGATCTAACTAAGTTGGCACCTCGGACGGACGCCAAACGACCTTTTCCTCTCTGTCTCCCATCACTGCACCTTGACTCCTGCTCGACCACAGTTTCGCATTAAGTATTCACGCTGAACCCAATTTACGTGTGAGGAGCGTTCTAGGAAACTGAGACCGTGGTACCATTTCGAATTCGACGAATTCCAAAGAAGAGCATCTACGAAAGCCTTTTCGGAAACCGCCTGCCGTTTGTGTTACCACCGGCAGACAAGGGGTATTGGAAAATTCTGCATCGGATATCGATCGGTTCCTCCTTCGACAATTGACGCAAAATAATTTTCAATGTATCTAGTATTAAAAATAGTTTCGTGTTACGTTTAGTATTAATATTAATATTAATGGCGGATGTGGTATGCATACAAATTTGTTGGTCTTTTTTTTTAGACGTTTACTTTCTCCCAGATTTATATTTAAGAGTTATTTATTACTGCCACCAACGGGTAATGGATAAAACGGAAAGGTGCACAGTCCTGTTTAAAATAGAATTTGAGTTTTAATAAATACGCTGTAGGGCATGTAATAATTGATGTGAGAATTAATTGCTCGACGTTACCGAAAATTATACAAATTGTGCTAACCGATAGCACGATATCAATTATAGATTTGATTTCCTCTTGAGATATTCTTATTAAAACTCCCAGCTACGTATTTACAATTAATTTTAATGCGTAAGTTTTATAGTTAATGGAACGACAAGAACGGTATTATTTTAATGAAACAATATTCAGATTAGTAATTCATTAAAATAGATAATAGTAATACCTTTCATCGATGGAACCCCACTTGAAATTCCATATAAAACTCGCCTTTCAACCATTATACCTAGCAGATATTCCGTATAACGGTTGATTGAACATTTTCCACCACCTAAAATGATATCCAGCTGCAATTTCAGTCTGATTTCCGATGCGAGAGGGTTCGAGTGCTGGGATTTTCCTCGCTCATCCCACTCGAATCTGCACTCGAAGAACATCCCTAATGGGAACGGGCAATGGGTTGGGATGGGTTGACAATCCTCTAATTACTTTAAAGTAGTTTTCCATTCTCCAACCACCGTCACGATTATCGAGGGTTGCTAGAGAGAAATTTCAGTGTCCTCCAAATAAAGCTTGATTCGTAGATTTTTGTATCTCAAGCTTTATATGCCATTTTAATTCATCTTATTTTTTAACACTTGTTCGCATACTATGGCCATAAATTTTAACAAATGAGATATGCGTTTCGCCTAATGAAACGGAATTAACGGGAGGTTCATGAATATATTCCAACTGAAGTCGTAATTTTGTAATTAGTGTTGAAATGCTGTAAAAAAAACTTGGACGATAAATATGCCGGTCCATCAATTGATAGAGAAGAATCTATCGAGTTAATGTAACTAACCGCATTCAAATCACCAATGCAATGGCAGTTATTCGCCTTTGGAGATGCAGCTACCGTGTAAATTTATGTGTAACAGGAGCATAAAGGTGTGACAAGAAATGAGTTCCGAGACCTTGACTTAAATGGAGGCGAGCGTACGGGTACTTGCTGCTGCTCGTTGATTATTTATTCAAAGGGTATTACGGGCTCCACTAATTATAATTTATATCATGGCAGTAACAACATCACATCGACTATACAGCTTCAGATGTGGGCACCATGTATACGAAAGTGCCAAGAAAACTTTAGAAACACTGTGCGCGGTAACTACACCTCCGTTCATAAATATCTCGTTAAATTTCATAAATTTACTCCGCATCTTAAATTAATATAACAAACATTTTATATTTGTCCTCTGGATTTCTTTCCTACGCATCAATCTTTCTCGAAAGGCCACGGGGGTCGAAATAATTTTGTACTCTGTAATTGTGTAATTTTTATTCCGTCGAGAATCTAGCAATAGGACATTCTAAGTTCACACATAAATGTTAACTAAACAAGATCATTTGTTAGATCTTTATTAAATGCACCCAGAAAAAATCAAACACAGTCGAATTCAACGTTCCAAATAATCCCCGCAAAGGTCTACTAAATGGAGGTGCAACCACCGCAATAATTACGTCCACAATTTCGAAACAGTATCGAAATTTAATCCAAACATAAAATCTCAAATATTGCCACGAACGTAGATGTCTGTCAAAATTCCCGTCAAAACTACTATAAGACGGTGTCCCTCCAAAAACCTGCCCACCTTACGCGCAGCCTAACTGCAACGATACATGTCGCACACGCAGATCCTCTAAAACCTGAGCACTCTCGAAACAGCACCCACAGAACAGAGCATCGATCGAGCATTCTGGCCGCGTCGTGCCTGAGAATATACAACGAAAAGAAGTCGGAAAAACCGAGCAGATTCGCCTTCTGCGGAAAACACGAAAATCAGTCTCGGCGTTCCGCTTGATTTCGATCGAGCCCCACATAGGTAGACACAGGGAATGTGACAGGCACGAGAGCCAGGAGCATGTACAGCCAATCAGCGGTTTTTCCTAGACTGGCTGTCATTCAGTCAGCCAAGTGGAAGGACAGGAACGGCTTGTGGTTCGGCTTTGGCATTATTCATTATGCAGCTCACAACACGCCGTCACCTGCCACCGCAGTCCTGCATACACAGTCAGCCTGCCATTGACCACATGCGTGTATCTACGGTACGTGTGTGTTTCTGCTATATTATCAGCGTCTAACAAGAATTTTTTCCGGGTTACACTTTGATTCCAACTTGGACGGTTCGCGACGACGATTCATTACCGCTGGATCTCGGTCGACAATTGGTGGTATGCGCCCCCCCCCCCCAGGTTTTCTGTAGTATGCGTTTCCCGTTTGGTGTTCCTATTCGTTTCAGAATAACTCAGGTGGCAGTTAATCGTCGACCGCCGTAGGGCGGAAATAAATAATCGCGCCGATTTCAATGTTTGGGTAATTGTTTTGCGATGGAGGAGACGGTGGTGTTGCTCCTTCGGTTCTCGTATTGGAGAAACGATCGGGTAAGCGAATGTACGAGTTTCTAGATTCTTTTGCTATTTGTTAAATATGTTGTAGGGATAAATAAACATTTCAGAGGACGTAATTGTAGATGAATGTTTGATCACACGCGAATAGAAAATATAAGAAACAGCAATTTCCTTCTGAAAATTGCATTTCTCGGGTGTACTGTAACAAATTCATAGTTCGCATCAGAAGCGTTAAATATTAAACAACAGAAAAGTATAAATAAAGACTTGTTTATACGTTGCTATTAAAATGTTGCAACTTGAAAATAATAAACCTATGATTGTACAATGAACAAAATTGTATTTGTTAAATAAAAATGTTTACACCTATGGTAATAATACGATGTATAAAGGACAGGAATTTCTAAAATGCCTGAGTACATCAAAGTGACTGAGTGGCAGCTGTCACTGTATTTGTACGTGCGAGGGGCGAGTGTTTTTAAGGGTGAACAATCCGTGGCTGAGGAAAGTTTCAAAGTTTAGAAAGTACAGAACTGGGAGAAGGTCTAAAGAATTTAAAAGAAGCACAGTAAAAATGTTTGATGAGGAAATGCAAAAAAAATAGTCTGTTATAGCTTTCTTAAAATCATTTACCAGGATTCGCCGAACTTACTGCGAATTACAGCTACATAAAATTAATGCAAATGATAATATAATTCAATACTATTAGTACTATTACAAAATTAATCGGAGCCTATTTAATACAGTGCTCAATCTTCAAAGAACATACTTACACCTCCATTAACTCTACACAAATCTCGCTTGACAAAAATCCCATCGACGTGTGATTTATCCCTACCTCATGTACACTCACAGAAACCAAATTGTTCCAGTGCCCGCTCCGAAGAAATGAAAAGATAAAAAAACCCATCCACCGTTCCTACAACCAGCCAACTCACACCCAACATTCTTTCAACGCCCATCTAACAAAGGGGCCCGCCTCAGTCGGCCAAAATTGACTAAATCACAATTTTCCATAAGCTGATTGACGTATGAAAGAATGGTAAGCCATGGAACGGATAGGTGGCCCGGGGGGAGGATGGATAATACGTACGAGCAGGAGTCGTATTGGCAGCGTGTTGCTTCCGCTGCTAACAGCGCAGCGCCTCCCCGTTACCGATTCCACTGGCAATATGTTTATACTAGACTGATAATGAATTCATGCTGTGCACGGGGCAAGCTACTTGTGAACAGGTTGCAGCAGCATTACAGATCGGATCGCGCAGATGCTCTTTTGTCGGCAGATGAGTGAGAGCCCAGGGGATGACGGTGGATGATATCAGATCTGTCGGGGTCGAAGGAAGAATCGAGGGTATCGAAGGACGCACGGGTGTGTGGTGCCCGTGTGACTCGATTCGCGTGTGTAGACGCAACCGGGTGATCCCACGGGTCCCAACGGGGAACCATCCTCGGGGCTTAATGACAATTCCGACTATTCTATACCGCTCAAACGCTCGTTGGCGCTTGTTTGTATGTATTATGATCATTTGTAGTTAAGCCGATGCACTTGGGTTTTGGCCAGATCGTGCGAGCCCATCGCGTCCGAGTGAAACAGAGTGACGTGAAAAGAGCATATGTATTCGCAGTGTATCGTTTAGAGTCATATTATGGTTTTCGTAAGAGAGAAAGGAAGATTTTGGAAATGTTCACGGGAGAACGGTACAGATTGGTTACTGTTACGAATGTATGTATGGTTGTGAAGGATTGAAGTTATATTTATGGTGGATTGAGTGGTAATTGATTGTTTAAATGCGCGTTACTCGTTATTTGAATGTGAGCAGTGAAAGAAAATTTCGATTATATGTGGCATAGATAGATCGAATAACGGCGGTTTTATATTTTCATATGATGTAATCGGACTAAGTTTTTGGAAACACCGTCAATTTTCGTTTCAACGATTTTATTATATCTTTGTAATTTTATAAGCGTAAGCGTGATTGAGCATTAATTGAAATTCATCATTGCAAATATCCTCAATGATAATATTTACGATTCGTATAGTACATTTACAATTTCAAATCTGCTCGTACTAATATGACATAGACTTATCTGCATTATACATATATATTTGTATTATACATTTAGCTGTTACAAAGTAAAGTGCATCATGAAGTCCAGTTATATTTACAGTTTATTAACAGTTAATTCATAGTAATATTAAAATTGTAACAAGTCCATTACGTATTCAGTTAATTAAATAATTAATAATAACATTAATGCAATTAGACAAGCCAACTAATAAAAGTACAAAAATACAAACAAATCGTAAGCAGTGACATATATTTTTATGCGAGCACTAATGGTGGTATACTGCAAGTTAAATCTTACTTGCAAATGAACAAATAATAATCACATTTTCATTAAGTTATGCAATAGGTATAATAAATCGAAACATTCTGCAGATAATCAATGTTTAAAAGGAACCAGGGCGCTTATAGGTCAATTAATAGTAAAGTTAATTATAATATAATTATAATATAATAATAAAGTCTTATACTTAAAAAATATACGATGTAAAACTATAATAATATTAAGAAAAATGCCGATTTAAAAAAGTAAACTGTCAATTTATCGCTTACGAAAATGTTTTAATAGAAAATTACTTAACTGATAAATAATTTTACTATCAGTAGTCGATCAAAATTATTTTGTCTAATATGGTAAAGCAAATTAATTTACTATATAGAATTGTACCAACTACCGATAAGAGATATAAGTTATCATCTAGCATGGAACAGAAAATTCAGTACAATAATATATCGAATAAAACTTAATTTACATTAATTATTTCTTCATACATTTTTTTGAAATCTTCTTTAGAAAAATGATCCCATTTGTGATTAGCTTCCTCTTCAGATGGAAGTACGTCTTTTACTATATCTTCAAACTTATCCAGCGGGCAAAATTCACCGCATCCTGGAAGCTTGTATGTTCTTAGTTCTTCCGTTCTCCCCGACCAATATAGCATCTATGATAAAGGAAAAACAATGTCACATCAATAAATAAACATCAATAAAAATAAACCTTAAATAGATGCTACACATCTATGAATAAGGAACGGATTAATTTGTATTCTATTCTAGAAAATGTAAGCAATATATAAAATCGATACTGTAACTTCACGTTACTGTGTACATTTTATTCAATTATTTCCAATTCTTATTTATGAATGGGATATAATGCTACTCAGAGTTTCATTTCTATTAGTATCGCGGTAACATCGATTTCTGGGAAATTCTGCCCACTCATCAAGATCACGTATTACAACTGTACTGGCGTTATCACATCGTATCAAAGAAATTGACTTCAATAGTATCATACGCTTATCGTGAATAATTACCCTGACATAAGCCTTGCCGCGCTGATCCCTTAATTTCTCGATTATAATCGCACATCCATACGGCGGTAACTCGGGCTCATTTAAATCCAATGCTCTCGCAACGGCAGCGATATTTACTTCATGCCCGCTATACAAGTAAATCTTTCTTGGTCTGTCCCGTTCTTCATTCAATTTAATGTTGTCAATGAATCTTTTGATAAGCGCGCCGCCATTCAGGCGTCGCAAAAACGGTGTATACGAACGAATTTCGTATTCTATCTTCACGATGTCTTGAAACTTCTTATAAATTTCATCGGTACACCAATCTGGTATTGGGATATTCATGGTTTTCTGCGGAATTATTTTCATGAACGAGAATATTTAATTACGCATTTCGAAATCAACAATTTTCTATGCGAAAGAGGAAAAAAATGCAATCGTAAGTTCTCATGAATATTGAATTCTTTTTTACTTTCGAATTCTTTTCCTTTCTTGTATTATGATACACAACTTCGCATACCTGTGCTACCAGCTGATTATATATTTCATACACCTGATTTGTTCTAATTACATTCAAGCCCGTCTTTTTGCTAAGCAGCTTGAAGAAATCGCTGTACAGCGATACTTTTTGGAGAATTTCCTCGTTGCATCTTACTTCTTCTACCGCTTTTATATACCTGTAGGGGAAACAATTTAATTATCAATTAACTGTAAACCAAGAGAGCATTGCGCACAAAGGTTTTTCCCGGACAACGAATTCGTTTTCTTCGGTCATACTGTTATTACATAATGTTACACTTACAGCGGAGAAAAATCTGGTTTCATTAGATCATCCACCTTTTCTGGCATGTAATGCATTGGTATAGGCATCCACGGTAAGTCTTCATTCCACGTTTGCGATGTACTTGGCTTATAAAGGCCAGCCAACACCAATTGAAGAGACATTTTCGTACGATCGTGATCCGAACTGAAAGCGTATACATCGCTTGGATGATAAATATCCCCCAACAATTTATCGTAACGGTCCCTCAACATTCTTCCAATTCGATATTCCGTCATTTTTCCATCCTGAAAGGAAGTTACAAACATTGACTTATTCAAGTTTTCCGGTTATGTAGTAGTCATTGGCACTTACGTTCGTCAGCTGAGCAAGACCCCACGGTTCGTAAATCGATTCGTCAAGAGGATCGAGCGGCCACGTTTCTTTCTTACGCGGTGTTCTTTCTCCATGTCTGAACAACTGAACAAATTTGATAAAGTACGAATAACAGTGGTGGAAAGTAACAAGTGTAATAATCATGTAGCAATTTGGTCTAAAATATTTTCTTATTTTTTGTTATCATTGCGTGCTACGGATGAAA
Organism: Nomada goodeniana; assembly: GCA_963969485.1. Taxonomy (NCBI): domain Eukaryota; kingdom Metazoa; phylum Arthropoda; class Insecta; order Hymenoptera; family Apidae; genus Nomada; species Nomada goodeniana. Next base: position 15,127,683 of record OZ018300.1, on the reverse strand, counting down.
CTTTTACTGCGCTAATCTTATTCCATCGTAGTAATTGAATAATACAGAAACAAGTTCTTATTAAAAAAAGGAAATATGTACAAATATATTGAAATCTTTACTGACGTATTTATTGCAATTTAAAAAATATATCACCGATTACCAGTTAAATGTTGTAATTGTAAATAAATAAATGAAACGGACAGAGAATTGTACTTACCACCTGCACCAATTCTACGCAGAATTGCGCGTTTGCTAAATGACAGTATACACCTAGTAAAAGAATGGTCACCGTTAAGAAGAATTTTGCGCTAGACATGTTAAGTAAGAGATTTAGAAATATCTGAAACTGAAACTTTAAAATAACTGTGCTTGAAACGTTTGACCGTAGAACCGTCACTGCATGCGCTATTTTAAAATGAAGCGACACTGGACTGTTACTCAGTGACCTTTATCATTCCAGTTCTTCCACACTCGGGCTGGTGTTTCAACTTGCGCAAGTTACTTTAAGTTAATCGTAATAAAAACAAAAATGAGAAATGAAAGTAATGAAATAAAGATTCTCCATTTCGCAAACAAATATATGTATGCACATGGGCAAAAATATTTCAGTTGACAATTTTTTAATTAAACAAGCTGATTTATACGATAATTTGTTCCATTGTAGAAGTTTAATTTTGTAAAAATGCAACGGCATAGTGGCAAATATATAAACAATAAATATACAGTGTATTAACAACGTGAGATAAGACGATGTGTTTGAAGATCGTACATATGCAGTTATGCAAAAAATTGTGCGCATGTTTATGCAAAAAGGTGTCAGAAATATAAATAGCAAAATACATATTTGCGAACGACAGCGCATTAGTAAATTGATTAAATAAATAATAAACGGTCTTAAAAATAACATAGCAGTTTTTTATTTTATGTAAACATGCAAATGACAATGGGGAAGCGTTGGTATTTTGTTGACAATGAGACAAAATTGAACCTAACCGAATTTTTCAAATTGCGCAGATTTTTAATGGTTAAATGATGACATTACTGCAGGAACAGTTACGCGAAATCTATTTGAATGTACAGTTACTACCAAACAAAAAACACGATCGTCCGTTATCCGCAACAGATAGCATTTGTGGCAAAATTGTTAATAAAGAGAAAACAATTTGGCATTTGTACAGGAAATCATTATTATAAAACTATATTGGAAAAGCAAATATTATCGTCATGTATTATTTCATAATACGCTACAAACAATAGTTAACAAATTTTGTTAACAACAATCTGTAATACGCCCGGTCGAGAAAGGAAGGAAATATTATCGCACATTGATGAAGGATTTACATGTAGAAGGATCAAAATAAATCGAAAAACAGTATGCTAAATTTGATCGCGGAACGTTCCTCGTAAATTAGTAAAGATATACTGATTGAAAAAATTTGTCGAACAGTAAACAAATGGTAATGTGGCTTGGCAAAGACTCTACGTCTCAAAAACAAATAAGCTGTTCGAATTTCTTCTAAAACATGTATAAACTATGATATAAACTTTTGGGAAAGTATTATCTCTTTCGGTTAAATAGAAATCACTTTATTTGGACGTAGCGATAAGAAACAAATCGCGTGTAGACAAACAAATATAATGAATCACAGACAGGACATGTACACAAGGATGAAACAGGAATGGAAAATATAGTGTTATATAGGTTTAGAGCTGTACATATAAGGTTTTGTAGGATAAGAACATGGATATATTGAATTAAAGTGAATACATTGACGGACCAATAATTGAAATTAAATGTTTAAATATTCAGAACAAAAATTGTGATCAGTCTGCACTGAAATTGAAAATGTGTATGAATTCAACTTTCAACGCGATAATTGTCCAAAATTTTGAGCATACATAATGCAAGAATAACTACTATGTACGGTGCCAAAATTGTTTTCAAAAAAACCTTCTCGCTACCTTTATTTTTCTAACAATTTTCACTTTCTACGCGATGGCACAATTCTGTCGGTAACTGTACCTAAATGGCTTGATAAAAATATCTTTTGCCTGCTTCTGAGTAATTTTCAGTGTGCAGCCTAGATAATAAGAATAAGCAAACGCAATTCATCTTTGCAAAATTTACACAACTTCATGATATGCAGTTTTAAGCAAAATTATCCGTTTCATATTATTGCGTAAGCACTGTAACATTTACAGTGGGTTTCGACAAGAACAAAGTCACACAATATATTTGAGTGAACACTGTGCACTTGTTCTGTCGTGAAAACTTGACGTTGGGAGCTCCAACTAGAATTTGTATTATCCGTGATACATTCAGAGGATTATGTAATGAATTGCAAAGTTGATAGTATACTAAACGTAACAGAATAGTAAAGAATCATCACTTCTGTGGATGGTTTGTGTTTTACGTACTCATATCTGAAAGTGAACTTTACTCTTGAAGACGCACACACACGCTTTCCCTAGATAGCCACAGTATAAACTGTTTGACACTTATTGTTGAATTACGATACTCGCGAAGAATAATCCGTTAAGCTGCCAGTATAATCTATACCCTATCTTGCTAATTTATTATGTAATCAGTAGTTCCTAGCAATCAAAATATAACATAACCCGCTAACGACTTTGAATTTATTTAACTGAAAAATATAGTAATAAATGTAAATAGGCACAATTATTTATACTTTCATATAGTTCACTACATTGCCGTATGTTATTTTGTACCGATACCATTGCCTCCTGTAGGAACTATAAATACACATATGTCTACCATGATTCAGCATTATTATTATTAATCAATAATTGAATGAATGAAAAATTTGTTATAGTTATAACCACCTACAATTGTATAATGATTTTAGAACAAACTATTAAAAGTATATTCATTACTACATATATTCTCTAGTTGCAATTTTATTTATGTTCTTAGATAAACCTGCAATTTGACAAAAATTAACACACGTTTCTTTTCCTTAAATCACGTTCCCGAAATATGTTATAAATATAATCAGAAAATAAAGTACACAGTCATAATATTATGCTTACACTCTTTTCTAAAAAAATGAATGTAAATGTAAATGCAAAAATATATTCATATGTGATTTTATATATAGCAAAACACATACATATATGAAAGGATACAAAAGCTCATTGAAGAGTTGAATCAAATTGTAATTTGCAATTTTGTATATATAAAGTGTACGAGAAATTGTTACTTATAAAACAAACATTGTCAATGTACAATTTTGGATGAATAGCAGTGACTCCACAATTAATAATGCCGCATTGAATATTAATATCACAATATGTTTTCCTCAAGAAAATTCTCTATATAAACTTGTACGATGGCAAAAAAGAAATTTCAATTCATAATTTAATTTTCCATTCTCCAATATTGATAAAGAAAGAAATAGTAATAATTACACGAATTTTAAATTAATTTATAATTGGCTTACTCTGCCGCGTAAAATTTGAATTCGAATATTTATGTACGAGCGGCACCAGGGCGCTATCTACCGGCAATATCAAGCATAACGCCAGTTGCAATTTGAATAGTTCTCGTGGTGCAGAGTTTCACACAAAAAAAGGAAGGGATGATATGTAAAGTTTTGTAATTGAAAGTATTTTCCTACGTGTAACTTCTGAATATTATTTCCTTTTGTGAAGGACCACCTGTACATCTCACACCATGAACTTTAATCTCGAGAAAATCAGGAACCAAGGCCAACGATTCTTAAGGTAAGAATTTTACAGATGGTTCTGAATTTTTTCAAAAATTTGTCACATCGCAGTACATAGATTTGATTAAGATTGACTCTATCTCTTCGGTTATTATATATCAAGAACAAATATTACATTTTCTAATAAGGCTGCAAGATTTAATTTAATATCAAAGAAAAATCGAAACTCGGTAGAAGTTGCCATCTTTTATGAAGGATACGTTCGTTGTATATTATGCAAACCATCGAACTTATCTTTCAGTGCATAATTTATTAAAAAATAAGAAATTGTTTATGTGTTACAGTATTCAGTTGAACAGCTTATTATTTCAATGAATCGAAGTTCGTACTTATATAACTATACAAAAATAAGAGATTCTTTTAGTGTCTCTTAAAAGTGGGATAAAATCCTTTAAATTGAAATCTAACAACTCAATTTTGTAACGGACAAATGCATTCTTTTTAACTATCATATTACATCATGTATATGTATAAGATGAATGTATATGATGTTAGAAAATTAAGATTTGGAAATTTAATATCAGAAAAACTTGTATTTCTAGTAAATAATTATTGAGAATATTATATTATAAAATGCAGTACGTTTACAAAATAAATTATAATTTTTGTTGATATAACGTGCGTATATATATTTTTATCGAAACGCGTTTCTAATCAATCTTGTACTCACGCCTCCACATGTAGCGCAGGGTAGTAACTCACAATCAGAATTTCAGAACACTGTGTTGAGCGGCTTCATACGAACACAATAGCCTAGGTTACGTTCAAAAAGCCGCGGCAAATTATTGTAAATTACAACATTGGGACGATATTCTATTTATAAACCGTGAAAATAATCAGTGAAAATTGAAATATTCTATTCGATTTCTGTGGAAACTTATTTCATATATTTTCACTGTTAAATCCGGTGAATAAGTTTCTAACCTCTTTAACGGTGTTTTATATCTATCAGACATATACCATTGAAGATTCATTTTTTCTTCGTGGCGCGACGAAAATAAACAGTGTTTATAGATGTAAGAAAACAATGAACATTGCTCAGTATAACACAATTGTACAGAGTTACACGCGAGAATATGATCTATTTGTAAGTGATATGATATTCTAAGAATACAATTTTGATCTATTCTTTTTCTATACACTTGCATAATAATTGTAAATTTATAAGAAGAAACGAAACAAAATGTCTACGAAAAGAAAACCAGATACACAAGTACCAGCCGAAGAGAGTGACTTATTGTCGATTAGACCGCTTGGCGCTGGTCAAGAAGTAGGAAGATCATGTATTATGTTAGAATTCAAAGGGAAGAAAATTATGTTAGACTGTGGAATACATCCAGGTTTATCCGGCATGGATGCATTACCATTTGTGGATTTAGTGGAAGCTGATGAAATTGATTTACTGCTGATTTCCCATTTTCATTTGGACCACTGTGGTGCTTTACCATGGTTCTTGCAGAAGACCAGCTTTAAGGGACGATGTTTAATGACGCACGCTACAAAGGCCATTTATCGTTGGCTATTATCCGATTACATTAAAGTCAGTAACATTGCAACGGAGCAAATGTTGTATACTGAGTCCGATTTAGAAACAAGTATGGACAAAATAGAAACGATTAACTTTCACGAAGAGAAGGATGTGTTTGGAATAAAATTTTGGGCTTACAATGCCGGCCATGTATTAGGCGCAGCTATGTTTATGATAGAAATAGCAGGTGTTAAAATTTTATACACCGGTGATTTCAGTCGGCAAGAAGATAGACATTTGATGGCTGCTGAAATTCCAAATATTCACCCAGATGTTTTAATTACTGAATCTACCTATGGTACGCACATACACGAGAAAAGGGAAGATCGCGAGGGAAGATTTACGAATCTAGTTCATGAAATTGTTAATAGAGGTGGGAGGTGCCTAATACCAGTATTCGCATTGGGTAGAGCACAGGAACTTCTGCTTATATTAGATGAATATTGGAGTCAGCATCCTGAACTCCACGAAATTCCCATATATTATGCATCATCTTTGGCAAAGAAGTGTATGGCTGTTTATCAGACCTATGTAAATGCAATGAATGATAAAATAAGGAGGCAAATAGCTATCAACAATCCTTTTGTATTTAAGCACATTTCCAACTTGAAGGGAATCGATCATTTTGAAGACATCGGACCATGCGTAGTAATGGCTTCTCCTGGTATGATGCAAAGTGGTTTATCCAGGGAACTATTTGAATCTTGGTGTACAGATGCAAAAAATGGTGTCATAATTGCTGGTTATTGTGTAGAGGGAACATTAGCAAAGACCATTTTATCGGAACCCGAAGAGATTACAACTATGTCCGGGCAAAAGTTGCCACTGAAAATGTCTGTTGATTATATATCGTTCTCTGCTCATACGGATTATCAGCAAACATCAGAATTCATACGAATCTTGAAACCGCCACATGTTGTACTTGTTCATGGAGAGCAAAATGAAATGGGAAGATTAAAAGCAGCTTTACAAAGAGAATATGAGGATGATCCAAATACAACAATGGAAATACATAATCCTAGGAATACAGTTGCTGTAGAACTGTATTTTAGGGGTGAGAAAACAGCCAAAGTAATGGGCACACTGGCAATGGAGACACCAAAACCAGGGCAAACATTATCTGGAGTACTGGTTAAGAGAAATTTCAACTATCATATGCTGGCACCTTCTGACTTGTCCAAATATACAGACATGAGTATGAGTCAAGTTATTCAAAGACAGAGTATATACTTCTCTGCATCATTACCAGTACTGAAGCATTTATTAACTCAAATTGCGGGAAGTCTGGAAGTTGTGGATGACAAAAAATTACGTATCTTTAAAAATATTGATGTCACAATCGATGGAAAAATTGTTACTATGGAATGGGTCGCAACACCTGTAAATGATATGTATGCTGATTCAGTTTTGACTGCTATACTCCAAGCTGAGATGATGGAACAACCACCTAAAGTATTACCTGCCCCCACAAAAATGGATAGGATGCATTTCAAAGAGTGTTTGATAGAAATGCTACAAGAAATGTTTGGCGAAGATTCTGTTCCCAAGATCTTTAAAGGGGAGAAATTGTATGTAACTGTTGATGGGAAGAAGGCGCACATAGATCTATTGAATTTAGAGGTGACCAGTAAAGAAGACGAAACTTTTCAACAAATAGTACAAACAGCAGTAACAAAATTACATCAATCACTAGCACCTCCCTGTGATACAATTTAACAAATACCTTTTTACAGTTACACATTGAATATATTTCGTATAAAATTATTATTATGTTTATTAATAGAAAATGTTGAACAAAGACTTTTATTTATTGTACAATTCAGTGGTATTATACAATACAATTACTTTCGCATTTTTATTAAAACAATGACAACATTAATAAGTAAAAATATAAAATTTAAGTTAGTAAGTAAACAGTAATACCTTTGGAGACTACATCACAGTTTAATACTGTTTACAATATCATTAAAATGGTAAACGTTGTTAACAATATTAAATTCAGTAAATATGATCGGACACGTAAAAGTGATTTCGGTTTAATTTCGCGGTATACAATCATTCGGTATAAAATATTGATGTTATTAAATCTACAATTCGTTATCTCACTTTATGATATAAGAAAATATGAGAATGAGTAAGGCAGATAAATATGTACAATTCGTATCATGGTAAATGTTTGCAAAAGCGCAAAACATTACAAATTAAAAATTAATTTATACAGTAGAAATTTCGGACGTGATTTGTTAGACTACTATATCAATAAATGGTAAATATGTATATAAACCTTATCCATATAAAAGAGAAATTAATAGATCGATATCAAGGATTATATTCAGAAAGATCTCCCCATGCCGGCCCAACTCTAAGTTTCACAGGCAATGGTACTGCAAGCTGGCATACCTGCTCCATTGATTCCTTTACTATTGTTGCAACTTCTTTTAAATCATTCATATTTACCTAAAGCAAGAAAAGAAATTGTAATTATTTGCTGGATGTAGACAATTACGTTAAAAACCTATATGTTCATGGTCATAAGTTATAGAATGAGAGAAATGTTGCCGAGCATATACCTCATATAAAAGTTCATCATGAAGTTGTAACACTAAATAACCGCTCCTTTGTTGCGTTTCCCTATTAGTACTTCTTAACTTACGAGTGGAATTCGTAGTAAATATAATACCTCTTGTAGGAAATTCGTATCGCATTCTTTCTTCTATATTCACCATTGCTTTTTTAGCAATGTCAGCGGCAGAACCTTGCACTTTTGTATTTATCGCTTGCCGTTCTGCTTGTGCTGTACAACAGAGAGACAGCAATGATTTATTTGTAAATATCTAAATAACATTAAGAAGAATGTTAGGAAGTATACATCTTTCTGCAGGATTTGAACTTGATAATCCAGGGAACAGGCGTCGTCTTTCTAGAATAGTTGTTATGTATCCATTTGTGCGCGTCTCGTCTAATACATTATTCATCCATTTGGATATACCCGGATATGCATTCATGAAAGATTCTAAAAATTCCTTGGCTTTGACTTCATCTACCGATAGACTTTCTGCTAGCGTTTTCACCCCCATACCATAAATCATTCCGTAACACAATTGTTTCGTATGTTGACGCATTTTATCATCGACCTTTTAAGCAGTACATATTTGCTAAATATTAGAATGCATAAGAATTGTTTTTCATTAATCAATTGTTTGTTGTGAATGTTATATACCTGATCTTCAGACACGTGATTCCAACTGGCCGCAATATTTTTAAAAATGTCACCAGACTTTCGTATAATGTCGCATAATGTATAATCCTTCGAGAAATGTGCTAATATTCTTAATTCAAGTTGACAATAGTCTGCAGACAACAAAATATTGCCCATAGCTGGTATAAACGCCATTCGAACGCTAATGGTAAAACTATTGTCCTCTGAACTAAAATCCTTCGGCACATTTTGCAAATTTGGTTCATGCATCGAGATTCTACCCGTTACTGTACATGTAACACAATTCCCGTGAATGCGAGGACCATGTTGTGCCAAACTTAAAACTGGATAGACAATCTAGATGTTTTGTTAAATTTTCATTTAAATAATGGTATTTTAAATAATTTAAATCGGACGTGATATATTGTATTAAAAATGTAATAATTATAGTTGTTCCCTTTAATGTTGTACTAACTTTAGATTGAGTTGCATTTAATTTGCGCCACGACATAACAATACTAGATATTGGATGGTCACATTGCCCTAACACAGCTTTATTAACTGTAATCTTTTTCCCTTTGTATAAGCCTAAAACCTGTACAATTCAAAACGTAATAATTAAATGCAACTAATTATACGAATAGGAATTTAAGTTAATGATATATGTACAAACCTCGCCAACTTCCTTGGACGACGAAAAATTGAATCTTTTCCCAAAAAACCCATAAGCTCGTTCTTCCAATGATGTCATTTCTTGTCGTATATTAGCGGATAGGTCTTGTAATGATTTTAAAGATACTCCAAGACCAGTTAACTCCATACAAGCTAGTAAGGTCACGATTTTCATTTCAATATCTATAAATATTTGTTCGAATCCCGTAAGAGTGCTGTATAAAATGGATAGACTACCTATAAAATATTCAACTACACTATTTTCTACCTTTAAACGTGTATAACAATGTTGGACTTAATTTCACTAGTTCATCTAATAGTGCATCTGTTATGTGCCATGTAAGAACAGCTTCTGCAGATGCCCTAAATTCACCAGGCATTGCACTTTTTAAATACAAACCAGGACCTACATCAGAACAGGCACCAACCTTTTTAGTTATAAAGGATCCTTGTGGAAAATATTCATTCACCTGTTTACAATTTAGATACCCTTTTAAATATAATACTTCTAATCAAAAACCGAAATCAAACTCATATGTCAATGTATACTGCTTACCATTTCACTAAATGTTTTTTCATAATTGCTCCCATCATACAACCAGTTTGCCACTATTGGGTCTAAGAATTGACAAGTCGCAGTAATCCCACAACAAGCGTACAGAGTTTTAAACATTTCCTTAGTTGCGAAACATTTTACATGTAAAAGAGTATTAGATAGCATTTCCTTCAGTAGTTTCAGTTGATCTTTGGCTGGAACCTTTAAATCTGGAAACGGACTGTTTTAGAAATGATTGTCAAAAGAAATGGTAGCAAATATAGTTTCTATACCTTGATCGTTCGAAAAGGATATATAATATGCAATATTGCTTTCCCAGGCAATTGCAGCGCCGGACAATTTCTTGTCATTATGTACGTAACATTCTATTTTCCTGGATCTTCTCTTTTTTCCAGAATTCACGGCACCAATTACTTTGGTGCCTATACTAGTTGCTTCATTGTTATACAATTCACAATTTAAAGCCAGAGCTACATATCGTTTCTGCATGAGTTCACGTTTAAATAAATTGAACGTTCCTCTATCACTCCCTACTTTAATAATGTTTAATGTATGCCAATTCGTCGTTTCATTTACACTGGCTGCAAAATCATTAGTTTGAGGGCGCGTTTTAGAACTTTTGCGAGGTTTCTTTAAATTAATTTTAGATTTTAGTGCAGGTGTTGCCGTTTTTCTAGGTGTATCCTCGTCCGAATTCGAAACGACACTGTCTATGCTATAATTCTGATTAGCTATTATATTATGTGCAAGTATATCTTTCAATTTAGGCTTGATCTTGCATTTATTAATATCAAGCCTGATTGGAATGGCACGTGCACTTTTTTTATCATCAGGCGAGTGATCGGAAAGTTTTTGAGTGCACCGCCTCTTCTTTCTATCAGAATATAATTTACTTCGCATCTTAATACTTGTTGCAGGTGAATTCATATTTTGGGATGGAGTAATAATATCATCTGAATCCGATTTATTTGAATCCAATGATGAAAGGCGAGTTTTACTCAAAGCAATAACACGAGCTACAGGAGATTGAGCAGCTGGTGTGTCCTTAAATTTACGTTTTTGTGATACCTTCTTTAAATTATCGAAAGCACCCTCAGGATTTTCTAAATTTGTTTTGGATCTATGTTGTACCTCCGATTTGGAATTAGTTGCCAAGGAAGATCCTACAATATGTTGTGCGTGTATATTTTTAATGTTTCTGATCTGAGGTTTAGCTGATGTATTTTCCTTATTTTTATCTTTCATTTGATTTATTTTTTCTGTCAACTTGTTCGTTTCGTTCCAAGAATCATCTTGCCATGAAAGTGCAGTATTCTTTCCCTGTGTATTTGTAATATTTAATAATGTCTTATTCGTAGTTTTGTCTTTTTCCATTTGCATTTCTTTATTAATACTGCAAGTAGTTTGTAATTTTGTGTTTCTTTGAATCTCGGAAATTGCCTTCGGTTGGGGTGATTTATTGTCCTCGAACTCTGAGAAATTTAAGGAATCAACAATATTTTGTTCAAGAACGTTGCAAATTTGTGTATCGAGATTTAAGCTATCATCAAATAGATTAGGACTAATAGAAGCTGGTGGTTTATCGCTTTCAAAACTAGATACACGTGCAACTACTGCTTCATCCGAAATTCTTAGCTTTTTCCCAGGTATATTATTTACGTTTCGTGTATCGATTATTTCACGTGTACCAATAAGGTTTTGAGTGCGATTAGCTCTATTGCTATTGAAACTAATTAACGATTGGCTATTTCGTTTTTCCTGAAAATCGTGTGAGATTTTTGGACTACTGTCTTCAAAAAAGTCAGATGAAATTCGGTCAGCAGAATTTGTAAAATCTGGAATGTCCATTTGCAGTAGTTGATCGGTTAGTCTAGTATTGCCATTTTCTCCTCTTTGCAGCAGTCCTATATTACTTTCCAGATAGCATATAGAATCCATAACATTTTTTGTGATATTTGTGCCAATATCTGGAATGTCCAATTGCAATAGTTGATCAGTAAGTTTAATATCATCGCTCTTTCTTGCTTGCGTTGTATTATTGTCTAGATCACATGTCAGATCTTTAATACTTTCCGTAACGTTTGAATTCATTTTAAACGCTTCGTGATCAAGGATTTTATGATTCGCTGTGTTTTGTTCTGCATTAACTGAACTTATACCATTCATTGTACTCTGTCTAGGTGATAAATATGAATTTTTTGCATTCCCATATTGAAATATATTTTTTGTTGAATTAATTTCATCTCCAGAATTATGAATAGTTTCGGTTCTTATATTTACAGACGTGCTATTCTGCACGCGTAAGCTTACTTCAGTATTAGATGCATTCGTAATGATAGACTGTTCGTTTGGTTTCCAGGACATATCTTGCAATCCAAGTTGATTCTGCGGCAAATACATAAAATGATTTAATTCCAAAGTTGTATACAAAATGTTTAATTTTAGTCGCGTAATGCCTCACCTGAACTAATGCCCGAGCTTCTTGAACTAACATAATTGCAGCTTCTTGTGGTGTTAAACCATCTTTTCCAGTAACGAACACTGTTCTCATTTTATTACGCTTTAATGCTTCCGACTCATGTTCGCCGTCCTGTTCTTTTTCACTGCGATATAATTGAAATAATATGCATATTTAAAAACTGTTGTTAATTGCAGATTAATCACTCTTGATTACTTATCTAAGGACTACTATATCTATTATGTACCTTTCAAATGGAAGCGCCTTATAAAGGGCTCGCTCAACATCAAGTTCATTAGCAATAGCTAAATCAGCAACAGAAGTGATTCCATTCTTATAAAGACTTCTGGCGCGTAAGCCATTCAACATCGGAAGACGCAATAGGTCTAATAATTCTCTGCAGACCCCAAACTGTAATCGTGTCTGAAATTGCGATACCAGTAGTTCCATACAGTCCCAACCCAATTGTTTACAAAATTGTGTTACCATTCCTTTAAAAAAAAAGTGTTTCAAAATACAGTAATATAATTTTGGCGCAAAGGGTTTTGTCAAATGTAACAAATGTTACCAGCAAACGTAGAAGCAGATTGTTGCAAAGTTTGTAGAACACCTCGACAACAGCCATATCTTTTACAAACTGTATTAAGAGGAACTTCACGAACTAAATCGTGCAGAGCTAATGCGGTATAAAATCTCTTATGTATGTTAAGCTGGAAGCACAAGCATGTATTTATTTTGCGCGTGTAACTAGGTGCTTAAATAAAAAGCAATTTACCGATTTCCCTGGCCGCACAATGCCTTTAATAGCTGATGTTAAAAATCGTTCCTCTATACCAATAAGTTGACCAACTCTTCGTTCACTTTCCGACAACATTTTCCACCATTCCAAAAACGTCATCCAATCGATTGCTCCAATTTGGTTTCCGGAAGTCAATGGTGTCACTAAGTACACTACGTGCAATTCGGTGTCTAAGACGAAACATCGCCTTGCCTTTTGGAGTTCTTCTAGTAGAAACAAACCTTCTCTAGGTGGTATAGATGCTGCTAGGCATGCTTTTCCAAAAGCTGTGGCTACCCATCTCTGTTCTTCTTCAGCATTTTGTACTCTATGTAGTATTACAATTAACATGAACATATCGGCTACTGTAGAAACTTCGAAGCAAATTTTAATATCATACGTACAATAAGAATTCATTGTCTATCAAAAACTTGATTGCCTCGTTTGATGGTTCTTTTGAGTCGTGTTCATGGCTCAGACTTACTAAGGTGCATTTCGTGTACAAGTCAAGATCTGTTGGAGTATATACAACTTCGCTAGCTATAGCTTCTAATAGAGCTCGAATCAAAGGTCCTGAATCTTCAAGGCAGGATTCGATCGGTTCTAAAGTCGCTGATAGTAATATCTGAGCAGCTTTTTGCTCATTTGCTTTACACATAAGTATACTTTCACCTATATGGATGTACAACTTCGTTTGTAGTTTCTCCCCTTGGTACAGCTAGAGAATATTATTACTTTGTCGTACCTGCTGTGTCTTTCCCCATTCTACCTGCACGTCCTATCATTTGTCTATAGGTGAGACTATCTAGTACTCTGCCTCCAAACATAGGAGATCTAATAATTACTCTTCTAGCGGGCAAATTTACTCCGCTACTCAAAGTTGATGTTGCAACGAGAACTCTTAGAGATCCGGACCTAAAATAGTTTCGTAATTACGTAAAGCTTATCACAGCCTTTTGTACCTGAGATATACGAAATAAAAACCTGAAAGATCCTTCTATAATGTCGCGTTCATCCATAGTAAGACCAGCATGATGAAAAGATATTCCGAATGAAACTGTAGTTCTTAGTACATTATCTAAACCTGCTGGGCTACGTTTTAATTGCTCTAATGTTTCGGAGATTAATGCAGTGTCTAGTTGTTGTCTTAAAGTTTTACCCAGTTCTGTATCCTCACGACCTAATCATATAATTTTTGTCGTACAAATTAAGTGCCTCAAATTATGTAAATTGTTAGTTAGATAATCTAAATTGTACTAATAAAAGATATCAAACAAACCTAATTTACAAATTGCAGCAGCTAATTGCCCCGCTAATTTCTCACACCAATTTTTAGTGGGACAAAATATTAGTACACTATGACCGCCAGATATTGTTTCAATGCATAAATGAAGAATATCATCTGAATCCATAGATAATTCCGTCATTGGTGTTAAACTTCGTAAAACGCATAGCTTATTATCGTAAATAGTTTGACCTATCTGAATAAGAAGGATATCATACTTTATTCATTTTGAATTCCATCGACTTCGTGTTTTTGGATATCGAAAAGTACCTTGCATTGTTCGTTCAGAGGTATGGGTCTAAAATCGGTTTTATACAGTTCAGCGTCCAACCATTTTGCTAGAAGAGATAAATTTGGAAGTGTCGCTGACATTCCAATCAATTGTATATTAATACTTTCATCCCTGTAACATAATATAATTTAAATATCTACTGTTATTTTTAATAATTTATTGTGTCTTATTTCCTGCTTTCAATACCAGTCGAACCTAAATACATTTCGATTACCTAGAAGTCATATACTTCAGTTTAGTTAAGAGCAATTCAAGGAGGTATCCACGGTTTCGATCACCAACAAGATGTAATTCATCTATTATAACTGCTCCCAAATTTATTAACTCATTCTCTTCCATTAAACGATTTACTAAGGAATTAGCTTTTTCAATGGTTGCTATTGCAATATGGGTTGCTGTGAACCCCCCAGGAGGGACGATACCACCCATAAATCCTTCTACTCGGACACCGCTATCGGAGAACAAATCCTACAAGTTATAGGTGACAAGTTAACAAATATAAAGTTGCTAAATTATTTACTCAAACAGTTATATCTTACTTGAAAATAATACATTTTCTCCCTAACAACAGAAACAAATGGCAGAATAAAAATCACTTTCTTTCGCCTTTCTAATACTGTTTTTATCATCAAAATCTCTGCCACTAATGTCTTTCCAGCTGATGTTGGCGCAGAGTATATGAGATTACGCTTCTCTTCTAAGACTTTATGATTGGATAGGCATTCCACTTGCCAAGGGAACATATTAGTTACGCCTCGAGCTTTGTACTTCTGTAACATACAATGATTATATTTTTAATACAGTCAATTGAAGTTAGAAACCGTTTTGTAAAATGTTAAAAGAGAAATGTGCATTGTAGGCTTTCCGGGAACACAATTTGAGTCATATCTAGCATCATTTAAATATATTCACCTGCAGTATATTTGGTGGCAAACCCCAAGAAATTAATTTACATCGATCTTGAGACGGTATAATAGAAATAGAAGGATTTAACTCTGAAGACTTTTCTCCTTTACTTATAGAAGCATTAGCGCTAGAGAAATTCCCATTGGTTGTGTTGCTTGTAATATTATGCGTTGCGTTACCTCTAACATCACTATTATTAGAGGACAGTTCAGATTTATTATATTCCTTTGATAATGTATCATTGCGCACGGAAATATTGCTTCCTGTATAATTAATATTTATATTTTCTTTATCAACTTCAAATAAACATTGATTCTTCTTTAGAGTAGTGTTTTTGGTTTTCCATATGTCCAATACATTTGTGCTGTTAGCAAGATTTGATTTTGAGCCAATATTAGCCCTGGATTCTTTGTACTTTAAATTATTTATACTTGATTGAGGTTTTTCATTACTTGATGCATGTAATCTCTGTTTTGACTGAGTAGATTTATTAGTGTTGATCAAGTTCTCTGCTATCTTAGAAAGCAATGTATTGTCTTTAAAATATTTATCTGTATCGCTAGCATTATTAACAGTATCCATGTTCTTTGTTTCAACCTGAATACAGGCGGACAAAGTATCATCCCCGAAGGATGGTAGTTTATTAAAAGATTGCATTTTGTTACTTTTATATTACTTGAACTTTGTATATTAAAGTTAACCGAAGTGATACAATCATTGCGATTACAGGCACAATTTCAATCATTTGCACATAATATTCATTCATGATTTTCATATATATAATACACAGTTCTGTAATCTTTACTACAAACGAAATTCATTTTACATAATTCATCGATATTTATTATTTAATACATTACATCGTAAGTAATCGTAAAAAGGGCAAATTATTTTTATATATGACATTATGAACCCTTCTCATTCGGAGTAAATATCGCAGATGCCGTCTTCTTTCCTCAACATAAGCTTTTCGGAAGATATAATTCGTTAAATATATAAATAAAACTAGCGAAATGATTAGGTACTGTTCTTCACGATATTTCCGGCATTGTAAATGTTCTAAATTGAATAAAAAATCTAAACATGATTAATAAACATAAGATTTTAAATACACGTGATTAACGACTACATGCGCGTAGCAGCCGGCAATCCGATTGCTGCCCTCTATCGAAATCCTTGACCTTATCCTAAACTTTAGTAACCCTGAATCGTTACTTCCGGTTGCAGAAAATTAAACTAACTATATTGCAATATTTAATATAAATTGTATTATATGTTACAAATACTTAACAGTTCATTCGTTTATTGGCATATATAACTTTTTAATGCCATTTCCCCGGGGTCGAACACAATAATTTAGTTCACAGAAAGGGAGGAAACATAAGGCGAATAATTAATTTTCTACATTCATAGGCACACATAATTGTTCCTGATTTAAAGTAAAAACAATAAAAAAAAGTAAATATTTGCGAATAAATTATATTATTGTTCAAACATGAATGTAATAATTAAAGAGTATTAGTAGATGGATCAATTATACTTTTTGTATTATTGGTATCTATAGATCAAGGTGCATATGTTTGAAAAAAACTTATTATTAATATTGTGCATTAGGGAATTGTATAGTCGATAGATTATGCCCTCTATCGGAGAATTTTTAAAGTTATTTCAAGAAGCACTATGGATAATAACAATATAGCAAATGATTATATTCTCTGTATTTATTAAATTATATCGCTATTAAATTCAAATTTGGGTGTAGGGAAAATTATTACTCATAGCAAATAAATAAATACGATGAATACCAATAAATGAAACTAGTAGATGTCATAAAAAATGTTTAAAAATATTTCACGTACATGACACAAAAAAGTAGAGAACAAAAATTTACGATACATATACCTAATTTCAATAGTCTAATTAATCATGTTCCATATTTAACTAAGCCGTACGAAATAATAGCTATAATATTAAATTTTGTTAAACGCTCATATAAACTATGATTAATAATGTACATTAAACAGTTTTAATAACCGAGATCGAAATTGGAATCGATATGTTCATTAAAATTGTTTATTATTACATCAGTATTGTAGTACAATACTGTACAGTAATTGTACACGTGAGTCATTTATAACGACAAACGAATAAAATATATTATATTTGCATCAATCAATCAATTGGAGATGTAAATATATTGTGATCATACTTAATATGCATTAGCAAATGTTATGATCTACACCTACACGTTTAAAAAAATGATGAATGAAATTCAATTACGAAGTGAACGTAGCCACCTCACTTTAATTTGAAATATGAAGATAAGATTTGGGTTCTTCCTTTACATTATACGAACTTTCTACCAGATAGGAAGCAATGACTACATAATTATTTAATCATCGGCGGTGAAACGTTGATCAGATATATATTTATTAAATATGCAGTGGCAATTCCGCGGCAATCGTGTATCCTACCTTATTACACAAGGATTTTCACAAGGATATGGCACATCTTGTAGAATAATAAAATAATAATAAAATAGGTGTTCGATAAAGATTTGAATGACGGTTGTTTAATAAGCAGAAAATTGCAATAGTACATATGTAAAAATACCCGACAGGTGTAAGATGATTAACGTATGCTTTATTGATCTTTCTATTCACATTTAGAGACGAGAGAATGATATAATTGGCTAATGAAAATGTTAATTATGGCATATTTATTTAATACTGAAAGACGCTCTTAATAGGTCATATATCTTCATTTATTGTTTACATATAAACAATAAGCACAGTGAGAGTAAAATCCGTAAGCAAGAACAAAGTCGATATCAAAGGTATATTAGCTTAATATAATGGATACCTACAAGTAGATATAATATATTGGTTGGTAAAACAATATTTTTCAAAACACTTGAAAATTATTCAAGCAAAAATGAAATGCAACAATTCAGTGATTTTAGGTTCGAGGCTTCATTGAATTATCTATGTAATTTGTTAATATTTATAATTCACCCGAAATAGTATGAAACAAATTTCGTAATAAAAGCAATTTTATTTAGAAGAGCACCCACATGCATGACAGAAGACATATGATACATACATAGAACATTATTGGGTAAAACGATAGATTTGTTTCTGTATGAAACCAAATCGGAGTAACTCGGTATACTTCAATGTACTTTTTTTTTCACAACAAAAATGTAAATATAACAAACAAACTAGATCACAATTAAGAATACCCCAATTAAAATTCAGTATACAATATTGAACACAATATTGAATACAATTCAATATACATCTAGAACGTCAGAACAGTCAGGCATCCAGAACTCCATTTTATAACATATTTATTGCAACCATGCCTTTAACATTCACGATAAAGCAATCTTAATTTCCCCCAAATATTCGCTTCGAAAAATCCTCCAATATGAACAACCCCGATCTTACGCAAACCCTTCCCACCTGGTCAACGCAAACGGAGTACCGTTCGATAATGACATGCAGCAGCGTCCTAAAACGGTGCTCCACATTCCAAAATAATCCAGCGTTCCTCCCCATCTTCCAGCGGGACGCGCGAACGGGGTCTTTACAAGCCGCCGCTAATTCGATGTTCAAACGCATCATTCAAACGCATTCGATATCGCATAAGATCGCGCGGGGAGTGTGAACGGGGCCTAAACGGTGCGCGGAGCAAACGCGTCAGGCGGGCGGACAGACGGGCAGACAGGCAGACAGACAGAAGCTGGAGCACCTGTCTGTCCCTCCACTCTTCTATACGGCAAAGAGGGGCCGGCACTGGATACCTCGTGCCGCGGTTCAGTACCTCGTGCACGCTCACGCTGATAAGACCTTATTCTAATCACACGTCAACTGGCGTCGATAGTCGTGCGTGAACATTTTTGCGCGATCTCTCACATTCCACCTGATACAATTTCTTTCATACCTGAAACAACGTATCCGCACGCATTCCCTCTTGTCTTATCTCTCTTGCTCTCTCGCTCTCTCTCTCTCTCTTTCCCTTCCTCGCTTCTCCCTTTCACCCCGTTTCGCGTGCATCAAACTGACGCGGTCGGTGGCACCTGATGCAGGGGATCGCGCAACGCGATTCAGGAATTTCTTCAGATCTCTGGGTCAGGTGATCGAGCACGCCAACTCTCCCTTTAACTCGTTTCTTGTACCGCCAAACGAGCACGCCTAATTGCTTCCGTTCGCGCGATCCTACGACGATAGCCGCCGCACGATTCGTACGCAATGAACTCTGAGAAAACACGTGCCCGACGAGCGCCGCCGCGGGGATGCAACCGGTAGGTGCACGCGTGTACCAGGCCTCGATATCCGGTTCAACGCACGCAAAGGTACCGCGGAGGGACATAGGTGTACGTCGATTTCCGGTACGATCATCTGCTCGCGTCGGCAGCTATCGACCAACCTTGGTAGGTCGCTTCCGCGGCAATGGATCGGGAATCGATTCGGTTGTCCGTATCGTTTAGTCCGTTTCCGACGTTCGAGTGGTAACGTTGCCGGTGTGATCGTGCCGGCGTTCACGCGCGCATGCCACCGATCGACCACGTGTTCTCCACCTCGTGCCGTTCGAGCATACAGCCTACCTGGGGCAAACGAACCGTCCGCTCTCAAAGTAGACACTGGCAATTCGCGTGCCACCACGTGCAAATGTGACACTGATAAACGTCATCGTGGAAGGCTGCTGCACCTGCCCGCCGAAGGTCGACTATCGACACCGTTCGGTGATATTAGGTGAACGGCATCGGCTCGAGGAAGACTTTTTTTACCTCCGCATCCAGCGGAGATCGCGGCAAAGGTACACGCGCGTCCGGGAAATAGGAATCGGAATTCTGGATGTTACGTAACGGAGGAAAGGAACGAACTGTGACGGTTTTTACGTTTTCGCGTGTTCGAGAAACACCACGTGGAGAACCGTTTTCGTCATCGGGGACGAGGCTTCGCGCGGAGATTGGACGCACGATTGCCTCTGGAGGATCGGTACGACGAATTCGACCGGAAGATCGGCGGACCCCCCAGTGAAAGCGGAATTATCGGCCAGTGTATGTGAAACCGTGAGACTACGAGACCGCATGTGTGATATCTATTACACGCCAGAAGGCAAATCGTAAAATTTACCGTTTCGTTTGTTCGACAAGATAGAACGACGAGATTTAACGACACGCGAGTGTGCTTTTCGTTGGAAAACTTTGTGGCATCGGTCCGTGAGAGTTCCGTTACGCCTTCTGTTCGCTGCAATTTGTTGGATTAAAGAGGAGTTCCACATGAAATTTGTGAGTAAGATTATTAACGCCGTTCGCGCTACATCATTCGTCCTAATCTTTGGATGATACTTCGGTATCTATGATTCGTTCCCTATATCGCGGTCGTGCCGGACAGTTATGTTTTTATCGTACATTACGCGCTCTAGGCGCGTGTATGTGTGTATGTGGGCGACTGAAATTGAAGGGCAGTATGCGATGTAATTCAAGCGTTAGGTCGATACACACACATATATATATATATACTACTTTTACTTCGATAAATGTTGTACGACTTTGTATGCTTCATACTTTTTTACGTGACATGTTGAATAACAATTTTATATTGAGCAAAATCGTTTGTTTTTTATTTTAATGAATTTTTACTGCTAATAACGAATAACTAAATAGATTTGATCATTGTATTTAGGTAATTGACCATTGAGATATTTTGCATATATTCGTCTGATAAATCTTTGTTATTCAAACCCTTTTTATGAAAAAATAATAACGAATGTATCTAGGTCTAGTTTGTCTTGCATTAGATAACTTTTCTCCGTATCACAAGTCGGGTTCGACTATGTTAACTAGAATATCAGTATCGTTAATATTACGGCTGTATACCGATTTCGCCTTGGCACACTTTTTAGCATTTCGTTTGCTACAGGAAAGAAAAAAGGGAGAAAAGTATTACCATTGCAAGGTAACACAAATGTATGCGCCTGCTGCGTAACACAGTATGTCGAGAAGCGAGTGCTTTATGCAAATTTTGCGTTTCCGCTGTGCATGTAATTTATCCTGATTGTTACATTCGGCTGGCATTGATTTAAGTGGACGTTGAGTAGGTTGGTTATTACGGCGAAGCCGGGAAACGGACGACTTTACAAAGGAAAGTGTGCTGAAATTGCAGAATGACATGTTTTAAATGCAAACATGGAAGACAGCCACGAGGAATATTTTAGCGTGTTAATCTAACGCGAATAATCAAAGTAGAAGATTAATAAACAAGGCTCGAAAATGACAGGTATTAAATATACCGATCATGTTTTACAATATACTGGATAACGTGGATCGTAGACTGTTAATTATTGTACGTTGATGTACAATTTTTAGTGAAATTTTGATAGTAGTGTAAATCCAATTAATTCTCTTATTTTTTTTTTGCAAACAAAATTGTAGATGTAAACCCATTGTTATTGTAGACAAAATTGTGTAAATACTCCGAAAAGCTAGGGACGACAATCATCTCCAGTCAAATGAAAACATATGCGTATTTAAAATTATAGTTGAATTATAGCAAGTGTTCGCGTAAGACGTAAGAATGTCTCCGCTCGTTTTCGATCTTGGCCATTGACATAGGCGTGACGGAAACACGAGAATTAATGCAGAACGTGCCAAATAAATTCCTAAGCTTGGTATTCGAACTGCTGTTTTTTTTAGCCTGGATACGAACACTTACATATATACGGCTACGTTCAAAAATATGATAATTCCTCTCAGATGTAGGAAGCACCTATGCAATAGTTATATGCGAAAACTGTTCCACATTCGTCTAAAATATTATATCAATCACAGTATCCCAAATTGACAGAAGAAAGGTACACAAAAACTAACTCCAATGAACGTGACATACCAATTAATATATCAATTACGTCCCCTGATACAATGTTCCAACAGTATCGAATCTAAAGCGTGCAAAATATACTGGCATACAAGCATATAATGCAACGACGTAGAGACGCATAATGAACGTGGAGCGGTAGGGGAACAATGTCTGGAGCACAAGCTAACTGTTCTCCCCTTTTTTAAAGGGTGTCCTTAAGTCTTAACGAAAGAGAATGTGCGAAGGCATACGGAGGCAGCCCCCTTGCCGACATAAGACGCACTTATTATTGTTAACGAGCCGTGCACCTAAACTTGTACAACGCGTAATCATACGATTCCCAGCACAATTTGCTTCTAAACAAAACATTCCACAGGTACGCTCACCTTCACACAGTCGATCTAAGATTTAATGAATCTGATCGTCCCTTAAGAATTTTCGATCCCAATCGTCGTGGGAAGGTGGGAAGGTGGCATTATTCTTTTGTGGCCGCCATTAATTAGTAACTAATTATCCCGCGGCAAGAATACATGCGTTAACCGTACAAATGGACTGCCAATTTCTTCAAGCTAAGGGATCAACACCCGCGGCGAAAGGTACACGCAATGAAATTGCAAGCACGTTTTCGAGTATCTGAGCAGCAGCTTCCTTGTGAAAGTCGATTGTTTCAGTGCAAAGTGTGTAATGAATAATGACTTCATTGTTTTACCCTGAATACCTTGCGCGCAACGGGGAACAGGTCGACCAACTCTTCTATTTCTTTGTGCCTGATGTGCTGTATAATTGGAGATCGCAGCGTTGAAATTGCATAACATTTTCAAACTTCAATGATCGAATGATAATATGCGTATCAAGGGTGTAGCGAGTTTACGAGTCATGCGAATGTAAATAAAATGGCACCGAAGGAAAGATGAATATCCAACGTTTAGATGTATTACTTTATATTGCAATGTTTCAGAAAGCTGAATAATATGTATGTATTTAGTATCATGCTATTGGAGATACAGAAATGATACAGTAATGCAGGAATTGGGGCAGATATTAATATTACTTTAAATATGCCTGTTAAATCTTTCCATTGTTGAGTTTGATCAATTGTTAAAATTATGCATGTACAGTTAAAAGATTGAGATTTTATTTTGCAACATAGAGTAGGCAATTTCACTTACAATATGAAACACCTGATTTTAAAAGCTTGCCAAACGTAGAGATATGCTTTTTTCCCAATGAAACAAACGTGAAAACGCAACAACATTAAAATATATTCTCATGTTAACAGTTAACTGTGAAAGAGTTTGTGTCTCAAAGTTATATTAAAAAACGTAACAAAAGTCAGACGCGGCGAGTTCGTAAAACTGTGCCTAATATAGAACATCTAGGAAAATTGTAAAGAAGTCGCAAAAGACGTTATTTTTACTAAGAAAAATGAGTATTTATCGAAATAATAAGGCAAATATGCAAAATTCTTACTTTTCCGTTAATTTATATTACATTATATTAATCTTCTTCTGCTACACGTTGGGCACGTGAATGACGCACCTGAAGTACCAGATTCTTCGTAACCCCAATGGTTACTAATGATTACCTTATGGACCTTATAGGTCCAGTTCTAGGTTTCAGTCCCTAGGCTTTCTGTCATATAATGGTAAAAATATATAGTATTATACTGTGTAACATTAACACAGAACATGTTCCATGTTTCGTATACTCAACATATTGAGCACATAGGTATTTCGACAGATAAATAATAATTATACGAAAAAGAAAATAAATTAAACGGTAAATTTCTTGTGAACTCTAAACAAAATAGACATGTTTAATGATAAATTATGCGAAAATAACTTACCTCCGCTAAGAAATTTCACTATATAACTGGCCTCACAAAACGTTTTACAATAGACTGCCAGACTGAAGCTGGAATGCGAATATGATTGTTTTTAAACTGTTATTATCTTTAACGAAATATCATGCACAGTTCCCGATTAATTTGATGGCTTAGTTGCCGAGTTATTACGGTGTTCCATATTAGTTGCAGTTAACCTATAGTACTGACTCGTGATATATTATACTTTACATAGTTAAGATATTAATGGAGTTTTCACAGCGTGCGCATTATTTTCAAATGTCTCGTACAAATGAAGGTTTGCTTTTGTTGGTAATGCGTTAGAGAGTTATGTGTAAGTAGTGTAACGTTATGTTCAGTGTCCTTGTCAATTGCTTTCTAACAACAATAATTTACCTGTACTCATGTTTCAAGAGATGGAACAATGTAAGATGCAAACAGTTCTGTGCATTTACTACATCGTCAAGCATCTTCAGTATAATTACTTTTATCTACGAGCAATGGCTTTCTTTATGATGTGTAGATACGTGAAAATGCATTTCTTTAGCTTTAATGCAGATTGAAATTAGGGTTCGCATATTCTTCTCTTCATAACGACGTTACTGCCACAGTAATTTTGTTTCAGTTCAGCACAAAATTATGCTCTTTGCTCAAAAAGGTACAATCCTAGTCGAAAAAGAGGTTCTATCTCTTTTCCTAAAATGAATTTTTACATTTGCAATAAATTTACTAGTACACCTCTAGAGAAAATATTAATTTAGTAATGTGTCCTAAGTTATAAAATATAATTAAATTTGTTTTACGGTATCGACGATTTCAATAAAGTAGAAAAGTAGTTAACTAGTACCTGAAAAAAATACTATAAATATTTGGAATAAAAAGCGCGTGTT
The DNA here is from genome assembly GCA_963969485.1 of Nomada goodeniana. Taxonomy (NCBI): domain Eukaryota; kingdom Metazoa; phylum Arthropoda; class Insecta; order Hymenoptera; family Apidae; genus Nomada; species Nomada goodeniana. The sequence goes on along the minus strand of OZ018300.1, from coordinate 15,102,682 downwards.
AGAAACTGAGTTGCCAGAATAAAATTAATTCTTCTCACGTGTTCTTTTAAATACAAGAAACGTTAGAATGTTATAGAGAATCGTTTATGTGGCATACACGATTCGTAACACAAAATCGAAGTGAAAGACTCATACCACCTCGCTATGTAGTCTGAAGCTCACTCGTTAGTAGGAGCATGCTAACGCGTTGCAAATGTAAAAGTAAGGAATCGCTATTGGCTGGAAGCTGTGTCGTGTTAGAGAAGCAAGTGTAGCGTGTAATTCTTTGTTGGCGAGGATTGTACAGGTGTAATTCATTCAGTGTTGATGTTTGCGAAGACAATACGCGTTGGTGCAAGTAAAACATTAACGGTAAAGAGACAGGAAGAAGCGTTTGAACGACGCTTTGTCTGTTGCAGTTTAGTGCTGTTGAAATCACGAAACACTGATGGCAGTAGATCATTATACGTACTGACTTCATCATCTCATAATATTTCGTGCACTTCACCTGGGCGACACTTACAGAACTTGCACAGTGCTTCTACGTTTATCATTCTCGTTAACACGTATCTGACGCGGCGTCTGACACAGTTCTCCTGTGTTTTATCTCAAAATTCAAATTACTACACGCTTCAACGTTCAATTTTCCTTTCGTCGTAGGTTTCTGGAGCGTGCTTTAAGTATTGTTGAAATTTAAGGGTTCGTTCTTCTTCTTCTGTTTGAATTAGTTTTTGTTTGCACAAAAAACTGTATATCGTAATAGAATCGATTGGTGTCTTAGCTTGTTGTGTTTGATCCGACGTCATATTTACATCTACGAGTATTTGATAATCAATTTAATTCATATTATTAAAATTCTAGGATAACCAGTATAAAGAAAAGCTAATGGGAGAAATTTATAAATATTAATGACGCATTAATGAGTATGTGCAATCTTATAAATGTATATTTATTTTTCGTAAATATTAATTATTATTATCCTATTCTATATATTTCTTAGAAATACGTATATACATCGATATATCTACTTTGTAGTTTTGTCTATTAGCTCTTAATTCGAATTTCGCTTATAGCGATATCCGACTAAAATACTTGGTACGATCACGATAATCCTTATATATGTATTATTTATGGCTTCCTCGATGTTCCTCCTTATTGTTTGGACAGATAATCTTATGATTAATGGACTTAAAAGTGATTACACGCTTCGCGATAAGCTCGTATATTTCGCGAGGTGGGATCGTCAATTTGTTATGATTGTACTGGCGGCGAATTATAGCCCGTTCTAATTAATTAAGGAAATTGCAGCTAATTAAGCCAGTTATGTAACTCAATTGAGTAATTATTGATACAAACGTAGATATCGTGCGCCATGCGCTGCATATAAATGCGACCGATAATCTAAGAGTGAATTAGTAATTATTCTACAATTAAAAATATTACGTGCGCTCTAAAGGGAATTCGAAGAAAGAGTAATCGTTCCTTCTTTTCTATTTCACGATGCCAATTCAGTATAAATCAAATTAATTCCAACTAGAAGAATCCAAGTGAAACTTATTGCTCAATTTCGCACACATTCAGTGTAGCCAATTTTTATTTTGCTCAATCTGCTTAGCTTGAACTCCATTTTTCTTTCTAATCTTCGAAAACGAGAATCAGTTTTACGATAGAAACTCGATACATGTTGATAAGCGAACTCGATACTGCTTGAAAATTAATTATCCTACATTCCACTTTTTTCGCGCATTCGCCTATCGTATATTCAATCAAAGTTTCTGCCTGAGGCCACTGATTGATAGCCTGCTATGAATAGTATTACTCGTCGTGTACTTACATTGTATAACTGTAAACGACGGATGTAAAATTGCATCCGCGAGCAAAGACAAGGATACCATCTTATCATAACGAATGTTCGTGCTGCCAGAGCAATTTTTAACTCGGCCTCACGCCTGTTGCACAACTCGATCAATTATATTTGTCCTACAAAACCGGGTTGGAAGTGAGAGTTCTTCTAACGTTTTTCCTGGTAACGCGATAGCAACGTTCTTGAAATTCTCGTAATTTCATTTCGCTATTACCAGACACGAAGGAATGCACACCTCTCGTACAAATCGTGAAAACTTTATGACCAATCGTACTTGCATGAATGTCGCTGACCTCTTTATTACGTATTATATTGGTGAGTTTGTCAAGCTGCCAAGTATGCACGCTGAAACCGAATGAGCGGCTTGATCAAAATCGCGTGGAAGAATGGTTGTTCTAATATCGTCTTCCTACATAGATCTGTTCACGGTGTAGTTAGAATTGGTCCTTTTTGTATACATTTGGTATACTATTTCAAGACCTGCGTAGCTGAATCAGTTTAACTGATATTCAACTTGATAATTAACAGCGCAACGCAGACCGAGAATAATTAATTACCTTTTTTTGTATTCTTTTCTTCTTCTTGAAAAAATATCGTAAATCTTTAATCCCTACGTGTTCGAATTTTTCTAGAATAATATTATACGTTACTGCACGTCGATCATTTCTACGCGTACCATTGAATCAAAGATTCAAGACGACCGCTTGGCATTTTGATGTTTGGAACAATTTAAACACAGGGACAGTTGTTAACGGTAGACACTCGGACTTTCATTCATAAAACGACGCAGACGCAGCATTACACTCGATCAGATTGGAAACCAGTTCCAGGCACACCCGTTCCAAAGTAATTCTTCATTTACTTTTACCGTATTTAATGCACAACTTCCTCGCGCTGGAATATCTATTACGTCAAACTGTATTTCAAGGCTCATTTCCTTGCATTCAACCCTTGTTCAATGTCCACGCCCTAAGGTAGACCAGGTACCAGGGATGCTAGACGCCAGATAATTCAAATAATTTTATAGAGCAAATTAATTTGCATCCCTGCCTTATGTCACATAAATCGGGGGAAGTTTGAAAGCCAACACATATGATATCACCTTTATATTGAAAATACTAGTTCTAGTGCAACCGTAGTAAACCCTATTTCTAGTACACCTTAAATACAAAAAGCTTTAAGTATACGTCATTCTTTTATTAAGTATACAATCTTATGTTATGTTCTCCCGAATTCTTTGTATCTAAGGGAGATTATGATGTTTCTTTTAGTGTTTTAAATTAAATCTTGAAAATTATAAAAGCAACGTAAGGAATACGACATACGTCGCTCCATTTTCTTCTTAATTAAATAAAGTTCAGATATATATTATAAATTGTTATAGTAGCACGCAAAGATATTTTTCGCGAAAATATTCTCCCATACAAATTGCAACATAGCAAGAGAACAGGTTACTAACAATCACGAAAAATGTTATACTTAAGAACCTCCTATAAAAATTAGTCCATCCACAAATTGCAAACGGAACCAGTTCTCGGTTATCACCCTAAAGAGTATGAAGACACAAAGATATAAAGAAACACGAAGTCGAGTTACCAACGTCTGGTTGAAGAATACATTTTCCTCGCTTAAATCAATTTACAATTCAGCAATCCTTTCGCACCGGGTATCCTGCGACACGCGGCAATCTTGTGGGAGGTGTACGTCGATTATCTCGATTGCACCCCCAGCGAGTCGAGCAGAACGAGGACTCGAATCTCGAAAAACACAATAATCCGGAAAACGAACAAAGGCGTTTGATTATCAAACGGCGCGTGATGATACGCTGTATAATTCATTTAATCGTAAATAATTATAGAAGCGACGTAGTATAAATTCGAACGCCGAGCCTGCACCGGCAGCTAAGGTGTTGGACATGCCGTCTGCCGTATACTTAAGCTTATTGTGTGTGCAATTTGAAGCGGGATCATGGCCATCTTGCGTTATTACGCACCGTTCGTAACTGTTTTAGGGATGATGCGAAGGAGTATCGGGATTTCCACCGGGCTACAATTCCGTTCGCGAAAGATTTTATTTACACACGTACGATATATCGTTGAATACCAAGTTAGACGGTGCCTGGTTTGGAACGCCCGTGTAACCACAGCTTTGAAATGTTCCAAGACGTTTGAACGTTTTGCTTTGCGTAATGCGTACCACTCCGTGAATAATATCGTGCTTACGTGCGCGTAATTCGTACTATTATTGAAACGTTAATCTTATCAACCTGATCGTCTCGGGGGGACAAATTTGTAGGAAGAAATTTCTTTTCGGTACAAAGGTAAAAGTTAACGACGATAACGCGGTGCGATTTTGTTTTCGCAGAAGCGAACAAGACGGTGAATAAAATGGAATGAATTGCTATAAATTAATCGGCGAAACACGAAATCCTTTGTAAAACGAAAGAATGGACAACCTGTTCGTAAAACAAAGTAAGTGAAACGTTGCGAACATTAATATTCTACAGGATAAATTATTGCAAGCGTTCAACAAGGTACGTAAAACCATATTCCACGGTCCAATAATATTTATCATATATTTCGCCGCGCATATCTCGAAAGTTCGAACTCCCACCGAAGTGTACACAAGTTGCACGTCAATAACCCCTCATTAAATTCGTCATACGTTATCGGCCTGTTAGACATCTTGATCGCGTAACTTGATTAACAAGCTGTCAGCCGAACGGAATAAAAGTCTACGCTGTACATGTCTTATTCATTAGAGCGTGGCTCGTTTAGAAAAAATTCCGATCCGCTATCTCGCGCTTTTCCGCGTATCTTCGTTAAAGTATCGTTAATACACCGGCCTCGTAGGCGTGTAAACACGCGGCACAGTATAAAAGCGCATGTAAATGATTTATCTTGATCCTCGCCCACGCTTTTAACTCCGACCGCCAGAATTATCTCGCGGTACATTTCATTCGTTCTTCCTATGCTTTTTATTCCACCAGTTCTCGGCTCCTCTATTTTCCCCTTTTATCTTCATTCGTACGCATTATTCCCCCCCGCCTGCGGCCACGGCCAGAGGGACGATGCATTGTACGAAAGGAGGGTTGGGGGCAGGGGGGATGGGCATTCCTGCCCTTGCCTTGGGTCGCGTACCAGCCGAGAGATATTAGATAAGGAAACCTCCTTTTCTTCGCGGGCAACAACACGCGAAATGAAACCACGGATTGTCGTCGACCGCGTGGCGAATCCTATTCAACTCGCTCGTTTGCTCTTCTTAAATCACGCTGCCTCGTAAATAGCTTTCAATTGTCTTCGTCATGAGGTTCTGCTCGGTGGTCGTGCGCGTGCTAAGCCGGGCACAATTATTCCGGCTTGACGGTGAATTTCAACGGTGCTTGAACGCGTGCGTACACGTTGTTCGTTGTGCCAATGATTTCGCTTTTCGATGGGCGGCCACGGTCCTTTAACACCGTCGAGGAAAGGGATAAAGTTTACTTAGAAATTGTTCCACGGCTTCTGTAAATCTGTTAACAAATTCCTCCCGAATCTTAGCCACAGGCATTGAATGTATCGATAAAATTATATAAATCATCCGTAGAAGCGGGTATCGTCGTATTACCTCGGCGATGCTACACTTTCCTCCTAATTAGAAGCAACAGTGTGCAATCTTGACATATAACGAGTACCTCCATTATATCCACTACTCAAGGTTGACAATATCGGCTATATCGGCTTGCTTTTCCTCGCCGCCTTTGGCCCTAACACTAAGAGATGGCGGGGCCAAAGACCTTGCTATTGAATTTGGCTGTAATCGAAGTTGACGTCACCGTGTACCCGACTTCGTAAGGAGCAACGATGTAAATGACTTTCACGAATATTGCCCGCGACATTTCGCTAAGACGAGCGTCGTACGCGCGGCGAAGCCGACCGGCGACTGAACATTTCACCTTTCAGCCTATCTCGTGGTTTTGGCGAATAAACGCGATTACGTTTGCGTTCTTTCCGTTGGAGGAGATATCGGTTTCGGCGGGCCATGAACGAACCTGTCCAGGCCCGCTTCAATGGTACCGAACCGACGGCATTATTCTCGTGAAGGGATCGTCGTTGGCTCGCCACGATCGCCTTGCGCCAAGCTTGAATAATTTGAACAGTTACGCCTCCGACGGTGAATCGATCTGAACCGATCGGACAAGAAAAATGGGGAAAGTGTTCTCGACTGTTGCTTCGGGGTGGCGGGTTCGTTGAAAGCGAAAATGTGTTACGATCCGGGATGAAATTAAGGGTTTGTTTTAACCCGCGGCGGTACTTTGGCTGATATGATTGTAATATTTAGCTTCTGGTTCGTCCGGAAATTATAATGTTCCGTGTGCAGAGCTGTAATGCTCCGCGCACGGAAACGAAGGCGGTGAAAATTCGTGAATTTTATAAGGTACAATTGGAGGTGCAGAATGATAGTAATTAAATAATAATAATAATAATAATAATAATAATTATTATTATTATTATTAACGCCGACTGATAAATTCTAAGTGAAATATGTGATCTACGTATTTCTGTGCGAAGATCGTTTTCATGTCTACGAATGAAATTTCTCTGGCAGGTCTAGCCGACTTTTCTCACTTCAAATGATGCCCACGTTTTCATTTGAGCGACAATGACATTTTCTCACGGTCGTAATGTACCATATCCTGGGATAATTTAATACCGCCGTTTGTGCAAACATGCATCATTGTACTCTGCGAGGGTTGGTCAAAAATGTGCCTCAGATTGCAGGGTTAGATGGAACGTGTACCTTATTGTCTCGACTGGCCGTCCCTGCGATGAACTATATTTTATTGCCATCGCGGCAATACATTTTACAGCGAGCCATTTTCATTGCGATAGGACAAACAGCGCGGTGATATAATGCGCAATACAAGACGACTAGGCAACATAAGTCACGGAACAATAGACTTTGTATATACTCCCTTCAAGTATTTTGAGTTACTGTGAAACAGCGTGTAATAAGTATGGCGTGGAATTCGCGTCTTGTAGCAAAGTGACGGCGCAATCAACAAATTTCACGCTTGTTACCTGGGACAGGTTATGCGTTATGGTATACAATGAAAATTTATGGTGACTTCATTGGTAGACGTGGCTAAGTAGCAATTAGCGTATCAAGACATTGTAGGAGGACAAAACGTTGTGCGTGTCATTGGACGGAGATTTCGTACGTTTCCGCCACTGTGATTGAGTTAATTGAAAATATTTTGTACTGCAGTTTATAGATTAGAAAATATCGTAGAAAAAGATGTCCTTTACATTTCTATGGGGCATTCAAAAAGCGTTGGCGCAATATCAAAGTATTATAGTAATAATGTTGAATTTATTGTTTCGATTTACATTTTTTGGAATGCTGGATATCGGGACACCCAGTACATAAAGGCACCCAATATCTTTTATGTGGATCATCCTTTCACGTAATACCCCGTAACGGTTCTTGAACATTTGGCCACTCTTTTTGGAGGCTTAATATTCGTTTCGTCCTTAATGCAGGAGCGCTCAAAGAACATTGTAATTATTCCTTGCGACCATTTACATTTCTTTCAATATATAAAAACGCGTATGCGCAATTCAATCTCTGCGTCGGTATATTATATTACAATTTCCGTTGGCCAGTATAATTATATACACATGTACTTATATGAATATATTATGTATATTACGCTGAAATCCAAACGGAAGAAAACAAATCCATAAGCTCGAACGATACCGGAAGCTTACGAAATGAATTTTGCCTCTACAAAAGACAGTGAACCGCACCTATCCATTTCCATTAAAAGTATTTCGCATAGCATGAAACATAACGCATGCCGTCCAATTAAGTTTCATTAGGGACAGTAGCCAAAGCTCCGCTATATTTCGAGATCTGGGTGCGGTCAATCCCATATAATCACGTTCTTTTTGTAAAGGCTGCCATTGATCGGTAATCTATTCCTCGTAGTACAGGCCATTGTGTTCAGTTTTCGACTGCGCCACGGTCTAAGTAGTCATGTACGCTGATTGTAATCTTCTTATATCGTGATTTAAGTGCTATGAGAAGCAGATGAACGGGACCAGCGACGTCGTTAGATTTTTTTCATTTTTATTCCCCTCCAGTTTCGTCGCCTTTGTCGCCAGCCAGAGTCAGGTTTAGGCCGCATAAGAGAAAGCTCCTCGTGTCGCCAATCGTCGCAAGCTTAGCTTTATGATAATACGCGCATTTACTACGTGTCGCTGCGCTCAATTCCAATATCGGATTTTCTGCACGACAACCGTTTCATATCTCAAGATCGTGCTGATTTCAAACTATCGTATCCTTTGTTAGTTGAGCGAAAATTCGCGAAGAAAAAGAACAACGAGCAAGGGTTCATAAATATCTTCGTAACCGTACAGTTTGTATCGTACAGATAGGTAAATATATTCGATAGTCTTTGAACGACTAGTTACATACGACACGGCGTATTACTGCAAAGGGTTGAGACGACAACGTTGGCGATATTTCTTCGTATATCGTGTGTATCGATGTTAAAGGACCAACCGGACATTTGTATGAGTGGCAAACTGCCCGCTGGTTAATTCTGGCCGTTGAGAGAGATAGTTTCTTCCGCGTCTTACGTGAGGACATCTATTTAGCCGGCCAGTTTTTCGGGCTACGATAATTATAATACAAAGTGGACTTCGGCTGTTCGCGGTGGAATTTGCGTGTAATTGGACAAACGTTAATCGTAATCCTAGAGGCTTCTGTAGAAGCTTTCAACGATATTTACGCACGATTATTCCGGTACGATGGAACAGAGGAATTTGATGAAGCGAAAGTCGGGAGATTGATAGATCATAGATCATCTATTTGGTCGTTAAATGTTACGCAACCTCTGTTACTGTCTAGACTACAGCGGAGCCGACAATTGAACGGTGTTTAAAATAGTTTACTGCTTGTCTATCGTCTATGCAGCCGTAACTATGCGCTGTCATTCGCATTTACCAGACGAGGTTATTAAACCTATATAGGGTTGTAGGAAGGGACGTGAAATGGTTGCTCTATTCCACTGAATCATTTAGCGACCGCAAACGAATGTTTGAATAGCCTTTATGAAGTCATTTATCTCGCGACAGATTCGAGAGCAATTAAGGGTTGAATTTTCGTAATGCTTTAAAATGTGAATGGTCGTAAGAAATAGAATAAGTATCGAATAAATTGTGTCGCACGTAGAATTATATTTTTAATAATTACTTTGCCCACGCCTTCGTAGAAATAATCTGGAAATTTTAACCCAAAGGTAAAAATGAATTCCAATAGACAGTATCGGCAAGAAATTGAGCAAGTTATTAATTGAGCAGTTTCTTCGCCTATGTTTTTGATCTTAAAAGAAATAATATATAGATAATATCTGTATACAATCAGTTACAATTAATTCAAAGCTCTGGTAGAATTTCTGTAGCTACTTTACTCTCTCAAAAATAGCCACGCGCTTATCACACTTTAATTCTAAAAAGAATGTACGTATTTATAATAAATTCTTGAAGACGGTCAGAATGTAGTAACCCTTTCGATACACCGTTCATATTGAACCAATCGAGTAAGTAAAATATCTGACATTGCATACCCTTGTACTTACATCACAATATCGGTTTTCACGTTAGCCTCGTGACCACGTTAGTTGTGAGGAAGAAAACCTCGTCCGTGAAAATAGTGGACGGCACAGTAGTCCAAGCTTCTATCTCGAAATCTACCACGTGGCGTTCCTCGAAGATTCTTCATAAGTTCGAAAAAAAGCATTCAAGCTATGCTCCTCGGCACGTTGAATCAGACTTTTTTTTTATTACATGATAAAGACCATACGACCGGCAACAGCTATTCTTAAGTCCTGCAGCTACTTGCTTATAAGACGAAGAAAAATTAACAAACCATTAGCTTCGTGATATACGGTTCTAGATCGTTCGAGCACAAGTAGTATGAAATAACACGTGGCTCGATAACAGTCGGAAATATTTCCAGTCTGATCATCGAAGCTCCGTTTGAATCGATTCCTTTCGGCAGAAATTCGTAAATCTCGATAAAACAAGACGCGACTCATGTCAAATACGATACAACTCTTTGCCGAGTTGCGTTACGGTTTTAAGATTTATATAACATCTAGTGTATCGACGAAGGTGACTGACCTATTTACTATTACCCGTGTCTGTTATCTGCGGTAACTGGTGGGCGTATATGTGTCATTTTTCTCGATTAAATTGTCTAGGATGACATAGGCGCAGGTGTAATTCACGCCAACTTGGTGACCCAGTCAATGAGCTGTAAAAATCACGATAGGTGTTCCTTAAACAAGCTACCATCTTGGTAATTATTTGCGTTAGGGGGAGCATGTTTCGATCACCTTGATTTTGACGTATATTGTCAAGGACCCTCTCTTGAGTAAATCACGAAAGGTCTTATTCCTCGCCGGATATTCCTGAGAAAGTTATTACCGAAAGTACTATACATTGAAAGCTGCTTGTACAGACGTTACTAGTCACTGGATGCTGCTTATCCAGGTGTTGCTGTCACTTAGGGATTACCCAGGGGAGCGTACTTAACAACGTGTGTCAAAATCAGGGTGATCGGAGCAGCCTCCCTTGATGTAAATAATTTCCAATTTCTATGACAAAGACTCTGTAAGTCTGTTGTATGTTCACCCACTACGAGCAATGCTTTATTCGTACCAGTTTGTTCAAGTAAAACTCATTCTTTTCGTCTGGGACAATTAATTTTGCGAGTTGTATATTTTTGAGGGTGTAGGCGTTGCTCAAGAAGGAAACAGAACGCCCACGTAGGATAGTGATTGCTTTATTGGTTATCACTTGTGAAAGTTTGAAACTAATACCCTATCTTTAATCGTGAGTCACGGGGCCAATGTATCAGCAAGATATTCGATACCTTAAAATTCTATTTGATCTATGGTTAGCAGCTTATTACCTGTACTCATAAATACGTTACTTAATATCCATGCACAATGAGTAGTTGCACAAGGAACACGGGGAACTGGTAGCTGATTCGCGTTAAGAATTATCACTTACTTTATCAAAGTACGACGATTTTTAATTAATCCGACTTATTTACTTTGATTTCTAACAAAGTTAGAGTTAACACGATTGCTCGAAACTTTCAATTGAACGATGCATTATTTTATTTCATTTCTGGCATAGCAGTCGAAGTCATTAGCATTTCGTCTACAACATGTGGATTATTCAAACGGACGCCTATATAATTGAGTACGTCAATTCATTATTTTTCCCTTTCGCCTCGTAATATCGTCAACTGTACCCCAAAAAAATCTTTCTTTGCAAAAATCACTTTACGTATCCGTAGTAGACGTTCGCTTCTAAATGAACGCTCTGTTTTCTCCGTGAATCTCTCAGAACTCTGGTGCTCATAATTTCCCGTTCTGAACACTGTGTTTCGCTCAGGTTTCCTTTTCGCAAGTGATTAGCGTCTTTTGTTTTTACAGACGCCAAATTCTAAGGGATGACGTTATCGCTAACAAAGGCTCGCGTGCTCGAGGTTAGACTTGGCTATAAAATTATGAAAGTGCGAGGTCAAGAGCCACTTAAGACACACTGATGTGTCCGTCCGTCTGGATAGATCTCGACAAGAATCTTGATCCCCAGCCTCTGTTCACACTGCGTGAAAGTCTCGAGTGGCTTCGGTATGAGTAGCGTAGGTACGATGATGGATGGGAGATTTTTTTCGTGGATAGGATAGGGAAAAGTAGAATTACATTCTTCAAAGTATTTCATTGATGGGGATAATTACATGTAACTTTGTTTTTTCATGTCAGAGTGTCCTGATCAGGTTGTTTCATGTATTTCGTTGAATAAATTACGAGGTTAGTGACAGACGATCGTGGTGCTGGGTTCCACCTTTATTATTATTAATAACTTGGTATGGTACGTGTATAAGTAATCGATCGTTGAATCATGTTAATTTTTGTAAAACATATTACATTGTTACGTGTCAAATGTTCCTGTATGTATTTTGTTATGCGAACACGTTTGCATAAGCCCAAAACTTCAAATCCATTTCGCGAAGCGACCCTGGATACACATTTGTTAATTTTATAGGAAAATAGAATGAAATATACGCATAGTAAATGTGTGTGAAGTCTGTGTTAATTTTTCTTCACATGACTTTATGATTGACAACAAAATTATTTTTGGAGCAGTGACAATTTGAATATTAAATACAATATTTATAATATCTGTATCTATCCGAACATGTACAGGTACATACTTACAAATGTTGCCGATGTTGGCAATTAATAGGTACATCAAATCTCAGCTGCATTACACTCTTAGTCAAAAGAAATGAAATTTCATTACAAATGTATCTATGTTTTATAGAAAAAAAACACAGACACACACGAGGAGGATAATAAAATATGTTTAATTGAACTTTGTCTAATTCTGTTTGACAAATATTTTTGCCTCATTCAAATATCAGAAACTAACATAATTCCATTAATTTTAGACCAATTGCAATTTTTCATCATGCCAGATGATAGGAAATAGGAACGAATAGCGATCCCACGAGTACAATTATTCTTCGATAAATCTCGGCTTGGTGCTCGTAGAAATGATAGATCACGAGTCCAAAGTTACAAGCGAAGAACAAAATGAAATGTTAATTCAACGAATTTCTTGCAACATTACTTCATTGAGTATTAATATACACAGTTTCTTCTTAAATATATGAAAATGTAGTTGTTAAATTGCAGAAGATTTTGTTAATTAATTCTCGTTTACACATGGATTCCATAGACTGATAATAGTGCGCGAGTGTTGCCGTTGGTTAATCGATTGCAATCAAGCGGTTCCGATTGCTGCCCTATGATATGATATGGTTATATTACTCATTAAATAAAGCAGCGCGGCAGTTTTTCATCCGATTAAACACCGCACACGAATTAATCGATCTAGCATAGGAACTTTCCGCAATCGTCAGCTTTTGGAATCTATTTTATGTGTTCGTTCTCATATATTTTTCGTAATTTTAGAATCTTGAATATCATTTCAAAATGTCCTCGTAATGTATAATAAAAGCTTTTCACATACTTTAACATGTTTGTTTATCACACTTTTAGTATCGTAGACAGAAAATTAATTTTACGTTTATTGTATCTACTATATCTAGCATATCATTTACGTGACTAATAATTGAAACCACGTGTATCATTTTTCAACATTCTTTATAATACAGATCGCTGTTTCTTGTACGCGCATACATGTACCGTCAGACATGTAATTTATGTTACTGTTGGTATAAATTCAATCATATCCCACAATTACATTTCTCAATCAGTTACGTAATTAGAGAAAAGGGTTTACATAAAAATCCTCAATTCACATACAAACTAACGAAGGCATCAACGGTCGCTAATTTTATAGTTGCGATATTAATGGTATTTAAGATAAACCAGATGAGCCAAGGGACAACATTATCGACGTGGAAGATAACAAAAACCCAGTTTCCCCGTCTACATAGTGTAGCCTGGGAATTTAATTAGCTTTAATGCGGCTTTTTCGCTATAGAAAAATAACATCCGTGCGAGCCAAAAACTGCATTGCTCTACAAACGCTGCATTCACTCCATGAAAGGACTATTCACTCCATTCCACCCAAAGCAAAACATTTTGCAGAGGAGTCTTATTAGCGCGACGCGACGTCCGCGAACGAAATAAGAATGTGCTTACTTAGTGTCCTGTTTCAAACCCCTAACTTCAAATGGTTTGTAAAACGAGCAATACCCTTTTTATAGCGACCTTGATGAATAGGCGAACATCGCCGAAACTAACATCGGGGCCCCTTGGAAATCCTGTTTGCTCGGCTTGCAAATCATCGTCGTGAGCTCCTTCTGGCAGGCAATTTTGTATAAATGTACCGAGCATGTACTCCATTCGCAGGATAATCTGCCCGTTTTCATGTCACATATGAATACTTAATTTAAGTCCCCGAGATTATGCAGTCGTTTACCAATATTAAATTCGGATTAATCTTATCGAAGTAAATTCGTTTGCGACTTCATTGTAGACGTATTGTGCTAACGACTTTGAGGACTGGCATAAAGTTGGTACATAGTTCATATAATCCTAGGATACTCTATGTGAAGTGTTACCTTTGTATTTATTGTTAATATAAATGTGACTTGGAATATAATTAAATTATACAGGGCGTAGATTCTTTGTCTTTGAGTTCCTTCTTCAAATTTTAAAAGAGTATGAAACATCTGTGGTCGTTATTTCCAGTATAGTATATAAATATATAAACTATATATAGTATATAGTATATAAATGCGTATTGCGTATACGTAATAATTAAATGATTTTCTATCCGTAAGTGAGTAATGCTCGTCTTAATGGAACTGTACAGGTTTCATATCAACCGTGGATTAATTAATGTATTAATTATATAGTGCAATTCGTAAATAAAATATAAGTATGACCACCAGAATACTATTAATGATAGACGTCCCTTAGATTAACGGTTGCCAATAAAATTGCACGTTTCCTGTAAAAAAAAAATTAATTCGCTTAATTTAGAAATGAAATATAATTACTTTAATTATATAATATTAATGTACCTTCATTAATGATTGTCTTTCGAAAATTGACGGGTTCCGTATACCTAGTGTTAATATGAATTGTCAGAATGATAGATGCTATCCATGTAAAGGTAATATTATCGTGCACACAATAAAAAGTACTGTAGGTACGCTTTTAAACCGAGTACGCATAAAGGTAGTGCAACAGAACACATGCATGTTTAATACTAACGATTCACCAATGAAATATGCATGCACTTGCGCGCGACATTCATTCTAAAGATATTTTTAGACCCCCAATAGGAAAGTTCGGTATATCTGCTCAGTCAATAATAACATCTACAATTGTTTCGGGCGAAAAACATTACTCGTACAGTTAACAAAATTAAATATTACTACCTGTATACGAAATACGAAAATCAATTATATTTTTTATAAGTTTACAATAAACATAATAAGATATCAAAATAGCTTTCCTTAATTCGCTATAATTAAAAAGTTTCTCATATTTTTATACTGAAGCGTCAAATTTTCTGCGGTCACATCCATAAGTACATACCGGAAGGCTACGTTTTCACATGTTTCTCTAACTGCAGCACACCTTCGCGTCATGTGTTCGATAAGTCGGACACGTCTGCTAGCAG
This sequence comes from Nomada goodeniana, assembly GCA_963969485.1. NCBI lineage: Eukaryota > Metazoa > Arthropoda > Insecta > Hymenoptera > Apidae > Nomada > Nomada goodeniana. The sequence goes on along the minus strand of OZ018300.1, from coordinate 15,087,613 downwards.
GTATCGAATTCCATGCTTCCTGTACAATAGTGTACAAATTCATCAATATTTTTCGGCTTTTGTTTTTTTATATGTTTGTCGACATCAATCCACAGCATCTCGATTGGATTCAGATCCGGAGATTGTGTTGGCCATTTCATTACGTGAAAATTATTGTCACCCGAAAACGTCTTGACGACATTTGTGGAGTGTTTCGTATCATTATCCGCTTGATAGATCCATTCTTTTGGCATGTATTCTTCGGCGAATGGTAGCAAATACATTTTTTACAGTATCCAAATACACGTATCTGTCCATGATTCGAGTTATCCGATCAATAGGGCCTGTACCTTTCACTGTCATAGCCCCCCCCAAACGAGTACAGACCCACCACCACCTTTTACAATCGGTTTAACACGTTCCGTGCCACGTGGATCGTATGCGCCCCACGCTGTCAGGACCAACATTTTTGTTCATGACATATATACGGTGTAATATTCATTAGATTGCAAAAATCTATATTGTCAAGAAAAAGGTATGACGTTTAACATGCAGTACAGAAGGGGTGCACATTTTTGTTGGAACAAGTTACTGTCATAATTGCTGCGCAATTTAAGTCAAAGGAAGTGACCGAAAATCGGTCTGGCACGTAACGTGTTAATACAATTTTTATGAAGTTCTTCTCCTTTTTTTCTTCTACTGCAGATATGTACATCGGGGTCCAACCCTCTTAGAAATAAATTGTTGATACCGTTATCCGAGTTCCGTGGAAATAAGTCAGCTCTTAAACTTAAAATATGAAGTGTACGTAAGTACATGGCCGCCACTGTAACTATAATTTCTGTCTTCTCTTCAACGCTCACCATAAAATCTGGCAAATCCTACATATACCGAACTCGTAAGCCGATCTTCTATAAGTAATCCGACAGAACTAATTAAGAACGCAGTGCAGGGGATGAAAATAATATATTTATGCTACACGCATCCCATTACCAGAATCGTGCCTAAAATCGCAACAATTAAAATTTAAGACTCTGCGCTTTCATCAGATACACACGCTTCGAGTTCATTCTTCATAAACCTGCATCTGTTTTACGAGCAATGGTTAATTACTGCTCCTATTAATTCTTCTTTTCACACATCGGCGATTTCTTCGTTTTTTTTTCCTTCCCGCTCTTAAAATCGGAGGCCTCTGTACGACCTTGTTGGGATGCCAACAAAAGCAGTCGGTCGCCTTCAACGCCGATCAAGTGTGCACGTACGACGTCGATCCCCATTTTTTTGCCTCTTTTCACGCAACAGTATTCAACAACGCCCATGTCATCACTTTCGACACATTTTTTTTCTTAACATTCCTCCTCGTTGATGATTGAACCGACCGACGGCTTGTGCTCGAATATCAATGCGTTCCTTTCGACAATTTCCATAATTACATATCCTTGCTATAATTTCTGACTAGCGTTGAGCAACGAATCTATTAAACCAATCAATTCTTAATACCGAGCGCGAAAAAGGAAAAGCATCGCGACAATTTAGCGTCGTACCTTTTCGTACGCGACAGTGGGATTTCAATTTCACTGAAAGATTTAATTATCTCGTAGTAATTACGTAGAGAGAGAGAGAGAGAGAGAGAGAGAGAGAGAGAGAATTCTGATTCAATCGGCTAGATAAGAAGCTCCTTTATCATATCAAAGAATCTGTTATCGCAAACTATAATTCCGTGGCGGCGCGTGTACCAATTGATTACGCGTTCGCAGCGAAAGATCTGGCCCCGGGGTTAACTAATAAAGTACGTGTATTTCAACTACATGTGCGTTTGTTTTATTTATCTGTTCGGTAATTATCAGCTATTCGTGTTACATCATAATCGATCTGTTCTCGACGCGAAGCGAAAGTCAATGTTTCTCTCGTAGTAGCACGAATGTAAATTACTTCATGTCGCGTTCAACTTTTATTGCATCTCGTAACGTAAAAGCGATGTGAACTATATATATTTGCAATACTTCGCAAATTTTCTAAAAACTCTCCAGAGGTTATTACGTAGATAGCGAAGTGCCAGGTCGTATTGTGCAGAATTTTTCCCGAACGTTCCAGGAATCGTAATAAGTTTTTTTTTCTCCTAAAGCACTAACGATCGGGTATCGTTTAATAGGCGGATATTATTTCCTTTTTTTGCCGGGGTTATTGGAACGTGATTGCGAGCGATGGTCGCCGATTAATGAACTACATTATTTCGTTCTTCTGTTTCCAGACATTGGCAGGGAATGTTAACGCGTTGTAAGGAGAAGAAGAAGCAGACGTTCGAGAAAATTGATTTCAATGCGGAACTCGGGATCCGCTACCGCTCGTGAGTATACCTTGATAACTACTAAAGTTTTCTTGATTAGTACTTTACCTTCCATTTGGGTTCCATTTGGACCTTAATCGGCACAATATTAGCGTGGAATAATCGATATTCAGCGTTAATTGAAACGGGCACACGCACACGCCGAGCACGCTGAACACGCGTGTGAACGTTTAAGATTCTAGCGATAAGAATGAATTACGGTAAATATAGACGTCAAATAGAGAATAATTGCAAGGATATTTGTACATTCTTGTTGGCGAGTTGCGTGTCGCATTGGAGGCGAGAGAAATGCTTGCCACAGTTTGTGGAAATCAAGATTGAAATTGCTTCTTCGTATTTGCTCAAGTGAGCTGAACTGCTTGGCTGAGCTTGGAAATTATTACGTCAGATAACAGGCATCGCAGTTTCGTTGCAATCGTTACGATGCGTTCGCCATTGGCTTCCCTACTGCTGTTTAATCAATGGGAACGCGCGAATCTGGTGTGCATTGCGGGCAAACGATCAATGAAATAACTTGGTCTGCTTCGAAATGCCTGATTATGCGAAACTACGAAGTTCTTGTTACGTAAAACGGCTCTTATTGTTCTTGGGCATATTATAGAATGGGCAGATAATGTGGGGCGCGCGTAATTGCCGATACAACGTAATCTTCAATTCCAATATTTGTAGTAGTATGTCAAATATTTGATTCATAAACGTCAACTCGGTATGCAAAGAATTCACTGGCTGTATTCCTCGGATAAAGATTTCCAAACTGTTGAAAAATTGGCATCCGTGATACACTTTTACAATTAAACTAATTACAATGTTGATTATGTTTAATATTTTTACGTTTGCTATAATTGCCGTAAAATTGAATCAGAATTACATAGAATGTTTCAATTTCACCAACTTAGGCATAAATATATTTCATTTAGCTCGCCCTTCTATTTTACAAAAATTGTATTCTCCGCGTATTTCCAGAGGGTTACTCCCATTGCGTTATATCTGACGAATTCTTCCACTCAATTATTACATTAGCAAGCATTCCATTCCCTTCATGTAGAGTATTAAGTCCATTTGCGACAACGCTATTGTTACGTTATTGAAAACGAATTCGCACAAAGATAATAATGTTCACAAGCTACAGGGTGTACATTGGTCTCTTACGGGCTGTAAAATTATTCGTTTGCATATTATGCGTTACGTAGGGTCGACACAGCGGTGAATTTTCGATTTGACATGCGGCCAATGTGGTTATGATAATGAGATGCTGTGAGTTTCGCAAACTATTCGCGGAACCCTTTGCCGTGCCGTCTTTGAACGACGATGGCTTTGCTAACAGGCTTAATACGCGACGTTAATCCGTTTTCGGGGTAACATGGTGTTCTGACAGACTCACGTTGGTCCTTGTCCTTCGTACAATATCCCATGGTTCGAACCGTTAGTCAAAGGATTCGAGAATCGTATACCCCCCGAGATTATTATTATCATGCTTATTGAATAATCAAATGGTGTCTTGTGTTAACGGTCTTCCTTATTCAGAGTACCATAGTTGTCGGAAATTATAATGCCGGAAATGGTAATGGGGGGGGGGGGATAGTAAATTTTTTCCGCCGTTTGATTTCAATTCGCCAAACAATCAATTAAACAAGCGATATCGACGAACGAGGCTTATTTGAATTATTCTAGTTAGGCATTGAAACGCCACTTATAGTGTCACATGAATATATCTTGTGTCTCCCGGCTTCTTCCTTTTTATTCGGTACCGGGGGACGTCGATATATGCGGAGTACGGCTATTCTAAAGGTGGTTACAGAATATAAAAGTCAAATCAATGGGTTCAATTCGCCGTGAACGTATACGGCGCATTTTATTGAGCTCGGGCTGAAGACAAGCAGATGTTGTGCACGGGGGCAAAGATTTCTCAGGCTTTCGCGAAATTATTATTAGAAATTTGTATCGTATATATTTACGCAGATTTTTTGTCGTCTCTTTCGCACACTTCGACACAGTTCCTCGCGTAATCAACGAAACGCCTAGCGTCCTTTTTCGGAAAGATGATCTAAAACCATCTTCGCCCGAGTCCATCGCGTTCCTTCGATTCAACGCCGTTCTGCCCTCAAAATTAAGGCTCGATGAAATCCGTTCGTCCATTCAGTAATTCCCTTCAATCAACGGGCAGGTAATACATTTTTACCGCCGCGGACACTCCGCTGTTCTACTTCCGCTGCAAGAAAGTTCGTCATCGTTGCAAGCAGAGTATCGACGAGCGATCGAGCGGTCACATTTCCAATAAGAAGCACGGCTCGACCGTCACATAGTCATAGGGAATAGCAATTTTCATCGCTTCCACAGATACCAAATCCGGTCGTTCGGTGATGTTTTGCACCGTGAAAGAAATTTCCGCGTTCCAAACGAGGAGGAATCCGCGTTGGTTGGCGTTGTTGACGCGAACTCGAATAATCTTGTTACAGTGGCCGGGCTGGCAGCCAGTGTCAATCCTTTTTTCTCTGGACGCACGTGCATTGACATGTACCATCTGGTTGCTGAATGTCGCCGTATAGCAATTGAACGTAATGATATTCTGGTACCATCCGACTTACGTCGCCCTCTCTCATCTTCTATAACCACCTCGCTCCCTCCCCCCCTCTCTCTCTCCCTCTGCCCCCCGCCCCCTCTGGGTTACGCTCTCCTTTTCTTCCCTTACATATTTCCCTCCCCACTTTGGTGGCTGTTAACCGGCGTTGGCCATTGACCGACCTTCGCAGTTGAACTGTGCCGCGGGAAGATAGAAGTTGCTCCTTTCTCTTCATTCTTTCCTCCTCTCTTTCGCTCCCGTCTGGTGTCTTCGGCTTCTTTGTCTGTTGCGCTGATCGACTACGTGTTAACCGTGCTACTGTGCGCGGATTGGACGAAGTCTCTTCCTGAGGACGCGAACGATCCGGGGATCTAGGATCGATACCCTGGAAAAATAGTCCTTGGGCCCGAGCTTCTCGTTAGTCGGCCACGCGTGTCGCCGCGGCCGACCGTTTATGATGATATTTCTTCCTCTTTTTCTATGGGATAGTGAATCGACGGGGCGTAGACGACAGAATCCTTTGATAGGATTTCTGGGCCGCTCCGGTGGCGTCGGGTTTAGCTGGAAGTGTTCGGTAACACGTTTTCCATGTTCGATTTCGACGAGTTTCTTCTGACGGTTTTTGTGTATCTAGGACAGACAGTGCTGGTCGAGACGACGCGGAATTTGATAGACTTCATGGTTGGATGTCTTGTAGATTTGATGAGTGTAAAGAGATTGATGTAGACTTATGTACAGGTTGTTCCTGGATCGTCTGTTAGATGGTCAGCGAATCGGGGTCTCCGTCTTACTGTTTTTTCTACTCAAGCGTGATAATCTTTACAAATTTGGTGTGTCACGTGTAGAAGCAAATGGGTATCAGGATCGATGGTTTCTCGAATTTTTTATCTCGAATAAAGTTTGAGAAAGTCCCCATAAAATTCGTAACGAAAACTCAGTGAGAAGAATCCTTTAAAATAAAGGCGTGAATAGCTTCCACTGTTCTGCGATAAACGAAAGTGCATCAAATCCAATAATTCGCATTTCGATAAACCTTATCTTCCACGAAATTGCAAATATTAACCGGCTTCAATTAGGAATTCCGTCACTTCCTCGGGCAACAGCCCAATACAATTACGCCGAGAGACAAATTGTACATTTGTAATTAATCGAAGTCGAGTACTTACTATTTCCCTCGAAAATGTGCATAAACACAGAAGCGTATAATTGAGCGTACAATTTATATAAACCGCATTGAAGAGGAGTTTGCGTCGTGCAGGCTTAAATCCGCTAATGACTGGTATCATTCAATATAAATAGAGTATATTTTCCTGTAATCCGTATCTAATACGATACGGACCTGCACCCCCCCCCCCCCCCCGCCACACGATAATCCTCCCCGCGATATATATAATTGCGAATGCTTTACAGAAATCTCCACTTCTACGATTAATGCGGCTTAATACCGCGGCCAACCTGCATCAACTGGTAATCATATCGATAATCCCTGGTGGACGTCACGAACGTCCGGATTCTGTGAACCTATCAAAACGTTATTACGCGTACGTTGATGAACCTTCCAAGGGAGTACGTTCGCCGATCCTGCCCCGTTGTTCTTTTACTCCGTCGAGCACTTGTCAAACGGGAATTATGACATTATGCATTAACGTGGCGACAAAAAGCGGCTTCGTGGAAGCTAATTAGCAGTTCTCCCGTATAACGAGTGACAAGTTCCTGGCGTGCGTAACAGAGGTGGCATAATACCCGTTATGGAAGTTCGCGACGCAGACGGCGTTCGTGACGCGCCTATTATATTTATACAAAAGCGATTCACGGTTCGAATGGTAGCGAAGGGGTGCCCTCCGCGAGTGTCGCGAGCCCGCGAGGCGCGGCCACTTGGCGGGGTATCTGGCAATTGTGAAAAATAAGTTAGACGTGACCGGTTTACAGTGGACCGACGGTGGCTCGTTAATCGTCGGCATGGGGCTCGTATATCTAGCGCAAGTATGCGCCTCTGGTAATGGTGTTTCTTTTCGGTCGCCGTGCTGCCTTGCCCCGTCCCTATGACGCGTTCGTCTCCTATCGTGCCGTTTCTTTTCTCGTTTTTTTGTTTCTTTTCTTTTTCTTTTATTTTTCCGCCGATCACCGACAGACGCTGCCCCATTTGCAATCACGCGCACGTTGCACCGCGATGTCGACATTCTGTCTCGTAAGCCGTTGATATAATTACCCCGCCAGACAGCGAGGATCTCGCGTGTTGCGCCCGGGGCAAATTATGATAATTCGTTGACAAAAAGTCGAATACGGGAAAGGCCTGTAGACCAGTTCTGTATTCAGCGACATTCCGTTAACCGGAAGCGCGGGATTCCGTGGTGCTCGTGTTTCTCGCCGATCTGTCGGGCTGAATTTTCGCGTGCACCTTGACCCAGCCTATGATAAGAGCGGCGCCGTTTGCTTTCCGAAACGTTCGATTCGTTGATCGCGAGAAACGCGTGAAAGGTATTTCGGTGCCTATTTGTTTACGTTAATTGGCGATCGGAGATCGATTTCACGTTGTGGTAGGTTCAGTGGTGTGGCGCGAAATATGTGCACGTATCGGATTTTTGTATTTAATGAAAATTAATTTAACTGGGAAGTGGAGGGGGGGGGGGCAAAGATATAATAATAAGGGAGAACGTCGAAGCGAATTAAAATTAATGACACCTGTTTAAATAGTGGTTTCGTATTACTCTGTAAAGGTCCGTTTAAAGGTGTAGAGTTTGTGAAGCGATATGTTTCTCTTGCACGAAGGTATTTGTAACGTTAACACATTAATACCATCTTTCGCTTTTTCGCACCATGCTGTGGATATTGTTGCTGCTGGAAACAGCAGCAAATTTTTGACAAATGGAAATCTTATTTTCAGCCGGGATGTTTATGGAAATAATGTTTATGTTTAAATTGATCGTGAATAATTGAGTAACAGTAATGACATTTGATTATAAATGATGGCATGGTAGGGTAATGAGTTAACGAGAAATATGATTACAGGTAGTTAACCGTCCTTTCCTGAACTTGAGTTTCTATTTTTTTCAACCAGCAAACCGAAGATGCGAAATTTAAATCGTCCACTGAGAGATTTATAAAGTTTTATTAAACTTTTATTTTTCTGCTCTTCTATTTACGTTCTACGATAATCATTAATTATTTCTCTGTGTACTCCGAAGTAATAATACTCGCCTGAATACAGAATATGAATGATACATTAATGACTCAACGAGGGACACGGTTACGGATGGTATAATTTCTTTTTAATCTAAAACAATATATCTCGGTACATAATCTGCGAAGAGGCAGATTTATTGCTGGCATTCAACGTTTTTATATTTGTGTAATATATCGAGATCGTTTTTCGTAACATAATATTCCGTAACATGAAATAGATAGGGATCAACAGTCTAAACCAATTACTTTCATATAACAAATTACTTTATGAAATGATCCGTTTGCAACATAAATAATAGAATTTTGTCTTAGCTTACATTAGTCATGAAGCTAATGAATTTTTGTAATTATCCACTGTTTCAAGATACAGAATATTCCAAATAACGTGCACTTTTATATTAATATACATGTTGCAATTTATTAATTATATTAATATATAATTTGTAATTTAAATTTATTATTTTGCTGCATGATATCTTCATTAAGAATATAAAAAATAAAATTGCGTTCTACGTTTGTCATCATTCAGGGCGCCACTAGATTAGGACAACAAGTTATATTTCACTTATGTACGTGCCTGTACATATGCTGATGCATGTGAAAATTTTCTCGTGCCTCCATTTCTCGTTCATACTTATCTACATATGTACGTTAGTACACTTTGATCACACATGTACATCGTGCCTGGATAAATCAATAGTATCGGCTGACGGAAGGAATTGAGACGGAAATCAGCAGTTCGTTATCGTTGCAATTACACTTATGCTGCGTAGAATTGTGATCTTATCTTCGCGAAGGGCATCATGCTGAAACGATATTGCATACTGTATAAAATAATAATATCGAATCTAATTGCGATGAGTATTCAGCCTGCTTTTATATCGACGTTCGTGAGGCAAACTTTTCTCCGTTTCTCGTCAATTTACACTTTTAACGTCGTCGATTTTCTTTCGTCCAGTCGATTTATCGGTCTGCTATTTCTCGGCAATATTATCCATGATTAATTGAAAGGTAGAACGGAGGCACAAGGAAAAGGCAAGAGGACAAGTATACACGTTGATATCGGTCCTATCGAGTTTAGCCACCTATGGAGATATGTTAACCGGAAACTCGAGTAGCCTGGAGGTGGTCATTTGTCGTTCGAGACGGTTTCCGACGCCACGAACAGGTGCAGTAAAATTAAATTTGCTCGAAAGTTCTAATGCGCGATTGAGCTTTCATTACCGGAACTAATAGGGAGGCGTAACAAACGTGTGGTTAACATTTAAATCTTTAAAATGCATAATTATCTTTTGTGACGTCTAATTTTATTAAGAGACATGGAAAATTTACTACGAACGTTAGTGTCGGGGCCAGGAATTTACGATCTACGGATATATAAGTCAGAAATTTTTCTACGTTTGTATTCAGCTTTTTCTTGCATTCTATGGAGACCAGTTTGCGATTTTTTTATTATTCACTTTGAACGGACTTAGACGACAGTGACACCGAGTTACACGAACCATATTGCGAACTCGTGATACAACTGGGACTATTCATTGTTTTATAAGGAGCTTGCTGCGAAGGAATAAAATTGTACGAGTTAATAATTTGCCGAGGCAGCGATAGATCGTGAGCTTCATTTAATTTCAAGACTGAGAAACGATGTCTACTTATAAGAATACGTAATCATACGTTACGCCCCAGGAATTAATGTAATTTCTATATTAACATTTCTCGTGACACATAAGCTTAATCGAATCAACTTCGATATGCACATTTATTACTCCAGCTGTAAGTAAACTTGGAAAAATGTTTTCGTCGTACGACTATGCCTCGTATTAATATAGTGGTACTTCGGCGCGATCATTGAGAGTCCTGAAAATTGATCGTAGACACGTGCATTCGTTACAGGAATATTTATGTGACACTTAAATAATTCAACTGCTCCACGGGCTGCAATCATCGTGTACACGTTTACGGCTACTTGGTATTGTACGCTTCCAAATGTTTCCATTAAAGAGCAATCGAATCTCCTGTCTTGCTCATCAGCAATTTTCGCTGGATTTTCAATACTGTTCAACGAAGAATAAATAAGGAAAACAATGAGTATTAGTTTGGTACGGACGGGTAACAGATAAGAAAAATAAACGTCGATAAAAGGTATCGCAAGTATATTTGTTTAATATCTTTGTTGCATAAAAAAAAAACAAGACACTTGTGCCATATTAGACTAGTGACCTGATTCTGAGAAAAATATTGTAATTTGGTGTCGCAATTTTGTATATAAATTTCTTTTGAACTTAAAAACATGAACGAGCTGCATCATTTTTGACGAATGAACTCAATTAGTACTTGTTATTATTACAATGCACTACGTTGCAAATATAAGAACTACAATTTTTTCCCATCTATCCTATTGGCCCCTATATTTTCTACTTCTCCAATACCGCGCTCTTGTATTGAATATTATAGATTAATAATAATAATGGCAAAGCTTTAGGAATTTTGTCATTATTTCTAATTTACACATATTATTTACTAAATCAGCCTGTCGTTCTATACATAGTTCATGACCAATACAGCGATTAATACATAATCACAATGAATTGCATATAATTACAGTCACATTGTCACAAATAAAAGGAACGATCATTTTATTAAACCGCCCTCGAGCCACGTTAAAATACATTAACATTTCTCCCCGTTGCACGTTGAAAAATTGAAAATGATGAGAACTTGCTTAAATACGTCCATTCAAGCGTCAACTTCTTCACCATGAATCGAGCCTGCGAAACTCATTGATGCATTCATGCTCTATGCGACCATTACGACAGGCGCCCAAGCCTATCAATCAAGACTCTTCATCAAACTTTCACTGTCCTCGCATGCACAAGAGTTCAAGATTAATGGGATTTAAAGGGGGAGGGAGCGAGTGGCGCGTCCGTTTAAAAATTCGCCGCGCTGGGCCTCGGTCGTCGATTGCCATCCCCCTCGGCGCGATATCGCCCTTGCTCGACTGTCGCGCGAGGTTCGTTCGAATTAATTGAAAAATCATGCCCGATCGGTATTAATTGAATACGCGGACTGTTCGCGTGCACTATCGCCGGGCCACGAATCCCCGTCCGAAGGAAGTTGAATGCCGACTGTGAGAAGTCGGACGGTGGCTCTTACGCGTTTTCCTTTCTCCACGGTGGCTCGTCGTTGCGTCTTTCTCCCTCCACGACGCGGACGGCGTCGCGATGTCGTCGGTGAGTAAGCGAACGCCATCGTAATTTGCTCGAATTGCACGTACGCCAAGTTCCGCACATGGCACACTCGCGGTCGCTGGGCCGTTTTGCTCAATTCGAGTGTCGACTTGAAAATGGCCATGATTTCCGTAGCCCCGTCTCTTTCCCCTTAGTCTTCTTCGTTTCCATCTGCCCCCTGATCCTTCCTTGCTCGTTGATCGCTTCCTTCAAATGGATCACCGGTTAATTTATTCGTAATCTTTTTTTTTAGTTCGGTTTTTTTGGGGACTGTGGAGGAATTGTCATTGACACATTGCTTTTGTGTATTTTTTAAGTAACGCGCGACTCATTGGTGGATAAAATAATGGTCTGTTCAGTGGAACAATTGTTTGACAAGGCCAGCAATTAAACAATTGGCAAGAAAGTGGTCGTGTGGAGTGATGAGGTTATTATAAATGTGCGACCATGCTGAAGCAATTGGGAACAGTTCAGTTTCGCAGGAGGGGGAGTGTCATGCTTCTGTTTAAAGTTCTTAATGGTTCATGTAGGAAACGACGTGTCTTTAAAGAAATAACGGAGAAGGTGTCGTTAACCCTTTTAAACGTGCATATATCGATGGTTATGGATGAGGAAATCGAACTCTGATTAGCATTTGATTTCTCCTGCCGTCAAGATTACTTCGTTTCCCTATAGCAGTAGGTGGAACAGCATGTTGTGGTTATAAGGTCTTGAAATTTTTATACCAATTTCATCATTAACCATTTTCCGGCGCAATTAGCGTTATTGTTACTTTTAACGTTTAAATTTAAAGCACGGCAATTCTAGATATGCAAAAAGTAATCATTGAAACGACTATTATACGCGGTATAATTAGAATTCTTTTATGAATGGAACATTTTTGCAAATAGTGGAAGATTTGGTTCAAGTTGCCGTAAATCATTGGGCACTTCAAACTGTTAGTACAATAATATACAGATGAAAGGGGGAGAACTATTTTGGGAGGCGATCACTGAAAATAAATATTTTCATTCTTCTGCTTCTTTCTTATATTGTCCGGCTTATATAGATCCCTCAACCATTTCTTCTCTTGAGCCAGACTTTTTATTAAATATATAATAAATATTGCAAAAGGCAATTAAACAAATTAAATTTATTTAATCGCGCAAGTTATTACTTAGTCGTAAACTAATATTTCTAGTTTGTCTTCAAACAAGAGTGTACGTTTTTTCTTTCTAACTTTTTTTAAACGAAATCCATGTGAAATAAATTAAAGAAATATTGCACCATATACTTGATAGTTTCTCTTACACCATTGTAACATGGGTTGCTCATTCGCAGGCATTTTGAATGTGGTTCAAGATCTGGAATATAAGATATTGAAAAAATTAACTAAAATGCTTTTATTAAAAAATTTAACTTGATTTTAACTAACGTAATAAAAAATTCTGATTCGTTTTATATCGAAATCGATATTCCAAATGCTATTCATTCTCTACAAGCTTTATTTACATCTAATATCGTTTGAAAAATAAATAAATATTGCAAAATGAATGCTAAGTAAATAAACTACATACGCTAACTACTAGAAGAAAAGGCGTACAGGAAAAATTAATTTACGGAACAGAGAAAAGTATTTTGATAACAGCAAAGACAATTGTATACTTATCGAACCTATGGAAAATTTTATCTTGCCATTCTTTGAAACAATCAAGCTGACACCATACGTTAATAAATATTTTTGTTTCACCAATTCGCCACGTCAAAATACTTCTACAAATAGTTACCCCTGTTATTCCCAGAATCGAATCTGCTATCATGGCATGAAATATAATTATTATTTTTCTACCCCGCTTGGAAACAATACTGCCCTGATGCACCGATATCAATCTTCCAGGGAACATTTGCAGAATAGACTCTGCACTGTCAGCGTTTCGTGGTGATTTCAATTAGGGTCTGCGAGTTATTTCATTGTGCAAGCATCGTGACATGCTTTACAGCGGAGGATTGGGAGGCCAGATAAACGGTGAGACATTTACTGGCTGATTGTTGCTTGTAGAGCGGTGCTAATTAGCGAGCTGCCCGATTACGCTCGAATTAATGTTCGACAGTCAGCAGTTTTTACGCATAATGGTATCTCGGCGAGAATTAACTTCCACTTGCGTGACTTTGGTGCGTATGAAACGCACAGTTTCGTTATATGTCCCCTGCTTTGTCGCAATATTGCTCAGCTCGTGTCGCAATCTAAGATCTCATTAATACTTCCTTGAAGTCGTTTCGTATCAGCCTTTTGAATGCCAGCCATTTCACCAGTCATTAATATCAGAGTGTATAGAAAAAGTGTCCTTATTCGCGAACCATTGGGCTCTTGGTTTCTCTATGCGTGATTCGTCTTACGCACGTGTATATGCATGTATAATACGTTCATAGTACTATTAATTTCGGGTACAATAATGATAATTGAAATCCGTTGTGTTTCAAGCTGTTTCTTATGGATAATGATGGCCTCAAATCCCTATTTTAGTTTTAATAAGTAAGTTTACGATGTCATGCTGTATTATCTGTTTTGTACAGTTTTATATTTCGGGGACATTTTTGTTTCTTTTAATAGTGCCTCATAATAGACAAGGGGGGATAATTTAAATACAGATTCGAAACGTGGCGCAGACGTTTGTTCATGAACAATTGTTGCAAACCCATTTTCTGTGTTATTAACCCAACAATATCGGTTCTGCAGAAGTATTTAGATCATTAGGCATTGGTGAAAAAGTTACAATACGGTACATACTGTTGGATACCGCTCTACGAGAGCAAATATTTTTAACTTAGTAATAGTACACAATGACTACGATGAGCAATAGCAAATCGTAAAACCTCCTATTACACATCTGGCTGCACTTTAGCGCATGGCGACCCTTGACCAGGTAAAGTCATAAACCACGAGTCATATGCCAAAACCCCAAACTTACCATCGAAACCTTTTCCATTCCCACTACCTCGCTCCCCCATTTTCCAAGATCCCTTAAAAAGGACATGCAAAGGTTTGGGATCAGCTTTTTGATTTCCAACGTCTTGGGAAGAGTCACGCATTAAGAAGAGTCTCGAACCGATAGTAGAAATATCATCGTCCGAGTGTTTTAAAGTAAATTGTAAGATTTCCATTATTAAAGTTTAGTTTTTAAAAGTAAGAAAGTGTTATTTTCTTAAAATACTAAACCCCGGAATCCAACATAAATTCTGGCGACGAGGATGGGATGTCCAGCACTCTAATTATCAGCGAAAAAAGTGAAAGTAGCAACCTCATTTCTGGCAATTAAGTGGCAATTTTATTGCGAAATTGGACAACACGAACAGGACACAAAGGACCACGACAAGAATCACAGAGAGGCACTGCAACCTGGGAGAATACAAACTGGAATTAGCAATTCCAGCACCGATTGCAAGAAGACTTTCTGCTGTCGTAAGTAGCATAGTTTCTAGATACTCTTTGGTTTCGACAATTCTTTTTCTTCTTTTCTTCTTCCAATCTTCCAAATCCTAATAATTAATTCAACTGTCATGGCTCAAGAACAAATTATAACTGCGCCTCGCGCTAGTCTTGAATTTCTTGTGAAGCTAATACCCGACACATTCGACGGTGATCGATTCAAACTTCGTAGTTTTATTAAACAAGTGGACGCGGTTTTTGAAAATGCCCACGAATCCCAAAAGTCTCTTTTGTTATTATATGTAAAAAGTAAAATTACGGGGAAAGCTAGAGAACAAATCGACATACACTGTAACTTAACTACATGGGAAGAAGTTTCCGAATTGATGTTAAATCTCTACCAAGATAAAAAATCATTGGATCAGCTTCTTGAGGACCTTAATTCAATGCGACAGGGCAGAACCGAGAGTGTATCCCAATTTTTCCAAAGACTTGAAGATCTATCATCTAGAATATTAGGCGCGATTCACGCATCAGAAACAGACAGAAATACGCTTGTAGGTCGTATCGCAATGATAACCGATATGACATTAAATCGTTTCATTTATCATACCCATCCGCAAATATCGCAAATGCTCCGCTACAGGGACTTCAAAACGATTAACCAAGCTTTTACTGCTGCAACTGCAGAAGAGAAAACACTCAGATTGCGGCAGGAAACCCCACAAAAATGCAATCATTGTCATCGAACAAATCATTCAAGCAACGATTGTCGATTCAAAAATTCTAATTCAATAAATCATTCCAAATCAATTCATTTCACGCAAGGACCATCTAACGTAAGAACATTTCCATCTAATTCAAACAAATATCAACAAAATCAGAGTCCGAATACGCATGTAAATAATTCACAACCCAGTAGACAGAACAATCAGTGCAATTATTGTAAAAAATCAGGGCACTCAATCGAAGAATGTGTGAAAAAATTCTTATTTAATGTGAAAAAAAATAGAAACGGACAATACAACCCTAATTCGAATAATCAGCGATCAATTAACTTCCATGAAGCAGAAATACAAACTTCTAATTTTAATGTAGCATCTCCTAACGTTACAAAAATTAATTTTACACCAGTTGACTCACAAAAACAAAACACAGAGTCACAACCAGAGCCTAATCGTTACAATCTTTCTACAAATAAAGCTCACCCTAATCCTCAAATCGATGTAAAGAGAATGGAACAGTCCATCCTTAGCGAATTTTCAAATCCAAGTTTCGCGCAAATTAATTTTAATAATAATGATTTAATATATATATTACTCGAAAGTTCTTCAGCAAATTCTCCAGACAAATTTCTGAAATTTCTTATAGATACGGGAGCTTCCGTCTCCCTGATAAAAAAAGGAAGTCTTGACAATTATCAGATAGTCAATGACAAAACTATAATTTTAACGGGCATCAAAAAAGATGCGCCTATCCCAACGAGTGGAGAAATCCAAATCGAATTAGG
Organism: Nomada goodeniana; assembly: GCA_963969485.1. Taxonomy (NCBI): domain Eukaryota; kingdom Metazoa; phylum Arthropoda; class Insecta; order Hymenoptera; family Apidae; genus Nomada; species Nomada goodeniana. The sequence continues at coordinate 15,071,401 of OZ018300.1, read as the reverse complement.
AATCCACCAGTATCAATTCCTAGGTAATCTCCAATTAATTGACGAGATTCATGAATCAAATATACCTTTCGATGGATTACTTGGTACTGATTTCTTCAATACGAAAAACGCCGAGATATCCTATAGAGATAATCACATTAAATTCGATGGTATCCCATTTTCGATTCCCCTAAATTTTAATACGTCCCAAAAATCGGACAAGGTAATTTCTATTGGACCGAGATCGGAAATGGTCGCGAAAATAAAAGTGGATAACCCACACAATCTTAAAGAAGGAATTATTCAAGCTATAGCTCTAAATAAAGAGAAAACATTATTAATCCCAAATTCCATCGTTAAAATTACAAATGAGAATGAAACTCTCATCACGATCGTAAATCGATCTCCAGAAAAACTTTCATTCAGTAAGCCTTCTATTAAAATCGAATCTTTACCCTTAAAAGGTCAAATTTTCAAAGTATTAGATGAAAATACAAAGGTCGAGTCAAATCGTACCAAATTATTAAACGAAAATCTTCGACTCGATCATCTCAATGAAGAAGAAAAGTTACCAATAAAAGAATTATGCGAAGAATTCAAGGACATATTTTTCCTCCCCAACGATATGTTGACTACAACAACAGCAGCTATGCATGAAATTCCCACCAATGATAGCATACCTATTCATGTAAAATCATATCGTTATCCGGAGATACATAAAAACGAAGTCTCTAAACAAGTAGAGAAAATGTTAGCACATGGAATCATAAAACCATCTACTAGCCCGTGGTCCAGCCCCTTATGGGTAGTACCTAAAAAGATGGATGCTTCAGGTATAAAGAAATGGAGAGTAGTTATAGATTATCGGAAATTGAACGAAAAGACAATTGGTGACGCATACCCGTTGCCAAATATTGAAGATATTTTGGATCAATTAGGTCATGCTCAATACTTCACCACACTGGACCTCGCAAGTGGGTTCCATCAAATTCCCATGAATCCCAAAGATTCTCCTAAAACAGCTTTCTCAACTCCAGACGGGCATTACGAATATAGCCGTATGCCATTTGGTCTAAAAAATGCTCCAGCATGTTTTCAAAGAATGATGAATATAGTTCTAACAGGATTGACTAATAATCAATGTTTTGTTTATCTTGACGACATTGTTGTATATGGATCTAATATAGAAGATCATAATAAGAAATTAGCTAATATATTTTCAAGATTACGCGAAAGTTCTCTCAAACTCCAACCTGATAAATGTGAGTTTATGCAAAAATCGTGTCAATATTTAGGACATATTATTTCAAGCGAAGGGGTTAAACCAGACCCTTCCAAGATACAATCAATACAAAAACTTCCAGCTCCTAAAGACCAAAAAGGTATAAAAATATTTTTAGGAATGACAGGTTATTATCGTAAATTTATTGCCAATTTCTCAACAATTGCTAAACCTTTAACCTTCTTATTAAAGAAAGATGCTCCATTTAACTGGACCGAATCGCAAGAAAATGCATTTCAAACACTTAAAGGTGCTTTGATACAAGAACCATTACTACAATATCCTAATTTCTCCCAACCCTTTGTAGTTACATGTGATGCTTCAAATGTAGGAATCGGTGGTGTGTTATCACAAATTACTAGTGAAAAGGATTTACCAGTAGCATATTATTCAAGGACGTTAAATAACGCTGAACAAAACTATTCAACGACCGAAAAAGAATTACTTGCAATTATAGATACTATAGAACACTTTCGACCGTACCTATACGGACAAAAATTTACAATATACACTGATCATCGCCCTTTGCAATGGTTAATGAACTGCAAAAACCCATCTTCCAGACTTGTCAGATGGCGATTGCGTTTAAATGAGTACGAGTATACGATCAAGTATAAACCAGGTAGAGTCAATTCCAATGCCGACGGTCTATCACGTCTTTTCCCAGAAGTAAATGAAGAAACACCTTCGAACATTAACATAATTACAAAATATAATAAATCATACCAAGACTTTGTTAAATTCCATTATACTAACAAAGAATTATTTGAATTTCAACAAGAAAATATGCCTTTGCACAAAATTAGTAATCCAATTATAATTTTTTGGTCTGAAGATCTAGATGAGGATAATCCTTATTCCGATTATATTCAATCAAACTTTAATATCGATGAATTGAAACCATCCACAAATGGGTTAAACAAATTAAAAAATGAAAAGCAAACAATATACGTTTTATTTGCTAAAAACCTGCATCACGATAGAATCGAGTATAAAAATATTTTCGAATGTCTAACAACATTAAAGAATATGATAAAGGGGAACTCTTTCGTTTTAGTCCCTCCAGAAAAAGGAAATAGCATTAAACCACATATGCTAAATGAAATGATATCTTTTATTTTCTCCCGTAACGAAGTAAAATTCTTTAACACGGCAAAACTAGTTCCAAAGGATCAAGATGAAGTAAAGTTTATATTAAAAGAATGTCACGATAGTAAATTAGCAGGACATTTCGGTTTTAATAAAACATATTCTAAAATTAAAGAGCGCTATTATTGGTCTACAATGAAGCAAGATATTAAAATATACATTAAAACTTGCCGCTCTTGCCAGTTAAATAAAACTAATTTCAAACCAACAAAGCAACCAATGGAAATTACAACCACCTCCGAAACCCCATTCGAAAGATTGGCTATCGATGTAGTAGGACCACTTCCATTGACCGAAAAGGGAAATCGCTTTATAATCACGGCACAGGACGATTTGACGAAATTCTCATTCGCATTCCCTGTACCGAATCATGAAGCTAAAACTGTAGCAGAAACCATACTATCAATATTTCTTAATTTCAGAATCCCTCAGAGAATTTTATCTGACCAAGGGTCCGACTTCATGTCCAACCTAATTAAAGAATTCAATAGGCTATTCCAAACAAAGCACATATCTAGTACCCCTTATCATCCACAAACTAACGGTGCCCTTGAAAGATCTCATTTAACTCTTAAGGATTACCTAACACACTATGTTAACAATAAGCAACAAAACTGGGACGAATTTGTACCATTCGCAATGTTTAGTTATAACACATCCATCCATAAAACTACTAAATATACACCATACGAAGTACTCTACGGTAGAAAAGCCTACTTACCTTCCTCAATCACGAGAGATCCACAATTCCATTACACCTACGAAGACTACATTCGATCCCTTCAAAATAAATTAAATACCGGATTCAAACACGCACGCGAAAACATCCTCGAATCAAAGAAATCGAGTAAAAGATACTACGATCGCGATGCCAAACCTGTAAAATTTAGAGTAAACGATCTAGTTAAGATAAAAAACGTACAAATTAAATTAGGCTTATCCAAGAAACTATCGCAGAAAGCCAATGGACCTTATCGAATAACTCGCGTTTTTCCTAACCAAACCGTAGAACTCCACATCGGAAAGAAAAGGAAGAAATATCATACTAACCTCCTTAATTTATACTTTCCAGATGAATACGACGATTCTATTCCTCCTCCTATTACCTCTCCTAGTATCTAGCCATTACTATCATAATGAACCCCTCACTAACTCTAGTGGGATTTTCTATAATAAAAAGGGTATTGCCCAAATTACTAATTCTAAACTAACCTTACTAACTCATGTTAATATTACATATCTAAATGATGCCACTCGCATATTACACGAATATTTTATAAAAACCCAAGGTATCTGTTCACTAACCGTCAAAGATACCTCGCAAAACCATCACATCAGTTATCATTGCGAACGCACTCTCAAGTTAATCGAAAACGAACTAAACGAAATAGATAGGAAACAAAATATTTTACAAGAATTAAGTCAACAATCTTCAATAAGGAAAAAACGAGGACTTATAAACGGTGTCTCGTATGCACTCAAATGGATGTTCGGTACACCCGATGCATCCGATGCTCAGTATTATGAAGATAGTATAAAAACTTTATTGAACAATAATCAACAGACACAAACGCTCCTCAAATCGCAGGTGCAAGTGATCTCTAGCACAATTAGAAACTTCAATAATTCCATAACTTCCTTGAAATACCAAGAAGCAACAATGAACGAGAATGTCGAGAAAATTAATGAGTACTCGATTCAAACGAACTCATATATAACTCGACTTTCTATAGAAACAACAATAACACAACAAATTACCTCACTTCTTGCTTTGACAAATCGCATTACTCGCGAATATACACAATATATTGAAGCGATTAATTTAGCCGAACATAATATAATATCTCCACTAGTAATAACCCCCGAAATTTTATTAGAAGAACTAAAAAATTATAAAGGCGAATTAAGTTTGTTTATGAGACCAGATCGACAGAACATTCGATCATTTTATAAGTTAATCCAACTTCAAATGATCACCTCTAACGATGTCATTATTTTTGCTTTTAATATACCACTTGTCAAGAAAATGATTTTCGATGTGTATGAATTAATTCCCCTTCCCATACAACACAATCATACATTGTTCTATTCGTATATCATTCCTCGAAACAACCATATCCTTTTATCACAGTCCAAAACCAGAGCTGCCTTCCTTAAAGAATTGTCGGACTGTATAGAGTATTTAGACCAGCTATACCTCTGCTACGATCTCCACACGACTCAAGTGACGAGTCAGCCAATCTGTGAGATCAGCATGCTATCAACACACATGAAGAAGATACCGGACGATTGTGAAACGAAGACAATAAAGGCCACAATCGAAACCTGGAAATACATATCGAACAACGAATGGATCTACGTTCTCCAACATCCTACAACGCTGACGTTAATTTGTAATGAAAATCAAATGGAAGACGTTACGTTGGAGAAAACGGGAATCACCCATCTCCAAAGTAACTGCAAAGGCTATACAAACCTTTTTGCCTTAGAGACCACGTACAAACTGAAAAGGAACATGAGTTATTATGTTCCAACAATCAACATTATAAACGACGACTGCTGTATTTTAACTCCACACCTAGAGAAAATAAAATCTCCCGAGTTGAAGGCCATACACCTGGGTAGTGTGGACCTTTCCGATTTAAAATACGCCAGTAAGAAACTTGACGAATTTGACAAAATCATTACGAAGCAGATCAATCAACCTTTTTTGATAACACACGCTAAGTGGTACACCATTGCATTTGGCGTAATTTGTGTAGTTATCCTATTTATAATCTTGAGGAACTGTTCCGGATGTCTTCGGCGGATTCGACGACTGTGTTGTTCCACTACGCATCCAGTTACGGGACAATTAATACCTCCCATCATCAAAAATTTCGTCAACTGCAACTTCGATTCAACGGTAGCACCAGGAGATACCGTGACGTATACAGTATCACCGAGACGTCCACCAACAACGGAAGGAATATCAACAATCTCCGAAGAAGAAGAAGAGTCAATACGACCTGTCAGATACATGACAAGGTCAAGAAGCCGAAAGAGTACGACCCCAATATAATAAACAATTTCTAATTAAGAATATAATAAGGAACTATTATAGCTACAACGCCATATTACGATATATGTATATTTTAACCTATATATTATATATTTTAACCTTTATATTATATATTTTTATTCTTATTCTTAAGAACGTTTAAAACTTAGGACTTTCTGTATTTTATTGTCGATTACTCTCCAATCTTAAGGAGGGAGGTGTTGGATACCGCTCTACGAGAGCAAATATTTTTAACTTAGTAATAGTACACAATGACTACGATGAGCAATAGCAAATCGTAAAACCTCCTATTACACATCTGGCTGCACTTTAGCGCATGGCGACCCTTGACCAGGTAAAGTCATAAACCACGAGTCATATGCCAAAACCCCAAACTTACCATCGAAACCTTTTCCATTCCCACTACCTCGCTCCCCCATTTTCCAAGATCCCTTAAAAAGGACATGCAAAGGTTTGGGATCAGCTTTTTGATTTCCAACGTCTTGGGAAGAGTCACGCATTAAGAAGAGTCTCGAACCGATAGTAGAAATATCATCGTCCGAGTGTTTTAAAGTAAATTGTAAGATTTCCATTATTAAAGTTTAGTTTTTAAAAGTAAGAAAGTGTTATTTTCTTAAAATACTAAACCCCGGAATCCAACAATACACTTCTGATATTCCTTGCCCACCAAACTAATCGTGAGTACGCAATTTTAAAAAATTATTGCCAGTCTACCGTTTTCATTAAAACAGAACAATCACAATGGATATGGGTTTCTTTTGTTCATTTACAATGATGGATTCTGTAAACATAACAATAGACACGCACCGCTGCGTTCGAACTATTCCAGAGATTTGTCTCCAACTATGCACTACTAGGTGTACATATAAGTAACAAAATCCTTACTTGCATAATTTTTCAATCGAATTAATACCTTGACACTGTGCCGTTACGTTAAACTTCGCTTTATAATCGTTCCACTAACAACTGTTTACTCTTTAAAAATTGCACAAAGTTTACGAAGGCGAAGAAAACTATACACGCCATTGTTCCCTGTGCAAATCCAGTGGGTTGGGAAAGTTCTAATGAACTACCTTATTGTGTGTTAAACGTATTGTAATATTTATGGGGCTGCCTGGGGAAAGCAGGTGGTCATCCCTTCATCGTAAAAGCTTTAGAAACTCTTGACTGGAAAGAATCTAATGGCACGTCGTATTTTTATTCGTTAGAGGCTAGTTGCATTTCATCGTGTCAAGAAAGACTCAACTGGGTTCCCAGCGAATCATTTCTCTTCAATGCTTAACTATCTAAAGTATTCTCGCCGGGCGTTGTCATAGTTCAGTATTGCCAGTTTTTTAACGCGCTAAAACGACATTTGTAATTTAATCTTCGCGCCATACGAATTTCACGCAGCTTTGGTATCGCTGCGAGAAAATTTAACGAATAACCGGAGTGTATGAACGTTACTCGAAAATTGAAAAATACGCTTCCACTGGTCACCTTGCTTTCGATTTAGATTATTTAAAATTTCTACGACAGGTCGCATGGGAATTAAATAGTTTGCCGCTTATTTTATGATAATTCCGCCGCACTCGGCATAATGAAATAACGATTCGACATCAAAAATGTTTTGCAACGTGCAACCCAGCTACTACTTTTTACATAATGTATCCATTTTCTACGAAGTTCATGCTTGGCAGCATTTTCAGAGCGTGACTTCGCGTGCGGCCGTGGACATGTACAATCAAGCCTGAAAGTTATCTATGGAAAAAATCAAAGGTAATCAACGAAATAACCGATTACGCCATGATTGAGATTCTCAACAGAGGTTATCAACGATCTACGGATATTGCATAAGAACGATCCAAATGGTACCTTCATGAAATTGCAACAAAAACTACAAATCACACGCTACTCCACTCCTGCCTTTTAATCTCTCAAATAAGTCATGCACGCGCATTAAGCACGAATACTTTCCGACGACAATTATCCAAGCAATGTATTACTTTCTTGCCTTTGTAATTTAATTGCAGAAAAACCACCGTCGGACAATAGGTTTCGGTACACATGCGTTTTTTCTTCAATGTTAATAATAGTTCATTAAAACCTTGCGTCCTTTTTCCACGTTTTCTTTGGGGGGGGGGGGGGTACGCCGAGGCGTATCACCTTGATTTCCATAATTCTGAAACTCAGAACTATATAATTCCAATCCCGCGATCGGGGATATCGTAATTTCGTGCAGATTACAGCTGGACGACAGTCTTTGCACGATGTACTTATCGATCGAATTAAACGCTTCCCTGAACACCTTGTTTTATTTCATTGGTCATTTTTCCCAACGTTCCGCTCGTATCTTAATTTGCGTAATTCGCGTTTTCGTGGAGCACGCAGGCGATTACATTGAGGTAAAGTTAGAGTTGTTGGCGCCGACGTACATACGGTCACGGTAGAAATAGGCCACGAAGACTAACCTTATTGTGTATGCCTCATTATACTACTCTTGCCCCGTGGCGGTGTTTACTCGGCGAGTGTTTTTAAATTAATTTACATATCGCCGCTGTCGAAAGATTTTCTCAAATCGTCCACCGATTCCATTCCTGCTCATCCTTTTCCCTTCTTAGTTTCAAAGTTTCACTCCGTTCACTGAATAATGCATAATCGACGTCAATGTCGACGTCATTAATGTCCCCGGACATCCACGCGAGCAAGATTCGTAGCAGAAAAGCTCCTCAGACCGAGCAGGGTGCTTGAATTTACAGCGGCACGAACTGCCTCGCGCATTTCTCTTAATTAGGCTAATAAAAGTAACGTAACTGTCGCTGGTATTCTGGATTTCCACGTTGAGCCCTATTCGCGCCGCGCCAATCACTTTAATGCGTGCAAGCGCACGGTGAATTCGTACCCGCGATCGAACGGACAGTCATAATTTCTCGCGTGGAGAAAAAAAAAAAATGAACGGATAAAGAGAGAAACGCAACAGCGAGGTCTGTAGCGTCGAACAGGTTCTCGGTGTTTTCGTTCATTCAGAAATTATTCAACGCGTTCGTCAACATTTTTCCCCGCTCGAAGGAGGAAGTTTCGTTCGCATGTGCACGTTGAACTCCCCGAAGCTGACACACGGATGGAATTCACACAATGTCACACGAACGGGTTTCCCGCGACTAAAATTCCACTAAATCACACGGACGGCTTCTGCGCATGATAGACTGTGCGAAATCGTAGATTCTGAAATCGGTGGCGGCGTGCACGCTGGCTGAAGCGCAACGGCGAAGTCGCGGCCGGATCGTTTTTGCAAATAAATGTCGTTTAATATCACGACCGGTTTTACTTACCTTCCTTCATCCATGCGTATCGTCGATGGATAAATATCGGTCCGACTTTCTTCAGGGAAGGTGCAATGCCTATTACACGGCCGCGTACGAATTAATTGAAGCGCATACCAGATGTACCGGTGGCATTAAAGGGATCTGTACCGCGAAATTAGCCGCGTAAAGAACGGACCGACGGGCTAGCGCGTAGGAAATTCTGGCGAGCAGCATCGCGAAAATTACACGTTCGGAATCGGCACGACCGTGTCCACTTACCCAGTAACAGTTCGCTTCCTTGGACAGATCGAAGCTCTGAAACGCGCACTGCAGACTGCACGTCTAGAACAGGCTGCTTCAGGATTCACGCTTCAATGTATTATACATACGCACTTGGGAAATGTTACAGCTGTTAGAACTTGTTTGGAGGATTGGCGAGATCGAGTCCGAACCGGGGCGTTTAAGTTTCCGTCACGGCCGCGGAAACGTTGCTCCTTTTGTGTATATCGTTGCGTGATGTCGACGAATTAATTAATTAATTAATTAATTAATTAAGCCGCCTCGTAGCCGGTGCCGCCTGCGAAATACGACCGGGGCGAACTACCAGAATTATCCGATTTTTGCTTCGCGAAAATAATATAGACGCGCGTAGCTTGGAATTGTGGGCGCAGCGTAGTAGTCGTTAGATTTGAACGATTAGATCTAAACCTTAAATGATTGAAAACGGTTGGACCTAATGGAAATCAAGGTAGATTACTTGGTTTCGAATAAACTTTTTGGTTGCGCGCTGCTTCTTTATCGTATCTATCTCGTTCAAGTTTAATCACATTTATTGAGATTATTTGATTCACGCGAGATCATTGTGCATAGATGAGACATTTGAATTTCTGTGCACTGCGAAATGAGGTGTCTCTTGAAGCACACGGTTCTCTGATGTAGTATCTGATAATTGTAATGGTAATGAAAAACTAAATGCAACAAATCGCCTGCAACATGTAGGTCTCTCTGTCGGTACACAATTTAATATTTTCTTCTTTTTATTGGAGCCCCTAGCATGCAATTAAATGTTACGCACGAAGTCCACTTTAAAACCCAATCAAAATTGCAATTATGTTGCAAGTGGTTGCAAACGAACTCAAACGTCATAAAATACGAAAAATACCAATGTATTGGTATTTTATCCAGTTCGACTAAATGTATATACATAGATACATATGTATGTAGCAAGTTTTCAATTAGATCGGTGTATGTGAGTGATCGAAAAGTACTTGCTCTCGCGCACGCGAACGTGTAGGCATCGTTCAATACACCTACGTAATAGTGGAGTACGATACTTATCGTACTTACGTGCACCACACCCGTGCGCCTTAAGTGCGTCTTCTAAATATGTAAATGAGTAAATACTGAATATGCGGTTGCCCTACGTGCGCACGAATAACAGATCACCCAAGGCTAGTTGACCCTTTTGTCGTTCTTTTCCGGCACGACGAAATGCATCGCAACTCATTCTTATCGTACGAATTACAAACACGTATACATGTATGCGGATGCATGATCAGATGTGTAATTCGAGCAACAAGCAACGATTGTATAGGCTGTTTTCGTTTATTCCTGGGGGAGTGTTCCCAAACGGTTGAATGCATAATTGGATTGCAAGAAACACGCAGTATCCATGCTTTTTGGAAGATCTATCGAAGATGATCGAAGCGAAAGGAATCTTTGTTAATGTCACAAGCGCGCGTACTACATTTTTGGCATATATGCTTTGCAAGATTACCGATATGTTTCGCATCGTAAAGAGAAATCACAATTATAAATGGCAATTTGGTATAACTCCCAATAAAAATTAAATAAAAGTATGTCTAGAATGAATTAAATACCAGTATGTATAAATTTTGTCTTCTAACATTCTAACGCCTTTCTGAAAAATTCCGTTTCACCGAGCATTGTTACCTACACATATGTATATACATATTTATAAATATTATACAATATTATAAATTTTTCAAATTGCCAACTGATTCCACGAAAATTTCATAATCCTAACTCGATCTTGAGATCCAATCTCAGAAAGTCTTTACACAATACTTACATCCGTGTGCAATTGAATCCCCTGAATAACTACATCGGCGACCGAAAGGGGTTTCTATCGTAGCGAAAACGAGGGGTGTATTTACACCTGTGAAATTGTTATACGAAGGAGGTCGCGAGCTGTGTTTTCCCGCTTAAGAATGCCAATAAATCGGTGGTATCAGGCCTGAAGATCTACACGGGGATGCCTTGAACACACAGTAGAAACTGTGCATACCGAAGAAATCTACGAAAAAGGAATCTACGACTCTCGAATTTCGCTGCCAGATCTGTTGGTTGGCACCCACCACTTCCGGCGCGAAACAGAGCCTGCACAAATCCCCCGGTTTTACTTCTTTTTCGTCAACTACACGTCGTACTGTAGAGGCGATGTTCGCCGTCGATCTTTGGGCTACGTTTCAGATTTCAGTGTCGGGTTTTACTGCCCCTGAGGACGTTTGCTGCTGTGCAGCGTCACTGACTTTTCGATCCTTCGAGGAAGATCAAAGAATGTAACTTGGACATGAGACAGAAGCAACATATACTTGTCATTTGTCAGGGAATGGTCGCCATGTGGCAGGACCTATGTATTATTGATTTCATGAATACGTCAGTGTATGTATTGTATATACATACAACGTCCATGGCCTTCTGATGTATGTAATTTGATAGGGTCCCATGGACAGTTCTGTAAAAAAGTAGAAGTTTTTGAGTATTTATTTTTGTGTTTATGAGACGTTCATTGTTTAACGATTTTTCGTATCTTCTACGAATTGGGTTAATTAACGTAGTTTAGTTAGGCAAATTATGAGTGCTGTTGGACGGTTTGATTTTTTAATTAGATAGATTTATATTTAATTATGGATAACAGAGTGAGAAGGAATAGTACAGAAAGTGTAGATGGTGTCGTGTGAAAATTGAAAACGGGGAGCTATATAAATTATTGAAATGCAAGTTTAAAATAACACTTGTTTTAAAGTCACAATAGATAAATAATGTTTGAATGGGGTAGTTCTTATAAGAAGCACGTTATAGTTAATAACTAGGGCATCAATTCATTTATTTCATTTCCTTTTTTACTTTTGAATATTTTTGTTAACATAAATTATAATCACTGCAAGTAACTATATGTCTATTTCGAGTTCAAGGAGTTTAGAGAAGATTTATTACGTAATGCAATTGTACAATCAAAATAATCTAAGACGAAAAATTAAAGATATTATTCAAGAAATGTTGCTTCTCGTTTCTACAATAGTAAATTCTGCAGAAAAAATAAACCAGAAATGTTTACATAAATGTATAACACCTCCTTGTATTTTGTTTTAAATAATATCTAAATAAATTCGATCTGCGTGCTTTCCATGGGGAAACTTGTATGCCAATAAATAAACTCCTGGGATTTTTGAAATGTTAGAATTTGTAATAATGAGTTACCATTGATCGGCTGACGATCGTCGCGTTTCAGCAACTGATAGGCGTAGATGTAAAATTTGTGCTAAAAACGGTGAAATTTGCGTGACATGCTTTTCTTGTAACATAAATCACGTGTATTCGGCATGAGTAGAGAGATGTTCGTCATTGATATTCAAAGTCTCTTCATTGTGAGACGAGGTTGCTTCGATAATGTTGAAACTCTGCGATTGTGAAATCAGAAAATATGCGGGTTTGAAGTAAATACCGTCTATGAGAATGATAAAATTGCTTATTTCTGAGAGTAAATCAAACGTAGAAGGCATATGCCTGTTTCGTGGTATGTTTGTCATATTTTTAAAATACAATTATCATATTGATAGCTTATTTATAAATTTCAATACACTTTTGTGCAAACGTTCTGCAGAAAAGGCGTCCGAAGTTGAATGCTACAATTTCATTATCATATATATTTGTAAATTACAGTACAATATTTAGCTCTAGCAATCTAAGTTGCATTGCTTTCAAAACATCTTACCAATGGAAACAAAATTCGAAAATCAAAGGGACAAAAAATAATACAAAACTAAGACTTCCGCGAAGAAGAAAAACTAAAATCAAATCAGACAGAGAATGTCAAGTATCGTGGTGCAAGATTACGACTCACCATCGCAAAACCCCGTAAAGATTTAGTTTAGAACACAAAATTTTACAGTAATGCGAAATTGTTCTACACATGTAAGATAGGGGGCTGATCTCCCCTATGACCGGGGCTGGTTGTCACAAAGTTCATTTCTCCATTTGTATAAGCTGTATCAGGTGGAACGTTCGTCATTACATGTGTTTTGATCACGCGGCTCAGAGCACATGCGTATTTTTCCATTTCTTGGTTAGGTTGCTTCCTGACAATCGAAACGTTGTTGAACGCCGAACTATGTTTCTTCACAGTTGATTAGCTTTTTCGTGCCGACTGAGTATTTTTTACATTATTCTAAATTTTGATTTTATATTATTAATAGTGGGCTGTTGGTTTACATTTTTATATATGGTAGGGTTGAAATATTCATTCGATAGCGCTCTACATATAAAAAATGTGGCGAGTTTTCAAATGTGGTTGGTTGTCACGCATACGTGGGGCTAGTTGTCTCGTGTGGCAACCGACTCCATTCGTAGAAAAACCATTTAGTATACAGTTAAATTGTATTTCAGGAAATAACTCTACCCTATAAAATGGTGAGAAATTTTAAAAAGGGTACTAATCGCGGGAAAATTCCTCCTGCCGTTATGACTACGTATACGTTTTGTATGTGTAACGAACTGCCAATCTAATTTTCCAGCAGCATTGAGTTCTGATGATGAGTAATGTTTTTTCAATAAATGTATTTATAGTTTTCATAGCTATTCCATGCGGCAACCGACTCAACACTTTGCGACAACCTACTCATGACTGGGGTTAGGTGTCACAATATTTCTATATCTTTCAAAACGGTAAAAAGTAATCTTATTCCCAAAAAAATAACAATCTACAAAGTTTAAAGCATGCATTAAATACAAGGGTTTCGAATGGTGTAATCGGAATTACATTAGAGGGTACTGATTTTTTTGAAGTTGAAAAAGTTCAATTTTTCTGACAACCAGCTCCGGTCTCCCCTACTCCAAAGAACACCTACGTACAACCCTGCGCATTACATAACGTGAAAAAGAAAGAAAAGAAAATGGTTCAACTCTCCCCAAAACTCAGCACAGCATCCTCTACCTGACAGCAGGAGATCTATCCGTTTGTCATTTCACGAAGCGTATTAAACCCGTTTTCCGTACGGAACAGGGCAGGCACGATCGCACACTGGTTTCTATCCGCTGGTACGAGAGCATCGTATCAGACCACCATAATTCACCATTAGAGGTGGAACAACACACGCGTTGAAATACGCTGATGCAAAAGAAAGATATTAACGTCGCAGGGAGAAAGGGGGGCCTCTAACGAGACGCGTATAAGCCGACGGACTGGTGACTGATCGAAATTATTCTTTCGGGGACGGCCACGTGAACGCCAAAAAGCGAAAGTGGTCCGAACGCTCGTGAGGAGCCCGACTGCGGACGACCGACCTGGTTGGTACATAACTTACGCGGAGGCGGCAAGACGAGGCACCGCTGTCCATGCACGATATATGTGCAGCACGTCGCACCACACCTCGATGGAATAAATTTACATGCACCGCGGCTCAATGAGCCACGGCAAGTTTAGGCCCACGATGCGATGGAAGCGTGCAATAAGGCCCGGAGAGCCTCTTCCCTTTTCAAATTGAACGCGTTCGGTTGAAAATTATTGACAGGCACGGGCGGAGTCGGGATATCGTTAGTGGCACGAGAATTCTTGCACATTGTAAATTGTAATTCATTTCGATACTTTCGTGAAGGGGGATTCGTTTTTTCGGCATCGTTTAAGAGTTCTCGAGATTGGATTTGTAATTCGGCTCGGAGACGAATTGCGGTGGATTCGAATCGATTGTATTTATTCGGTAATGTTGAGGTGAGCACGTTTTGTTGTGTATCGATCGCATTCGTCGTAGGGTATTTCTTGAACAGCTATTAATTGAGTCAAATTCGGTAATTAGTAAAGAAAAATAGATTTCGTTGCAATGAAATTATTATTAAAATGTTATTACATTTGCACTAAGATATATATTGTACATAGTTTGCACCTCGTGCGAGGGAGAAGATAGTCCCCTTTTACTCGACTTCCTTTTTCTCTTGCTCTCTTCTCTGCTTTAATCAGATGTAGAGTGCAGTCGCAGTGAAGTCGCAAAATCACGAAACTAGATCTACTATGGATGTACCGTTAATTATTCAATACATGGTCAGTTCATTAACGGTTGCTCAACATGTGTTTGTCGCACGAGCCGTTCTAAATGCTGATCAGAAGCTCGCAATTCAACTTGATAACATTAAAAAGTGTATGTATCTACACATATCAGTATGGACTTTTTATCGAATAGAAAATTAAATTACGCTTTCGTTCATTTTTAGCATACGTATATCATGGGAGTTCCAAGAAAACCTTGTGACTAGGTTTAATGCAAAACGAGTTCTAGTGTAATCGCAATTTTGATGTACCTACGTACGTAATCTAAATTGCGCAATACTTTATGAATGAATATTTTATATACTTTTTTAAACATTCGATGGTAAAGACTAAACAGATTTTGTGTCCAAAAATATTAAAAATATACATAGCAGTAATCGCTTGCAGTCAAAATATAACAATAATCGCAAATAAATATTTGCTTATGAGTCAAACTTCCATTAACTATTACAATTCAAACGCAATTTCGTGTAGCCTTTATCTTTGATATATATATATTATTTTATGAAGACAAATAGTATATATATCTCAAAACCTTTAACTCTTTACTGTTGGGACACTCTTTACTTTTAAAAACACTGTTAGGACAAATAATAAAGTTCTCTTATTTTTTCATTTTAGTATTATCGTACGAAAAAATAAGGATACGAAAAACTACTTATCGAATTTGCTGGGGAATTCGAAACCATAATTCGCGCAGGCGTCTTGTCTAAATCTCGGCTTATGCGTAGCAAAGACTTAACGCCATTACAAACTAAAACGCACACCTGATTGGAAAATGTTAAGGAGCTTAACCCATAAAATAATCTGTCAGACACGATATTGTCATTAGACGGCAGAGTCGAGTTGCACAAGAAAACACATGGCAACGCGCGCCATGTCATCGTAATCATCGAAGTCAATATTCAACAGTCCCATTTGCTGGTTCGACGTGCATTATGAATATCTAGATTCGTCTTACAGTTATTCCTTGTTCGAGAACTCATGAAACATGTATCAGAAAATCATATTATCTAAGGTATACCCTTCTAACAATATCTCCCCGATTTAATGGAGTATTCTGTATAGAATTGTTACAGATCCGTGATAGAATATCTACATTTCATTCATTTTCATTTTCATTTTCATTTACTTATGGGCAGAATTGTAATCTGAATCTGAAATAGAATTGTATCCATTATATTTTTCCATGCCTTTCGCGTCATTATATATTTTTACTTCAGTTTTGAAGCGCGCAAATATGCAATGAGCATTATCGCGACGGAATTTTGTTTAAATGTTCGAACACCAAATGATTTTTATTTACTCAACGGAAGAAATGTCGCATAAGGGAGGAGAAATAATTTTGTTTGCATCTCGGCGCTTATGTGTTTTCAATTTTATTGAATACGTTCGTATTTTCATACGTTTAACCCTTATGTTAGCAACCCGAGTACCCGGGTACCCATTTCATGTTTCCTACAAGAATTTTTGATGTTCTGGTAACAATATCGCAAAACCCCTCTGGATCCCCATTGCTTGGATGTTCCTACGTCGATATATCACTTTTAAATAAAATTGGTTCGCAAGTTTTTAAGTTATAAAGCTTCGAACATATTTATACGCCTGTCTGGTAACCGGGGATACCCGGGTACCCATATAAGAGACGAGATTGTTAGCTGTTCTATGCACATAAACATGAACCAATTTTTAACTAAAATGATTTATTTTTTTATTAAATTGCAATAATAAACAATTCTGTGGACAATTTCTGCATATTGCTATAGTATTTACGTGTTTATCACAAATAGGACGGTCGCACTTGTGGCAAGCCTTTCGTGTTCTTCGTCGTTTCTTTTCGGGATCAGCCTGACATGTATAACAGAATCTCACGACTTTTTTTTTAAGTAGAAGGAATTTCATTTATTTCTACTTGACTATTTCTCATGCTTCGTATTGCCAATTTTGTGGAAAGATGTCTCGTAGTTTGAGCATTTGCCAATCGGGTTCGAAATGTTCGAAAAGAAAGATCTTCCCCTAATTGCCGTAGAAACACGGCGACGATTATTTGATTTTCTAGACAATATATTATTATTGATAATGGTTCCATTTTTACAATATGAACTTCTGAAACTTACAAATTATATTTCACAAAAGCACTGTCCGTTTCACCTAACTGCAAAGAATCATGTGTCTTGAATCGAAAACTGAAGACAAACTGATGCATATTGGAGACGGTCTCTGATACTAGCTTATATTTGTTTATATAAACAAGGTAAGCATCCATTCTCTAATTATCGAACTAGGAACGATTCGAAGAATCAAAATTCAAAAACTGGTGACTTGAGAAACTGGGAGACTTCATAGGGGAGCATGTACTTAAAATATGTAAAAAAAAACTGATACTTGATTTCAGTATAAGAATATACATATAACAGATTTGCATAAAATGTTTAAAGCTGCAGCTGTTGAGTTATAGAAATGAAAGCTAACGGTCTCGAAAGAATATAATTTCATATTTCAGCCACTCATTGGCTACATCGGTTAAGTCCACAAAACAAAAAGAAGGCAATTTATTATAAATATAAGAAGTTAAGTGTGAATAAAGCGTTTTAACGATAAAATTGTAAAAAATTTAATAGGTGGAATCAACCAATTTGGCTAATGTGCCGATGGAAAAAGTATGGGGTACCCGGGTACCCGGTTACGAGACAGACGTTGAAATTTCGGTTGCTAACATAAGGGTTAAGCGAGTGAGCAATAAATCTGCAATAAAAAAAGGCAAATATAATACATTATTTCAGTTACCCGTATAAATATTTATTGATTGTGGGGGAATTGTGCTTATCGACTAAAATATAAAAGATCTCCACAAATTGTGATGCTTATTATGTACTGCGTTGCTTTAATTATTTATACTGTAAGTAATAAATAGTGACATATAATGGAATATGTTACACATACCGTACAAATAGAGATAGAATTCCACTTAAAAAAAGTAGATAGCACTTAGCGTGACAGCCTGTAGAGAACAAATGTGTGGAAAACAGTGGGGGACAAGGGTTGTACCCGATGGTACTGAAAATTATGTGCTTCGCTAAGATGGTTCTTCGTTCCTTGTGTGAAACCCCTGTGTCATAAACAATACCGCCCACCTTTCCCCTTTTTCGTGGGAAATGGCAGTAACATAAAAGATCGAAATCTTTGTCGTCAGACATTTCATTTCTTTTTTCTTTTTTACCTCTTCACGTCGTTACATGCAAAATCATTCGAATATTATACAGTTGTGTTAGATAATTTTTGGTCTTGCGGAGAAAAAAAACGATCCTTAGGAAGAAACTAGTCGCAAGAGACTGCTTTTCGTTTCAACCAGTTTGCACATTACACTGACTGTTACAAATGTATAGTTCTGTATAGTTCTGTATAGTTCCTATCCGAATATCCATGCGCAAGTCAAATTGATCACAGCCTGCACTAATCTGATAATCAATCTTGTTTTCAAGAAGCTGATAACGGGCAGAACCGTAGCAAAATGTAAAACTATGGGATATAAAAAACTAATTTCGCGTGCATGATATTGTAATACATTCCATTGGCCAGACGACACTCCTCTTGAAAAATATTTTCGGTATATAAGGCCATTCTGTATCTCAAACAGGCCGCGAACCACGATTTTCTCATCCTTCAGCCTGATATACATGCGACATCTCCAACCTTGGTATCTGGTGAAATGACAACGCATGATCCTCATGGAAATGGTCTTTTTGGTTGGACGCGTTGAACATGTATACACGCATCTTTCGAATCGTATTCTGCATTCAAGATGCACGAGGCAATCGCATTGCTGTTTGAATTGTCTAAAAAACGAGCTCCAAGGTTTTTAAGGGGACATTTTACAAAATCGGTTGAAAATTTGATCAATATTCGATGATGAGTTCATATAATAAAATGAACGCTTCTGTTTGTCAAAAGCTTTGCTCGTACATTTTATTACTCTCAGAATATTGACTTCAGATTTTATTTGTCGGTCAATTAATTTGACAGTAAAATGTACGGCCCCAAAATTTCGTGCATTGATCGCGGTCGACAGGATCATGTGAAACAAGAGAGGCAAAAATACACACATTTAATTTGCATAAGTATGGATATCTACTTGGCGAATCACGAAAGAAAAAATTTGGACAGAAATGTTCAAAATGACAAAATTGAAAGCTTTCCTTTTTACTTAATATGCATAAAAGAAGTGGGGAAACTATTAACCAAATTAGCATACTCCTGGCTAGCCGAGAAGCCACTAACGCGTGGAATAACTAACATTTTTACCAAATGTTCAAGGTAAGAATTAAGGTGAACATTCTGGAAGGTATATCCTTCGGAATTAAGCAAAAAGAATTCACTCTTCAAGGCTGATTTTTAGGCTGGACAATGTTCCCTTAACACGAGAACTACCGATGGATTTCGGCACTATTCAGGTATCATACGTTAGACGGATTATAAACACGAAACTCGTTGAATGGGCACTAAATAGAGACATATAATTGTCATTCTGTCTAATTAAAAGTCATCGTAAATTGCTGCAAAGACACCCCGTATGTTGATAATTTTAATGCACGAAGACTGAAACAAGTCATTTCGACTTACTTGGTAGTTCTAGTGTTAAAAGGGAATCAAAACGGCGCATCGAAGTAACCGGAACAAGTACCAATCCAACGAATCCTGCTTTCCAATTCTAATTCACCCGTGCGAATCCAACGTTCATGGCTTTCCATGGTATTGCGCCCCACCCCCATCCCCCCAATGAATTAACAGCAATGAAAGAAACGCCACTTGACGAGCACCGTAATCGGCCTGTTTGTCCATAGGACAATTGTACGTGCGTTAACGCTAGGTTTATATATACTCGTGGCGTTCTAAGCGCATGGCGTTGCCACTCTAATCGAATAAAGGAATACACGCGACATGCTGCTCGTCGAATACGTTTAAGGGCGAGTCGTTGGCCGTGTTTCATGCAGGAAATTGTACTCTCGTGATCTCCCTTCTTTGGAGATGTCGTTAACACTCGCTGTCTAATGTGGATTCCGTGGCGTTTAACCGGCTGCACGAATTCAATGGGATTAGCTCACTCCGCGGATTACTATTTTTAGATCTCGAAAGTGCCGACTTGTCGCGGGAAACCGCGTAAATTGGAAGAAACGCAGACCCTTTTGCGGAATGTTGCATGTCAATCGGGGATCATGGGAGTTTGTGGCTGGGGGGATGACAGAACAAGTGGAGTTTACGAGCTTTCTGGGTAGACGGAATGAATCCTAAGGGTTTTTTGCGTCTGCGCGCTGCTTGGAAATAGACACGGCGCGACGCGATTGAGCCAGATGAACTGTCTCGTAGGAGGAAAAGATAGCGCGGGCATGCGAGATTATTACGTAAGAGGGGGTTGGATTATGCTGTCAGACATTCTGTGCCTTTCGCAGCGATTTTTGCGTAATTGGTGGTAACAATGCTGTACGGGGGGGAATTAACCCTGGACGGCTGTGAAGCATGTGCGAAATCAGGACGAATAACGCGGATAGCAGTAGTTGCGCAGAATCGGGCACGGCGCGATAATCTCAGTGCGAACAGTGGAAATTAGAAATTTTTCGCTCGCTGACGTTGCTAGGGAAGTAATTTAATGACGATGGGTATTGATGACTATTTCCAACAACGAAACCGTTATCTTCGTACTTCTTATGGCGTGGCAACAAATATCTTAATAGTTACGGAAAAATAGATCTTTCCCCCGTGAAACGGTGCACCCGTCGAGTGCGTTTCACGTCTTTGCATTCCACAGGCGAGGGAATCAATTGGAATTGAAAAAGCACTGCACAGTTTCTTCATTCACGATGCACTTTAGTACTTCCATGCAAGAAGAAACCTAATTTATTGTAAAGATGAGTAACGGTAAGCAGAAAAATATGTACACACGATATGTCGTAAAAATCGGAGGCAATATGAAGTCGTCAAAGGTGCGCGTTTTCTTGGCGTAAATGGATAGCCGGGAATATACCTTATAACGGAAGAATTTCAACGGCAGTTTGCAGGTCGCAAAAAGAAACAGGGGACCCCTGCGAGAAGTGTCGATTTCGCCAAAACCACAAATCTCAATGATGCGAGCACGAATCAGGTATTAACTCGAGGCGTTCGCAGTAGATGGCCATCGACGAGTATCGCCGGGGGTATTACTCCACTTTTACCGATATTTATGAATCCTGTGCCGCCCGTTGGTAGTACGTAGCCAGGCTTCTAACGAAACGAAATGGCCGGCCAGCATTATACAATTGAACGTGAGCTAACGTAAACCAGGGTAATAACTACGCAAACACCCGTTTATTCGCGATAAGTCCCTGATTGCCCGAATCATAATTGGTCAGGAAAGCTTGCCGAGATTCCGCGAAATATCCGCGAGCACTTTGGATTAGAAATATCTATCCGATCTGCCGTAAAGGACGCGTAGAATAATTTCTAACGGGTTTCCGATATCGTAGGATAAATTAGATGTATGAGTTTAATTGAATTTGCAAGGCTTGATATATTTGTCTGAGTCATGCTTGCGTTTAATAGGGGCGCTCTCATAATAATTGCATCGAATTGTAATTATACGGAAACGTGAAAGAATTTTGATGAACTTTATTTATCCTTTACATTCTCAAGCTTCGCTCCGCGGCATCTTACTAAGGGACTACTATACCCATATTTTATCTACCGGTTAGATAATTGTATTACTTATATTTGTATTGTTGTAGGCATCGCGGATTCAATGCGTTTAAAAATATCCAGCAGCACTCGTTTAAACGCCCTGCATCCATACCGAGAAAAGTGCCCAATTCGAAATTTAATCGACGATTGTATCGACAATGAGCATCGCGGAGCATTTACGCGGCGATATTATTGCTATCTAAATAACGCGTACGCGCAGGTAAGGACATACTAAATCGATGTTCGCTAATTGCAGTAATCGGTGACCATAAGTACTTGCTGGTAATAAGTATTCATCGAGCTGTCATAAATCGCTGATCTGACGTTGCCCCATGTTATCAAGGAGTACTGTTCGGACATTGCGAATAATTGCACCATGTTCGTAAATATCGGCGGGCGTTTTTTTTTTTGCGCCTACTTCCCTTCGATAATGCACGTTCGATAGTGTAACATCGCCACGCCGTATTTCTCCGATCGATACTTAAATACCACAGGGAACGGCGGTAGACATGGGAGTCTCTTTAAGATATCGTTCGTCTTATTCTTCGTAGCTACCGTATATCTTCTCTCTTTCTTTCCTTTTTTTTTTTTACCTCTTACGACCTATCTCGTTATCGTGGAACATTATTTAGCGGAGCATCGGGAAGGAAAAAATCGCACACGCCGGCAATCGGCAACGCATACTTCGATTAAACGCCGATGATAGTTTGAATCTCTTCCCCCTTCCGTCATTTTGCCTGAATGAATTGCGCGAAAAAATGTGCAGTCTTCTAAGATGCTCGTTGTTACAAGCCTTGAATTATCCGTGCTGTATTACCTAAGTAGCACCGAGAACGGATACACCATGATTTATGTTCGAAAACCATCTTGCCTTCGTTCGCGAAAAAATAAGGAGAGAAGAATCCATTACGGGGCTCCCTGATATTACCGCTTGCCAAGGTGCCTTGGTGGCTTCATAAAGAGCTACGAAACGGAAGGCGAATTAATCCGAAAAAGCTTAAATGCACTTTAGTTTCCGTTTATTTCCGCCGCCAGCTTTAACCTTTATTGTGAGAATTCTCAGCAACTTTCGTTTCACAGGTTTCTATTTTCTTTTATTATTACTACGATTATTACTTCTTGCAGTGTAGTACAGTTGTATATAATCGCAGTTTAAATGATAAGAAATCTGACCTCTCGGTAATGAACGTGACAATTTGCTAGGTGGACAGTTAAATGTTTATCTCGGCTGTCACGGTTTGCCGGTTTACAGAAAGTTTCGTTTACAATTTATTCGACGATCCATGAAGAAGTTCAGCGGAATACCTAACGATGTCGGAAGTGCTAACACATGCGGATATTTCTTCCAATCACAAAGGCAAACATTCATCCTGTCACAAATTTCAATTGCAAGCTACCAAGCATTTAAGAGGAAACCCCGAAGCAACGAACAAGCACAAGAACGACAATTGCTTGAATCGTCGCCTCGTCGAGACAGCCGATCGCATTGTCGAAACGCCAAAACACCCATTCGAATCTTCTAATCAGGCCCCGCCGAAAAAGGAAGGCGCGACGAGCGCGACAAACCGGTGACCTGCACATTCGCACACTCGCGAAACAACGATTCGCGCCACGGCAAAACAAGCGGGTTAAGTGATGCGAACCGGCGTGGTCGAACGCCGGCCAGAATGATGCGTACTCGCCTTTAATATCCGTCGATCGGTCCGTGATAAATCCCCGATCGGTAAGGGTTTGGCCCCGCCGGTGCTCAATCAGAGTGAGTTGAGGCTAATTTAGAAACTGCGATGTATAACGATCGTGCCCGGAGGCGTCGCAAATTCGGCCGGGCGCAGTCTTGGCCCGCGCGCATGGAAGTTACGAGTGTATCTCCGACTGCATCTACCTGCGCCGGCTCGCCCACCAATTTGTCATTTAACTTATTGACTGTCGGCCCTCCCTCTTCGTTTAGCCGTGCACGCCGCGTTTCAGATTGGCATTTAAATGGATAAACGGCGGTACTTCGTCTGTCGCGATCCGTATTGCGGTGCATTGTTGCAATCTACAGTGACGCGCGGGAGTTGCTTTCATGCTGGTCTTTTTAGGCATGGATAGTTGAAACAGATTTTGGGCGACCGGGTGCGATTTAAGGGGGAGGCAGATAGACAGTACCCTGCTACCTTTTTACTGATTAGTAAACAGCGGTTTTACTTATTGCTGCGTTTCAGTTTCTATTAAAACGAGACCGTAACGTGGGTGTCGCACGGGCTGGTATATATTTCAGTGAATAATTCTTGTATGAGGAATGCGGGAGAACGTTGAGGAATTTACTTTCGAGTAGTCTAATTGTTTTAGGCGTTTTAGAGTATCTGTATATTAATTAGTGCAGTATTGTCTGTTGCTTTAATTGGCTAATATGTTTTAAGTCGACTTTCTTGGAACTGCAAGGTAATTGCTCGTTAAATAATCGATCTAACGATCCTATTATGATCTTACGTTATCGCCCTTTCAGAATGAAATACATTGACGGACCCTCGAGTTTAGTATGTTTACAGCCGGGATCACGAAATGAACAAAATAATAATGTACACGACATAACAAAAAAATGCCAACTCGACGAATTATTGCCAGCCATAAATGAGTAATAAAAAGAAAGATGATCATGGCACAGCAAACATGTCTAAAAATAAGTTAAAATCGGTGGATGTAATAATGTTTTTATACCGCTCTGAAATTGTTTGCGACGTCGATCATTATTGATCAGCAACGATTGAAAGGATCGATTACAATACGTTTAATCGAGCAGACTTGCCACATCAACGGTTGGCAGCTTGTTCAATTGTACGCTTCATATCAGAATACTAAAATTTTATATCCGTGTTCATTGAATGGCGTAGCATTGTGAATAGCATACTGTTAATCCGGATAACAGTATAGAAGTTTCCATTGGAATCATAAAGGATACATATAATATTGGTTGCGGCACTCTTCACAATTACATTCAATGTATCGACACACTGTGCAGAGATTAATGCTGGCGACCAAGATACCCAATCGATACGGTGTTCTATTAAATGAATTAACGTGGCTCCTATAAAACAAGATTTACGCCTGCGCAGCGCTATTCGTTATCGGGGCATAATATTTAATTCATAGCGATTCATCAAAACGTTCATAGCATTCATAGTTACGACGCGTTGCGCGTTCCTCGAACCGAGATTTATTTCTCAGCTACGCGGCCGAACACGCGCAGGGGACACTACTGAATGCGAATAATTAAAATCCAATAATTAGCATAATACAATTCGGGTATATTTAATGTGCCCCTGACGGTTCATTATGGAACCGTCAAACGTCGATATAAACATTTTATAACCTATCTAACGATTATAAATGTCTTTCTAGCATCGCCACCAATGTTATCGATGATTCCCGATAACCATTGAAGCCTGTCAACGATATTTCATAAAGAACTTTCGCAGCGATGCTTTTATTAATGACCTCAACCAACAATAGCTTTCGCGCAATTCTGTTTCGCCGTAATTTCGTAACGTACCAAACCAGTGAAGCCGTACCTTTCCTCTTCCAAGAAACTGTCGCGGTCTTCTTGCACTAAAAGTTTATATTTTCTGCGAAAAATCTTGATCCGAAGAACCAACGTGACTGTAAGAACACCCAAAATACAGGATCTTGGAGCGAGTTTGTATTATCTTGGCAAAAATGTGATACAATAAATTTGAAATGTCAACGAAGAGAAATGGGTGCACATGGGTTATTGGGACAAGGGTTGCAGATTCCGAACTTCCGGAACCACACTTCATTTTCCATTCGTCGAACTTTGGTGAAGCATCGGGGAAGGGTGAAAAGTCCATGAGCCCGGTGAAAGATGTTTCGTGTATTGAAATCGACAAGCAATAAATAACGAATGATAAGGCCGGCCAGAAAAAATAATATCGAAGCGGTGGAGCCGTAACGAAGGTGCAGCATCCATCGAGTATAAGCCAATCGATTATGAGGTGTCCTTGTAGGCCCTCGGTGGCGCTAGACCGACATGCTGGGGGCGCGTTCCTTTAATGATGTATTAGCGCCGTGTTTTGACACGAAAGAAGCGGCAACTGGTCGAGGTCGCATTCTTCTCCTTCCTTTTCCTTTGTCCTTTCGCCCGGCTTTGAAACCACGCGCGGCCTCTCGAGGCTACCACCGCCAAGCCCATAGAAACGTTTCAGTGAACCACTTAACGCCCTGAAACCCTTAACCTTCAATTAATCAATCTCGACGAAGACCGTTCGGCTGAGATTTTCTGGCTGCTCCAGTGGTAACGAGCTCTACGCGGTGGCATGAATCTCAATTTCAGTAGGTTTGCCAAAGGGACCTTTGAAGAATTGCTTCATTACCGTGGCTATATTCCATGCTAATACAATAATCTTCCTGCTGATACATTGCACGGGATTTATCAACTATTCTTTGGGGTGTCTTTAGAATTGATCTCTTTAGATTGATGGTTTACTGTCGGGCAAATTGTTGCCGCTTTTGCTGGTGTGTACATATATATTCGTTGGCGTTGTTTAGTAACAATGTGCCGTTACCCCGTTCTATTCATGATGGCGTAATTCGTGATGATAAATGGGAAAGCTGTAAAAACTGATTGCTCGCCGGTATTCATTTTTGATAAACAAATGATGAATTTTTGATATGTGTATACGGGATGCGTATACGTAGATATCTGTGGTATTTCGTTGCGGCATAATTTGATATTTCTGTTTTAGTTACCTTTTGAATTTTGTTATTGCGAAAAGCAAAAAGATGCAGAGCCTAGTAAGGTGCTGAACAAAATTGGCGCTTCTACTCCAGGAAGTTCGAAAAATTATTAATATAATCGTCGAATCAATATTTCAAGTATTCATAGTCTGTCCAACTGCTTTGGTAATGCTGAAATATTGACAGTAAGTATTGACTGTCTAAGGCTTTCTTGAAACTCATATGTCAGTTCAAGTTCGATAGGAATTGATTTGACACGAAAGGAACGACACACCCATTGAGCAGAACGGACAGTGAAAGGTAGAAAGTATCGAAAATTGAACACCATTCACATTTCTCTTTCCTGTTTTGACTACAATACATTAACCATTAATTGCGTAAAATGAGCAGCATATTGTCAAGAATATCGTTATCAATATTTTTTTTAAGCGTCCTGCAATATATAATAGATTCTTTAAGTGCATTGAGAAGTTGCTTTAGTTATCTTGACAATAAGTCAAGTAGTAGGCTCAACAAGGAGATATTAGACAACCAAATGAACACTAAAACAGAACCATCTCATACACGAACAGCGAAAATTTTACATAACTCCCCGAATCCAATCAACCTTATCCAATTATCCTTAGAGCATTACCAATTTCCAACGAATCGTTACAAAGTGCACACTCTCGCCACTTAAGCGTGCTGTAATTTGCCTGCAAAGAATAATATCGCATCGCACGTATCGCATCGTACGCGCATTACGCCGCGGGTAACAATAATTCACCCCAAAGCTGCGCGCAAGTAACGTCGTTCTCCAAGAAACGGGGTCGTCCCCAGATCTTCAGGTCGGCTCGTAAAGTAGATCCGAATTCCGTGGCTTCATTAGACACGAGGAGCACAGGTACGTGCAGACTTACGATCTCCGAACCGAGAAATCGGCGTACACGATTCTTATCGTTGAGCAGCATCTATAGTCCGATGCCGAAAATCGGACTCCGTGTATCTTTGTAGATTTGTAGAGGAAGGCGTCCTACGGTTTTCGGGGCCAGCCCCCAAAGAGCCACGTGAAAGAGTTTACGGGTTTCTCGAAGCACACCTAGAGAGCTTGGCCCGGGACAATAAACACACAGGGGCATTTATAACGAAAGAGGTCGGATGTGAGCATTTTATTTTTCTCCGTTCTTCCTCCGTGTCTCTCTTTTTCTCTACCACCCCCACAACCCCTCTCTCTCTCTATTTCTATCTCTGTCATTGGAGACGGGCTCGTCCTCGAAGTCGCTATCTTCGCGCGCATTAATCATGCTGAAAGGGTTGCCACGGGAATTGTCCTCCCTCCACGATGTGTGTCCCGTGTCCCGCGCAGTCCTGAAGCTACGGTTAGCCTGAAATTTGAAACTTAAGCCCCACTGAAAATCCTCGACACACTCCCGGCCTCGTTCATGAATTCTTCCTACTTTTTGCCGTCTCGTGTTCATCGTCCACCGTGTATCAAGCGAGTCGCGACAACGGCTTTGTCTCGGCTTTGTGCGAATGGAGATGCTTCGCGAGAGCAAACATAGGGGAAACATCTATGAAAGATTTGTAGAGCTGAGAACGTCGGGGAAGAATGACGACAGTGTAGCAATTTATAGGGAAACATGATGACATCGGTAGATATTGCTGAGGCTCGTTGCAATTTTATTTGGAAGTAACGGGAGAGGTTTTTCGATATTTCGAAAGTAAAGTTCAGCGGCTATATAAAGGTATGAAGAAATTAAGATACGTCTGCTGAAAGATATTGAGGTACTCTGTACAATAAAATGTAGCATGCACTGTGTATGATAATAAACTGTGAGGGTGTTCTAATAATAAATTTATTAGAATTTATTACGATACGTTAACCCCCTCCTAGCTTTTTCATCGCATAGGTACTCGACATATATATATCGAACATTTTAGAAATCCCATTTCGTTGAATAATTTTACACGCTATTTTGCAGTTGCATCTACCATTCCATAGCGCTCATGTGTTTCTTGTTTCCCATCGCTCATCGTGAATACAGTGTCCGACGCCTTTTTCTTATAATAAATGATTGAAAATCTTTCCAAACGTGAACATCAATCAGGATACAGAGGATTGTATAATACAAATTTCCGCCGGTTCTTCAGGTCCAAAGTGATGCTCAATTTTCTCTCGAGAACGGGACGCATTAAATGCACTTGTGAGAATAATTATTTTCGCTCCTGCTCTCGTTTCTCTCTCACCAACTGATCAGGGAAATGGATTTTTCCCAAACGTTTTCTTTGCATGCGTTGATCGGGAGGAAAGATTTGGCAAGGGAATCGTTTTCCAACCCATATCGCTCCACTTGGACCTTTTAGTTTAGTCACCGTCACATTTCCTCCATTCGAAACTCTATACCCATCCCGGCATTCCAAATTGAACCGCATTAGAAATGTTCCGCGTGACATTTTCTCAGATCCTCCGATTAGGGAATTCCAGAATCTATGGAGCTTATCTGGATCCATTTAATCTAAAACATCCAGTTCGAAATAGTTTCTATCCGTTCGATTCTAAGCTGGGAATTCTGTTCTGGGAAATGGCAAACTTTTCATTGACGATATTGGAGATTTCTGTGAAACATTGGAGAAAGTTCAAAGACAAAGAAGTGTTTAAAAATACTTCTCCCATTTAAGCATTTTGCAAGGAAACCTAAAGAAAATTTCGATTTAAATTGAGGTTTTAATTATCAGTTCTAAATACAACTTCATCGTTTAATTAATTGTACGAAAGAAAGGAATATAATTCCTCTCAGCTATTAATGCAAATATATCAATATTTAGAATATCATAAACAACAAATTTAACCGCCCCCAAACGATGCATGCAATTGCACCTTCCTTTTCCAATCAATAATCGGTGCAACGAATGTCTAAAAAATCACACGTTTCCAAATGTTGCATTAATATTCCAATTAGAAGACCACCCCGCGAACACTCGCCTCGCTCCGCCACGTTCTATCCAAATGCAAGCCTGCGCGTGCTAATGAGGAACAATCATTTCTCCAAAGTTCATCGCGGTTAAGTTTAATCTGATCGCCCTGCGGGACGTTGGCGATGCAGATCGACGAACCAACGCTTCCTGTTTGCTTTTGTTCGATCGTTCGAGATGGCCGGGAAAAATGCTGGTCTTCGAAGAAGTCGCCGTAAAGGTGTTTCATTGTGCCTCCCACGTGTTCTACGCCGCGCCGCTGTTTACACGATCATCCGTGGACAAGGTTATTGAATGGGGGCGAGGGATAATAAAAAGGGCTGGTTGTCGCGCGCCGGTCTCTTTCACGGAAAACCCTCCGAAATAGGGTGGCCCCGTTGGCCCACAGAAAGGGTTTCTGTCCCCGGGACGCATGAGACCCCACCACGATCCGTGAACGCCACACAGGTCGAGCCTCGAAATCAGATATTGTTCGGCCCTCGACTTCCTTTATGGCGTATGATGGATGCAAGTAATCGGTCACTCAGGTGAGTTTATAATACACCCTGCAGTTGCACTCGACTTATATACCATGACCACGGGTGGTTCGGTTTCCCGTGTGGTTTAAAGGGCCGTCTATTTTCCCGCCATCGACCGGAGAATATACGACGCATGTCCGCGGTTCATCCGGAATGTTTGAAAGAAGTGATTTTAATTGGCTATAATCTGTGGTATCGTGGGGGCCGCGCAGCGCCGCACGGTTACACGTATGCCTGCTTCGGGCATACGTTGGCTTTGATTTATTCTGGTTAATTTCTTCGTAAGTCAGCCGATAACTGTCAGACATTTCTTACACGCGTTGACGGCATCGGGATGAATAATGGGTCACGCAAGCGGCAAGCGCGGTGCCAATTTAGTATTTTGACCGCATTTTGATATGCTTAGATAGAGAACAGCAGGATTTTTTTTTAGAAACGTGTCAATTGTAACCGGGACACCTGTGGCATCTCTAATATCTGTACGATATTATGGTTCCAAGTTCCGTTTTCATCGGTGTCGTATAAGCGTTGACAATAGCAAGGTATTATAACTTTAAATAGATCAGGTAAAAAGTGTGCTTGCTTCACATTATTGTGAAGTAACATTATCTAAATAATACATCGTGTTAACATCTTATGCATCCATGCGGACAGAAGTTGCGATCATTTTAATAAGCGATGTACTTTCTACTTACTTTTCTTACATTGCTGGAAGACATTTAATTCGTGGCACGTCAAAATGTTCTGTGAACTGTAACATATACAGTCGATATAAGATACGAATTGGTAAACCATTATAAAAGCGACGTTCTTGCGCCCAGCTGTATCGTATCTATGTTCAGATCTAGCTTCATTTACATCAAACAATTATTCCTTTCGCAGCTAATAACACCTAGCCACAGAAAATGACCGTACAAAAAAAACTCGCGATAGTTTCATTTCAAAGGAGTGTCAAAATTGCTGGTTTTAAAATTACGGTGAAGCAGTATTTTTCGTGACGCAAACGTTACCGGCTTCCAGAAACGCCTAACTGTTCTAGCGGTTGAAAAGGGCAGAGGGGAGGGAGGGGCAAGGGAAATACACACGTATTCGATATTAGAAAAAGATTTCGATATTCGTGGAATCCGTGGCCGGAACCTTTGGTATTCGAGCCGTCATTCCCAAACTTTGGGATCCTGTATCGCACGAGGCAATCGTGGCGCAAAGAATTTTCGTTTTTATAATGACCATAATTAAGGCAGAACAACCATAAAGCAATATAAAACGATCGATGCGTGATCAGAACTATTAATGGCTTCATCTGGGAACCGGGAGAGCAGGCGCGTGAAAGAGAAATCCAAGGGGAGTAAATTATACAGTCAATCGTCGCTAATTACGGAATGTTCATAAAAAACGAAATTCACGCTCCGTCCAAATAACCCTAAAGCATGAACAGAAATTCCGACCGAGCGCTAAACTATGTGTATGTCATGATTTCCCTATGACACGTATGCCATAGATATATTATGTATAATCATGTACGTATTATGTGGAACGACACGTGGAAACAATTGCACAAGCGATTTAAATACTCACAGCTGGACGATATTTAGCTTTTCTTCCTTTTCTCCTGGAAATATTCGCCTCCTTCCGAGTAACCGTAATTACAGGGCCGTCCTATAGTTTCGATACTATTGAGTATGCAAATTGCCGCCTTACGCATCGATTTATGATTAAATATGCAAATTGTCACCTCGTACATCGAGAAGCGTTTACCCCGGGTATATACGCGCTTCACTTTCAGTCGAAACCCGCGTCACTTTTATGTAGGAAGATCGTAAAATGGGCGACGGCGAGACGGCCGAAGGTTTCGCGAATTTTCATTACTAAATATCCGTGGACCGAGCTATATTTTTCATTCGGCTGTATTAATTTGCTTTCCCGCGTTCCGCCGCTTGCCGCGGTAATGGCCGTTATTACGATAATCGTTTATTACACTTCGAAATAAAAGTCGCGGCCGGGGCACATTGTGTTACTCTCTCGCTTGTTAGAACCAATATCGTGTCGATACTGCCGCCGCGATTTCGAACCTGCATGCACAGGGTGTGCCTCGAATCGATCGTCGCACGTACAAATCCGGCGAAGATATTCAATTCGGCGGATGCATTTTCCATGAGTCGCGCGCGGTGGCAAGTTAACCGAGGATAATAAAGTTGATTCTTAAAGTGGCTCTCACGCTATTGATGTCAATGATAGATCGGCGTTGGCGATGTAAAGCGCTTTATATCCTTTTCGCGGTGGCAGTAAAGAACAGAGTGAGAAAAGTTTATGTTACGATTCTGTCTTTTACAGAATTTTGTTTGGCTCCTTTTTTTGCGCGATATGCGTTTTAGCTTAACGTTTCGATCGAACTGCTGGCACGTGTCGGCCCTCGATAAAATATCTCGCAATTCTACGGCGTTGTAAAGATAGTAGACGGTTCGTTTATGTTTCAGCAGTTCGCATAGTTATGTTGCAGTGTAGTAAATGGGAGATTAAACAAGTTAATATAATGTTCGTTTGGCCTTATAAATCATTGTAGACAATTTATTCTGTCGTGTGGTTGCCCCAAAAGTTTCTTTTGCCTTCTTACTAGACATTAACTGCAAACAATCTTACGAAGGCTAAAATATTTGTAAACGATGTGCGACACGGTCTTTTTCGCCAACCTCCTTGATCCGTCCGGAAGCATCATGTCCTGTTTTAACATTGTTTTTTATCTTGTTGCGAAATATTGATCAACATAATTTTTATCTCATTTAAAGAGTTGAATTTTTTATAACAAATAGAACTTTTTAAAGAAATAAGTAAGTAATAATCAGAAAGGCATGATTGGACGGGAACGGGGGGGGGGGGGGATAGAATATTCCAAATCAGATCCAAATGCCATCCCTGATTTTCCATCTTTCGATACACGCAGAACGTCACTGATGTGAGGATATCGATTCAAACAACATTATACATACTATTGGAAAGCCAGAAAACAACTGCGAATGCCCTAACATCAACGAAAATGTATCAGTCAGTGTGTTTGACTAAACGTTGCCCAATAAAACCGAGCAGTCAAACATCGAAAGAAACTTTTGGGACAACCTAATGTATTAATGTCTTTCAATGAAATTATTGCGCTGTTGTAATAGAAAGGATCGTAACTAAAAGTACTTCTCAAATTATTTATACTTGACCTCGCTTGAAAATTTTCTTTAACCGTAACGAAAGCGTCTCAAATTAAAATATCGTACCTAGTAAAGAATAATTGCCCATACCAGCGCGGGCAGTAATTAGGTTAATTTACTTTTGCATATACCAATTCTATCAAGCGAATGCCAAAGAGTACAACGCCTACAATCATATAGATAGGAAACAATAGATTATTATCCGGTACAGTCTACGTCTATAAAACTTTGTTAATACACAGTAGTTGGAAAAAGAAAAGGTGCTTCACTGTAAAGCATTTGACGAGAGAGAGATTACACAAGAGAAAGCTTCTGTATTGCAACGGAAAATAATTACTTTGTCCACTGAAACTTTGCGCCTATACCGTAATTTCTTAGAGCGATAACATCAGGGGACGAAGAAGTCCAAGAATTATATTATTCACGAATACATATGTATTCCTAACGCGAGAAGACAAATTATGTGCGGCACACGTATAATTATACGCAGATCTATGGGAATTAAACCTGTCAATAGCAACCCTTTCGTATCCCAATCACTTCATTCTACTCACATATATACTTACACATTGCGCAATCAAATAATTGACAAATCAAAGATCAGGCACGATTAACAGACCCCGCTACGAAACATTGAATTCCACATACATAAGTCAAATCTACCAATCTCACAGGATACACCTCGTGTAATAAAAAATAGATCCATCGCAATCACGTAAAAGGAGACAAAAATATAACGGCCCACTTCCTATTCCTACCAACCATCCCGATTCCTCGTAGAGAGATCATGCTCAGCAAATATTTTCTTCCCACCTAAAAAATACAAAAAAAAAACTGCGGCCAATTAATTACACCTATGGCTTAATCCCATCCGCCCTACAGGGTAACCCCCGAGTAACAAATAGAAGGCCCCTCGTAATGACTCATGAAAAAGATCGGGGACGCCTTGTTAATTGCAAGTTTTGCATAGGCTAATCCGGACAATCTGATAGGATACACCGTGTATAGCATAACAAAGAGGGGTCGCACGTTGCCGTATAAAAACGGGTACGTCCGAAATACGCGGGGAGCAGCCCACGGGCTGGAATTATGCTTCGATTATTCGTGTCTGCCGGTGGATGAGGGAGAAGGAGCCGCAGGTGGGAGGCATAGTCTGGCTAAGCAGCTTCGCACAAGTCGCCCACCCTCTTTGCACGTGATCCATGCCGCTCTTCCCTTGCCGTTCTCTTATTTTACCCGCGAGGTTCTCCTTTTTTCCCGCCCTGTCCTTTTCGTCGTTTTCTTCGTACCCCCTTATCCTTAGTCTGTGGCGGTCCTCTCGCCTATAAGCCGCACGACGACAGCGTCGTGTCTTCGGCCGAAAATCAGGGATGCGATAAGCAAACACTCTTCAGCGCCGCTCTATTATTAAACTATAAAATCCACCGATCCCAGTGGCGCAGAATGTCCCTTGGGTCCCGCGGTTCGAGTTTCGAGGATCGATCGATGGGGGCACGACGTCGCGCCCCGCAGCCTTCTTAATTGAGACGTTCGTGGCGGCGATCAACGCGTAAACGTTAATGACACGGAATTCGTCGGTGATGTTGCGACTTCTTTTGCAGGGATTTAGAAACTAGGCGGGACGAATGTTTTCGAAATAGAGCGACTTGAATCAGGTTGTACCTTGACCTCGGTGGACGGATTTCACGAGAACCATTTTCGTCCCCATTTTGCGCAAATACGTTTAGGCGAATTGGTGCGTGTCCGCAGAGACGTACATGCTAAAGTTGATCGCTGTTGCGCGAAGTAAAATGTTGGGATTCAATTTCGCTTCGTTGTTTTCGACGACAAAGAATAAACGATACCTAACACGATTGTATTGCAAGGTTGAGAACACGCGTACAAGTCGGTCAATTCTGTAGAACGAAAGGCGAACCGATGCGCGGTGCGAAACTAACGACGCATGAAAATTAAGAATTGCCCGCGATTAAAGCATAACAAATGCCACGCCATTGGCCCGCCTGGTTCTTTCGTAGCTCATCCTTTTGCCGGTGTAGCCTGGTCACGCCCTTGTTCAAACGTCGGTGCCCCTAAAGATGATTATAACATCATTCCAGCCGAAAATCTACAGTCTACGGGCTCGTTATACCGCATAGAGCAATGATCCCCTCCAATTAAATCGCCGTGAGGCCGATAAAACCGATTAGCCGTCGGGGCAAGTGTAGCAAGATATTCGGTGAAAAGTACCAACTCATCGAATCTTATTAACTTTGCGAGATTGCTCTATCTGGGACGCAAATTCGGCCAGCAGACACGATTACAACTTGCCTCTGTAACTACATCGTACATATTGTCCATTTCTATTGGCAACGAAGAACAATCCACGCGCGTAAACAGTTTTCGCGACGATTGTTTGACCAGCGTTACTCTATCGCCGTTAAACGAACAGGTTCGAATGTTAAGCATTTCCACGACAGCAATCTACCTGGCATCCGTATCGCAATAAAAGATATAGAAGGAATGACATCCGTCTTACCTGTGTTAGAATGGCGTGCCGGCTCCGTTGGGTATTCCGGAACAACGGTTGCAACTGGTCTAGAATAAATTTTCATTGCTACCACCGGTAAATTACGAGTTACGAACCTTACGGTCAGCCTGGGGACTATCATTGACCGGCTCCGTTGCTGTATATACGCGTTGTGCTTTCACTGAAAATTGGCATAGAATTGCAGGTAGTAAAACTCGTGAGTGGGAAATCTGGTCTGTTGTAAAACGACCGTGGTAACCGATCCCTGGCGCAGGCCGGCAATTTTACACGCTGCTAAACAAACAGATAACAGTATCTATCCGCTCCTTCAGCAACCACTCGATGGCCTGCAACGACACTTGCCCCTGCTGTTTTACAGTCACGAAATTCCTGTTAACCACTTAATCCGGGAGGCCGAAAACCGTTTGTAAATTGTGTATAGATACAACAAGTGAGCTTGAAGTGGATCGTTTGTTGGAAGTTGAACGAGGGGGTGCCTCGGCTATGTACCGTGTATATGTGTATGTATATAAGTGTGAATGGAAAAGGTCGATTTTTAGTGCGATAGGGATGGAATAGTGGAGATTTTTATGGAGGTGCAATTTCGTATGGGGAAGTATGGTTTTTATATAATATTCTAATGGAAACACTATCGTATATCAGTTGTGGCCGAACGGATTTAATTATTTATTGGAGGACAGTATTGCATATGGTTGTTGTCGCTGGAACGTAATTTGGAATTACACTTTCTTGTTTTGATTATACATTTTTTATATAGCATTAGTACAATGTGTGAATATGTTTTATTCGTTTATTAATCAGAATGCTTAAATTCTTATAACATTAGGCGTTTAATTGATATTTCTTTTCTATTACTTGATTTTACTTACTAGAAATTGTACCTCCAAAAAATGTATTATTCTATATTTTGGTGCGCAATATTTGCGCATGCATATATAAATGAATATATTTTATATATTTTATTTTTGGCGAAAATGTTTTAATAAATTAATATCATAAAAAATAGAATTAGTGTATATTGTAACTTTGATTTCAATATAGCAACGCCCGGCTAGCTCAGTCGGTAGAGCATGAGACTCTTAATCTCAGGGTCGTGGGTTCGAGCCCCACGTTGGGCGATTTTTTTTTCCACCAATTCATCATTGTTGCAATGCATTCATAATATATTTTTCAAGTTAATTAATACATAGATGGCGGAACAATTTGAACGAACATTGAAATGCTGTACACTTCAACTTCCTCAGCTGTATAAAATAGTGTTCGACTATAATTATTCAATTATTTGATAAATTGTAGACGGCAGTCATGACGAATAAAATGTATTAAAAGTGAAATACTCTATTTCAAAGATGCATCGATATTTTTCAATCATTTATGCTAGATACATACAAGTTCAAGATTTTATTCTTACATCGGGGTAGGTACGGTTGCTTCAAAAATAGTTTTCATTCTATTTCGGCTTCAATATTCTGCTTAATCTAACGCGGGGTAGACTGGCATACTCCGAGCGACCAAAGCTAAAAATAAACTCCAAAGTATGAGCGTAATCGCTTAAAATTTATTTCATTGCTGCTTGGTAAAAATTTCTAGTCAGACAATTCTAAACTTGATTCATTTCGTAATTGGACTAGAATGCTACGGATGAACGTATTATTATTCAGCGCATTAAAAGTTAATTAATATTACAGAATAATTGAAAGTTGGCACAGCCAAACGTTATCTAATGTTGGCGTGAAGTATGACTTTTTTTTATTCGTATCCGTATGGCAATTAGTTCATGCTACTATTCTAATTAGATATGGACTGCATACACAATTATATAATTGTATATAATTAGGAAACACCCTAAGCGCGAAAGTTCAGTGGAGATTGGATAGTGTCTGTCCTCGAATGGGGAAAAATTAAGATTAATTACTAGACGCTAGACCAGTAGTGTCTGTCCAAAGGAAGGGAAAACGTTTATTCAAGATGAAAGTAATTATACGTGAATGTTCCGCCAGACTGACAAGCGCCATTAGTCAAAGCGATAATAAAATCACTTCTCCCGAATAATCATTGACTAGTCAATTATTCAGAATTTCATATTCACCATATTATTTAATTGTGTTTTAGATTTTATTGTTGTTAGAATAAGAGAACGTCGCGTTACTAGGATGTGAAAGTCAATATTCTTTAATACACTTTAGTTTGAAAAGAAACACTTTCATTCAAAATAGAATCGCATGCCACATAGCTTACGTAATAAAGAAATCAAGTTTTCTCATGTAACATTTCGCCATTATAATCTTATTTTCATTCAAAAGAAATGGTGGTTACAATTTTATTAACGCGACATGCAGTTTGTATGTCATTGTTTTATCAAACGAACATATAGAAATGTATGGAAACTCATCGTTTTCAAGCAAATTTCCATCGTTACGTTAAGTAGTTTCTTAATACCCCAATTGTCGATACCGGATCTAAATTATAGATCTACTTTTTACTTTACCCCTTTACTTTTAATTGCCATTCTGTTTCACCGTCAAGGAGATGAAAATCACTCCAATCACTTCAAAATCTTAATGCTCAAAGCTACTTCTCACAGAATTGTCCAATTACACTTAATGCCTTCGGGTTTATATTCATTGACCCCCACAATTTCAACCTAACCCTAGAATCCTCCATCGCAAGACCAAATTAACTCTGCCACAAAAAAATGTCCAAATAATCCAAGAATATGGTCAAGGATGTAAAACGAACCGTGGGTGCATGTTTTTATCAAAAATTTAGATTTTAAACCTGCCACAAATTTATGTTAAAAAGGGACACTGAATGTATGGTTCTTTGCCCTTCGGCTTCTTTTCTTTTCTTTTCCAATAGCCTTATTTCACGCAATTGCTGCCCCTCGCCCTTGATTTGGCACAAAACGATGCTTCTAATGAAGAACAGCTTGCTATTCAGCGCGAATGAAAGTAGTTATGCGCAAAAAGTTGTTGAACGCCGTCCGGTTTGATACATTTAAGTCGGTGCTAAAGATAAGATCGAAGCGCCTGACCGATCACCGAGCAGATTGCCCTCGATCACTCTCTCCTTTTCCCATCTGCTCGTCATATTATTTTATTGGCCCCGTCTACTTCTTTTGCCACCCTCTGATAGCCCTACGCGAGCTACGTCGCCAGGTTTTGCGCCTTTTAACCGCCATTGAAGTCGTTTAAGTGAGTTTTATTGAATCGATAGCCGGGATAACATTATAATAGTGTAATAATTATCGTAGCGGGTACTTGTTTCAGTTTCTTTGCTTTTAACTGGATGTTGATCAATTCTTTTGTTATCTTCGCAATGGAAGCAGGTAATTGGTTTTTGTTGTTGTTGTTATTATTTCGTCACGGGGTAAAATTTGCATATAATTGATGTATTATAAGGTTCTGTGTAAATCTTTGTCACGGGTGAAATTCGGGTGATTTCTTGTGTACATACGTGCCTGTATGGAAGTTGACAGGGGGAAGATGAATTATATGTCGTACAGTTTTGTATCAAAAAGTGGGTCGCAGATAGCCTTGAAAAGTTAACACGAAATGTCGATGCGAATGGTATTTTCTATCAAACAATTAAATTAATAAGAACCTTTTTATATACAGTATTTAACAGAAAAATAAAATAATAGGAAAGTCAGCGATTTTGTAATTTCAGATACAAAGAAATGGCAGACTGTATAATCAAAACCTTTAAATATTGAAATCGATATAAATCTCGATCGACTATCAACGACCTGGGCACAACAATTCGACTGGTTTCGGTGTGGCTATATTTCACAAGCCTTCGTTGATTGTGAGATTTCGCCAACTTCGCCCCTTTTCTTCTTTTTAATAATTCGCAGACGCGTGGGTTTCGAGCTGCTAGAAATGGGTGGAGAGAATTCGTTTGCAATTTATGAATCGACGCCCGCTTATCGGCTTTCGAGGCAATAATTACGTGAATTGAAATTTCTTAATAATAGAGCAGGCCAATGATTTCTCCCGTGACGTTCAGTTACATAGTATTCGCTGATTTAATAATGCCGTTAAGACGGACTCCATCGAACGTGCATCGACTTATCTCGGAAGCTAGGCCAATATGTATTTACGCCCACTTATTGAATTTTCCATTGGTTCGTATTTATACGTCTGGCCCGTGTTGAGTGGTCATGCGGAATTAAATATTCGCCATACGTATTATAAATTGCGCGTGTTTAATCACTCATAGCATGAGTTTAACGTCTAATAGCGGCGATCGTTGTTCTTTTATTTGCAACGCGGTCCTTGTTGGTGTTTTCGCTACTTCAATTTTCTCGAGGATTTGCTCGTACGAGTTGCAGAATTTCATGACTCGTTGAACACGAATGGGATTGCGACGAAAAATTCGAGGTAACGTGCAAAGATGTATATTTATTACGTTGCTAGATGTTCTTTCCTTCGAGTTTTTATTCATTGTTCAGGTAATTTTGTGAAACCATTTAGTCATTTTGCCTGCCATTACAAGATATAATAACCCGCAGAAAATCAATTAGCGAATGTTTTATTATAGTTTACAGTAACTTGGTGCGCAGAAAAATTTGCGTCCGAGGGAAATGTAATTAGCAGAAATATAAAATCTTCGCGTTTTGAACAACAAAATGGGCAGGCGTGTCAAAAAATATATGCAATTTTTTAGAGCCTCTTAAAAGGATTCACATTGCCTTCTAAATATTTGCTTCCGCAATAAAAATCCTCTTTTTTATTTATTCCGCACACGGAAGATTTTTTTTTTTAATAAAAACCGACTTTAATCATTGTACAGATCTACTTCCTAACTACCCCCTCGGATTGAAACCTTTATAGAAACTTTGCACACTTGTGCTATTTTCAACGTTTGAATAAAACAATCGGAAGTCGTGTTCTCGCGAGTGAAAGTGTAACGACGACTATCAACAACGGATGTT
Organism: Nomada goodeniana; assembly: GCA_963969485.1. Classification (NCBI taxonomy): domain Eukaryota; kingdom Metazoa; phylum Arthropoda; class Insecta; order Hymenoptera; family Apidae; genus Nomada; species Nomada goodeniana. The sequence continues at coordinate 15,030,734 of OZ018300.1, read as the reverse complement.
CATGCGGATAATTGATACGTCAGCACTGAATTGGAGTATCATTAGTGGTTTACGAACGTTTCATTTCGTTTTGTACGCTTGCCTTAAATATCTGCGACATGCGCGCTTAATCCGAGCGTTTCTATAGGTCATGACGTTAATTTGACTGAAATTGCCACGTGTAAAACGATAATGAATGTACGCGAGGATACCACGATCGAATTAATAGTTTGCTGAATTGCAGCCCATGCTATACCCAGTTACGCATACTTACATACGTTTCGCATGATCATTTCGAACCGCTTCTATTACGGCGAACAGATGAACATGTTTTAATGCTCCATCAACATTCATGAAATATTAAAACATATTAAAGACGTTAGAGTCAAAGTCGCCGCTATTAAACAAAAGTAGAGGAGACGCGTAAAGTTTATAAACATTTAATCTTTCAAATTAATATTCGCTTAAATTCTTCCACTGGAACTGTATTAAATTTTATCGGGAGATCCCGTATATTCTAAACACTGCACTGCTTGCAATCAGAGAAAGAGAGTTGAACAAATGCCTTGAAAATTTCTCTTTCTTGACGGCAAGAATGAAAAATATTCTTTCATGTCGCCACTAACATACAAAATACCCTCGTACATTACTGATGATTAATGGAATAAACCATATGAAAAGAACAAGGTAACCATCGCGTCCTCGAGAAAGTCTTAAAGAGGACGCTTTTCAACTCTTTTCGAATACAGCGGATACAACTTTTCTGCACAATTCCGAGCATAACAGTTCAAAGTCACTTCGAACGTCGCGTTCACTAACTTGACAATCACTTCCCCAGTTCCACGGTGGCTAATGAAGCAACGTAAAAATATGAATCACCGTGGCGCCTTCTAATCTTCGACGCGCATAATGTACCCTTTTGGCGTTTATCACGGCGCGTCGCGACGCAGCCGTATCCATTTCGTCATTTTTCCAGCCCGTCAACGCTGGAATCCTTTCGAATTTACGAGGCTCGTGGTAAGTGCGCTTTAAGTGACTCCGGTTCGATGGTCCTGTCCGAACAATCGGCCAGAATTTAAAGTTTCCCGTGGTCAGATGACAGCGGGGACCGGTGTATATATGTACTTTTCTTTTCGAAAATATATCCACCGGTTCGAACGTCGAACGAAAAAATCCCGAGAAAACTGTGGAACTACTATCGGCTATCTTTCGGAGCAACTACGAGATGTTCGACAACGGTGGATATTTGACGCGCCTCGTAAAAGTCGAAGGCTTTAGGTATGTCGCGAGACGATCATCTATGAATGGTATCTTCCTTTTATCTATACACGCCGTGGAAGCCGTTTGTATGCCGTTCCACCGGATGAGATAGTTTTCTTCGAAAAAGCCGCTATTAAGGGCCTTCGAAACGTATATGGTATATGTATATCCGATGCGCGATCCTTTTGTCGTTTATTTTCTTCTCCTTTTGTCTGTTTGTTTTCTATGCCTTCTATTCTTTTTATTTATTTTTTTTTCTATTCTTTTTTAGGGGTGTGGGAGCGTCATATACATTATTAGGGTGTAGTTCTTGGCTGTTGGTTCTGGGTGTATATGCATTGCATAGTTGTCTGGGGTTGGTATGGCTTAAGGTGTTGTCAAAGTTGAGCCCCGCGGGTGTATGTAGGTGGATTCCGAGATGGGGGAGTATATAGTGGAATTACTAGATGCTTGGTTTGTGCTAAAACGTGTTATCTTGGATAGCTGTCTGGTTTCGCTAAGTATCTCCGCGCGCCTATGATAACCACGTTGCAATTGGCCGTGTGACGCAATAATTTATCGCGAGTTACTTTAGGATAGACTCGTGCGGGAAGAGTTCGTTGCCTGAATACGGGCTACACATATTGTTGCTCGTTGTGCTCGCAAGCTTTATTGCTGGTAATTACAGTACGTAGGATAATTATGCAACTTTAGGTCCTGAGTAAATAAAACATTCGGTGGGAGGTATATTTCTCGACGGTAGTTTTATTTTCTAATCAAATCATTCTCGGCTGAAAATTGTGGACAAAGTTTGGAAAGTAAAACCGGCGCATTAAAACGAAACCAAGTTTAGCGATACTATGAAATAATTTATATTAACGCAAAAAAGTGGTCAATATTGAAAAAAATTAGTTTCGTGACAAATCACAAAACAATTTTGTCGCACAAAGTTTCTAACAATGCAATTGTCTGATAAAAGAGTCTACATAGAAAACCAATTAAAAAGATTTCTTCCACTTGCGCGGCCTTTGAAAGTGTGCCGAAAAAGCGGACCACAGTGTAGAAATGGAAAAGCCCGACCATCGAAACATTTATAAATTAACAGATCAAGCGTGCGAAACCAACGATCTAGATAATCCCGGCGGACCCACGGAATGGCCAAACATCGCCACGGCTGCTTATCCTGCGTATTCCCTTTTCCACCGTTTCGCGAAATTCCCCGAAAAACGGGCCCAACAAAATCATTGCAACCAAAGTGGCGTCCCGTTGGGTCAACACGGTGTTTGCAAACTGTGGCCTCCGGTTGTCACGGGTGTTTCCCTAATAAAGCAGAAAAACCGATGTGACGGAAGGCGGAAACGTTTCTCCGGAGGCACTCAAGTAACGACCTTGGTACTGTTTACAGGTACGCACAGCTGACCTCGATAGGGCTTTCGCTCGTGTCTAAGGCAGAATGAAAAGGAAAAGAAGAAGTCGAGGAAAACGAGAACTCATGCGAGTCGCGGCTGATCGTGGTGCCCCACGTTCGCGAAGTGCGACTTGAAGCAGGGGAGCAAGAGTGAGGGAGAGGGGAGGGGGAGAGAGCGCCGCAACCAGCAGTCCAACTGGAAAAACGAAGAGGCGAATAAACGTGTCGAGCGAGGAACGGGGATAATAACGAGGGTAAATGATAGAACGGGATGAAATTTCGTTAAACGGAAAAGGAAACGAAAGAAGGTTGAATGGTTCTCGGATTTAAGGTGAACGGGGCAACATATGGGAACCAAAGGACGCAGAAATTCGGTGAAGGATCGAGTGACGAAGAAAAGAAGGAAACGGATCCGGCAAGGAAGGTGAAGCAGTGGAATGGTGACGGCGTCGCGTGTACAGTAGGCGATTCCTGGACGATTTATCTTGCCAGGTCCGCAGGTGTTCGTGTGCATCCTTCGCGGCCTTGTTAACGTGCTTCCCTTTTCCCTGGCCCACCGTCGCTATTCTTTTATCTATCGTTCAGCGTCGACCTCGTTTGCGGCCACGGTCGGGAAAATAATAGGAGGACCATGGTTTTGGGGTAGATGAAGAAGCAGAGGTTCAGTTTCTGGGAGAAAGAAGAGACACAGAAGGGAGGGCGAAAGACGGACCATTGAAAAAGGGAGCGAAACAGTACTCGGTGGTAGCTCGGGGAGGAAAATTCATAGACTAGCTAACGAGCAACGAATAGGAAGGACGAAGGAAGCGAGTAAGAAACCGAAGAAGCTAAATTCTTAGGTGTTACAAGAAAAGGAGCAGGACGCCGAGAAGGAAAGTAGAGAAAGGTGCAAAGATAGCGGAGTAAAAAGGAAGAAGCGGAGTGAAGAAGAAGACGGTGGAAAGAAGCAGCGTAGGTAGGCACAGACAGGTAGAGAGCTTAAGAGAGAGATAGTAGGCGAAGAAAGAGGGAGAAAGAGGAAGAAAGGAAGGAGAAAGGAATCGAAGGGAAAAAGAGAGATAAAGAGAGGAGGGCAGTCGGTTGCGAGAAAGGGAAAGAGTGAGAGCAAGCGAGCGCGGGAGGGGTTAGAAGGAAGGAGAGAAAGAGAGATAAGAGAAGCGGTTTAAGGAGGGTGGGGAGCGGCGCGAAAGAAGAGAGGGAGAAGAAGAGGCGCGTGGTGGTCGTGGTGGCGAGGTAGTGGACGAGAGCGAGCGAGCATCCAGATCTGTCGCGTGCTGCGTCGCTCTGGGATGGGACGGAATCGGGACGACACGGTACGAAGCGGAACGGGACGAGACGAGACGAAACGAAACGGGACGAAACGGGACGACGGCTACGGCTACATACAACTACGAGAACGGGATGGGATGGATGCTGCGGGACCGTGTGAGTAGCAAGCCGAGTCGAACCCCGCGCGCTGGTATTGGTTTCACTCTCGGCTGCTGCCGGCCCGTGTGCTGGTGTGTCGATCTCTCTACGAGAGCGAACCGAGGAGCGTGCCCGAACCGAGCCGGAGAAGAGAACCGCGGCACTCGTTCAGTAGTTTCTCGGACGCCGCACCGGCACCATCCGACCTACCAGATAACCCCGACGACTTGCCGGACTACCCCCCAATCTCCTAACAATAACGACACGCAGCACGATATCGCGCGACACATACACCGTATCGTAGAATTCGACGCGCGGTGTATCACCTGACCGCGGAGATACACCTTCCCGTTTCGATCGTTCAGCAAATCTGCCAGCGTAGCCGAACCGCCGTCAATCGTCGTTGAGATATCACGGTGGTGGAGAAATCGAGAAGCACCACGAGGCGACCCTCCGCTACCAAGGATTGCATTTGTATCAGCGAGCCGCGGTCGCGTGGTATCCTCCAAGGATACGTTGGCTTTTCCGGTTCGCCACTTTACGCTCGTACGCCACCGGTGGTGTGCCCCCAAGTCCAGTGTCACACGCACGGAGGTCGTTAGCTGTTTGTCTTTCTCTCTCGTTCGCCCGTGTCCCGCTTCGCCGATTGTTTATCAGCAGGTACCAAAGGAAGGACCGCGGTGGATAGCGAGTCCCGCCAGGTGTTTTTCTCGCGGTGTGACAAACGTGTGTGCCGTGGCGAACGCTTTGCACGTACCGGCTACCGCGGCGTGCACGAGCCAACAGTCGCGAACGTAATTACGCGTTGCTCCGATTCCGTAGAGTGGTGAGAAGATACCCGAGTGGTATCACAGTGGCAGTGCTGGTGTGGTTCACTTCCCGCGGTGTGCATTTCGCGGAAAGAAGTACGCGCGTGATTACCTACGACCCTTGGCGACTCCGGAAGGATACGTTCTCCCACGGCCTGCAGGGGTGAAGGGCAGCCAGTGAAACAGAAACGGTGATATATAGACAAAGACGGGAAGGAAGAGGAGGCGGAGGAGGTGGCGGTGGTGCTTCGAAGACAGGGAGAAGGAAAGAAAGAGGGAAACCCGTTAAGGCGGTACGAGTAACGTGTCGGTGGAAGTTCTTGCGATTGATAGAGGGACTAAGAGAGAGGGACAGAGAGCGAGGTCGACGAAGGTAATCGGTAGCATCAACCTGTGCGCTTCAGCAAAACCGATTAAAGGCGAGCAAACGACGATCCTTTGGACTCCTTTGTCATTGGCTCACCGTCGCCTAGACCCTTCCGTTTGGTTATCGGCTGCTCGACCGATCTTCAGCCAGGATCATTCGCAGTGTAACGAGTACCCTCGGCGATATATCGAGTGTAGGAAGCCCCGACGATACTGTCGATCGTTTGCATTCAGGATCCACCACCGCACGTCGCCTCGATGCTACCACGTAAACCAATTCCGTGGTTTCCTATCTTCGCCAACAAACCGTTCTGACTGGCGTGCGTCGATCTGGTACGCGCTGACGAGACCCACCGCCGTCTATCGATCGGCTGGTCGTCGATTCGTCCGTCGGGGATCCAGTGTTGGCCGCGCTAGAACCGCTGGCAGAACGGCGGCCCGTAATAATGCGAGAGTATCGAGAACGCGGTACACGGGCGATAACGGCGGACCAGCTGCTGCATCCTCAGTGTTCAGCGAGAATCTTGTCCCAGATGAGCCTGTGTCCGGGGCGAAAGTAACCGAGGATGAAGTGGACTTCCATCGTAGAACTTTGGATCAATCGAATCGTGCGCCGTGACTTTCGTCCATTCGGTCGAGTAACGACGATCGCGACTACGACGGCAATACCGAACGAGTAGAAATTCGAGCATATAACTATATATACATAGATACACACACAGGAGGAGCAGTGGGAAAAAAGAAGGAGTAGAAGAAGAAGAAGGTAAAAAGCGGCGTGCGAAAAGGCGACACGAGAAAAGGGAAAGTGGAAGAGATATTACGATAAAAGAGTGAAGGAAGTGGCGTGTAGATAAGGAGGAGGGCTCGGAGAGGAGTGTGGATGAGACCGTCATGCCCGCTGAGATCGACACGGGCGGGCCAAGGGTGCTGCACTGTGATTACCGTGCCGACTGCCCGATACCAATCGTAGCTTCCACCGAGTCTTCCTTGGGCCGCGAGAATAGAGTTGTTGGAACGTCCATCGCGAGACGACTTTCGCGAAACGATAGGAAGGGGTCAACCGATGACAGAACCCTGAGATCCCGGCGTTGGCCAGGTTTCTTCTCTCGTCGAGCCGGAGGAACGTCCACCCGCTCCGTGTTTAGAGGATCCCGTCGTAACGAGGCGTGTATCGCGTCGAGCCACGTTCCTATTCGCCAACAACGGGATGAAGCGTCGCCGTTGCGAGCGATTCGAAGCGAGGAATTGGATTGTCGCGAGACCGTTTCCCGTCCGGAGCAACCGGAATCGCGGCTACACGACACGATCGCCGATCAGTGGTCCGTGGACCGGGACGCGGCGATAACACGAAAACGTTCGGGACGAGGCGAGCACGCGTTGGACTGCGAAACGAGCCGAACAATCCAGACGACAATTCCCACGGCTCAGTCGGGGAAATACGAAAACGACCCGCGCCATGGTTATCCCGGGCACCAAGAGGGAAGCTGGTGCTCGGATCGTTGCGATCTGTCGACGACCGCTCGGAACTGGCCGCGTTTTCGCATCACGGACCGTGTCCGAATAGGGAAAGCAGCATGGTTCTCTAGTCAGTCGAGCCACCCCTCGAGATCGGATCGGACGACATACGAGAAGCTCGTCCCAGATGCGAGCCCGCTTTCGTCCTTGACCGACGAAACGTGGAAGGAAGTGGACGCGACGAATTCCTGGAGCAGCGTGTCCCGCGTCGCCAAGGTCGAGTCGTACAGCGATCGGCAGCAGACCGACTTCCCTTCGTTTAATCGCGACGAGTCCTTGAAGAGGAGGAGTAACCGTGGAACGAGGAAGAAGAAACGCGAGTGCGCCAACAACCGTTCCACGTACATTCAGTTAGCCTTGCTTCTGCTTCTCGTCGCGTTCGGACAGTGCGGACTTCGTAAATCGAGTGCGCTTAACTATAGTGTGAAACCGAGTACGACCAGGCTGAGTGTGTTGGCGATTGGCACGGTTATCAGTGCAGTGAGTGCCGCGCCGGTTGATTTAATGGGTGACGCCGGCGTGAGGGCAGAACGGTCAGCCAATTTGTCGCACATCACTGGCGCTTCCAGGAAAATCCAGATGTACATCAAGAATCGGCATTTGCAGATCCTGCCGGACGGCACGGTGAACGGCTCCAACGACGACACGTCGGATTACAGTGAGTACAGTGTGATTCACGTTTTCTAATATGCCTGTACAAATCGTCCGTCGATACCTCGCGCGTCGCTCGGATACCGGAAACGTTTCATCGTTCGTTGCACACTTTTATTTGGATTCGTTTTGTGTCGCGCATACGGCGGTGGCGGAGGCGAACGGTTTTCTGAAATTGATACTGTGTCGGGGTTAGAGGGTTGATCGTAAACGCCAGCTGGTACGATTCCAATGGTTCGCCGGTGGAGGGCTGGTCTGATTGCGTCGCCAGCGCTGACGTCAGGAAGCTTTTCATTTGCATTTTCAGTGTTAGAACGGATCGTTACGTCTGAACTGGGATTACCGTTTCCTGATTGTGCACGATCGCCGCGAAGCGAGTGCAAGGCGCTTTGAGTACAATTATAGGTCAAAGGTTGCTCGCGTTGGTACTGATGGACGTTTTTACTTGAACGCGTAGATAAGAGGTGCGCCCTACGAAAATTTCGACAGGCATTGCGAATTTTGTTCGCACAAATCTGGGGTCGAATATGATTGGTAGCAATGTTTCCGGGATGAGTAATATGTAGTATGGAAATCCATAACCAATATTTCGCCGATTTTTTTTTTTTATATTTTAATACATGGGTATGCCTTGAAATATTAAGACGTGTATACTTTTACCTAATTGCTTTAATCGTAAGTTTGGTTAATGGCATAACTGCGACAAAAAATTTCACAATTCCAGGGAAAAAAATGAATCGTCACTTTTCGCTCGGAATAATTTTCTCTGTCTCAATGTCGTCTTTCGTTCAATACTCCGGTGAATTACTTAGATACGGTGTGCAGATTTATTCGATTTCGCGCAGTCCAACGTGCTGTGCCCGGTGACGTTGACCTTATTTCGAGATTCCATTAGAGCGATTCCAGATTCCATTCAGTAATCCCGATTGTGCGCTCCAAACGAATCGAATCGTGGAATTCCGATGTTGCTGCGAACGATAAGCCCGCCAACAAAGTAGGACGATTACGTATTTTTTTTATCGTAGGGCTTTTAGCGGAATATTTCTGTGCGAAATTTGAAAATTAAAGTGCAGATAAATTATCTTGTTCAATTCCGAATAGCAGGCCTTACATATTTGTGTAGTAGGAACGCAACGTAAATGCATCGCGCCTATCTTCTATAGCTATTGAACATTTCATATTTGCAATAATACTATTCACGATAATCATTGCATTAGAAAATCGTTGTCAGCAATTACATAAATTGCAGCTAGCTGTAATACAGAATCAGTTGATACAAAAATTGATGTGAAATATTCCAGCCCGTGCATATTGTATTATCTAACTGCGTATTGAGGTGATTAAAAAATTCCAGTCGACGTGCGATGAAAATTTCCTCATTCGATGTAACATACTCCCCACGGCAAGTCCCGTTTAGAAAAATCCAACATTACTTAACGGACAGAATCGTATTGAAAAATCGTACACGAAATTAGTCGCCGTGGCGTATTAACGTCGCGGGAATGAAAGCGAGATAGCAGGAAGTAAATGTAAATGAAAAAATCGAAAAAAAGTTGCTCGGATGAGAAAGTGTTTGTGTCTTGCGGCCGGAATCGAATCGGCGAAATTAACAAGAGAATGCGATCAGGTCTGCGACTGGGCCGAGAGAGCTGATCCAAGAATATGCGCTGGCTAGTTCGTGTACCTCATCTTAAGTAGTTCACGCTAACCTTTGAAACTTCGACAGTCTGTCGTTGGCGGATCTAAATACGCGTCGTCTTCTTTCTTCAAATTGGAATGAGCGTCCAAACGCGTCTGAACTCTTTCCGTAAGCGTTCAGCCTTAATCTTCGTTGAAAAAATCGACACACTTTAATCCGTCGCAAATTTCCGTAATCACCGAAATCAATTCACGAATGTCACGAATAGATACTCGGACGCGAAGTTATAATTTGTACGTAAAACTTGTAGCGCTGTAAATTACGATGCACGGGCGTCCTTTTAAGCGAAGAATACGCAAAAAGAAGTGGCTCAGATATTCTGTCTGCGAAGGAATAGGCGTCTCGAAGCCTGCAGCACCGAAGAAACACTGTTTCTATAATACAATTCACGACCTTATTTCCAATAATTGTAGCGGTACCCTTTCACGAAACACTTGCTTGACTTTCCTAACGACACAACGGAACGAAAGTTGTGAATGTTAATATTCGCTCGTCGAGGTTTTACGTAATGAACGGGAGCATAACGGAGTTCGTGCGGCATTCGCGGATTGTTTAAAAATCATTCTTGTTTCGCATCGTTTAAGCAACAATCTCGTGGGGACAGAAACGACTATTCGGCTGTGGCTCGGTTCTGCCAAACGTATTACACCTGTTATGTAATTGAACGCGCGATCATCTATTTTAGCCGAAACACTTGTCCCTGTGAGACGTCTACCTAAATCGTGCTCAAATTTGCAATAGAATTTGTATATTTTCCCTGCAATTAGCGATTAGGTGGGACAACATTGTGTTTGAATGATTTAATTTCGAATTGTATATATCTTGCCAAAATACTTTTCGCTTGCCAATAGACACCGCACGCCGCTCGACTCAGTGACTAACTATTCTATTTTCGACTCTCTTCCGGTGTTGTTTTTAACCCTTTTATATTTTCATTTACTTGTGCCCGTAACCGTTCTGTTGTACCACGTAGAGTAAACCGTCGTCTCCGTTTCTTTCTTAAACCTCTTTGCTCTAACTTACGATTCCGGGGAGACAATATGATTCAAGTTGAGCGATGTTCGAATGTTCGCAGTCACGTAAAATCGTTGCAGAAACGAGGTTCACAATATTTTACTTCTTTTCTTCGTTACTGTTAAACACAGAATCCGACTGCACAAGTGTAGCACTTAAAATAATCGTGCCTATTATTCAACGCGCGTCGCCGATGAATAATACAAGCACTGAAATACAGCTAACACGTTGCATACCTCAGGAACACCGTGTTTTTTTCATTCTTAAATCGCCGCGCATCCTCCAGCAAGCATTCCAGTGATTTCGCCCGACCAATATACATAGTACACCGAGGAAATTCGAATTTGATCGAAAGCGTGGTCCCATCGATCGTTAAACTCCGTTTGACCAGGCGCAGCTTGTAAATATCGCCAGCTACCAATTAATCGACGCGATTCTCGACAAACTGCCGTGGAACATGCCGTGTCCCGTTAATAAACATTTGCAGGTGAAAAATAAATTGTCAAGGGAGGACGAAACGCGTCGCTCATACATATTCATGATCGGCGCGCCGGTCTGCAGACGATGACGCCCTCTTCAAGGGGGTTCCTCGAGTTTGGAACCGATTTAATCGCGAATGAAAATCGTCTCGCGAGATTACTTATGCAACGGAGGACCCAGTCGATTCGACAAGCGAAACATCAATGGGAAAATCAAATACCACTGTGGGAACTGTGGACATTGAATATAAATGTAAATGGGGACAATGTCGAGGGCTCTTTAAACGATTATTGCGTTCGAGCGGCAATACGTTTCCGTTCTATTTTCTATATTCTGCTACTCACAAGTCTGCATTCTGCCTTGAAAGCGTTAGGAAATGCTTCGAGAAACAATTAAACAAGAACTATGCATTCCGCCGATAGTTTGACCTGGAAAGATGCGCAACGCGTGCACCTGCGTTACCTTTGTCGGAACTGACAAGGATGTGCAAAAGGCACGTTCTGCGCTTCACTGTGCTGGCAACGGATCAGTCGACTATCGACATTTTACGGTTTTCTTGGATCAAAAGGCAGGGTTAAGTATGGATTATTTCAAGTGTCATTATTATTTTTCTGCGGAGTTAAGTGTATTTGATTCGGTATATACATATTTATTTTAGCATTATGTAGCTCAGGCATGAGTAGCAGTTCGAGTGTGATTTTCTGAACAGTCCGGGTATAGGTTCTTTATCGGTGTTTCGTAATTGGTGAACTATGTACATACATGGAAGCTGATAATAATGTTGGAGCATTACCAAACGGAAGAATGCAAATGCAAATACATAAGCCATGGTGTACACAGCGATACACTGCTATGAAATTTTGTATGAAATTATTATTAAACTTTTGGTACGATTCTTGGCGGTCCCTGTATTTATTTGAGTGCCGAGGCTACGCGCATACGATTGCAGATCATTTTCACTCAATTTATCTAAATATAATTTCTATTTCGATCCATTGATTAAACGCCAAGGTATCTGGACCGGTTCAGTTATTTTACGGTACATTTTAAATATTTCCTTAATGGAGCAACAGTTTTGCTCAGGGGAAGTGAACGATGTAGAACCGCTCGGTACTCGAAAAAAAGATGCAGATAAAAATCAATTCCGGCGGAGATAAGGGGAGATAAACGCGGGTATTTATGTGCTTATTTTGGATTACAACACCACTTCAGAATCCCCGATTCAAGCCCACAGATACATTTGAATGCATCCGTTCGATGTTGCAAATTTGAAATATTCAACAAATACATCAATATACTCGTACGCTGAAGGAAATTCGTAATCTTGGAAGATAAACAAAAAATTATAATCGATCGACTCTCCTATATCAATATTGTTATACAATTTTATCGGCGCTATGGTGTTCCGCGTAATTAGCATAATACAGTACCCGCAAATTACTTAATCGCTCGCCCCTTGTTTCGAGCAAATTGGAAAGCAGAAAAAGTACTCTCGCGGTTATCCGATAGAACGACGAAAACATCATTCTCATTATCGCCAGGCTCGTTTCTTTCGGCTATGAGAAATTGCTGAAGCAAGAACGACACGACGCTGTTTAATTTATACTTTGCTAATGAACACTTCCCTGACTCGTTGGCGCGATTTGATCGTAACAACATTGTTGCACGTCAGATGTGACAGGAATCTCGGGGCGCGGTGGGACGGCTTGAAAGCGTTTTGATTGCTTTAATTGAGGCGTCGTTTTTAGAAATTGAAGGAAATGGAGAGACCCGCAGAAGTAAAAGGAATCAAATTGTCGGTAAATTGCCCGGCATCAATCCTTCCAGTTCAAACGCGACCCTGACGCCTCGAATCCCGGAAGATTAATTACAGAGGAATTCACTTGGCGGAATCTCGCGCGGGGAGATTTGTTATTTTGTCTTCAACGGGATGATTCCATGTAAATGAGCTGAATGGCGTATCGCGATCGAATGTTCCCCGACGGAAATGCCAATCTTAATGCCCCGATCGCGTACTCGTTTCGAGTTAATTGTTAATTAATTTGATGTATACCTACGGAATCAAGTTATCCCTTGCTTTTTACGCGATGATACTCCTGAGTGAGCGTAAACGTTGGAGGTGTGTCGTCCTTTTCTCTTGTTGAGCAGACGGGGCAAAACATCGGCAATAAATGTAGGTTTCCGTTACCTTTCAACTTCGTTTTCTAGATAACTTAATTGTCCAGATTACTAAGATATCCCGCCCGGAGATTGGAATTTTTAAGTAACGTTTTATTTTCGATCTGCACGTAAGATTGGAATTGCAGTGGTCTTGCTTCCAAAATTTCATTTGCTCCACGTGAACCGTAGTACCTCGTGCGCCCCCACCCCCTTTACCATTTTTAACCCCCAGCTGTAATTTATAATTGAGTTCACCATCTCCACTCTCGACTCGTATTAATCTAACATCTAAATTCTATGTTTCGTGGTGCTTTAAAGATTTTCCCACCAAGTGCGGACCCCCTTTGAAACCAGCATTCCTCTCAAATTCACGTGATCACTCAAGAAACCGTTCCGCCCCGTTCTATCGCTCTTTTTTCTCGAGGCACAGATTAAAGTAGCCACGAGTCTATGACTTTGAATAGGCCAGCGGCGTCTACACGCGTCCGTGAGAAAACACAAGACTGATCCTTTCTGTCGTAACCTGCTGCCAAACCGCGTGCTTCTCGAACGTAAATCACCATCGGGCCTCGCGAATGCATACATCGAAACGTACACCGACGATCGACTGGTCCGTTGATGAAATTATTTTCCAAAAAGAGGCGCCCGCTCGATTACATTCTTCCGTTCGCTGTGTGTGCACGAACGTGGCGCGTACCATTGAAGATGAAAGAGGAAAGATGACAAAAAAAAATGTACGGCAGTGGCCGAGCAATAAATCAGTCGGCGAGGGCCGGTGATAACGGAAGCTTCGAGGGGATTCAATGGCCCCGATACGTTGCTATCAGCTGGCGAGAAATCTATGGGATTAGGCAAAGACGGAACTATCCGGAGGGATCGTGAGGTCGTGACCTATATTGCCCCAGGAATGCTTACGAATTTCGTGGACAGCCCGTCGTACGTTAGCGGGCATTGTTTACTTATGTAAATTAGGCGCCATCCTTACTTTAGTTTATAGATTCGCCAGTTTTTGATTTCGAAATTTTTCACCGCGCCGGGTTCGTTGGTAGTCGGGGTCGTTGTTAGCAGTCACGGTGCGGATATTGGAAAAACTAGATTATGAGGAAGTGTGATAATATATAATATACAATTATATATAATATATAATATACAGTTTAACTAAAGTACTTTATTTTATATAGTAAAAGAAGGCACGCCCTTATTCAAAGGAGAAACTCTAACGAATGAATATAGAAGAGAAGCATGGAGCATTCGGACCCTATCGGTCCTTCTTAATATAAACACTTTTGTATAAGCATTTGAATTCTATACCCCAATATATTCGCAGAACTATAAGAGATAATTTTTGTTTAACTGGGTTTTATATAGAACATAAAACCAACAGCGGAATGGTGGTATCGGAATCGGAGGTATTTCGAAATATTGGATAATTATTGTATTTTTTGGAATATTAAAATGATGCGCTTATACGACGCGTCGATATTCATTTGCATTGGGTTTGATTAAAATTAATGTCATCATAACATTCATCTTTATATTCAACGAAGAAAATATATAATAAAGCTGGTTTTGTTCGATCTGAACTGGTTCATCTTTCGCGTTAGCGTTATTCGCCGAAACATCTTCAACGTAATCAAGATAGATTAGGAACATATTCTATGCCGAACTGATCTGTTAGAAGTGATCTATTATCAAGTACTATACCGTTGTTTAAGTAAGAAGGAAATGTGACATTTCATAAGTGCTAGTCTATATTAATTAATTTCTTCTTGCATTATAAAGCTACTGTATCTTACACTTGAAAAGTTGCATTAAAAATGCTAAATTGGAGAGTCTGGGAAAATTAACACAGTTAACTCTAACTGATAATGATAATACTTTGTTCGCTGACGTATTGCAATATTCTAGGAATTATACAATCAATAATACAGAGACGGATGAAAATAGTTATCATTGCTTTAAAAAAAGGGGAAGAAAAGAAAGTAGAAAGTTGCTCGAAGATTATTTTCTCGCCCCTAAAGTAAGAAGTAGCAAATGATTCTCGCAATGTAGAAGCTCATAATTCCGTTACTTTCATAAAAATGCCTCGATAATTAAGGTAAGCTCGTTATCATTAATGCGCAATTATCAGAAATTCTAGGGTCAACGTAATTTACGTATCTTGCAGCAAGTAAAATAGTCGAAGGATCTTATTGCTTCATCAATACTATTCTTAGCATACAAATTGGTTTGCCTTTCTCGAGTTCTGCATTCTGTGTTCAACGACACCTAATTTCGTGCAAATATTTACATGCGCGCGAAACTAATCGGGAACGTATACCGTACCTTGTAAATGCCATTACCTGTCCGTGGACTATTTGCGTCCGCGTTCTCTTACGGCACGCAACGCTCAGCTACCTAATTGAGTCGCAGCATAGGTATTGTTCTCTTAATTAACTTGGAATGCTCAATTGATAAACCAGTTACACTGCATCGCGTGCAATCGTTGCCCGTATAGATACATATACATGCAGCATATGAGTACTTGCTTAATCTCTTCGGTACTATATAGGAATGTAATCGACTAGGGTGAAAGTTTTCCTGAACACATATTGGGAGCGTAACTATCGTCGTTCGTCAAGAAATGATTATTTGACCGAAAAGAGAAAGATCGCTTCTAATTGACAGTAGACGTCAAAGTATTTAACATTTTAGATATTCGTAACTTTTATATAATCATTCATTCAGTTCTGAGAAAATATTATTAAATATTATTTAAATAAATGTGTATAAAGCATCGTTCATTTCATAATACAGGTATATGAAAAAATTTTTATTAATCATATTTCACTATTCTGTATGTATGCAAGAGATATTGGAATAATTCCATAAAGTAAACTTAAAATCTCTTTCTAAACACCGACGGTACTAGAATCTTACAATTCTCAATTACACGGGAGCCAACCCTAAGAGAAACGAAAGGTTTCAGCAAGTTCGTACAATTATTCCCAAGAATAACACGCAGACGAAACCACAACAATTTCATACCAGAAAGCTGCGTAAACTTAACTCATCTCAATGCTCGCGAGGCAAGGGCGTTTTTTTCAAATCATTTATCGCCAGGGTTAATGGTGGTCGATACGGGCGCAATAAAATCGAGAATCGCCAGTGCTGCGCAATCGGCGCGGAATATGTCGAGTCCCGGCCGTGGAATTATCAGAACGGTCGGGCTCATATTAAATATGATTTACGAAAGCGCGCGGGTGATACATGGAGAAGCGGTTCCGCAGGGTCGTGGCTTAGAAATTATAATTAATGGGAGTCGGTGCAATGGGACGCGGTGTTAAAACTCGGTTAGTCGAGCGGCGAGTCGCGGCTTCACAGCCAAGCGGGCGAACGCACTCGCTTCTAATCCCGTGGAATACTGAATTATGGTAGTTGAACGCGAGAAGAGGTCGATGATGAGTGGGACGAGGTGTATGCACCATAGTGTTGCGCGTTCTCGCGGAACTATTCAATTGCACGAATCGCGTCTTATTTTCGCCCCCTATTGCGGCAACGCTCGCGATTCAAGTGAGTCTGAAAATTGAGTCAGCGTTGAAGTGGTAGGCGGCCCTTGCCGTGACACGCGCACGCTGGGGTTAAGTATGATTGAGCATGTTCTGCGAAATATGTATAACGAGGAAGGATTTTTAAAGAGATTTTTGTCTCGCTGGTGTGTTGAGGAACATTGGAATTGAATTTGCGAACGAATTGAATTTTGCAACCGCGGACAGTAAGCGAGAAATAGACTGGAGGTTAATTTTATAATTCTTTCGATTATGGTCGAGTTTGGTTGTTTCCGTCGCTTCGAACGCGGCGATAATTAAGGGGGTCAACGAGTGTTAGTTCACGTCGTTTTCCGAAATTGATTCGGACAGGTGAAACAGGCGTGCGTGACGAGACACGGCAGGCCATTAATTAGGAGGTGCGGCTAGATTTCTTCTACACGTTCCAACAGGTGATCGTTAGTGACAGAAAGTATTTAAGTAGGTGCAACAAATAGTGTAAGGTGTCTAGAGTCGTGTAGAGAAAGCGCTAATTCGAAGAATAGGAGAAGCTCTATTTTCGCTCAAATATTTGTTACTCAACAATCGTGTAATTTACTGTTTATTCCGAACACAAGAAATGATTGCGCAGAATGGTTTCCAATTGTGCTCGAACTAAATTCGAATATTTCACTTATCCATTAATGCACAAGAAAAAGAAATAATCGAAACAGAAATAGCCGCGTCCAAAGATAATCAATTAATTGAATACACGATCCTTGTATCATACAGAAATGAAACGAAACTTCAGACGATTTTCTACGCGATCACGCGTCTTCTTCTTGCAATTCTTTCACGAAACATTTACAGAGCCTATGCCGTTTCAAACGGCATCTCAAAAACTCAGGACCAGAGCAAGTGCAATAGCACAACCTAACTATAACATTTACTCAAGGCACTCAATTCTCCCGATTCTCTCGCCCCTCACGATACATTCGGATCGCCAATTCCCACTTTCGTCGCGCACGATTGAGACCCCAAGCACGCGTGATTCGAGAGTTCGGCCGTGTACCGGCAGCACGGTGTGCCCATAAAAAACGCGCGTCGATGGGACAGCGCAATTTTTGATTTACGTACGCAGCCAGGGATGCACGCACCGCGTGGTCCAGCCAGCTCTTTTCTCGCAGCTACTTCGAGGGGCCCACGAACCGCAAAGATCGGGAGCATATATAACGACGATTTGTCATCGCACCGAGACCTCGCGATTTAAAAGAACCCACCAATTGACCCCATGCGTTCTCGGTCCAAGAAAGTGGAGAGATTTAAGGGCGACCACGGAGACGTTAAGAGGTGAACGGCGTGGAATTACCGATCGCGGCGGCTCGCGTCCTGCCACGCAGCCTGTCGGCTCTCGAGGATTCCTAATTAACCGTCCCGTTGCACCTTTTGCAGCGGTTCGACCCCCTCCCAATTGGTCGGTCGGCTCTGACCACCCGCGAACGAACCGGGCCGGAATCGTGGAAGGTTCGTTGATCGTCGCGTATGGAAGTTCTCGCGTGTCCTGTTGCAAATGAAGTGAACGCGTAGTTGTCGCGAACGTGGTACAAAGAGAGTTTGAAAAGTTGTGCATTGAAAGCTGCGAAGCACGGCGTTGACGAGTTGGTGCTGGGTTTTGTATGTTTTGGGGAAGGTGTTGGGGCAATATTTGGGGAAAACTGATTCTCCCCTTTTCGGTCGAAAAGATTTGACGGTAGGAAAATATTTGGAGAGAAGTGGGTTGTTTGGTTTTGAAAACTTATCGGAGGGTGAAGGTGTGATATAAATATTGGAATACTTTTATTTAGGTGTGGAATCCTGTTTGCATTGGTTTAACTTATTATTGAGGATTTTTTTACTTATATACGTGCAAGGTTGTTTTATTGTAGTTTTTATTCAATTCATTATTTACTTTGAATCAATTACTGAGAAAAACGTGTAGGTTGGTTCGAATACAATTTTGTAGTTATAATAGTATGTAGGAAATTTTGTTTCTTGAATAATATCCTTGTCAGCTTTTGTTAAATATTCACGCAGGAAGATCTTGCTGCAGATGAAAGTACAATGTTCATAGAACCGTGCTCATTTTGTCTCAGTAAAAACTTGAAAATTTGTATCCATTTTTTTCTGTGTATTAATGTTGTAATATTTGTCGTTTATTCTATTATTGCCGAATTCTATGTTAGTTTAATTAACTCTGGAAAATATTATATTTTTTAGAACTACATAAATCCTAAATAATATTCACGTCTGTAGAGAATGTATAGCTTCTTGGTAATACACGACTATTTGGACACAATTAATATTCTTGCGAATAGCAGTGCTGGTAATTAATTTGACGTACTACATATTGTAATTTCAATAACTGTTATAAACTATTGTTACAATAAACAAATCGCAAAGATATGCATCGGTGTACGCGGCACGTACGCAAGCCTAGCTGAACGTGCTAGGGATAGAATTGGGTCATCGTCCGATTGATAGATTAATCAAC
The DNA here is from genome assembly GCA_963969485.1 of Nomada goodeniana. NCBI lineage: Eukaryota > Metazoa > Arthropoda > Insecta > Hymenoptera > Apidae > Nomada > Nomada goodeniana. Next base: position 15,011,971 of record OZ018300.1, on the reverse strand, counting down.
CAATTATATTATTTATCAAATTCGAAGAGTGCCGTCCTTTTAAAGACGGTTCCAAACAATCGAATTGAAAATTGGTATCCCGCAGAATCTTAATTTCACATTTCCTCTACGTATACAAAGCTCTCGAATAACTCTATAATCCACCATTCTAAATGCCACTAAACTATAAATTATCCAATCATTTCGCCTGTGCAGTTACTCACAACTCCATTCGTGTTACGCGGAATTAAATGCATTTACAGTTAGCAACGAAAATACCCGCAAATAAATAAGATTAATAAATACTTGTCTACAGAATCGACGAGCTTCGATAGAAATTCCGCCGGAAATTCGATTTTTTGTCTTATCTGCAGCACCTGCGCCAAACTGCACACCTGTTCACATTCTTTGCGTTCCTTGGATGCTGGTTGCGCTTTAAATCCCGCACAGGGGACGAGTTCCCCACGGAATTTCAGTATCGCCAAATATGTGTCGCGCTAGCTAGACAGGATCAGAGTGGGACAGAGAGTGGGAATTAGGTGGCATTTCTTATCGTTTCAGCCAACCTTATCCGGTTTGTCGATATTCGTACCGCTTCTCGATGTGGCGCGAAATCGACGCGTGCTGCGCGATCGACAGCTCGCAGATAAGAGGCAATTTTCACGTTGTCAAACGCTGACCGATAAATTCGCGAACACGCTCGTACCACCGTACATATATTACTCTCGCCTAGCGCGCATACAATTCACGAGAACAGAGCCGATACTATCGTTATCTCGAAAGCAACGCCGTCGGGACTGCCCCTTTCACCTGTCCGACGACATCCTAGAATTCAACCACCTGACCGTTTGATGTATTCATTATCGGGGTGAACAGTTGGCCTTTATTGGAACATTTTTAACGGCGCCCACCGGATAGCGGACGACAGGAGATTGGCGGAGGAAGGCGATAAGCCTGGTTGTCCAGATGGAATCGAGGGTTGTAATTCAGATTAGAAGCTAGTTGTCCCACGGTGTTTCTGCCGCCTTTATGCCGAGGCGCACTTCGTCGCCTGCGACTTCTATGCATCGTTTCCTGCAACACTGCCACGCTGGTGAAATTGCGCGTGGACGTCTAACACGAAGCAGAAGAGATTGCGTCGATTGTGAATTTATTGATAAGGGACGAACGACGTGTCCGCGATTATATTTTCCGGATAACTTTGTTTCCCGATTTGCAAAGCTTATCGCATCAAACAGCTCTCTGCAGGGAGAATCGGCCCACGCAGAAATTCGAGAAAATTTTTCGAGAAGCTCTAAGATATTTAACGCTTCGCCTAGAGTTCTTAGTTAATCTTCATAATTCCATGCACAACTAATACCACCATTTGCAGTCAGGCCAATTATTTTGAGAACCCCGCGAGAATTTCCATCGCTCCGCGTAATATTTGTTCGTAATATCGAATGATGGGTGAAAATAATGAACAGGTTCTCATTATAGGTTCTCATTCAGGTTCGTTACAACGACACCGAAATGTCTTCATTTTCGCGAAATTATTGAGAATTCAGAATTTTTAGTAAACGGATTATTTGAATAAAAGGGCAACAATTGAAACCCTATTGCCAGATAGTGATTATATGAAGCAGGTAAAACTTTTAATAGAACCATGAAAATTTCGCTGACCGTGTGTAGATTAACACTAACTCCATATCGTACACGATTTATTCCTGCTTTCTTGCATTGCATCCCTCTTTACATTTCTATGCATACTCTACTAAATTATTGCACGTTACGCGTACAATAATAATAATAATAATAATTATTATTACCAATATATCGCTAGTCATATTATTCCAATCCTTTAATCAAGTACGATGTATGTGTGTTCCTAAAATCAGTATACCTAAGGGAGTCCACGATACCGTGAATCTGTAAATAGTTAATGGGAGCCATCGATTCCCCCAAGAGGCACGAGTGAACGCCAGTGATTTATGTTGGATCGAAGGCGCCTCGCTAAATCAATTACACTCTTGATCGATCCACCTCGAGACGGTGCAACCCCTCCCCGGTATGCAAATCGTCACTGGGATAAATCGCCACCTAAGGCGACGTGGCCCTGTTAAATCGAGAAATATTTATCGCCCCTAAAAATAATAACGTACCATCTAACTTTTCGCACTTGGGGGTCCCGTTCCGCCCACTGTTACGTGCATTAACGAAAGAGTTTCGGGAGTGCACAGAGCCGCGTTTCGCGCCCGTGACTTTCACCGAGGGTGCATTGAATTATACGAACGGTGCGCATTAGACCGGGCGCATCTGCTCGCGGTGCAATTTATATCGCGGTCAGATTCGATGCTGCGGCTGGTGTCGGCCAGGTAACAAGTATTTATTTGATTGTGCCCAGCAGTCGAACAGACACTGGGATCGGCTAGTAATTTTATCTGGGTTTCGGTGTCGACCACGTGCGACTTTTATTCTTCTCCCCGATCTTCCTGCGCCCCCTGCGAATAATTCGCGGATGAAAAATGCGTCGGCTTGCGAGTCCCGGGGTTCACGGTGTTGCAAATTGAAGGGGCGAACGCGACGGCGCGCGTAGCTTGAATTTATGATATGACCGGCAATTATTCTCTACCGGTGATTTTGGAATAATTAGCGATTCGATGAATAAGTTAAAACGCTTGTTCTCGGCCCGCTGATGGTGTGTACTTTTATAAATACGGGGCGCCGTCACGCTGATAACACATCGTAAAGCATACGCGATAATATAGCCACATGTGAGACAGGTTGCACGGCAAGAAAAGTACGCCCGCGGATAATTCATTAATTGGGTACCGTGAAGCTCCGTTCGTACGACGTTTATAATTATCCTTACTTCCGACGTGCACCGGAGGAAAGCTTCACGTTATTATACCAATCTTCGAAAGTTTCGCCTCGTTCACTTCGTACGTATCTCTCATATTATCCGCGTCCCTTATAGCAGAACTTTTGCACCAACAAACTAGCTATCGCCATCGTGACCGATAATTCTATCGTAGCCATTAACCAAACGCGTTCCCAGAACACTTCTCAACAGCCGTTTGCTGCTCACACTGCCCGCGCCGCGTAATCATGAAATCGTGCGTAACAATTAGCTCGCGGAAATAAACGGAGCAAATCAGCCGTAGCAAAAGTGTTAACGAGAATGGCTAGGGGAAATGAATTCACTCGTAATCGCGTAACTGTCGACAGCCGTGTACTGCGGTCGCATTGCCGTTTTTGTACGCGTGCACGCTATTACGCGTGTTCCGGCGCTGCGATTCCCATCGAGGCCTCGTTAATGAACTTTTGTCGCGAGTACATACAGGCCCATTATCGTTGTCGGTCGGTTCCGTGGAGCCGTGATCGCGATATGCTAATTCCTCGCGGCTCCTCAAGAACTCGGCCGATCCGCACGAACGTTTCGAAGTCTACCTCGACGCGATCGTGGTCTTGTTTTTCTCGGTGGCAGCGTTTCGGTCGGGTACAAATATTGTCCGTCATCGTGCCTGTACTTTTCTCACGTGTCTCTTGCACTTCCTCGTTGCGGTCGTGGACCACGGAGAGCCCTCCGCGATATTTGGCCCGTGGAGTTATTTCGCTGATAGCCCCTGGCGGTTGTGCAGCCACGGGTGCGACTTGCAACGAATCGATGGACTTCATCGCGTGACATTATTTACGGGCGGTGTCACGGAGAGAGTTTGAACGGGGACTCGGTGGTGCTGGGGCGGTTGCTGTGCAATTTTTCTATTAACATTTGCGAGCGGAGGACGCGTCGGCTCGGATGTCTCGCTTTTGGATTTCGGCAGTTAATAGAACGTTGTATAATAATAGAGGAGTAAGGCAGATCAATGCAGATATTGTGAAACGAACGTAATTGTGATATCTTTGACAGTAGAACTACCGACAGGTTTTGGTACTATTTAGGCAGTATACGTTAGATACATTATGAACGCGAAAGTGGCTCAATGGCCATTAAATAAAGATGTATAATTATCAGTTTGTTTGACTGAAAGGCATCATAAACGTCATTTTGACTGCCTTGGTAGTTCTAGTGTTAGGGGGGCTGTGATTTTAGGCATCCGTTGCAATGGCGTTTCCAATTTAACAAATGAAGGTAGGTATTTTGATAAAACGAGGCAAATACGGTAACGTTTCAACAAGCTGCGGTATTACTGTATCGCGCACAGTGATTCCATATTTTCCAACACAAATTCCATTTCAAATTCCATCCTATCATACCGAAAGGTTGCAATGAATTAGTCAGGGCAAGTTATCCCACCAAACGCGCGCTACGACATGCACTTTCTCGCATCGAGCTTTCATTGAGGGCCCCCGGAATTCCTTTGAAATTTCCAGAACCAATTAATAGACACAATCGTCGGACAACTAACGGATCAATCGCGAGCGTGTCCCGCGCCCTAACAAAACCGTTCCCCGAGCCGAGCTGTGGAAAAATCGAAAACGCCGCAGTCGTTAACCGACGTACGAAGCGAAAAACCCCCGTAATTTATACGAGGGCTGCGCGACGAACCGATGTAAGATAATTGAAGCACGAAAACACGGAACACACGTGTCGTTCCACGGTGTCGTAGAGTCGAGAGCATGGAACCCCTGCGGCAGCACGGCACTTGACACCCACGCGATAGAGCGTGCTGCGTGCTGAGCGACTGATTGGTCTACTGCTTTTAATTGAAATATCCCGGACGTAGGTAACTGAAATGGGATGAATGCCGAAAGAATGCAGGCGTGCACGGCCGGCCACGGGAATGCTGGAAATGCACGTGGACGTTTTACGAACCGTCGACGGGTACGTGCGACGGGTCCTGCGCGTGCACAGGGACATATTTCACGTCGATACAGAATTAACGAGCGGAGAAATCGCCGCGCTGATCCCCTTTACGTTTCTGACGAGAATAAAGCGCGTTTAATGGACAGACGTTAGGCCGAGCGACCAGTCGTTAGGTCGTTCGAGAATTTTTGGTAAAGTTACGACGGGGTTTAACGACGAACTGTTCGGCTATGAGTTATGCCCGTTTTCTAGTCGCAGGCGGAAAGTAAGTGGTATAGGGAAAGCGTTTAATTGGACATGCTTGTTGTTTCACATTGGTCCCCATTTCGGTGTTTTTCCCTTCCTCTCGGATGGAGAGTTTGCAGGGTTTGAATGCGCGCGTCTCGGTCGCGGACGATGTCCGGACGGTCGCAATGTAATTTAAATGAATCGACGAGCCGTGTGGTAGACAGCTTTGGTGAGATATGCGCGATTACGTGGATCCTAAAATGTTGCTTTTAAGATTGTCACGCTGAAATGTGATTTAAGAATTAATAAAATATTACATTCGTTCGAGCGTACTTTTAGGGGCGCTAAACTTAATTTACTCGTGGATTTAATATTTTGTTTATATCCATTTCGTGCATAATTCTGTCACAATTATATTCAAATAATAAAAGCAATCTAATGAAATCAAGGAATTTATGAATCGTATCGTAAACCGCCGAAAGACCAAATCATTTCGATGGTAAATACATTGAACTACGTGCAGCTATATTTCGGACACCAAGATTTATATTGACATTCGGTTATACAGCTCGCATTCAATTTATACTCGTCAACAGGTAGATCACCGATATATTGGCACCTCTCTCGATTTTTCATTTATCTCTTTGAAAATCTCGCAGGATATCGAGATGCGCGATACAGATTACACATTTAACCGATTGGCATTATCACCGATTCATCGAAAACCCACTAAAACTCAAGATTATATAATCACGTTTAAATCGTCACTGACGTTTCATATTCCGAATCAAAAACTATGCTATCTGAAAATCCTTTCCAAATAATTTGTGAGGTATGCTCTCGCAATATGCAATTGAATATTTGGTATTACATTTTCGGGCTTGTTTCTCCTTCCAAAAATTTCGATGAAAAAGAAAAGGGCTAAACATCGTCACATTTGCCTCGATGAAGGATACTTCGCGCGATCCGTGACGAAAAACGAAGCCACTGAGATGAGCTCGTGGCTTCCAGCGGTGATCAGCGTACCCGATAATGATCGTAAGATCATCCTCGTGACCATCATCGGTATTCCAAGTTGTGTTAACAGCGAAACGCCGTATTATCGTGCTCGTAAATCCCGTGAATATTGTCCGGATCCAAGAGTCGCGGAGTTTTTTGTAATCCAACGAGCAGAGTTATCTTGTTGCTCCTTGTCTGGACACCGCGTCAACAAAAGCAATTACCTGCCCCGGTATCGAGCAGCTCGAGTCGAGCTTTCTTCTCGGATTATGCAAGAAACGAAAGCGCGTTCACGAAACGACGAAGATGATGAACGGAGTTCGCGGAGCGGCGTCTATCACGGGAGCACGCAATTTCTTGCTTTTGTCGCGAATAATTATTGTCGTACGATTGACCTTCGATGGAAAAGTCGACGCTGGTGTTCAATCGATAGTCCGTTAAATCGTTGGCTGACCAACCGACAGTTGTACGGATTTCGGGCACCATCGTGCGGTGCTTTCTCGATGATCGTGGTTGTGATGATCATTGATGCCTTTTAAATGGAGGTTCTTGAGCGGGATAAATCGTTTTTTGAAAGAGCATTGTGAAATGTTGTAAGGGTTGATCGTATGAATTCAATTAATATTAAATTATGAATGATTATATGTAATTCATTTGAAGAGTGACGTGGAGAGTAATGGGAAAAGGGTTGAGAGCTTTTCGAACGAACGTTAGTCACCAATGTGAATCAATGGTATTCAATGATCGTGGACACAGAATTAATTTCGTGTCTAGGTGTCTGCGATGTAGGCAGGCAGTTCGATTATTTCTAATTACTATGATCAATCAAATAATGATTTTTCTTAATCGAATTACCTTTCTACGAACCGTGACTGATTAATCTAGGTATACCTTGTCGAAAAAGATAAATTGCGATATTGAATACGTTTTATTGACGACAGGAAGAAAGATGTCTTGGAACAAAATATGTCCATCCTTCAGTAGTACAAATAAACGAATGGGCTTCCTACGGGGAAGTAAATGATAATCGTGTTCGAGAGGTGAATTAATGTGAATAGTTATTACGCCCTGCGAGTTTTGCTCACATCTTTCTACTGAAACCTAAATAAAATCCGTCTTTTTTATTTGCGCTCGTCCGCGGGGTGTCATATTTAACTCTATGCGATGCAATAACTTCGGAAATCTTCAGCTTCGCGTGTTGAAGTCACGCAGGTATCCGTAGTTATCGCCTTGGTGCACCGATGATGCATTTCTTGGGGCAACTATGTAGCAATCGTGTCGTGGATATAAACGCGGAGTTAAAAATAGACACGCCGCTCCACTTGTTGAATTATGTAGAATTTTGTAAGATATTACACTCAATATCACCTTCCTCTTCAGTGAAGCAGATGGCAGTGAACTAGTTCTCTGTATATTTTTGTTATACACATTTACCTGTACACGGAAATTCCACAACACAGTACCGGTGGCAACTAATTAAAATACTTTTCTCCTCTATTTCTAATAACATATCGCGTATTGTGAACAGTGTTATTGCAATTTTCGCCTACAATAATTAATAGTGTTCAATTGATTGGGAAAATTGACTCTGATGATTGTGAAATGAAATTGAAAGATGAGCAATTAATTTGCACGAGCTCATTGAAGGTAAATTGGCATACAAATCCGCCGTATTTGAAAGTGAAATGAATTCCGCATCAGGAATTATTTAATGAGGTTCAATTATGGATCACGTGAATATGACTGGCATAACTCTTTCCAAATCGGAGCTCCCGATCTGTCACAGCGGTCGGTATTATTCTATAGGCGCTGTTTAGCACCATGTCGTTGTGATGCTGTTGTGGTTTGCCTTCATAAAACTTGCCCCCATGATAGATCAGCAAATTCCATGTTGGATGGTTGCACACGATCTCTCGTACGATAGTCGATTATGGGCGACATTAAGACTATCAGGCTCGATGCATCGCCTGGCGCATCACAAATTATACACTTCACATATCTTCGCATTAAATCGATTTCATTTGGCCATCCCTCAACTTCTGAACTAGTCGAATCTCCTCAAATCGATCTAAATTATTCCCCTATTGAATCTTCGTTTTTTCAGTTTTCTCAATCCTGCTCTTGCAGTTCTACTTTCCTCGACCTTTTGTTCTCCCCATTCGATGGACCTGTAATAGAACATTTTTATTCAATTGTAATTCTACTTTCGTTTTCCTACATTTAAGGATTTGAAAATGATACCGTCTCGATATTTTTAGGCGTTAAATGGAATGGAAACGTGGAAATCCGAAAAATATGTTAACTGACGTAGCATAAAAGCGATACGATAACAACTCCAGAAATAATACTGTGCTCCCCAGCTTTTGTCTATGTAATGTGACATTTGCGTAGCTTTTTACAAATACGTAGGTACAGGAAGTTAAAAAACGCGGAGTTGAAGGGGTTCGGGTCGCGCGGCACTCGTGAAAATAATTAAAGAACTTCATACTTTCATGGCGTCGCGCTCACATTCCCTCCAAATTCGATCTCACCGTTCTCCAGTAATTCTCTTTCATCGGCATCTTCACATTTCCGTCCTCTATTCCATCCTTTCTCCGTATACTCCCCGTTTCTCACTCCCACGTCAGCAACAAATCGACGCCGACAGATATTGAAGAGACGGGCACAACGGGACACACGGACACCGTCGAGACGGTATGCCGAGGGGTGTTCAGAATCGTCATCAATTTCGTAATCGACAGCGTGTCACGTTAAATGGATCTTCATTAATGACATAACAGAGGAGGGTCCGGCATCTCGTCGTGGTGCGTCGCGGTGAACCACGTTTCGGTATTGCGTTACATTACCTCGTATCATATTATAATGTATTATAATGCTCAATCGATTCGGAGACCCTTAATGGACTTGATTGATTTTCGTCGTGTGCCTGAATCGTTCGACAGACGCATTAGTTTCAAATGGTCACCGTGCCCTTTCCGTTCCTCTTCGTCCCCTGTTTGCTCCTATACTTCTTCCTGGGTTCATTTTTTCCCTTTTCCGTCTCTTCTCCGTCCGCTTCGGCTCCTCTGCGTGTTCTGTCGCGCCCTCGGAGCGTGGTGGCAAGTTGACGTGTCTTATCCGTGCCACGGACACGGCTCTTGTTCGCGTGTAGGAGTCGTACCCGTCACACCACGGGGATCGAGGGTACACGTTGGGGTGAATCACGATCGAATCGTTATTTTCACTGTGGCCTGCGGTCTGGTACGGTGGTTCGGTTCCGGGGACACTTGGCGCTCGCTATGCCGGTTCTTCTCCGCGTATTCGTTTAATATTTATTGTGCAACGTTGGCTCCATTATGCATGAAATATTCATAGGGCGATTTGTTTCGCATGTTTGGATACGTTGTGTGGAGTGGTTTTGCAATTGCGTTTATGGTTAATCGATATTATGTCAAGTTCCCTATTCCTCCACGTGGTTAATGGTATTGACAGTTATGGGATGTTGAACTTTTGAGAGACCTCTTGTATGCCCCTTCCATGTCTCTGTTAGGACAAAGGTGTGTTGTCAGATGAATATGCGGCCGACGACAAGTGTCCCCCACTGTGCGTTGAAAAGTAATTTACGATCGATTGTACATTGCCAATTGTAATTCTTCTTGAATAGCCAGACCGGAGAAATTCGTACGGAAATTCTGTGTCTATATTTTTCCTGTTTTCATTTCTAGCTTATCCAAGTTGTTTATGCGAACGACAATTTTTTCTCCATTAACATTACTCCGTTACTCCGTAATTTGAAATTAAAATGCCTACTACCGTTACAAATATTTCTCAAATATTTCCTAGAATAAAGTACCGGTACAACGTTCACTTCTCCTAATTCGATACTGCGGCAAACGGAGCAACATTTCCACTTGAAATCGCATCCCGGAATTGCAGTGCGCGTAATACAGAAGCTCGCTTCAGTTTAAAGGCGCGTACCAGCGAGTTCCCCACGTGGTCCCACGATCGATTTACATAAATCACTGTCGTTACTCGACAACGTGACTTGTCGATCACGGTGTCCCCTCGAATCCGTGCACGATTTGCCCAATCGCCGAGTCCGACGAATCGATGGCTATTCACAGTGGTCATCTCGATATCAGCGAAGAGGATCATTCGTTTGTTCTGACGCATTTTTGTCCCTTCGCTTTTAACACCAGCGCGTTGCGAGAAATCGCTTTGATTCATTTGGATTACTATCGCGCGGGAGCGTCAACGTTTGCGGACGCGACTGAATCGTTGAAAACGAACGCTCCGAAACGGTCGTCGAGCAGTAAACTAGTCGCGACGTAACGACGCCCGGGTCTTCGCGGCAAGAAAACGCGACCCGCCATTACGACCGGTTGCACGTTTGTACCTGTCTAATGAAAGGGATTAGCGAGCTACACTTTGACTTTTCGCCGTGAACGCATGCCAACTCCCCCCCCCCCATTTTCTCGTAAGGCTGTAATCCGTTATTACTGTCTCGGTAATCGATGATGGTTATTATTTTTCCGCGTCGGCGGCGAGACTGTTTTAATGTAAATTACAGTTTTCGAGCTGCTGAACGCGGCCGTTGGCGTTTCGTTTTAGCTCGCCGTGCGTATTGTGCATCGGGGAATATCAGGGTTGATCTTAATGGTGCACAATTAGGCAGCGTTCTGTACAGCAACCGGGTAAGAAAAGCGATTTTTTATGTGTCGCGATTTGACGAGGTATCGCCGTAGATTGTAGTAATCTGTTTCATCGCGCACTGCGCTAAGTTCGAATGATTTGCGAAATGAAATTCTCGCGCACCGAAGTTTACATTAAAGATTTACACGATCATTGATGCTGCACGGCGCGATCCCCATACTGGTTGTTCGAAGGGAAAATTTGTGAAGGATTATGCAGTGTATCGCTAGTGGTACGGACCAATCAATTTTCAAACGGATAAGAAATTAAATGCAATAACCGGCGCGAGTGGATGATTGAAGTTAATTAATCGATCAAGTAAATTGATTATAGCTCGTTCGTTCTGGAACTAATTATCGTTTTTACGTGTCAAACGTTTAAGGTGTACGCGAAGCGATGCAGAAATAAACATTCCCTGAAAGGAACGTTTCTTTTCTCCATCTCGAGCTGATACGAAACTCCTATAACTTTCCACCGGTGTCAGAAGGAAAACACATTCGTAGAAACAAGTATTAGTAATTGCTTTCCGCGTACTAATCGTGATTTAGCAGACCATTAACGAATATTACGCGCACAACAGACATCCATAACGCTTGATATATGAAGTATGAGGTATTCGCAAACGGCTGAATGAAATTACGTGTAACAGGTCACAAATATAGCTGTAGTGAAATAAGATCAAAACAGGATATACGCCACTTGTCGTACCGCTCATGCTTGACTGGCTTTTAGCCGATGGAGTACGTGCAGAACGGTATACATATTCATTAAGCTTTCTTAAGGCAGGAATCAAGTTTTGCCCACAGTAAAAGGATTAGTTAGGTGTACACTTTAGCTTCAACTCCAGACGTATGGACCAGGCGAACTCTTGGATATTCGTTCAGCGTTATCGTTCAACGATTGTTCGTCTTCACCTATATCGATACACATATTAAGAATCATAGTGGGAGCTTTAACCCTTTTAGTGCCGGAGGCCGATATATCGGCCCGCGCCTTATAGCGCTTTAGTATTCGCATTGCGGGAGAACTCTATCTCAAAATAAATTTATAATACGTTATAAATGGTCTAATTCCATTAATAAATTTCATTTATTTCAAATAATAAATTCAAATATCACTATTCGCCTCATCAACATTTGAGTATAGACGAATCGTTAGTCGGCACGAAATGTAGAACGTCGTTGACTCAATATCTTCCAAATAAGAAACATCACAAATGGGGAATAAAATTTTGGATGCTGACTGATGCAGTTAACAATTACTGCTTATCATTTTTTTGCTATAGGGGAGCCACAAATCAAACAAATGAAGAAGAAATAAAAAAAACGATCTTAGCTACGTCGTAATACATAAATTATTGAATATGAGCAATTATTTTATGAAGGGGTATCACGTGGTAACCGACAATTTTTTTACAAGTATTTCCTTAACAAGATCATTGTTCGAAAAACAGACATACCTGACTGGCACAATCCGCAGTAACAGAAAATATATTACCATGTACCTTCGAGTTATTTTTTATGTTTGTTATGTAATATTATTTATCTTGTTACAAAATATATCGGAAATGCAAAGTATATACTTTGTAATAAATGGTCTATATAAAATTATGATGAAAAGATGACTTTTGTATGTGCAAATACGTTTTGTAAGAGAGAACTGGACTTTTACTTTCTTTATGATCTTTTATACCTTTGTTATTTATATAATTTTCAATGAATATAGAAAAACTAGTATCATTGTTTTGTTCTCTATTTCGTCCTTAATATACTGCTTTTTGAATCATGTAAATATTGTTTCTGGTTTGGTTTTTATAAGCATTTTCCCAAACCCTAGTAAAACCGTGAAATTCGGCCGCTTATTCTCGCATAGGTACCTCTTTTTCGCGTGGCACTAAAAGGGTTAAACTTTTTCTTCCATGACCGCGCGTCGAAGGTAGTTTTCTTTTTGATGATTCCCGGTAGCGAAACAAACAGCACCAGGCGAGTGCATCTTTACTCGAACAGAAAAACACGTTCTTTAATTAATAGCGCACTGATCACGCCAGCGAGCGAAGGCACGCAGCATTTTCATTCGCGTAAAGCTTAACTGCGGTACTCATTCTCTTTCCGGGTGATCATGGCAGTATCCTTCCATACGCGAAAGACAGAATTGCTTCATTAAGTAACATGGAGAGTGTGCGCGAGCGCCCGCTTTATCTTCCATAAAACCGGATACAAAAACAGTGCTTGCCGTGAGATAACGCTCGGACGAACTATCTTCCGCATATTCTGTGCTTCTTCGTTGGCTCTCCATCACTTACACGACTGTCAACGTTAATTTCTCGGTGTTTCTTCGAGTTTCTTGGAGTTTTTGGTCCTGCCTTTATGTCTCGTGTCGCGCAGTTTCAGCTTTACATTGTACGCAATTTTAGATTAGCACCCGTTTCCCGTACGCCAGGGAGTCTCGATTATTCTGATAATAAGAACAACTATTTTAAGGCTAGAACAAAAATGAATTGTATGCAACAAACGATCCACAAAGATGTAGTACCTCGTGGATGTGGAACCTCGTTTATCCGCACCTCGTTTATACGAACAAGTTAATGCTCACCGTCAGTTATGCGAACTTGTAGGAGATTAAGGAGAGGCGGTTCCCTAGAAACGACATAATCGACTGCAGTTTTTCGCGTGCCGGTTTATATTTTTCTCACTAATAAGAACAGGTGGCGGGGATAGGTGGTGAGCCTCTTTTATCGGAACTGTTCGGTTATCCGAACAGCCTTGTCCGCCAACATGTTCGGGTAAATGAGGTTCCACTGTAATTCCAATGAAGATGCACGCACGCGTATTTTTCTCCAAAATTAAGATGAAAACGAAAAATGTCTAACCACTAAAAACTTAAAAACACCTGCACCGTTTGCCATCAATCAAAAGAAAAACCTCGTGACTCGAGCTACCAAAGAAGACATTTTACAACAAATATTTCATTTCTCTGTATCACAAGCACTTCTCCCTTGATTCCCACTCTTTCCTCCTTTCGCGTTTCACCCTCGCGTTTCCACATTTCTTTTTCTCCGGATCTAATCCCACGTCGTTCCACCTCCCTCATGCTCGTTTCTCTTCGCAACCCTTTCGTTCGGCTGGCGTTCTCTCTCTCCCTCTCCCTGTCCCTCAGGTTCTCCCTTTTCCTCCTTTCCGCGATCCTCCCGGCGTGGACGGTGCACGCACGCCCGTCGAAATTTATGATTAACATATCGCATTGTTGCTGCCTCCTCTATTCTTTCGGTTTACAAAGAAGCTGCAGATTTACGAGCCGCGTTCCACGCGTTACCCCTTTATTTTCGCTCGATGCAAACTCCGCGAGGGCCCCCCTTATCGTTCGGCCCGTTCATTTCGCCGTTGCATCCTTTCCTTCCCGCTGTCTCGTTCACTTTCGCCCGACGAGAAACCTGTGCCCGAAAATAGCGGGGTCAGGTCTTGGGAAACGCTGGGTCGCTCTTAGATGCTGGTCGATGTGATTTAATACGGTCAGCTTGGCCCAATTTAAATTGCCAGCAAGATACCCGATGCGTCCTGCGAGGCCTGACTGTTCGAGGTAAATTGTTTCTAAGGTAATCGAGAATAGTTTCGTTAGGAAGTTTCGTTTTCGCAATTCTTTGCTTAGATTCTGTCGTTGGAAGCACATCATTGTTAAAATATGGCGGAAAGTATTTTGATTCCGATTTGTGTTGTATCTGTGGTTTAATTAATTAAGGTGTGGATATATTACGTTTCCTGGGTGGATTTATTGTAATAGCAGGAAGTGGTAATCCTTTTCAACGATAGTAATTTTATGGAAACGTTATTAAAATTGTTTTTATGCTTGATTAGAATGCAATGAACTCTGCCTTCCATCAATTTCAAATGAAAGAGAAATAAAGTTGCGAAAAGTGTTTAACTTACTGGTATCAGAAATCTACAGTTACGTTTCGTCCCGTAACATCATATAAAGTATTCTGACAAAGGCACTGTACGTACTTCAGCCGTAGGGTGCAGCTACCGATATCAGACTTTTTCCGATCTACTTTCTGACATTCTGTTCCATGGAGTAATATCATGTCGCAAATCATTGTATTCGTCTCAGCATTCAGTATACATAACCGTAATATGAATAAGAAAATACAGAGTCCATTTGAAAAAAATTAACTTTTCCTTGATATCTCTTACACCGCTATCCTTAATATCACTCGTCTCTCCTGAGTTATTCCATCGTTTCCGGTTAAACGGAACACCCTGTATGTAAGTACGTTTTCCAGGGATGGGCTAGGAGGGGAAGGAAAGCCCGTGATTGATTCCAACCATAGATGGTATCAGAATAGATGGTCTCACCGGTTGTTCCTGTGCAGCCATCGACGAAATGATGTTGACAGATGCGGCGCGAAGTCACCGCGATTTAGATCGAGTTTTCCGGTATCGAAAGCCGATACAGGGCGTACGTTCCGCGGAGATAGCGGACTCTTGTCATTGAATTTTATTTGCTGAAAGTTCAACAGCAGCTCGCTTAGAAAGTTAGATCGGCTCTGAAACATTTTTGATAACGGGTTCAATCACGCTCGGCGAGCTCGAAAGATTGGAAAAACCGATTGAGTTATTGGTCGAGTGATTGATGTTGACTGGTTCATGGCTGTGTCGTGTTCGAGGCAAACGCGACGAATAGAGATTGCACTGGCCAATTGCATATTGGTCTTTAATGAGTGATAATTAAATATCATTTTTATTACGGTTCACATGCATTGGAAAGAGTATATTCGTGTTTATATAATATTTATTTTGCACCGCATAGCGACCTGTAGAAAGATCGATAGATTGGCAGCGAGTTCGATTCAATGTAATTATTAACCGGCAGTTTGAAAAATCATTGATCCGAAGTTACGGCAACAATGAGCCGAGCGGGAGTAAAGTGGAAAACCTCCGTAGCATCGACAAAAACAATTAAATTCGCATTACTTGTATTACTAACACAGATACAATTTTACGTAATTGCACTTATCAGCAACTCAAATATAACCGGCTTATCTCGATCCTGCAGTATTCTTGTCAATTAATTATACCTGTCGCATGCTGCACGTCAATATACTCGTACGAGGTGCAAATAAAATTGCTGTTCAAATAAGATTACAATATCATGTGTGGTGTTGAGTATTTATTGGAATATAGAAATTCAATTCTCGAGCGTATTATTTTTTCGATTAATATCATGAAACATTGTTTTCAAAGACGATGTCGAAAACCTTTTACTGAAATTGCAACTAGATTGCCACGTTTCCTTGTTACTGGAGTATTTTGAACTCCAAACGTGACAATTGAAGAGTGTTCGCGAGATTGCCGTTCCACATGGACACAGTATGAATAAGATTGTAGCTTAAAAATGTTGTCGTTGGCATAGATCCATACGCTCTCAGACCCACAGCAGACGAGACAACGAACTTCGATACATTTCTGTCTCCTTTATTTTTGTTTCATGCACACGCGCCCGATGTTCTGTGTAAATGTATCCGCGTCATGCATTTTTCTTTTCGTCGAAGAGAGTACACTCCGACATTTAAATATTACTATGCGGCACGTTAATTCGCATGATATAGAAATTATTTTCATTAAAGTTTAGAATTAATGAAAAACCTCCAAAATTCTTTCCCCTTTCATATTGCATTCTAATGAAATGCTTCAAAACAAAGGAATATAGTATTGAACGCATTGAAATAATATTCTGGTAGCAGGAGAAAGAGCATTAAATATTCAGCCGCAATCTGCGAAGCGTTACAGCTACTTCTCTGATGAAATTGATAAAGTCAATCACCTTAAATGCATTACACGTTCATTTTATTTAATTGGGATAAATGTTCTCGTTAACTGTGCGCAAATACTAAGCCGTATTAGTCGTGACTTCGTAACATTTGTACAATTTACGATCAGTTCGGCAGCAAAATTGGAATAAATTTCTGCCGATTTCTGTTCTCCCTATTCTATTTTTGCCGTATCCTAGTCGCACATTACACAGACGTTATCACTTTGGTGCTCCAATTGTCTGCAGAATTTCTGAGCAATTTAGAAAGCTTGAATTATAATTGGTAGTTGACAATTACAAATAGTAAAAACTTATACAAACAACCCTTTTATTGAATCCCCGATGAAGATGTCTATATCCATATAGACGTCTATTCTGCAATAAAGTTTATTCACGGAGGAAGTTCCGCAGCCAGTGAACAGTCAATTATTTTTAGCTTCGGCACAATTCATTACGAAATTGATTTCTGCCAGAGCCGAGATTTCTTCTGGCACTCTCTCAGGTCTGCTTAATTTTCTGCACGAATTTAGATTAGGGAACTTTAGAACTGGCGGAAACTTCCACCTACTGTCGGACCATGAGTTGTGTATATATGCGTGTAGTGACGTGTGTACCTTCAGTCTTGATTCGATTTCCGAAGTTGCGTGTGCCCCGTGCAGAAGCTCCTCAAGTACTGCGAGAGACTTTTTTGAGTCATCGAGAGAAATAGGCACTCATGTCATTGGCGATTGTGCCACACGTCTGTTGCAGAATTTGATTTGCGACTATGGTATTTCAATTTCATTTCAATTACAAACATTTTATAACGGTCACATGGAAAAACAAAAATGGGAGAAGTAAACTAGTACAACCGATGCATCACTTTTACTCGTAAACACTTCTAACTTATTTTGAGGTGAAAAAAAACGGTGCTTTGTGAGACTAAAATTTGGAAAAAAGAATGGTGGAAAGCAAAAGCACTGCGCATTCGCAAATCAACACTCAATTATTATTTGCGTAACAACTTCTGCAGGCGGCCTTAATAAACTAATTTATAGTTCTCGATTAAAAATCCCCTGTTACGGTGCGCGTGCCTTTTCCCGGTCTTTCCTTTTCTTTTTGCAAACCGGCTCCGGGACGCGTTGCACAGTCGAGGGAAGCATCCAAGCAAGCGAGTTACCTGGAGTAGATGAGAGCTTTCACAGTTGAACGAATGATCCACGCACGGCGGAGTCACCCGCGTGGCTTATACACGTCCACGTAGCTCAGTTGCCTTATGCGGTAAATGCACGTGGCAGCTTTGCACAGTGAATCGAATTCCACCGTGAAACGTGTCTGAACATGCGAATCATACGTTCGAAATTATGCAGCGTTCCTAACGAGACACCCTTGTTGCTGAACGCCATTTATTTCAAATTCAAAACGATCCGCCCGTCTGTTAAAGTAGCATCGAATCGTTCGCGATGCGCAACAACATTGGTCGTGAAACAGGCTTAAGGCTCGATTTAGACGGGCAGAGTACCTTGCGTGAAAAGTGTCCGCGTGTTAAAGAAGAATATATTAAATTATGTATAAACTTCACGAAATTATATGATGATATCCTGCAGCGAGACCATGTACTCGTTAAATCTGTCTTTGAATAATTTCATGTTCGATCTGAACGCGTCTGAGTCGCTTCTACATGGGAGGATTTTGCGCGTTTAAACGATGATTATGAAAATGGTCGAACCTGATAAGCGAAGAGTAAGAAAGTTGAATTGCTCATTTATTTTGCGTTTCATCGGTCTCCATTACGATGATGTGGAACTATTTTTACGCAATAATCAGAAATCGGACCTCCAAATTGAGTTGGTAGTTGTGCCGTTAAATCGAATTCATTTCGTGTTTGTTTGTGAAACACTTTTAGATCACTTTCAGAATCACCGACGCATGTAGAAATGTACTACAGCGACTCCACCCCTCTATTCTAAACGTCTCCATATACAGTGGAACCCTGATGTGAAACGTTGCCGGACTGTAAAAATTGATATCTAAAAACAAAATAGTTGTAACAAAATCCATTTCCTTCAAGATATTGAGAAGCTTGACTCGAAAAAGCCGCATCTTTTTTTTTACAAGTACATAGGTAGATCTAGAGTGCGTGGAACTGGAAACGCGATTGCTAATATGTCACTGGTAAATTCGACACTCACAGATAATCGAGACCGCGAGTAATTACGAGCCGGTTCGTCAATGTTCCACAGTGGCAAGAAATAAAAGAACGTTCAGGCATTTTCCGCGCGGGCAGATATGCTCGTTCGAAGCGTGCCTAATCCCTGCGCGACGAACTCCGGAACTTTGGCGCGTGCTGTTCGAACAGACTCGTTAAATAAACGAGTCGCTTAGAATATCAAACAATAACGAGGCATGGCGAACCGGGAAGCGGCGCTGCTCGAGAAGACAAAACGAAAGTGCCATAATATCCGGGGTTTTCGCAGCACGTGTCTGAACGCCCACGCGTTAAAATATCTCTTAGGATCGGCATTCGGTTCGCTTTGGGAAAATTTCAATTGGGAACTCCCCCCTGGTAATGTGTGTACGTTATCGAGTTTCTGGAAACCGATCGGTTATCGCGGTATTAATAAATTACGTGGCTGTGGCGTTTCAAGCGTTGCTTCGGACATTAGCCTGACATTATGGAACGTGGAACTGTTGCTAGGATACGATAAGAGTGAAAAACTGTTCTGGATAAGGACGAAGAAAAGTTATTTCCCCGATATACCATTGCGGCTTGTGGGAATTGAATTGTGCGCGATCGCGATTACTTTCACTAGCATACTTGCGTCGTAGCCGTGGAATAGAAATTTTATGGAAAATATCTGAACCTCTGTCGTATTTCTATTTTGGTCTTTGCTGAGAATTTTAGATCGCTTGAGCAGAATAGCTTAATTCTGGGTGGCGTTATTCATTTAATCGAATGTTTCGTTAATTTTTTATTTATACATTTTCAGATTTTATTATTTGTATCAACGATATCCCAAATACAAATATAATGGGAACCGGGGTAAAATCTGTGCATCTTCCTCATTGCTTTCTCAGAATATACAGAGTCGGAAATAAAAATTGTGTACATATTTATGCAGAAAGAATTCCTCGGTAAGGAATGTTTCCAAACCGCAAAACAATTATCGTTTAGTGCCGGAATATACACTTAGCTTTATACCTGCAATTTGAATATAAACTGTCCAATAGAATCTCCTTATTATTCCCCAACGTGAACTGAAAGTTGTACAACAATTTCTCCTTTCGTTATGAAGATTAATTAAATAATTCGCATGTCTCGAACTATTAGCGTTAGAATTCCAGCACGTCGCACAGTGCGGTCTCCAATGGACAAGAATAAAAAAAGCGGCTCGAAGCGTCCTGTAGATTTTGGTTGTTTTGTATCGACAAGGTGTTGTACTGCATTGCTATATAATTTTTATCTGCCACTACCTGCTACAGTGGAAGCTATTTAATTTTTTGGGGAGACCAGAACCCAGTTTCGGCTCACCAAACGACGCACAGTGGTCCCAAATCCCGGAATACCCCAGTATGTCAACTATGCGTCGTTCATTCCACTATGTATTTTTTTTATTATAATATTCATGTCTTACTTATACTTCGTTCCGTAACAATTATTTCTTATTACATGTTATTAATTGTTAATAATCGCCATTATTGTTATGATGATGTTATGTCCATACAGCTAGTTTGACCTTTTCCACTATGAAAATGTTTTAGTTTAAGCATTACATGCATTTTTTGAATTTTGTCCCGAACGCCCATTGAACAGCCGCACTGTGTGTCGCGTCGTCAGATCAAACGATAAAAGCCTGTTATTTCGTTTATCGTTCGGTTAGGTGTGCAACTCGTATTATTACGTGCGACAAGTTGGTATGCACGGGGGTTGGTGATTTATAGATTCGTCAGAGCGCAACGATCGCAGGGTGTAGATCTACGGTAATGGTGTCCAGTGCGTTTGGTAATCATTCTGGCATATGTTTGTCGAGGAATCCTGGTTTCAAGAATCTTGTAGTTTTTACGCGGCGCTGGGCTTCGATTACTTTCTTTACCATTGGATCCGACGAGATCACATGAACGTTAAATATAGAACGGATCCCACACTCCTCGACTTTTTCAAATCAATTTCATTCGGCGGCGAACTCTCCTTCTTGTGCTCGCGATAAATGTATGCGTCGGATAAACTGATTCGTCAAGTTGGATTGTTCGTCGATCAGTGCAATATAAAATCTATTACAGGCTTGGAAAATAATGCGGCTCAATCGTGTCCACGTTTGGAACTGACTGAAAATTTGCCGGGGACCATTTTTTTAACGGGTTTATTTCAAAAGGAGAAACGCACTAATTTTACGCTTCTACATTTACTTCAAATGTGATAAAAAAAAAATTCGTACTCTTTAATTCCTGCGAAGGGGCCATTCGAGTTACAAATGGAGTCCTACACTTGGACAGAAAAATTGGGCGTCCCTCGTTCGTAGTTGGTAGCGAATAATTTTATAATCATACCGCGTGGCAAAATAAATAGGATCGAGCGTTAAATTTCCGGTGCGAAACCGTTTATGCCGCATGGCGCACGTACGTGCGTATATTACTTCGTTGATTGCTTGTCTCGTAGATAGACAAGAGGCCACACGCGTACAAATTGAAGCACCGGAGGAGCTAGACGCTGGGAACATTGCGGGCACTTCAAGTAACAAATGCGTTTCACTTAACCCTTGCTTTTGTCAATGTTCGCGGAACGCCGCTTAAAAGAAGAACTACGCCTTCCTGATTTGGGCCCCTGCAGGGACGTGCGTAATATACATAATAATTCCATTAAACACACGTAATAGAGGTAATCAGACGAATACTCAGTGCAACTTTACTTTATATACTCTCGTGCCGTTGAAATATGCAAACTAATGGAGATAAATGGAAACTAAATATCGATGTCTGAATATTGATACCTTGATCGATGGATAACACGGTATTTACCATTTTTCTTATTGGTATCTGTGATATGAACGCTTTGCATTTTTATCACGCCTCTTACTTATGTGAAAATGAAAGTGACTTAAATTCTAAATATGGAAACGTGCCGATAAATATTCAACTCACCTTTTTGGCAGATCGGTATGAAGCTAGTTTGGCATCCAGCGATGGGTCCGAAATGCATGTAACAATTGAGATAATGGTTTAAACAAAGTAGAAATAAGAATGCCACGAAGAATTTGATAAAGGACACCTCACCTAGTTCGAGGTGTCGCAGTAAGTATAAACGGCACACCTATAATTATACAAACCAAATTATTCAGATTCGAAGTTAAAATATTGAATAGAAAAACATACAGATATACCAATAAATTTTTTAAATAAAATAGTCAA
Organism: Nomada goodeniana; assembly: GCA_963969485.1. Taxonomy (NCBI): domain Eukaryota; kingdom Metazoa; phylum Arthropoda; class Insecta; order Hymenoptera; family Apidae; genus Nomada; species Nomada goodeniana. The sequence continues at coordinate 14,990,118 of OZ018300.1, read as the reverse complement.
TTGAATTTTGGTCTCGATAAATATACTAATTGGCATACGAATTAATATAAAGATAAAAATTCCAATGCATCTATTACTCATCTATTACTTATTGTACTATTCAGTGTACTGAAAACCACTAGAATTCTTCCCAATTATAACTAACATTCTCACATCAAAATTATTCGAATCCTAATTTATTACAATAACAGAAAAAGCATACAAATGTAATGTTAATCATTTCGCTCACCGGCTATACTACGCACACTAATGGCATTAATTGCCCTACATAATAATGATAACACCCACCTGGAAGCTATTAACCGTCTTCGTAGAATCGCAGCACTCCGGACCACAAATCGTCCAAATCCAACGCACACCTGGCACCGTTCACCGCGGGGGAACAAAATTACTCAACACCGGGGTCCCGCGCGCACCTCTTAAACACCGGGGTTCGTAAATCCCCGGCACCATTTTCCGTCAGTTAATGGATTACCCTGGACGGACGAGCGACGCGACAGCGAAGCAAGTGGCACGGGGAACACCGTTCCTCGTGGTTGCTTAAGCTCCTTACGGTGCCAGGTGAACCGCGTCCCTTTCGCTCACTCAGTCGTTACTCACCGAATTACGCCCATTTAGCTTCATCAGCGGTCGTCAGCTGAAACGGCGCGGCGCGTTCGGAGCCTCGGAAATTCCTGGGCTCGTCCCGCGAGCACGCGAGGCCGCCGATCGAAGCGTTTTACAGGCATTTCAGGGATGACCGTCCACACGAAAATCCATAATCCGATTTCGCGGTTGCGTGTGTTTACTTGGACGTCGCTGCTTGCCGCCGCGATGCGTATACGCCCTATCTTTCTCATCCCTCTGCCTCTGTCCCTGTCGCTCGAGTTGCTTGGCGCTCCCAATGGTGGCACGCTTTTTTTCTTCTTCTGAACGACGCCGCGCTTAGAGAGAATCACGGACCCTCTTCATAATCACCAGTCGCGGTAATCCGACAGGGAAATTACTTAACGATCTTGCGACCACTTCCTGCGCGCCGATGTTCCCCTTTCTATCTTGCACTGTCCGCTGTGGACGACGCGGGGATATGTCCTAACAAAATTTGCCATGCAGCGATGTCTCTTTGCCCCCGTCCTGCTGGACGTGGCCCGACGCGAACGGATCGAATCGTGTCCACGGTTCGGAGTTTCTCGTGATTACTTCATTTGTTGGACGCGGTGGTTTCGTTTGCGCGCGCTTCGGATTCCTTTGGTTTTAATGTTCGGGGACGGTTGCGTAATTTTTGTGATATTTATTGATACGCGCGGCAAGAAAGATATTCTTTTGGTTTTGTCGCTGCTCGCAGAAGTGATTCTTCTTTTGAACGGGAGATACGTACTGTTAGATTTTACAGTGCTATTAGATGTACGAAATATTGTTAGAGTGACTCTTTGAATTAGAAAAAGTGTTCGAATATTTGTGAACGGAGCTACGTTTTGAAGAACAGAGGAATTTTATTAGACGAGAGAACGCAGGAATGCTTTCTAATCCTGAAACGTATCGAAACAAAGCAAACTGAAATCGATCCCTTGGAATATTAATTTTGAACAGGCGAAAAATTTATAAGGGCCTAGATCTTAGCCAGGCAAAACGATTCTGATATTACAGTCAAAATGGTGTTGCAGTCATAACAGTTGCATATAATTATTACCCCCCCGAAGTACGAAGATCTATTTAGATCTTCGTACTTTTGTTCTTTCTGAATTCAATACATTTTCGAAAGTATTATAGGAGGGAACGGAAGCCAATTTTCTTGAACATGAGTGTCGTAGCTAAGGAACCTCTTTATTGTTACAACTTTCAGTTGACAAATCAATTAAGTCATTATTTTTATATGTAAGCAATAGACGACGGTTCCAACATCGTCATTTTTTCCCCAAGTAATTTGTAAGAATCTTATTTTACCCGCTTTGAATGCTAATGGCCTTACACTGATTGACTTCTCAACCCTCCATACATAATACATATTCGACTCTCCTTCCAATCCCACTTTGCACAAAAACTCTTACTCATTCTCACCTTTCCCCCAAACAATCTCACCTCGCTTCCTTTCACAAAATCGTAAATTCTTTTCCCATCCCGAACCCGTGTCACAAAGCACGAAACGATCGTGTACTTTTCGCTAAGAATCGCTGCCCTTTTATACTTCCTTTATTCCCTCCCAATCTTATCTGCGTCCGATATAGTGAAAAATGGGGCTGTTTCATCTCGGTCGTCCCTTGTAGGCTTTCTCCGAGCTCCGGCGCGAAAAATAAGGAACGAGCGTGCATACACAGAACGTATATGCACATATTGGATTTATACAGTGACACGCGTGTAACGCAGTTACGGTAGCGTAGCGCGAGTGCCGCAAGTCGCGGCGATGATGTACTTCTCGTATCGGCGAATAAATTGCCCGCGGGGGACGTAATTAATTAACCCAATTAGTAAACCGCTTATCAAGCATTCCCCCAGGTGAAATATGCATGCACGAAAACGCAAGTTGGAGCCGCTTTTCTCTTAACGAGAGAGCTAATTAACGCGTCCAACGGATCGTCGGATCAATAAACATTTTTGGAATAGAAGGTGAAATGATACATTTTTACTGAACAATGTCTTGTTCATTTGTTGCAAAGAGGAAGAAATCCTTCGCGACGCGTCGATGCACGGCGAAGGACCGAAAACTGAATGAATGACAGAAATTTTGAAGAAAAGTGTTCGTTATTATTACGTAAAACATAAGGAAATAAAAATCAACGGGGCTATTTTCTTCGTTGCTGTCTAAGCAGTTAACGAGCAATAGTGCAATATTTGAAATGCCTTTGACTTCGTTTGTAATACATGAGATTCATAAGGATCAATTCTGCACCGTAACGAGCACTTCACAAAACAAAATTTTATCGACCTCGTGCACATTGTGTTCGCGCAAAATAATTCCTTGCTTGTAACGGAAAACTTGCAGCCTCCAATTTATTATATGCATTGTGCCTGCGTGCTAAGCAAAGGATAGAATGCAACGAAGTCGATTTTACCTTGCAAAAGAATGTACCTTTAATAGAATACAATTTACATCAAAAATATGACAAACATTTCCAAGTACATGTACGCCGAACATTTATTACTCGCCAAATCACAAGAATACGCACCCATTCCGTGATACTTGAGACTAGCGCAACAAAAGTATATTCTGCATTTAATCGCCCTCGAGTTATCAATAACTGAATTACTAAACTACCATTATGTTCCTGTTAAATTTTTATTCAACGCTATAGTACAATAGATAGTGCGTATAAGCTTCAATAATTTCGGAGTGACGACAGTTCGAAGCTAATTAACTGTATTCGTAAAAAGCACACAAGATACATAACACTCTGTCTACGCTGTAAAAATATCATGTAGCATCGATGTTTAATGCCGGTATCGTTCTTGTAAAGAACTGATGCGCCGCCATAAATACACGCAAATGGCCACGCATGCTGACGGTGACATTATAATGAACTCATAAAAGGAAGCCCACTACCGTCGAGTCGCTTCTTTGACCGTCAGTGTTGCGTTACGCAACGCAGTAATGAATGAGCTTAGAAGGAAATAAAAGAGACTAAGCGCAGCGAGCACTCGACGAAGGCAAAAACGGATGGTCATGGTTTTACGCCTGCATCGTGGCGTTTAATAAATTGGGTGTACGCGTATGCGTATATCGCCACGCGACGATTTTACGTGCCAGTTAAACTCACCTGGCTGCGTTCATAACGTACGCAACCATATGGTTTCATCGGCGAGAAACGATGGTAAAAGCATCGTTATAGATAGCTGATACGACGTTTTCTTTTAGAGATCGAGCTGTTCAATGAGGCACGAAATCCGCGAGAATTCCAAAAACGGTTTCGCGTAAATCGTTTTTCAACTTCAGACCAGGCGTAGACATTGAATCTCAACGATGAACTTTATTAACGCGCACGGTGCGTCGTTATTGAATCAGTATTAATTCGAAGGGCTGTATGAAATATCTGGTGGATAGGAATTTTATTCCGTAAATAAGTCGTATAATAGAAGGAAACGTAATTCTATTTGCTTGCAGTAGTACAGTTATTGTATTGAATAACTTTTAACAGTATAGCGAGCACAAGTGCTTTACATTTAAGTACTGCTATATCGATTCCCAACAACGGGAATCCAAAAAAAAACCAACTTCAGAACAAGAGCATATAACACTTCTATCTGCTACTTAAAAAAAGCTTCCGTGTCGCCTATAAAACGGCAACGAGAAGCGGCACTGCGAGAACGGTTCAACAGCCCGAAAATAAATAAATTAGTACATTGTACGTTCACAGGTGTGGCCCAGTTCGTCCGCAGTGACGTACCCCGAAAAGAAATATGACACAGTGGTGCACATAAATTCTCGAGGCGTGGTTAACCTGGCGACAATCTAGCGTCGGATCGTAGCCGATGAAACGGGCCGAATCGAGCCCAGCGAACGTTATTACGAACCGAAACATTCATTTGCAACAGAGTGTCGGTTTTTTTCGCCCGGGCTGCATGTGCAGTCCCCCGTTTTCAGTCTCGGTCACGCTCGAGCGTAATTACGTGCACGCGACAAACATAGCCGTAAGGAGGCTGTTCGACGGGCAACCTGAGCTTCTGGCTACCGCATAATTACGTTCGCGAATGTGTATAGGTGCGCGTGGGATTGTCGGGTACGAGCTTCCGTTTCGCATTGACGTTTCTTTTAAGCGACGATTAATGTTTGGAAAGTCTCGCCCATTCACATTTTCCGTGTATCTTGTTCGACGATTTTTAATTGATTGTTAACGGACACCAACAATGAAACGATCAAGGTGGCCAATACGAGACGTTTGTGGTACCTTACATTTTCTTCTATTGCCTTTCGGTTTTGTCGGGATAGGAATTTTCACGACAACGCTTAGGTTTGATTTATTATTATTCATTACATTTATTATCGGTTAACGTTGAATGAAATATGCATTTATCAATTTGTCACTTCCTACAGACATTGACAGTTTTAGCGTTAAAGGGAGTGTTATTGCGGGTTATGGAATATTTAGAAAATAATAGATAGATTGCGGATGAGAGAGGCATTGCAGGTTGTTTTTTTTTTATTCCTGCACTTGGATTATTGTAGACATACCTAGTTGATACTTTCTTACGTCGAATCGTTCTTGATAATTGCACAACTCGAATATTTTCCATTGGAAAGTTATAAATACTTGCAGGAAGTTCCTATCTCGGAGGAAGGCTCGATTAGCTTTCCTTTAAATGGTCAATAACGTAATGAAAATTAATCGTGTACTTATGATGGAGATTAATGAGAAGTATTACAGGTTATAGATCTTTCCGTGTATATAGTTCTACAAGTATTAATGGAACCCTTGACGTAAAATCATTTGTCTTAATTATTACTGATTTAGAGCACCATTGCATTTAAATGATATTAATAAATTTTCCAGCCATATTGTTTGTAATATTTTCAGTATCATTTTATACGAGGAAATCCAACAGATATTCTTCATAAATATTGAGTAGGCACGATTTCATTAAATCGTTTATTTTGTATAAATTAGATAATATGTATTCGAATATGTTCAATTGGACTGTTCCTAAGTTTACATAAATTCAATCGGCCAATCGCTTGTGCGTCGATAAACACGAAACAAATATTATTAATATCCATCAGTAACCAAAAAAAAAAAAAAGAAAAACAGGTTAATCCTACAAACTCTCCAAAATTATCCTTTAAATCTTGACATACTGTGACCAAGCCAAAGAATTCGTAACACCCTGCTTAAGACGTTCAACTTTCTACACCCCTCCTTCCTCCGACAATCAATTAATCCCGTCTATTAATTTCCACATCGCCTTTCCTCCAAAAACGAAAAAGAAACAGATACCCCCAGGAAAAATATAATTAACTCCGAAAATCTCGACCACACGTTGCACCGTCCACGCCGACGCTTTTTCCCAACCCGTCTCAATTAGTTCGTTAATTTATCCCCCGATCAGCGTGGCCTCTTCCCTTCTGTCTTCCCCTGTCTGAAGTCCGAACCAACCGCGGGAAGCACAGCGAAAGCCTCTTCCGCTGGACGAACAGGATGCCGGCATATGTTTTTGTTAATCCCACCGAAAACCCGGGAGGTTTCCAATGAGGCCGGCCATATATTATGTATCCTCGGATCTGTCGTCAAAGGGACGGCTAGGCGGCGGGGGCCATTTTTCAATATTACCGCGATAGATCATCCGGCAATAAAGGGATAACGCATCGAGATACCACCAATGAGGCTCGAGTCTGATTAGGCGAGCCGAGGTTTGTCGACCCCCGCAGGAGGCAGGCAAAAGGATGATGCATACCGCGCTACCTTCCTCTCTACCTTCGTTTAGTCAAAGACGCCGCCCACATCGATCTCTCCGCTTCGTGTCTCATTGATTCCACCAATGGCCCCGCCGCCCCATGCCATCGAATAATTGAGAACTAGCCTCAGGTTTGTTGGGCCGGGTACTTTCCCTTTGTTGGCCTAAGAGGGTTCGTTTCAATAAAATACTGGACGAGACTATCCTGGCAGCTTTCTCCCGAACGCTGCACGGCGAGTCTACGGTGGGTGGAGATCCGATGGAGTTTGTCCCTTCGTTGCACAAACGGAGGGTTAATTTGGCGTTTTGCTTCTTTGCGGGCAAAGTGGCTGGCGAAACGGGTTGGGGGAATGGTCTGTTCATAGTGGTACAAGGATGGCCGTTTCAGTGAAGGATGAGGGAAGTAATTAAGAGATACGATAATTCGTTTTGGTTGGCAAAGAATAAAGAAAGATTCAGTGATTACATTATACTATGCACATCTTGTTTATTATGAACAGTGGTTATACGAATTGTTATTTATTATCTTTCATTGTTAAGTTAAACGCGCTGCGTATTGATATTTATTCAGCGTTTTTATTAGTTGAATATGCTGCAACAATTATAAATATTCTCGTGGTTCGTTCAGTGTTCATTAATATCGTTTTTACAGCGGAAGAATAAGTTTTGTAGGTAAAGTGCAAGTAGTGCAAGTAGTGCAAAGCGATTTACTTGGAATATTTAGGAACGATTAATAGGTTTATTTCTGGATTAAATTGTTCTCTCTAGATGCAAAAATAACGGGTTACTTTCGGCGAATACACTTCGTATTTTTAGAAACTTCCGGCAGGGATGGTCAAGCTTATGCTGTAGCATTTCAGCATCCTGTTGATTAAATTAGAAATTTCTACCATCCTCTGTTTTGCATACAAACAGAATGCTACTGAACTCTCAGCTGGTCGGATAGGTTTAAGTTGACCCACATTGTTCTACCAAAGCGACGTATCTGATTTGCTACAGCAGTGGCAAACACGGAGCTCTGTACATTTTATCTTAAATCTACCATTGGACTTTGGAGAAATTTATGGTGCATCAACAGCTACATATGTGTACTGATATATGCCAACATAATTAACATAACGTCGTGTAACAATTAATTAGAACTTTCTTCGAAAACTGTTTACCCTAAATTCCAAATCTCGCAGAGTCTTCGTATTTAGTTTTTCCAACAAGTCAAATCCGATACTGTTACATTTCCGAGGATTCATCACGCAAGTGAACTGTTTTAATAAACAACCTCAATAACAATACCTACTTGAACACGCTTAATTAAATGTAAACAAAGTTATTGCAATGCAAGAAATTAAAAGCAATACGCAGACGCAGAAGTATGTAGCACAATAGAATGGCAATTGTCGAGCGACCAAATCGGACGATGGGAATAAATAAAACGCTCGTGTCCTTAACCGGTAGTCGTAAATCAGTTGGGGAATTCTTTGATCGGGGGTTTACGTTCGCTTTGAAGAGATCCCTTGGCACGTGCGTGATACGAGTGCATCAAGGGAACGATTAATCAAACTGTCCGCACACGCGAATTACTATCGGATTAATTATCGAGATGCGTTGCGTGCGTCTGCTAGAAATTTCGGTTCGTTGCCCTCGTTCTGCTTAATTACCCGTGGGCGATCAGCTTGTGCTACTGCCTCCATTCTGTTGAATGCCATAAATAAAACACTGTAGAAATACATCTTACGACATCGGTAAAAAGAAAACGGAAAATTTTTCACAAGCAAGCATACATGCATCGCAAGAAATTAAAAAATCGATCGATGTAATTAATACGATCTTTTGCGTTGCAACGTGCAATTGTTACGAATGTTAGGGGGGATGAATTAGAGACGAAGAGTTGCTGTTACAGAAAATTGTACAAATGTGTATCAAAGTTTGGGTTGCAGCAGAAACCATCGTGCAGCATAGTTGACAGCACTTAATACCGAAAGGATTAAGTACGAAGATTAGATAAACGATACCCATTTTAGTGATGCCAACAATGATTTCATCCACATGCTATTCATGCGGGAGATGTAACATATGTGTTACCATGATGGACGCATGTCGAATGTAAATAGCTTCCATTTGGTATGACTCATTAAATCGACCGTTATGAACTATAATGAAGTGAAAACTTTATTTGTTTATTAGACGCGCAAAATTGAGGATAACTGTGTCTATTAGTTTTGTTGCACGAGAATAAGTAAGAATCCAGCCCTAACTAGTGGTACAACATAGCATTGTAGAATTTAGTAAATTCAAGAAACAGAATTATTTCGTATCCTTCAAAAAGTATTTATTCAATTAAATTGCTATAAACCAAATATGGTTTATATAGCAAATACGATGCATTACATATTTTTTGGTAATTAAACATATTTCCACTCGTACAGACTTTTTAAATTCCAATAAGCAGTTTTACAAGAAGTATCCTAAACAAATGATATTCAAATGTGCTTTAAAAGTTAAAAATATTATTAATTATATTTTGAACATAATGGAATATTTCAACGATGAATAGTACTTTACAGGAATCTACAAATATTTGGCAGTTTTTTAAACAGTACCGTGCTAAAGTTTCTAGAAAAGAACCTTTTATTAAATCACAAGCAAAAATATGGACCAAACATATTAGTCTTCCTTCGAAACATATTATATTCGAAGATAATCAATTTATGCACGCTTTTATGTTGCTCTTCAATATTATAGATCGAGCATTCGCCGTATCAACGATCTTTTGGAATCGATATTCCCGATTAATTTGTTCGAATCACCATTTAGCGATAAATAAAATAATAATATCGTGCACGATCGCGGTCAATATCGATCTCGGTGCACTCGATGGAACAGATAGTAAAAACAAGTTAGCTCATCTAATCCGGTCAATCATTTATGTCAATGATTGGCCGATACCGATTCTTGGCTTCAATTAATGTGGTAACACGCGTGACAGATAATTATTTCCAATGGCGAATCGAGAAAGGTTCGAATTCCTTACCGTAGATCGCATAATAGCTATTGACGATTAATCCGATTATTTTGGAACGCAATCTAGTTTCAGTAAATTGAAGCGAAATGCATTTGAATAAATTATTTCACCCATTATCGGTTTAGTTTCTGCTGATTGATCGCGGCAACGGTTGGCACCGACACCTATTCAATGCAGATTTAATGTGCACTTACAACTGTGGCTATAGTTTAACATTTTGTCAATGGAAATGTAGTTATACGGGTTCAGTGAATGAATCGGTAAATGAATTTAAAATACATCAATGCCTTCTGTTTAAATCATACATGAATCTTATTTCAAAGAAAGCATTGTGGCCTAATGAATGGAAAATCAAGTGAGACAGATTTTAAATGCCGTCCTATTAATCACTTATTGTTAGTATAGCCTGCCCTCCCCTTTATTTATAAATTTTTGGCGTGAATTTTATACGCGCGACTGTAAATCGAAAAGAAAAGACAGGAGAATACCTCGAATGAACTAAAAGAATTAGAACATCTTGAAACGAATACTTGTATCGTTCCGAGGCCAAGCAGAAACCAACATTTATTATAAATATTAAATACCCAACAATGCATCCAGAAACCCAATTCTTCTCGCAGCATCTTCCAAGAGCGATCCTCGCCATCTGCATATCTCTCCCAACCACTGTCCACTTTTTACCAGACAAGATCCAGGCCCCCAGATTCATCGAAAAGGAGACGTACCCTAAAGTCCTCCCAAATTCCCCTTCGTCCCCGTGTCGGGATATCGATTGCGTGCCACTGGCCTAGCAAACTGATCGTGACAAGCGGTTCCAGGAGCAATCGATCAGCGGCCGGCCGCGACCCACGACCTTCCTGTGAAACAAGATTCCTAGGGTCCTCTAGGCTCTAGACTCCAGACGATCCCTCCCCACGTTGCTGCGGCCGACAGATATGAGATCGTCGCGACCCAACATCCGGCCAAAGATCTCAGGGAACTCTGCTACAATCTGCTCGGTTATCGGCTGCATACCGGTCGGCTGTTATGTAATCAAAGTCGAGCAAGAAGTGCCGGTAATGCTGACGGCTGTGACGAGCCCGGAGTCACGCTTGTGTGGTCCTTCGATTAATCAGCTGGTATGTACGTGCGGCCACGTTGCCTATGGTCGAGGACTGTCCAGCTTTCCTTCGTGTTTTCAGCTGGACGCCGTGCGCGTCGAAAGTTTACGAGGTCGATTAGCATAACAATCGAAGGAACCACACACCGCCGCTTCTAAGCGTTCGCCCACCCGCGGTATCTTAGCGTTCTTCTTTTTTTTCTTCTTATTCTTTAAAGGGTTATGACTCTTTTCTCGAGACATGCTTTTACTTGGAGGAACACTGACAACGTATACCTCAGGCCATGGGAGGAAGGATGTTGTAAATTGATTTTAGCTTAGAATGGAACGAGGTTGTAGGGGTGCACGGGTCGCGGACGAACTCGCGATTCGATGAACTTACCGCACAATTTTCGGTGACTGGTAAAATGTTGGTAAAATAGTTGTCTTTGTATTTGTTTGTTCTTTTGAACGCGATTGCTTTGGTATATAGTATTTCGTGGCTGTGCGTTGTGGTAAGAGGTTCATAAGAGAGATTCGAGTTTGTGGGAACAATTTTATAATAACTGGGAATAAGTTTAAAAACAGGGGGGTGGGGCGTTACAAAAATGAATGGATTAGTGAGTTCAGTATAATGCGTTTCGAATCGGATAAGAGTCCCGAAAGTTGTGATTAATTGTAATGTGGTTACTGAATTTCCTCGTTGGGCCAGAAACAGAGAATCCGTTCACTTGTCCCTCGTGTTTTATATTTGGGGACACGCGATGGTTTCCACAGATACCTTGGCAAATTATTGTCGAGTACCAGATGTGTCTTATATCTTTTGTCGCGTGTTTCTCCAAGAGAGAGCAAAAGGATAATTAATCGACGTGGAAATTGAAGCTGAAAGTAATTGTTCGGCTTAACGATTTAAGTGATTCAACGATTTCTGGAGATAAAACTAGATGATGATTAATAGGAGAGACGTAATTCATATCTAACGCGATACTCTCACGAGATACATACATCCAGGCCAAATATTCTGGATGACGTGTACCATAAACGTCCACTGAACAATTTCGTTATAAAGTCATATAATGCAGAGACATGAGTAGTATGTTACCTTCACGTACGGGAAGATTGCCCGTCTGTAAAACTTGCTGACTAATAAAATTCCGTGCTGACACTGGACTATAAACGAACCCTTTACATTCAAAAGCGAGCAGCTGCCTATTAAGTCGCACATGAAATTCTGTGACATATTACGAGAAATAATTGATTATCGTGACAAACGTGAAGAATTTCCGTCGCGTCAAAAGCTATCCGCGAAAAAAGAAACTATCCGTTGCTTTGCAATCAGAAATCTATTCATAATTTGCAACGGGCAATGCCACGGAACGAGAACATTGCCGTATGCAGAAACTAGGTGAGAAATAAAATCATGATTCGATCGCAACACATTTTCCAGTACACTACAAATAAAACATTAAATCGCGTCGATTTTGCAGTAAATGCACCCCTTTTGATGAAATGAACTTCTTCGAGCTAAACAACCGAGAGAAAATGAAGAAAATAAATTCCAACGTAACGAGAGCACGAGGCAAAATCAACGCCCCCAACAAATTAATATCCCCCAGCGTGACCCGCGCAAAAAGAAGCCAAACCGTAACTCGCCCGGAAGCTTGATCCCTGACACAACCTGTCCGGGTCGTGTTGCTTCGTCCGAACTGTGACAAACATTCGGCAACCACGGTATAAAGTATATATTCGCGAATTATTATTCGACACATCGTCGGCTTTAATTGGAGCACGAGATACAACATTCGAGGCAACGAATCGGGACCGCCGTTTTCTTCCCATTCGTTTCAAATCCCGTACGAATAATATCTCGCCTCGAAACGTTCACGGGGAAACGACCGAAGCGTAGAAATGATTGGATTTATGGTTGCTCGACGGTGGCCGCGTAATCGAAGGGAAAATAAAACGGTTTGGCCGCGTTTATTCGCGTTCACGTGTAGCTCAGAAACGAGCGGAAGTGGGATCCTCCAGTACCAGAGAAAGGGATACATAATTTCCGTGAGCGTCCTTTTGCATTCCATAAAATTACTAGATAGCATCGGGGCAGTTAAAGCGTAGAAGGCAGAGAAATAAGAGAATATTCTACTGAAATGCGCCGCTAATTGTGAATTAAAAAAACGCGCCCCGTTTACAGCCTTCCACTTGCAGCCAGTTTTTACATACCATGGCGGCCGCGAAAAGAATAACCGGCCGATAGTAGCACTGTCGTTCTCCCCATTTGATTGCGGGGCGTCCGTTTGTCTGCGAAATTTTGTTGACGATTTTCGTTAAGCGAAGTAACGTATTACTTCCACGTGTTCTCTGATTATAATAAATGCACACATAAATACGTAATGGTAGTCACGCTCCAATAGCTTCAGATAATTGCATCACGATACAGGGAACTTATTTTACCTTCGTCTCTTTTATACTGCTCGTGTATTAAATGATATTAATTTAGCGCGTCAATAAGATTCTAATGCAACGTTAGAAAGCGATCGTCCTTTCGTTTAATGATTCACATCGTCCCATATTAATTTACCCTCCGTCGCAATAACCTCGACAAACGGCAGAAGAAATTAATTTGGAGAACACCGCCAATAATTATATTAGCAGCAGCGCGACCTCGAAAATTCCGCCATTCGTTTGCCCGTTACTAATGATCTATTCCGCTCTTAAATTAGTAATATTAAGTAATTAATATCGCAATTAATTAAATAAGATCAACGCATGGAACCATTATAGCCCCCCCCCCCCCGCGCGAGGAGGACATTCAAGCCAGTACGAGATTCAACAAAAACAGATCCACCAGCTCCGAACGCATTTCCCTGCGTTCGATGAAAATCGTTGAGATGGTAAGGAAGCAACTAAACAGGATAATCAGTCAGCTAGACAAAAAATAAGTAGGAGAAAAAGAAAAATCCGATGGAAAGGCAAGCAGCGTGGAGTGACGCGAAAAGTCGCCGCAATAAAACTGGGTTTATCCTGGCCGAGCGGAATGAGACAAGTTCAATGCACCTGTTGCGGCTAATCGTCCCGCCGAGTGATCGTGTCACGTTCCTTCAGGTACGTAGGGCAGTGCAAATAGGCGCTTCTTGTTGTTTAATGCACCACCTGCCCCGGTGCCCGGCCGTACTATTTCTTCGGTTAATCGCGTTAAAAGGCCGCACGAATTCACGGTAGGCGAGCGCCTGCCTCCGGATCTGCCGTACAAATAGTTCCAGCGTGCAAAAAGCAAGCGATCGGGCAGCAGACGGCTCGCGACACGAGTTGTTCCGTGAGCGAATCCGAGTAATTCTCGAGCCTCAATCGCCAGGCTAAACATTGTTCTTGCGAGGGGTGCAGGCGAAAGATTGCTGCGCCAACGGGTGTGACCAGCTAGTACAGTGGGTGAGCAAATTATTATGAACGTTCGGAAATTACCAGGCGTTTATAGGTTGACCAAGAGTTGACGTAGACGTGCAGTTTTGTAATGATGTGTTTCATTATTGCGCAGTATGTTGTTGTGTTTTCAACGGCCTGTGCAATATATATTATTTAACAATGTTCAACTAACAACAAGTAGTGAACAGGATATTTCAATTGATCTGGTTAAGTTAGTCCATTATGCAGCTTTAATTGATTTAAAGGCTGTACATTACTATTGTTGAAGACAGTAACATCGAAAATATCAAATATCTGAATATAGTAATTTGATCACCCACTGTGGATTATGAAACAGACGATATTCGAATGGGTTGAAAATGGAGAAGGAGAGGTTTCATTGTTCAATTTGAACGGACTGAACTTTAGAATTTCTAATGCTGAGTGTTCAGATGAAATGTTTGAACGTTGAGAGCTGCGAATATAACGAATTCCTTTTATTTCTAGTCCATGTTTACATTGGAAATCGAGTCGTATAGAAAATATGGGAGCCGGAGTTGCTCCTTAAATACAATATTTTGATACTTAAACACGGCAAAGAGTCTGACACCTATAAATCTTGGGCCTTGTATATTTCGATGCCTTGAAAGATTAGCGGTTAAGAAATTTATATATTCTTCTCTCCTCAAACAGGAGAAAGATGAAAAATAAATTTCTTTCGTTACACTTATTCTCGAACCGCCACCGCACAGTCGGAATCGCTGTGAAGTCCGCCACATGTTCACTGTCATCGTGACCATCGTACCAAAAACCATAAAAGCACGGCGGAAGATCAGCTCGCAGCGAAAGCAGAAATTATTTGCGCGGCGCGATTGAACGCGTTCCTATTTCGAAATTTATATACGAATCAAAGTGCAATGTGCGTCATTCGAATGCGAAATAAATAAAGCGCGTGATCGTTAAAATTTAGCGTTAAACGCTCGCAAATGAGTTGATTAGCCCCGTAGAAGTCCACAGAGAAATTGCCGATGGTCGTCGTCAAGCGTGTAAATAAAATAGCACAATTTCGAAGATATTAAGTTGCTTACCGGCCATGTAAAATATTCGCGGGCACACCGCGGAGAATAATAAAATCATTTTGTACGACGTGTAGTAGTAACAGGTTCTAAGTAAATTCGTTTGAGTGAAGTGCAACAATAAAATGCATCGTTAGCATGGCATTTCGCTGGAGAACATTAATTGATAGAAATTTACCGTTCGGATCTATGTCGATGCGTTCGATGTATTTTAATAATAATTACAGCGTATAGACGTAGTCACGCACAACACGGATGAAACGTCCTGGTTTAGGTCTTAAATCAGAAATAAAATATTTATTATGACGCATGCTTTGCTCAATACGGTTCCAATTGCAACTATAACTTCCATGTACCTGAATAGAATTGAATATAGGATATAATATCGCAAGCGTTATTACTATTATATTATATAGTGTCGATTATTAACTGCCAGATTCTTTTGAGCATATCATTTCCTTCTTCGCTGTAATTGTTTCCTCCATTGATGTGCCTGTCAATTTAATTAATGGGATTTAATTAATGGGATTTAATTAATGGGACCCAAGGAGGAAATTCTGCTTCCTATAGTGAACGTCAGGAATAAAAGGACTACGCGTCTGCAAATGATAGACGATTCATTATTCATTTTCAAATCGATCTGCAAAAAATAAGTAAATCGAGCTTAACGACGTCAGCGAATTAGATAGCGATTGTGTACTTCGAAAAGATAAATCAAATTTTTTTATTGCGGTTTCAGGAGGAGAGTGGCTAACCTTTTTCTAACTTGATTTGCAAAATGTATCATGATTAATATCTCTTCGGTGATTTTCTTTTCAATAATAGAGAAACTGTAAGCTAAGATGCTTAGTCGAATATTCAGCTTACATAATTGTATGGTATTATCTGATCGATTAATCTGATGGCGATGGAAATGTTATTAATCTTGACCAGCTCTTTTGTATTGTGCGGGACGATGAAAGATTGCTGCGTTTTTGGCGTCGAAAACCTAGGCTGGACTCTCAGTTTCACTCCGCAGGCTCGTTCACACCTCCATTAGTTTGGTTTATGATTTATGATTCTGGGGAACATGTTAAGCAAATTGATTTGAAATTGATGATTGTGTGCTGCGTTAGATCTGTCGGATCGTATTTATTATACATGTGTACATCTAGAACGTAATTTTGGAATGGGTGGATTTTATAAATATTTACCTCCTCAAGTTAAACTTATCTCGACTAGGATTTAATCTACTTTCACTTCAAAGGGGACAATGAATTCAAGATAAAGTAAAAGTGACGCATATTCTTTAAGTTCATCGAAAATACGCAACAATAAGAATTCTATGGATCCAAACTGTCTGCTTCACTTGCGAAAAGTTCGGAGAACAATTTAACAATGAACCTCAGAGATTCGACCTCATTGGATAACAAAAATTGCCCTATGCAAGACCTCTGAAACTTGTCGATGCCTTGGGAACACGTTTATCTTCCCCAGATTGTAGATCAAATCTTCCAACGTATATATTATTACAACACATGTATTTACTTATGCGATTCCTAAATTAATAATTAACCACACATTACCGTTGACTCGTGTACTCGAGTTTCTACAATTTCATTGCTGCCCAAAAGCCTTCCAAAATAACGAGCCACGAATAAATCGGTGGCCCACTATAATTTTCGCATCAAACGTCCGGTGACTAGTGCGTCAGTTGCGCCAATATCCACCCCACTGACATTTGAACTGCAATATACTTCCGATCCCTCTGTCCCGAACAGAAATATCCTTAATTACATATCTAGACCCGTTCATCGAAGCCCCCGTCGTCGACACGAACTGCATGTCCAAGGAACATATGGACGAGTGCGTGGAACGCGGCGACGTCTATAGACAGAACCGCTTTCGATGCTATTCTAAGTTGACCTATAGAACGTTTTCTTCCCTCGTGCACGTAGCCGAAACTCGGCCTCCGCGGAGTCGTGGACGGTCCGCTTGTTTTCTGGGTGGTCGAAATGCGCCGGTAATAAATTCAAATGGCCGGTCGAACGTACGCGGAAGATGCGAGAACGGAATGTAGATCTGGAAGTTCTCCGTTTCTTTACTCTTTCGACGCAGCAGCCACGGTCGAACCACGTGGTCCTCTGTGGATTGGCCGATCGTTTCGATGGTAATGCGCGATATTCCGCACGGATTAAGAAATCCTGCTCTTCGTTTATGCCGTTTTTAATCGACGGAAACGTGAAGCGTGCAAATCGAATCATTTCGCGTGGAGACAGTCCTTAATTCCTTTCGTCACGGTGAATGGGATTTAATAGATTTCACGTGTGGGTCGCACGGTTCGGGATTTTCGACGGTCGACGACAGTTCTGTGAGAGGACTGGTTGCGTTGTTTTTCTGCGAAGCTGTTCGGTACAGCTTCGAGGCTGGATTTAATTGTTTGGTGTATACAGTTTTAAGGGCGATGAATTTTTGAGATAGTTGTTTCGGGATGTGAGGGAGAAAGTAGAATGGTTTGATGAAGTTTGAGGTGCTGTTTGTCGATTTCGATATGATAAATTGGAGAGCCCACCTCGTATAATATTATTTGCGCAAGCTTTGTGTGCCATTTCTTATTCGAACTGTGTACTTCATTTTCCAATTCGTGCCAAGGGAAATTCCGAATCTTATACAACACCATTGTTCGTACGAAAGTAACATCGGATTCGATCTCGAATCTCTATGCGGAATGAGGAAGCCTACGTTCGACACCCGAGGTGAATATCATCTTGCATTAAGATTCCAGCCTCAACCAGTCTGAACAGTCTGCGAGAGATAAAGGGGGCAGTGTCGATAGCAGCTCACAGACTCATATTGTCATCAATTAGAACTCGCTGGATATCGCTGGCGAAAAGAATTTCGGTGAAATTCCGCTCAAGGCTCGTGCTTATCGTGATTTCCTGTGGACGAATCTTCCACGGTCGCATACAGTCGGCCACGATAGTTTCTTTTACTTTCGATTGGCTCGTCTCGATAAGCCGCTGTATCACGGGTCAACCGAAATCTGTATGGATAATCCGCAATTATCCGCTCCGCTGGACTAATACGTAGAGAGAAGTTCGTTTCGACGGGATCATGCTAAGGAAAGTTCAATTTAATTATTATTTCATCGACGTTTCTTCAGATTTGGTTTTTCGGATTTTCTGATACATTGGTGCTTTTGGTTCAATTTAACGCGGTATAATTTACATTGCGAAGGTGCAGTGAGAGCAAGACGTACTTGCGATGTGGAAAATGTGGGAATAAGGGAATGTATTTCGCACTATTAAATTGCACACAGTGTCATTATTGTTGAGCTAATTACACCTCTGGGCGACTCCTAAAACTTTCCGATTAAAACTGTACGTACAGTTTTACCCTGCTAATAAGATAAGAAAAATGTCTGCACATATCTAGATATATGTACATTCACATGTAATTATAATAAGGGAGTTTCTAACTGTTCGATACATATAATATATTCGTTCTTTAAATGAAGAAGCCTTACTGGCAGCATAAAAACTAGTTTGGTATTCGAATTAGAAATCGTAATTATGTTCGGGGGAAAATACTTAAGTAAAAAAAAAAAAGAGGAGTAAAAGTAAATGCGCCAGCTGGGTGTTTATCACGCTCTCCATCGCGTTATGCATATAATCGCTGAAAGCATCGTGGCGATGCTCTTGTCATGTTCTTGCAACTTAATTACGTTCAATAATAGATGTAACACTTTGTAATTACTAGGGACGTTTTGCCACGAAGGGAAATTATAATGTAACTGGCTCATTACTAAAACGGTTTCCTTATTATCTGGCACGTCGACGTATCTATCCTTGAACGTGCAGAGCGAAAGGAGAGAAGAAACTCTAGAAAACGAAGAATATAATGGACACGAACGGATCTTTGTTTAAGGTTGAAAATCAAGGGCGCGTAAGACAGTAATTTATGAATGTACTCGTTTAGTTTGCCTCCACTCTGGCAAGTTGAACCGCGTGTAATTGCAGCTCGAACGAAATATGTAACCGGTTGGCACAGACAAAACGTGATTCGTGATTAACATTCCTTTGACGTTCCTAGTCATCGTGTCATTTCGAAATTTATCGTGTTATCGGTTCACCGATGAAAGAGATACAGGTCGTATCATAAAGTGTGGGTATCCGTCGTTACCTCGATGAATTATGCGCGCACCTCTCCCATGGTACTCGAGGAATTCTTCTTACATACAAGTTGCATTCGATAGCTACTAGGAACGTTTGCCCGTACACCTTATTCGCATCTCTCTCAATTACCGTACCAGGGATTAAGCCCTCTCGTCTATTACGCATTGGCACATTTGAATCGTAGCTATTCGTCAAAAATTTCCATTCGAAACCACTTGACATAAAAAGGAAACAAGTAGCCGAAAAATTCCGAACAGGAGTTAGATCGAAGTACACAGGTGTACATACGTGTAAGACAAACCTTTCGAAGTGTCGGGCAACAGAATAACAAATTAATGGACGAACCGAAGAGTTACGCGGTCGTCACGCGGCGACTCAACGAACAACCGCGGGCAGCATCGAAAAGTGGCGGAACCGTTCGCATTTTAAAGCGGCCTGTTTAACGAAGCGAACTGTCGCGCAGTTGCTCCACCAAAGCTATCAGAAATTCCGGGACGTAAGGTGCGCTCAGGGTGCGCCGGAAGAAGTTTCCGTGCAGACAATGGCGAGCGGAACGGGGCTCAGGTGAGGATCTAGGTGAGCCTAACAAATGTCACGTCACACGGTCGAGAGTCTGGAGTCGGTTAGCGGTCCCTGATGGCGGAGGCCCGCGGTCCCCGAGGATTCGATAATTCATGGCGCCTATGAATAATGTATGGCTGAGAGGTTGGGGGGGAGCACGAATTCATGAAGCACGGACGTCGCCGAGACGACAGAGGCTCGCCGACTTATATTCCGAGCCAACTTCTGCCCGTTCCGAAACAATAGGGCGCGAGCTGTATCTCGTCCGCGACAGGGGCCAGGGTCCGGACATTTGAAATTCTAACAGCCGTCCTTTAACAAAGTGCAGGCTGGTTAAACAGCGTAATCCAATTAGCGTGCCGCTTTTGCGTGTCACCCGTTCACGAAATCTCGTTATACAAATGAGGAAATAAAATTTCAAAACGACCACGAACGGGGTCGGAAATTTGTGTCGCGCGTTCGAGCTTTGGAACGTACGGTGTGCCCTTCGCCGTGGGGGAATGTTCAGTTTCCATGGTGTGGACGGTAGACAGGCGTGGGGAGTTGGAGGGCAGTGTCGGCGGGATCCCCAGGGTGTGGGTTTGACGAGAGGGGTGTGCGGTGTTTGACTTACTGTGCACGATTGGCGTGTGTTTGTGTGTTACGTATGGTAATAGGGTAAACGAGGGGGATGTACTGTTTGAAGTTTTGTGTGGTAATTCGGGCTTAATGTGGTGGAGCGTTGTTGGTTTTCATTCATAGTTTTCGATGCAACGCAAGTGTTAATGTATAATGATGTCGTGCATTAGTGGTTGCTGCATACGTTGTAGAAAAAATGGAATGGAGGTCTGAATTCAGTTGGATGCTTCTGGTGCCCAAAGACCAGATAACAATTATGGTTTCGTATGGCTCTTTCAATTGGCATTGAAATATTTAATCAGGCAAAAGCGCAGCACTGTATTTTTGCTAGGGAAAAGGTAACGATTGCTGCTTCGATAATCTAAAATGTTATAGCATTGTCCACAAAATTACAAAAAAATAAATGCTGAAGCCCAGATTGTCTTATTATATCATGAATCCAACAATTCCGAATTATCTGAACGTTTGTTACTTTTAGTTGTCAAACATTTGAACCATTAAACGGCTGAAATATTTGCCACTGTTAACGCACCGATACGAATTGAAAAGTTCTCAATGAAGAATTTCGACTTATTTCGACACAGCGAGTAACCACTAAAAAATGTCATAAAAAATAACAGTTTGAAACGTGCATCCTTCGCCACCAACCCTCACTTTCACGCTGCCTGCTTTTCAGGCGAATCGTCAGTTTTTTGCCAATCCAGCAGCTCGCGTTTTATTATCGCGCTGAACACTCGTCATCTCGGGAATTTAATTTATTCCGGGCGTGTAAACGTTCTCGTCAGTCGGTCGATTATATGAACTGGTCGTGCAGAAATCTCGCGTGACTTGCGAAACGTGACCGTGTCAACATGGACAGGTGGAAAAATTCGATTCACGAATTCATCGAAATCGTCTGCGATGCACAATTTATTCGTCGCCTGGCGACTCATCATATGCGAATAAATTACGCGAAATCTTGCTACTTTGATATCCTTACTACCGCACTTATTTTTAGAACGAACTGGTTTAACGAGGAATTTCAGTTTTATTCCGAGAATAGAGTATTTTTACGAGGGTCTACGTGGTTGTTTGGAGTGCAACTTGTTACACTATGGCTGCACGGAAAGACGTATGTATCACTTCCGTTTTATTTCATGAGTAATAAGTATTGCATATACAGTGGCCGAAATAATGGTAGGTTCGCATTTGCCTATTGAAATGAAAGTCTGTTTTAGACAATTTCTTCCTATTTTATCATATTTGTCAGCATTGATTCTTTTTATTAATATTAACAAGGCGCGTAGTTTAGTCGAAAAGTGTCAGTTTCAAAAAGAAACCCAAAAACGACAAACAAACAAACACCACAAAAGGCTTCCAACAATGCATATAGAAATGAAAACAGCAAGCACAATTTGGAATAAAGTGTAATTGGAAAGAATTTTTCTTTTCAAACGTGAACTACTTCTCTCATAGTATTTATACTAACAGTTGTAACATTTAATTGAAAGCCTTCTCGTTTGACATTCTTTTTCTATTTTCAATTACGCTTCGAAAAAATGAAATACGATATTAAACTACGAAACTGAAAGAAATATCAGACGAGACGTTGGAAAATGAAGCGGATTATAAGTAACCGCGTGTAACGTAAAATATAAATTGCGACAGGGGCAACCGTGAACCATTAAAGTTTCCTTACCGCGGGAACATTTCATTTCCCGGAAATCTTTATATTAAAACAGTTTATGCGTATGGGAACCCTAGCCGACAAGGGACGTGCCTACTGATTGGAGTAGGTACTCTGATTGCTACATGCTCGCTATCGATACATTGACATCAATTAAATCGGAAACGTTCGAGGTTCGTTAATCGTGCGATCTCATTATCGCGATGGGCAGGGGGAAGCGGCGTGCCTTATTAAGATTTCATCGCTCTCCTTAAAAATGAAACTTGAGCGACTTAATACCGCGGGTTACAGAGAAGTGTCTCGTTATTTGACGGATATTAGAAGGCTCCGCCAGTTGAAATATCGTTGGCAGCCGCGTGACAGCTCCTCTCGTTAATTGGACTCTTTTACGACAAGCAATTACTCCTTCCACCCCGTGCTTCGAGGATAGTTAATCCGAAAACGTTTGATTATATAGTAATTAAACGGCGGTGACGCTAACCCTTTACGGGTCCATGCACTGCGTTCTACGTGCACACCTAGGCATGCCGCAAA
Organism: Nomada goodeniana; assembly: GCA_963969485.1. Lineage (NCBI taxonomy): Eukaryota > Metazoa > Arthropoda > Insecta > Hymenoptera > Apidae > Nomada > Nomada goodeniana. The sequence goes on along the minus strand of OZ018300.1, from coordinate 14,967,653 downwards.
TTTAACACGATGTAAAAGGATTTTCACGGTGTGTTCGATAGTAATACTTGGTCAGGAGGTTGTACGTTTGTCGTCATTTAGATTAGGCGATAAAAATGCTCGTAGTGGGTTCTAATCATATTTGGAGAACTCCAATGTTGAATACCGACGAGGCTTAAGTAAATTATCTTTGATTGCTCCTGCATGGTTATTAATTATTCGTAATATCGCGTATGATCGGTATATTTCCCAAGCTGCAGGATTTGATGGGAGCTACCTTCTCTTTGCACTTTAACGATAGAGGTATTTATTTCCGATTTCAATATTCTATGTCTCCAGTTCCTTAGCTGAAAAATATTAACAGCTCAGTTATATATTAAGAGCGGTTATAGATATTAATCTATGATGAATGATAACTCGAGTACTCCCGAGGTACTCCTCAGGTGATCAGGAGTTCAGCATTCTCAGTCCATAAAATGAAAAACAAAAGCGTCTCACAGTATACGTTAAAAAAGTACGTGCAGTAATTTCTAGGCTCTCTATTACGAGATACGTTGTTCATTTATGGCGATATAAAAAACGGTGAAAGGTATTGCAATATCCACCTGTTCGTATTCGCAATTAGTATCTTCAAGCCTGTAAATCATTGAAGAATGACACACTGGCGTCTGGAGCTAATAATTATCAAGGGAACCCGAGGAAATCAAGGAACATTTAGGATCTTTCAGAAATATCAAGCTCTTCCGCGTCTAGTACTGCGAGGAATAACTTCCTACTCGGAGCAAGGAATTAACCTTGAATCACCAGTCATACTGTTACCTTTTTATTATAAATAACAGCTTTCTCAACGCTGCCGCGAATAACAACTTGCGCGATCGAATTTTACAATCATCCGCACTTCTCCCATTTCATTTTCGGTAATAAATCAACAATCTCCAATATTCTGTCAATCTTAAGTCCAACGTAATAAACGGTGCCGCTGCAAAGGCCGCAATTACGTAATCACACCCTTAAACATAATTACCAATAATTCGTCGCGGAACGTTGCACAACCGTTCCGTAAACAGATTGCCTACAAAAAACAACGCTAAACAGCAGCCAATATAAATCTCCCGTGCCAATTCGATAAATATTATCAAACGAAATCGAATCTCGACGCAGAAAACGACGAAAGAAGACGAAACGACGAGCGTCAAAGTTTCTCCTCCCTCGGTTTCACGGTGGCCCCGTGAGAATGTCGTGAATTTGGACAGGCCAGAACAAGATCGCGTGACCCGGAATCCGACGGCATAAAGCAATGAACTTTTCCGTGGAGCAAAGTTTGCACGTTCAGGTACAGACGGGCGAGTACCCATTTGTCTTTCGGCTCGGCTGCGACCGGTGCACGACGTATATTTAGTAGCCGCCTATTTTCGGTACACTCCCTAGGCCCATTACTATCCCGCGAGACATTTGTCATAGACATGGGAGAGAGATCCCCTGAATTGTGCGAACCGACGAGAAAGAGGGACAGAGACACGTCCGGCGGTGGCCAGAGAGCTCGTGTCACTTTTAAGATCGACCGCCTTACGTAAAGGACGATCGAGGTGGTCACTGGAAAGCAGGAATTCGAACCAGATATGTATAACTTTGACGCCGCGAGCCTTTGCTCGTCTCGATCGACAGACGATTTGTCACAATTTGATCGATGGAGCGTTCGAATCGGTCGCCGTTAATGAATGCGTTAATGTTTTCCCAGTCGCTGGCGCGAATTTGTTTGTTTTTTTTTTTTATTATTATTGCATGTATTTAAAGGTTGGTCGTGGAGTTATGTAACTAAAGGTTATTGACGAAAGGTAATATTCAAGAGAGAAAGGTAGGGTAGGAGTTAATTGTTAAAATGATAGTTAAGAGGGTGAAAAACCGTCTGCGTTTTTATATTGTTAATTTTCGTGGAAAGTTGTTAGGTTTGCTGGCTATATATCTGCTTCTTGATTGTGCAGCTTGGTCGATTTTTCATTTCATTTCATCTTTAGAATTCCATATCGCCAAGGTTTGATCATCGTTCAATTTAAGGGGAAGGTAGGAGCCAGTGAATGGGTTTGCGTTTGAATACTTGCCAATATTGTATTCCCTGTCTGATAAAGATTCGGAAGAGAGATGAATGGCTTTCGCCCCGATGGAGACCAATGAACTCGATAACTTAGAATTCTATTTAATTTCATGGCAGCAGTCTATTATTGTAGCGTGGCGTCACTAAAATGCAGACGTTAGTAGAATATTTATATTGGGATTGCATTCGAAGTGAAAGTAAACCTCATTCCTTCATTGTGTTCAACACCTTCGAAAGCTATAAAATAGATTTATTGTCTGTGTTAAAGATTGAAATGTAGATGCTACTCGAACTGTAAACGTCCACTACGGTCTTACTATAATCGACACGGAACACTAATTTTCACGATCGTTAAAGTAAAGTCAACATTACGATATTTATCACATACCGAATATTCCCTACTAGCGTAACGAGGGCGTAGCGGTGATAAATAAAAGTTTATGATTTATATAAAAATTGGTGATACAGATAGATCGAAACATCCATGGAAATTGGAAGAAAAATGTAATGAAATGTACATCATTTTGTTCGAACATATATTCCATTATAAAACGCCGAATAGATTAATAACAAGAAGCAATTCGATCTTGTCCAGCACCGAACGAAGAAATTTTTCTTTTTCACGTAGAACGCGGAAGAAGTTCTAAAAAAATTTCACTCGTCGCTAATAATTATCGTCACAGCTTCCTTCAAAGACCCATTAAAGAACGTCCATTGAGCCTATTGTCGAAAGGAGTTCACAGCGCCAGCTTTCTGTCTGGCATTGTTTCGTCTCGTTCACATTCGTGGAATTTCAATGCATTCGTGTGCAAATCAGCTGTAAGTACGTGCCCGCGCGAGCAGTATCTTTTGCCACGAATTTTCCACAGTTTCTTCCGCATAATTTTTACAGCCTGCGCGGACAAATCGTGGCTCGCCATCCAACGTAAGATTTTTCATAGCTATCGAGCGTGCTCGGTATCGTAAATATTTTCAAGCGTGCATGCCTACGCTCGGTCGTGTGCAATATTCAAATGCGAAAAGAAACACATACCATTTTCGCTTTGCAACGTTTTGCCCTCCAAGTGCTGTTCGTAACAGAAAAACGAAGATTATGCGGCGTGGAGGTTTGGACTCCAATTATTAAATAAGAAATATAACTCGCGAAGATGTTTGAGAAATTTGGGACAATTAAATTATGTAATATGCAAGAAAATATTGGTCACATGGGTTTTTTCACTAACAATTCTTCGAATCCATTCTTTGTTTAAAATAAATTAGCAATAAGTTAATCGATCATGATTTTATCAAAATCGTATGCACTACACGTCCATAGATGAATGGCCGATGCAAGAAGTTACTTTGATCTGTCTGGAATAATTATCCACACCCAAGATGTTGTTTTTCACCATAAACGAGGTCAACCAGACGAACTATATTTAGCATACACGATTCCTCCCTTTCACGCAGAGCAAGATATAAATATACCAAATTGTTATTCGCCATATTAGCGAAACGTTTAAAGCAATTCAACAGTTGACGTACAGATATCGTATCCAATTTTCCGCGTTCAACTCCGCCAAGGATGCACAGCCCGTGGCAGAAATCTTATCAAAACTTAATCAGGGCTCGGCTTAAAAAGCGGCCTCAATTAATTACGAACGCGTACAATTCCTTTTTCCTCCGTTGCGAGCAAACCAACAAGCGTCCGCGTCCGGTATCCTGCGTATGATTTTCCATGGAAAAATAAAATCTCGTTTCTGGGAGGGGGGGAGGGGGGCAGAAAAGACGAAATAAAGAAAAGGTCCACGAGAATTGAACGTGGCCGGATCGCGTGTGCGTGTGTCCGCGACCCAGTCCCCCTGTGCGAACGTCGAAATAAAAGAGGACACTCTCCCCAATCAGAACTGGTTTCACTTTCTTTCGGCCGTGTGACCTACGCGATCAGATGATATCGTTCGATGTAGCTGCTTATCGTAGATCCGTCCCGCTGGCCGATTGAAGAGGATTCCACCAGGGGCAGCGTCCCGATCGTATGCATCGCCACTTCGAATACCGGCCACACCATTTAAACGCCACAGGCCCGACATACCTAGTCGCCGTACATATCGGTGGGTATATGTTGAAAAGAAATAATTAAGAGGCCGAGCCGGACCATTCATTACATGGATTAAGCCGTTCGATCTATTGACCCGTCTACTCTCTATGCTACTATAATCAAGGTAGAAAAGGGGGGTGGGGGCGATTTGCTGAAAGCCTTTGCAGGTTTAATTCGAACCGGGATCCTATGCTTAGAACGGAGCTTATTAGAGGATTGTGTTTGCTCGAATTTATCGCTCCCTTTATTAATTGCCAATTGGGGTTTGTTTTGTTTGGGTCGGAAAAGAGGGATCATTCTTAAAGTTATTTATTGTTACTAAAATTATGATGATAGGTGAAGCATAGCGGTTTATTTTAATTCCTCTTTCCGTTTGATAGTCTACTTTACCTTCGCTTGGATGTGTGTTTAGTTTATGAATGGGCGTTACCTGTGTATTATATACTATTACTATTACCGTTTCTTTTTTTACAATATAACATCTTCTTAGGAGTCGCGTGTGAATGGATTATTAGCAGACACGATTATTCTTTTTAGCGAATTTCCTTATTTCTTTTGGTAGAAATTGCATTTCGCGGGCAAAGCAACTTCAGGCAGAGCAGGCGAGAAATCGAACATCGCGAGAGGCAAAGTGTACCTACTCGGTTTTTGAAAAAAACGAGCTGTGACATGCGAGATTTGAATGGCCAACGCCTCGTGTGGATAATCTCTGTGTAATGCACTAATACGTCGATTCCAATCCATGTATTACCTTGGTAATTGCGTATTAAACTGTGTCTTGTTATTGTACTAATGATACATTGTAATGCACCGTAGACTGGCAATCTCTTGGCGTGTAATCTGATGTTATTGGCTCGAAAACTGTGCTATTAGACATTATTACACGAAGGAGACACCGTGGCCACGGTTTCTTCAAACGTTTCATACATACAATTTACATTCCTTGCGGCACTTTTCTTGTACCTTTTACGCGACGTTACTTCGCCGTGTGTCGCGTGTTCAGACACATTGCACCGTGAATGAATTGAAACGTCCAATATACGCCGCACGGTTATTTTCGGTTGAATTAATATTTCATGAAAGTTTGTTTCCGTTTAATTTGATTAGTATTGTGCGGGTACGAACAAATTACGCTGGAAGGGGAGACTAAAACGCACCGAGGAATTGCGCGAATTATAGGATGGTAGACTTACTTTAGTACAGTGCAGTGTTAATTAAAGTGTTTCCACCTTGAACGACAGATTTTTATTTAATTTTTGGCATTAGAATTTGGAACGAAAATTGCGAGAAATTTAATTACGCACATTATTATTTTAAGGGAGCCTTCTATAATTTTTATGAAGAGTCGTTTCTTAATTGTGATTGAAAATAAAATGCAATAGCAATTTTACAAATACGTGAGGCGTAAACGATATGTTGCATGTTTGTTACCATTAAGTAGCTTCACGACGAGGTTTCCAAATTTTCAAGATAATCTTGACGAAATATCCTACTCTGCCTGCCTGACAGTTTTTGCTCATCTACATATTTCTCATATTTGTCTGCAATCCAGAACGCCAAAGTTTTTCCTTGGGAAGCAAATGTAAATCTGGGAAAAAGATAAACTTGATGAATTGAAAGGTGACATTAAAATCGCCCCTCATTCTACTCAAATATTATTCCGACTTTGAATATTTCTGGTCAAACTTGCTTTCGAAAGATCGTCCTCGATAACTCTGACGCTTGATCCGATTGACCTTTATAGTCGAACATAAATTATTCTCAGACATTCAATCTCGGAAGGATTTTTTGTACAACACGTAATTCACCCTCAAGAAACGGAAGAAGGAGAAGATGGACAATTAAGAAAGATACAATTCGCCAGCCACTATATCAATCTGCGTATAGCAGCGAACAATAAAACGATTGGTAGGCATTGTTACAGTTATTTCGTCCCAAGAATTCTTGATGCAATTCCAAAAGAAATAAAATATTGTTAAACATAAGAAGTGTTTAAATATTCATTTCAAATCAAGAACTTTTCAAAGCGTCGCGTTAAAAAACTTCTTCACTATAACAAAGTCCGACGAGCACTGACCAACTCTATTAAAAAAAAATAAGAGAAAACAAATGTGCAAGCGCTTACGCTATTATAGCAATTTCCAGCCACCCCAAAACGACACAAAGAAAACTAACAACCCCTGGGCAAAACAAGTTTCGTTCCAACTACAAATTACTCCATCATTGTTAACCGATGAAACTTAATTGGAACATTCGACTGGAGGAAGAAGTAATCAGGCTCGCTAATAAGTTCCACATCTTATCAGCTCGATAACGGGGGAAGAGGGGCCCCGGGTCAACGTGGATCGCAGGCGTCGTTAAAGAAGCCACAGGTAGATCTGTTCGTTATACGCCGCGTGTGTGCTCACGAGCTTCGCAGCCAATTAGGACAGAAATGTCTAACAGGGGACATGGTTAGAATGGAGCGTTCGTTGACACCGAATTTTATCTTGCGTTGGAGTTGGTTCAATGATAACGCGGCTCATCTGCATCACAAACGGGCGAGTTTCCACCGTGATAGGGGACTCGATGCTCGAATGATAGAGAAAGAGGAAAAGAGGAAGAAAAATTATATATATCATACGACCCCGCTACGAACTCCCATATTAGGCCTCGTTTTCTTTGACCTATAAAGGCTTGAGCGACCGGCGTGGTACCCCATTGAATATTCGACAAAGAACGATCGTTTCCATTTGCATCGTCGGCGATTAAACGTTCTTCCGCATTTCGATTGGACGGATCCAGTCGATCCATCGAATTGGTCACTTTCTCTGCTGGTACGTAGCTGCGAAAATGAATGAAACGGCCTCTTCGTAGTACGGTGTTCCAGTGAAAAACGATTTTCACTACGCCACAGGTCTTCTTCGATATCTCTCGATGAATTCTTTCGGTCTTATGTCACAGCGTCCTGGTGACCCTTTTTATTATGAATTATTTTCCTTCAGATTCAGTTTCGATTGGGCCGATTTCGCAAATTTATTAAACTTTGATTGAATTTATGTTCACATTTGTCGATTACAGTTTAAAAATATTGAAAGATATCTCGATATTTTCTAGCGAATTTTCAAACACGGCTCTCGTAGATTCGACAAATGCCGTAAAAATGTACACACAAACCTCAACGTATTCGCTGCGGCGCACACTTTCGTAACGCTGCTTTAAGGTAATAAAGCGAACGGTACCGTTGATCGTTCGATTCCTCCACCTCAAGCATGCGAGGTAATCGCAAGGCGGTCAAGGCCACGAAGGTCTGATGTAAGGGCAAGTTTCACGGGCAAACAGCCGCCACGATGATTCTTTCACCCACACGATTCACCGTTGTTGGTGTAACGCGGCTTCCCGAAGCGAGAGATACGTAACGCTGATAAAATTGCACGGCGTAAACGTTTGCCCGTGGTAAAAACGAGTTTGGAGTTTACATCGGTGAGTCTGGCTGTCCTGCAGGTGGCGTGTGTCGAACGAACGAAAGTTCGAAATTAATAAGATATTGAGAGCTGTTGTACTGCGGGCAGTAAATTAGTGACGTGCAGTAAAGCGGAATGATTTATGATACATTGAAGTTAAATTAGAACGTTAATTGGCGATAAAAACAAGTGATAAGCGGAGCGGCAGGTTGCCTATAAAATAGCGCGATTATCGTTGTCGCCGAAAATTGAACCGAATACATATTATCGACAAGAACGCTTAGAGAAAGAGGAGAACGCGAACTGAATGCCAAGCATTGTTAATCTAAATATGACTAATGGCTAATACGCGCGTACCTGAAAATCCAATCACCGCCATTAACGTTCAATGCACCTCGTTATTGACCGCCTGGTGTCGGTTTAATAGAATCACGTGGCGTGAAGATTCTTCGTGTTCTCGCTGGAAACATTAAAATAAGCCCGCCTCGTGCTATTCATACTTTATAACGCGATTGATATTTTCAGCAGTTCCACTATTTCCCCTTATTTGCCGAATTGATCGCATACGTAGTTAAACAACTTTCCATATTAGACCGCGTGAATTACGGTCCATATTGGCACTCTCGCGATCAATGAGAGCACATCGTAGAGCACTTGCTTGCCCGCTTTAACACGTTGAGCCCGGCGCCGAATTTGCTGTGCTTTCCGTTCAGCCGGCAGCCGGCGAGCGATACAATGTTGTAGGGTATCGCCAAGAGATAAGGAATTCTTCTTTGTCGCGCTATTTTCGACGTCTTTTAGGTGTATGTGTGATTCTGTTCAGTATATTTTCGTATGATGTATAGGAAAGCCACGTACGTACCTCCAAGAGGCGATCAGTTTGAAAAGACCTACCGAAGTGTACAGATTGTTCGTAAAAAGAAAGTTGAGTTTAGTTTTGAAAATAGTTATTGCCCATAGCATTGAATATGTCTGAAAGAGAAGAAGATAGTGACACGTCAAGTGAAATATTTTTAAACTACATTTGATCACATTTCATTGAGAATATATTTATTTTTTAACTTTAATACTGTCGGTCCCACGGACCGACGACAGCCAAACGAAAATTCTAGTGCCGGTCCCCAGGGACCGGCGCCGGGCCCAACGTGTTAAGCGTTATACGACTCAATTTATCACAGCTCGAATGCGCGAAACGCACACCTAGAGAGAATCGTAATCACCTGGCCACCGTCGGACAACTACGCGCGTATCAGCGCGTTCATCTCGATATCCGACTTTCGCGGTTTCCAATCGAACCCCTCGGGTAGCAAGCATGTTCCTTTTAAAGTATCTCGATTAAACTCTGACTGCCAGCGTCTCTTGCGAGGAAGAGAAGGAAAAGCAGTGGGAAATGGGATGAAGTATTTTCCAATTAACCTCCGACGTGACCGGCCCGGCTAAACAGGATTTCGTATTTGTCCAGAATTTTTCCTGCAACCCGTCAAATCGTATTTATGAATCGTTCGCGTACACGACTTGTCCACCTGCGTAATGACTGCTATAATGGAAAGACTCAATCATACGGGGCGCGCGGGCAGACTGCTGCGCGGCGCAACGAGAGCAGCGTGAAACGTGCGAGAGTAACCTGTTACCTGTCCATAGCTGACAAGGAATTCCTGTACTACGACGGAATTGAAGCGGCGAAGGAAATACCTTCCGTGAAACACGAGCTGGCGTACGCGATTTCGATCGCCACGCGATCCTTCGCAACTTCGAAGCAGCACTAGTTTTTTTTTTCTTCGCTGCACTTTTAAGGCAGTTTCAGACGAGACGCCTCGCGTCGCCTCTCGTGTGTCGCGTACGGAAGTTTCCGTTTAATTTAATTTAACGGACTACTATGGTAATTTGCGGGAAGAGTCCGGTTTGCTATTTTTTGGTAATCGACACGTGCCTGAGAAATGCGTAATGGAAGAAGTGAATCTGAATGGCAGCGGCGTGGTGAAAATGATGGCGCAAAGTGTTTGATGCGAGATGAGTTTTGAACCGCGTATCACTGTATGCACACAATCGCGTGGAAATATGTATTTAGAGATGAGCATATATCAAATATAAAAATAAATACATAGGGAATAAGTAAAAATATAAAATATATTGGTACATATTTATTATCAACAACTATTAGAAATACGTTAGTCCAGGTTCTAACGTCCAATCAGTTTTTCGTGGAGGTATTAATCGGCTGAAAAATAAATGACAAACATTCTGATAATTTAGCAGGCAGTATAGAATATGTATATAGATATATATGTAGATACTAAAGAACAGTGTTCTATATATTTTTCTATTCAAAACCGACAAAACTTCTACACTCGCCTAATACTTGCAAAATAAATAGACATATCTACCCAATAGACGTTATAATATCGTATTAACAGCGACTAGTGTCATTAGGGGAACCGAATTCTCAGAGATTCTCGTAATCATACAAATCTTTGTACAGTTAAAGGACGATCGGTGGAATGATCTATATTCGATTCTCGTATGATCGCGTGATACTCGTTTTTCCGGAGCACGGGTTACCTACACGTCCTCGGTTTCCGCGTGATACAATTTCCTTTTGCTTCTTCTTCATTCTTCCTATTTGACGCGATCGTAACACGCAACCGTGTAGTAGGAAACGATGGAATAGTCTCGCAGATGTTACATCGATCGCGATAAGGGAAATGAAACGGTGCTTGGTGATGCGCTTCGGCTTCTGGTGATTCGCGTTTCCGTTCGGGCTTGCGGTACTTGAGCGGACGAAGGTGGAAATGATAAGGATTGTTGCGAGCGAAACGGCGTTGATAGCGGCTTGATTAATAGAGTAGTTGGGAAGACGTTGCACGGAAATAAGTTCGTTGCCAAGGAAGATTGACGATCGAAAGATTTTTTCGTTGAGAAATTTCGATCGAGAAGCGTCGTTTTAATTTTGTTTACAATTGTTTGTATTGGTCGGAGCTAGCTGGACGATTTGTTCGAGACGATGTCGTTACTGGCCTCATTATACCGGAGAAATACAAAATTTATGAATTCGTATAGTGCAACGATAGGTGGAACAGTTCGGAATTCTTTAAATAGAAATTTCCTTGTTGATGATAATAATAAATTATTCTACAATATTCTTTTTAATGTAAAGTCATTTATTGCGATATTTATTGAACCTGCCGAAACTCGATAATTTTTCTATGGGAAAGGTGTTATCCTCGAAAATGATATACTGATATATTATTAGACATTTGTAGGCAGATTAATACAGATCTATCTATATTGCAATATTTTCCTGGGTTTTATCATTTTTGCACTATATATTCCTTGAATTAATACTAACAGAAAGAGCATAGCACTTTGAAAACCAACCAATTACAACATTTCATCCACCACTTAGAATTCTAACTTGCAAGAAAAAAGAGGCGTAGGTGCACCTAACGCAATAGAAATAAATATATATATATATATATATATATATATTATCTATTGAAAGAAAAAACCCAAGAGAAATTTATAGGAAAGCAACCATCTCGCAGTTGGAGAGATCGAGTTGCGATTAATCGTGTCAAAACGCGGAGGATTTATCGTGATTGGTTTCCGTTATGGCGTTAGTCGTTTCACAAAATCGTGGGCAATTCGTCAAGCTTAAATGCCCTTTCTTCGGCGGCGCAATTAAAATGCTACGTAACCAACCATAAGATTATGTCACACGAGTCGTAAGATTAACGAGCGGACGAATTGATGAACGACGAACGCGCTTAACGTAACTGGAAAGGGTATATCATATCTTTGCGTCACGAATTAACGCTTTGCCGTGAAACTTCTCGAAGCGTTTTGACAAAACTCCGCGCGTGAAACTGCTTGCGTGTGTGCCGTGAGAAAGTGTCGGGCAAATTGCGAATAACGGCGATAGCGATCAATCTACTGAGGCCCACCTCACTGAAAGAATTGAAAAAAAAAACAGAAAATACGTAATCCGGATGTTGGATTAAATTATATTACAATTTGTTCATCATTTTATTAAAACAAGACCGTATTGACGAACACCTATCACTATTAAATTAATTAGATACTCATTCAATAGTGAAGCAACAATATTTGAATCCCTTTAGTGCATCGTTCTAATTGCCCCCGCGATTTCGTTACAAACGATTAAACACATCCACGGTATTCGTTCCCTGAATAAAGTAGCAAAAATTGTCAGTAGAATTTCTAAAGCAAATAACAAAAACTAGCAACCATTAAGCATTAAACTAGCAACCATAACCATTATCAACCTGTAAGAATGCGAATGTTCACTAAATATATTAAACGAATGCTCACGTTGCCTTATTAATTAAAACATATACATATACAAAATTCAAGCACAATTGCACCACAAATTTTTCAAAAGGTCTTGCACAATTCCTCAACACTGAAAACCACTCGCAACCCCTGCTTGATTAGCCTCTCGAAAATTAGCCAAAGAAAATTCTTTTCACGTTTACACGTGTTCACCGATTGGCCTTTTTTTCCTACTCGACAAATATCGACGCTGGGTGCCATGAAACGACTACACGCACCCATAAAACAGAAGTGGCGTTGGGATGAAGCCTATGGTTTTCTGGCTCGTTTGTGAATCAGCTCGCAACGTTTCTCGGTTCCTTCTCGTCCATTGTCTCTTCGGTTAACGACCGTTTACCACGACCGTTGCGGGATCCATTGTTGCGGTTTTCCTGACGGTTCTGTTGCCGCATTATTGCTCGTGCCGCATCTGTCGGCACGGGATGCTCCGGAGCACAGCTGGACCGGTCTCGAGTTTCCATTTTGCACGTTTAAGCCGGCATCCGAAAAGCCACAAACACAGGAACCAGAGCCCTGGGGTCAAAAAAAGGCGGGGGAGGGAATTATTTTCGGGAAGCCGGTGTTTATCTTTCCGATCGTGGATTCGTTCACAGCGTGCCCCCGCGGTGCACGCTTGTAAATTATAAAATGTTATAGAATTCTCGTGATTTCGTCTTCGATCGCTCCGATAGCCGGGCGAAGTGATTCGTAATTAATTACAGGTGTCACACTTTGCCAAGTTGGTAGATAGACGAAATTTAGGATTAGGCGACGATTAAGATGTTATGAAGAAATTACGGTTCAGAAATGCAAAACGATTTAATTGACGCTCCGATTTCAAAAAAATACTAGTAGGCGTCCATGGTTTCGAACCGAGGAAACAGTTTCTTACAGCACGATAAGAATCGTGGTGAAAAGCTCAGTATTTTACAGCAGCAAACAGTTACATGAATTTACTGTCGTGTATTTCAAACACGGACACTACTTTTACATTATTTCCCGCGCCAGGTAATCGATTAATCCACGGTTCCACAGAAACAAGATAACTTACTCCAATTTTATCAGCTTCATCAACAACACCGAATGTCTCCCGGCCCTCGAATCCGATACATTCCCTGCGTCACAAGTCGATTAAATCTTTCTCAAAGGAAATGGATTGCCGCAATTTCATCCGTTCCGTCCGCGTAATCGAAAACAAAACCGGTCCGCTCTGCATGGGTCCCAATAAATAAAGAATGCGCGGGCCCCTGTCCAGTGCGGCAACAAAAGTATCAAGAATCGTTACTTTATTACGCCGAAAGTGATTCCGTGCACTTAGAAAAAAACGCGCACCTCGTAACGAGGAACGTGAGCGGCGAAACGAGAACTCGTCGAATGTGTCCCAAATTTTTTCCACCGACCGCTGTCTGCACAGAAAATTGTAATACAGCCGTTGTTCGACGAACAGGCAAGACAAAAAACGACCGAAGAAGAAAAACAAACGAAGTACTCTCGAAGTTTTTGCAAGTTTAATACAGAGATTTACAGATTCTCGAACGATGCAGCGCTAATTGGTAGCATGATATTTTTTAAGCTCCCATCCGTAATATTTAATATCGATCGAAACAAAAATGACTTTAAATTAAGGTACGGGCATATAAAGAATTAACTTTCCAATCGCCATCGCGTCTCGTTGAAAATAAAATGGGCAATAAGGAACGGAACGGAGGACTGGCCCAAACTTTCGGGAATCGCTAGACGCGAGCATTTACGCCTCCAATTACTTATTATAAACATAATAACGAACCGGGACGGACGGACGTTGATTACAACACTGCATTGATTTCAACACTGCGTTGATTTCAACAACGATGCGGTGGTTCAGGTTTGCCCGTTGCTCCTTATCCAAATCGTGTACCATAGCGCCACAGTGTACGGATTATTCCGTCATAAATCAGGCAGCTACCCTTGTGGCACGGTGGCGACAACGGTTAACTAATCGCGAGTTTATAGAAGGACGGTTCAATTTAATTGGCTATCCGTGGTATGCTGGGCTAATTAATCATTGGTAAAAATCGGGCCGCGCAAATTGTGATTAAACGGACATCGTTACCGGCCCTACCTGGACCTTTGTCGCGTGTTTCACTCGCCAACGGGGCCGATTGTTAATTGCCCAGGCTAAATTCATTATCGATCTTGATTTGCATTCGCCTGATTTATCGGGCGCCTCGTCCGGCCAGCTAGGAAATCGGCCTCCGCGTGTACATTATCTACTACTGTGCCGTGGATCCATTCGCTGGATATGATAAGAGCACTCGCGTATCTGCGTTTCTTTTAATCACTTTCTGTAGACGCGTAACTGTCTTCGGTGGAAGGATTTCATGTAACAGTAACAGGGTTTTTTCGTATTTTTGTATTGGGTGCGTTAGGTATTCTAATTCTAATTAGGTAACTGCTTGCAAATATTTTTTACTTGCAGTAGAAAGGGTTACAGGTCCTAGTAGATTATGGTATGCAATGATAGATTACCTGATATTACTTTTCGATAGATAAGTCACGCGTTAAATTGTACAATTGTTGTTACTAATTTTAAATTGTTGTTACTTGCCTTACAATATATGCCTCGCTTTCTAACAAACTTGCGATAAAAGAGAATTAATATTCCATTTAATATCGAATAAAATTACAAGGATTGCACATTTCAATGACAACTGGCTTAGTTACTTTAATAATCCATGAATTAAAGAAAAATTTCGATTTTACGATGAAGATTGTACGAGAAATTTGAATAAAGCGACAGGTCGGACACAACTGTTACACGTGGCTCAAATCGCGATGAAGCTACATCACCTCTTCTTAACATTTGCACCTCTTAATCGAAACACCTATAAAGAAAAGGGAACACACTTCAGTCGAGTGTGGAAGAAACTGCGCTTAAAATAGTTTCTGCCGGCAATATAAAGTGTAAATTTCAGGCCGAATCAAGATGATGCTTGCATCAGGTAACGCGGCCAGGTTTCCAGAAATAGAAAACAAAAGGAAGACAGGGAAATGGCTCTATCGAGGCAGTTACCTCTTGTATGCATCGCTATTTCAATGTCATTATTGCTTCGAACTTGTTTCCACGTTTTTACGACCGCGGACCACCTCACCTAAGCAATACCTCGTTTCTTCTGGTTTTATGAGCCTTCGATGACTATCGACTGCTTTAGCTTATATACCTGAACCTGTTCACAGAATGCGTTTGCCATAGAAACGCGCACACAAAAGCTTGCGGGTGTCCGATTATCGCTGTTTTATCTTGTCGGGCAGCATTGTCGCCCGGACATTCTTGCACCGTGAAATCGTTTGACATTCCCCAGCCTTGTCTGGTACGGTCGATATTTAAACCGATGGGCCAATGATTTACGCAGTTTGGTCGTGTAGTTCGTAAATCGTGTCCGCGAAGGGTTTGCTAGTGGCTCGTCCGTTCGGCCGATATAAATTAAAGAGTTCTTTAAGATTTCCGCTGGAAGTTTATGCGATTTTAATTACGACCCATTAAACGCGTTCTCGTGTCTAAGATGAACAATTCTAACACTCTGCTGATTCTCGTCATTTATTGTTGAAGCGTTGAAAATCTTGTACGAACGTTTTGCGGTGGGTTTCTTTCAAAGTACAAGAATAGCCAGTAGAAAAGTCAATAATAAGTCTGTTCATAGGTCATAGCGGACACGCAGCTTGGATTGTGCTTTATATTTCTTCTTGGCGATCGATTGCTTTTCACTTATTTAACTTTCATCGTGACGTTATAGTAGCCTAGATCTAAAATGAAAAAACCCGTAGATTTTCTCAGAGGACCTCAATAAAAATGTCTAGTCCTGCCGCCAATTTCCTTCCTCAAACTTGTATTCATTTCCAAAAAACATCAGCGCCTCCTCTTCTGGAATCAAAAAGAAACTCCAATCAACAAAATCGAATCCGTACACGCACAAAGTACAGAATCCAATTTGCAAATAAAATGAAAGTAGGAATTCAAGTATTTCAAGCCCTCCTTGAACGTTCCGAAGTCCAGCTTGTTAATTCAAAAAATCAACTACAAATTACGACGTCGTTTAATTGCACACCTCCGCGTTCGTTCGTCGCGGGCGACTGACACGTCCCGTCAAACAAACGACTATTAATTAAAAACGCACGACGAGGCAAGCACAATCGGGACGATAATATAATCGTCGTCGCCGTCGTCGCCCCCATTGAATACCGCAGCTATGGTGTCGCGTTGTAGCACGCAGAGCCGAACGTAAGAAACCCTTTGAACCGACAATGCGTGTGCTGCTCCAGCCAGCGCATTTACGATCTGACACGTCAGTCAGGCACTAATCAAATGCATTCATCTGGCCTGGCAGTGGACGCACGGCGAGCAGGCTTATCTATCAGCTACCAGGATGCACATTAACATCTTTCTCGAGGCGCAGAGGAACCGTTAAGCGCGTTGATAGCCAGCGATCCGACAGAGACATCACGGCGAAGAAAAGACGAGAGGCGTTCCGGTACGCACGCCCTAACTGTTCTCCTCTTGCCATCGTCTTGCCCACAGCCGAGCAATTCCGATGCTATTGTAAACTGTCAGCAAGTCATACCACGTGGGCACGTGGTTTACGACACGTCACGGTAACAAACGTTTCGGACACCGGCGAAAACAATAAACACATCCCCGTGGATTGCACGTACGCGCGTACGCGAGTCGTGCTCCTCGACGACGAAGATACGCTCCTTCTGAAGGCAACGAGGATATTGTATTATTCTGGTTATTCTCTGGCGTTGTTATCGGGGATATTGTACAAGCGCCGGAACAATAAAGCCGGGGCGACGAAAGTGTTCGTTGCGAGCCTTTGTTGCCTTCATCTGGGCTCACTCGAATCGGGAAAGTGATGTCCGCGTTGGGGGAGAACATTTTTTTAGGTATGCTCACGTGAGCATACTGTGTCGGCTGGACAGTGACGGAACACTTGCTGAGGAGGGCGCGGAGAACTTGCAGGTAGTTTTGATGCTGATGAAATATGCATTTAATAAGCCGGAGTATCGGTTTCAATTGTTGTCTCCAATTTGGAACAAGATATCATGGATCGTTGGAAACATGTGTCTATTAAAAATTGTTGAAGTAAGATCGATTCATTGTTCGGTCGCTTGATTTGTTTCTTATCACCCTGATCGATTATCGTTAAGAATGAACCAAGTTAAAATATCTTCACACTCATATCATCTCAACTTTCGCCATTACATATATGGCTGCCTCTTTTCACCATTGTATTTCTAAATATGTGCTCTTCTAAATTGCATTAGTAACGATGGAAATGATTAATAAATGTGTTGAAGATGTGTTGTGTTCTTGGAATTCAATGCAACTTGGGATGACATTATCGGACAGAACTTTCCGTTGGACCGGATATAATCGATTACGATCAACTGTTAACCTTCCGCTCTCAATGCCACCAATCAAATTCCTCTCTACTCAAAAATAACAAAAACCACCCGACCTCAGCAATCACGAAATACAAATCGACTGCCTAAAGGTTCGGATGGTCTCCCGAATCCCGCCGACCTCGCGAAAAACCGTCCGTCCTCGCGAAGATTGAAGAAATAATCGTCCCCCGTGAATTTGTCGAAAACGAGTCCCGCCCACGCCGACAATTAAGCACGCGCTAATTAACCCACCCTCCCCGGTGCCCGGCGACGAAGGTAATGTATCAGGCAATGGCGGGTGCCGAACGCGTGTGGCCCCGCGGTTAAAACGAAGAAGAAATCCGGGAACGCGAGTGGCGAAGGTGCACCGGTTGTCTCGTTGCATCCGTGAACGAGCGATACATCATTCCTCGAATCTCTCCGTTGCGGAACGCTCGGCTTGAAAACGCTCTCGCAGCGCGGCTGAACGAGCGAGCTACGGTCGCGCGGGGTTTTATTCATAAATCAGGGGGAGGCGCGAAAGACGGCCGTCGGCGTAACCGTGGCAAATCGTGACCATCGATTATTCCGATAATGTCATAATCCGGCGCGCGGGCCGAAAGTATTTTGCACGGCGAGATATTTGTGGCCACCCTCGCTGGGATTATTCTCGCCTCTCGTCCTTATTCGGGCGAGGTAAGGGCATCAGGCGAGTCTCCCTCCTCGGGGGGAGGAGGATTGCGTTTATTCGTGCTGGACCTTCGATGGCGTGAATATCAGGGCGTTCCTCGGACTGTTACTGCTCGCGTTCGGGAATAAATATATCATATGGGTGGACAGAGTTCTTTTTGAGTGAGGAGCGTTGCCCTGTTTGAGGTGTGAATAGTTGAACGCGTTTGGTTTGGTATGCTCCTGTTTGTAGTCGAAGAGAGTTTGCAGAGTTTGGTGGTGAAATGCGAATCTCTGCTCGGGTCTATTAATGACAGAATTTAATAGAAATAGGCAATTTTATTTTGACGGCTCTTTCTGGATGTGCCATTGGTTTTTGGAGTTTCTTTATATTTAATTTATAATGTTTTTTTCCATTCTGCGATGTCCTACAAATGTTGTTATTATCGTGTATCGTAAATAAAACAAATGCTGCTATCGCAATCCTCTAAGAGGAGCATGTACAGGGTGAACGTTTCTGCCTTTTTTGCTGTTATATCGTTAGAGGGTGCCTTCAGCTTACCATTAGTCAGCAAATTCTTCTATTAAACCTATTACGCAATCAGGATTATTATGATAATATTATCGTATGAAACAGGTTTTGACTTACTACATATTAGTATACCCCTTGGTCTATCAATTAAAATGCATTTTCTAAATAACATAATCTCTCGGGAGATTAGATAGCTTCGTTGACAAGAGTTGCAAGCACTCGATATTTAAGAATCTCGTTATTAAACTAAAGCTGTTACGGTGACTAAAAGTCTTGTAGGACTCGCAAGGCACTCGACAAATCTGAAGGTAGATACATGAACAGAATGTATACATATTATACCACAAATCACTGCAAAATGTCCCATTCGAAGAAAGCCACATTCTGCGAAAATTTAATCTCTGAAAGTCTCGCTGTCACATTCCAAATAATGTACAAAAATGATATACCGTCCAACTGGAGAGATTCTTCGCATCAGCAGATCCGTTCCTTGATCCGCGTGAGCTCCACGCGTTCGTCAGAATCAATACGATCCAATAAATACCAACCTTCATTCGCCGAGATTGCGCCCGATGCCCATTAAAAACATTGTTCTACAAGAATTTACGTAAACATCGCTCCCCGTTGATCGTTTTCCTGGGGAAACAGGTATGCGCCGCATGAAAAAACAAAAAAAAAATTAATAGTCGATCAACCAACCATGGTTACCACCTCGACGTCGCGTCGTTCACGATCCAGTTTTTCCACGGACACGATTCATACGATAGCTTATCTGCCCATGGTGCGCTCCCCTTATCCCTTTCTATTCCACTATCACCAGGATACGTTCTTTCTATCTGAATACGAACCGCGGATACAGTTAACCGTTAAACGACCTCTCGGCAAACCCGATAAACGGCCATCGATCATTTCGCTGCACGCTTATTATCGATTTTTAATAGACACGCCGTTTAAGTAAATTACGAATATTATAATTACACCGGTGAACGATCGAAAATGTCTTATTTGGCCTGGATCGTTTATCCGACGAACCATTCGTTTCACCTACCGCTACCGTGCGACATCCCGATACCCCCCCTCCCCCTCCCGGTTTTCCACTATCGACCGATTCGTCAGGCAAAATACGAACATTCGGCCCCTCTCCTCGGGATGTTCGCTTGCTCGTCTCCCGTGATCCTCCTTTTGCACGGTCGTTAAGTGGCATCCTTGCGCGGCTGTCTTGCATGAGCGACTGTAAGGCCGACTGGTCTGAACGCGAAAGTAAATTGAGAGATCGAAGACCCGCCGTTTCATTCCGTTGCGGAGGGAACGGGCCGTTCGTGTGGACGCGTCGTAAGTATCACGTCCACCGGGGAAACGCGATATCGTCGGGACGAGGTTCGGCTAAGGTGTCTGGATCGTGAATTCGGCAGTGGGGCCCCACGATCGGCTGAAAAGCATGCATAGCAATGCATGGAGATGCGAGGACGTCATAAGTTGAAGAAAACGTCAAGGAAGGTGCCTTTACTTCGGGTGGAACGATTTTACGAAGTGATAAAGTTAGGTTTTATGTTTGATTTGTTGGTTTTGTTAGTTGTGCCTCGCGGTATGGGATGTTGCGTTCGAAGAAATTAACACTCGTAAGGGAAATTGGATCAGTCCGACCGGGAATCGGGATGGCAATACCTTTTCCTCTTTTTTATTAATGAATCTTTGGAAATATCGTTTACACAGGAAGGACTAAATTGCTTTGGGATTGTTGAGTAAAATTTGAGGATATACGACAGAGATCATCGAATGAACTGTACTTTTTTATTTAATTTATTTATTTTTTGAAATGTGTATTATTGGGACACTGCGAGTTGCGGTTACTTAATAGCGTTGCATTCGCTCCAAAGGCAACGAAACAACAATTTTGAAAATAATATAAATAATGTAAACCCTTATACACGATCTCGGAGAGATTAAACCTGTTTAATTAATTCGAATATTTTTTCTCCGGTTACTCGGAACAATCGGTGTAAATTTGAAATGCAAAGTATATGTATACCTAATACGTTTCATTTTAATTTCAGGCACTATCAATATTCCAAGTACATACATATTTACATAAACGCAAGCGCGGATGTAATTAAAGGGCCAGCTTACCAAAATAACTAAGAGCTGCTTCTTGTTCTTGAATGCAAGCGAAGTGCATAACTGCTTGGGCTCGGATAGTATAAGCAACGGTGAGCAATTACTCCAGTGCAGGTAGGCTTGCACCGCTAATTAATAAAGAAACTGGAGAGCCTTAGCTCATACTCACAGACGATTCATCAAATCGTTGCTCGCGTGTGGGTATGAGGAATCATCGTGTAATTGCTATCTGCTCGAACCACCAGATTGTTGACATCCTTCGATTCATTTGAATCATGTATCAAGGCTGGTTGACTGATAAATCGATAGCGAACTTCAGTAAATGAAGCTGCGTTTTATTAATTGAGTCCACTTTATTACTATGCAAAGTATAACGAAATGCTATTAATGGCAATAATAAGTTGGTAATTGGGAAAAATATTATCCAGATTTGGAAATAGGATATGAATACCTACTTGAAATGTTGAAATAGTAAAAACATACTGAATGTATTAGTTTATACTAAGAGCAATTTTATAATAAGTCTACTGGAGATAATATAATTTACCTTTTCTTTCAAACGAACTGTTCAGTTGTTTAATTTGCTTTCTTTGTCGCTCTATTATTTTTCAGTAGCACTTGGATCAAAGTCTCACTTACTTTGCAATTACTGTACGCAACGAAGCGTTTTTCCCATTAATTACTAACAAAATTATTATTATTATTATTATATAATTTATTGGTAATTCACGAGGGAGCACCTGTTATTAAAACTAATAGGTATAAAATGTATAACAAGGAGGTAATGATATCACAAGTAAAGAAATTACTAGTTGATATAACATTGCTGATAACTGCGCTTAAATAATTTGATTGCAACGTTATGTATATGTAAATGGTTACTGCAACTGAGATTTATATGTCTGAAATTGTAGTGTGGAAATACTTGTAATCATTTACGTATATAAGTTTCTAACAGCTGTATTAAGTTTCATCAGATGTAGAACACGAGAACGCGAAAAGAAAGAGTTCGATATTCTAGATAACACTGTCACGTAGGTACTTCATCTTTTCCACACGTTTCACCGATCTTCCGCGTCTAAATTTTTTTCGCACACTCGTGCTATTCTGATACGAAAACAATGTATTATAAAAAAAGAACAAGTTGAATGCATCTTAACAAATTATATTTCGTATTACTGAAATTCAACCTATTCATCTAGTACCCTATTATATTAATCAAAATAATATTAAAAGGTTCATGAAATAAAACATTAATAATTAATAGTTATGTAAAACCATATACTTTCTTCAATTCCCCATTTCACCTTATACATATATGTATAGACTACGCATATATCTCCCTCTTAAAATATTGGCAATTACAAATTCTCCCAACACTACCAAACCAAAGAAATACCACTTCGGAATACAATAGTAAAACACGGAAATCCAAATCCATGCGCTGTGGTTATCTGACAGCGCAAGAAACAAATGCAAACAATCATACACGCTTCTACTGCAATCCCCCTTATCAATAAAATCAGCTCTATAAGTATTCGTATCCTCGCTGTCTATGTATATAAAAATATCTTAAAAATGAACTTTTTAAAGATCAATTAATATTCATATATTCTTGTTGTCAACTACTCAGTGTTGCTAAAATTTGGTCTAAATAAACATTGCGTGTGTCCATTTACAGCAAACAGTTTATTGGAAAACCTCTAACGCATCGCTCAATTTCAACCAATTTACGTTATTGACAGCGAGGGTGCCAATATTTATGGGACTGGCTGTATATGGCGCTCGTTGAAGTCGATACATCAAATCATCCTGGACGGGAACTAGAGTGACGATGCCTTTAATTGAATGATCGTTATCTGCTCGTATTGCTTGGTCCACGCATGCTTCTGTCCCATCGCTCGGGAAATATAAACTACCATCTTTTCTTCGCCTCTCACCGTCTAGGATCGGTTGGCGGCAGGACGATTTATTATACCGCGAAAACGAGTTATTCTCGGGCACGAACGAGGGAAATGGGGGTGAATATGCCGAAGATGGATGGGCGTCTCGCGATTTTTCGCAAACTCGAAAGCCTCGAAATTACCCCCTCCCCCCGTAGTTCGGCAACAGGTGCGAAACGCAATTAACACGTTACCGGCTTGTAAAAGCAAGCAGTCAATGTTGCTCAAATTGCTGTGGCAGCTACTCATCAAAGATTCATTACGATTTATGTTGACGGGGAATAATTTGTTGCCATCCCGTCAGAAGCAATATATTGTAACATTAAATGTCTATTATTAAAGGATAATTTTAAACGCGGTCGCTTTCATCAAGTATCGTCTCACTTCAAAACATGCTTGAATAAGTGCTTCAATAACTTTCGACATTTATTATAGAATAGCTATTGAATGTATTTGTTGTCGCTCGACAGAAGTAGTTTAATGTATAACTATCAAAATTACTGCGCTTACAGGAAACAATAATTTCTCGTTCAGCTTTACAGCGCTTATAAATTTTAATAAAACGTTCTCCAATCGAATCAATCGAATCTCCCAATGCTGGACACTTTAAAAGAATCGAACGTAAACGTAGAAATGTATCTCACAATTTATTATTTATTTCAAACGATATTAAACGAACCATTTCCCAGTCTATTTCACTCCGGGAGGGTTCGGTATAATTGAAAATCTACGGAATACCCAAATGCCCCTGTGAAATTGTTCGTGGTAAAAATAAACGATCACCTTCTCCTCTGCTTAGTCGAGGCATCGACTTCGACAAACGGTCGAGCGATGTTTTAGCAAACGTCGCGCTGTACATACACAAACGGCAGTAGGTGAAACACGGGAGACCGCTCATGTAAATCGGAGAATGGAGGGTCGAAAGGGGTCGTAGTGCACGCACAAGGGGAACATCGTATTGTGGGAGCATCGCGGACGAGAATCTATAAAAATTCCAAACATCTTATTCCATCCTGGAAACGTGAATTTACGATTCTCTGTGCCGGCGGGCGGTCTTGACGCGCGGCCAAGATTAATATACCGAAAAGACAAAAAGATCGAACGTGCCGCGGCTAGTCGGTCGGAGAGGAGCCGACCTAGGGAAATAAAGACACCGAAATCAGAATTGGGTAGTCCTCGTCGAAACAACACGGCGAGGATTAATTGTTTTTTGCCTCTAGCTTCGCGCGAGCCGTCGCCGTTGTAACCCGTTGAGAAATGTCCCGTGAATCAGGCATCAGAACGTTGCCTTGTAATTTTCGTCCCTTCGCGCGAGTTTTTTGAGTTATCGTTGTTTTTGCGCCGAACGCTGCTTTGAGTTCCTTTTCTTTTCTCTCCTTTTCTCTCGTCCTTTTTACGAATGGCAGGCGGTTAGAGAGCCGGTAAAGTTTCGGTGGCAAAATGTGAATTTGCTTTGAAACTTCTTGCGACAATCTTCGCGAACAAAGTCCGTTCGATCTGTTTCAATTGAATTTCGTTCGGTTTCATTTGTTTTCGATGGAAACCAGTCGCGTTCTGCACGCGCTGTTATACATTCCGCTTTGAATGTCACGATTGGGACAACTTTGAATGGTTATCTATCGGGAAGTGGAGGTTGATGTCGTTCTTCAATATCTACTTCAAAGACCGTGGGAGATAAAATGAAATTTATGCAGTCGTCCAAGAGTTTGCAACACCCGACATTTTATTTAATTAACACAAGTATCCGTGGCTCCCTTATAATTATGCCGCATCGCAGAATTGTAACCAGGTACTTGTACATGGGATATTTAACGATAACATTGATAACATGTATCGGTAGATAAGAAATTTACCCTGAGTGCGTTTTATCGAGGAATAAAGCATTTTTGTTACATCGGGCCAGAATTAATTACATGAAATCACACATAGTACACCTATTCCAGAAACTGGTCTCCGTTCATCTTGCTTCGATTAACTATCTCGGATAATTTTCTGCTACATCTTATTTATAGAACTCTTTTCTGTGAAAACACACTCATGATGTAAATAATGAATAATGATGCTGATTAAAGTAATTCGGACCCTCGTTAACTGAAAATAACCGTAACAAAGTTGCTGCAATAATTGCGTGGCAATCATAAACACACCCTCAACAAATATAAATAATAATAATAATATGTATAATATATGTATAATGATATTCTAAATAACGCTTTGGAAACAAAGGTCTTTAAATAGTCCAACAATAATTTCTATTTTAACAAGACAGGCCTTAAAACCCTCTTAATACAAATTTCGAACAATACATTATATTAATATCATTCCGTCAATTCACTTCAACTTTCAATTAAACGAATATCAAATAATTTGTCGTACGACACAGCCTAATAATTTGCAAGTTCGCGAAACTTCTTTCATTCCATCTGGTTGTTCTCTTGGCGGCCTTTAAGACGCGAAGCTTCCGGATATTATACGACTGCCGAACTCCACCGAGCATCGAATTTACATAAAAAGGTACCCGTGTTTCATGGTGTCGTTCTTCCTAAAGGCGCCTTCCCAAAGAGTTATGCTAGCCGGTGGCCACTTAGCGGCACAAATTACCCGAGCAAAACGAAGAGGAACAACGATTTATCATCGAATAGGTCCCCACTGCGCACCGCGTACCGTTCCTCTTTTGGTTTGAATTTTGGGTTGCTTTGGCCCCGTGTCAGGCTTCGATTTCAAGTTGGGCGACGTTCGCAGGATCAATGGCGATCTGTGGATCGATGGGGCTACGTTGAGAATGTTGTTTGTACGGGATGAAATTTTTTTGCAAAGAACCGGGCCGTTTTCAAGCAATTATTTATGCAGTGATACAAATAACAGCATGTACGTGTGTGCATTTAATTCCCTCGTTGCGGACACCGGCTACATGTGCGCCTCAAAAATTAAATAACTGTTTAGTCAAAATGTACACTTGGTCGCAAAAGTATTCGGCCACGTTAGATATTCAGTAAACCTCGCACACAATTATTATCTGTACCAGTAAAAATTGTGAACAAATACTTTGAAATTTATGTCGACAGAGTTACGAAACATTTGAATACGTATTTAAAAATAACTGAACATTAAATGAACCGTTCATTAGAGGACCCAATTCATGTTTCGCCTGATAATATATTAATATTTCAATTCTTGATATAAATGATGCGACAGTTACAAGTGAAAAACGAAATATTATACACATCAAATTGGAACGGCAATTCGAGCCAATTGCAACTTGAACTTTTTTAAAAATGGCCAAGGGGTGACTAACGCACATCCTTCGTCCCCGTGTTAAATTCATCGCTATAAAATCGCAGAAATAATTCCACGAATCAGCAGCTAAATTCCAAAGCTTAAAAACGCTGACGCGCTAACAAGCACGCGACATTTCTTCAAAGAAAGTGTTGGAAACAATTCAAACGATCCGCTCCACTCAGCCAGTGATGAAAATCGTGGCAATATAATGGCTCGTAAAGATGATCGGTGCCACGAACCGGAAATAAAAATGTGCCTGTCGCGTTTGGCGTGCGTTCGGGGCGCACGAAACACGCTTAAGGGGTTAAACGACGGCACAGCAAAGGGGAACAGTTTATTGTGGTACTCGACAGCGTCAACAGGCTTCTATTTTCGGTCCGCGCCACGAGGAGGACACCGACGAGCACACGATGCTCCTCCTCGTGACATAACCGCGGGTTAGTGGCCCCTCCGTGACACTCGTAACTCATTCGCCTGCATCGCGAAATGTATTCGCAATTTATTTCGATGCAACACGTGCAGCCGCTTCTTTTGAACGGAGAGTTCAGAACTGCACGTCGGATGCGCTTCGTGGTACACGACACGCACCCCTGCGTGGAATATTCGACGAAGGTGGATAAACGGGGTGACTAAAATGCTTCGGCGACTAATTGACCGTCTTGGCGACCGTTTTCCTTGAAAGCCTTGTTGGTGTACGGTGGCCATTTTTGTATAATTAAAGGGTAGAATTTTGTTTGATTTCTTGGCGAGCTTTGGAAGAATTGCGCGTGAATTATTCGCGCTGGAAAATATATTCTGTTCTCTGGTGAAACGGTTAATTGAATTATGGAATTCGGTTTAGCTGGCAAGAAATTCCAATGCTGCGTGGTATCAATTGAAATTGAAATCAGGCAAGTGATCATTTAAATTGGAGGATCAAGATTTTATGATACGTTATTGATATTAGTGCCTTTGTTGAGTATTAAATACAGTTGCTTGTTTCTCTATTCTATTTATTATATATTCCTTCCCCTGTTATTATCTTGTCAATCGTTACTCAAATTAAATCCCTGTATTCTGCATTTTTCGAATAAAGTATAGCATGCCAGAATTAAAAGAACGCAAACATATTCTGCCTTGAAATAACATTAAATTACGTTTCTGCTCGCAATAACATTCAAGATTAACAAGTTATTATGTAGCTGCAAATCCTTCAGACTACATTTCGTACGACGTACGCTATTCAAATTTCACAAAATATGTTCGCCATACAGTAAACAGTGTTACAGTGTCCCGCAACGTACCAATTACAGCACGTAGACATGTGCATTGCAGAATATACTTTAAACGGATTACAAAGTTACTGCTCGAAGCTCTACTAATAATAACATAAAATAGAAGTGCAGAAGTAGACAAAGACAAATGATCATTTGTGTATTGACGTTTAATCAATCGAGAAGTTAATAGGATTTTACGACACCTGAACATTACGGAATTCACAAAATGTTTTTAAGGTCGATATACGCGGCGAACGTATAAACGACGGATTCCTTCAATAAACCATGTGACACGACAAATAAGCGAACGCCGTCAGAAGTACGGATTTCCCAAGTGATTTTACACCTGTTCCGACTTCCCTCTTCATCGGGCCCGTCCTCCGTATGTTATTCCACCGATCTTTTGCTATTCTTTCTGCCTTTGTCGACGCTTAGTATTTTGCTTCCTATTCATACAGGATTGTGAGTAATTTGTGGAAATACGTATCACTTTGCGTGGAAACATTTCAAACACTCGATTCTTTTGAAAATCATATTCTGTGCAAGAAAGCGATTTTTGTGATTATTAATTGCAAATCCTATTTTCCATCATTCAGTAGCGACTTCAATCATTCATTCTCACGCTCTCCAATTTTCTGTAATATAATAAATTGGTCATTTCTACGACCTTTCAAAATACGCATACAGGTTTCTAATTTTGGCATGCTTGAGGTTTCAGACTTAGCAATAGCACGAGTAGAACCCGTAAAATAGAAATGCACGTTTCGCGCAGCCTTATTTAAATTAATCAATACATAATCATCGTAAAAGGAGTTATTCGCAACGATTGAATTAGCCAATAAAGGTGACAGTCTCAAATTTGTCCAGAACATACATGCTTTGTAAATCTAATCAGATATAGTTTCACCGAATTCCACTTCGGTTTGCTTCACCTTTATGGGCCTCCACTGGTCAAAACAACCAAATTCAAGTACCTACATAATATACAGTACACCTACGTATATTCCCTTTTCCAAAAGCGACGTGGAATCGCCTCACTGGATCTCAGTAAATCCGATGGCAAGATTTAAAAGCGACGAGATGAGTAACGCGTCTACTTGCCATGCATCACCCTTTCAGTTATTTGTCCTCGTTAAAGTTTTTAAGTCTCCACTTAAGACCGGGCAAGATCGCCGCTAATTTGCCTAGATATTCTTCTCACGATTAAAACGCGCGCGACGCTTGGAATTTAATCAGATGGGCATAAATTTCATCCGGCCGCGTAATAAATCCCACGAATCGTTCTTTCATCGGTTCCGATCTCCGCTAGCCTTCGAGCCACCTGTAAGGAAGAGGAAAAGGATGCTCGGCGCTTTCGTTGAGTCTGAAACGTGAGCAACCTGAACTCCTGTTTCTGTTTGCCGGGCCTGATCGCGCAACAGACGCAAAGATCGCGCATCCTTGCCGATTTCGTAGAGTTGCCCACACTTTGATGAATGTCCCTCCTTTAGAACGGCGATTTCCTTTTATGGAAAGTAGGGTCCGTTAGACATTGACTTTCAATTCAGGTAGATGAAAAGGTTGATGCGAAACTGAAGGTTACTTTTTTTTGGGGCGGGAAAGAAATTAAAGTGAAGTTAATTTCGGTGTGGTGTTAAAAAGGAAAAAAGGTCAAGAATTGTTCGCAGCAAATCATTTGTAGGATCATTTCTGGGGGGGAAATTTGTGTTCTTGTAATTGGACGTGGGTAAACAATTTGTCCCGGTACTAATTTAAGGAATCAGTTTTTTTTTACGTGTGCGATTCGAAAGAAGATGGGGACGATAATATATCTGGTACTGTATTATTATTTGCGTTGCAAAGAACTTAGGTAAGAATGAAGGAAGTTTAATCAGAATTTGAGAAATAACGATTCACCGCGATACCTGCGTTAAGTATAATAAAATGGGGCCCACAATTGCCTATATCTTCACGAAATATATAGAGAATACTCTAACGGAATATTTCTTGCCGCGAAACGATGCTCCGTGAATTATCTGTTCTGATACAGCGGCAAAAAGATTCTCAAATAAGCGTTGTTTTTTTAAGATAAGAAGAAATCAGTTCATATCTAAATAGCTATTATGATCCTACGATACAGTCGTATTGTTTTACTCCAGTTTTATTTCATTTCCGTATATGTACTGGTGACTCAATTTAATAAATTATCCCAGTTCTGGATAATATATAATCGTTAACGAAAAAAACGATATTAAATTGTCCAGATAAATTTTGCTGAAACCGAAATGAATTCGTTTCACCGAGGAAGTGATTGCTCGCGGACCATTTCTCGGCGAGTCATCGATGTGATATTAATTCAAGTGTGACGCAAGTGTTGCGAATTATTAATTTAGTGACGCTACAATCGCGTGGGCAATTTTTATTCGGCTTTCTCTTCGCGATTATTCCACGGGACCGCTCGATTAAGCAGAAGCGACAAGGTCGTGTATGCAAAAATCGTCACGTAATATTCTTTCATCCGAATTGAACTACGTGGATCGAGTCACGTAGCCTTCGGTTGCCGTTTAAATGGTTAGCAAATTGCGCGACGGGTCAAGATTTGAACGTCGTTTGCCGCGTATCATTTGAACTTCGTTTGTCGCGTATCATTTGAACTTCGTTTGTCGCTATCGTTTGAACTTAACCTTCGCCGTGAAGTTACTTTCAGTCTTTTGTTCGTTGAAAAGCCGTCAGCTGTGCAGTAGACACGTGCAGCGATAGACGATGGAACGAAGAATAAGAAACGTTTAATTTATAGTTTTCAAGTGCAGAGGTCTAGTGTGCAACCGTGTGGTGACAGTTTTCAACTGATTCGATTGGATGTATTATGCTGTATATTCGTGAAAGTTCTGGTTTTCTGTAAATTAACATTTGGAGAAGTTATACATATGTGATTGTGGTAATTGGATTTGAACTACAATCATGATCAATTGAATGAACAATTTTGTAATTTAAATTTGAGTGTTTACCAAATTTGTATACCTTGAAGATTTAAAACAGATGTTATAATAAGTAAGATCAATTGATTTTCTATGTCGAATAACTTTTAACATGCAATTTAATTTTTTAAACGAAATATTTATACAAATTATAGACTTTCGTTTCGGATAAATTTAAGAGGTCCTAGATCTCGTTATGGACATTTTTCTGCTACATTTTCTGCCTCGGGTATAATATAGCCTAAATGTTTGCTCGTGAAAAAGTAAATACACGTTCTGCAAATACACAAAAAATGTCTCGACAAATTTAACCATCTCGCAATGATTTGTATACTCAGAGCAAATAAATTACAATGCCTTTTAACACTGCTGCTGGTGCGATTTACTATTATTATTACATATTACCAGCTATTATCACGATTTTAATATTAACGATGACAGTAATGCTGTTCGCAAGTAAATTGCAAAAAGTCGCAGCTACTCTTATTTATATTGGAGTAAGTATAATTAATGAATATATCAATTGACATCAATTATAACCTAGTTTAATTATAATGAAAAATATAAAGGACGGGATACAGTTTGTGTATTTCCGTTTACCCGAGCTTCTTCGAAATTTACGCAAGTCAAGGTAAGCCCCGGGGAAAGTCTTTATCAAACGGAAATTCCCTCTGAGCATGATTCGCCGCAGATCTTTTTGGGTCTCTGTAAATTCACAAACACCGCAACGATCCCAACATCGTCGAATAATTTATTGTCGCTAAAGTTTTGATATTTTTGCCGCGCTGCTCACACTCCAAAGAATAGTATTATTGCGAACATGCGTGCATATGCATACTGCCGGAACCGAACAATTTAAAATGTTTGAATTAATTTTCTCTTACCATCGTATGTCTCTCGATATTAGAAATTTATTAGCAGCATTACGACGCAATTTTATCTGATTCCCTAATTATTTTTCCATCCAGAGCATCTCAATTTTATTACATCAATGTAGATAGGAAATACGCTCTTCATTTTACCTATAAACCTTACTACATCAAGTTACTTATTGTTGCCACAATGTATTAACTGCATTCTCCAAAAACAGGAAACAATAAAGAACAGTTTGATAGCACTATCGTCGCGAAGATAACGTATTAATGGAATAACGCCGAAACGATCGTGTTACATTGTAATCTTCTGCAATATTATCGAAATGTGAACGGCGGCTATTAAACGTTTATACGAGCGGAAGGTTCTAAATTATATTGTAGACGAAATCATATGCCTACCGTGCATGCAAATATTTTTCCCATGGGCTGACAAACGCTGTCAGAATAGAAGCTTCAATTAACATTTTTTGTCGCGGATACTGAACCGGCAGGGAGGATCATAACGTCGGGGCGTAGAAAAACGAATAATTTATTGTTGACCCCCTTTTTGTAACAAAGTAACGAGCTATCCCCGGTCTGCAGATCTTCGAGCCCCGCTCGAAACACTTATTCTTTCGTTTTGATCGCGATTGCCTTTATCTTATTATTATTATCATCGTATTATTACGATTCAAACATGCTCGCGCAACTCGGCCAGCGTTTCCTGTTCGCATTACGATAAATCGTACGAGCGTGCAGAGGATCGTTTTTATTTGCCCGCTCTTACTCGCCAATACGCGCAATCTGCGCGAGCGTATTACACGATGAACCGTAACACGTCGATACGTTCGGCGTTCGAGCGCGGCGGCAAAATTTTGATCGTTGTGTACTGTGTTGATTATTATTGCTCGCGTTATTAGAAGGGACTCAGTTGCAAAGTAAATTACAGATGTTTTTCATTTTAATGACGGGCAGCATTTGTTCGTAACAGACGGACAAAACAAAAGAAAAATGGGCGAGCTTTACTTTACTTAATCAGTGCAGCGTGTTCTGTGCACACTGGTCTTGCGAATTTTTGCAGAACGCTGGGAAAAAACTAATCATTTCTGGGGATCAAAGAAGGCTGTACAAAAAGCAACAGCACTTTTACGCCAATTCCCTGTTATTTGCTGTCTTTCACTTTTAATGAAATTCTCGCTACTAATATCGAATTCCACAAAAAAGCGTGCGCATATAAAATTGCTATTGACTTCAGCAAATTTAAGTCATCTACGGTTTATGTTAAATCTGTCCGTTTAATGAATCTTTTCATTAAACTGTAAAGCAAGAAATGATCGAATTACCCATAAATATACGAGTTCCTTTGTATACTGTCGACCTGGCCAGCCAATCTTATCAAAGAATCAATAGTTAACCGCATAACAAATAATTACGATAAATACCTGCTAACAGGCCTTCACGTCCAAACCCCTATACCAGTGCCAACCCTCCTCGTTCGATATATTATCATCGTTCAAAGAGTACATGCTCTATATCAGCGTTTCTCAAACTGTGGTACATGCGCTCGGTAATGGTACATTACGTTAGTTTTGGGTGGTACAATTTTTCGTGCTAGATTTTTGGTGACAGATAATTTTTCAATTCACGAAATGGATGCACTCATAGATATTTCATGCGACAGAAATCTCAGGAATGAGTTCAAGAAAGATCACTTGTACATTTTCTGGGTAAACAGCAGAGATGAATATAAGTGTATCTTTGCGAAACTAGGTTTTCAGCCATGCTGTTAATTAAAAATAAATATAGGGCACGGTTGCAACTTGAAGCTGACTTGCGTTTAAAATTAATAAAGATAAAAGTTGACATATCGATTGGTTACAATTAAACAGGCTCATTCTTCGCACTGATCCTCGCCAATAATAAATCTCCTTAATATTTGCTCATGTATTACTACCCACCATTTACTATATTTTATTATAATATACAAATTTCATTTGCGAATACAATGATATAATATAAATTTAAGATCTTTTATTCTTTGATTATACGCAATCCATTTGGTCTGTATAAATTCTTAATCGGAAAATGCTTTGCTGGCGGCACATCATACGTTTTTCGTCTCTTATTTATGCGGCACAAAATGTAAAGAGTTTGAGAAGCCCTGCTTTGCATCATTCGAGTGATTAACCGTTCTCTCGCCTGGCCGATACCACCAAGAGCAATTAAAACCAGCCAGGTACAGAAAAAAACCCCCCCAAAAACAATAAAAATACGTGCGTGTCGCCGGGTACGGTGCTACCAGGAGAAATTTAAAAAGAGAACCAACAAGCAGCCTGCCGATGGAAGAGAACGAAAGCAAAATGCGAGGAGGTAGTCGTTCGCGTGAAATGTTGCGGGGTTGTGAAGAAGCGGCGGGAGAAAGGCAAAGATAGTAAGAGCCAAAGATGGAAAAAAAGAAGGGCAAGTGGAGCGCAGGATATCGAACGACGATCGATTCCTCGTGCGTCGATACAGTTACGGTCGCGCCTCGCGGTACGTGTCTCGCTCGATATTCGTAATTTACCGGCGCACCACCGGTGAACGTTCGTACGTCGGCTTCATTAGTAATTACCAGCGGTTCTCGTATCAATAATCGCGCCGATGAATATTACATGAAAGGAATTTCGTGCGGTTTTTGTCGCGCGAGACCCGGACGGCGCCGGGGCGCATAACAATTTCAGCGAGATTACCTCGTTTACGAGGGAAGTTTTCTTCTCGATCGATCCGTTAACGATTTGGATGATTTCGCAGCTTGCACGCCCGGTTGATTGGCGGTGAATCATTCAATGAGCATTGGAGAGGGACACGTGCAATGGGAGTGACAAGTTTCGAGGGAGAAAGATGGGGGAACTTTCTTCTTGTTCGCGTAGGCCTCACAATTAGCGGTAATCGGGCGTCGTTAGAATTATTAGATCAGCGTAAAGAGATTCTCAAGTCGACGTCGCGGCGGTTTAACCGAGGTAAAATATTTGTAACGGCGGAGTAAATGATAAACGATATTCGTTTGCACTTTCGCGTGGACTGATGTATAAACTTTCGGAGGTTTAGCTAGTTTCGATTATCCTAAGGAAACGTGGAAAACTTTTCCTCTATTTTCGAGTACAAATGATGTTCGGAATATACATTGCATGCTCATTCGGGAGGCAGAAATATTAACATAGATTGGCGTCATTAAAGTAGGGACATGATGTTTCGAAAAAATATAAGTACAAAGCGTCATAAATAACTTCCTTAATCAAGAGAATGTAACACTTTGCAGTAACGGAACTGAAAAGGTGCATGAATGGGAAGAAAAGGTTATATCTAGTAATGGCTCTCTGTTGGATTGAATTGGACATAGCATTAAAGCTATCTTAAAATAGAATCTTAAATTACACTACACGAGAGGCGTTTTCACCCACTCAATTACAACTAGGAAATGGTACGATTTGTAGATTGTATTTAACAAAGCTAGACAGCTAAATAACGAGAAGTGGCTGCTATAGTTTGTATTTGAAAATGTTCTTATGATACGTAATAATAATGACTCGTATTTATTTAAACATCCACGAAGATCGATACATATTACATTTGACAGGTCGCTATTCAAAACAAACAATCGACAAAACTCTCAACAATCTAAGCAATCTTCGCACAATTATATTCCGCGCAAATCAATCTCTTGAAACTCCTCATAAAATCGCTCATCATCCTCCGGGAATATTGCATCTGCTGGCGTGCAACGATGACTCTCGGAGGCAAAGTTGAAGTATGCACGACAATGCGCCCGTAACGAGGCCCTATAGCGGCCAGGTTGCCGTTGATACGGCAACAAATCAACCAGGTAAAATGCGGCAGACTGTTCGTTCATTGATTGGAATTTTATTGTCGCGATAAGACTCGAATCGTTTTGATAAAGAATGAAATATTCACAATTTTCTGACATTTTATTTAAAGAATGCATAGATATACAAGTTTGGATATTCGGACGGAAAAAGCATTGACACGAAAGAAATCCTGGGCCGCAACGGTTGTAGTGAAAATGGACCTTTACAATTTCAAGCACACCAACAACGCGAAATGAAACATTGGAACTTATTCTCCCAGACACAGAAGTATCTCCGCGTAATGAGTGATCGTATAGAGAGCATAACTTTACAGGAAACGCATCTACCTAGTCCTGTTGGATTGTAGCGACCATAAACGAATGTGGCTTCGGAATCTAGTCCAAAACCATGCGTGTACATACATTAGAACGCGGAACACTACTTAAGCAATAGAACCTATAGAGGCATTCGCGTGGAATTAACACCGTTAATCATAAAGAGCCGAAAGAAACAAAAAAACACGCGTGTATCCCTGACACAACAAAACGCATTTACTTTTCATTTACGCGAAACACAGAAAAACCGGCTTGCAATTAGTGCTGCAACTTGGTCATATTACTCAACGTCACTCCTATATAATAGAGTCTGCTCGGATATTGCAATAGAGAAATTCGACGGTGTTTCCGTCAACCGGTGACGCATTGCGCGCGACAACTCTCAGATGAAGCTTTTCGTTTCTGCTATTCCCTTGAATCTAAGTAATCCTTCCCGCTAAACGATATTTATGGTTTGCAACAGCGGCTCGTGCCGAACAAATCGGCGTTTTTCTTGCAAGATAGAGCTTTCTCCGGCGGCGTTCGACGGTGCCCCGTGGACGTTCGACGATCGTTTCTCATTGGCGGCGACCTACATACACGCCGCGACGCTGCCGGAAATCGGCTGGACGCCATATATTCTCGGTCGGCGACATTTCGCGCGGACGCAGACCCCCCCAACCCTTTCTCGCTCCGACGATTAAACCGGGAGTAATTTGATCATGGAGATAAGGAAGCAGGCGGTGGGAAATTATTTTAAAAATCGATCGATCGACGGTAACGAGGCGCAGTATTTTATAGAATATTAGTAAGGAGATCGGGTACCTTTCGCGGCGTCTTCGGTGGAAGCAGTTTTGTGAATAATTGCGGGTCTCGGTCTCAAAGCGCTAAATTATCTTCCTTTCTTTTTAGGGGGTGATGGGGTTAGAGTTGTTAGATCAGTGTAAAGTATTTGTAAATGATTGAACGGTGCCGTATTTTAATGCATAAAATATGTAATAATGTGGGAAAATAGAATGTGAATAATTGGGGGAAATTAAATTGTATGAGGATAATGAATGTGTATTACTTAAATAAATTATGCAAATTAATTCAGCTGCTTATTGCGGAAATATGTAGAACGAAAGAAGTAGTATTGCAAAAAGGGAATGAAGCCTTTGTATAGCAACTTTATTATAATAGATCTTGTAATTACGTGGGCATGTGTTTATCTTAAATCAATAGAAATGTGATCTTGTAAAATGAATAACTTTTATAACACCTAACGCGTAACCCTTTATGACAGATATCTAATGATCTAATAATTTTGTGACAGCCGTTTATTATATACAGATAGACAATTTTATTGGCAAACTTCTCAGAGTTCTCTCGATCATATCTCGAATTGCAACAGTGCCAATGGGACGGCAGAACCGATTAAAAATATAATCCACCTAATAACCCTTTAATCTACGAATTTTTCGGTACAAACTACAAAGAGGGTATCGCGACGCGGAGGCCGTTTAAAATAAAAAAAGGCTACATTTTAATAGATCCAGGTTGTCCAAAAATCAATAAATTCTAATTATCCCTTCTTCGAACACACTTTGCCGTTTAATTAAGGCGATACCAAGCGGATTATCGGGGGATCAAGTTAAGTAAAGATTCGAGGATTAAGTAATTCTCAGTTGTAAATGTTATGTTAATCGTCGGATCCTTTCGGAACTTCCCTCGCAGCCTGACAAATGTGGATTAAGGACCTTTCGATCCTCTTTCTTCTTCGGTGATCGATCGCGAGATCCCCGCGTAATTACAAGCATCTCTGACCGCTCAAATTAGTAGGCGATAACCACGTGTCGTATCGAAACATCGTAAATCGATCGATTCCGATCTCATCTGCCTTCCATTCAAGCTACCTGGAGGTAACCCATTCCTTTATATTTCTCAGAGTTATTGATGGATCTCTTCCGGTAATCGCCAACGTTTCTTCGAGCATACCGATTATTTCCCACAGTGTCTCAATTTTCAGAAATCAGTCAGGAGCAAACTGGCGATATTTTTTCATAGTGCAGGTGTGAAATATTATTACTGTAAGAAAATTACGTAATACTGTATCGTCAGCTACAGCTAGCGCAATGGAGAGAGATTATTCTAACTAACAATATTTTAATTTCGAATATACAAGAAGATATTAGTGTGTCGAAGAAGTATATATTGCGGGCCAAGCGTATGATTACATCATATACTTTCGACGTATATACTTCATATACACTGAATCACAAGTTAACCACTCACTATCACTGTCACCGTTCCCATCTTATACTGCAACAGTCAAAAATGTCTCGCAGTAATATATCTTCACAATCGCCAGCACAATCTCGCCTCATTTAATTCCAAACGTCCAATCAATTTCGAACACCGTAGCCAACAAGCGCAACGCCTCTCCCATAGCACTTTCCTTCACCGCCATCAAACACGTATCACTCATAATCGTTCCCGAGTGTATCGTAAACAGCATCAACGGCGGCGGCAAATATTCAGCAAATTTTACAAGGCGTAGTTTATCCTTTCCCTGGTAAATTAACCGCGTCATTAGCGTGCAGAGCGATAACAGGACAGGATCCTGTGCGTTCTACGCGTGTCCAGTGTCCCCTCGATAATTCAAGGCGTCGATGGGGTCCCGCCACGAAATAAGCGTCAACCTCCTCGTCACCGTGGTGTTGCACGGGGATTAGTCACGCGTTTCTACATGCCGTTAATGAACAGCAACGTTAACTAACGACCGCGTTCTAATTGATTCCCTTGATCGTTTCACGTGCCCCTCAGTGATTCGCCGGTAACGAAGCGCGTCGCATCACCTCGTACTCGGTTGCGATAATCGACAGGAGGACATCGGCAAACCGAAGGAGGCTCATCGTCCTTCTCTGTGCCCCGCGTCAGACGTGTCGATCGTCGTGAACACGTTCGTCGCTCCTCGAAGCGGGGACATTGAAGACAATTGGGGAGACAGATTTTGGGTTTATTCAACCCCTGTGCGGGCAACGAAAATGGTCGACAAGTTTGAAGCTTAGTTGCTTACATTTTTTTCACAAAACGTGAATTGACGTAAACGGTGTGGTTTTGCGATATCCGGTTAAGGACATGCAAGAATTATTAAAGGAAATACAGAAATGGGTGCCCGGTTGCCTACAGAAGGATTAATAGCTGAACGGTACGAGAAGTATGTAAAGAAAATTGCTCGCTGGTTATTTAGAATGGTAGTTACTGTAACACGAAAATATTTGCCGTACTGCGCAATGGTTATTATAGTAGTATAATTATTGTGGGAGAATAATGTGTAGGAAAATGAATGCGCACAAAATTTGTAAAAATTATTATTTATATAGTATCGGTATTATTATTTCGTGTTTGCTATTGTACTATTTATTCGTCTTATTCATTCGCGCCGAATGATCAATATCGTGTAGCAACACCCACCGTATATTATAATGATACAAATCGCTTGTCAATAATGTAAATTAATTTACGAAGCACACGTATGTATATTGGAAAGATGTTTACTCAAGATGTAGACGATTTCAGAGTTCGCAAGCGACTAAGCTAATATGCTAAACCGTAAAGTATCTAATATTCATCAAGTTGATTGCGCGAGAAAATTCCAGTGTGCGCATATGATCCCAAGAAACAGTTGCCGCTGTTCGTTCTTCCTTGAATTCGAACAAATGTTCGCAAGTGACTCGCTCGCCCACGTCACTGATCGACCAGCCAGGCAGACGATTCGGTTCAACACTCTGCAACAGTTTAAACAATCGTTGAATTGACATCGGACACGTTTTCATGGTAGTTTAACACTCCATTATCCGCGATGCCATAAAACGAGCTTTCTCATTTCAAACGAACGATCTATGTGTATTACAATCGATTCCTATCTTCATGAATCAATTGATTGTTCAATGAATTACAGCGAGTACAATAATTTAATCCTGCTGTGTGGTCTTGCCACGTCTAACTTCTATCTATCGTTGTCACGTTTTCTTTAGATACGAGTGTATGGGAAAATTTATTGGTTAACTGGTTAACGTTTCATCGCAGGAAAAGATTAATTTAATATTTTGCTTAACTTTCTAGACGATTGTTTTCGTCTTTTACTTTATCGTGCACAAAATTCGTACTCCAAAAGTTCAGTCGCACAAACATTTCTGTCCTTTTCGCGTCGAATGTCCAGCCTTATGTTCTCGCACTATTTAATATTCTCCGCTTCACGAAAAACGCCAATCAAATGTCCCGATCAGAGGAGGGAGAAAATATCGTACTTTTCCATACCAATCTTTTCCTTCCACAAAAGGGAGAAACGGTATTTCGTGTCCGTTGAAAACACTTTCTCCCTGTATTACAAATAACATATCCGGCTACCAGTTTCCACCGAGTCGACCCTGTCGCGAGAATCAATCACGGGCACTTCGTTTTTGTTTTTTCATTCGCGGGCCAGTAACATTCAGGGCGAAATTGAATTAATCAAGAGTTTGCACGCACCGAGCCTGCTGATTTCTGTTGGCTTCATAAACATTTCACCACGAGACAGAAACGTGTCAATGACGCTCGTACGACACCCGGATGCGACACCTCGATTTTGCTTCGTTAGATCAATAAATTTCGCTTAACAACCGTACGTCCAGGCGTTAGATAAAATTATTTATACACGGGGCGAGAGATTGGCACTTTAATATTCACTGCTATTAGGAACGGAAGCGGGCGGCTCGACCGTCGACGATGTTAAGTGAAAATTCGTAAAAACGCTGCGATCTGGCCGCACTGTAATTTCAATAATGACAGACCATATTGGTACGCTTTGAGGCGTCTGGAGTTACAGTAATTCGCCTGCTCGTGAAACCGACGGTCCGTAAGAAAAGATTTTGTTTGTACAATATATGCACGCATGGTCGAGAATTTTTAATATCTTATAATTGAAATATGGAATTGGTGGTTGATTGTGCTAGCCAAATCGGGGCGATGCAGTTTTCACTATTAATTTGCTGGCGAGTGGAGGGATTGGAGTGTGATTTTGTATTATTCGTATTTGCTGTTTCCACGTATTTCGTAGCAATATATAATCGGGGATTAATATGCATTTTAATGACATATTATTTAAAGCAGATTGCTGACATACCTCTTCCGTAGAAAATGACATTCATTTAAAGTTACAAAATACAAGTTTCTGTGGCAAAATCGAATTAAATTTCTGGAAATAATTAAACATACTAGATATTATTATTTATTATTGTACTAAATGAACATTTTCTGTCGACAGTAGATGACTATAAAATTTGTTTTAAGCAACATTAAATTTTGAGCAATTCTGTATAATCTTCTAAAGAAAGAACAGGGTGTAAATTTCGAAATACGACTAACTATGAAATTTCTGCGTTCTTATGTCCCAATGATTGAAATAATAATCTCACAAATTCGACTATTGAGTAAAATCATCCCTCCAATAATAAAATTCCATCCACGCATTTCACGGCATGCCAATTCACCTCTGTTTTCGCGTCAATAACGCCGGTTACTGCGCCGAGCCATCAATAATCCCGTTTATGCGATCTCGTACGGCGATCTCAGTGATTTTCCGCGACGGGAACGAGGATCACGCGGTCTTAATGACGATCCTGAACGAGGAACGCCATAATCGTCGATTCCTCGAGGTGACGAGCAATGAAACAGTACTTTAATTTCGATCCAGGCCGGGTCGCTGCTTAATTGTCTCTAGGGAGATGTTTGCTTGCCGCGCGAAGCGAATAAAACTTCTCCTCCTGCGGACGCACAAGACTGCTACATTTTCGAACAGACGAAACGAGTTCCCGTCCTTTCAATTGGGAACGCGTACGCGCGTGCACCTTCTCAAACTGCAATCGACGAACAAACGAACGAGATTAATTTGTACAAAAACGGGAAGAAAGGGTAACGCGTTCCAAAAATTATGTACGATAGCACGACAGTGCGATTAAAAATCAATTATTGCAGATTGGTATTTAATTGCAAATGATCGATGGAGCTCACTGTGATCCCCCGTGAATCGATTAATAGATCCCAGGCATCAAGGGATATAATCCGCCATATGGATGTCTCTTTCGTTATCGCGTACCGCGCGTTGAACGTAATCAGACACAGCTTAGCTAGAGAGTTACAGTACTTGTACACTAATTAAGAATTTCAGTCGTGCGAGGTTCGCCGTTGCTGGGGACGGTTTGCTCGTGTGCGACGAACGACTGTGATTATCAATGTTGAAATAGCGCCGTGGAATTGCCGGTTTTAATCGTATTAACACCAACGCAAGCTGGCACTTTGTGGTAATTAACATGCAACTCTGCAAGCTGGACTGTACACGGGTGAATGGTAACGAGTTTTGACAATTTCCCTTTCATTCGTTCTCTAATATATTGCACGGGAAATTGATATAGACTAATACATAAGATAATAGTAATTATTGTGTACCAATTGTAAGTTCGCAAACAACACACAGCGACAGGCAAATTTGAGTTTCCAGAATTTTGTACAATATTGTACACAATCTCACCGTGCACCGTATAATATATGTTCCGTCTTTTTCCTTTTGTTTCAAAGAATTCCCCTCACACTTTCGAATTTCCTCAAACTGTCAAGCAACAAAGCTGGGATATCGTGAAAAAGTACCGCAAATGTTCATCACGTCACTGCATAGCAAAAATAAACACGAGCCAATGCCAGTCTCATTTATCTCGTCGTTCGTCGCAGTCCTCTGGGAAATACAAGTTCGTCAACGTTCTACTGAAGGTGTGACAAAGAAAACAGAATTATACGGTTCTCGAGTGGTCTTCACGAGGGCAGCTCCGGACGTCAGTCTCCAGTAGCAAATTGCCACTTCACGATACCTTTCCGTTCCGTCCCGCGGACACGAAGTGTCGCCCATCCTTCAGGATTTCATTCAGACTTGATAACGATTGCTCTTTCTCCTTTTCGCGGTGCACACTTACGCGTTTTATCGCGTGGATACGAAACGAGAACGGGCGTAAAAAGACGCGATTAACGTTTGTCACAGTATTTGCACTTTGGCGAAATCAGCAGGACGCTGGTATCGTGCGACCGGGATCACGCTCCACGCTTCTGATCGCGTGTCTAATCGTACCGACCAGTCTCGTGTCTACCTTGAACGAATCTAGCGATAAAGCGGAACGCTTGGAGACGTTAGTGATAAAGGAAATGTCGTGCAATAAGTTGAGGAAGAAATGGAGCCGGTCTGAATAATGGACCGAGATAAATACCTACGGTTTTCTTTTAATGCTCGTATTTTTCGATTAAGTGTATTGTTTGTTTAACATTATGTTGGATGAAGTTCTCTTACTCTCGTGCGAATTAAACAATTCGTTGTTCCTTTGATTCGTACGATCAATCTATTTTGAGCAAAGATCTATGTTTCTGTTAAGCTGGAATTTGTAGCTTGTCAGTAAGGTATGAAGAACTGCTCGATAAGAAATAATACATATCCAAAGTAATTATGGGATTACTTATTTTGTGCATTGCACGAAAAATATATGATGGGTTGATTGGGATGTTGTACTTAATAGAATGTCATGAAAATATTAATTAGGAAGTCTGAATGAAAATAATGTACCATTATAACAGGCTCTCATATAGATAACAAATTCATAACAAATTCTCATATAGATCGACATGATATTTGGAGGGGTGGTGGAGAATGGGGGATGGAGCCTAAATATAAAAATTTGTTCCCGAGTATTTATTAATTTCTGAGATGTTAATAATGAACTTTGAGTATTGTGCATTGAAAGTTGCGTATGCAGACGTGACTGATCCAGCCTAAATATTGACAATATTCGACACTGATTAACGTCTATTACAGTAAAATTTTTACCATACATTAACTCTGTATGCACAGTCATGTTGTATTACAAATGTAATGTAAATGATATTTATCTGCCACGAAAGTACATAATGTTACTTTCGATTAATTATGAATAATTGAAAATAAATATAAAATCAGCAGCTTAAAAATCAAAATTAATAATGCACATACTAGTTTCTTCGTTCATAGGTGCAACTTATTATATAAATTATATTTATATAAATGTCTATATACATACATTCCAGTTATGGAACTAGATTATCTCGAAATTTACACCCCCGATAAAGATGCCTTTCCTTTATTAGGTTTGTATGCTGAAGGAACCCCATAAGGTGACTAGAATCATGTTTGGGCAACTATGAAAATTGATACTCCCGTTTCAGCTACCGAAAAGCGGCGTCTGTTTGATTGTTCTTCATCGTTTCGGTTTATTCTGTTCATTTACGCGCAGCCCTTGTTCGCGCCTAGCATAAATTTACGACTTCCCCGTGTATCTTCCACCGATTATATGCGTCTCACTAATAGAATCGGCATATCAAT
Source organism: Nomada goodeniana (assembly GCA_963969485.1). Taxonomy (NCBI): domain Eukaryota; kingdom Metazoa; phylum Arthropoda; class Insecta; order Hymenoptera; family Apidae; genus Nomada; species Nomada goodeniana. Next base: position 14,924,153 of record OZ018300.1, on the reverse strand, counting down.
ATACAGATATGAATATGATTAGGTTATACTTTCGAACACGCATCTCAAACACCACACGTAAGAACGTTTACGCTTTATTCTTTCATAACTCTACAAATACTAAGCACATCGAGGCGTAGGCGGCCAATATTTTCTAAGAATATAACTTGACACTTCCTTAAAGACATTCTTTCACAGAATCCAATTAAATATTGACACGCAATGTGTTTCATCTGTCCCATCGTTTTCAAGGGTCAAGCTGAAAATGTATGCAAAATGAATAAACGTAACGCAAACTGTATGAGTTTCCATTAGAACCATGTTACTTTTATTTTGATATCTTTTATGGCCGTCATCACGGCGCAGAATTTGATAACAATCGATTTGTTCACGGTTGAACCCCATTAGTCCCACGTTCACGCAAAAAACGATCATATCCTAGATTCCATTTCCTCATTGTATCGCGAACAATATCTGCACGTATCGCAGTATCTCGTCCACCAGAGGCGGCTTACCTAGTGTACTACTCTTATGTCTGAGTGTAAAACTTCGCAAATATGATCCCGAAACGCAAGCAGAGAAACAAAAGGAACGACACTTATTATAATATTTAAGGCTAGGCCGGGCGATGCTATCGATAATTAGCGACTAAGGGCTCGCGCTTTTTCAAGTGATACAACGGTTGATTACTCGTCCCTTAATGCATTACGAGTCGCAAGATCGATAGCTCGAAGCGGAGAACTGGCCGATCGGTTCTCCGGAAAATTGTGAAGAATGTCCTTTGTATTTCCATGCGGAGAAAATGGAAATGATTACAGGCTGCACTCGAGCCAGAAACGAGTGGGGGAATGGCTCATCCGGTCTGAGGGATAAACGGATTTCCAAGGTAGCACGCAGAAAATGGGTCTTAAGAGGATCAACATTTTCCTTGGCAAGCTTCCAGTAAAGTTTTCTGATCGATATGGGCAAAATAGGAAAGAGTTAGTTGGTCAGACGGTCGACTTGTTTCACTGATATTCAAGGAAAATTATGTTGAGCACAAAATTAACAATAGGTTCTTGAAGTTTTATTTGAAAGCTTGAATTGTTTATTTAGGATAACGGAAACTATTTTGGAGCAGTGCTTCGAATATTGTACAATTGAGTCCTTCGTCCTAATTACCTATTATAGTTAATGGTGCAATAATTGGAAGTATACATAAATATTGGCACGTCTACTGTAGAGATTTCAATCCACCGCTGTTTCAAGAAACTATCTTTTGCCTTGTTTATTGTAACCATATCGCAATATTATCACAAAGTAACGATATTAATCGCTGCTTCAATTATTAGTAACGATGACGATAACAGTTATAAAAATAACTTACCCCGCCTTTATTAATGCTCCACTAACCCTGCAAACGCTTCCATCTGATCGCGAAATGATTCAACTAACAACAACGCCATGAAATACTAAACGAACTTAACTTAAACCCCTCGTATATTCAATTACAATTACGTAGAATGTTCGCAGCAATTTATAATTCCAGTTTTATCAGCCGCCATTAATCGTCTCGTTTCCTTTTCTTTCTTTTGCAGCGATATTTCAACGTACGTCTGTGTCCAGGGGTCAACTCAGGATCCAAGGTGTCGCGACCTGCCTGTACCTGTGCATGGATTCCTGTGGTCTTCTCTACGGTTCGGTAAGTCCAGTTGGAAAAAGTTGCTCTCCCTTTCGATAAAATCGCCACGTAGCACGCCTCCGACAAACGACCGGGGCATTCCTTCGAGAGAGGAAATCGCGTGGCCGAGTGCCACGCGACCGCCGACAATTTCCTTTTGTCTTCCCTTTTTTCTTAATTCCGCGATACGCTATCGCGACGATCTAAATTAGAGAAACTCTGCCGGGGAATAGAAATCGAGCCACATTCTATTCTCCGACCGTGGATGGATGATGGCTTTCTGGTAAATGATTTTCTTTTAATGAACACGAGAGTAAGACAGGGTAAAGAATTTGTTCAAGAAATCTAACTTATCGTAGCTTACCAGATTCACTCGTAATACTATCAACGAATTGTTATGATTGGGCGAATATTGATAGATCGTTCGTCGGAGTATTTCGTTAACGGAAATATTTTCGAGTTTCGTAGTACTAATATTTAGAATTTGATGCATTAATTACTGTGAATGTTATCAATCATGTAAGCGCGTATGGTGATAAATTCATAAGATTTTAAATACCGGCGAACCACTTAGAGGAAGCTGTAAAGGATCATTGAATATAAGATCACATGAATTGAATTCATATTTATTAATCGTGTTAAATGAATTCAGATTTTACAATATTTGTCGCCAATCCAATAAATTAAATATTGGACCTCTGTGGTCCGCTGATAATTCCGTTCAACCGTGTTTCTAATATATCATTAATATTTAACATTTCTAATTAAACAACTCCTCGCAAAATAACTTATTTCTCCAGCATTCAGAACTTTACTGTTCTTCACTTTTCTATCAACAGTGTTCGAATTCCACAGTCTGATATAGAGTTGTCAGTCGTGCTTGATTGCAGACAATTCGTCGCCACTAATTTGCTAACGATAAAACGGATTGGCACAGTGACTTCTGTCGATATTTTTGAAACTTAATTAAAGCCGATGACGTTTGATCGAAATACAGGAGCAGCTGTGCGAGCCTGGGAAACAGGTTTAGCCCTTTTTCCACTATGCCGATGTAACTAGTACCGAACAAAAGGAATGCATTCCTCTGGGGTTGATACACCCGTGACTGTGTACCATTTCGCAGGACGGGACGTCTAATGGTCGATTAATCGTGTTAATTTCGCGATTATTCCCGCTTTTTCTGCGCTCGTCGTTGCCACGTGCAACGAGGAATTTGGTATTCGTTTCTATTCTGTGACAGATGCGGACATCAACATTGGTACAAACATCTAGTTTTCTAGGGGCTCTGGTACTGTGGTTCAGATTCTTTTGGACTTGGAAATTGGAACTTTCTTCTGCGATCAATTGCTGCGATCTTATGTTCGTCAAAATTAATTAAGACTTTCGTGGAACCAGATTTCCTCTCTATAATGAAATATCTAGTTGGGCAATAGTTGTATTAAATTGTTTTGCCAATTCGAAATTAAACATTTATCGCCAGGTATTCTGTTATAGTAAGATTGGGGCACAGCCACTGGAAATTTTAATTTACTAATTCAATAATGATCAGTTCTGCGCGAGCAATATTACTCTTCCACAATAGCAAGCGAAATGTGCAATATTTTCCGAGACACCACGGGTTTCTAAAATAATGTACCAAAATCGCCTCGTACTAACAGAAGTGTCATCAAATTTTAATTAACTAATCCGACGGCGTTACAATAAACTCTGTGTGCGAACCAGGCCGCAATTCCATCCACGCGCGTCATTCGGAACTCTCTATTCTCCGAAAAGAAACAGGTCAAAGCTGCCTTGGATCTCGGTGCTTTTAGTCAGCGAGATCCCTTTAATCAAACACGTTGACAGGCCAGGTACGTGTCGCGGTTCAAAGATTAAAATTGCTGGCTGTATGCACGAGCGAACAATAAATTCGTCTTAACGTCACGAATTCCTGTGCAATCTAACGCGTAAACGCCGGCGTGGCTACCATCGATAAAGCACACAGGCATCGAGCGAAATAAAATCAACGCGGACGTACATCGTGATAATATGCGATAGAGGCGGGGAAGACTGTTTGATAGTGTCTCATTCTTTCTCTGTCCCTCTGTAAGCGCCGTATTATAGCCGCAGCAAATGCCACGGATTCCAAAGTAGCCCTCGAATATTACATAGACTGATCGAACGGGCAAAATAGATTGAAATAAAGGTGCAGTAAACGTCCAGCTGAAACTAGTCTTATTACGAGGCGCGTTTCATTAAAGCAATCCGGTATAGACGCCTCGAGCTGTATTGAAAGGAGAAACATCGGATAGAGTCGTATCATACGTTCTGTCGGCCACCTCAGTATGTACCTGGACGGATACTTTAACTGGTAAAGATCGTCGCGTGTCTGTGTGTCACCGATTATGGTCTCGTGGATTTGTCACATATATTTATTTATGGAAATAAAGAGCGGATAGGAATGCTGTGTTATTCATACGACTGATCGATCCCCGATAAAAACTGATAACGCCCTTGGCCAGCTTTTTATAGGGCAGCTTGCAATTAAGACGTTGGCGCAGTATGACTTTTGGTTGTACAGGTTTCTTTGCCGAGATCAATGGCGTCGATTATGAGACAGGTTAATGAATAGAGGTACGTATTTGGCGTAATATCGATACGTTTAATGAGAGGAGCGTGTCTGTCGAATTGATTCCAAGTTTATGTACTCGAAATGTTTATGTTGCAGTAAATTGATTTTTAATAACACTGTTATAATAATAATAATAACAATAATAATAATAATAATATTAATAATATATATCCGGGTAATTTAATTAGGTAATTCAGGCAAGTGCACTTGCTGATAGCCAATTGTAAAATCAGATTTAAAACGTTCACCCAAAAAATTTCAAAACAATCACTGCCTTTGTCAACAAATGTGTGACAGTAAACGTTAGTAATGAATATTTGATCACACTTTACGACGGGAGTTAACATTCAACGCAATTAGAAAACGCGCATCCCCTTGGCCGATGCTCACTCGGAGTAGGCCTGCACGAAAAGGATCGGAATGAAGAAATCACACGCGGACCGCTATAAATTTACGGATGTCCAATTTACATTCTCAGCAGGACTGCCAGAAGGATCGAACAGTGTATAGTCTACCGAAGTTCCAACGCGAACTCGAGACCAGTGTATCTGATAACTAATCTACATAACACGAGCAGCTAGGCAAACATTTCATTGCTGCTGCTACGCGACTAGTAACAGATTAATGTTCCCTTTGGCTGGCTCTTGTCAGGTAAATCGTGCATGGTGCTACGTAATTTCAGTGCTGGTTTTCGATCGTTCGAAAGCGACGCGGAAACGACGATCGAACCCGATTCGAGACCGTATTAGCATTCCTGCCCACCGCGACAAGCGTGGGCAACAAATTATTAATTGGGGTACAAGGGGCGGCCAGGGCGAGGCGATAAGACAGCGACACGGGTGTTTGGTAATTAGCGAACGATAATTCCGTACAGTCCCGGTTGTGAAAGGGGAACAAGGGAAAAAGGGGAAGATTTGTAGGAGGTGAAATTTGCTGTTTCCAGTAATTACGATTTTATTAGAAGCTACTACGCGATGAGATTAACGGACAGATGTACAATAATTGATTGGCGAATAATGGTTCGAATCATCGACGCCCTTTGTTAGAGAAAAAAGGCATTACATAGTTCATGAAACCAGGTTCTACCTTTCGTTGCTTATTATTTCGTTTCTGCATATCAACGGCGCAACTTAAAGCGAATTCACTAGCACGATGCTCGAATTCCATTTCACAGTTTCTATTAAAACGATAACAGAGTCTTCATATTGCAATCCTGACGGGCAATTAAACGTCGCACAGCGAACAAGGTGGAAATTACAGTAACGATAAACGAGAGCGTAAAACGAAGGCAATGTGCTTCTGAAAATATTAATACCCGGCCGGTACCTTAATAAACATTTCCCAGTGGCAACCTGGTGCAGGTTCTTTAATAAACTTTCCTTTCCGATTAAACATTTTCCCGGGAGCGCGATGTTCCAGGTCCGCGACTGAATATAAACGTGAACAATCTGAATTTATTAACGTTTCCGCACGTAAATTTATTCAGAAGGCGGTAATATATATATGTATTTTTACGTTGTCGGCTATTTCGAGACGCGTCCAGGCTACAAGACAACATTTCACTGCAGACGACACTTCGTAACAAACTTCTGATCAAATCTAAAAACGAAGCGTAAGCGCGGCGAAAGATCCGTATCTGATTGCTTGAATTTATCCAACAAGCTGTAAAACTTCGCCACGAATAGCATACCAGGTTGTTGTTAACATGTTACTGACGAGGGGTTGCACGTAGCGCGAATCAAAGATCGAGTGGACACACTGTTTCGTGGTTCACGCATCAACCCCTTCTGTAAAGCGATTTTTGTTCAGAAAGGTCACCCGTTTCAGATCACCCTAATGGTGTCGAAGAGTAATTTCTGAACGCATAGTGCAGTTCATAGATGCAGTTCATCGTCATTGAAATCATTTTTGAAGTCAAAGATTCAATAGGGATGCTAACAGAGGGTTGAAATCCTACCAATGAATACTTTCGAATTTTTACTATTATTCTAATTGGTTGTAGGTAAATGTTGATGAAATACGTTGCCCGATTAATTTAATTGATTGTAATCGATCGGCCATGCGAAGAATTGACGAGGGTTGATTATCAATCAGCAATTGGTCAGCTTCTGATCGACTCACCAAATGTATTTTACCAATTGTCTATTCTTTCGTTGTTCAATCGTTCGTCATGTTCCAAGCAAATATACCAGAAATAAATAATATAGATAAATACAAAATTAATTAAATCCCTCGTTCATATCGGTTATTTTGATCAAAGCCAGAAGGATCGAACGGCTTTTAATTTCGAACGATCGATCATAAATAATCGCGCAATAACATTTTTCGAGCAACCAGCATCAATATACATTTCGGTCGCGTATCGAGGGACATTGTATCAACGAGAACATGTTACTCGAACGATTCCTCTTCCCGCTCGACCGGTGTACAATATGTATCGTCGGCTTGCTCGCTTTTCCACGCTGCTAAAGGATCGTGTCATAATAACAGGTTTGGCGCATCGTAATTCCATGATAATAAGCCTGCGAAAGCTGGCCACCATATTGATCCGACCGATCGACCGTGAAATTCTAACTCAATTACGAGGATTTCGCTCAACGGCGAACCGTAAAAATCGTGACGCCAGCGTGGCTCATAAATTATAGTTATTAAATCGATGTTGGGAGGCAAATGTTGGTTAAGGGAAACATCGATTCAATGTAGGGTCCTGTACATATATAAGTTCAATTAGCAATATATCGGCTTCATGCTGAATCGATTAGAATATTGACTTACACGGACGCACTCGGTGCTCCAATGAACAAAGGGTGTTTTAACAGAGCGAGGAGGTGAAAGGAGGCAGGCTTCGCAATGAAATAAAATGATAGTGTATTATAGTTTATTACTAGCACTTCGGGGAACAAATTTATCTCGTGATATATCTAATCGCAACCTATGTTGAAGGCGGATAATGTATTGTTCTCTTTGAGTGGATTATGTATGCGTGACAGCAGCACTCTGATTTTGTGTTAGTATACAGATTCTGTTTGACATATTGAGAAATTTAGCAATAAATATTTGTAGTCGGTGTGTTAAGTATACCTAATGAGAAGGATACACATATAGCAGTACAATCGAATTGTTTATTAAATAGTCCAATGCAAGAAGAACTTATTCTCATTATTCATTAATTCATCATGTAATAGTTCAATAATTTACAGTATGCTTAGAGGTGGAAGATGTCTTTTATTAGGGTTTAAGTTTTTATTGTTATCTAAGTGAAACGTTAATAGTTGTGTCTTTGAAATCGTCGGTGTGAATGATAAATGCGAACACGTTTCGTCAAAATGTTATCTACATTGGAAATGAATTTCTATGAAAGTCACGAGAACGTGATAATTCGTTTGTTCCCATAGGACCCGTGACACTTAGCATTGTAATTCCCATGAACTACGTGGCACTTAACACGTCCATTTCTACACGTTACATAATGGCCTATACGAATCATATGACAGAAAGATGTATCACGTATTCCCTTTCAATGAATCATTAATTGATTACAATTAGAGCACATTATTTATCAATTTTTTAATCAATTGCCACGCTTAAAATAAAGAGTAAACTAACTTTTTGTCCACTTCATTGGAAACGTCGATAGCCAAACTACTTGACTACATAAAATCGATAACGAACATATCCATGGAATGTTCAAGTTCGTGACAAGAAAAAGGAAGAAACGGAACACACATAGGAACACCTTTTTTTTAATCACTTCTGCTCAATTAACATCAACGCACTCCTATAATTTCCCCCCACTATCTTGCACAACTTCCAACAGAGAATTGAACCAAAGTCCCGGTAAACTAGAAACCGCTATCCATTTCAAACCATATACATATAATCAAAATATTATTTCGCTTTTACGCAAGAGTTTGCCCAACAGCCAGAACCCGAGCCACATATTTACCCTCTAAAATATGAAATTATAGTTCTCCCATCGGATCAATTTCGGGCCTCGAGACCCTATAAATAATAATTATCCCCAAACGAGGAACGTGTGAATCTCTTAATCAAGGGGAGGCCGGGCACAGAAGCGACACGAATAGGCCGTACAGTGTCTTTGAAGGATTATACAATCCCATTTATAAATTCTTCCGTGATAATCGCGAGCGTGTAGCCTCGTATCGCCCCGGGTGGAACACGAGAGTTCAAGGGTGTCCGGCATGAAATTCTGGCGTAATTACGAGTGCCTCTCCCACAGAAAACACATAATTATACTTTTGGGTGAGAAGGAGCACTGTGCTCGAAGGAACATCTCTTGACACATCCCATAGAACTGTACACGCTCACGAAAATAAGAGATCCAGTGGTTCCTTTGCCCGATGGTTCGTACAAGGTGGCCGTATTAAAGTTTGCCGTAAATCGATGCTTCCATTGTTGTGTTTAATATGATGGCATGTTATAGTTTTCATATTGTATTTATTGATTTGAGACCAGAGCTGACGTCAGATCCTCTTCTTGGCTTTGTTTCATAGTGATTGAAATAATGAGGTTGAACTTGCGAACATTAAAATACGTTTAAGGTGAAAGCGGCCGTTAGGTGTTTGTTTTACAGTGGCAACTTTCCGCCTTGTCAGTGTTTGTTAAATGCTGAGTGCGCGATATGTGAAAAGTAATGATTGAGAAGTAGAATTTATAGAGCGGTGTATAATTTTCATTTGCCATGATTTATCGTTGCAGATTGTGGTGGATGTTTCGAGTGAAGAAAAAATGTAGAAACGTCGGATACAGGTTGATGTCTCTGGATATTCAATTTATTTTTATACACTTTCGTTTAATTGCATAAATACTTCCTTTTGTATGGTATAGACAAATGGTCAGAAGAACCGAAAGTATTTCTTTGAAAATCGTTCCCCTTGTAGCTTACATTTTTTTATTGGGCGCCTGTTCATGTTTGGTAGAAGATATTATTTTTACATAACCACAGGAACTGATTTGAAACCTGGATGTGAAATTCTTTCCTGCATTTTCATCGACTCATCACAGCAATATATATTATATTGTGTTCACCCTTCCTTTATCACTCCATTTATTTCGTGTACTCTCTTCGCGAAGTTAATTTGATACATAAAATCGTATGTAGCGGATATAATTGTGAGTAGCTTACGCAGTAATGGACAACCAGTTCTCGTATTTGTCCTCTTAGCGTAACACATTTATTCCACTGTCGTGCCTTTTTTTATTAAATAATAAATGCAAAGCACGTCGAATAAATCACATCAGTTAGCATATAATTGACGCTGATCGGATAATCGAACGGTCGTTTAAACGCTGATCCGACAATCGCATATTCACATTAACATTGTATTCAAATAAAATCGATGTCTCTCTGTCAATCATTCTATTGGCCACCAAATGAAGCATCGATACCATACGCATCGGATGAAACGATCAGCTCCAACAGCTATAAACGGATATATCATATTCTTCCCCCGAATAATCATTTTAAATCGTTCCAGGAAAATTACTTCGCACGAGAAAAATTACATAAACCCATCATCCCTGTTAGCAATCCCGACTAAATACTTTGAATGGTCGAATGCCAGTTGAATGTTTAACGTAATTGCAAAAGAAACATGATAGATAAATAAGGATCAATTTAATTCTGCTCGAATGACAATTGTTTTAAACAACCACAGTGAATCGTCAACCTCAATCTTGTCTCGAATGAATTAGAGTTTCCTATTGGAGTAGCTGCAGTTCAAATTAGATTTTTGTGCCAGCTTTAAAGAATCATTTTAAATTGGCGGGGTCGCCTACAGTCACCCTTCAAAGAAATTTATAATTAGTAATTGCATGAATATTAAAAGGCGTGATACTTATTTTATTTAACAAAAAACCGAGACCCTTTCGACGACAATAATCGAATTGGATTCGACTTTCAAACACATTACTGTGAAACGTGGAAGCGCATTTAAAAGTCACTCGTCAGTCAATCAATCGATTACGAAATTAAGAAACTAACATATTATGTACTAAGCAAATTTTAAGGATATAGAGTACTCGAAGGAAATCATGAATATAATGAACGCGCGTTAACCTGTTTCTACGAGCTCACGTTACCTTATAATTAAAATATCTATATCTGTCGTAACCATCAACCCACCGGTTGAATGGTAATTAAAGCGGGGCAAAAAATCGATCTCTGACCACCCTAATAATTCTATACTATTTTTATAATTATTACTTGGCACCTCTATTCTAATTTATACATGTATGATATATTTCTGACACGGGCGACATTCATTAATCAACGACCACAGGTAAATGGAAGCATGTGTAAAAATTCGACGCACGAGGAGAATGAGAAGTATTGGTGACAAGCCGCTTATCGTGACCAATAGAGGGAGGACTTAAATAGTCCGGAGGTTTAATTTTTAATGGAAACAGAAATATTTAAGGTCATATAAATGCAAATTACTGTTACAATAAAACGACGATTCCTTGACGCAAGTAATCCACGATATTTCTTCGTTACATCAGAACACGATCGATAGAAATATAACATAAACAGCAATGCGAATAATTAAAACGAACGTTATTTATTATCATTTACCTTTCAATACGAACTGCACAATGAATTATGTAAACGTTATATACGAATTACAAATATCGTATATGTACCATTTGCAGATTATGCTGGTACCATAATCCTCATTTGTAATCGACCCTGACTGCATCGAGACTTAAACATTATTCAAAAGAAACTCTTCAAAACTCGAAGATTGCCAAAGCGTGCTTAATCCTTCATTCCCGGATTGACTAGGGACACGGCGATGCGAAATGCATCTTGATTTCTTACAGCACATCGAATAGCCCATCCTGGTGACGACGTAAAATCTAAATGACACCTGGGCAAACGTGTACACGGTACGTATACACCTTCTGCGAATGCGATTTTTTTTAAACGCGAACAGCCTTCAATAAATCCAGTTCCGCTACGTTTCTTCTGTCACTTTATTAGCAGCCGAGGAGCGAATGATCGGGCATAAGTCGTATAATTTAAATTATTGCAGCACCGGCGTATTATTAAGAAAGGCAGGGATAAGGGGAACGAATTGTACGACTGATATACGATAGCCTGATACCAGTATGGAATATCTATCCCCGACGATTCTTTTCATTAAAAATACAGATTTAAGGAGGATGCATCTGGTTAAGCAGGTGGATAGGCTGCCGGTTGCGGGGAACTTTTCATGGAAGCGTGAGGCCTGAATTGAAAAGGCAAATGTGCATTTTCATTTCTAATACCCGACATTGGCGTCGGCCCTATCCGGTCGTAATAGCAGTTTTTGATTCGGGTTTTCGATTATGTAATACAGCCTGGAATTATATTCTTCTGGATTTCGCTGGTTACTGGCCGAGATTAGACTCTTTTAATGTGCGGTAGGGTATAATCCAACAATGTAATAATTAGGGAATCTCGTCGGATCTTTTTCGCCACTGCTTGCAAAAATATTCGCGAACACGTGGGAAGTATAATTTCATGGATGATTTTTCTAGGATACTTTGTGCTCTCTGCAATTTTCTGCGCTTCCCGCCGGACTTTCATTGCCTTCTTTTACCTTATGGGAGTGATTATCTTCTGCAGAATAGAAATACGCGACGATTCGTAGGAAGTCGTCGTTGGCTCGAATCTAAATCATTTCATTAGTCTTAGCTGATGTACAGTGGGCAAAAAAGGTATTCATACAGTGCATTAGTTTCACTTGCAACTTCATTATTTCGGTGTCGCCAAAATCTTGGCGTTAAGACAATTATTCGTAAAAGAATATACAAGCATGTGAAGCACATCATATATATTACAGTTTGAAATAATCTATATTGTTTTAGGAATAATTGCCTTCACACTAAACCTACCGAGACACATATACCCACTTCTACCGCGACTATTTTATATTTTGTATAATATAGAAAAAAGATAATAGCCAATTTAACAGTGAAAAACAATATGGTTTCTTTTATTTAAAAATAAATAATGTATTTATTTCATTCCTCTGCACCGCATTTTTCACAGATTATAGGCTCTTCGATTGCACATTGACAATTTTGAAAACGGTCGTCTGACCGGTCGTGGTAGTCACCAACATTCTGGTGACACAAAAATAATGAAGTTGCAAGTGAAACTAATCCACTGTATGAATACCTTTTTGGGCCACTGTTACGTCTGTAAAACAAAGCAATCCCCCAAGAACATCCACGATTTTTAATGATCCTGCACACTTCTTACGAACTTTCTCGGTTACCCTCGATCGTCACGCCATTACTAGTTGCTCAGCCGTCAGGTAGCACTGAGCTGAATCCAATACGTCGAAGCAATTCCAATTTACCGAATTCCATGTGTCGGTTCACAATGCAAGAACCAAAAGCTCCAAAACAACGTCATCCTCGGCGACGACTACCTGTTCTGTCCTCCTTGCAATTAATTAAAGGGCGTCCTGGTCCTCGCATAATAACTCGAACGACGAAACGCGCGTTACAGCGATGCCTGGACTCGCGAGTTGATTCAAGGCTGAAGTGAAATATCGCGGACGAGATTGAAACTAACGACGCGCGTGTGTTCCACCGTGGAGATAAAATCAACGAAATAGAAAACGCGTACCGCCATGAGCAGAGGTTCTTTTCTGGGACACTGCGGCGTTCAATCGACAGCCACGCGGAGGAAAGCGCTCCGGAATGCGGGAGCGACGATGGTTCAGAGCGAGAGGGCGAGCCGTCTGATTATCGGTCTGACTGGAGCATGCAAATGGAATACATACTCGCCAGAAACGAGATGAAGTCTTGCGAACAGGTATTGCTTTAGGTCGAGAATAGAGCTGAAGGCCGTTTGAATGCCGGCTACATCCTGCGGCTCGCGCGATTTCACGTGGATAGAATTTGTTCTTGTCGCGTGCTCGCGTTATTTTAAATGGACGGCTGGACTTCCTTTTAGCGCTGTGCTGGGTGGAACGCGTGGCCTAGCAGCGTTTGGCATGGAAAAGATGTTTCGAATTTAACGGAGAATGTTTTTGAGAATTAATTACCCCACAACCCGATGCTTCGTTTATTTTCTGTTACATTTTCTGCATTGTTAAGTATATCTTGATATAGAGATTTTAGTGGGAGCAAATATTCAGGTGGAGAAATTACTGGCATTGTTCAGTTGTTTGTAATAACATAGGTATGGTGTTGACAGGAATACTGTTGTCCCTCATTGTAGAGTACATTATATTATGTTTACGTGATTCTACCTATATTGTTCGGAAAGCTATATTGTTGAAAATTTTGTTTTAGAAGTATCGCATCTTCTATTGATATTCAGAAAACATCAATTACAGTTGATTATTAAATATATCATATAAAACATGCTTCTGCATTGAACTTTAGAAATGTCTATTCTGTAAGCAACGATTTGTCGCACAAATTCTTTATCGTAACAAAAAGTTTCTATGTAATATATGTACTTCGCACATGCGTCTAATATTTCACACATTTAATTATAACTGCGCTCTTTAATAATTGGTTGCTAATTACCCAGCTATTATAAAGGTAAACGTCCAGTCGCGTTTATCGCGGACCATTTCTACTTCAATATACATTTACGCATCGCTTAATCTTTACTTTCTCTTCACTATTTCATTTACTTTCCGCAAATTTTTCAGCAGAACACTTCATCTTCCCTTTCATTGAGCATTTCTATTCTCGTTATCCGCAGAGGGACAGTTCTCGGAACGGTAATTTGTAATACACATCCCTCGCAGCAGCATCCCTATTTATTGATCTCCGAGAACGATTTGTAAGATACAATCTGCAACCCGGGGGATCATTTTTTATCCTCCTCATTAAGGCAATGATTTCGCAGGAAAACCAGATCTTATCCGGCAATTTTTCCATCGAATTGTTCTGCTCCCAGCGTTCACCACCAATCAACAACCTTCGAGATAAAAGCATCGTGCCGGGGCGTATCAACACTCCACGCATCCTTCAATATTTAATTGATAACGGATAGCAACACAGACGGGCGAGTTCGAAAAACGCGTTTAATTGACAGCACGAAAAGCAAGCGAACGGGCGTGTAACCATTATCCTTATCGACGATTTAAATGAAGCCCACGATTTTGCTGACCCCCCCCCCTCCCCCAATCAGGCTTGTACCCAACAAACCGTCAAAGCAAGCGTCCCCGGCATAAATAAACAAATCACCGTTCTAGATCTTGAGTGCTGCAGGAATAAATCGGCGCAGTGCGTTCGCGTGTCTGGTTCGTGCCAATAGAACTGGCTCCCGTCGCGTGTTCGCGAACCTGCTTTTTAGAACAGTATACGTGCGGATTTATCAGCGATTGCCTACTCAATTAACCTACGGTGACCATTTAACCGTCCCTTCAGAAACATCCAGAGAGATCGTGTCGCCTTTCCACCAGGTGGTCCACGATTTTTCTTCCACCTGGCGACTCTGATTAGGTGAATGATTATTTAGGATCTCGCTTCCTTTACTCCTAGTATAACGGAGTGAAAAGAAGTTGGAGATAAGATTAGCATTTATTACTTATGGTTGTGCTGTTTACTTGTGCACGCTGGACTATGGTCTTGTTGGGGGAAACATTGTGCGTGTACAATGTCTATATTAATTTAAATGTCCGTAATTTTAATCAAATTTTTGTTGTTCCCCGTAGTTTTTGTTTTTCATTCGGACAGAGTCGATCAATAAGCGTTCCTCGTTACTCGAACAAAGCGACGAAATATATTATTTGAACCGAATAATAAACGAGAAGTTATTCTGCGTGCATTATATGACTCTGAAAGTTACAATTACTTACGATGTAAACGATGATCCAACTGTCTCAATCGTACAATTCAATTTCACCGCTCTGACATCGTAGATCCGTTCCAAAAAATATTTGCAAAACGTGCAAGCCTATCATTTTCCCATGAAACTATTAACATCCGCCCAATTATTGCACCGATAATAAAGTGATCAGTGCAATAGCGATGATCCTTGCGCCCTTCCAACATAATTCCCATCCACCCTAAGCCATAAAACCAAACCACCGGACTGGTTCATTTCGTCGAATTGCCGCCGCTTTCCACAGTCAACGGTGAACAGGCGTGTCGAACACGTTTCTGGTCCCTATTTTCGCGACGAGACACAGACGACTGTCGAGATTTTTTTTCTTTCCATCCCTGTACAGGAAGTCACAGAAGCGAGTCGTGTACAACTGGCTTCCGCCAGTCTCGCTCGCGGAGTCGGCTTCTTTTTCTGGTTTAAATCGGGGTCAATTCGAAAGTTAAACGAACTCTGGCGTGTCGCAGATCACCAAAATCCCGATTTAGAAAGGGGCGAGGGTCGGTGCGTTTGATGACGCGTGTTCTGCTTGGTAGTGCCTAAATGTTCACCAGTTACTAGGCATGCTACGCGTCCCTTCGACGCGGTAGGGAAGAATTAAAGTCTAATTAGATGGGAGTGGACTAAGATTTTCTCGGGACCTTCGAAGTGCTGGGTAATTTAATTCCTAGGTGAACGATTTAATCCTTACAATTACGCGCACCGGTTTTTCTAATATACAAAATGTGATAGTATGCTTTCGGAAGATGTTATCTAATGTTTATTGTTGTTG
Source organism: Nomada goodeniana (assembly GCA_963969485.1). Lineage (NCBI taxonomy): Eukaryota > Metazoa > Arthropoda > Insecta > Hymenoptera > Apidae > Nomada > Nomada goodeniana. Next base: position 14,908,270 of record OZ018300.1, on the reverse strand, counting down.
GTTATTATAGCCATCACGGACCGCCCGGGGACACGTATAAAGACCAAAAAAGATATTTCTGTTTTAAACTTTCTTGTAGCTATGACCAATAATAATAAGTACACAGACTTCGTACTGATAGGGTGTCGTTAAGTACAATTGCCCTTAAATACTGTTCGTGTGAGGTAAATTATCGTTAATACTAGATTAGTAATAAATATTGGTTGCCCTGGGGTACCTGCACGCGGTGACTAATATTGATAATAGCATCTATCCTGTGTGGTCAAGGTAATAAGTAGTGGGTTTAGGCTTTCTAATTATCCGGAATGGCAAATGCATTGACACTAATACCTCTAGTGCGGCGGTAGATGTTTTCGATATTGCATGAAAGACTGTGCCCTGTCAAAGTGTCATTTGTGTGGAACAAAGATTGTATATAATCTATTCGTCCCTTCTGCATAGGCAATAAGCTAAGATACTGGAAATTATCCCTACATAATAGCCCCAACTAAAACCTTTATACTGTAATAGAATCAGTACCATCGTTTATCTATCATCAAAGAATCGATGCGACCCAGTAGTATGCATGTTGTCTACATTCAGCATAAATATTCGTTTTCTATCGCGAATAAAAAAAGAACGATATGTAGTATGTATTAACAAGAAAACGCCTTTTCCTCCTCGCTTCCGCTTGTCTCTCCGCCCTTTCACTCAGGTCCCGTTCTTCTGGCCGCCATAGCCGAGGTATAAGTTACTTTCCCTTTTTTCTTTTCCAGTGTCCGCCGCCAGCATTAAGACGGCCGACTTTTTTTCACGTAGAAGCAGGTTTGCAAGTTGCACTTTGCACGTGCAGGGTCATCGTTACATCCATACTCCCAGTCGCCTCCCTCGTTCAATTACTCGATAATACCGGCGCGAGCGATAACAACAGACGGTACAAGCTCGAGTCTCATCCCTGTTGCGAGCAGCGCGAGTCTCGATCGGACCCGGAATCGACGACAAACAATTTACGATCGTGAAGATGCAGGCCGGCGTTGATCGTTCTCAGCTTTCGAACTTGGTAACTGTACACAGTGCGGCTTAGTTATCGCGGCGTATTATCGTGGAACGTGTAGGCTATTGATAATACGGTGTGCATAAGAAGCGTGCGCGCTGTAGTTTCTGTGGCTGCTGAGGAAGCGAAAATGAGACAGTCGCTTGGAAACTTTTGTTGCGTTCATAGTATTGGGTCGATGACAATAATTCTAGTGATTCGCGCAAGGTACTATTGTTACGTAGTTTTGATACTGAGATTTCAACGTTGGGAATTCGACAACTTGTTCCACGAGCTTTAAATACGATTAGGTGTATGTGTATGTGTATGTATTTAATGCTGCATGGCAATGCTTCCAAATCACCATCACGTTGCAACGCAATATAAAGCTGAAGTAAAACATGGAAAATCTCACAATCACAAAGCGAAGTAATATTATACTACTTTCAAAGTCGTAAAAATAAGACTTAAAATAAAAGACTTCAAAATAAAAATGTTACGTAGGTCTAGAAAATGAAATATTGCTAATTTCATTTTTAAAAATATATTTTTCCTATATCTGAAGGTAATCTATTTAGCATTCGGATAAGTCAAAACTGAAGAGTGCAATTGAAAAAGAAATAATTGAGAAAGAAGGGAGAACGCTGTCTATTAAAAGAACATTAAAAAATTCGGCCGAGTATTATAATGAATTTATTTGTAGTTTCATAGAATCGTATCTGGCTCTGTTACAAACATTTCCGGTGGAGTGACTGCTGTTCAATGGGAGCTAAACGTGTGAAATACTGTTGGTTGGAATGGAATGTGTCAAGATTCGCGGATGAAAGATTTGGAAGTGTTTACATAGTAGTGGAACTTTAGTAAACGATATGGATATGTTAGTATATCTGTTGGTAGGTGTTAATTCATTATTGACATACTTTAGTAAGTTACAAGAGTGAGGAATTCAAAGTATGCTGTCTTGGTGACGTTCAGGCAAGATCGTGGTGATATTATGGGAATATTTTGAAATAAAAGTGACAATAATTTATAGGTAAGATTCGTAATAATAAATAAAAATAATTTTATGGAAAATCAGAAATCTGAACTTCTTTTTAATTGCATCTATTTATTATTCTATTTCTACCCAATTTCGTTAATATTGAACGTTATTCAGTAAAATAATAGTTAAAGTAATAGCGTCCAATGTTTCGGAAATATTTGATAAATATACATATGAAAGTACACGTACTTAGACTTAATATTTAATCAAATATTACATTTAATACAGATACCAATATCTCAAATTTAATAGTAAATTTTTATTAAATAATAGATAATATTATAATCAAGTAAGCAAAAAACGTATTTTATTTTTTTAAATAATACAACAGGTCCACTAGCAACATTAGAATCATCTGAAAAAATGCAGGCAGACGTTTACATCGTCTTCTTAATAGAATTCAAACATTAAACATTTTTAATTTAACGCCTAATCTACAATAGCAAAAGCCAATTATCGCAGTACAATCTGTGTATCAAAAATTTCACATTACATAAACATCGTCACGCCCTCGGAATCGACTCTATTCAGATTCGTCATTTTCTCAATCATGCGAAGCATTACAACGAAATATTACTATAAAAGTATCCATCTCATATTCAACCAGTCAATTACCAAACAGGATAAAAGTTCCAAAGAGAACAGAGAACTATGTATATTGAATCCTTGACTGCCAGGCTACATTACAGCCGCGTTATGGCCACTAAATATAGTAATATAAATACTAATTTGTACCTTAATCTACAGCCGTTAAGTACATTTCTCAGTCGCGTCATCCTGTCATGGCCATTAATGGTATATTTAAGCGTTACTGTCAGAACTGTGACCATTTTCCTTTGCGCACTTTCGCAAATGCTTCTAGAGTAACTTAAGTTAAGGATAGATCACAAATTGAGATCACACTTCATACGTAACTGCAGCGACAAGATATTATGACATACGGTACCATTTATCTTGCACGCGCGAGTACAATTTGGATCCTTTCAGTTAACAGCGAAACCTCGAGGCAATTGATTCTCTGATAGTCGACGCTTTGGGAATTCAAGCGCGATAAAAATTAATTATCGCTGGCACGCGTGCTTATTTGAATAATTAATGTTATCTGCATAAATCTGCGCGGCATTGGGATTCATTTCAAACGTGACGTGTGCCTCATGAATTGAATTATAATGAATTCCCCTGCGTATCCCATATTATAGTTGGCACGTCGCAAATTTAATTATCATTGAAATCATCAGCCGACGGAGTTTTGCTGGTCGATGTATTTCACGGTTGGTATTCCGTGAATGCAAGTGTTTATAACATGATTGCTCGCTGGATTCGATAATTGATAATACAGAAATTCAGCATCGATCGACGTTAATCCCGAATACGATTTTATTATGATTATCGGCTGGCAAGTAATATCCAGCGAATTGAACAGCAATTGAGGCCTGTCATTCCTCGTTCACTGAGGCCCCTCCGCATCCAAGGTGTCGAATCTTCAATTCCTATCGCTCCAAAAACACTCCAGTTGAAAATAAAAAAAAACTAAAGTAAATCGATTTCTTCTACAGACCAAGAGTATTGATATCTCGCGCATTAAAATCTACGAACAGTATTGTACAAAACGAAATATAAGAAATTTTCTTCGAAGTATCATTTCATTTTCACATTTCAACTAAGAAGATACCTTTCAGCCGAAAGTTAGCCAGATCGATTAACTCCACCTTTGAATTTTTCTAAATTTTATCGTCAAAGCGGTTCACTCTTAACTCTTTATATTTCAAATAAATTTCCTTATTTTTCTTTTGTGGAGTTAACCGATTCAGGCAGTGACCAGCTCATTTGTCAACGTCAAACGCTACTATTCAAAAAAATATACACGCCTCACGGTCCACAATTCTCCGACCAATTTTCACCGCGTGTTCCGCCATTCCTGCGCCGAGCAATCATAACTCCCCTATCCTCTCCGCACAACTAATTGCACATTATCACCTCGACCGTTTTGCCATGACGCAAAGAGCCTAAGCTCGCCCTTTAACACGATTCAGCTGGTGTCGAGGCGTTACACGCCAGGGTTGCGCGTAACGACGCATAAAAGCGGTTACTTTGGCTTTCATGACGGCTCGTGCTGCGAGTGAAGAAGGTTCAACCTCTTGACAACCGTGAGCGCACCAGTGGGCACTCTAAAAGTGATCGCAGCCGAAATAACTGCGCTGATAGGAGACATAGATTATAGTTGCGATCGCCGGAACAATATGTTAGATCGGTGAAATTAATAGGGAAGCATGTTTCACTCGTCTGGAGGGGCAATTTGATAAAAATATATGGTAGAAAATAGAAGATCCAACGCCTTGCGTTCGATTTTGAACTTAAGAGAAATATAATAAAGTAAACGAACTTTGTAACGTAATAAGTCATTGATCTGAAAAGTTTTGTTTTCAACTCAATCGTAATTATACTTTGCATATTGCTCGATATTTCGCAATATACACATATTCTCGTTTACGCATTTGTCAAAGTTTGATCACTCCAATTTTATTTTCGTCGAAAAATGATTTTATCTAGGAAATGTTCGCACAGATTTATAGGTCCCAAGAAACGGAACAACTTTTATTTCAACCACTTGCATAGAACAGTACGCTCGGGTGAAATGGTCGATTTCCCCCTTACAGTAAAAAACGGACAGCTAAATTCTTAGTCAGGCAAAATGAACACTTGCGCAACGTTTCATCAAAATTCTCCATCAAACTTCTTTCTTATTTTTCCCACGTAGAATCGTCCCCTGTCCGATTCTACTACGATTTACCACCCCGCCCTGTATAAGCCCACAGCCTAACAATGATCCAAGGAATTCCGTCGTCGATAGATGAACCAATCGTCGCAAGAACACGTTGGAGGACGTGTTACTTTGGTTACTTAGGTGGTGAACGGAACCGCGGGACCGGCAATTGTTTAGCCGTGGCCGAAGATAAAAATAATGACGGGCGGTCCGTGTCTCGACGTGCGTCCACGTAAATCAGACGGCCAGAAGCTCTCGGGCAGAGGAGTGGGCCGAGACAACGATAAGATCTCTTTGGTACCTTCGCCACAGACGAAACGAGCCACGGACCGGCTAATTATCTTAAATACTTAATTTGTACGCGGGGAATCCGAGGCTTTCCCGTGGTACGATTGCGCTTCGCTCGCTACTTCTCTGTGCCCACTTTTTGATTTCCCCTTGCCCGTTTGAATGCAAGGAAGAAAGGGGGCGGGGAGAGAAATTGCGAAATGAAACGGTAAAATTGCAACCAGTCTGCGAACAGACAAGGACGCACCCGCAATTATTTTGAATATTACGTGTCACGCGTGTCTCGTCCCTGTTTCGCCGGATTGTTAACCGTGGCTGGCTTTCCCCGTTTCAGTTAGTTCCGTTTCTCTCGGGTTAATTCGACTCCTTCGGAATGCTGTTCGTAAGGCACGCTTTTGGTGCAACAACCTCTGAATAATGCGCGATCGTTGGGTGTTACGCCGTGGAGAGAAACTTTGTTACAGGTGCATTCGCGGAATTTTTTAATGGACGGGGAGCGAGCTCGCCGTGATCTTCGTGAATATAAATTGGACCGGAATTAGACGGGAGTTTTAGATAACGCGAGAGTCATAATTTAGACAGTGGCGTACTGATTGCGTTTGAACAGTTAATTGTACGATTTCACAGCGATAAAGGTATTTCAGATTTTAATTGTTCTGGAATGCAGTGGCACGCTGGGTCACACGTATTGCATATACGTAGTAGCGCAAATGTACTTTGTTGTAATTGTAATAAAATTTTAGCTTGTTTGATTAACCATTTACTACTATGATAAGATAGAAGCACGGTAACTCTGTGGTGGGTCTTTTTATTTAAAATTCCGAAACACGTGTATGGTACTATTTGAAAAGCTAAATAATGATTGCAGATAAATCTAGAGCTATCTGTTGATTGGGAGCAAAACTGTAACGACTTGTTTATCGTCAGGACTTTTCTAACTCCTTGATCCGCGCAGTAGTAGTTAAGGGCTGAACTTAATGTCGCTTAATTAAATATCCGTTCAATTTATTTACTTTAAGCGAACCACTTAACTGAAATTTTATTTCAAGTTACTTCACAAGAAGCAAATATCTGAAGTAAACACATCTTGTACCTCTATATTTTATATAGCCTTCACTCAACTATACTGTCCTCTGCGTAGCGTCGAAATTCAATTGAGTAATCGGAGCTGGAAATTTTCTCAAATCAGCGACGCATCTGCCCCGCGATCACTAATTTCCCCGACCGACAAAGCCTCTCAAAAAGCCAGGAACTTTTTCCTCCCGATGACCCACGGTTGGAGGAAAAAGGTCAAGGAAGACAATTCGTCGAGCGACTCGGCCCACGCGATCGACGCATCGAAATCAGAATTTCTCCAACCTGACGAGACGCGGGACGACTCACTTATCGCGGCAGGAAGTAGGCATGCATAAATTAACGCAAGAAGGGGCGAGCAGAGATTCAGATAGGGAGGACCGGAGAGATTATGGCGCTCGTGAGCACCGAGAAGAACTTCAGTCGCGAGACTTGCGACCAAGGATCTCCAAGGCCCAATAAAACGGAATGCATGAAATAAATATCGACCACGGCGATAAACCTATCCTCCCCTTTCCTCCATGGACTTCTTCTTGCGTCGCGTTTCCGTCGTCCTTTGTGGAAACCTCTTCATCCGTCGCTGTCGGGCCCTAACAAAGAGCCCGAGCTGGAGCTAGAGGCTGGCGATAAAAACGGTGTAATAGGTGTAACACAACTGGCAAGATCCTCGTGGCCAAGCGTCCGCTCGAAGATAACGAGTCGATGCCATGAGAACGGCCATTAATGCCACCGACGCGATGTTCCCGAATGAAAATCGCCGAATAACCGGATTACGTTATCGTGTTCCAGTCGCCAGGATCGCTGCTCGACGAAACGAGCCGGCCAATTGCTGCGTGGGCGATTTTTAACGCATCGTTTGCTTCCTTTCCTCTGATTTCACCTCGACTTTAAGCTCGCATGCGCGAGTTGTAAGCGAGGATTTTAGGTTTCCGGAATTTCTGGCGGAAAAGAGAATGCGTTACTTTGTTCACGGGGGTGTTCGGTAAACGTTTTATGGCGAATCAACGATTCTGCAGTAGAAGGAAGGAACTTTGGACGGTTTCTGGAACTATTCTCCCCCGATGTTTTGGACATGATGAAAATTATAAATTTTACTCCCTTTAATAAGAAACTTAGCCTTTTTCTACAAGTTTCAACCTTTGATTTATCCGATGCATCGAATAAAATACCCCAAGCATGCGTTTGAAAGATTAGTTTCGAAAATAATAGTTTGTAAAAGTGAAATAAAAGGAACTATATAAAAGGAACTATAAAAAATAAAAGGACTATTAAAGGTCGAAAATTTTATTTCTAATTCAAGTGCATTTTACACATGTCGAATTCACTAAACTAAATGAGGAGCATTGTACTGAATCAAATATCAATTAAAATCTCGAACAATGAAAAACAAATATGCTTATTTCATTCACTATTTACTGTTTATAAAAATGTGCACTTCACGCTGCGTTGCACGCGACGCATCGCCTACGGCCTACGGTAAAAAAAAATCGGGGAACCCCCTTCGAAAATCCTTGCTCGTCGGAAGAGTCAGTAGGGTCCTGATCACCTCCTGATGGGTACATCACAGGGGCGTGGTGAAAGGGAGACAAAAGGCCACGAGTGAAAAGCTGATGGGGTGAGTGAAACCACGTCAAACGGCAGCGGGGGGTTGTTCCGTGAGGGTCGGTCTGCTTTCAAGTTTAATTGGCTGTTGGTCTTATCGAGCATGGTGTCACATAAATATGTCTGCCGGTGTCTGACTCGCGTCTCGCCAACGGTGAATGGTCCTCCCCGAGTTTCGTCTCTGTCCACAGAGGGAGATCGGCCTTTACAAGGCACATGTGGATTTCCCATGGGACGATGGTCGATGGAAAAACCGTGTACATCGACACCATGACGCTTCCTTTTCGGGCTTCGAAGTTGTCAGTGTTGCACGTTGCAAGGCCTACCGCGTGTAGCGCGGGTCGTTTTGATCGGTGAACCTCTTTTTTTTCATTACGAATTATGAGGCAGGAGGACATGGAAAGGGAGGATGCGCCTTTGCAACGGTTATCGGCTTCACTTTCGGGTCATCTTGCGTTACAGGAACGTCAACGTCGTCGATTGAGATTAACATTAACACGGATCTGATACACGGCCGATAAAGTGGTGTATCAGAATGAAGTTGTAACGCGAGTCCGGATGGGGTTGTAGGGGAGGGTAACAGCGTTTATGGTGGACGGAAAGGTGTGAAATAAAGGGGACGAAAATTGGTTTCTACCGAAATCACGTCCTTACTGGGATAAGTTGTGAAAAGAATAGGTGGAGACGGTAGTATTTTAAGTTTTTTATGGGAGGTGGTTATTAAAGAGACCGTTCAGTTAGCTGCTGTAACTACGGTTCACGATAAATTAGATCTCTTTTTCTTCTGCATATCAGTTTCCTAATTTCATTAGGAATTCGAACGATCAATATATTGGGGCAAATATTGCCAACAGGTGGGCAGAACGTGTCGGGCCTACGTCGAAGGAAATGTTAAGTTATGTTAATTGAACATTTTTGGAGACACAGTAAAGTTGTTGGTAAATAATATTGAATTTATTTCTTCGAACGTTGAATAACTAATTACTAATTTAAGTGAGTATATAGTATTATGAAGTCGGACAATACAGTTCAAATTTCTTTACAAATCTAGAAACGTTTTCTCAAAATCATCCGTAATAGTTATGTTTGAAAATTTCACAGAGCAGAAAATCAAGTATAAACAATAATTTCTATTATAAAATACAGTTATTCGAATTTTCTTCTCTCAATGGGCTTTTCCTGTTGCTACCAACAAAATATGAAATATTATTACAATGGTTTCATAGAGTGTATACTGCTTTGGAAAAACAGTCCTGCCGTCCATTTTTCTAGAACTTTCGCCCAAATGTCACGCCTTTTCTTTACCCATCTCTATCCGTCTCAATTACGAATATCAATGAAATTTCATCGGAAAACATTCTGGTATGCGGTCATTGTTAGATTAAACCTAGCTCACGATACTTTTATCAGACTGGCTGGATTCCCGTTAAAATTGGACACACTGCTTCCTCGTTTGGCCGATCGTATATCAGCCTCCTGCTCACCGACTCTCGATTCGTCTCTCCAGCTGCTTCCCTCCTTTAGTTTCATGCTCGTGGTCGAAGACGCACGTGGTCGTGTCTTCCTCTGCCCCATCTCCTTCTTTTTATCATTCGTGACCACTCGTTACAACATAATTCATGTCGCCGACAGAGGTACAAATATTATGATAGACGATCGTTCCGTGCGTCCGTCGAACCGTCCAGAAAATCGAAACTGGAATGTCCGGCAATTCGTTTCGACTCTTGGAGCGCCTGAACTCGGCCATGTTCGTTGATTTTGTCGTAGACATCTTTCCGGGTTTGAAATTGCAATTTCGCGGAGAAATTATTAAGATCATTTGTCACGATATAAATATTTGTAGACACTTAGGATTTTACAGGCGTAACAGGTTTGGTACGAATTTTGGAATAATGCGTTTTATAATACTGTAGATTAAAAGCATTTTCGTATCGCGTACTGGTTGGAAGGTGCCACTGTATATTAACTCATAAACAGTATCCAACTATTAATACACATTATTTCAATCCTCAAAAGGAAAGCATTAGGATAGACCATTAAAGACATAAGTTAAAAAAAATTGATACAATATTCATATGAAATGAAATAACGAAGAGGGAAATGAAATGGTTAATCGAAACGAAATAAAAACAGTGCACTGCGACTAAAACGAATTAGCCATACAATATCTCAAAATAAAAATTCAACTTCACAATTTCTCCCTAACGTTACCATTACGAAATTGAGCGTACCAAAATCAAAATAATCCACTTATCGCGAATAATATCGTCAAGGGGGCTTGGAAAAAAGTTGAACACAAACCGAGGGAAGAGTGCAAAAACAAAAATCGGACAAGTCGATGCGCATCTTGCATTGCATGCGCACGCCGTGCACAGATAATCTGTCTTGCGAGTCGAAAATCGAGAGTGGAGATGCAGACAGAGTTGCCCCGTCCCATTTCGTCTTGTTTAGCGGTGTCTCGAAAGGACGAACTTTCGGGGTCTCATTTGATCTCGTGGTGGCGGTTCGTGGCTCGTGGGTGACCAGTGGGCGTCCAAGGAATGCCCCTAAATAATCCCGTCGGAGGATCCTCCTCCTTAGCCACGTTCGGCCAAAAGTCACATTTACCCTTTTTTTGGGGCTCTGAAATTTTCGTCCGGCGGCTTTCACCATGGGAAAATGATAGGGAAACGTAGATGGACAGTAACGTCTTATTTCGAGAATGCTTCTGTCAGAGATTTATGAGGATCTGTTCGTTCGAAATTTCCGCCTTTCTTTCTTTTTCTCGGGATTAGACGGCGAAGTAACGGTGTCGTTGTGGGTTTGGTGGCTACGCCCAGATGGTCCTTTCTTTTTTACGACATTTTGAGTTTTTTTGCGGCATAGCTTGGTCTAATGCTTCGAAATTAGTAAAGATTTGTTGTATTTTGGTTCATGCTGCGTTCAAATTCCGATTGTTTTTGAACGGTCGTGCGAATATTAGGGGTAGGATAATGATGCAAAATTTTTAACGTTAATCAACAATTAATATTTATGATAGTAGTAGCGTTTACAATGATTTGTCTGGCGAAAGAATTGTTGTTGCAATTCAAAAAATATGTTCGATTTCAGTACAATAATAGTACTAATTTTATGGCAGATTGGAGATAATACCATGTACAGCAGTGCTATTACCTCGACGTAATCAATCATATTTCTGGAAGGGGAAGCATAATCGAAAATAGTATCGACACTTCTTTACTCATTTTTATTTCCCAATCAAATAATGTTCCTACATAATTGCATCAATTTTTACTTCAGTTTCCCTGTATGACCTCCAGATACATTCAATATATGAAAAAATCCGTTTCCACTTTTTTCCCCAACAACCAATCAATTTATTTTAATTCCCACTATAAACGTTTCACACTTTAATATGCATTAAATATACCCATTGTAGCAAGCATAAATAATTATTCACACGCGTTCCATTGGCAATGCAATTCAGACCAAATCTCGATGCACAGCACCGGTCATTAAATCGAATCGGATACTATATAATTCTATACTTGTTACGGATCTGAGAAAAATCTGGCGAATATATCGTTCATAAGTACTTCGAAGAGGCTCACCTACTAATTGGAGGTCGTGGATCGTTCGAGCATCGCGCACAAGAGGAGAACCAAAGCAAAGAACCACTGAACCCAGCAACGCAATGTATCTTCTCGCGTGGAAGACACTGACATCGTTTTCGTTTGGTTTACGAGCGCGGTCCCTTTTGACATGCTAACACGAAAATACACGCAGTACGCCCGACCCGTGGATAGTTTAACCTTAGACTTGCCTAAGAGCGTAATTTCGCGTGCAGTCCGGCATACTTGCGCGAGGCAATCTCGTAATTTACGAGAACATGCTCGGCCACGAAGTAACGCGAGCTGAAAACCTCCCCTGAGGAATTAGCGATCTTGTCACGGCGAGCTGGAAGCTGCTTCCGAAAAAGATTTATACGTACAAGTTCATTTACGCTCTCGAAGTAGTGCATCCTGTTTTTATATTCAAAGGGTGAAGGTTGAAGTTTCGCTGCGAATACTGGTTTGCCATATTCCGAGTACAGCGGAGAGTCGGTGGCAAGTCTCGTTGAATCACGTACGAAGTGAGAATTATTATTGCCGCTGGATATATTTCGATTACTTCAAGTAGCCCGAGGTCTTTCATTGAATCGAACGAAACATGTGTATGACATAATATTCGTGTGCGGTCGATCAGTTTTTATTTAGCAGATTGAAATCCTCATCAGTATAATTGTACTTATTCGATGTTAAGGTAGCCATTTTTATCAAATTTAATCGTTTAGGTTAACTAATTTTCAGTGCTAAAGATAAACTACACTTTTAAACTAAACGTGAATCTATATCGAACCATTTTAGCCAGATTCTAATTTCACTTCCATCGTAATTACATCCAGCTCAAATCCTTGCCAGTTTCCTTGCAAGTTCTGTTCCCGAAGAATGTCACTAACTGTAACAGTTTCAAAGAAATTACTGTCTACAACGTTGCCTCGCGCTGTTCACAAATACATCCTCCTGGTTTCAAAATAATTTTATACCATTAGCTCGTCAACAGCGGCGAACCCGTTCGGCTTTTATCCACCTCCATTCAGTTCCACTTGAAACAAATCACCGAACGAGACCAAAAAGAACTCGATTCGGCAAATCGCACGCCACATAGTTCATCGACCAAAAAACGAATAATTCTAAACAGTCCAGAGTGTCCCTCCCATCAATCCACGTCTCCTAAAATACACGAGGAACGATGTCTCGGCTATTAAACGATTAACACCTCGGAATTAGCGAGCAGTGATATAAAGTGGGCAAAGTTGAAAAAGAACGAGTCCTCGGGCGCGTGGGCCGTGCTGGTGAGCTCAGGGCCGAGCAGAGAATCGGCATTCAAAATTCAATCCGTTGATTTACGATTATTGGCATGCGTGCCCGTACAGGCTGGCCCCTGTAGCGTCTAATAACGCAATTAATTCGCTAATTCGATTAGCTGTTCGCGGCCGCCTCCTCGAGTTCTACAAATTACCATGGCGCGATTAAGGCACCGTAAATCTTCTCGTTTCGTCCATCGAGCAAGTGTTTTTTTTCTCACCGGTTCTGTTGCACGGTGAATCAATTGCCGCGCGATTCCGTTGCGTCGATTTAACGTTTCAGCCTGTTAACGCACCGATCGCAGAGGTCAGAAGGTCACGAAATTATTTCACGGGGCTGTTGTGAGACAAAATCATTTATCGTGGATAGAAGGGGTCTTGTAAATCAAAATTCATTAGATTGGTTTAATCGCATATTAATGCCCGCCCTGTTCTGTTTCCCCATGAAAGGTGAGAAATTGTGTAACAGGTAAGTTAAATAATACTAAAGTAGGGATAATAAACAACATTGTTCATTAACGAATATCTTCTCATGGACGATTAGTATGAGAATGTTTAATTTTAATAGCCATATCAGTTTTTCAATTTCGTTCACGTGATCCAGCATTGCGCCCGAAGTCTCGATGATGAATTTACATAGCTCGAATAATTTATATAATAGAATAATTAAATCCAGTATCCGAACATATACACGCATGCAGATGCATTTAAGATAAGTACCCTAAATCGTAAATTATTTTTATTGGAATGATTCTAAATACCGTTTAGTGCGAAGCGAGCAGCCGTCTGCACTGTGTGCGAATACTGTCTACACTGATATGAAATATTGGACCGCAATGAGCATCGATGATAAAATCCTTGATAATCACCCTCCGCAGTCACAGCGGCACATCTCAAACAAGAAGAAATGTGGTATTCAACCGAATGATTAAGCGACCACCGTTCAATTATCGGCACAAATCAGAGGAGTAAAGTAAGTCACGGTTCAGCGGCCAGTAATAAGAAACAATTAGGCCGCTGGCTGAAATGACTTTTAATTACACATTTAGAATGCAGATGCACGACGAAGCGCGCGTTTGAATGGTAAAACGATCTTTACCTTCGTGTTCACACGTGAGGAGTGCATTGTACGACATATGTTACTGTCACGCATTCCTAATCGTGATCATTAAGTGAATTGCACTTTGTTAATTGCACAAGGAGAACCGTGGCGGTGGGCTTGACGATAAGAACAGCTGAAAAAATTACCAAGCCCTTAGATACGATCTGTTGGTAGCGTGTCAAGTATTCGTGAGCTCCAATTAATAATTTTGTCGGAATTCTTATGGAATTAATCCCTACACATTTTATAAGCGATACTTACGACATCACTTATTGACTACTGCGTATTATTACTGTATTACGAGGGCATTGTTTAATAGTACTGAGTATTTCGCCCTTTTTATTGACAGATTACCGAGTTCATACTTGTACCGTATATTTTTTGCTTCTGAGTACCAGTCTGTGGTATTCGTATTTTCGAACAGTGTAGATTTCTAATCAGTTACGTAAAAAGTACGTAAGTAAATGACTTATTTCAGTCATAATTAATTTACAATAATTATTTAAAAATTATATTTTCAATTATTTCATATTAAACCGCTTAAGAATAAGTCTATAGAGGTATTAAATTGCCTCCAAAGAAACTATGATCTCGATCTGGTGAGTCAACGATTCCCACGCTTGTTAGATCTAACCCGCATTCTACCGGTCTCTACGTAGCAATCTTCGTTTTAGAACGAGGAACTTTCGAACAAATTTGTCATTTAGCAAGTCTATCATCAAAACGTCAACCCTTGCATAATATTAAACGTAAACCGAGCTCACATTATATTTTAAACTTATCAAACATTTTAAACATTTCAAGCGTGCGGAAAATCTGCGGGTATTATATAAGTGTACCAATAAGTGTAATTATCGGTGTACCAATGATATCCAAATTTGTCACACGGATTTTTGCAGAATCTTCCAATTCTCGAACGTATCTCAATACAATAGTAACCAGCGATAGTTGAGCAGAACTTCGTTGAAAAAAAAGGCACTGTCTTCGTTCGAGAAATGCATTCCACGAGATGCGAATTGCTTCTCGTTGCACGGTTAATTGCAAAAGGGGAACAATAACCTCGTACGTCGCCTCGTCCTAGTTAAGCCCCGAATTACCTTTGAGAAAGAACGGGGTGCGAAGAAAAGACGAGGACAGCAACGGTGTATTCAATTATTAGAGTCACAGACGCGTGCAGGAATGGCTGGTCGAAGGGACTAGAATAGAATCGTGGAATAGCACGATGAGCTGTACAAAATTGTCACGTGGCTTGTCTGTTACTATTGGTCCGTGTCGAGAGCAGACGATTAATTTTCAACAATGAAAACGGTATTAGTGAGGCTTTGCAGTGTCATGGGAAAAATAACAATTAATTTCCGCAAAACATCTCGAATCTCCCGTTTGGAAGTTGAGTTACAATTAATTGCGCAATTATATGGAATTATAATATTAATTTGTTTATGGCCGAAACGTTAATTGAAGTGCAGATTTTCTTTTGAAAAAATTAAACAGTAATTAAGCAGACAAATTTAAGATATAGGTGTACTTTAATGTATTATAACAATGTGATCGTCTTTTTCTTAAGAATTTTTGTTATAATAAATTGTATACATCGAATATTAACACGAATACATGTTTGGGGAGAAAATATGTACACATGTTCGTGTACAGAAACAATTGTGTTTTAATTATTTTTAATGCAAATAAAGATACAGTCGATACTTGTTCACATAGCATGTTATCTAATACCTACGCAAAATAAGATGAAGATTCATCAGAGATAAATCATTATTGCACTATACTTATGCAACCTAAACTATAATTGAGTTCGTTTCCGCATCGATGCTGGAGATCATCCTGACCTGCATAATTCCATATACTTATTTAGCTATTTTGTTTCATGTTACATGAGTATTCCACCGAATTATAAGCAACATAACATTAACATTAACATGATATAAAGTTGCTCCGCGACATTCTTAAGTACCTCTAGCAATTTATTACTGTAAAAAAAGTTTCAATTATTCCCCAGAAAATTCCCAAAACTATTATAGATACTACAGTACATACCTATAAAACAAATTTGAAAATTACTTAATTTCAGAAAATTAGATGTCCCGAAAATCATATATGTTATGCAACATAAAGATCATAAGGTTTCGAAATTCAAACCCATACTACTATTCAAGTACTCTAAATAATAATAATAATAATAATAATAATAATAATAATAGAAAGAAGACATTTCAGTTAATGATTCCATGTGAAAATATAGCAATAGCAACGTCACTCAATCATATCAATTAACCGTAGTTACCCGGAGGTGGCTGTCATTAAATAAAATAATGGTGTTTTTATACAATCTCGAGCATAATCGTGGAAATTGTGGCGAGGAAATGAACTATCGCGTTTCTTCAATGGGCCGACGATGTTTTCGAGCTTTTCTTGCATCGCCGGGACGTTATGAAAAATGAATAGAATATTAATGAGAATGAAGACCACATCGACCACGGAATAGCTATAATTTTCTATGGAAAATTGAAATCACGAAGTTATTTATTTTCTTGCGGAACATTTCAATCTATAGATATAATTGAAATTTCCTAGTGGTTTATTAATTGAAACGACGGGATGATGCCGGCGTATAAAAAAGAGTCATCTACGTAATCACGGATCAATACACGGGGTGGTTTTAATAGCTCATAAACGAACACGTATTTCCCTTATAATTTGCACAAAATCACGACGACTTATTGTACGAAACTACGATTTTGCAATCACACGTGCATCCATCGGCCCTCTGCTCGAACAGGAGGCGAGCTTAAAGTAGAAAGAAACGAAAGCAACGAAACAATCTCGTACACCTTTCTCTGCACATGTGGTCTGCTGCTATATTTCACACAAAGCACGAGCGTCCACCTAAACAAAATGGGACAGTAAAACCGACAGAGCAGACACAACAAGTCGAAAGCAGAAGTTCACAAATAACAGTAAGGGAACCTCCATTCTTCTCGAGCCTCTTTCACGTCTACGTCAATGATCGATACAGACCGCGAAACCCGTGAGACCACCGACAAATTCGATTTGTTCCTCGCCAGTCGCGTTCGACCGTCGAATTTCTACTTCGCGGGACAGAAATTGCGTGGTCGCTATCAGTCCGAGACTCTACGCAAACTAGCCTATAGAACGGGCGTGCACAGAGAGGAGACCGTCCCGCAACCATTAAGATATCGTCGTTCGGGTATCAAGAATTGAATGCACAGTAAAATTCGAGCGGTCAGAAATCACGGGTAATCGTAAACGTCTAGACACCGTTAACGACGGCGTAACAGCTTTTAAACGGCGTCTGGAAAAATGAACGTGCACCCAGGGTGCATTAAATTCCCTATTCATGGCGCGTACGCGCGTGAACACGGTGTTTCCGAGTTCCTTGATACTCTATATAATGTGGCTGATAACGCGATGAGTTTCCGCGGTCGTTACACCGCTTTCTCACTGTTGCGAACCGAATACGTCTTTGTTGGACCGTTCGCAATCCCCTACGACGATTCCTGGCACAATTACGGTAATTAAAAGGTACAAATGTTGCGTTGGGGGATGTTATCAGCGTTTAAGATAGAAAGCTATTCGTAGAGTCCTCTGCGTGTTGGGTCTGCGGGGCGCCTGCTCTGTACGAGACGTCGGTAATGAGGAATTATTATTAAAGCGTTTTATCAGGAAGGTGAAACTGGGTAGATATGTGGAGACGAGGATACGTATTATTCGTGGTATTTGAGAACTCTTAATAATTTAGTGTCTTCTGCTCGGAATTGATATTAGTGTCAGATATTTACTTGCGCGCAAATTGAATTAATTGCGAGGGTTTCGGACTCGGTCAACGAACCGGGTGGCTCTCGTATAATAAGCGTCACTGTGATTATGTTGTTTTGCGAAATTAATCGAGTATTTATAACAGAAAATGTAATTATCGATGGAAAATTGGAGTTTCAATTTTGTCGATCTCGGTTCTTCGTGACGCTGCTCCCTTACATCCCTTCTAATTGTAAGCATCGGTTTACAATTCTATACTTGGAGAAAATTTTCCTATGCAAATTGTCAAAATTAAGGAGACGAGGGAAATTTTACGGAAATATGTTCAGCTGGTAAGTGAGGGAGTCGGAAAAGCTTTGCATCGAATTCGCGCTAAAATTAATAAACTATTCGTGCAACGGGCACAAGGGATACTAAGAAATGCCGAATAACCGACACGCTCGTTACTTCGACGAGGAACACCATTCACAACCAAGAGCCCGGTGTTCGAAACGACCTAAGCACCCCAGTTGCAACACGCAGGACACGCGGGGCCGCGTTACAACGGAAATAAATCGATCCGCGGGCAGCTAATGACACAGTCACGTCGTAAAGTTTTACCTGGCCTAGGTGTAAAGTAGCGAGTCGATGCCGGGGTGCCACCGCGAAATTATGCTCTCCATTAGGCGGTTTCTTTCGGGCCGCGGCGCTATTTACGATCGTCTCGCCGTAAACACCGATACGCACCTGCGAACGACCTGTAACCGTGCAACGACTCGCGGAAACGCGTGCACGGTATGGAAATAACGAGATTGATGGTTCACTCTTGGCGCCGAGTTTGGTGCTGTCGTTATGTAACGCGTCGGGCGCAATGAAATACGCGCCAGGGCTGTGGGAAACGCGAATAAACGTTGAAACTTTCCAATGAGCGGAAGCTTCGGCACGGGGATGTTCTTGGTGTACGGATTTTTATAGCGATACGACCGGGCGGGTGATGATTCCGCGTGAAAAACTGGGAACAGGACTCGACGTAACATTTTTTCAGTTGAGGCTTTCTTTTTGAGAAAATCGATGTTGAAGTTTGAGAAGCAGAATTACTTTTGTTGCGTGTTTGTTCGTTTGTTGCCGTTTATGATTTGGAACCACTTGCGCAAAAGGACTTGCTCGGATAGAAGGGATGATTTCTTCCTTGGTAACACTTTACAGGTTTTCAGGTTGATCTGCATGCTATTTAACGTTGGTGGATTTTGATTTAACTGCTCGAGGGTGGGTGGGTCAGGTATTCATTTTTGTATGTTAATGGCGAATTATTGCTTTTAAACGAGGACGAGAGTTTGTTTTATAGGATCTAACAACGGGTTATATTATACCTGTGAAACAGTTGAACTTAAGTCCACGGCATACAATAGTATTAAAGTAATTATGTACAGTTGATTCCGGTTAAGCGGGCCGCCGTTTTATTTGGGACAGATACTGATGAACGGAAATAAAAACTATTGGTGTTGCCTGTCGGTTGAAATTCGCTTTTTTGGGACAGCCGCTTAATTGGGACAAATTAGTCCGATCCCAATGTGTCCCAATTAACCGGAATCCACTGTAGTAATCAGAATTATAATATATTAAACTAGAATAATGATTAACCTAGAGAATAATGTACTTTGCTTTGCTCCTCGCGAGCGAACAAATATGATAAAAGTACTTAGGTTTAAAAAACCTAAACCTTTCGTGCAGGGTTTATGAGGTTCGTGTAAAAATTCTACAAGCTTGAGAGAGATATTTCAAAATGTAAGGGGTTCTGATTATAAGCACAAACTTTATTGTAATACCCTGAATTTTTTTGTTAAAACGTGATCGCGCCTGCAATAATGGTTCCACGAAAAATATCTTATAAAAAACGAACGGAAAGATGCAAGTCAATTAATCCATTTAAAGCATTCGCGATCATTAATAAACAAAAAAACTGCGCGCGCCTGCATTCAAATATACTAGTTCCTAATTAATAAAAAATAGAAGCGTCAGAGAAATATTTTTCAAACAATTCCAAATCGATCTACCACAATTTATTACTGACTTGTCTGCAAATGTAAAGTTTAGTCTTCCTTCTTCCACCTGGATTCAAAAGTCACAAAGGAGAGCAGCGCTGCAATGCGAAGCAAGAAAAGCTACGAAAGCATCTTCTCTTCAGCAAAGTTGATCGTACTGATATCAGGTCTGTAAGCAACAACCGACGCAACAATTCGGCCAATTTGTCCGCATGGAACGCGTCGGAGATGCCCGAGGAGAAACAATAAGGCGTAACGAGACAAAATGACGACGGACAGAAGGGATGGCGGCATGCAAAAATGATAATCCCGCCCGTGAGACAGGCACGCTCGCATTCGTGCTGCACTTGGTCACGCGTTCAACCAGACGACGGATAATTTATGACGGTGGAGTGCGATCACGCGGATGAAACGGTGATGCAATTGCACTCGGGTATTCGTTGCACGCTGAATATGGGCTAGGAACCAGTTGACTTTGACCCCGCGTGAACCGTCGAACCCGGTGCATACTTCTCGTGCTCGTGGACGGGTTAACACGCGCGCGTCACGGAGAACGGCAGGTAACCGTCCGGACAGAGATTGAACCTTGGCTTCTTTTGGTCTTCGCCGCGTTAATTTGATGATGTTCGCGTTTAGCGTTGGCGTCGATTCCCTGCCACGCAGCAGTGGGAAAGAGCAAACGCGAGATCGTACCGCGGTTCATGTCAATTTAAATGTCGGAGTTGTTAAGAAGGAGATTCGGCACATCAGACGATGGCAATTTCCGCAGAATCCTTTGTACTTTGGAGTATCATTTACAAAAGCAAACGAGGGATCATAGTGTTTTTAGTCAATTTCTAAATCAAAAGTCTCAAGAAGATTCGGCACTTCGGAGCATGGAGATTGCACGGAAGCTTTTGCCTTTCAGAGTACGAGTTGGAAATTATCCGGAACGACAACTGAAATGAATACATTGATTTTAGTCGATTTTTATTTCGATTTTATATTTACAGGGAGTACGGTCGTAACTCTAATAGTGAATGCATCATTTTATTTTAAGAACGCAGAAAATCAGTTTGTTGCGCGGATATGATACACTTCGAGAGAAGCATATGCTGACAAGATGGTAATGGAGTAACTCGAAATATTTCTGAATGCATAGTATTTAGTTTAATGGGTTAATCGTATTTTGCGGGTCCCTGAAATGTAAGCACAACGGATAATAGGAATTGCAATGTGGAATTTCGTAATTTTCATCCATTAGGAAAAGCATTCAATGTAAAGAA
This sequence comes from Nomada goodeniana, assembly GCA_963969485.1. Lineage (NCBI taxonomy): Eukaryota > Metazoa > Arthropoda > Insecta > Hymenoptera > Apidae > Nomada > Nomada goodeniana. The sequence goes on along the minus strand of OZ018300.1, from coordinate 14,887,426 downwards.
TTTTATTCAATTAAATGTCACGTTAGAATGTAGAATAAACTCCGGAAAATTTAACTTAGAAACTACAGGTTACAGAAATTACCTTAATTTTACACATACAAAAATAACTTATCGGCAGATGAGAAGATTGTCCCGAATGAGGGTTTTTAATTACCTTCTCATCTTCATTGTCTACAAACTAGTACAAAAACATTGCATTAAACGGTTTCTAAAAACAATATCAAGTAAAACGCAAAACAGTTCCCAAAAAATTTCTCTAATACAAACTTTTGGCTACCTACTAAGGAAGTTTCACTCGCGGTTAATAGTACATGTCTCGCTCCAATATCACGAAATAATTAATACTTCATTGAAAAATAATGGAAGAAAGAGGAAATGCAGTTCTGTACGTTGGAAAAACTGGAACTTGAACATAATGCCACCCGTGCAGTACGCTTTCCTGTGCTGACGCATTTTCTGAAGTAACGATCGTATCGATAACAGTAATTACTGTTGCCTTAAAATCTTACGACTTCGCTGATACTGATAAATATACGTAAACGTGCGATTTGACTTCTGTAGTTACCACTTATGCCACGAAGACCGCTCGTGTGCCAAAGGAAAAGGCTCGTTACGAAGTTATGTGATCGGCGGCCTTAAACTTCGTAACGACAGGCGTATGTAGTCAACGGAATTGCACACTCCCGTCTCGCTTTAAGTCACTGGAATTACTTGTAAAAGATCGGTTGTCAGACGGTGGTTTCGCGCTCGCCAAAGCGTCTGTGTTCACCGAGAATTGAGCATTTACGTGGGTCTTCCTTCTTCGCATTTGTGCGAATAGCGGATTAAAATTCTATTATACTATCTATAATGGAATCTTCTGGAAAAACGGTTTAATTTGAAACAGATATCGTTACTTAGGTAACGTTTTTGTTACTGATATTGCTTTCACTCTTTTCAGATATTTGTTTCTATTTTTATTTAGGAAAAAGTGAGCCATAAGACCGGATAGATAGAAGCGTTTACATATTTTTGTAAAGCTCTACCTTGGAATTAAAAAGATGGAATTAAAAAGATGGAATTAAAAGAACGGTGCGAGTAAGCGAAAAGGGAGAATCGGTTTTTCCGTTTCGAAGAAAACATTGTGTGTATTTCAGTTATAATTAGTGCTTGGATATATTTCTACTACCTCAATATTTCCACGTGTCTGTATTAATACTGAAACAAAACATAACGCTAATACGAAATTTTATAACAAATGTTGTAGCAAAGAGCTAGCTATCACACAATCCCATTTACAAGTTCCCGTATCGCGTAAATGAAAAAAGCTATAACAATGAAAATATGAAACCTCCAGTTACATTGACACTATAAATCAAATTAATTGATTTATAATTGCACCCCGTCACGAAAATAAATGATGCGATAATTCATTAAGAAATGGCTACGCAGCAAATTATTACCCCTGACATAAAGCGCCGCAGAATAGTTCCCACGTTCCTCTTTCGAATTTATAAATAACACCCATTAAGCATCAATTTGGCCCACAGTAGTTCAACACCGCCGCTCGCATATTCAATGAGTCTCTCTCCTGGCGGATAAAAAATGTAATCATAGAACACAGGAGATTATTTTAAATCAATCGATCCCTATCTTTTCTCAGCCTTGATTCAGGGTATTAGGCGCGTTTGAACGCGCGAGAGCACTCACTTGCGAAAAAGATCGACATTTTCTCGCCTCGCAATCACGGATAATTTCTAATCGTCAACGAATCTCGAGGATGTTGGCTGTTACGCGAGGATTCCACGAAATTGCACCCGTTTCCCCCTGTATACAATTACTTCGATCATTTATCCACGGCCATGCTGTATCGTCGAGTCCGAAGGGGAGGAAGAATGTTAAGGTGTCCAAACTTGTCTGAGCGAGGGATAGTTTTATTCATACGCGAGTTACTGTTAAAAATGTAATATCTGTACGGCGGAAGAGGGGGAAATTATATGAAATTACATCATACACCGTAATCTACGCGGTAAACGGCATTGGAACGATTGAACTTATCGGCCCTGAACTGTGCTATTAAGTTAAGTGTGCTGGAATGATTTTCGCGCGGCAGACAGACAGTTGGCGGCTGATGAACGTCTCGCGAGATAGGAAAATATGATTTGCGACGAGGAGGCTTTGGAGGTGAGCGAATTTCCAGCGATATTGAAACAGTAATAAAACCTGTGTACACTGCTTTACAATTTTTTCTTTCCGCTCGCCCGAGATATTTTTAATTTTTCAATTTCGAGAAACATTATTTTATAATTGGGGTAAGAAAATTGGTAATACAATACACGGCCGTGAGATTCATAAAATTTAATGAACAGTTTACATGAAAGAAAGGTTTGCTGGTTCCCCTGGTCGTTTAATTTAATTTTGTCTTGGAAATGATTACTGGCTAGGAAGCTAATCACTTTGTACCTCACAATCAGCGTGCTAATAGTGTAAATTCACTTCCACGTAACTGTAGGTTCTTGCTCGTGTAGTCTTCATTAATGAAGATTAATGGTAAATTAATGTAATAGAGAAACAGGAGTGGAGCTTTTTAAAGAAATAAATAAATACATACTTATCGGTGAAAAGGGAAAAATAACGATATAAAACATGAATTAAATACCGAAGGCGAGCATCGTTTCAAAAGGTAATCCAATGATAATAATAATAACAATAATAATATTTTTGTCTCATGTCTAAAGTGCACTGGTCTCGTTGCGCGGCATAAAAGTTGCATTGGATCAAGTGATTCTCTGAAATTAACGGTGTTAAAGGTATTCAAATCACCAATACTGGCGGCCTAAAATACTACCTTCTGCTTGAGATCCATGTAATTAGACAGTAATAGAAGTATCGTGGTTGTTTTCCAACTGGTCAAATTATAATTCGACCCAACGTTCAGAATAATTTATTTGACAAACTGCACCTTCGATTCCCTGTAATTATAAGCCTTCTGTTAAACTCAAGATATTGAAAGGAACAGATTTCCGAGCTCAAGCTAATAGCACCTGCAAAATAGCACGCAGTGATCCGATCGATGTACATACTGCGACTGGATCGCGAATCAAAAAATTTGCACGTGAAATCAATGCGTACACGATAGTTACCTGAATAAACGACATCGCTGTCTGTAATTGGTGTTAACGAGAGATTGGTGTTAACCTAAAAGCGTTGAGGGTCTTTGTGACGTCAAAGTAACAATTAAGAACTTATACATGCACCAGGTACCAAACTGCTCGTTGCCTATAATTTACGTCTATTGTTAATTGCTAATAATTTAAATGCTCGACGAACAAGAAACGCTTGTTGCTGGCTTTAAAATGTTCTAGGCTGTCATAGGAAACATGGCGCAGACAAGTATTATACATACATACAATTCTCTGGAAAATTGGAAGCCTTGACGAAAGCAATTTGATAGACTAGAAATTATAGTAACAAGTATACAGATATATGTATGTATAGAATTGCATAGCCACTCGTGAAGGAATCAGTAATACAAATCAATAACAGGTCCATAGCTGCAGCTGTCTGCTCTCTCTTACGTTACAATAGAATCATAAATTTAATATACAAAACGATAAATAGAAAGGAAGTAAAAATAGAAATATTCCACAGTGTTAAAAAGAAAGGATACTTTTATACTATTAAGAAGGATACACTTCTTCCATAGAGTCATTTCATTTTTAATCAAACTATACTAATTCCCCGTTCGTGGCTAAACTAAACTCCAGAACACTAAATTAAATAGCTGAAAATACTACGCTCTGACCTCTGTGCCATCCATCACAAAACCAGACCTTGGAGCTCAAATTCAATAACCAAAAGAGTAACCGTGCAACGATTCCAATTTTCCAAATAGACATTTCAAACACCTAAACATTAGCCTATAAGATCAAAGTTAATATCTTGATGGTCAGTTCAGTAAGCAAACTCTAGCATGGTCGCAAGAGAAGCTTCATCTTTGCAGACAGAGTTAACAGCGGCCACATGTCGTCTCCTTGTGTCTTGGCTGGTCCGCGAAGAAAGGAAACACGTTAGTTTCAATAACTTTGCTCGCGCATTCTTCATTCGAGCTGTCGACAGTGAGAGAAATCGGTCGTGTTCAGTCCCCCGTTTCATCGTACTCGTAAATCTCGCTGGGAAAACACAAAGGTTTGTTTAGGCGCCACGTTTGATGCATGATCGTCCGTTTTCTCTCTTCCACAGAAATTAGTCGGTGAATTAAATCATCGAATAATTGCGACGCTGCAAATATATCGTCGTAGGAAATTCTGTATCCACTAACATTCCGAAGAATTTGAGAAAAGAATTGACCTTAAGTAACTTTACAAATGCAATAAAGCAAGGGAAAGATGACATTGTTAAGAATAGATTTCGTAAGAATTTTTATTTTATACCAGTTTGGTATAGGTGCGCAGATTCCTTTTTAAGAATTTAATGTTTTTTAATACTATTTGTTAGCTAGACGCGTTCTGGTGTTACAGATACTGGTCTGAACACCTGCAGCTTCCACGTACACAATTTACACATTCCTTTTGGCTACGCAATTTAAATACTAATATTATATTGAAATACACAATCTGCAACTAGTAAGTAGAACGCACGATGCAAACAGGTAACGATGATTACACGTAACAAAGTTGTAATAGACGTAAAAATATACAGAACTTGAAACATTATACGAAATTATACATAAGAAGCTTATAATCTTCCGAGGCAACACTACCGAATAATTTATATGAATTCCTTGCATACGGGCGTTAATCACGTTTCGTACTTATTCACATTGCACGTGAAACCGCAATTATCAGTTCACGTTTCCTCGCTATTATACTTACAATCGTGCACAATTATTATTATCATTATCGTCACACGTAATGAATATCTGTCAACCTATAACCCCCTGAGTCGAATGCATTTCATCGTTCGTAATCGGCGTCAATTTGAAGAAAATTCCATGCCAATTTCAAGAAAATGGACGAATTTTGTACATCTTAAAATTCAAATTTACATACGTATGTGTGCATGCTAGTCAACGGCGGTGCAGGGGAACAGCAAACGCGTTTCCGTCGAAATGTGCATAAATCGTGCAGCTATTTCTGGTTCAGACTCTCCGCGAATACGCAAATATATCCGAACGAGATAAATTACATTATTCAAGGGTCAATGCGATCGTTTCTGTAATCACGCGGTGCACAGGCTGCTCAATGAAAAGGAAATTGCTCTTTCGTGGTATTCCGCATTTATCGCTGCCATAAACGAGGACGCACAACAGACGTCGCGTCGGGATTTCCTCTTTTCCTTCGCCCTCCATGAGAATTAACGAGGCGACGAATCGGGTGTAAATCACGCTGGTGGATGCGTTCAGCAGATTCATTTTTATCGTATTTTTACGGTTTATGAATTATCGTGGCCTGGCCCCCTTCGTTCTTCGTGCGAAAGATTTCCAAAAAGATGCGCATTAATTCCATGGAAATTGAAATGTATGTCAAAGTAGAAAATAGATGAACAAAGCTTACACATTATTTATGAACCTTTTAGTCAAATTAGTGTCACGTGCGAAAGGGTTTTGTTGAATAGTATAGAATTGTCTGAAACGAACGGATTAATGCAACTGAGACAGCCAAGAGCTAGATATCGGTACGAAAAGCCACACGTTCGTAAATAAAAAACTGTGAAATGTTCTTTTAATTGCGAAAGATATAATGCAGACCAGATTTGTATACAAATATTCGTACTCGTGCAGCCTTTTTCGACATCTGAACGTGTAACAATGTTACATTTATCCATTTCTTTAAATTGAAATAGTGCAGGTAAAATACTTCGCATGACGACTGCATAATTTTCAACTACTGTCCGCAAAATCACAAAAAGAGGCATTCTATTTGAAAGCGACATAAAATTCAATGGTGAATCATTATTACACTGATACCCCATGGCAAACTTACTTGTATGTAATTATCAATCATTTCATACCACGATAAGGAACCAGTAATACAATAAAATATCTTTCCTATCGATTCTTTTATTTCCTTCCACTTGATTGCAGCTGTCGAACAGTATAAAAAGTTTCGAACAGTATAAAACGCGGCCATAAACTATCAATCTGTAATTTCCGAGACACATGACGTCACAGGCTTTAACGGGGATGAACTTTGAAAATTAGTAACTCATTCGGACGGATTAACACGCCGAAGCATGTAGGATGAACGATGGTGAAATGGAACAAACGAAACGGCCCTGATCGCTCTATACACGCCCGGAATGTGCAGATAATTGAAGATTCCGGTCGCCTCTCAGTAAGAGAAGCATAATATTTCTAAACTCGCTGTAATTATATCTCGTCATGAGAAATCGCGTATCTCGCGTGTATCCTTTTTTCTAATTACACGCTTAGTAAACCTGTTCCATTCGAATTTACATCGTCCAAGAAGCACAACGTTTCCACTCGATAGCGAAACATTATTATAATGCTTTTCACTTCTTCTTTTTCCCGGCAAAAGGGAAATGCTCCACGCGATTTATCGATCGGACACTCGTCAGTGAAAAGAAGCATTCGCACGCCGGGTATAATTCGACGGGAACTCTTTTGCTTTAGAATTACAATTCTTGGGTCAATCTTGGATAAGGTACTACAGAAAATTGGGTCGATACAACTATATATCTTTGAATACTCTTTGCCTCGGTCCAATTTTCCATTATTATCGCCCTTATATTTTTTAATAAATATCCTGCTGTATTTTCGTTATTCCATAATTCTTCACGTAAAAGTTAATATCTGAAACAGAAGAAACCTCGTTTCCCTTTCTTTCAGGTTCGCTTCGACGATGCTGGTTGCTCGCTTCGCGCAAACGCTATGCACAGCCATAAAGGCCTGCCGCTTTGAAAAATTCCCTTTACAACACCTCCATTTCTAAAGTTATAGTCGTAAACGTCGAGCTTCAACCGCGTTGGCAATGTTACGATTCAATAACGTCGAAGCTCGAACCAAGTTCGCCGCAGCGAATTGGCTACAAAACTTTCTTATGGATTAAAGGATTTCGTGGCCCCGCGACGCTCGTGTTAATTCCGCGAGGACAAATCTATCGTTTCGGTTTTTGGCCACATGGAAAATTCCGACAAAATCTTGATTTTCTCTGCGGCAAAAATCACGGGATATTTAAAAGCAATTGTATGGTGTCTGCGTTCGGTATTCTTACTGGTCGAGGTTCAAAATCGACCAGATCCGCCTTCGAGATGTTCTCCATTCCGCGTGCACGACATTCTCACAACTTAACAGTCAATATAATTCACTGGACACTATAAAACTCGTTTAAAGATACCACGAAATTGGTAACTGCAATTTTAGCGCTGCGATAAATTGAAATACCGCGAAGTAATAAATTACTCATTAACTAAGAGCGTCAAGAGTGAAAAATTCTTTTTTTCAACTTTCTTGAAGTGTTATGGAATGGAAGACCTATATGGAATGTATTAAAGTAATCCTGTGCGGATAATTTAAAATGAGATAAAAATTGAATCACATATAAAATAATACGTGTATAATTAGTTGCAACCCAGCTATTCATTTAATAATTCATAAGTGAATAATATTCATAAATATTCATAATATTCATAAATGAATAGCTGGGTTGCAACTACAATTATACACGCACTATTTTATATATGAACTAATTTTTAGCTCATTTTAAGTTATCCGCGCGGGATTACATATTATCAAGTTCTTATAGCTGGCATTAACTGCCTATACAAAACTGCTTCTGTATTATATTTAGTAAACGTGTAAATATTACTTGAAAATGTTATTTGCTGGTACCTAATGTAGTGAGTATTATATAATATATTATTAATTAGAATCTATTTATATAGAATATTGATATGATATTAATAATATATTAAATAATGAGCATAAAGAATATACAACATTATTGAACATTTAAAAAAATTGAATAATCCGTATATTACCTCCCTGTATAATACAAAAATTTCGCAGGAATTAACGTAAACGGACTAGCCCAACCATAATACCGTACAATTAAATTGTGTTAAATGCAACCGAGGCCAACAATAATTCCCAAACAAATCAAGCCGACCGACACTGAATTATACTTTGAATCGAACTCTCCCAAGGGAACGCCCGGGACGTTTCCAATAATTCAGCGAAAGAGTTAAAGGAGACACGCGAACGATAGACCGTTTCGGCGCCGTAAAGTCGGTTTTTCGTTCCGCTGCACGGAATCTTTGCGCTCGTCCGCGCGTTTGTCGGGATTTTTCCGCGAGCCGAGCGGATAAACGCTGTAATTAGAGCCGATGAAGAGCACGGCCGCTTCCGCTCGTCTAGAAACGAGTTACCATAAAGCGGACAGCAAAATCACAGCGCAGCGTAACGCCGGCGAAAACATAATGCTCGGTGTGCGGCCGTCCCTGGCCGGTCAAGCTGGTTCCGCGTTATGCTTGATGCTCATTTACCTTCCATCGGGAAGCGTCGTTAATATTTCACCCTGCGTTAGCCCCGTTTCGTAACCAGCGAAACGAAATTGCCCGCTAAAACGTAGGGGACAAGCGGAGCCTCGCACGCCGACAGACCGCGCAATTACAACGTGATAATGACGAGTAATTGGACTGCGCGACCGATAACGATCGTTGGGACCTTGGCTGCTTCCTGAAACCGGGGGAATTCTTCGAAGATACGCTTCTTATTATGATACGGGCGTCGGTCTGACGGTATCGGTTGAGAGCATGCGTTTCTGGGTTATTTTTAACTCGGCATTCCCGATCATTGGACAGATCGTCCGAGCGTGAATTGTTTGGCCGCCGTGGTAATCGAAGAAACGGGAATTTGTTGATGGAAACGTTGATCGGGGGTGTTATGAAGTTCGAAGGAGAAATAATTTGATGAACAAAGTGAAATAGGAGGGAATGCATTGATATCTTCGTTGCGTTCCTTCAAACAGTTTTATGCAAAGTATGGGAATATTATTTTTTCTTTTCACGGAACAGAATGTGCCACAACTATCGCAATGTGGTTTATACTAGCCTGTAACTTATTTGCAACCCAGATCGGACTTCGTTTACCTGGCGCGAAGCTTTTTTAGAACAAAAAGTACACAGCTGCCAATGAAAGCGTAAACCACCTGAGCGCCAACCAACCACGCCATTATTTCTGTTTCAGCGCGAGTACACAGATGACTGCGTGTTCAACGAGACCCTCGAGCAGCACAATTACAACACGTACAGCTCGGCGAAGTGGTCCACGGCGAAGAAAACTCTGTACCTCGGTTTGAACCGGCGCGGCCAGCCGAGGAGGGTGCAGGCCAAAGGTCACAACCTGGGCAGACTGTCCGCCTACGCGCGGGTGCTAACCCAAGTCGCCCCTTTGGAGCGGGTCGAGGCGCTTCAGAGGCGGATGCTGGGCGCTCATCACAACGTTCGCCATCGACACAACAGCCACCGCGGCGACATGATCCAGCAGTCGCTCTGCCCCACTCTTCCGGCACAGGAAAAGGACGGCAGAGACAAGTTCAGGTGTCGCAAGCGAAAGAAAAGAAAGAAAAGGAAACGAAAATGCAGGCCTGGCGAGAAGCCGGGACCGCAGTGCCAAGTAGTGGCGGAGGATACGTCGAGCGTGGTTCTTCCAGCTAGAAACGAGGGTTCGCCTGCGAACGGGACGTCCCTGGAGTCGAAAAGATCCTGCGAGGGTGCAGCCAGCGAGGAGGCCTGTCGAAGGGAGGCCCTCACGGTCCCGTCTAAGAAACGGAAGCTGCGGGTCGATAATCCGGCCGAGGGAACGGGAACGGCGGCAGTCGGCGGCAGGAACGTCTCCGCGAGCAACAACGGTAAGAGCAAAGCACCAGCGTCAAACGCAAAAAAAGTAAACCCCGCTGGCGGCATGAGTCAAAGTAAAAAGCCTAATTTGACGGACGGGAAGAAGAAAAAGAGGAAGGGGCCAGCAGCGAGGAGGAACACGTCGGTGCCTCTGGCCCGGAAGAGGTTCAACCCTGGCCGAGTGGACAGCACGTCTGCGGTGCCCACGCCAACTTCCGTATCGACGTCCATAACATCCTCCTCTTCTTGGTGGTCTCCTGGTGCGTCAACCGTCCCTTCAGGGAGAGGAATCTCGCCTAGGCGTAGGACCAAGCCGTCTTCCTCGCCGAGGAACGCGCCCGTTGGATCGAAATCCTCTGGGCCCGTGGGCCCCCGTAGAATAGGCAAAGCGTTCGGACGGAATCGTACGAGAACGATAGACCGAGTCGCTATCGTGAATACGTACGAGACGGCCACTGTGGCTGCTGGCCCTGTGCTCGATCGCGGCACAACGCAATCGATAAACCTAAAAGTTCCTGACACCGTTCCCGACCGTTCGTCGCGTAACACGAGCACGTCCACCGTGATCTCGCCCGATGTCGCGGAAGAAGACACGTTCAGATCGTTGCCCGAGTCTTCGTCTAGCGACGAGGACACGTCTACGACAGTTTCGAGCGAGCACGCGCCAACGACGATCGATACGATATTCATCACCTCGAGCGAAAGCGGCGCCGCGTCCACCACGTTCAGGTTCGCCGAGGAGGAAAACGCGTCGGTCGAAGAAGCGGACGATGCGGACGATAGCGAACGGTTCGACACACCGGAAACTATTCAATCGACAACCCCGGGGATACCGCTCGAGGGATTGGCCATGTGATGCAGTCGCGATTCCCCCTCGGCTAGTCTCGATCGCGTGCCACGGGAATCATTGTAAACATACGTGTACATAGTAATCACGCTACGATACGATTTGCAACATACTCCACATTCATCTGTTGACGATTGCGTGCGCGCGAAGTGCTCCGCGCCGGGAGCTTCCGGTGTTTCCACCCTCCGAATCGAAGGGGATCGAAGGTGAACGAGTTGTTTAACGCTTTCGCGAAGAATAATTGGAGATCGGCGGTTCGATTTACCGTATTTGAACGGGTGGGCCGTTGGCGGGGCGATAGTCTAACAAATGAATCAGCGTTAATGCGTATCAAAGTTGTTACTGCTAGGGAGCTTCGTAAATTGGTATTGGCAGGTGGGAATGTTTTTGTTCGAGGTCACGCGGAAAAATATTCGATCAGTTCGAAATTTATAGCCCAAAATGACAATTTATTTCCTTTGCGACATTAATCTTACATTGAACAAGAATCGTGCGTGAAATAAATTACAATTCAATACAACAACAGTACAGAAGAAATTGATGCAACAATTACGAAATTCGCCCGTGAAAGAAACGACCGAAAATTGCATCTAGTTCCATCATCGAGAGTCGCAAGCTCTCCATCTCCCAGATATGCATACGCCTATGGAGGCAAGCGTCGAATTAACTCGAGCCCCCGTTCACTTCAGTTCCGAGCCGCTTTTCCCCTAATCGCCGCAAAAAACCGCCCGTCAACGGAAGGGGGTTGGCAGCGTGGACTAAACGGGTTCAGCCTAGTAAATATTGCGTCACGAAGGAGCCGTGTGTCGATCGCAGGGTGGACGGGTCCGTTCATTCCGAAAGACGTAATTATGCACGAGAAGAAAAGTGGTCGTATGAAAGTTAAGTTTAATCTCGAGAGGTGATTCACCGTCCGAAGAGGAACGGGCCATCGTTCCTTGATCACCCCGTGAGTGTAGCCAATGAGCTAATTACGCGAACGAGCAGCTGTGCAAGTACGCGATATGCGCGAGCTATTTTCACAACGGCGACTCCTAGGATTTCTTTGCCCCCTCTCAACTCTACGAATACATTTTCTCCGATCGTTCCCGTCGGCGTTAATAGATACATTCGTTTTTCGCCTTTGGTCCTTATTCGAGGTTTCCATTTTTCAAATTTTTCTTCGTTCAACTTCGGACCTCGACGAAGCAAGCCGACAATGTCAGAATGTCTCGCGACAGATACAAATTTCAACAATTGCCAATCGTTAACGAAATTTGAATCTCGGTCCCCCTTAATTCAATCGAACTTTTCCACAGTCGTCTTCTTCGTGTATAGTCAAGTTGTATTCGGCACGATTTGCAAAAACATCCCTCGTCTGGACTCTTCGTATCGACACCGACTCCTTCGTTTTCTTTGCCTTTTTCAACGGCGAGCCCCGTGGCGTGGCAGGGAGATATACCTCGTGCATTATCAAGGTATACGTTGCTCTAATTAAAGCGGTGAGCGTCTCGCGGTAAGAGAAGCTGACGATAGTATTTTCGAAGCGGAGCGAGGAGCACGGGAAATGAGACAATACGCGATATCAAACGAATAGGATGGAGAATGGACGATGGGGCCCAGTTCGACGAACAGCTGAGGCACCGCTGAGAGAAGCCTCGAAGGTAATATCGCGATGTAATCGAGGGGGATTAAGGGGACGATTAGGTTAGACCTGCGTACGATTCTCGCGGAAGCAATTACTCGCGTTTCGTGTAGACACGATGCGATACAGATGAACGTTATTTCCGATTTCACGGTGCTTCTTCGCGGAAGATAAGATTGGTAGACATTTTTGTCAATTCACGTCGCTCGTCGGTGATTCGTATGTCACGTTCCTTCTTTTCATCTGTTTTTTTTTTTGTTTTTTTTATTGTTGTTAGAGTAAGAGCTTTCGAGAAAAATCGGTCTCTTTCGAACGAAATGCAGGGGAAACTCACGATTCTCAGAGGTGACGCGTGTAAAAATGTACAAAGCCGGAACGATTAATTAAACTGTTCCCTGCAGATGGTGACAAGTACAATTGTTCTCTGCGTGTGAAACGGGCGCGTTTGATCCAGGCGATAATATGTAATAGGAAGCGAATAATTCCAGGAGAAAGAGCGGTTTCGAATGATGTTTAGGGCTTCGAACGGGAGGTGGAATAATTTTGTGCGGTTCTTGTAAAGAGATCCAAAGTATTAAATTACCGAGAAAGAGAAAAGTATTAGAGCTCTTCTAGAGGTATTTACACGTAAATGTATCGTTAAGGTAAATACAGAGTTCATTATTTTAACGATGGCAGTGTCCGACTGTCAAAAATTGTAACTCTACGATAAGATCGATCGATCGATCGAGTTACGGAACTAATTAATATTAGCCTCGAGTATCGCGAACAAAGCTTGCGCGCTGTCATCGATATCCTAAAGTGACAGTAATACAACAAAAATAGAAACGGAAATTTAATTTCGTATCGTTCTAATTATAAAACGAAAATCTTGTTCATATCATCGATAGAGAAAATAAAATGTATATCGTATTTGAAGTACTAGAATCGATTTTATTGTGTTCATTTCTTGTTTGTTTTTCTTGTAATTCAATTCTTGCAAGAGAAATAATCCGAAGAATCGTTCGTAATTTATTTATTGCTCGTGCCAGGCAGAAGCGAGATTAATGGAAATTCGAAATAATCCTAATTATCCGTAAGTAGGGAGTTTGTAGTATCGAAAGAACTCCGTACCGAAGAAACAGCAATAATAGAAAGATACTTGGATTTTCATACGAATCACTATGAACTGCCTTTTCTGTAAGTTCAAAAGAGAACGCACACGTGGCCAGATATTTTGCGATTCTGAGAATGTTCGTCGCCTAGAGTTTGTCGCTCTAGCCGAATTATTTTGTACTGTTAAAAGAGGTAGGTAACGAATTTGTAAAAGTAAATAGAATAAGAGTAGGAACAGTCGAAGGAGAACCAGAAGAGAGTCCGCCAGATATGTCTTGACCTCGCTACGAGTCTTTTTAGGAATCACCTATTAATCTAGTAGTATATTTATTAAAGACTTATTTATTGTAAACAGTTGAATCCGTGTACATAGGTCTACGATCATTACTCATCAACCATGCGCATCGATCATGTGTTCTTCGTATGTTGTGTCTGTCCTTTGTGGCATTCGAATTCGTCAAAAAGAATCGACGACGATCCACTCTTTCTCCACGATATTTTCTGCGTCTGTAACAAGGAGGCTCGTGGATAATGATTTGGCGAAACAGTTGAGCGTAGAATATGGTAATGTGTCAGTTTCAGAAAATGTATTTAAAAAAGGGCGAAAACCTCGGGAAGGTGGACCTTTGAGTTATTTGGAATTTAAAACTGTTCAAAGTTGGAAATTCATTCGTAGCTTTTATAGGTAATTGGAATGTTAATTAAAATGTACACTTCGATTCATGATACATACGACTGTATTTACGTCGATACAACGATTGTTGTCAAACTGTATACTAGACAATCAATGTAACAACATTGTGAAGGAGCAATAAATTCAATTTATGTTTTTAAGAAAACAATCTCATTGGATTTTACTCGCGATTAAACGACGCGCTAAATAAAAGAAAATTATGTTACATAATTTATACGCTCGACCAATAACAGAGACCTGTTTTAAAAGACGAAAAAATCATGACAGAGAAAGATATTAATAAAATCGTCTGAAAGAAAAAGGTTGTAAAATTGTGATTAGTTTATGGTATTTCAAGAGAAGCAACTTTATATCTAAACTACTGTTCCTCCTGCTTTTTTTTCTTCTAAATAAAATTAACTCGACGGTTTGAAATCAATCTTTTCTCCGTTAGTCCTTTTGGATTTAAGTATTCCACGCTTATCAGATAGAAAAAATGTTTCCCAAGCACACAATTACGATTATGCAACCTGCCTAATAATAGTCACTGGCAAAGTCCACTACACTTCCGGTAGAACTGAAATTGGACCGCTTCGCTCACAATGAACGCTACCACTTAAATTCTCATTTCCAGATGACAATCCGCGGTGTACCCCTGTATATTTCGGCTCCTCTAAATTACGCGAATGGAATTAGGCGAAACACTTCCGTATTCGCTGCCACGAACACGTGAAATGTTATTTGATACCCTCGATTTGAGGTGCTCCAATTAAATCTTCCGGTGGAATCCACCCTCGTGAAATAAATTTGATCTACTTGTCGCATGTAGAACATTTTCTAATTTTCTAATTTACTTTCTCGTTCACGCGTTTATCTTTTACCGCTTCATCAAATGTAAAAACTGGGCAATCATTGAAATTATGGATGTTTTATCCTCGGCCAAATATTACAAGCAATTAGACAGATACTATTGAAATACATAAGACGCGAGAGAGGACTGATCAATTTTTTTTTTTTGCGTAACAAACAATTATGGTCCATTTGCATTATATTGTGTCATTCTACATTACATTTGTATACGATGAATTTGACACGTTGCATTTAATTTTAATTACGTTGCGATTGCTTATTACTTTAATCTTGAAACCCATAAAGGAAGCAATTGATTATTCCCCAGGAGTTCAATCTATACATTTATCCCAATAAAATGTTTCTTCACGCGATTCTTGTACCCTAATATAACTTTTCCTTTATTTCTTCAGTTTCATCCAATCTAATTAAAACAAAGCAACAGAAATTAACCATTCTTTGCTAACCCTTTCACTAAGGCAGGGTTAGCTGTCAGTAATACCGTCACTGCAATAAGAATACCAATAAGAATGCAATGGACACCAAATTTTTGAAGGTGACTAGAATCACTCTTAGTTGACAACGAGCGTTAGCTAACTATAATCGTCACTAGCAACGAAAGGGTTAAATAGAACCGTCGATCCCAGAATTCTTTTCACTTCGTGCTTACCAATACCTTTCTCTTCGCTCTCACCCATTTAAAACGCCAAAGAGAATATGAAGATTACTGGCAAATGAAGTATCGACAGAGATTCGTCTAAAGTTTACAATCAATTGGAACATTACCAAATTCGTAAGATCAGCCTTTCGCTGCATTGCACGACGTACTGTATGCGACAGCGTGAAAACGAACGAAACGTCACGGATCGTGCAAACGAAAGCGAACAAAGCGGCGGGCGTCGATATTTTTGGCGAGTTCCGAGCTACGGCAATTTGAATAAGGTATGCGTGTATTTTGGCGAATGAGACAACGAGCGGTTCGTCGGCACTAGAGGTAAAAAGACAATTGTTGTAACGATATAGAGCGCCCGGGCTGTACGAGCCCGGCGAAAGACAATAAAAGTAAGCGACGTTTGCGATTTGATGATGATTCGATTGAGTAAGAAAAAAAAAAGAAAATCCAAGACAGCATCCTTGAAGGCGATTTCGTTTCTGTGCACTTAACTCGAAAATGTGCTACACAATTATACATTGTAATCGTATAGAAAAGCGCAATAAAGAGAGACAAAGGGAAAACCCAACGATATTTGTACTGATTCGATTGTACTCATTTTGTTATCATCGTCGTTCGATATATTCGTATGATTTCGCGGAATTGATTGTGAGACTCTATGTGAGGAAGGTGGAAAGAATAGGTGTGAAGAAAATCGTATATATGTGCTATTATCACAGGTGGAAATTATACCGAAGCAGCAAAAGGGTTGTGGCGAAATTATTTTCTGTAGACTTATTTTTTATTCATCGTATCAATCGCTTTCTCAGAGTGTGAGAAGGTTTAAACGCTTCCGAAGCGACATTCGATTATTTTCTGTAGGAAATTATGAAAAGAAACAAGTGAATAGTAAAACAAATATGTGTCTGTTCTTCGATAATAAACTTGGCCGAGGCGGTATAGGAATCGTTGCACACGTACGCGACGTCTAATCAGTATTCCGAATCTTATTGAGGGAAATCGCAGCGCGCATAAAACTCTGCAAAGTGTAAGAACGGGAAAAAGAGAAGGAAGATATAAATGTCAAGCACGGAGACGAGTATTTTAGTGGTTCATTGTTAGAATAACTCCGCGACAAAACTGCTCTTGCACTGCCATTTTTACGTTATGTTCATTTTTCACGATCTGAAATAGCAAGCTTCTAAATAGAAAAAAGAAACTGTAAAAGAATACGATTATGTAACAGTTAGAGAAATTAGAGGAAAACTGAGAAAAGACGATCAAAAAGATTCGTCTGTTGTTTGGTGGATGAACCTTCGCGTTGTTTAGTTAAAATATTTGATCAAACACCACCAATATCGACGCTACCTTGTGATATCATGCAAGATCCCTTCCTCCTTTTTCGGTTTCCCCCTGTACACTATGCTTCCGTTTTTTCGTGAACAATAGTAGAACAGCGGAGAACAGAGACGAAACACGAGTACGTAATTATACGCATTTCTTCTTGTAACGATGATTCGCAAGAATGAGTTTGAAAAATGGAGAAATGTGTTGCTGAATCCCCATGTCTTCTCTCTCGTTCCTTGCGGTACCCCAACGTATCGTCGCCATATAATTTGCAGAAACAATAAAGGAGATATTGAATATAACGCCAGCTTGTTATTCATTTCATATTTCCCACCTTCAATTTTCCCAAATATTTATATGAACCTTTAAGTAATTACTTAATGTTGCGATAGGAATAAATGTTTTAATTCCTCTAAGGGAATTGACGTCAGAACTTTTCAGGCTGAACCCAAAAAATTGCACAATTTAGCAGATATACTGAGGATTGAAATCCTTAAAACGTTCGCAGATTTGTTACGAGACACCCTGATAAAAATTTAGTAATGTTTTCTGGAGGCAGATATATTTAGAAAAAATTCGTTAATTAGAATAATACGAACATTGCAACTAATTTTAATACAAACCTCAAAAGGATTATTGTAAAAAGAAGAATTATTATGATTCTTACAGCCAAATTAAAAATAATACAGTACTCTGTCAATTATTTATCTAATAATTTCTAAACTAAGAATATAATATATAAAAGGCAAGAAGCTAAATAATTTCAATTCGCAATACAATCCGATACATAATGCGAAATTTAGAGCTCACTTTGGTACAACCTCAATGATTCACGACACCGTCCACAATAATAACGATACGTTTTTTACAAGAAAGAAAGTAACAAAAAGTACATGCATATTTTAAAGACGAATCGGCAATTCAAGCGATACCGTTAAAAACCCGAGACACGGGGGCATTTTATCACGAGCAATGTGCAAGCAAGTAATTAAAGTGTCTACAGCTGCCCTAAAGTGTTGATCCATTTCGACGACAGCAATTATTCGCTTCCTACAGTAACTTAATCGCAAGTCTGACGCGACAGCAATTAGAAACCCATTAAACGACTGATTTACGATGATTGAATATTACGCAACGATCACCGCTGTGGCGGCAAAGCGAAAAGGGAATCATGCGTGTGGTGTAATAAAAAGTGGAAAAAGGGGGAAAAGAAAAATATCTATACCGGGATGAAGCGACATGAGCCCGATCCGAGTAAACTGTATGGCGATGAACGTCTATGCTGTGTGCGCTAATAACTACACGGAGCAAAAAGGGGACGGCAACAATTTAAAGTAACGAAAAACTGTCCAACAAAAAACTGAAATCGTCGATCGTTGAAAACGACGCATCGACTTCGTATCGTTCTATAGACGCGCCACACGGGTATATACTCGTTAGTTGGATACACTGTTGCGATGAAGATATAAAAGGTAATTGCGTTCAACGTACGCGATCCTTTAATAGTAATGCTAATTTCGTTACACCGTTACAGTGCTTCCCGTTAACACAGCAAACGAAGAAGTTCAATGTGAGCGAGCAGTCGCGGGCAGCGTTAAAATCGTCGTCCGATAAGACGGTACTCTTAGAAGAAAAAGAAATCCAAAATACTGCCGACCACGGTAATTGGTCGAGCGTACAAAATTCGTCCCCCCCCCCGGCCTCGGCTATAATCTTCGCCGGTTATTAAAAGTTAATATCTCGCATGATCTCGTACGGCCTGGCAGGAAACAGAGGGAAATTCTTATTAGAAGCTATCGTGCATACAGGCCGTACGTTTGTATTAATGCCAGTAGGCGGTGGACGGCAGTTCGCGTTATCTGAACGAGGATCCGAGGGAGAACCGGGCCGTTTGATGAATATGAACGTTTAGCAACGTGGAAGATCCTTCAAAAGGATCGTCTGCATGGGGCGATTCGTGACAGCAAAACGATCGAATCGAAAACGTGTCGGCTGCGCTGATCAGCGTCGAAATCGAGCGAGTTTTCCGCGGTTAATTTGCGTTCACGGGACAGAAGGATCGCTCGAGGCGTCCGTCGTCCGTTTACATCATTAACAAGGGACTAAATGCTTGCACGGGTGTCATTACTGTCCATATTATCGTATTTTCTAGAATGCGTGCAGACGGCACTATACCAATCGGGAAGCGGCGTTATCGGGATTATTGGTGTCATCGTCGTGAACATTAAAAGGGTGCCCCACCCGGTCGATTATTTTCTTCGTCGTTCGGCAAATCGATGCCGAGTCACTGGCGGATCTGTTGGTCGCTTTTGTCGATCGTTCGCCTGCGTCGATCGGCTTCAATTATTCAAATAAGCGTAGATGAGAGAGTCGATAGCCTTGACGGATTGCACGGTTGGCAGCTGTCAGCTCGAGGAAGCGTCCTCGTCGGGTCGCGTCGCGGGTGCAACCCATAATTCCTAGACGATCTTCCCCTGAGCCGTCTTTCCCTGTCTCTCCTACGGGATACAACCTTCAGAGGACTTTCAGCACACCGGCAACTACGGTACACGAGGTGGAATGAATTTTCCTCGACAGCCATGAGGGAACAGCGGGGCAACGTTGCTGGCCAAGCTTAACGACGTCGGTGTACCTGGAAGAACGGGCCGACTGGACGAAGTGTTGAAAGAATAATTACGCCCCGGCGTAAACGTGGATTAACGAGACGATTGTTCTTTATTGTTGCAGTCCGCGAGCTTGTATGTAACAGCAGCAGAAGCTGGGGCCGGTAGCCACAAGCGGGCTCTCTTTTCTGGTCGATTGACGTCAAGCGTTCCTGAAGAATGTTCATCACGCTCACGAGCCGTGGAGGTAATGACAACTTTCTTTTTTCGTCTTCGTTGCAGCCAGAGGCCGGTACGTGCGCCAAGCTCTGCTCTGCTCGGTGTTTTTTTTTCTTCCTCTTCTTTGGACCAACTGGAATGCGGAGTACAGGCAACGACTCGGGGAATCTGTAGGTTTTCTTCTTTTCAGGATGTCGGGTCGCTGTCGGATCGCGTAGACAGTGAGATAAACGGATACTTCTAATTAGTAATCGAGGTTTATGGACTTTTTGCCCCACCGTTTAATTCATTCTAAAACTTCGCTTGGATCTGTGTCGGTAATTTAATCTTGACGTTTTTATGATTGCAGTGGCAGATCGAGACGTAGCCTATAGGTAGCATTACTTTGGAAACTGGTTGTTTATGCAAGATGATCAGCATTTATTTCTGTTTTTAATTCTTGACGCAACGCTTATGAAACCGCTTGATATTACTATGGGTTGCGAAGATCTTAAATAGTTTTTTTTTTATGTTACACATGGAAATGTAAGCCGGAGATGATATGGAATTCTCTAAAGGCATTGATACGTTACCCTTAAATGAAGGTAAAATATAATTGTCAATTAACCATAATAGCCAGTGTACGTATGATCTGTGAAACAAGCAGGTACATATGTAGATTATAATATAGCGTAGATATATCGTTATGGTATTCAATAAAAAGCATTTTAAGTATACATAACTATTTTGTACTATAAAAGAACTTTAATCTGTTCGATAATATTTGTTATTTCCTTATGCTTAATTGCGCTAACCTTGCGCAGATAAAATATGTAAATGTGAAAAAATAGGGTACGCACCGCGGCCACAATCTTTTCGGATGGATTAAATTTGAAAGGTAGCACGAAGGTTAATATGTAATTGGTTCCACGTAATTTATGTTTTCTCAACCGTAATAACTGGGGGCCACGCGATACATTTATCTTACAATGATATCAATTTGCATTCATGAAATTGTTTCTCAATAAAGATAAGATATTTTGATATGCTGGAAATGTAGGCTAGATCCATCAGACATTGCAAATTATAAATATGTCAGCTGAGTTTGCAATTTCGCTTGGGGTGGTTCAAGGCCAATGCCTCGTTGTCAGATTATTATAAGTTCTTCTCAACTACGCATGATATATTACCGCGTCACCGGCGGCATATAAACAAGATTGATGTAACTAGTATTAATTATTGACACTAATTGCACATCATTTCACCTGACGCGTGTGCACGGTCTGTATTATTTTATCCGGGAAAATGGAAGCAGCACGACCACATAAAACAGAAGATTGAATGAGACCGAATCAATTGCAAACTTGTTATATGGGGCAATTTATTAGAAAAAGAAGATAAAGATCAAATGAGAGTAAAATTATGCAAAACACTCATTTACCTAAATTTTACATGAAAAAATCTAGCTAATAGCAGCATATAGTATAGTATGCTATGTTATAATTATATGTTATAACTTACATTAAAAAAAATAGAATTTCGAGCATTAGATATTTAATACATTCACATCATCATAAATATCAATGAAATCGGAATTACACAATTAAGAAGACGTCTTTATATAAAATTATCAAAAAGAGTCGTGTAAACAATTTTGCACGATTATTACCAACACTTGTTCCATTATGGCGTACATAAATAATTCGAATAATTATCAAAACACATGAAGAAAATTATGTATAGATTATGAATAGATTCAACGTTGTTGCATACTATTATTATACAAAATCCAAGACGAAGTTCATTTTTCCGAGAAAAAGTGACTGCATATTCTTCTGACAGGTGTGCTCATCATTCAAGGATCCAATCGTTGAGCCGAAGAACAAAGTTGCACAGCTGAAGACGACGTCGAAGCTCAATATCAGCTTATTACGAACGATAGACCGTACTTTCAACAGCAAGAAAGGGGAAAGATTGCCGGAGATTGCCTGGGCTACCCGTTCCAGCGGCAGGGTGCATTTATAAATAATGCAACCACGAGGAAGAAGGTAGGTAATCCCGGTTAATAAACGTCAACGTAGCTACTAGGGTAACCGACAGCAAGAATACCCGTACATTAGCCCGCATAATTTTAGCACCCGCGACGCTTGAACGGAACTCTTCTCTGTTGCGTCACAGTTGTATATTATGGGTGAAGATGGCACCATTTCGTTACATAATGCTATCCGAATTCTGTCTTCGCTTCATGCAGAATGCTATTTTCGACGTGCAAATATCATGCCGTCATGCGACCGATATTTCCCGAATGTTTTCTTTTGTTCGACGAAGAAACGCGAACGTTCGATAGACGATGGAAAATCAACGCTGTGTAGTTGGTTTTACTCAATGGAGCATTGTTTCCTGTTTTGAATTCGGGAAATTATGTGGATATAAATTTGCAAGCGATGATTCTTCGCAGGGTGAATTGTTACCCTATTGAAAACTGGAAATCGAAATAATTTCGGGAAAGGTGGAACAATTTATTCAACAGTGTTGATAAATGTGAGTGTTTATAAGAAGAGATTAATTAATTTGAAGCAAATATCCGTACAGGACTCTTGAGTACGTGGAACAATCGAGAAGTGCTTTATGTAACAGCTGAAGTTACATTTTGGAATATAATCAATGAAAGTTTGATTAACGTATCTTAACGGGATAAAAGTATGTACTGGGAATTTGAAAGTGAAACAGATCGTTACTATCATTAATCATTAATAAAAGTGCGTCAGAACTTTAAATTGGGCGTACAAACTAAACTGGATATTTATTAAATTTACTGATGCAATCGATTTTTAAATGTCGTGCATATCTTATGTAGTGTAAAGCTATTGAAAAAATGCTGCGTGTTATTTCAGAAACACATTTTAAACTTCATATTTGGCGCGAATATTTGCCGAGAAATTTACAGCGCATGCGCGCGCTCTGTCGTCTGTATTAAACATGGCGACCGTAGTGAGGTTGTCACGTCGAGTATCGTCATTTTCCCGGCAATTTCGCAGTGTAACGCGGTCTTATAATTCGTGGCATACTAACAGTGAAGTGAGGAAATGGAAAGCCAATACCGGATTGTTTGCAACAGTTTCTATCGCTCTCTTGGTTGGTTATAAATA
Organism: Nomada goodeniana; assembly: GCA_963969485.1. NCBI lineage: Eukaryota > Metazoa > Arthropoda > Insecta > Hymenoptera > Apidae > Nomada > Nomada goodeniana. The sequence goes on along the minus strand of OZ018300.1, from coordinate 14,864,549 downwards.
CACCCAAGCCGATACGGTGCATGCCAAACCCCGAAAGGTTTGTAAACAGAGCTTTCTTTGCATAATTTATAGAAATATCACGCTCTTTCTCACTAATATTGCATATATGCAATGCAATATAATCAATTATTGACTGGAACAACGAAAATAACGTTAGTTCAACGGAATATACTTCGGGTTATATGTAAGTGATGTTCGTGTACTTTAAATTCGTTAAGACATTGCCTCTAGACTGCCTCGGTAATTATTGTTTTGTCATTGACGTTGAATTAGATAAATTCATCTCAATTAGATTTCACCATAATTCATGGTGATTATGATGTGAACAAATATTACGCAAGGCGTCAGCGACGTTATAATGTTCGAGGTTATAGGTTAAGATTCTATCCTGTTTGCTGGGATTTGCAAGAACAGTTTACAATTTCACCGCGATGTGCAATGTGTTTCACCAATTTAAACGCATGTAATTTACGAAAAATGCAAAATTTAGGTTTTTAATAATAACTTAATATGCCAGTATATTTTTAGAGATAGAAGTATTTATAGAACTGGAGCTCTCAGGGTTGAAAGAAGAGGAGTTTTTTTTAGAAAAATGGTAGTACGTAAACAGTTGTAACATGGGATTTATATTTTCATAATAAGTACAGTTGAAATCAGAAGACCGGATCTATTATTTGTCAGTTACATTCAAAACATACGAATCAAATAATTATAAGGAAACCTAACTCCAAATGAAGGAGGTGGTTATCTATAAATAATTCATAGGCAGAATATAAAAGATTCTTTATTTTTGACGAAGAAAAACGAACTTTTATTATTTGCATAGCATATTAAGGCGGTAATAGGCCAATAGAAATGCAGTAGTTAATAAAATTGTTCTCGCCTTTTTACGCAAATAATAAATAATTTATCTAACTTCAAAAAGTGCAAATAACATTTCGCACTTTTAAGTACAGAGTATGTATCTCAATATTTTTAACAAAAGCTACCACAAATTTGTAAATGTATCTGCCAATAAATAACTTACCATTTCTTTACTAATTGTATTATTTAACAGCAGTCTATTCTGAAGCAAACCATTCGCTTCAATAATACTGTAGTGTAGGGTGTGAGAAAAGTGTGCTTGTGTGTGGAATCTATGATTGAATGTAGCTGTGTGAATGAAATCGTTAAAGACAAAGAGAATGGACGGTCTTCTGTGAACAGCGCATTTTGTTATTGTTTATTAATTCACTTGGTGACAAGATTGCAAATTGAAAAGCGGTCGCTATTAAAAACTATCATTCTAATAGCAAACGTTGTAATAGAAACATATTTATAACGTAATTACACTTATAATTCCTGACAAAAGCAATACCACTTAATAATATTAACTGGTTACACTCTCTACTGTTCCCCTTTCTTTATTAAGCTACACGATTCTTTGAAAAACCCTTACCACTGCGATTACAAATATAGACACGGTACACACAAACCGTACTATACATCCAACTCGCAAAAACAATTCATTATCTCCGCAAGCGTCAATTCTCTACCTACATCAAACCTGAATACAGGATCTGGCCTGGATCCCAGTACCCATGTCACGGTCCCATGCTCTAAGTGACCCGACAGTCCGCCAAATTTCAAATCTCCACCAAAGCAACCCCAACAAACCCACAACCGAAAGAATACAGCCCGTGTAACACGTCCACCGTCACGTGTTCTCGCGCAGGACACGATCGTCCTTGGGTCTAGCAGAACAAGTGCAGATCCGGCGGAGATCTGCACTGGACCAGCCACAAATCACAGTCAGGCCAGCATCCTGCCACGAGCATGGACCGGCAGCAGTTATCGCGTTCGAGATTCGACCGCATCGTTTATCCTCGATCCTGGCCACGGCCTTCTTAGCCTGGCGATACAACGATCGACGGATATACTCGTATGCTATCTCGCGATAACGCGGTACATGGCTCCAGGAGACGCTGGATAGCAACGCGCGAACCGTATCATCGTACCGAATAATGATAGTCACTTGGCCGGCTCATCGCGAAACCGTTAGCGGCTTCCTCGTCTTCTTCCCTGTTTAGACAGACCTATTTTACATGTCGCGTGTTACGCGGAACATCCACGTGTACCGACCGATTGATTCCAACACTGCCAGGTGTTTAACGATCGAAACTCCTCGGTGAGAACTCAATCTAGCGGGACCGTAACGTGCGATTGATTCGATAGTCAATATCCGCATCGAACAGCCTCGGCCATTTAATTTGACGATAATGCACGGCCATCGAAGGATTTATACGATTTCCAGCACACGCCTGGAATCGGGGGTCGAGGCCTGCGTAAATCACCATTTTCCAACGATAACGCCTTCCAACCTGTCGAACGTAAAGTAACGTGCATCGCAAAGTACACCTGGGGTTCGCGGTTACTTGCGATACCGCCGTACTATTTGCCCTCGCCCCTCGAGCTATCTGAGTGCGATTACGCTGCCCGCTGCTGGCAGATAGTTGATTATTAAAAGATACGATGGACGATGAGCAGGGAGATAGAATCGGTTGGATGAGGTACAATTTGTTAAGAGGCCGATTACCGAGTCGAAACCAATTATCGAGTTTTTGAAACGCGGAAAGGGATACTTTAATGCGACTTGGCGAGATTAAAATGTGGATGCTTGTCGTTTTCTTCTTGGACTCTATCAAGCAAGTGTAGGGTAAACGACTGGCATACACATAATTAAATTGATTTGCAAATGCGTTCGGGTTTATCTTTGCCCGTAGGAGTGGAAATTATTGTGAGAACGATGAAACTTAAATATTGGTAATTATAATTGCACATAGTAATACACATTTTATTACATTAAATTGGGCGAACAAACTGCACCTTTGGAATATAAATAGACCTTGCTAATTAATAATAACGTTATACCGATAAGACCTTGCACATTGTAAATTACAAAATTATCTCAAAGAAATAAATTTCACCTCCGTTGCCGATACGCGCTTTAGCACCATATATGTATGTCTATCACCAAGAAAGAAATCTACTCGACGACAATTTTATTGCGCGCCACCAGTCGCTCGGCATTTCCGAAGCTAGTTCGACATCGAAACGATTACATCTAATTACAGTATAATTGAACCTCACGAACAAAGTTGTTCGCATTACATAAAACATTGTTTTTATCTTCCAATACCGTCGAAGATGATGCGTCACTAAAACGAAACGTAGTCCGAGCGTGATATAAAACTGGTAGTACAAGTTCAATCCGGAGTAAAACATCACCTCGGTGCCAGCTGCACAAGTAGAGGTAGTATTTGCTGCGAGAGCTACGATTGATGGAATCGAACACTTCAAACGGATTTTCTGCCTGTTATTTTGTGAAAAGGGGAAATGTACACAGTCATGGATAAGGTATCGTGGTCTGAAGTCCTGCGAGGTCTCTACTGCACGGAGAGAGCAGTGGACCTCGTCATATAATTAGAATTCATTTATCAGATAAACCATTACGAGCCGTTGTAATGGAGAACCGAATGTTTGCTCGACAAGGTAAACCTGATTTTCACGCAGTCCCGCGTGACATAATATTTTAATTTTAATGGCTGGCCGCGTTTTTGCGATCGCCTATCCGCCTTGAATACGAGCTCCATTTCGTTGAATTGTCCGTAATGGTACCAATCGGGTATATTTCTGAGAGAGCTGTTCGCGTTCTCAATTTATTTGGGATCGCGAATAACGGCAGCAACGGTGAATGATTTTCTTTAGGAAATTTATTATGCTGATTGAAGAATAAGTACAAATAATTCTTTCCGAAGAATGAAAATCAAAACTCAATGCAGAAAATATACGTGACCGTGCTTGCACGTTATTTAAATATGCAAGAGCACAATAATGCCTCTTATATTGTCGAAATATTTATACGAAAATATTATACAAACTTTCAATTTGTAAAGATCGAAAGTTTATTGCGAATATTACAAATGAAGGCTAATGATGTAAATCCGTTTTGCGTGATCGTTTTAATGTTTAGGGTGCGTATTTAGGATACAAAATACCTCAGCGTTATGGGAAGAACTTGTCTCTGACAATGAGTGTAAATTTTCCTTGCACGAGCCTCTAGCTAATCAAACACGTGTAAGTGTCTGACACTGGTCACATTACCAAGGGATAAAACTGTCCGAAGAAATGTTTCTTCCAGCTTATACAACATATAAAGAACATTTCAGGCTTAAACGCGGTACAAGTTACGAATCCTACACCTTCGATGCACAAATGTCATAGAATGTTTAAGAAAATAACTGTGGAAGAATGTGGCCGTATAAACCGGATAAAAATTTCTCAGTTTTAAGAGCACCATAAAACCTTTCTTGCAACGTTATTTTCTAATACGGCTCTTAAGGATCATTAAAGGCACATTCATCAAAAGCTGAATGTTGTTATTGCCTTTTCATCATGGATTTATAAAATTATGACCACGGTCGTTTAATCCACGAGATACGGTTGTATAATGAAGGTATGTTCGGTATTTGTACATACTTTCATCCTACATCGTTTAAGGATCCTAAAATCTTTCCCGTTCCACTTTCTATGGTGCGTCGTATAAAACATTTAATTTCCTCAATTTTCTCTAATGCGAAGAAATTTGCAATGACATTAATGGTAACCATATCGTAAATAAGTTTGCAATATTGTAGGAGATAAACCGACGTGTTTTAACCAGATTAGAACCGTGTATTCTTCGTGCGTGTTTTTGCGATCAATTAATGGAGCTTTAATCCCTTTCAGGCCTGACATCGGTTAAACTACCATGTTGGCTTTACGCGCCTATAAATTTAACTTCATTAGTTTACTAGCTGCGAATCAGTGAACCGCAAACTATTTTACGAGGCATCGATACTGATCGCGAGATTTCTCTTGCGTCTCTGCTCGCCCAAGCACCTTTAAATTATCCGAAGAAATGTCTTTTCGATGATCTGTGGCGCAGATTGACGCGTCATTTAAATAATCTTATGAAAAAAACTTGGAGCAAAACTATTAAAGCAAACCGCATTATAGTCTTTAAACAAATATTTGAAAACCTCTCGCGCATTTCATTCGACAGACTTTTTGTTCGCAAATATTTCAGCAAAGTGAATTCCTCGATACAGAAAATGAATACAACTTACGGGGAGAAAAATGCGACTCTCCACAAAACAGAAACAGCGAGGTAAAAATCCTCTCTCGTGTATATCGTGTAACGCCCAGCAAGAAACGAAACAAAAATATGTAAACGATCATGATTATCAAGAAGCATGTCGCCACACTATTACGCTCTTTATCAAATAATCACTACAGTCATTACCCGATAGACACCCGAGCTAAGAGAATTCTTCCCCGGGGCAAACGTTCAGTATTCGACAATGAAATTTTCATATCCAAATATCCATATGCAAATCTGCAGCGAGAAGCTACCACTTCGAAGATACTCTGTTATCTGATTTCAATTTCCTGCCGCAATCTCGCCACCACCGTGCTTCACCATAAGATCTGTAATCACCGTTGCATTATTCACCAAGGCGAACCGCGTGCATTAGTGCATCGATAGTCGGCAGGTGTTTGCCGTCCACGTGGTTTGCGATCGATCGCGTACCTTTCATTTTCAGGGGTCCACGCAAACACCGGACCATAGATGATTGCCGGTCGTGCAAGGCAGTTTCTAAGGGAAGACGAAGAAACAGGTGTAACCACTATGCAGTTGTTCCTGAAAAATTCGGAATACTCCGTGAATTTATTGTGTAAACGTTAATATATACGCGAATGTGTAACGAAGTATGGTAATTGGTTAATGACTTCGATTGTGTTTGTATATGATCGATTTAGATAAATAGTAGAGATTTTGCAAAAAATAAAAAAAAATGTAAAAATAATGAACAAAACAAGCTAAATAAAGAGCATAGAAAATGATCATTGGAAACATTTATAACTAGATATCAAATACTTATATTGCAATAAAGTATATTTTAAAAACAGTCTATTCAACAGACTGTTTTTATAGTGAAGTACTTTGTTCTGTCATTAAAAGGTTACAGTATATTGCGACGGGTTTGTGATTGTTTCATACAATTCATATACCGTATGTACATATCATGTTCTCGATATTTCTTGCACAATTCGCACGTGAGAAAATGTTCATTAATCTAATGAACAAATTACTTCATGCAGAGAACAGTTTCAACCTGTTGCGAAATAAATCAGAATGATCAAAGTAACAAAAAGCACGTGCACGCCATACTTTCAACCTATACTCTGCATACACTTTAAACACATTTCCCGCGTATTTCGACCTATTATGTCTGCGTAACATCCGCACTCTACTTATCCCTATCATCGCAGCATCATCTATCATCGCGCGGCGACGATATCTCCGCTCTATTCATAGAAGCCAGTGCAACAAAAATCACGCGCCATGCACACGTTGGATACGCATTCGTGAAGCATCGCCGCCGGGACAGTCCCCAGGTACCGTGTCCTTAAAACTCGTCCAACTTCTGGCAGAGCCGATCCCCGTTCAGATACCAGCGTCTCTGGCGGCTATAGATTTAAACGAAACCCTCGGAATGGTATCCGGAGAAAATTGTTGCCGTCCAAGAGTGGCACGCTCGCGTGCTTCTTCATTGAAAACTATAAGAACCGGCGCAGAGATCACTAGACGGTGTGAGCCGAACCGTCGGTGCCTGAAAGGAACGGGATGGCATTTATGAACGCTGGTGAAACGGGCCTTAATCACACCGCGTTTGCCAACGGCGTGTCGAAAAAAAGAGGGATCCCATCCCCTGGGTCCACGGAGGAAAAAGAAATCAGATGCCTCGCACTTACCATAATGTTCACCGCTCCTGTCATTACTCTGGCCCGCTAACACATGCCAACCTAACACCACCCCCCTCGGACCCGGTAGACACGCGAGGACGTGCCAACAGACGTTAGTTAACGTGGCATCACGCATCTACGAGGATACGTTACGGACTTGGCCGGAATATTGATCGGGCGAGTGTGATCCTCGGTTAAATTAACACTGCGCCGCGTCCTGGTAGCATCGTCGACGTAATCATCGTCCATCGGCCAAAGGAGACGGATATTATGTTTGATCCTGGGAAAATACAACGCACCAGTTACCGGTCTCGAAAAAATTCGCCTAATGACAGTGATGGTCGTATCACTGTGTACATAGCTGATGCAGAGATTTCCTCGCGACGGAGCGCAGTGTCGCGCGCAACTTTTCTTTTTCAGTTTCCGTCGTGGCTCGTTAGAACGGGCGCCGGGAAATGGATATCTATATTGGAAAAACGTGCGTGAATCACGTTGTTCTTTGACGCATGTTTGCTTTGAACGATCCGAGAGGATTAGTCCGTGCGAAAGCCTGTAAATATCGGCGTGTACCTGCATGTTGGTTATTATTGCTTTGTTGCTTCTCCTTGCACGCGCGGATCTAATTGTGAGACGTTCATCTCGGCGATAAGCAGGGCGGTTTTGCGGCGAAAGGGGATCGGTGATAGATGATCCACGGTCTCGTAGGTGTTATTTTTCGTAGCATCCTGTCGATCAGTTTCTTGCTCGATCGGTGCTCCTTTTTGCGATGGAAATTACAGCGAACTCAATGGCGATTTTATAAAATTTCCGGCACCGATGGAAGATACGCATTCGAGCTCTTGTAGTCTTATTCAGTTGCAACCGTGTGTTACATCCACCGTACACGCCGGCTAGTGTGGAATATAAATAAGAATGAATGATTTTTTAAAGCTGTTTATGCGAGACATTCTAAAAGTAACTGGTAAATTCTATTTTAACTTTTACAACCCTGTGAAAACAGCCGATTTCTGTATCGCCCCAATGTTCCGTTCACGCGTATACGCGTACAAAGATTTCTATTGCCATGCAATCCTATATCCCGTAGAAATACAACTCCCGAGCTAATCTCACGCAGCGAAAAAACCCGGTCTACGAATTTATTGGCGCAATGGAATAATACCGTTGTTCGCAAGATCTCGATAAATCACCGGCCGATAAGATCTTAGGACTCACTTTCACGCGGTGACCCACGGGAATGAAATCAGTGAAATCGGGCCGGAACTCGATCAGGTCGAACAACGAGGCGACAATGAATGACTGGATAACCGTGGAATCGTTGTGGAAACTGACCATCATTCGCGGTACTTTTGCACCTTCTTTTCTTCCATTCGATGATGGCAGCCGAAACGGACGAGGAATTTCACTTATCTGACTGCGGTTACAAGGGGTCCAATTTCCGAAACGACCAAGAACTACGGTGGTCCCGGATCTCTTGTTCGTCCGGTAGCAATTTGTACAAAGGGACACCGGCACCCACAGCGCTTTTCGGCCTTCTTTCTAACGAGAAGATTAGACCTAACGGCGTTCGGTATACCATAAATCGACGGGGCCGCGCGCATTAACCAATGGAAAAGAAAACCAGGCGATTTATGGGTGTGCTGCGGCATAAATTCGTTCTCGCGGAAATATCTTTCCCCCACGATGTCAGCCTTCGCTGTCACTGACGTATTCGTGAATGAGGAATCGTGAGATCGCGGCTGTGGATACGGAGGAAGCGAATGTTATTTCGTAAGATCCTTTGGTTCTGGCAACCCAGCGTCGACCTTGAACAGAGATTAATACGGTTGGGAAAAAATTGAGGATCAAGGAGCATCGAGTTTCATCGCGTTTCAGCCCCGGAGAGCAGGCAGAAAATTGTCGAATTTTGTAGTTCTACTTGGCAATTTACTTCTACAGTAGTTAGTGCTCGGAAGTGGTGTCTCTGATTAATATTTGTCCCCGAAATTGATTAGTGCTGTTCGTAGAATAGTTGCCCCGGTGTATCGTGGTCTTGGCTCGATGTTTTGGGAAAGCTATTTCGTTAGTCGATACGAACTGTTAAAGATACGGATTTTATATACGCGATAGTTTTTAAAGATCAATAGGTTTATAGACGGTATTCAGGTAACAGAAAAGTCTTTTATGGGATGATGCTAAACGTCAGAAAATATTAGGATCCTCGATGGTGTCTTGCACATTAATATTTCGAATTTTAAACGATAGTTTACTATTAATTATACCGCATCGTTGAATGCTTACCGATGTTCTGTGTTGAAAATTTACATACAATTTTTTTAGGGAACAAGTTTTATGTTCGGTGATCACAAGTGAATCTCGGATATTACATAGTAATTAAACATTGGTAGCAAAGCGACTTTTATTTAATACTGGAAATTCTGGCAGGTCAGGAATAAAAATTACTTTTCTTTCTACCACGATTACCAGGATTCGTCCAACACGCATTTGCAGGCCACAAATTTCACCGAACGAAACGTTAAAACGCATTGAAAGTCAATTCAAGCGGAGTCTGTAATTGTTACCTACCCTTAGTCGCTCGATTATTCCAATAATTATAAACGGGCACCTTGAAGCACAATAAAATGATTTTGTTGGAATTACGACTATCAGTTTTACACACTTGCAAGAAATGTGTTATTACCTACGGGCGTGTAAAGCTGGCCGAGGGACGCATAACATGCAGCTGAATTAACGATGCCAATTTTATTTCTATAATTTCACACTTAATAGGTGTGCCTTTAGCAAAAAACAAGTAAGCTTCCTGTTTGCGTATCTACGTGAATCTACAAGTTACTTCGCGCGCTAATCTTGCTCGCCAACAGGAAGCAGTTATTACAAGTACAATCCATTGTAAAAACGATTTATCGCGGAAAAAGTTAATTGATTTACGGCCGGACGGAGATTCGCGAAAGGCGCCGTATCCAATCGACGATGACGATTATAGAAATGCAATCAAGAACAAAACTGTCCGCTCAGATAGATTCTGCACGCGCAGATGTCACTTTCCCGTGAATGAATTTCGTACGTGATTCGACCGATTGGATAATGATAAAACGTATTGTTTAATGTCGTTGTTAACACGATTGGCAATATCGCGTTAAGATCCTGATTCCAGTCATATCGGAATCAGGAAGACGCGTTTGATCCGCTTTATGAATAGGCGGTTTGGTGAAGTTCGGTGTGCGTTATATAATGCCTGAAATAACGGGCCAGATTTTTTCTTTACTATTCTTCTGCTCTCTAAAGATGGAAGCTATTTAGAAATCTTTGGCATGAATGGGAAAATAGGCAACTTTTATTGTAACCAAAATGGTTTTAGAAGCAGCTGCAATGCGTGGGTATTCTTAGGTAGAAATGCATTGATAACATTCAATATTTTTATACATTGGGCAGGTTTTGGACAAAACATGGATCTTGTTTGATGGATACACTAAGCTGCGTTACCCTGAGAAGTCCGAAACGGCTCCTGCTCACACGGATTTTGTCAGTTGATGAAAGAATTGTGTAATGCTTTCTAAAATCATCAACCATTGTATAATTTACGGCATGCTAATCAATGGTATACGTACGTGATTTAAGCGAATTATAAACGAAATAATTAACAAGTGAGAAATTGTACACAAACGATACTACGGTTATGCCAACGAAGCATAATTCTTTCATAAGTTCCATCAACATTTTGCATTTGCACAGTCATTTTAATCATGAGATTGTAGATTGTATGGGTTAAAGAAAGAGTATAAATTTCACGCCGCGATACTTGCACGTTCATCTTGAGCGTGATATTAACAATGTTTCGAGAAGTATACCGAGGAAGTGAGGTTCTGTCTATAAAAACGTAACTATACCTAAGACCTAATCTTTTAATTGCACAATTATTTTTAAATCAGATCAATACTCTCATTTGGCATATTTGATTCATTGAAGAATGGGTCAACCGTTGCATCGTCTTATAAAATAACGTGCAATACTATAATAAAAATTTTGTGGTGGAAAATAAGTCATGCAAATACCCGTCCTGGATCAGCTTATATATATTTATTAGGATAAATCTATCTTTCCATTGCACATACCGTTGCCTCCTCACACATGCGGCTGGCGCGTTACTCTCACTCTCTGTATTTACTCCCCTCTCTCTCTACACGCACGCTCTCACACACACAATGAAAACAATCACACTCACAAATTTAATGGCAGTCATGTTACTCATCTTGTAAGTTATTTTGCGTTTGTGCCATGCAAAATGTAGTTTTAACTATTTAATATACCTAAGAAATTGCAATAATTAAATTGCAAGAATTTTAAATAATTTAAAATGTCAAGTATATAATTTCAGTGAAAGTATTCCGTGATGCTCGTGAATTTCAATTTAAAATCCGAGAAGGCGGAAACTTAAGGCTGAAGCTTAGAAACACATGCATTCTGCTATAGGGGATTCTAATGGACTAAATATATTAAGATATTAATTAATTTCAATCAAAATGGTTATGTGAAAACATATCTATGTAGTGAAAAGGCATAAATGAAATGTATCCAAAAGTATTGTGTCCGATATTTCTATGCGTAGCAAGGACGTGTTTCCTGTAACAAAAATAATCTGAAAATTCGACGAGTAATGGAAGGATTATAAATCGACGCTAATTTTCTTTCTTTTTATTTTGTTGCACAGAAAGATGACGAGACTCAGAAGGCAATAAAGTTAACGATGAGAGAACGAAGATTTATAAAATTTGCATCGGTGGAATATGACGGGCAACTGTACATGACGCCTCAGGACTTCCTTGACAGTGTTGTTGAACCTGAACCCAGACGTGAGTATTAAATAAATTTGCAGGAGTTGTAATAACTACGTCAGCTTACGATAATAACTCGCTTTGTCTTTGATAACGAATGCCCTTGTAATTTGCATAATATCCCATCGGAAGTAAAGTGGCAAAGCGTTTCCAGCGAACAATACACAGTACGAACACTATTGAATTTTATTGTGAAATGAAATGAATTTAGATACTTTATACAAATTTTCAATATCCCCAGGGAAAATGGAATACACGTTGGCGTATTACTGTATATAACTTCTCAAATGAATTTTTTTTAGTTGCATGTTCTACATTAGAAACAAGAAGTCACAAATGTATTCAATAAACTATGTAACTATGTAATAGGTGTTTTTATATTTGTTATTATTGCACAGTGGCATACAGTACTTTCTTTTATTTCCACTTAACTCTTCCGTCGAGATTCTTCTAGCTGTTTTAGGACACATTACGAGTATTATAAAAGAATGATAATATTTCCAATTTTGTTCTTTATTCCCCATAAATTTGTTCTTTCGACAGTAGTTACTTGCATATTAGCAAATTCTTGCATCATACATATTGTAGTTTTCCAATCCATGTGTCATAGGACTTACAATATTATTTCTAATGAACGAAGTATCACCGAAACATTTATTATTCAAGGCAACATTAACCTAATACAGTAATCATCAATAACATCTTTCTGATCACATTTCCCCATATCTTTGGATCATATTATTTTCAATACTAACATTTAACTTAAATAATCCCATTGAAAACTAATGAATTTAATTAATTTTCAAGGCGTGTAATTCGATTGATACATTATCAGTATCCCGAACGCATTAAAAAAATGATTTCCATTTACTGGAACGCAAAACCAGTGAAACCAGAAGTTACTCCATGTTCTATTTTAATGCATTTTCTCCACACGTGTCGCCCTACGAATAGAATAAACATTCTAAACATGTGACTTTATACAATTTCTCTTGAATCTTTTGACGTACGCAGTTCCACCGCAAACTGAGAATGACAGCCCGCTGAAATCACTTGATCGACTAAAATAATATAAATAAATGAATTTCTGTGATATTCCAGCGAGGTTGAGGAGACGAGTGTTAACCGACAAGGAGTTAGACGTGATTAGAAACAGCATCCCTTCGCTGCGCCATGGCAATTCACATATGTTCCGAAACCTTCGGGACAAAGGTGAGTAGTCAGAAAATACCCCGTTTGATTTTAATACCGACCGAAAGAAAACAGAAATCTCAACGACGAATGTTTGTCTACAGAAACGCGTTATAGACGTGCATCTCGGGTTTAGAGAATTTTTAAAACAGAAATTTTTCTGCGAAAACACCGTTCCATTTATATTCTAACCTCTGGTGGTACAGCTGGTTCTACACCTGACGATTTTTAAACATTCATTAAATTAACCCTTATGTTAGCAACCGAAATTTCAACGTCTGTCTCGTAACCGGGTACTTGGGTACCCCATACTGTTTCCATCGGCACATTAGCCAAATTGGTTGATTCCACCTATTAAATTTTTTACAATTTTAACGTTAAAGTGTTTTATTGACGCTTAACTTCTTATATTTATAATAAATTGACTTCTTTTTGTTTTGTGGACTTAACCGTGGAAGCCAATGAGTGGCTGAAATATAAAATTATATTCTTTCGAGACTGTTAGCTTTCATTTCTATAACTCAATATGATTCTTTGCAGTTAGGTGAAACGTACAGTGCTTTTGTGAAATATAATTTGCAAGTTTCAGAAGTTCATATTGTAAAAATGGAAGTATTATCAATAACAATATATTGTCTAGAAAATCAAATAATCGTCGTGTGTTTCTACGTCAATTAGGGGAAGATCTTTCTTTTCGAACAATTCGAACCCGATTGGCAAATGCTCAAACTATGAGACATCTTTCCACAAAATTGGCAATACAAAGCATGAGAAATAGTCAAGTAGAAATAAATGAAGTTCCTGCTACTTCAAAAAAAAGTCGTGGGATTCTGTTATATGTGTCAGGCTGATCCCGAAAAGAAACGACGAAGAACACAAAAGGCTTGCCACAAGTGCGACCGTCCTATTTGTGATAAACACGTAAATACTATAGCAATATGCAGAAATTGTCCACAGAATTGTTTATTATTGCAATTTAATAAATAAATAAATCATTTTAGTTAAGAATTGGTTCATGTTTATGTGCATAGAACACTTAACAATCTCGTCTCTTATATGGGTACCCGGTTACCAGACAGGCGTATAAATATGTTTGACGCTTTATAACTTTAAAAATTGCGAACTAATTTTATTTAAAATTGGTATATCGACGTAGAAACATCCAAACAATGGAGATCCAGAGGGGTTTTGTGATATTGTTACCAGAACATCCAAAATTCTTGTAGGAAACATGAAATGGATACCCGGGTACCCGGTTGTTAACATAAGGGTTAAGAACGTAATTCTGTAATAATTAAAGTATGCGAGCGCGCGAGATTTAATTGAGAATCAGAATTGAAATTGAAATATTTATTTTAACAAGTGGGAAGTAAAAACTCTTGTGTTAATGGGTTTGTAATTGTTAGATGTAATATACAAATACGTGTGTCAGTCACAATATTTTATACTCCAAGTTTCTTTTGGTTTTGCTAAAATAAAAATGCTTTCCATGCAGGAAATGTGAATGAAATATTATATAGGTAATTATTATAATAGACCAAAATTGACATTCGTAAAATCCATTGCTTTATTTTGCGCGATTAAAATCAATACTTTGTGAACGCGATTTTTTACTCTCCCTATTATTCTCATCCTCGCGAAATCACCACTCCAAGCATCCTTTACTATATGCGATTAATTTCTACCAGAATTTAATTTCCTAAAATAAATCACAACGCACATTATTTATATATTATTATTATTATTGCAAAACTTCATTTTCTACAATACAGCGTTAGGTATTTAATTATTCCACTCTGAGCCTGCTCTATCAAACTCATTTATCGTTCCATCATTTCGCAAGGAACAAATATATAAGCCACGTTCGCTCTTGTTTCAATCCGCGCAATTAGCATTTCAACACCCAGGCGCGAACAGGTAAGCAGAAAAATCGCGACCACAAAACGCAGGGTTCGAGTTCATCCTTGAAAAATTTGCCATGCCCCTCTCTTATAAGGCTCACGCGCGATCGTCTCGACGATCGGCGGGGCAATTAATCCCGCCACCCCTGCGACCATCGAAATAACAGGGCTGAATCGTTAAGGAGTCAGCGGTGCAGCTGGTTCCGAGACTCTCCTTAGCTTTTTGTACGGTCGCCGCACGTTTGTCGCGCTAATGGAAATGCAAATAATCACGGAGCCAGTTTCACACCTCCCTCTAATAAACGAGTCCCTCCGCTCTCTGTGCATCCCACTTCGGCCCTTTTCCACGCGCTTCTCGGCGCGGCGCCTGCTCGTGTGCCCGAGCACAGGATTTCACGTGCCGATATACGAGGCCATCGATCTGATCTACTGTGCCATGCGAGGGGCGCTCGTTATGCAATCACGGGTCGTATGGTATGGCACTGACAATGAGTACTAGAACGAAACGTGTACCAAACAGGCGTCGTGTTACCAATATCGGTTCGTTCGTTCCATTCGACGCCTTTCCGATGCCTTTTCGAG
Source organism: Nomada goodeniana (assembly GCA_963969485.1). Lineage (NCBI taxonomy): Eukaryota > Metazoa > Arthropoda > Insecta > Hymenoptera > Apidae > Nomada > Nomada goodeniana. The sequence goes on along the minus strand of OZ018300.1, from coordinate 14,849,218 downwards.
GCGTGACCAAACGGAAGACTTCCTTATTGCACGAGCACGGCACACCAAGTAATACGTCGTGGCCGAATGAGGCGGGCGAATTTATAAATTTAGTGTCGCGTAAAAGTTGTACACCTACAACGTTGTGATTCAGAGGTAAAGATATACGTCCGTTGTAGGCGAGGTGTTGTGAAACGGTGTGAATGGAGCCGCGTGTAAATATTGTTCGCGCGTGGCTTGGCCTGTAACCCTTCGAGGAAATTCATTTAGCGAGGTGGAAAATGCAGTTTGTTGAAAAATTTCGTTGGAGTATTTGCGACACGATTCTTGCATCATTTATTCTTCTTCTGGTATATTAATATGCAGTTCTAATGTCGTATTCGTGGTTCTATTTTGGATCAAAGTGATCTAATTACTGTACGTGGACATGGAGATATGGGTTGTAATAGAAATGAAACTATGGTGTATGAAATGAAAGTATTGATACAAGGTAATTTGTTACTCACATTTATCCTTATATATTTAAATCTTATTAAATAACAAGTAGGTGGTTCACGTTAATTTGAGTACACGATAAAAAGCATTCACGATATTCATCATAGCAAGAAATTTATATTTCCATCTACATGCAGCTCCCATTATTTCTTGATCCTTATGTACAAAACACGTATTCAAATATCAACGATCTTCATACTGTAGCCCTCTAAATAACTTTGCATCCAATTTTCAAATTTCCCAGATAAAATTACACCAAGCCAATCCACCTACATAATTCAAGTTGAATAAATTTTCTACAAGTCCCCTGGAACCAATTCATTCATTCTCCGCTCGAATCCTCCCTAAACGATCTTCGATCCATCCGCAATCATTTCCACGAAGCGAGTAAATTCTACCAACTGGAATTTCCCTTTCTAAAACAATTCCACCGATACATTTCGGCAGGTGATTTTCATTGTGCCTACTTTTTTCCGTTTCCACCGATCCGGCTCGGTTTCGTTCAGTAGCTTCATTCGATGGTAGTACTGATCGAAAATTCCCGACCCAACGAGAGAGAGAAATGGATCGCTCGACGTCGGCCAAGAAACGCCTCTACGTCCATCGCTTCCTTCCACCCACTTTCATCGTTTCCCGCTTCATAAACTTCCCCCCGGCTTTCGTAGCCGTGAACGCGTTTTATGAAGTGCTTATGGCACATAAAATCCATCCGTTGCCGTTCGACACAAAGCTGAGAACACGCGAGGGGAGGTGTTCCCCTGACAGGGATCAAAATTTAGCCTTAGACGAATATCCCCTCAGGAACACATTCGAAAGTCTGAGTTATTGGCGTTTCTTGAACCGCGAGAAAAAGGGATGCCTCGGGGAATGCCTGAAACGTTATGAGGCGTATCTAATGTCGTTCGGCGCTACCTATTCTCCACCGTCGATTCGTGGCAACTTGTTACGCTTAGGTTACAACGTTAACGCGATTATCGTCGAAATTGGTACGGGACTTTGTCGTGAGGTTGGCCTAAACAAAACGGCGAAACCCGTTCGCTCGCGATACATCATTGTTCCATAAGTGGATTTACTTTTGACTGGATGTCAATTGCTCGTGGAGGACCGGTTTCTTTCTCGGACGATCGGATCTTCCGACTACGTAGTGGTATAGAATGAAATTGAAATAATTTGAATGCGAATGCTTCGGGATTTTTTGGTATTGGTTAATGATTGAAAATGATGCAAATTTTTGGCAGGGTATTTTGCATAGCGATCGATTTGAGTGGTTCATTTAAATGTAAGTTATGTTTTAATGGGGAATTCGAGGGGAACATACAAGATTATATGCGAATTGAAGAAAGTAAAGGAATATTTCCTTGTATTATATAATGTATAATTGATATAAGTTATAATCGAGAAGCAATAGAACGAAATGATGGAACGTTGGAGGACTGTGAAATAGACATAATACTTGTTAACAATTGAATATTTGAATACTTTATATCATTTGTTCTGTAATAATAATTCTTCTTATTGTCGTTCTAGGAATCGTTTCTTATACGGAGTATTTATTTCTCTTGTCCATCCTGATCAGTAAGTAACTATTGATTTTAATATTTATCAATTCGATCTAACCAGTTCCCCGAAGATGAAGAAAGATTCATGTCATAGAATATTTTCGGTAAAATATTGAAAGAAACCTTCTATTTCAGAGCCGAAATCTGGTTTCCGAATTGCCTTCAATATGTTTGATACAGATGGAAATGAACGCGTGGATAAGACTGAATTTCTTGTGGTAAGATGTTTTTTCTTTTTTTTTTTTAATTTCACTTTCCTTTACGCGTGTTTATTACGTTCAGAAATCTTGCGAACATTCTACATTTGCCCTATAAGAGTGTTCCAAACTGGCTGTTCACGCACAGATATTACATTTTAGCATATTTTTTTTTATTTTGAAACAGAACATATGATTGAATTGGTAATGCTGCCTTACGCAATAACTATTTAGGTACTATTTTCATTACATGAATGGAATTGTAGGATCGATAAAATATTCACATTCGGCATGCATTCTACGCTGTTTTATTTAGCATTTCGCCGTTTTTTGTGCAATTATTGGGCACGCATAAAATTCAGCCGCAGCTTTAAATGTGATAAATGAAATGATAGCAATGGAATGCATGATTAGTATTTTAATGTAGTATTACTCATGCACCTTTAAATCACTTCCACTCGTTTAATTCTCTGTAAACCTAAACAGGAAAGATTTTTTTAAATTCTCTGGAAAATAAAATCTACAAGTTAAAGCAAATATTTTAAAATAATATTGCAGCAATATTACAAAGATAAACAAAATTTAAACATTCATGTTAAAATACGAAATATGTGAAACATCTATCACGAAGCTCGTAATAAATCATTAACTTTAAACAACAGTTAATAATTTGCGATTAATTAATTTACATGAAAACTGCAAATATATTTTCGTAAAAAAATCGGAATTACTTTCGAAATGCTAAATCGCAAAATATTTACTTGTAGTGATATTAATGAAACGTAAATTGGGCGCCATATTACTTCACGTTAAATTACAATATTTATTATCGGCCAATAAAAATTCCATTCAAATTTGATCTCGAAGAAACGTTTCGCGAAGCATCCGACAAGATAAATAATAAAAATATACGGAAATAAATGTAACATCCATATGATCAACCCGATCGTGCACTGTGACGCAAAGCTCACGGCAATCAGATCAATGATCTCTCTACAAAAATAAAGCGGCTCCCCAGAAACGAGGAAAAGTCGTACGATCGAAAGCACGAGGGAGGATGTTAAACGCGACAGAGTAAAATTTGCCAATTTGCACGGATGCGTTTGCAATTTTCACAGATTCGACGATTGCTCGGCGGCAGCCTGAAGTACCGACATCTCGACGATGAAACGAAACGTGCAGTGAGTTTTAATATATTCATGACAACAACAACAAAAAAACATAAGAAGAATCGTGATCAACAGTCTAGATTAGTATCACACGATTCATTTTACTTGCTTGCAATCGTAACCGTTCCAAGCCAACTTTACGCCTACATATGACATCTAACGAACCTGCTTCAATAGTGTTATTAATTTATACGTTTCTCTTGATGCCTAACATCCTTTGCTAGTTACCTCCGTCCATAACGATCTTTCTATTTCTTTTCTGAAGAATTTCAGATCGACTGTTCGATATTGACGTTAACGTTCCTACGTGATTATTGAAACGGGAATTGAATGCAATTGCGCGTGTGTATATTGCAGGCAGAATTTCAAGATGTTTTAATATATGATATGATGCAAAGCGATCGATTTCGTATTGCATTCGTGATTTGTATTCGTTTCGCTTTTTCAAACCCTTATTTTCTAAAACAAGCTCGTACGATCCCCGATTGATTCACCTCCTTTACTGTTTCTTCTCTTTCAATTCTTATATATTTCACCGCTTACCCTTACTTTGCGTTTCTCTTTATTTTCAATGTTCTGGTTTTTTGCATTGTTACTCCACGCACCTTCATATCTTCCTTTTTGCTTCATCATTCCGATTCACAGAGGCTATTACGTTTGTGTTCGTTATGTTGTTCTTTTAGTATACATTTTGTCAGTTGTTAGTTTCAAGAAACATTTTCGACATATTCTACTGTTTGTTCCCGATATTATTAGTTGAGTCACATAATGCCGCCAAGAGAGGATTTCGCTCCCAAACCAACACTTCGTAACAGCCCGCCGAACAATGAGAAAAATCAGATTGTCTCGAATTCTTACGTAAGTTCTTGGGTTGCAGGCAATAAATATAGGCATGAGGATTTGTTTGATCTTTTTCCGGCGTGAATTTAAAGTTTTGTACTGATACTTGTCTATTATTTTTCATTTTAAACTTATATTGGGTAATTTGTAAGGTAAGAATGACAAATTTGAAATTGTAATTTGTTGTATGAGAATTATGCATTGAATTTATTCGTAACTTGTCGGTTTGGTTGATATTTTAAGTGAATTTTTTTGAAGCCTGTTGTGTATATTACCGAGTGACAAATTTGAGGACATTAGTAACGATGACTTAAACTTTGCCGATTGAAACTTAATAATTCTAAAGTGGCAGATGTTATTTCCATTAACAAGAATTATTTATACCCTCTGAAATATGAACACCTGAAATGTTTTACAAACATAAACATTTTGTTCAGCTTACGTCTTAATGAAAAACTACAATAATCGTCTACATGTACATCAACGTTTAATGTATTGAAAACTTAAAAATAGTATATAATTATATAAATCATGAAAAATTATATGCTATATAATATTTAAAACTCTGTTTCATTCGAATAGAACTGACGAGACTAACTCCCCTTATTTTAAAATCAGTAAATCGACAGAATTAAATCCAAACTTTGTATCATATAAAAACATCTAAAACATTGTTTGTTATACCGTACAATCTAACAATACTGGGTAAGTAAGCATCAAATTGCACCCTAACAGCACAAAAAATGTATAAAAAATACACTGCTACCCTGTTTTTTTTAAAAGCGTACAAACAAGACTGTAAGTTTTGATCATATTAACTTGTAACATTGTATAAAATCATTTTTAATATAAAATCCATTACAATTTAATTAGAAAAGTGTCACGTGTGCAAACGCATTAATCGCTGCTATGCTAACTGTCTTGCCGTTTATTTCAGACACATTAGCACTGGATGCTGAAATCATTGCTGCCATTATGCCTCTGTATTATGCAAATCTACCTGTATGTTTTTTAATGAAGGTTTTACGTTCGGCTGTAGAACAAACAATTTAATCGTTCCATTTTTGTTTCATACAGATGGAAAAAGTTTTCAGTCATGCTTGGAGAGGACGTCATGGTACTGAAACCAAAGAAAAATTGAACCTTCTAACCGAAAGGCAAACAACTCCGGAGGAAATTCAAGTTCAATATATTGACGATGAGCAGGTAACATAAAATATCGCCCTGGGCGATAATTTGTAATTAATTATCCAATATTGAAATCAAGTATTGATATGAAAAATAATTAAAAATTATTATTCGTGTTCATTTTCTTCATTTCTTTCATCATCTAAGGAAATAAAAGTTGTTTAAAAATATATAAACTATTGTTACATATAATGTAGATACAAAATCTTTGAAATACAACACCTGAGCATAATATCTTTTGTAGGGCCTGCAACGACGACACGCAGTTGATACAACACTGATGACACACTTCTTTGGAAAAGATGGAACCAATGAACTGAGATACGATGACTTCAGGTATTTCATGGAAAATCTTCAACAAGAAATTCTAGAACTTGAATTTCACGAATTTAGCAAGGGCCGCGAGGCAATCAGTGAGTTGGATTTCGCAAAAATTTTATTGCGCTATACTCATCTCGATACTGACGAGTAAGTTTCCATTCGGTACTTGGAAATTCTATTCCACTATTTATTACTTGAACTTTTGACACCTTTTACTTGTTTTATATACAATTGCACCCTATTGTTACTATTACAATGTTGTCGAAGTTGATACAATTTTCGATTTAACGCTTAAGTGTTTTAAATTTTATTTCGTATTTATATGTATTTTCCCTTCGTATACAAATTAATAGCACACTGGGGGAAATATATAAAATAAATAAAATACATGTTCAAGTCACGAATAATTTCCATTTCTGGGACCAAATCGTAATGTAATTGGTCGTAATTATTGATGACTCGATCTAATGTACCCCAAGTTTAAAATGACAACTACCTCCATCTTGGAAAAAACACATCATTTTCCTCATTACCTTGCAGGTACGATAAGTATTTAGACAGAATACTCATGAATTCGGAGCTTCAAACTGGAATTACTTTCGAGGAATTTCGACGTTTTTATCAATTCCTAAATAATCTAGATGACTTCTCTATAGCCATGCGAATGTACACTCTGGCTGATCATCCGATATCAAAAGGTTTCGAGAAATTTTCTCTGCCGCATAGATTGAAATACACATATAACATGTGAACAAAATTTTTCAGACGAATTCCACCGCGCTGTAAAGATATGCACAGGAAGCGTACTTAGCAATCATATTATTGATACCGTGTTCGCGCTCTTTGACGAAGACGGTGATGGTCTGTTATCCTACAAGGAGTTTATAGCGATAATGAAAGATCGACTTCACAGAGGTTTCAAGGTACCAATCGCAGAAATAGTTTCTTCCATTCCTAACTAGATCGTACTAATAAGTATCCTGTCAAACTGCGATTAATGCAGGAATGTAATAAATTGTAATAGCCACCGGCAGGTCCAATAATATTCTACGAAATAATTATAATAGACAACAAAACTTTTAGTTGTAGAAAGAACAATGTGAACATCGAATTTATAGAATATGATAAAAACAATATCTGATCATAGATTTGCCATTTGAAATGTCTTGTAGCGAGGTGGAACAGTATCTTCCAAGTTTCAAAATCTTAGAATGATAGAAACACCTGTTCCTTTAATAACGATTATATCTACTGTTACTGAAATATCAAAGGATATTATTTTTATATTTCTTTTCATTTGCATATACTTTTCAGTCTCAACAACGGCTCAAGCATTTACACGCATTTACGTCCTGTGTAAAGCAGGAGATGAAATCGCGTTGAATGGCAATAAATGGGGAAGGAGAATCTATGAATGAATGCAAGCTGCAAGCATTCGTGGATACAAGTGCCATTTGGACTTCGGCTTTATTTATAATCCTAGTCCAGTTTCATGAGCAACTATTGCATGAAACAAATACTACTACTCAAAATCTCTACCTCTACTCGATGTTTGTTCGTTTTATAGTGTCCTTGCGTTTATGTGATTATTATGCTTTAAGAGTTTCCTAGTCCTCACAAATAGATATATCTATCGAAGCCAGCGAGCTTCCGAAATTGTTAAGTATTAAATAAAATTTATTGTTGCGTTTATGATGTGAAAATAATTGTTTATCATCTATTCTATATGCTGATTGATCTCTATAATTAATTGCTTGTACTGATGCGATTCTAATTGATATTATCAAATAATTTTTATTCGACGTTTTAAACGGCAACGATTGTAAATTGGTTAACAGTTCGCGTTAACTATCAAATAAATCTGTCGGACGAATTTATTTTTATTTATTTAAATTGAGAATATTACAGAGCGACCCCGATTATTCCACACTAATTTATCACGATTACTTTAACGGCAACGATTTCGGGATTTATTTGAAAAAATGATAAATTTCGTAAAAATCTGATCAGCAAACTGTGAACCGTCAGAAAATTTGTAAGATGAAGCGAATTGAGCAATTCTTGCGAATTGCAATTGTTTGGAAAATAACTTATTAAAGGTACATTTCACCAAGAAAGAAAGAACCAAGTTGAACCAACTGTGTCTTATTTTTAAAACGAAATATGTTCTCTTAAATCTTACAGTTTAATGACACGAAAATCGTCGTCCAAACAATTACGAACTATTCTGTATCATACAAATGCACCAGCAAATAAGGCTGCACTTTCGCTCTTACATTGCAAACTGTCTTTCCTCCCACATGCACCGCCAATGGCCCAGTTTCTCTCTTTTTGTAGGAGAGTGCACATAGTAATTGTTGTTTGTTATCACTCATCACACTGATTGCCGTCTGCTGAGCTCATGAATTGAGCCGACGAACAGTGGCATGTCATTACTCGTCCCTACAGCATACCATCAAACGAAGTTTAACGTGGACGAAGTTAGAACAACGAGCACTGTCTATGAATGCAATTCCCAAGTGAGTTTAACAGAGTAAAATTGCTATGTTAATTGATGAAACGACTCTAAATCTAACTTTCTAACTGTACATTTCACTATTAAAGTAATGTTGCGAATACTTTCTCTGGGGCATGTGTAACGCAATTGATAACATAATTAATGTTACGGTGTATTTAATAGTACGAGATCATTACAATTGATTTGTTGTCTTATTCAGATGCAAGTACATATTACAATTTACCGATACAGTGTATAGGAGACTACCACTTTTTTAGGTGACATCCCGGAAATACAAAAATTTGCAATCGAAAGAAGTTAAATTTTATTGACTCTGTGTTTTACAAATCCTTGTAATTTCGATAAAATAATTAATTGTAAACAAAATGGATGTCTTATAAAACTGTTGGGTATAGCAGTGACATTATTATTTATTTATGAAATATCTCCTTGTGAATCCGTGCAGACAACTTACAGAAAAAAGAATTTAGCGAGACTATCCTAACAAGTAATCTCTGAATTATTTTAGTAATTTGCATTAATTTTAATAACGCCCTAATTATTATAAAAATTTCAACGTAATCCACGAAATATGAATGTTTATAGAACAACTAAGGGGTCTTCAGAAGCACAAGTTCAATAGCTAACGACGCACTTAAAGTTGCTGTGTTCGAAAGTTGTTGTCAAACTTAAACACACGTGAGCCAAGGCAGCATTTGCCATTGAATCTCATTTGAAAAGTTGTCGCAGTTCAGACAGTATGTACTGCACATTCTGTGCGTGAATAGTTAATGTATTTATAAACGTATAAATTCTCATGTATTTAGGCAAAAATAAATGTCAAAATTTGTAAACGGATGGAATTAGGTATTTTAAAAGAACAGACAGTGCAATCGTTATGACTATCTGCGGAAAGTTAAAACAAATATAACTGTTATGACACGAAACTGTTGTTCGAAGGTCTTATTCAAGTAAATAATAATTACAAGCAACCATGTAATGAATAAGGAAAATCGAGTGCACGTTTTATCGAACGACTATAATTTAAAACAGCAAAATGGTGAAAATATTAGCCGAACCGGATTGGAGCAGGTAAGTTGATCGTTGTAATGATATATTAACTGCGAGAGTCTGTTGAGTAAGTCTTTTGCAATCGTTTTCATCTCCTAAATATGTCAAACGTGTTTGATCAAATTCATTGATAAAGAGGTGATTCAAGAATCAATCGACGCTAATCATGCGAAATCAATTTAATATTATCAGCATTTTATTTGCAAAGCAAAATTTCAATTTGTTGTTCTAATATTTCGCATATTTTACAGGATAGCAAAATTTATTAACATTCAATTTTTAGTCTCGAGTAACAATTAATTAGATGCTAACTCGAATAGATTACGCCAAATATTCCATTATTAATTTATATGCGAACTAAAAATTAATTTATTGTAATATGTCTTGACACGATCATTTCTATACTTTCGAAAATCTTTTCGATTTGAACCTTTGCAAAATCATTCTAATACAGACAGAACAATATCTATCGTGAATCAATTTCGAAAGTAGAACTTAATTAAAGTTCAAAAATATTCCTACCCTTCGTAAATTGGATCTTTCACCCCACAAAAAAATGAACTCGCACAACGTACGATCATGCTTCACAGAAACATAATTTTTACATTTCCTAAAAATCCCAAAATTCAATCTTTCTTCTAATCTGCGAAATCCTTTAACTCTAGAATTCCAGAACCCCGACACCCCGCATAATCCCCCTGTTAATCGAGATACATGCACAAAAGCATACTTTATATTCCTTTTTTTTAAACGCACAATAATCTCCAAATATCAACCTTCACTCTATGCTCAACCATACAAAATTTATTCACAATTCTACGGCTAATGACTGGCAATAAAAATGTCCAAATTACACCGATCGTTTAATCCGTACAGCCACCCCTTCTTCCCTCAATAATCCCAAGGGTTAACAGCTGCCCCAAAAATGTGCAAATTCTACCAAACCGAAATTGTCCCCTCCATTATGAAATCGTGTCGGCGAATGTTGTCGTCCTCGAGGAAGACTAATCCACTCGCTCTTGATCAAGTCGCAGCAGCAAGGATACACAAGGATACGGAAGACTCGGTGAACACGCCGGTAGTGGGGATCGGCGAGTGATCGTTCCACGGTTCAAAGCGAACGGTGTACGGCCGGCCAGTAGTCGTGTTGTCAGAAGTGTCAGAAGGAAGTGTCGCTGCGGCAGGAGCGCTCGTCAGACAGTCTGTGGCGAAAAGGAAACGAATCGGCTTGAACAGCGAGAGTCGAGCAACAAATTCCCGATCGCAGTATTGGTAGGCGTCGCGGCGTTCACCTGTCAGGTAGTCGAGTCTTATCTACGAGTGGTCGGCCGATGTGCCACGTGCGCGATGGGTATGATGGGAATGTTCAAGTGGCTTAAGAAGTAAGTGGAATTATGCTGTTTCGAAGTTTTTGCTTTGTTTATGTCGTGCAAATGAGCATTTTAGTCGATCGAAATGTTATAAGTGAATAGGCGAGCCAAGTATCGGTTCTGGTGATCTTTTTAAAGCTTGATTATCGGTTGTTTACGCGCATGGATTAAAGCTGAAGGAATGTGACGATCAATTATGAACGTTTTAAATATACGTCTATAATATTCAATATGTTTCGTTTGCTGTGTATTTTTGCTTTTAAGTTATAGTTTTTGTGATGCTTGTGGTAATAGATGTACATACGCTATGGTTGCCCTATGTTATTTATTTATTGTCAATTTAGATAATAATTTGTGATTGGAGGTCTCTGCTTGGCAATGTCAATCGAGTCCTATAATATACTGTTTAAATAACACCATTCTTTTAATAAATAATGTCGGTTGATTTCGGAAATTCCATCGATATATACATTGCATTTGCAAATAACATATGTACATTTAATAACTGAACTGCTACAGTACTTAATAATACTTAAAGTAAACGCAAATCGCTGCATCTTTAGATGATTTACTTCATGTCCTATCTTGTATTTCGTAAAATTTTAATCAGAAGTTGTTGTAACGTAATGCAATCAAACAGAGATAATAAACAATAAGATGTTATGACGGTAATTCTTCGAAATTTTCGTAATGCCATAAGTCGTTTTACAATTTAAACTGTTATGTTTGCCACTAAAGGTCGTAAACTATACGTACTTACATACATGCGCAAGAAATTTCAAACTCGACATGTCGTCAATTGTATCACCGTCTATAAAAACAAACGGCATGAATACTTTTATTATTAATCACGATAAATATATTATAAACGTTGAAAGAACAATCGATACGTATGACGATTTAATTGTTAAAAGTTGCATGTAAAACAGATAAGTTTATTCTATACACGACGGCCTGTCTTCAATGATAACAACATTATGCAATTTTATTTTATTTAGCACCTTACAGGTTTTATTAAGTTGGCTGTTTTTTTTGTTATCAATAGTAACAATGAAATATTACAATACCTTATACGTGACTGTTCCTGTAACTGCAAATGCAATTCATACAAATGACTTTTGGGAAGCATAAAGAGGATGTAATATTTCTTTAAGCCGTAATGATAATGTACAATTAAGCCTGTATAAATTCGAACCGAATGGAAAGCTTAATTAACTCTAACAAAAAGCAGTTACCATAAATATTTCCCGTGAGGATTTCTTTCTATCACAAGCGAATTTATATGGCGATAAATTATTAAATTTTGTACGAAACAGCGGAGAAGTTTCGAAATGCAGTCAGGTCGTTCTAACATAATCAATGCGCAATGTAAAAATATGAAAACGTTAATTTATTTATCCTCCGTTGGTTCGGATCAAAGATTTAGTTTAATGATTGCAAGTCGACTAAAAGAAATTAATTTAATACGATACATTTAAACATAACTGTTGTTGCATTGCAAAAGGTGGCACGAAAGGTAACTTTCTTTCATCAACCCCCCCCCCCCGCTCTTTAACGAAATACATTTGGAAGAAGATTGTCGCATCGAATAATCGATAACAATCGTGTCGCTTGATCTACAGACTTTTTTCCCCGCGTAATCGCATGGCAAACTGGTGAAGTGATAAGATTACTAAAACTGTAGCGAAACGCAAACGAAATTGTTGCACATAAGCATACAAGGAATTGATTGCTCATCAACCTTACGCGATCTTTATCCACCTGTTCAAAGATTTTGCACGAGAAAATTCGGATTTCAATCGTCCAAAGAAGCGTTTAAGAGTACGTTCTTGACTTTCACATGGTGCCATTACATGGCTCGGAATATTGATTGCAAATATCAAGTAGAATGGGTCGCGTAGAATATTAACCAGACCAATAAGTGGACTAGGCATTCCTCTATCCATTTAAGCGAGACAATGTATGTACGGATTTCGAAAAATGTTGATACATTTTATTTAGCACAGGCATGCTTGATTATGTAATTGTAGAAAGAAACCATGCCAATTAACGTTTATTTCCGGAACATAATCGTGCCTTTAAACGTAAGCATATAAAGATTTAACTGCCGGTTCGTTGATATCACAGTTGTTACTACTTTACAGTTTTGTATATTTACAGAGGCTTGTCTCGAAGATCGTTGAACGTAATTACTGTGCAACAAGCTACAATCGATGGGTTCCATGACCTCTCATGATGCTTTTATATACAGTAGCAGTAACATATAATTATGCAATTCAAATGTTCGAATAGTTTCCTTCGTTAAGACGCAAAATCAGTATGCACGTTTCTATCAACTTCTGTCGCGCTGTGGCGGATTTTCCATGAAATTGGAAAAGAAAATTAAATATCAAATTGTGAATCGCTCTAACTGGTTTAACAGGTAATATAAAATGAAATAGGAAGAAATCTTTCGCCTCACGTTTTAATCGAACTGCAATAGTTATTTTTATTTAGACATCGTGATAAACATATTCAAACTGCCAGTATACGTTGAATAATATTACCAATGGAAACAGAATTCACCTTCAGGACGAAAACAAATTCGAAGCACAGTATTTAGATCGTAGTGTTTCGCCATTATTCCATGAACAATCGTGGATCGATTGAAATCTATTACATTATATTTCCCTTTCGAATGGATGAATTAATCATGAATATTTTACACGAAGTACTCAGTAAGGCGATATCGGGGATGGTCGTGGAGTGTACGAAATCGATGCAAGAGAACGCGTGAGTAATATGTTCAATACAGAATTAAAAATTAAAAATACTGGAATAAGAGGATCATTAAAATTTCCCCAATACTTCCCATTATGAGCAATGCAAACGAAATTCGCAGACTACTTCTCGCTACTTCATATCCAATGGATTATAGGCAGAAATTGTAAAAATATATTGAAACATTACTTTTCCTTTGACAGATGAGTGAGATCTATTAACAATTTTTTCAAGCCAAAGTTCTCATAGTCTATTTCCCTCTTTCGATTTGATGAAAAGGAACAAAAATAGGAAAACAATTGGTACACGTGTAACGGTACATTTTTATACTGCAAGTTCTCGCTGCTATTGTTAGATCGACGGAATGTACAGGAAACGGTGCTCAACAAAGTGAGACACCACATTGTTCGAAATAGCGCTGACAAACGTGCCGGCACCCCTTTCACTGCATTATAACAATACATATGATAATTATGGCCACTAAACATATCACACGTGTGATACTTGTTACCATTGTTTTATATTGCAACCTGCGTTAGAATGAAATAGCCCGGTTTATCTGACACAGACTTGCTGAAATCATTGCAACAAGCAGTTCTTATATGAAAATGAAGATGTGATTAAAAGTTGATTAACGTTTTAATGAAATAGCAGCTGCTCAATATTTCGGTGATTTTAGCATGCGAAAGTTGTAATAGAAAATGTTATTATAATTTAATTCTCCGGTACAACTGACTGTACTTTCACGGGACATGTTTGCAGTTTGCGCTTTCCATAAAAATAATAAGTTATTCTAAAATATTTCACGAGTGACGTGTTCCAAGGCGATATAAAGAAAAGGCTAGAATAAAAACGAGACATTTATTCCATCCATGGATGTTTTAATTTCACTTCATTCATAGAAATATTAACATTCTTGTACCATAAGTATAATAAGAACATAAACGTTAAACTAACACATATATTGTATACTTGAAATTCGCAAGCCATTCGTAAAGCTGTAGTAATAATTTCAATTTGTTCTTAGAAATTGTATTCGTGTATAACAAATATTCGTTATACGCCAAATATAACAAACTCTTCGAAGCCATATTAAAAATAAAACTATTTATTTATTCTGATAGTTACGAAAATGTTAATTTAAAATATCGAGGAATGAACTCATCCACAACTTTTTTCAATTAAAAATCAATCTACTTGTATCCCTAAACGTTACAACACCCTTCGCTGTTTTATTCTGCTTTTCGTTGAAATTCCGGTTGAATACGCGCAGGCATTTCTCGCGATTTTAAAAACAAGTTACACATGCCAGACGCTACAGCACAAAACGTTTTCGGTGTTCTTTATCAGACCACTGACAAGAACTCGGTAACCTTCACCTATAACGTAATCCGCCGACAAGAGCATTATGCTTTATCATAGACGTCGACGCAGCCAGTCCCCCTGCTCTGAAACATTGAGACTATTTACGACGAAACGACGATCCACTGCGGTAGTTTTATCATCGGTGCAACCGCGTACATACGTTATCGTACACTGCATCGAACTTATAGTTCGAGTTTGGTTCCGCGCGAGATTCGTTGCCCTTCGTATCACCGGTAGAATGTTTCAGGTTTTGCATAGCTGAGGTTTCTGTGGAAATGTCGAGCGAATGCGATCCTATAAAATTCGTGTGAAAATGTTTTACCCGAATCAATTTATTTTTGACATCGGAACGGAAGTTCTTTAACTTGAAAGTGATTGCTTTGCCAAGTTGGAAACTCTCGATTTGCATTGTGATTGCAATTGGCCAGCAGTGAATTAATTTTTGCACGAAGTGCGGTGGAATGTTGTAACATTCGCAAGATCCGTGTTCTGTTTTATTTTCGGTGAAACGAATATTATGCGATATCAGGATTCCTTGCGTTTGACGTCCACTGTAATTGAAATATTGTTTGATACGCAGCATGTTTGACATGAGCCGTATACGTGGTACGCGTGTACTATACGTGTTATATCGGAGTAATGTTCTGTGAAGTAGAGGCATTCATTTCAAGCAACATTAGCATCGAAGTATTATCCAGAACGTTGGCCTGAAGCCAATACCCTTTAAAATTCTAATTTCCGTCAGAAAATTTGATCAAGGTAATCATTCTATTAAGCTTCCCCGCGTGTATACTTGTAAAACGTGGAAAAGAATCTGTAGAAGAAGCGGTTCTGTAACATCTTCTAGAAGCCGGAAATGACAAAAAATACCAGACGCCGCGATGCTCTGTGAAATTGAAATTCTACAGAGTTACCATTCCTTGAAATTGAGATTCCGGTAAACCCGTGTTCCATGCGAATGAAATTGAATGCAGCTAGTGGTCCATAAAATTGTTGTTTTACGAGATCAACAACCCGCAATATTCAGATTCGAAGTAACGAGGTCCACCAGTAAATCCAAATAAAGAACAACGCTCTAACAGTTTTCGATAGCGAACAGAATGTTTCGATACTGATTTTCTAAACTAAAAATAACAGACATCTCATCGGACCACAGACAGTATAAGTACCGAATCAATTTAATTTTTTATCGATTAAATTCTCCGCTTAGAAATTTTATTTTTTATAATTATTTCTCGAAGAAATTTATTTAGCACTGTGTGGTTGCAGTAATAGTACAAGATTGAATATCAGTAGGGAATGATCAAACATTTGTCTCGTGGTGCATGATAACTGGTACATTAATAGTATCGTTCACCTGTCGAGACGAATTAAAGGCTCAATAGAACAATAGTGAACAGATAGAAATCTTGGTTGAACGAGTTTCTCTGTGGTCCCGTTTACTTTCTGCTCCGTGAAAATGTCCCGAAAAGTTTCAAGCGTATCGAAGGCGCGGGTTAATTACGTCTGGAAAAGAATGGAGCCTTTTGTGTGGTTTGGAGGTGGGCACAGGTAAACCGTTACGTATTTAGAACCAACGTGACTCTGACCAGATACAATAAACCGGATTATACTTTTAACAAATAGCCACACATTTACCGCTATCAAACACTTTACCTACGAATAGTTATTACAAGAGCAATAAGGCGCTTGAGGGCTTTATTTTTTTATGAATTCTAAATCGAACATACAAATTTTCGTTCGGAATTACCTGAAATTTATTTATCGATAAACAGAACGGATACTTCTCTGAGGATTAGCAGAAAATCGTGCAAGTTAAAAACGGAAATCAATGCATTAAAGATGTAACTAAGAAAACTGAAATCAAAGCAAAAGTTGAGTTATAATTAAACTGATTAAGTTTTACTGAGGTTTTATATACCCCTCGCAATAAATTCCTTTAGTATCTGAATAGTTTACTGTACCATATATTAAAAAACTAGTATTACCTGTAAAACAACATGTTTTGTTTCATCTTTTGCAAAACAGTACAATTGCTCCAATCCGAGATTTTTTTTCAACAGAAGGGAGCTTAGTTTATATCACTTGCAGAGTGTATCATTAATTGTAAGTAAAAATCGGTATGAAATAGCATGATAACGTTACTGTAAAAAGATACTTCGCATCGAAAACTGTATCAGAAAATTCAGTGCAAAAGGAATACTAAAAGAGTTTTCTATTTACCGTGATTATACATAAAATGCCACAGACTTTGTTTGCAATTTACGAAATTTGTTTAGTGCTCATCACAGTCCATTCACAATTTTATAAATCACCTGTCGGTCTTGTTTCTTTTCATCCTCGTACAATTATTTGTTCCCACTCGGGAATTTATATAACATTTGTACAGCGACTGCATCGCGCAGAGTTAAAAGGGAATTCCAGTTTCGATCATGACAAATTCGTGAATCGTTCTATGTTACGTTACATAATTGCTGCCAACGAAACTGCGACGATGCGAATCGGAAAATAGCGGCAGGTCAGTTCTCGTTCCACGAGCACACAATAAAGGTTTATTCAGCATACTAATGTGCAGTATGCTTTCTCCGCCTCTTGTTATATCGCATAGCGCACGACGACTCAATAAACGACAATCATAGTGTCAATTTGAACCGTCAATTAAAACAGTACGTTCTATCTTTCGTGAACCCATTATCATCAACGCCAACCAACATGCTAAATTAATTTAAAGTATTGTATCACATATATTTTTGAATCCACATTCTTACAATCTGACTATGAATATTCGGTGGATCTGTAATCATTTGCGTACATTTTGAATAATAGTAAGGAGCTTTGAACAACATTTAACATGTTGCCATTCATTTAATTTTGTCAACATTTTCAAATTACGTATTAGCGACACGTTACCAAAACGTTACATTGCTCTTAAATAAGTAATACTCGCTTTCCAACGTAATCTACAGTTAGAAAGTCTTTGAACTTTTTATTTAATAAAAGGAAGACATAGGACTTTCAGCATGATTTTAATTCTATAAGCTCTTGAAAGTCGTTCACCTATATCGGATATAGCGGCTTGTTATAGACGTGTCTCTGAAATTGCAAAAAATTATAAGAATTTAATCATCTTGAAAATACAGACTTGTTACACGATATAAACATAAATATGAAATATCACTGCCAGTGGCCAAGTTATACAAAAAACATTTCTTAAGATACCTATATAGTTTTTAGTAAATGTCTTTTAGTATGTCAGGTTCGTGATTTAGCTGTCGTTACACAAAAGTTCAGGCGACTTGTTGCCCACTTTACTAGATATACAAGAAATGTGAAATGCGGCCATGGGATGCACAGTAAATCAATATTTATTGTTGTTATTTTGCCGTAGCGAATCTAGATCATATTGGCAAAATATGTATTTAGCGCACACTTTATACTAAACTGTAATTTCTGCAATATTCATGTAGAAAAAATTAATTTCTACAGAAAAAGTAGAAAAGTAGATAATATTGTTACTTATAAATAACGATAAAATTTTCGGAATCCGTTTAAATTCATAGAATGGATCTTTAAAAATTCATTACTGCAATTACATAATATATTAATTAAAAGAAAGGACAAACTTTTGAAACAAACCTAACGAAACGCCGATTCCTTTTACCAAATACAATCTTTCCTTTTTCTCAAAGTAATCTCATAAAGAGAATAACAAAAAGGGAAATGAATAACGAATAATGAAAATTCTTTCGTTCTATTCTATGCCTGATACCTACTTCCAACGAAGATCATTACGGAGCCACCAAAAAGCAACTATCTGCTCTCATGGTACTCTTCTTAATGAACGCAAACCGCTATTTAGCTTTAATTAACTTAATACATACAAACGAAGGCAAATCACGGTAGCGTACTACTTTTACAACCGTTTCCCCCAGTTGTAGATAACAGTTTATCAGATTGCATTATCACCACGTATATATACCACCTATCTTTGCAAACGTTCCTGATTTCACTGACATAGAAATAGCACGAAAATGATTATTTTGTAAATCGTGCTCGATATTACGATTCCTATGGAATTTCAAATAATAAAGTACACAAGTCGTTGTTCCCTTTACGAGATAAAGCGCTTCGATTGCTTTCGTGCATTATGCAGAAAGTGCTTAATTAGCCTTCGTTTAATATTTATCGACAAAATCAAGGCAGAATTGACACGTTCTCGTGACTATCGCAGCATTGCTAAGATATATATCATTGTTCATTGATCCAATTTCAGACCGAATAGACTTAATACGGTCGGCTAGGATAGGTACAATAATTAAGTAATTCAATTGCTTGGGATCTTATTGAAGCGCATTAGCTGCACTTCCTCCTATTTCGATAGAGGTAGGCTAAAGGTGTGGTAATTATCCAGAACATTTAAAGCGCAATGAAATTCAGAAGACTGCAGCAGAGCCTCGCTAAACCGGCTTATTCATCAAATAGATGGTAGGAGAAATTCAGATATCAGAAGACATGATCAAAACTGACTCAAAACTAGATCTTACTTTATCACCAATTTTAGAGCTGCAAGATACGTCTATAAATATATTAATTAATAGATTCGTCGCCATTGATAATCACGATCCGATTAATCGAATTTCTACTGCATTAGGATCAATTTCAATCACTCGATGTAATCAGTGCACAGGATTTAATTGATTGGTCTGCCAATTGGGAGCAGGGATTTCTTAACGAATCCCTGCTTAATGCTTAAATTCAATTGAAGAAATTGCCGTTTACATTTGATTTCCTCAATTCCAAGTCTATTTTCGGAACTGCAATTGCACGAATAATCGGATTCTCTGTATAAACACAAAATATTGTTTAAAACCTGCGGAATAAATGATACAATCTAAAAATACAAATGCCAAATTTACAAGTATATTAAAGGCGAAATTATTAATTGCCCGTGCCACTCAATTGTTCGTTTTTCCCTTTTTCATTGAACGCGCTACTGGCAAGAACAAAAGAACAATGAGTCGTAAGAAAGAGAGCTAAATAGGAAAGGAAGATATCGGGTTGGCAGTATCGTTGCTCTACGATGCGTGAAAAAGGAATCGGAGAAAGTACAAACTTGTCGAGTCTGAAAAAAAACCAGCCATTATAGTTGCTGTTCACTTTCCGCGATGCTTCAGTTTTTTCCCAGTCGACTTGTTCTACTGACCTCCCTAGCTCTCTGGATCGTAACCAAATGAAATTGATGCATCTACTTAGTTTGCCTCTAGAGATTCTAATATTAATATTATTAATATCATCTTGAACAACGGAACGTTAATAATACTCATTTGATGTGTTTCATAGTTGTAATATATTATAATTATTTTAAATAATTATATAATAATAATTATTATTAATAATAAAAAATACATTTACAGCTGATCGATGAAACAAACATTATTGAATATTTTCGGATTACCATGGATTGAATAACAAGAATTTATTTATTTTTCAGGGATATCATACATAGAGATCGGAGTGGGTGGAATTTAAACCAAAAGCAGTGTAGTTTGAACAAGTGAGTCTGATATTATTTTAAATATTATATTTTCCTAACAATTTCCCGCATGGATCTTAGAACGTAATTTTCTCTAAATAAATACCACTTTTAGCAACATTTAACTAACAAGTGTATACACGAATAAAAAATCAGAATAGTGCTAGGAGTAGATAGTTACGAATAGGTGTCACACTTTTCGTTACTATTCATTATTTATTCTTAGATAATGGAGACACACGGCGCTTACATTGCACATTCTAAGGTAATACATACCAACACGTTACGTTTGCGATATAAATTTTAATTTCAATAGAACGCCACTTAGCATGTGCTGCTGCACGCATGGTGCTCCAGAGTTCTCAGTATTTTTTCCCTCGAAAGTTCAATGTTAGAACAGGTTCCGGCTCATTGTGATAATGTTAAACATCATTGAACACCAGAAAACGACAATCATGTGGCGGCGATAAGCCAGCGCCACGTCTCCGCCTTAGGTGTAAGGCAAAACCGTAGTGTGACTGGAAGGATCGAATGTAGCGTGAGGTGCGAATGAGAAGTGTTAGTGGAGATGTCGAACGAATATTTATCTCTGGGAAAGAGCGAATGCTTTCTGGGAATGCACGAGAAGCTTTGAGTGCATGGTGACCCGTTGTCGACCTGTGACAAGTGGCAAGGGTGTGTGTGCGGTGTGGGTCCGAATGAGTGAGAACGAATGAGGGATAGAACGAGAGAGAAGCTGCAAGTGAGAGAATATATGGAGCGAATGATGCGTGCGAGAATCAGTGTATGGGCAGAGTTCAAGAAGAGGCTTGGTTAAAGACTGGAGGGTAATAAAGCTAATATCAAGTATTGAATGGGAAGTTATTCCATTCCCTATCACTATATCCCACAATCATTATAACCGCACCTTCCGCGGGAAATCGTTTACCCATTGAAACCGTCAACCGATTACTATAAAACTGTTCCCTGCAGTTGTTAGGATTTCCAAATTTACACGAAACCTGAAAAATTCTTGACCATCCTTTTATTGTAACATATTTACGATTAGACTCCACCGCGAAATTTCAGCGACATCGCCATTAATTGAATTTGAATTGTCACGTGTCCACCACAGTTCGAGAAATTCGGGGATGACCAATGGTGTGTCCCGTTTAAAATTTGTATCGATAACGCGATCGATCCTTCGATCTAGTACATGCGTTACCAGCCGCAGAAACGCAGCGTGAGTAGTTTTAAACGGTAAATATTGTGCATAGGAAACGGTGCAAATCTTTTGATATTAAAGAAAATGACAGACGGCGCGAAAAAGCTACCAGAATCGAAAAACAATTCTGGACAAGCTGTCAGGTAAGTGTTACATGTTTTCCGCATCAAGCGATAAACGTCTTAACCTATTTCGCCGTCTACATTGTAAAGAATAATTCAAACTGACGGCATCCGCTGCGATCCTTTTGATCGAAGTCGTACCATGCTTCATTCTTCGGTTGCTAGCTTCTGAAAGCTATCAGTATCACCGCGGTGTTCCAGTTCTATTCATACAGAGGATAAAATAGTTACTTAGGTACGTTTTTCGTATCATATCCTAATAATCCGCAAACGCATCGTCTGTCCTTTGTTTTCGTGTTCGCCTTGTGGACAATTTCTGCTGCATGAAGTTGCGGATAGGCTTAAAAGGATTCTCAACCTTCAATTATAATTATATGCAATTTCTGTGATATAAATTAAAAATATGGCTAAGTGTAATTTATTGTATAAACGTGTGAGAACAATTATTGTGTGTCCAATAGTTCGCAATCAGACGACCGTGTGCAATTTTGTTGAACGCAGATCAGTGTTTCTCAACTGAAATTCCGTACTCATGTATCGATATTATATAATACTTAATTACTTTTATTTTAAGAATAGTTTACTTGTTTTACCTGCCTTTCTTTTATTTATAAACGTAATTACACTGTAATTTCAATTTCTAGCAAAACATATACACTTATAGACTTGAATTTTTTATAGCAGTTGATACTTTCGCATCAACACTTGCCATCACTATTGAAACATAATATATAATTGCAGCACTTTCAATTAAAGTTTTTTGCGTAAATAAATAGGTACTTATATTTGGTAACATAAATATTCTATAAAATAACCTATACCCTGCCTTAAATACTTTATATACAGCACATTTAAACAAAACATAATTATTACCTACATCCATTCTTTTTTCGTAACACGAATAATACTTTCTGCACACTCAATTGCACAGGAAATTCAAACAAATATAATTGTAACCTATAATTTTCAAACGCGGATTATATTATATATTCTTGAAATATTCTGTTGAAGATCCTATCCAGAATGTGTCCTCATTTCTGTTCGTAGCGAAGCCTATCGAAACGCTCTCCAAGCTTTCATAGATCGTCGCCGAATTTCCGGCGATTTAGAGGATGATTTACCTAGCAGTCCTGATAAAAAGAGGGCGGACTTCTTGGCGAAGAATAACAACATAATACACAATGAGCGCAAATCACAAGAAGCAAAATCATTTATACCAGGTGTCCCGCAGATACCACCTTCAGAGATTTTTGAAATAGGATGGGTGGCGGGCACAGAGGATCGATATATCGAGCTGATTTTTGCCGAGTGGCAAAATACCCGAGTTTCACTGAAGAGGCATTCACATCCGGAATGCAAGGATGCTGTGAAAGCAGACTTAGATGTACTCTCGTACGTAACAATTAATATGTACTATAAAATAATGGCTAATTTATTCATTAATACGTAGCGTCCTCGTTTTCCCGTTTACGGGCCAACTAACTTCCGTTTACAGAATATAAACTTGTTCACGTGTAGCGCACGATAAATCGCTACGGTATACATATAAAAACATGAATATAATGCAATGATAATTGAAAGTATATCTAAATATTCGACGGCATAAATGAACCAATTATTCAGCAGTACTTACCACAATACGTAATCTCTCTTTAAAATTGCTTTCACATGATAAATGGAAAATAATTTCTTTGGGAAAGTGAACAATATTTCCCGTTTCTTTATTGGCGAATTATTACAACGCTCTGGTCAATGCATAATATAAAAATGTATAAGTTACAGTCGATATTATATAGCTTCCAATTTATTCCCACTTTTCTCCCGTATGCTTTATCAATGTTCACCTGAATATCACATTTTTCTTTGTGCAGTGAAATTCGTCATCCCAATGTGCTATTGTTAATGGCCACCACCTGCACGGATGATCACGGCTTAGTTTCTCTGTTCGAGTCGGTCGATTGCACCCTGTATCATTATATGCATGATCAGGGTGAACGGATATCTATACAAGGTATCGCGAAATGCGGAGGAAGACTGTCTGATGCTTTAAGACACTCTCATATGCGCGGGTTCGTGCACACTGCAATCAGCTCACATTGCGTCTACCTGGCTCCAAGCGGTGTCGTGAAACTAGGTGGCTGGGAATTGGCTATGGACATCAACAATGTAAGTGACCATATTTCGTATTTTTATTGCCATTCACTGTACAGTCTCATAGATTTCATTCATCGCCGCTTTGGCTGAATTCAATTTTGCATTGGCTCAATGTTTTCGATAATAATATGAATAATAATTTCGTGTTTACCACGTGTATTATTCAGAACGCTGGTATTAAAAGTCATTCATAATTTCGTATATTTTTAAACATATTATTAGTTTTCATTTTGTTACGTGTTCAGCATTAAACTGGGGATCTATTTTGCAAGTTTTATTTGGGGAGATTATTCGGTCGGAGATATTGCATTGTTCATATGGCACAGCTGGAAATGTTTGCGAATCTTTTCGCGAATAACATGAAATTGAAAAAGGCAGTTGCTCCTGATTTAGCTGTTATTCATTTCTTATAATTTATGACTGTATCTATATTTTCTATCATTTCCAACAACGAAGTTCGTAATTGATTTTAAATTGGCGCATCTAAGTTTCCTATCCATTTCTGTGGTAAACATTGTCCCATATTTCATATCGGATTTGCTAACGTAATATGATTTATCTATGGATGAAATGTCGATTTCATTCATGAACTCTGTTCAAGCCGAATCATATATAAGCTGCGTTGCACGTGTAATACGCTCGCGGCAAATGAAGAAATTGATTGACATGGAAAAAGGCGGCTCATTTATCGCCCGTTCACTGTTTGCGAGTGAAATTAATTGAAATTGAAGAAGTTAGATTTATCAGCCAGTTACGCGCTACTATGCAAACTATGTTCTCAGGCGTGCCTACTTTACAGCATTTTTATTCGACGCTGAAAATTTATTTATACAAAATATGCACAATATAAAGCGACTTTCACTCGTACAGCGTTTAATTACCCTTTTCCCATGAGAATCGATTGATTCGTTTATCAAAACATAGGAATAATCAACGTCATACGGTACAAGAATAAAGATAAAAAGATACGTACGCGTTGACAGCCAATTTCACTATTGACAATATATAGGCAGATAATCACAGAGCAGATAGAAATTCGATGAAAAGTAATTGACGTGTTACATAAGAGTATTCTCGGTCGAGAAATCATTTTGGGCAAAAAATTTATGAGTTATAGTAAGAAACTTATGTTACACGAGTGGATTAAATTGGAATGCTATTTCTTCTCTGGTTCTTCCTATTTTCATAATAATCTTGAGTTGATCTCTAAATTATCCATCCCATATGAAATTAGATATTCGATAAAACTTGTATTAAACGTGTAAAATGTTAAACTGTGTTAGCCATATTTTGTTGTATTTTATAATATATCTTTATGATATTTCTCAAATTCGAGATCTCCCTATGGACACATCCGGCATGCAAAATTCAGTCACTGCAATTTTGCCCGGTAGTGTAGTACACGTGTAAACAGAGCAGAAATTGGGTGGATATAACGTCATATCCGTTTTTTCATTGGCACACCCAACTGTATTTCGCAGCAGGAAATTGTCAGCGTTGTTTCTGACAAAATGCGTTCATTTTTTGAATAAAATCGCTGTACCGTAACGTTCTTAATTACGTTCAACAGCTGAAGCATGGAGATTCACACAAATTATAGCAACGAACAGCCGAATCTGTCGTGTACTTTATTTTTGAACAGATGAGTCAAAGTAAATATGCGTCTATAGTCGTGTTATTCTCCTCTTTTATATGTATATTTCTTCAAGTCTTTGTTTTCGACCATAAACATTATTGGACTTTTTTATGGCGTGCCTAAAAATTATCCAGGATATCGTCAGAGTTCTTAAATATTTGGAAAATTCCAGTTTTCAGCATAAATTAATTGTCAAGGTAAAATTTTTATATAAAAACTGCTTAATATTTTTAGCACTTCTTTGCTGCTTCTTTAGCTTCAAATAGTTTATCCGAAATTACCGTCCAAACATTATTAAGCAATACAAGCAGAACGTGATAAAGTCTAAAATAGTGTGAACGGTTTTGTCTAGCGTATGCATGGAGGTTTGAATAAATTCTGCGCAATTCACACAAACTTCTACGGACTTTCACAAGCAATTCTCACGATTTTATTCTCGCAGGAATTGCCAGTGTTGCAATCTACGTATAAGTAAAATAGTGAAATACCAAAATAGCTTTAAAGTAATTCTCAAAATGTATGTTTTGTAAATGGAGAAAGAGAGCAGAATTAATAACAATATAATTATTAAAAGATCGATAAAACATACATATTCGTCAAGATGATCTTCTATACAAAAAAATTAATCAAAATGGAAAGTATACTTTCTTTTTCTGGTAATACAAAGTATTAGTGGTGCGAAGATATTTTTCTTCTTTTTTCACTTGGAGAAAAAGAAACAGGATAATATAATATTATAAATACGTTAATAAAATTGTTCACTTTTCAATAATAAAGGATGATCCACTACCTTCAACACTGAATTTGCACGCGACTAACAATATCGGCAAACATCGTTATCTCTCTGACGGCTTTCTATTTTATAATTTGACCACAGTCCAGGCCAGACAGAGAATACGAGGAGCGATTACGGACCGAGATTTTCCGCTGGCAAGCCCCAGAACTTTTTCACTCCTATGAACCACGAAAAGAGAGCGACGTATACGGACTAACGTTGTTAATTTGGGAAATGTGTACAAGTAAGTATATCCCTCAATTAAATCGACCGAACCATTGATCTTTTGTGTACTGAACTCTCGTGAGAATTCGCGGAATTTCACACGCGTCGGTTTCTTCAACTATACCCGAGCGATTACGAGATTAACTTTTCAACAAGAAATTCCAGCGAGTGCTTTGTAGAAAAATAAAACAGGTTTAGAACGTATAAGGAAAGGATATTACATTCACTGAAACTTATAAAACAATTTCACGATTGCCTGATTTTTCAAATGTTTATTGCTCGAGATAGTTTTCCCGTGAGATCGTAATTGTTTTAATTATGTACAATATCGCAGGATTTTCCAAATTCTAAGATTTGCAAATCGCTTGCACTTTCTATTTATAAGACAATGATGAATAATGATATTTTTATTGTGCACGAAATACTGATTAATTGCAGATAAACTGAAGTTGTAACAAATGTTATAAACAAATATAGTTTCTGTAAGTTTATATTATTTTCTATAACGCCCGAAATATCGCCTAGATTCTGTAACTTGCTAGAGTAAAGTTTCGTTGAAGAAACGTTATAGTTTGTGCGTAAATTTGTATGCTTTTCCTTCGTTGGTATACATCTGTCAAATATAATTACTGATTTCGATCTGTCCACCGTATACTTAATTCACGATTACACATTGAGTGATAATAAAAGATTAACTTTTGATCGATGAACAGTGCACATACCATGGAGTGGATACACCAAAGCGGAAGTGGAAAGACAATACATACACTGGAAACGCGGCGTTATTATGGATTTGTACGATTTTCCACCATTGCTAAATAACTTATTAGAGGCTGGACTACAATTAGATTTTAATAAGAGGACACTAGATATGAATAGAATGCGCCGATTTCTCCAAAGACTAGAGGTTCGTTTCTTCTCTGTGGAAAAGCTTAATTCTTTTAATCATTCCGATTTTACATTTTTTATCATGCACAATACACGTAATAATTTTTGTCCGATTCCAATATTATTACGGGACTTCTATTTTTCATGGAACTCTCAAAGATCTGTTCGCAGTACGTAATGTTAATATCGCGAAAATATTTTTAGATGCAATACGAAGACGAAGATCCAGTGTTTGTCGATCAATACGTGAACAATAATAACGAGGACGGAAATACTTACATCTTGCCAGTAATGAAATCCCCTGCAGGGGTAAAAAGTAAGGGCGTAAAGCTATCTAAAAGCGTTTCAGCCAAACAGCTGTCTTACAGCTCGAAGAATTCGGACTCTCCGCCAAGGCAGTATTTGTACTCGAAAAAATCCATGTCCAAGCCAAGTGGAAATCTAAAAACCACAGCGCATATCGAGCAAATAAACATCTTTGCCGATGACGTTGGACGGGGCGCGAAAGACGATATACAGAAGAACACAAACGCGCTTATCAACGTGCAGAATAATTATAAGAAAATTAATTATCCGAACTGTAACATAGACGTCTCAGATGGCATTCAAAACGACGAATCTAATCAGGATGAGATTTTGCAACCGTGGAACAACATTTATCGAAAAGTCAGAGCACCGCAGGGATTGGAGGGGACTAGAACCAGGTCGGTGTATTCGTCGCCGATGTTAGAATCTACAGACGACGAATCCTACAAAGACGCGAGGACAAATTTGAAACAGTTGAAGAAAGTATTGGCGAACCGAAGGGAACACTTCTTCTATGGTAGCGACTCCTCCCACGCTTCTGTAGAAACGAGTGCGTATTAAGTCATACTTGAAGAAGTATTTGCATTATAATACTTTATTTTGAATTACTATTTCCATTTCTGAAAATGAAATAACATTTTTATGGATTTAATAAGTGAAGACAAACACGTGCCCCCGCGATTCTTCATCGCGAAAATATTACGAGTTCATTTTATTTTATTCGAAATAGAAATTTACTACTATATTCGTCAAATTTTAAGTTAGAAATATTTAGTAGCTTAATATTTTTATTTAAAATATAAATTCTGTAATAAAACAATTCGTACCTCTTTATAAAAATGTTATAATGATTATGCGAGTAATCATTGGCCATTTGGAAAATTTAGTAATTGCTTTTTGTACGTTAAAAAAATTTTCAATTTACAATACTAATAATATTAGGTCCAAGCAGTAAGAATAAAGTACTCATTCATGAAAGGAGCAAGGATTACGAACCACATAAGCCAGCCAGTCATAAAACTAGCTTGGAACCAAAGTACAATAAATCTTCAAATCAGTATGATCCTACCTATATGAAATCGTCGTTTCAACAATATCGTAAGGTGCGAGTCTTTTTAATTATACCTTAGCAAGCAACGGTAAAACCCAGTTTATATCCATTTATATGACAGATTCCTTATTTGCATGTACCCCAGGGTATTAAAGGCGCGATAATCCAGCCACGAGTATTAAATCCCAATCCTCAAAGTTTTTTCGAAACATCCTTATGGCGAAAGGAAAAATTGATTTGCTTGTCCAAAATGCGAAAACCGTGTGCCGATGAGTCTGTAAGAACAGTAAATTGGAATTACAAAGATATACATTTAACACCAAATTTTGTAGCAAACTAAATACATATATGTATTGTTGTAAATTTAAAAAATTTCAGCAGTACTGTTTCCCTCAGCACAGAGATGAAAACGACAGCATAGCCACCGAAAGATTGACAAGAAATGAAGCAATAGAATCGACTTCGATTTGCAGCGGCGGTACTTACATCGTAAAGAGAAAATCGAAAGGTAACGAATTAAAGATGCTAAAAATAAAATTTATTCTAGTTTTTGTATTGGAAGTCAAAAATTCATTTGTTTTGGTTTCAATATTTCTAACATCGTTTTATTTTTTATTTAACGATGACTGAAACAGAGGACAGTGCGGAAAGATACACTCAAATGTCCGAACTTACGAGCGATTCGACAGAACCTGTTAGCCCTCATAGCAAATCTTTGCAAGTTCTAAAAGATGCTTTGGACCGAGCCACTAAAATTGTACGCCCTGCAACGCCAAATACCGATGACTCTTGTCCGTCTTCACCATTTAAAACGTACGAAAACTTTGAAGTAACGATGGAGGATAGCCAAAGATCCATTTTCGAGGATCTATATGATTTGCAAGCTAACAACGACGAAGAAATTAAAAGCATTGAAAAATTTACAATGCAAGAGGATACATTTTTGTTCGATAAAAATAGTTCGGATGGTACTGTGACCAGCAAAGGAGCGGAAAGGGAATCTACGAATGATATCACCGTCAGTGTTACTAGTCTTGAAAGGGCTGGTTATTCGCACGATACAACATACAACAGAAATTTTGTATGCGAATCGATCGCAGAAGTATCCAGTGAGTTTAACAGTTCATATAATGATGGAAAATTCGATAAAAGGATTGAACCTTTAATGGATCAAACAGTTAGTATCCAGGATTATGAGAAACATCCGGAATCTACGGAAAACCCGAAAACAACTGTTGAACGCAGCGACGTTGAGGCACAAGTTGACATACATGAAGACGAAAATCAACCAGATATGACGAGCTTTAACTTGTTGCTTTTGAATGAAACCGCAAAGAACAAAAACTGCAGAACATGCCATGAAAGCGCTTTACCAAGGCGACGTTCCTTACCGGCAGCATTGAGCCAATTGAGAGCAATTAACAACTCTGCCTTAGGGAAATTGCCTATACGTAGAGGGGTAAGCATTAAATTGAGTAAGGACTATGTTTATGTACTATATACTTTAAATATACAGGGTGACAGAACACTCAGGGAACATCGAAGATTGACGTGTAGCTGGGGTGTATATAAGCAACTTTTTCCTTGATAATAATGTTATATATTGTTTCGTTTTTGAGTTATTAACGAAAAACATTGGCCAATGAGAGCGCCCGTCGGGCATCGGCCGGCGCGCTTAGGTTAATTCGTGAATGAATGGGTAAGATTAACTAGCTTTTCCAAACATTAGTTATGCAAATCGTTTTTCTTAAAACATAGTTTATCTACCTGAAGACGTACTGATAAAAAAATATTTTTTTCATAGGTAATAAAACATTTGATTCCTTTCGGATAATGAATAAACGTATCGAACACGGTTATTACACGATTTATTAGTGTATTTCTTATTCACGAATAATGAATAATTCCACATTATTCTTAATTAAGACGATGTAACATTTGCCGCATGCTTTCCTCGGTACCCTCGATGCTCCCATCACGGCCAACCGCGAGTGATCAGTTCGCACCTGAGCGCTCGTCGGCCGATGTCCGACGGGCGCTATCATTGGCCAGTGTTTTTCATTAATAACTCAAAAACAAAACTATATATAACATTATTATCAAGGAAAAAGTTGCTTATATACACCCCAGCTAGACGTCAATCCTCGAAGTTCCCTGAGTGTTCTGTCACCCTGTATAAATAGAACGAAGTTATTAATAGAAAAATGATTAAAAAGAGTATCGTTTATACATTCGTGTAATTAATCATACGTTATTGCTAAGTAGTAATGAATAGAAATAAAATTCTATTTCATTCTGTTGACATGTGCCATAATTTAAAATTGAAATATTAAATTACATACGAGTTCATTATTTTCATTTTCAGCAATCGTATGTTATGCTTTGTTATAGGATGTTCCAGACAGTACGGTTGAAGACTTATACATAGATGACGAGTTCGGTGATAGTTTAAACGTAAATATGGTTTTGTTAGATGAAGACTTAACAGATGACGAGGATTTCTTACCAGAGATGCCAGAGTTGTAGGATACTATAAAATAATAATTACTACCCATCGTATTCGAACATTCCTAATAATTTATTATATTTTATTCTCAAGAACTACGAGTAATATTACATAGTTACATTCCAGTTCAATTGGACTAATCAATAATCTATAAGTAAATACGCGTACTTTCTGTCCATTTTCAAAAAATATTCGTATATTTCGTAATCAGACATATGTTAATTTGAATCAGACTATGTATTTTTGTGTTACGTAAAATATATGATCAACTACTGTAGGATATCGTGTGGATTAAAGGACAGTAATAGTTTCTTGTGTAAAGCATAAATGTAAATAATAAATAGCACCGTTTATACAAAAGTTACAGCAGCATATTAAATTAAACATTCTTAACATTCTAAACATTCGAAAGCAAAATATTTCAATCAGTAAGTACAATAATTAATGTCTTAAATGCAATGTATTTGCAATATAAAAAAATACATAATATTGTAGAAAGAAAAGGCTTTAGTGCAAAATAGTTTTTATGTTTAATGCACCATAATTACTATAATTTTGTCAACCTATAGAACAGAATTTATTTCTTAAGTTGACATTCTTATATTCGTCAGAAACATTTGTAACTAAAAATTAATTTAAATCGCTAGGCCAAATACAGAAACAATACAATACATTGTTTTGTTCTCCCAGCGCACTGTACAACTACCATCAGTGGCATTATCCCAATAGCAAGAACTCGCCGTATGCAATCCTGCACCGTTCTTTTGCATTATAGTACACGTAACTGAAAATATATTTAAGTAAATTATTAGTACAACAAATGATTATTTCTATATTGAAACGAATTAATTAGCTTTCATGAAACATGGAAAACCATACCTATATATTTATATGGTTTTTGTAATTTTGTAAGATTTCCCAAGCATCCTTCTACAACGTTCGACGTCCATTGATTTACCTTATTATGCTGATACACATTTCCGCCGATAGATACTTCAATTGCTTCCTTAATAATTTTACTCACATCGTCAACCACAAATTGGGTCTAAAATAATAAAATATCAATAAAATCATACAGGAATATTTTAGTATTGTACAATTAGTATTGTAAATGATAATAAAAGAACATCGATATAATAAATTTCATAGCAAGAAGAAAACGCTCGAATAAGCCGGAAAGATACATAATGCGTTTTGAAATATAAAATATTTATAGTCCTTTATATAGCTACTCGCAAAATGACCGTATGGAGATAAGAAATTGATATTTCTTACTACTGTAAGATCAATTTTGTTAGCAGCTGTATATGTTCGTCGAAATGTTCCGACAGTAGAAACAAATGTAATCCATTGACAATAGCCAAAATACTAACCTCCTCTTGCATATCTTCCATCATCTTGACAGACTTTTAATAAATTGATCACCAATAAGTAATCTTTATACGAATCCAAATATAACGAATTCCTTGAATGAAAACACAATTAGTATACAAAGCGTCACCGAAGTTAGGACGCTTTTAAGAACAGTACACCTTCAGGAACAAAATATTGCATGCTCCGTGAATGTGCATTCTTTCGACCGTAACACATCGTACCTTACGTTATTTTACACATGAATACCACCAGCAATATTGAATTATACGGCCGAATTCATTTATATTGAAAATTAATCAAATCTTTAATAACGATTTCACTGCAGAATGTAAATTGATTCCTCTGTCGACTGCTGAACATTGCTACCAACAATCATACTTAGTATTCATTAAAATACTTATACAGGTCATTCTCTTTTGCATTTGGATATGCACTTCTTTATGGAAAATCGTTCGGTATAAAATATAAACTGATTAATAAAATGTGCTTTATTAAATTTAGTATCTTCGACTTATGTAGTTTATTGTTAGTATCAGAGTTTAAAATGTTACAGTTATTTAACATTATAACGACTAACTGTAGATTAAAACAATTATATGAGATAGAATGTTAATTTACAACATTTAATTATGCACCTAAATGCATCAATTATATAATTATATACTGTAAGTAGTACGGTCTTCAAGTATTATCCTAGTATTATTTCTTTATAATATGACAAGAAGTTTGGCCATTTAAATTGCCGCGGTGCACAGAAAACTGTAGTAACAAATATAAATACATGTATAGTATACTCACTATACACTGTACACACATTCGTGTGTATGCTCCGTGTAAACCCATGTGTTCGTTTATTCATTTGAAATATCGACGAAGTATTGTTTTTAGATAAATATTGAATCAATTATATACATATTGTAGAAAAAGTTATGTAAATCTATAATATTTCTTTGCAAAAAAGAAGAAAGTGCTTATTCAAGGTTCATGTAAAAACCGAACAATTCGGCAGAAAGTGTTACATACAATTTTGCGACAGAAATGTTACTCCAGCAATGTTGCACCCATATGTCTAAACAAATTTTTAAGTGCAGAACTACTTTCAATCCACTGGAATTTATTGCTAAACGTTCATTCTATCGCAACTACGAAGCTGTCAATTACTTTATACGATATTTACGTAAACGACAAGTTGTAGTTGGAACGCGACCTGCAGCGAAGAAGCCAGAACGTGCTCCAAACGAGATGCTCTGCAAATTTGACGCACGCAATACTTACGATCTGGCGACACTTAACTTAGGCGAATGGTGGACGCACACAAAAGATCGAATTTGGAAGTTGATAGAAAGTTATCAATACAAACAATATCTTATATTAGGACCAGATTTGGCAGCAGCTAAGTTTGTTATACAATTTGGAGGGAAAGTAAAGTTTAAAAACCATAGCGAGTGGATAGATAAATCTAAGAAGGATAAAGTTGCTACACTACCAAAAGAATATGATATAGATTATATTTTAGAGGGTCTAGATTTAAACGGATATCCTTTGCGATATGAACATCTCGATTTCATTTTCAATCTTTATTATTTGAAGGAGCTTTGCCTTAAAGGTTGCAAAACAATCGATGATTGGTCCTTGGATAAAATGTCGGCAGAATATCCAATGTTGGAACACCTTGATGTATCAGAATGCGAAAATTTAACGGAAAGAGGATTGGAATGTTTATACAGAATGCCTAGCTTGACAAAACTAACTGTTACAAATCATTATGGTAGTGCAGCATTCGACTTAACTTGTTTCTTGTTAGAAGATGTTAATCCGAATCTAACATGTGTAGTTCAACAGTCAAAGTTGAAACGTCTGCCAGCGTATTGATATAGTGTGTGGAAGATCGAACTAAATTAAAATAATATTATAATAGAATTTATAAAACATTATAAATTATAATATACAGTTCAAAAATATACAATATATACATGTTATATATTTTATATGAAAATTATGTGCGCTTCGTTAATTTATTCTTCTCCCTACGTCTTTTAACATAATATATTGCTGCTTTATTTGTTATTCCGTAAGCTTTTATATTTTCTTTGTCATTTATTAGCTTCACACCCTTGAAGCACAAATAGTATTTCTTCCAAACATGTTTCCAACTTATCTTCTCTTCAACTTTTTCTCTCTTCAAAGATAAATTTGTGTGACGTTGTACAGCTTTTTTGAGATCCAAGACTGTTGTGTTATGTGGAGGTACCTAAATTGTGGAGAAATTAATTTTTCGTTTACGATATTTCGTAAAGTGTCTCTGATTATCTTATATCTAATTTAAATGATGGATAAACTTTGTTTAATTTTTTGCAACAATAATAAACATTGTAGTGCATAAAGAAAATAGGAACATGTGTTGAAAAAATATATTACCACAATCCCAAGTTTCGGTAGTTCTCCGCGAATCAAGTATAAAGTTATGGCTTGTCCTTGCGCAACTGCAATTTGTGCTTTAAGTTCCTCGATTGTAACATCTGCCGGTAGTCCGCAAAGTAGCGGATCACTTTCAATTATATTATGGATAGCTTCCTTAGTTAACTTTATTAGTTCAGCATGATCAATTTCTGCCCGTTTATCGATTATTCCTTCTTTTTTCGGTGAACCTGTATCCTCCTCTTTTTGAGTTTTTGATTCTGCGTCCTTATACTTAAGCTGGGCCTCCTCCATAATTTTATGTTATCTTAGTAGAGAAATATCAAACAACGATAATATCTACACACTGCTGCCCAACGATGTTTGCTTCCTCTATCAATCGTTTTTTGCACGTAATGCGTTTTAACTGTCACTTGCATTCGACGTTCGTAGTGCGAGATTGCGTCAGAACCTACTACAGATGTTGCGTCGCCTGTTTCCGTGACAACGCGATGATACAGTGGTATAACTCACACTCGTGGTTGGTTTAAATAGGACTGATTTACACTTCTGCACTGTTTGTGTATCTTCATACATGACTATCAGCCTATTCGCATATCTCGTCGGTAACAATGTGTCTTCGTACCGCTCGAATCCCCGGCACAGACGAGATATAGGAATAGACAAGCCATCCTATGAACTTTCGTGGCCCAACGTGACTGACATCCCGACTCAGAAAAACCACGCTGATTCGAGCGTCCTCTGCACATGAACAGTGATCACTTGAAGAACTATTATTTACTGAAGTAGTGTTTGGGACAGGATTCATGCGATTGTGTGAATCTGTATATGCTTTTTGGGGAATCAGGAAAGCTATTTCTCGGGCAACGTTTCCGTAGAAAAATTGAGCTACGGTGCCTGGTCACGCGATGCAATTCGGTTCGGCTCGAGTTGAGTCGAATCTCGTCGCGATGCATCGGGGCGATGGAATTGACAATGAGATGCGTGTTATGTCAAGCGTGCCGCCTGTGCTGTCCCGCTTTCAAAAGATCACGAAATCAAAACAATCGACTTTAAAACCAACCTTGCGTTTTAGAAGCAATGCTTTGATGACGCGAACGCCCGAGGCTGTTTCAATTTAATTCGAAATATTTTAAAGTAGAGTCATTGAATAATTTTTCTAATAAAGCAGTCTTTTAATAATTTATCTAATAAAGTGAAGTCATTGCATAATTTTACTAATAAAGTAGAGTCATGGCATAATTTTTTTAATAAAGGAGAGTCATATATTGATCTGGTATATATACATATGTATATTTAGCCCGTTAGAAAATCAGTATGTCTTTATTATCTTTTTAGACGAGGATTTCCAGGGTTAACCCTTTCCGTGTTCACTGCCCGGATCCCACTCATGTGCCCCGGTGCTATTTGGATGGGAAAACGGTGGTAGAGAACGATGATATTTTTTAGTTTATAAGCCATAAAATGATTTATTGTTGGCGACTGACAGTGCGTTTGGTGTATCGCTTACGACGTAATATCCGCATTGTGTGTGTGGTTAGGCTGTGGATTTTCCGCGTTCCGTACTTAACGTACTTACTCTGACCAAGATAAGATTACCATTAATTTAAAACAGAGACATCATTTTTATTATTAATTGCATTATTAATCCCTACTATACTGAGGCATGAAGTTTTTGTCATTTAAGATAACAGAGGCCAAATGCCAAAGAGAATCGAATATGCTTATCAACTGCTACCAAGTACCTCTTGTATGGGTGCTTGATGACAACACTTGGGTGTCGGCGCTTCACGCTTCGCTGGTTCCAAGGGGGGGCCACCCCAAGTAGTGGGGATAGAAATGAACACTAATCGTAAACACAATTTTGAACACTAATCGCCACATTACTGTATAGGCTTTTGCACCTAAGTGTTCGACTGAGAACCGTGGAGTGTTGTGTGTTGGTGTGTCTGTTTGCCATTTTTTTAAATATAGTTCTAGGTAGGATAGGTAGTATACTTTCTAGTGTGATTGATAGACATAAGTAGGCAGGGCCGAATAGGTTGACACAGTCTCTGGTCGGGTAGGCACTATTTTGCGTGTTCAATCTGTTTCAGGAAATCTGATTTGAAAAGTCGACGGTGAAGCTGTGGCACGAACGAAAATGGGTTCGTCTCTGGCTGCGCCTATCGATTTTTTTGAATCCTTCGCGGTCGTGATCGCGATTAAGGCCTCGAAGCGAAACGTGTTACATTGTGCTCGAGGCTGCACGTGTGAACGAAGAACGATTACAATTTTAATCGTGATCTTTGCGATTTTCCGTAATCTCAATTTTTACGATTTTATTTGGTCTTGATTCGGCCACGTGTGTTCCATTTAGCTGCGCGATTTCAACTCTTTATTTCACATTTATAAGTTTTTCCTTGGTTTCCGATTAGAGCCTCCAGCCTAGATTAAGTTTCAGGCTGCATTACATCCGAAGAAACGAAGAGGCTATATGCCGAAGTGGCCCGACAAACTGTCACTCAAGAGGGCAACTACTAATGGTTCGCCATTCTTTTTAAGAGTGGGAAATCAATCTATGTTACTACTTTGTCACTGTGCTTGCATTTTCATTTGAAGAATTTTTATTGAGTACTTGGCCGATGCACATTCCGGCCCAACAATACAGGCCTCTCAAAAATATCGCGCTGTTTTGGAGTTGCGAAAAATTTGAGAACGGGTCGAATTAGAGTGGCGTTAAATGCCACGTGGGTTTTCAAGTGGACTCGCGGCTTTTAATTAGAGTTGCGAGGAAATGAAAATCGTGATCGACTTAGCGTTGCGCAATGATATCGCGATTGTTTTTTAATTTTGCTGTTCTTATTGTTAGTGAAATGGTAGTATTTTATAATATATTTTACATATGAGAAAGTCTTTAGTGTTACGGAAATTATTTTCGCGACTTGATCTTTCAGCTAACTTTTCAGAGGATCTTCAATTGCATTGCTTTTTGATATTGCAAATAATTTACTGTTTGCTTTCTATCAGCTTGAATAAATACTGTTGCGAAATGATTGCATCGCGAGTTCCAGTTAGCGTTGCGTTGATTATTGATCACGTTTTTAGTTGCGAATACCAGTTCCTAATTGCTTTCAACTGGAAGCCAGTTCCTGAGCCACCCTGGAAGGTGGGACATAATCGTCAGCCAAAGATCATGGCTGACCAATTCTTTAGCAATTCTTGTCCTATATGGTGTAATTTTTCTTTTCAGTGTTTTATATTTGTCTTTCTTTTTTTTCTGAATAATTATACTACCTGGAATGTTTGTTGTTGGAAATGCTGCTAAAAATTTGCATACATAATAGTAAATTACTGTGAGAAGGAAATGAAGAAAAAGAAAGAAAAAGAAAAAAATGAAATAATTTGTAGAATCTTTGATAAATTTATAATTAGTATTTTCCCTTAACCGTTGCTATTTTATTTTTACCCATTTTTTTAGTACAGCCAATTTTATGCCCCTGCCCTTTTAACTAATTGGGGGTGTTAGACAAGTAATTAGGCAGATCCAATTATAAATCGAACAACACGTTCAACTCTTTATGTAGGTAGGATTTGCTTGAACACACAATATTAGATCTTTATACAGGCAGGCTTCACATGAATTGAAATAATTAGACTTTTAATTAGGTAGTGTTTATGAAACTAGAAATTGATTCTATGTAGGTAGGATATTATTGAAATTGTTCTCTTAATTGCACTGTTCAATGTTATACTAGGTGTTATCATACTAGTTTTAAGTTAGATATTCAGTCAGGCAGAGCACATTTGAATCTAATCTAGGATTTAAGAAGGCAGAATTTATTTTTAAGCTGTGTCTTAGTTTTGAAGATAGTAGTATTCACCACTGCAACAAAATTTCGTTGTCTAGTTTTTAAGATCGTAGGATATATACGGATATATACTTGTTGTCTTACTTGTACTACGGTCAATGAACGAACGTTCTACAAATTGACAATAATAGGAGATTTTTAATTGGAGAGTGAAAGCGCCGTGGCTAGGGTGGGTGCTCCAGGTGCAGTAACCTTCACGGGGTGACACCTGGGCAATCAATTATTTACTGTATAATTATTAAACGTTTAAGAGACGTTTGATAATTATGTGGATAATAATTCGTGCGAATTGACTGCGTATTGCACTTAGGGTACAATGTACAATAATGGCCGCTCAATGTTCGTTCTTTTCCCCAATTAATGTTCGCCGAGACATCGCCACCAATCCTTGGACCTACTCCGCATCGGAGCATAAATTGTACTCCGATTACAAATTTGAAATGATATATTTTCAGTAAAATCTCGATTAGTGCACTTCGCTCGCGACCGAATGCGAACACTAATCGTTTGCAGACACGTTTATCGCAGGAATTGTCTTATATTAGTAAATGCGTTACTTCGTCATTGTTATTAGTTGGGTATAAATAAGAAATTGCGTCTTTCATTAACAACAAAATTGCCTCAATGAAAAAGAAAGTTAAACAATTTATCTAGTAACTATGCAATTAAAAATTGCAGTATACACTATCTTTCGTCACTACCTTTCTCATTGTGGCATTTTTCTTGCTTTTGGGTTAAAAAATATACATCTCATATTACTGTACGCTCAAGTTCATAAATAGTTCTACATCATTCATTGTCATTTACCAGAATATAATGTAAAGTATAACTTTCAACATTATTTCGTTTATTGATATTACAATTCAAATAAGAAAACTTGTTATAATGTATTTTTTAAATATTATTAGTTAACATTAATTGTGTGATATTCTTTGCCGCCTTTCATTGCGGCAAAGAACAAAAGAATTGTTTTGTATAATCTGCTGGTAACGTTGCGAGTGATACATAAATGGTAATGGAACCCGAGGTCCCGGAAATTCCGGCCGAAATTGTACATTGGATATCTTTCCTATTCCTATATCTCGTCGGGGCTCCAGTGTTCCATAGACAATCGATAATAAGAAATGTGGCGCCATGCGGCGTTTGTGGCCTTTTTAACAGTTTTCCCCATCGCCAAAATCGAATTCCTGGATTACATCGTTAATTAAAAATCTTCTATTGACGTGTTGCGGCAGCCTTTACCTTCATTTTGAGCACTAGATCATTGATGCAGCGACAACAGAAGCTGAGTTAATTGCATTGACCCGGAGTGTGGTTTCGCTGTTTATTCAATTGTTAATAACATTTAAACCACTAATGCCATATTATTGCAACTGTCGGAGGAGATAGCTATCGGCCGTAGCTATAATTTAAGACAAGTCCGGTTGAGAAATACGCAATTCAAGCCGAGAAAAACGCAATTGTTTAAATTAAGGATGTAATCTAGAAATTCAGTTTTGGTGGTGCGGAAAACTGCAAAAAGGCCGCAACCGCGAGATGGCGCTACATGTCTGATAATTGTGGCGGTGATACGTGATGGAAAAGAGAAACTCTTTTGCACTTTTACCAACTTCAGATCTTTATTTAATATCGACACTCACGAACTGTCGTGGTGGAACTCGTACTACTTTGGTAGCTCTTTCTAAACTGTAAACTAATGTACGCTAGGCGCTGATGACTAGATTCAAAAACTTAAACCTAGTGTTACAAATCTAAAGTACTTAAACAATTAGAAATAAAGACTAGTGTCTTAAAACTATAATAACATTAACCTAGTTAAATCTAGTTACGCCCGCCGACGGTAACACAGGTCGCGATTTCGCGACCAACGTCGGTAAACCACGGTCGCCACATAATCGACTTTCTGCGGGGCTTTAGAACAACAGTACCATTTGCATGCTACACTCCATGTTACCCTTAAATTGTTTAATAATTATTATCTATGGTGACAGATGTCAAAAGCGACGTTATTTATCAATTATTTTTTATTAATATATTTTTTGTGTGTGCAGGTTTCCTGGGAAAGAGTGTAGATCATTGACCGGCTCTTCTCTTCTTGCATAAAAGCAACCAAGTAGAAAAAATAACTCTTTCCAGATACTTTAGTTTATATAAATAGTTTGCAACTATTAGCGCATAAGGTTAATTTAGAACAATTGTGTAATTAATTGTTATGTAGGTATACTAATATTTTATTTTCTATTCAGTTTATTCCATAGATCTTGTATAAATCTCAAAATTACTTCTGTTACAAGTTCTACTCGATGTATTAAATATAAAATGAAGAGTATAATAAATAATCTATGTATACATAGCTTGCACAAGTGCTTTAATTTAAATTTATAAGCGTCTTCGTATAAACGATGCACATTTTAGTATATTTTTTTTGTGTAAGATGTTTTGCAAATTAACTTTGTAGAATGGTTTATAAGTAATAGCTTCTAAGTAAGTAATTGTAACAATTCTGTAATTTGGACTTTGTGAACTAGTTTGAATACGTATTCAATGAAGGAAAATAACTGGCTTTGTTATTAACGATTCCTTTGATACTATAGTAAACAATTCCTATACCTTAAACAAGTTGTACCGTGTCTGATCCTTAAATGCAAAGTTCTAGAGCGAGAAACTTCTAAAAATTGCCCTATTTGTTATTAAATTTAACAGTAGAAATTTCTTGGAAATAATATCATTTTCAAAGGTTTTATTTCTTGTAAACCTTGTTGCCAGTGACTCGGATATTTATTAGCTTCGACTGTTCTACAGACATCTACTTCTTAAGCAAAGATTATTATTCAACTTCTTAGTTCACCCAAAATGTACAAAAAGAGCACCCTAAAAAACCTGTTGCCATAAAAAATTTTTATGACAGGATAGCGTATGCAATCGCGGACTAACAGAAAAACTTGCAAACTTCTTAGCGTTTCATTATTCGACGTCCATTATGTCAAGTAACTATAACTGCCGAGCCGACAGCAATTTTTTCTTTCCCAAAGATTGACTCATTAGAATTTAATACGTTCTCGCAATCTAACGAAGAGTTAATTGGTTCGCTGGCGTATGCACGTCCGGTTAGGGGGGGGGGGCTGGCTGGCTAAATTAGAAAATGCGGAATGCAACAAGATCACAGTGCCGAGGCAAAAAGTCTGCGACGAAATGTGTATCCGAAAGTAGCTGTGAGTAACTTGTAACAAGAATCACGTCGATGTCGACGCAGCTTGTCTTCGAAACCCGTAATTACCGGCGCCGGTGAAAGAACCGAGCCTTCGTGAGCAGCCACCTTTTAAAAAGGTGTTAAAGCGTGCCGCAAGCGCGAATGCCTAGGTGTTAATTTAAAACAAACCAAAGGATAGCCGTGATTCGAAGTCTAAGGAGCCCCGATTATCCTGTATTTTGACCCGAGACGTACCTTGGACCTGTTGAACTGGACCACATTTACAGTAACGTATCATATGTACGTGGAATGTTGGTGATTTTGTTGCACATCCGTTGAATGTGGCGCTTGAAGAAAACTAGATCATCTAATATAGTCGGAAATATCTGTACACTGTTGGCTCAAAGCTATGGAACACTCTTTTATTTATATAAATTTTGTATACTTCGTTATCTGTTCATTATTCAGATATATATTAATATTGTTGAATCTGGTGACTATATGTGCCTCGTTCCGATATTTCTTATCCTGAGGTAGTTTACCAGTTTTCGAAGTGGTTCTGAAAATTTGTGGGTATATCCCTCGAAATATCTATCGATACACGTGTACGATACAATATCTAACCAGTACTGATATTTTTTATAATTAATGAAAAGTTGAATGCAATAACTTGCAGCTGTGTTAGTTTCATATATTCTGATTTCTGCATTGTCTTCAAACAGATGATTCTGATCATTGTTTTCTACCTTAATGGAGCTAAAAACGATATGAAATAAATTTTTCAAGCAGCATTCAGTTATTTGATTTATGGTAGGTTTAGAATTTATATAGTTCGAACGCATGTGATGTAATGCTTCGCTTGATCAGCTTTTCGGAAAAACTTGCAATGCTAAGTGATAGTAATACATCTAAAGGCTAACACTTGAATTCCACCTTTTGTTAGACCTTTTGTGTATTTTTTCCATATGAACTTTGTATAATGTATATCCATTAGCACTGAAGCGGAACTCAAATATTTGAAAATTTTATTGTTGGGGGTCCTGCAATCTTGACAGACGTTACTGTATCTGCTGATTTGCTACCTACCATATAATCAACAGGATTTGGACCAATTTTTTTTTGTAACAACCCTCCGGGCAAAGTCTTGGATCCCCCTTTCCTTTGCACCATTACGTTTTCTTTTCTTTAATGCAACAGTCTTTTGTGATTATCAGTAACCACAAAGTAACTGTAAAGGCACCTTTCAACAAAATTTTGAAATTTGTAGCCGGTTCGGATAGTTTCTATGTGTACATATATGGGATATTCAACCAAATCCCGTCAGTAATCCTTCTATATAATTACGTAAAAAATATTCGTTTTGTATGTAGTACACAGGTTTAGACAGGAGCTCCAACATTTAAAAAGAATTGTTGTCATTAGATTCCTGAATATTTCATCGTATTCCATACAACTGGTAGTATATGTATTTTTATGATTATATACTAGCCACTGATAAAAATAATTTATCAAGAGCATGGTTATGAAACTATAAAGTTAACCATTTAGGTAGAGAAATGTTTGAAAATAACATAGTCCTTCACTGTGCTGCCATTTATTATTACAAAACAAGAGAAAAATAAAAACGAATACTGTTACTTAACTTGTTAATTTAACAGTACGCATATCTTCTTACTTATGGCAAAATCATAAATGTATAAATTATCAGTGTTAGGGTATAAACAAAAAATAGGACAGGCGACTGTATGCAATCAAAAATAATTTTCTGGTTAAATTCGGATCTCGTGTAAAAATCAATGTTTGCAATAAAATTTCAGAACTATCTGTTTACACTTTGTATTCGCTTGTGAGTCCCATCATTTCTGAATTACCCAAGCAATTTCTGCCCGTGAACAGCGAAGAACAATCATTTTCAATATCTTTGTACATTAGGCAGCGTTAGAGATCCGATCTGGAACTGGTCGGAAGATGCGCGTATCCCAAACGTTAACAAGACAGTTCTGGGGCTCATTAAGGTTTCGATTTATCACTATCACAGGGCCATACGGCGAATGGACTGTTTTCCAAATTGAAACCGGCGCTGTATCGTGACCACCGATCTTCGATGTATCACGCCTTGCCCTCTAATCGCCAGTTAGGAGCGCGAAGTATCGTGATCTGCAATCTATCGATCCCTGAAATTAGCATTCAGGGCGTGAATCTTTTCCTTCATCTCGCAGGGGCACCGACAACTTTCCAAGTAATTTCTCCTCCCTTGGGCGACAACGGTGTTCACGATCTATGCAAAGGGCACGATGAAATCTTCCTTAATATACGATCTCTGTTTCATTTTTTATCCACGTGGGATAAAACAGCGGTATTCGTTTATCTCGTTGCAGGTGAAAGATTGTCGTGTAAAGTACATACACATATATGTTTATATGTAGCAAACAAGTTCGACCAACTGTCGTGACATGTGTATACTAGTGCTGTCGTTATCCAACAGCTTCGAGCAGCAGGAATCTGTGAGTAAAAATGGGGAAAGAAAAAATAGGAGATAGTTCTAGACAGATTTTTACCGCAAGACACGGGGGAGGCGCGTGGCCATATTTTATGGGCGCGGGCGTGAAACGGATAATTTTGAAAGAAGGGAGAAAGCGATATCCGATCGTATATCAAAGCGTAGAATGGCCGGTCGCCTTCAAATTATCGGAAACAAGGGCCAAACTAATGGGCCAAGTCGAACCATCTGGCTCCGTAGGGCTGGTTGATTCATGCCAATTTGATCACTGTTTTCACGCCGTAGAAACGAGAAGAATTGAAGC
Source organism: Nomada goodeniana (assembly GCA_963969485.1). Classification (NCBI taxonomy): domain Eukaryota; kingdom Metazoa; phylum Arthropoda; class Insecta; order Hymenoptera; family Apidae; genus Nomada; species Nomada goodeniana. The sequence continues at coordinate 14,804,370 of OZ018300.1, read as the reverse complement.
TGCGTCAAATCTATCTCTGCAGTATGTCGTGCTCATCGCTGGGGAAAAAGAGTCCCGGCTCGTCTCGTAATGTGCTCTTCGGTTGGTTTCTTGAATTTTAATAACGAGTACAAAGGCTCTCCGCGAACATTTCGCCGCGTATGCTTGTTTAATTTTGTCGTCGCTATATTCAATTAATTGTATAGCAATGAAATATGTTCACAGAGTTTTCGAAATTCAATAAAGTATGTGTAAAGGGTGTAATGCCTTTCCACGTTTTAAAATTCACGTCAAAGTTTTCCGCGTGAGGTATTCAAATGATGGATGAAAATTGTCATTGAAAAAGATCTACTCTAATTTTATTTTTTACGTGCACTAGTAGGAAGATGTCGCAGATTTTAGTGCAATTGTTTGATTAGAGTAGGTGTTTATATTAATCTATTTGTAACAAATATGTTAAGACTATTTTAATACGTTTTTAAAACGTTATTTTTGAGTATTATATTATAAAACCAATGAACAATATATGATTGCTCAGTAAACCGAAGGCAACGTTTAATAATTATCCAATAAAATAAATGGACTGGTTCATTACATTATAAATAACCATGTTCGTTCAACTTTTATTACAAGGTTGGTATCTATTTATTTCCCCTCTTTCGTTGGAAGTGTTACGCGATTTGGGACGAATGCCCCATTATCTAATTATCCCAAATAAGGAACGTGAACGCTAATCCATTTTCCAAATGCAGAAGGTTGAGACGTATTTAGGTCGAGAAATAAGATTGCTCAACCCTCTCGATTGAAAATATGTTATTAAACTTTTCTTTGGTCGAAATCGAACGAACGCTCATGTTGAAATACAAATTTTCCAAATTATTGGGTGTGATAAAATTATGGTAACGATAAATGAGTAACACACAGGGTGCTGATACATTTCCAGGCGCACTTAATTACGGAAACCATTCATTTTTCAGAACATTTACAGAAAAAATTAACAAGCACAAGATAAATAACTTTGTTGCAACATGGACTTCTCAAATTTATTAAAAGTATTCAAAATGAAATAAGGTCAGTTTTAATTTAAGTAAGAAAAAAACCTTTATTGTAACATGGTCTCCAGTATGTTACAATTTTACGCCTTGATTTCATCTCTGGTAATAGTTCTTCGTTTTATGGTAGAACACGCGTGTCCGAAATTCCTGAGCTACAAAACTGATCCCACTGGTGCTGGCGATACCATAAAGGTATACCTTGACTGTAAGTTCTAAGAATCAGTGAATGTGTATAGCAAAACTAGCAACGATGCATTTCAGCAAAAAAGGATGAAAGTGAAAAATACTTAATGAGGGAAACCAGCATTTTATCAACGGCGCGGAAAGAAGTGTACATGTATTTGATTAACGGCAACATGCGGATCATTTGAACGTACCGTAGATTCATTACACGCAATTATAGTCGTAGTTTCCCTTCAGCTTGGGGACTGGGACATTGAAGCTAAAGCGAGAGCCGATCTTTCTCCCTGACATTCTTTCTACTTGCCGCTGAATAGTCTAGACTTATTAGGGAATTGAAATCGTTGCAAGTTGCGCTTGACAAACGCTTCCGCCTGTGACTCTGTACAGCTTACTGTTAGAAAGGATTCTCGCATTTAAGCAATGCGATTTCTAAGGAATTCGATACCATTGTAATTTATTAACAACAAACATACTTGTTCAGACTTCATCGCCAGTATCATCTCACGAGTATAACTAGTCCTCTTTATTAATTGGAAGTAAACATAGAGGACCAAAAACTAGACAATAACATTAGAAATAAAATGAAATTGATGGGAGAGGCAGATGGAAACATTATGTTGAAGTTCCGGAAGAAAGACTTCCTAATAAAAATATTCCTTCATAGTTCGTGCTTTTAATTAGATTTAAACGAATCTTTGATAAATTCAAAATGAATGCTATGGTACAAGTTTGATATTTTTAATTTGTTGCTTGTCTGTTGTCTTTCGAAGGTTCCGCTATATCTGTATTCAAGAATATTATAAATGGAACAAGGTTCGAATTAAACAAAAAATATTTCTTCAATGTTTTATTTTTCTTCCTTTAAATTGGTCTCGGGCAATTTGGTTTTTAACACAGCGAATCACAATTATAGAACAACTAGTTTCTATAACAATCAAGCTACATTTTCGATTGTTTAATAGTTTTAAGGACAGATTTTGTTATTCCCACCAAAGAGAATTACTAACGTATCCCCATGGATAGTTTTCGCAAACAGTACCTGCAATTGCATCTCGTACCGGTACCGTTAATATTCTGAAATTCACGTCGGTATAATTCAAAGTTGATAGCAGGAATACTGGCATTTTGTCTGATATAACCCACAGCACTCCACGACTTATCTAGAATTAATCAAATTTCGTTTTGACTTATTAATATAAATGTATGTAATGTTGTTTTTAAATGATCAAAAATTAATGATATTGCCTGATTGCTGCTTAATTTTATTTTAAGCCTTAAGTTAATAGCAATCAAGCAGTAACCGTTTTCAATGTTTAATTGAAATAAATAAAATTATATATGCATCCTTCTACTTGAGAATTTATCAAATTTGTTAACTATGTAAATTTCTGCTGGACATTCAATTTAGAAAATTCATCAAGATACGTCACCTTCACATCTGCTGGAAATATTATGGCTTCGTCGTGTCTAGCAACGATAGCTTGATTTTCAGGTGCATACGGCAATAAGGAGTTCCAACAGCCTACCGCATTCTGGTCAATTAAATTGAAAAATTGCAGTCCATTTTCATCCATGATAGACGATGTGCAGTGACCAAGTGGCCCTCTTTCCGGTAGAATCTATCGATATTAATACGTAATAAAAGTACCCAACAAGAACAATATCTTTGCATAAAATATAACTATTAAACGCTGCCAGTAAAGATACACGTATTTAAACAAATTTAACTTCACAATAATTTAAAATTATGTCCTTCAAGTATCATGAAATAATACGATTTAATTACTAATACAATTGTAGGTAATAGTCAGATGCATGCTTGAGACATTATTCAAAAGACATACAATTAGCTAAACGCGAAAGGAATTGTCGAATCATACAATTATGGCAATTTGAAATACAATAGTCGCTAGTCACCCTGACAGTCGATAAACTTTTAAAAGACTTAAATAAAAAATAATTCTATTTTAAACCGTTTTTCAAATTCCTTTCCAAACAATATTGTCGCCTCGATAATTTTATAAAATAGTACGCACGAATTATGTATAACAAAATCACGATGTTACTTGTAATAACATTCATTCTACCACAGGCTAACCTGGAACTCATGATAACTATCCTGAGACAAATTTTCGTCTCTGAGAATTTTCGTTGAAACCCCAAACTCTCTCCTACTGCTAAGAGGATGGAAGTATAGTGTCCTATATCCATTCATGGCGATCGGAGATAAGCTCATGCCGAATATCCCTTCTTCACCCCATTGGAAATTCAGACCACCAATATTATAATCGCCAGCTAAGGGGTCTGGCATGAAATAGCTGTGAGTAATTCGCCATGATTTATTTTGTTCCCAGGAATAGACGATCAGACCGTATCCCAGTTCGTCGGACAGGTAGGCGAAAGCGTCGTTGCAGCCTCCTTTTCCCAAATCGACAGCGATGTTGGCGATGAATGTATTCTACATGAGAATTTCTTTTTTAATTATTATTATTATCAATATTAGTAGTGATATTATATAATACATACACTCTTCCACAATGTTAAGGGATCGCTAAATTTTCACCGAAAAATTGTCGATCTTTTAATTGCTGTAACTTCGCATTAAAAAAAAATTGTTAAAGATTCTACCTGGGCTTGTTTTAAAGCGTAAAGTCTCAAATTTGACAATCCTGAGCTCATTTTCGTTTAAGATTATTTTGTATCATGTAGGGAATGGTCAAACCAGATCGGGTAACTTTCCGTGGTGTACCTCACTGTTCGTTCAGAGTACGATAATATGGCAAAAACAAAAAGTCGCACTCAAATTTTTCTGTGGCCGTTGCGAAGGGGGACTTCGATCTTGAAATCCATGCCGATTTCAGTCATGAAGAAAATGTCTCGAGGTCCGTAAAAACGTTCGAAGTGGCACAAATTCTTAAAAAATGTTCAAATCACATCAACTCCGCACACGATGCAAAGAAAATGAGTTCAGGGCTGTTAAAGCAGATACTGTACGCTTTAAAGCGAGTCCAGCTAGGCTGTCATACAATTCTCTTTTTATGGCGTTACAGCAATTGAAAGGTGGACAATTTTTCCGTGAAAATTTTCTGGTCCTTTAATTTTGCGGAAGGCTGTATTGTATAGTTAACTTCATGCATAGTGTACCATATTTATATCTTCAGCTCTCAATCTGTATTGTCTTAAAATTGTATCTGTTGTCAAATCGAAGACATTTAAAGTATAAGGGCATGCTTGAATCGTTGTGTTTCCAATACCAATTGTACCGGTATCCAACACCCATAGCCTGTCACAAGAATCTGCGTGTATTCTGCAATAATAAAATCAATCCTAATTGCAAATCGTCCTACGAACTTACGAAAAAGAACAATTTCAATGAATAATAATCTATGACTGCGCGCGTCACGTAGATCTATGCATGCCAAAAGTTTTCGTAAATTCATACAGATCAAAAACAATATTCAAGTTGACTTACAGTCTGACTTAGTCCCTCGATTACTTACATTCAGATAATAAAAAACGAACGCCTATTGTGTTGAATAAATTGAAACAGATTATACGTTCTTGTTTTGTACAATTTCACAGATGCTGGATTTTATTTGTGTAGTGCAACACTTTGTATATTAATCCATATATTTGTATAAAATTGAGTCGCGATACGGAATTGTGCCCCTTAATCAATAACAATTGGAGAAAATGCTTCAAAATTAAATGAACTTAAATAAAAAAACTTTAACTAAACATTATCCTAAATGTATATTACAGCAAGGAATTATAACGTGTTGTTATTTGTAACGGACAGGAAGTAAATAACGATCAATGTCTATACAGTACTGTCATTATTCACGTTTATCATGTACATACAGAAGAATAAGAGAATTTTCTCACAGGTCTGGTATCTCCTTAGCAATAAGTAAGAGTGTTATTCAACTACAGTCGCATATTGTTTAAAGTTGAGTGTTACGAAACATCAGATCACGATCTGGCAGATCGTATAAGATTTTATTATTTATTTTTCCCAACATTACAATAAAACGTCTAATTCTACATTGTTCTGTAGGAAGATCAATCTATCCAATGGTAGTAATTGTTTACACCGAATAGGATGTTAGAAGATACATACAAATGACGTATTCCTTTTATCGTATATATTTAAGAATACAATGGGAGTGAAAAGTGTGAAATTGCCCATTGTGTATAATAAGTACTACTTATTTCTACAGTTTAAAAAATAGTATGTCTTCCCCTAGCATTATTGTTACGTTCTTCAGTCAATATTATTAATTTGTATATTGAAATTGATATTAAAAGCAGAAATATTACAGAAATATTACACATACGATACATACCTGTAAGCTGTAGTAATTGCACTACCACAAGATCCAGCTTTATTCTGTTGCCAATTTGGATAAGGTGTAAGTTTCGGAGAACCACCCCTATTCGTATCAAGCGATATATAATTTAACGTCGCTGGTATTCCTGCAATTATATAATACTTACTGTGAATCAAATTTGGCAAAATTGTTCATTTTCAAGCCAACAACCATTCTGTAATACTATTGGCGTTGAATATGCGTTTGTATAATAATAAGATTGAGAACAAAATTCATCGCTACAGTAAATCATATATCACAGAATAAACATATGCGACACTACATTGCAGTTGATAAATGGCGTGACAGACAATAGATAACTAGATAGGCTAGATAGACACGCAGCATTCCTCAGCTTTCGAGTCTATCCAAGTATATCTAACACACCTGGTATTGTCGGAAAAATTTCGAAAGGTACAATGACAAGTGATCTTGTCTCTCGTGATTCAAAATGACATGATAATGTTATATATTTTTTTAATGCAGCGCCTTCGCGTGACGAATGTGCTGTATAGCCACTGTTCCACTGCAATGTTCCCGATTTTTTGGATCTAATGAATATGTCACGTAGAAATGTCAAAAAAATGTCGGGTATTTTCGGCATCATAATAGTATTTCCTTTCACTCCATGATAGAGCATGTCAATAATAGTTTTAACCCTTTACATAATGGAATGGATTTGTTCCTCCAAGAAAATATTTGTCGCTATTACTTTTAATAAAATCTAGATTTGTTACTTCAAAACTGTATTAAGATTTCAATTCTCCTGTCCCCTTATTAATAATAGTTATTGTGCAATAGTTAATACAATAGAAGTTCTAGTTATGAACTATGCAAATACATTTAAACATTTCTCAAATATTATTATATTGTGTATGAATAAGAATTCCACGTTTACTTAATATGATTCTGCACACGTGGGTAGTACAATTCCTGTACAGTCACAAAACAAAAATAGTTCGCAGGTCAATGGCTACTGATTCAATTTACGCTTTGGTGGCTAATGATTTTATATAACCAACTATTAGGCTCCATTTCAATTTCTTATACTACTAATATATATAGCATGCGATCTATTTATCTAGTCTCGTTTTAACCAGTCTCAACTTTAACCGGTTGTAATGCAACACACTGTGCAACTTGTATCGAAAAGGTGAGGCACACGCGTTGGATTAAATTACCTATAATAATATCATACCGTATGCCCCAAGTAATTAACTTCAATCAAAATTGTAGGTATTTATTACAGTCTGTGTATGCGTATTAGCCAAGTGCGAAAGTGTTCTTTCTTCGGGAAATACTATATTTCATACAAAATGCAGTTGATACGTAAACGGTCTGTCTTGCAACAATTTCTGTCGAGAATAGTAGACCGTTTATTGAAAATGTACCAAGATTTCTGCACCCACCCATTAGAAGTTAATACTCAATGAGCAGTATATACATATAATAGGTACATTATTCTATTAGCATTATAACACAGAAAATGATATTTCTCATTTATCTTTGACCGATCTATTGACAGTTCACACGCCCACACAATATGTTATTATACACATACACACAATGCGTGTTATACGTATGTATTACTCTAAAACAGTAGAAGAAATATTCAGAAGGAGAGAAGTTCATTTATGATATCTAAGATATTAACAGTTGGACAAAGGGAAATACTGTTTACTTAGTGCACACATTGTCTCATAATTCCTATTAATTAGTGGGTTGCAAGATTTTACATTGGTCTGGGAAAAGGCAGTCGACGACTGCTATGCACCTATTTAATTTCTGCTCTGCTCGATGTTGCGTCGAATTCTATAACAATCGAGTCCACACCTCATGTCTTCTTTATATTCGCGGGACGGGGTTCACTGAACATTGTGAATGTATTCTGTCAGCCTGAGAGCGTGGCGCAAACCTTCCCTTTCTTTTCCCCCTTTCATATTTCGCTTCCTCTATTCGAAGTGAACCTGACATCGGAAGAAAGAGTGAACCAAACAAAGCTGCGGACGGCACACAAAACTTGCCCCAAAAACAATACCAACTGCGGTGGGCTTTGACGCGTTTAGAGAACTTGCAGGAGACTGGCGTAAATGCTAGAATGAAATGTAAACGGAAAACGGCGAGGACCAGACGAGAAAGATGGGGGGGGGGGTAGCGAAGGGAAATAAATACAGCCACTGAAGATCGACTGCTTTTGAATTTCATAGGAGAGGGACCATGCGTGAAGATGAAAAGAGTGCAGAAAGCTGAGTACATGAATCTTAGAGTGTCGGCATGCGCTTGCTATTGCTTTCAGAATGGTACACGATTCATGAAATATTTCGAATCTAGTTCATTAGTTCAAATAGTTCAGGCTAGTCAATTGTAATGAGTACTCGTTACAATATTAATCCAAATTCAATAAACCACTGTATGGTCAATCAATATACATAAAGTGAAAGAGTAATTACTAAATTAAATCATTTATGTTTACTATATTTTCCCATAACCCAGACTATTTAGTTACGCATAGAGTCGAGTGAAATATTTGCAGCCAATCCTCAAAACAATTTCAAGGATCCATGGGTGCAGACAAAATTGTGAAAGGGGATAAAGTGCGAATATTCAAAAGCAGTGGTAGTCTTAAGAATAGAAATATGAAATCGTACACGACCTGACAGCGGCATTGTCGCCTTTTTTTATTCTATGCACAATAGTGTGGCGCGCGCCAACTTGTATAATAAACATAGGGTACCAAGAGCAAGAGCGACAAACGAGAAATAAACGAGCACAGGAGTGAATAAGCCCATTGATCCTCGGTTCCTCGTTGGTTTATGGGGCCGGGGTGTAGGATTTTTGTTAGTTAAAGCGGAGGCGGAGGTCGACGGGGACAGAAATGTCCCATTCAAATCGTTCATGCGGTTTTTCGGCACTTTTTGTCGCGAGCCGGAAGTCGACCAGACGAGATCCGAGCAGTGCACCGCCCGCGGTGATCTCTACGCATTATGTTCCCGGCAGTTTCCGGTTCTCGACCAAAGACATTCGTCTAGATTTGCATAATGTAACTATTTCGTTAACAATATCACGCCACGCCGGTGAAGACTGCGATTCGATGGTGTCGGGACGCTTGAACTTTTTGTTAAACTTTGGCTATACAATGTGAATTGACAATATTGAATTAAAGGCAACAGCTTAGCATTTCGAATGACCGCAATCTCACGTATAATTTATTCTTATAAAACAGGAAATATGAACGTGAATATTTTACCGATATTCGCTTACGATTTCAGAATATTTTCTAAACATATAACATATACGTGACAAGATATTAATTGCTGATTTCGTTCAATTGCAGTTGGAACACGAAGCGACCCTTACAATTGTCATTTTACTAATTCCTTGACGAGATAAACGTTTTCCTGTATGCTTTAAAGAAAAAACATATTGAACACATTCAGTGGTTGTTTAAGATATTTCAGATCACCATATACGGAGTGCGTATATGTTTATATTTTTCTTTCGAATCCGAATATTTTTTAAACGTATCTCAATATCGATGAATTGTAATTTAATATGTTTTGTTACAATACTTGTGTGTATAATATGTATTCAATGAGCTTACCATTTCGCCATCTTGGAACAGTGACGAATAGCTTGTTCCTCCAAATTTCAATACCAACAGGCAATGCATTCTCCGGAATGAACTCTCCCTTCATCATTGCGAGTTGCCTGCTTGTTTCATCCGGATAGGCGAAGTCCAATGTTCTCCAGAAAAATCTTTCCAATAAAGGAGCTCGCCCCAACTGCGACCCCCATCTTTGAATTCCGTGAACACTTTCGCTCCCAAAGTACAGTAGACTTAGCAAAATTAATTTACGAAGCATTTCTCTGATATCTTCAAACGATGACCTCGCCGGGAGTTTAATGCTTTGAAAAATGGAAACAATGGAATTTTCAGCAATGATATATTACCAGTGATAATATTTGTATGCTGCACTGAATTTACTTTTTGTTCTTTAACTTAAACGCTGTCGATAAAAATGTGTCATTGTATATGGATGAATATGGTTTATTGATATACATATACGTATACAATGAGCAACGAAAGTATTCCAACTACTGTGCACTCGAAGTTTCAATACGTAAAAAACCAACGAAAAATTTACCTGCTCATTGCAAAACGTTGCATGGAGGGTTTGCAAAGATTAAAACCGAGAATCGGCCGAAATTTTCTACGAATGCTAATACTATATTCGTATAATAATCTGTTCTACGCAAAACGGTAAGAAATTGTTATATAATTGCCACCAAATGTAACATCAACTATCGCTGCAGACCTCAATTAAGAAATAACGTGATCAAATGAAGAAAGAAGAACTGATCGCCCGCGAAATGTATGCAATGGTCAATACAATTCAAAGATTTCGATACACATATAATGTACCTGTACATTTGTCAATGCAAAAAATGCACCGAGTTCCTGGGACACATGGTTGGGGCACATTAAAGGAGACATCAAATTTATCTTCTCGATTGGATCATAAACTGTCTTTTCCTTATACGGAACGTTTCAATGCGGCTGTATACACACCAAGAGACTCGGGCTATATTATTCCGGAAATTATCTATACCCGTGTAAATCGTGCTATTGCAATGCGTGCACTGGCAAGCAAGCGAGATTACATTCCATTTCACTAATTCGTTCACGCGAGAAGAAATGGGATACGGCACATGTCAGGCTACCCTCGGATAATATGCATCGAATCAAAGTTTTTCGCGGTGTTGGGCCTGCGTTGACAGCATATTAAATATATCAATGTAACAGGTCAATTATATTTGGCACGGTTTCCATTGTATTTGATAAAGTTGGGATTGCAAGTTCAAAGGGTGCTAACGTGTAATAAGTTCAAGCAAATGGAAGTTTATTTAAATACTTGAAGCATGAAATGCATTCCGGAAATTCCGGTCTTATTAATGTCGTTTGTCAGCGACAGGAAACGTGCTTACGCGATATTTTAAATCGCTCATGTACTGTAGAAATCACGGAACAGTTTACAATTTGGCACTTAGACGATTCGTAATTTAGGTAATACTGGGATATGCGGAGGACGAATAACAGTTTCGTAATTGGGCGTTAAGGTGTTATAATTGGCGCACGATTCGTTGATGTTTATACTTGAAGTGAGCATTAATTTTAATTTCGCTGCAAGGGGGAACTGTTACCATATTTTCGCTTCTACTACTTTTCACATAATAATAAGAATAGTTGATGCATTGATTCTCAGCAACTAAATTATTTGAAACAACTTGATACTAAATCATAATCGTGTCTTTCAAAAAATTGTTATTCAGTGCATCAATTTGATGAAGCAGGTTATCAAATAAATACTGGGTACGACAAGGGGATTGCAAGCCAAACTACTATTATGTTATAAACGAGAGGGAAGAAGCAAATGTCTGTCCTACGTTCAAACGAAATTTACGTCTACATAATAAATCATTTTTCCGTGCACACAAAAATTAACGTTTTCAGGATCGAAAAGAAAATTCACCGGGTTACGTGAAAGCGCAAAGTAACTCAACCGAACGTTCCAAAGCATAAAATAAATTATCAATTGTCGTCTTTCCGCACAATGTTTAATCTCAAATCCAAAACTTTCCTTTCCCACTGATACTCCACCAACCTTTACACCTAAATTATTCTAATCGCGATTGTCATTGGGTCCGCCGTGCGATAATTCATATACGGGGATACATTACCTCGAAGACGAATACTGTGCAACTGTTCGAAATCATGTTCCACCACGAATTAGACGACAAAATTCAACCATGCACAATTGCTACTTGAGACATACCTCGTTCCAATACCGAACAAGAACTTTTGTGAGGGTCGACGACGGGGTTGCCGATGACTCCGTCTACGTTGTGAACAGAACGGTGAATCGTAGAAAGTCAGTAACGAGCGGTGGAAGTAAACTGTTGGTTCCTGCATATGAGTACTGGTATATATGTACTCAGTTCGTGTGACATGTATGGATTTGCCAAACGCTTCTGTACACCTTCACCCGTGTACTTACGTGCCCCCGTTCTAATATGAGTCTGTGAGCTGTTGGTTGCTCCCACCTGGTGAAATTCAGTCTGCTTGAACCCGATGGAAAAAATCGCTTTTTCCGAAGTACGAAATGGAACTGCGCATATGCAAAACCGGTAGTTCGCTATGGGACCTCGATAAAGGTGGTTTCATATAAAACAAGAAAATGAATAGCTCGTGCCAGAATGGAAACTGTGCAGGAGAGTTTCAGCAAACTCAATTTCCAGGGGACGTTTAAGTAACCGTCGCAGTGTCGTATGAGAGTAAAAATGAATAATCTTCTTGAAGCTGATTCCATTCAATTATAATGCGGAATTTGTCAGTATCTATATAATATTGCTTTGAAGAAAGATCGGGACAATATGGCACAGAAACATCAGTAAAGTAGAACGCTATTACTGGAAGAGAGAATGGTAACTATTAATTTTATTTAGCCGATCCCTAAGCCAAACCGACTAACCCCGTTAAATAAAAAGTGTGGAAAATTTGTAATCCTAGAAAGAGTTTCTCTCAAAATTTTGCTTGAAATATATATTATATATACAAATGAATATTGTAAGGTTCATCTTTACGTATGTAAACCTATGATATTTATTAGAAATGAAAAAGCCCGTTTGGAATGGAGTTAATTAGAATGGCCTTTTAAATAGATTAATTATAATTATTCAAAAATGGTGTCAAATTTTACAGCTGCCATAGTTATAACTAGAATTATCGACACAATTCATTTTATTTATAAAACATTGAACAGCAGATACGTGTATCAGTAGTAAACCTCGTAAAATTGCAATCAGTAGTGTTGATGAATTTAATTTTTGAGTTGGCAGATAGTAATAATTTGTAAAATGTAAAAATCTACAATATATGCGTATACAGAGTATATGTATATGTATAAATATAAATGTATCGTTAAGTAGTGCGCATCTTTAGAATTAAGAAGATAATAAAACGCAGTGCATTGGATTTAACGGTAACTGTAACATGGTAAAAAGGGGAAAAGACATATTGTATTATGTATTTCACAGAGCAAAAGACCATCTGTACGTTTAGAGAGCTTTAACTATTTAAAACTATCCGAATCGATACGATTAAACGAAAATGGACTTTAGAAAGTAGATAGTCACTTGAAGCAGTTCACGTTACATAGTTGCTAATTTTAATTAAACGAATTAAACGAACACATAGCCTGGAATGGAAGAAGTTGAATGCCATTATCGTTCGTCAAAGCTTTGCAAAATACACTGGTAATTGGTAAATCTGTATTTCAGATCTCGAAAATAAGGCCGGCTAATAAAGTTGCCACATGTGCAAATATAAAGAATCAATTGAGTACCCTAGTAATGTTACTAAAATTGAGGGAGTTGTGTATGTGTCTTGTAAAATAAAATAATTTAATGGTAGAGTCTCTGGATATGAAATTTTAAATAAATAATTTTCTTAGGAAGAGAAACATTATCACCGCATTAAAAAACATTTAATTTGAGATAGCAATATATTGTGCCAACTAACTTTTATTCTTTCACTTCGATAGGTGCAATAATGTTTCGCGTAAAGGAGAAGGAATATTTGCGAGTGTAAGCAAGTGCAAGGTAACAGCGAAGAAAAGTGAAACGCTTCCGTCAACGAAAATGATCGAGATAAATCTGCTATGGACTCGTATAATATTATCCGATCAGATTTTTTGTATAAATCGATAAGAAATTTGGTCGTTTATACTAAATTTAGTGCGTCGTACGTGTGAGCATATTTATTTTCGTTGCGGTTTTCTCTTTTGGAAGGCAAGACTGTCCAATTTACAAATTTACTCCACAACTAAAATATATTTTCGGCTAATGAAATATAATTTTCATACAATTGCGGCTACCTATAATTATTCGACTTGGCTGTTTGAATTTTAAAACTGCAAATGGAAGCTTCAAAATGACCCAGCGGTTGTTTTTAATAATGCTTCGTCAGCTATTAGAATTCGTCAAGGCCCTTTTAAAAGTTGGAGTATCAGTAGTTTATTTACAAGCACAATTCGTTGAAAGTTTAAAGTGAAAGTTTAGTACCAACGCGTCTAATTATTTCAATTTTCACATTATTAACAACAGTAGCGACACTGTATAAAATTCCTTAAACTCGTCGATACAAATAATATAATTTTCACTGTTCTATGTACATCTTTAAACCGGTAAAAATAATTTAACCAGCGAGAGCCCATTTCTTGCAAACTAATAGAAACAAGCACTGCGACCCACAAAGCTAGTTGTGCATCGTAAATCGTAATAAAAACGGACATTAACAGGTGCACGCGGTGCGTGAAAAGACACATCGGGTATTGCTTCATACACTCGTGGCGATACGTATACATATACGTTTTCTGTTTGTCACGCGAGTATACTTAGCACTGGAAGTAGAGCGATTTTTCCTCTTGCAATATTTCATCCAACCTGAAGAAATTCTAACAAAATTATCAATTATTACAACAACTCTCTCAGTATTGCACATAAATCTTCTATTCCTGGCGTACTTTACTCATCAAGATTACAGCATTTACTTGCCCCTTTAATTTTTTATATTAAATTCATAAAACTTTTTTATAAAAATTCATAAAACCAATATAATTTATGATAGGTTACATATCGGTTACATAATTGGAAATCTAATTCTATATCGTTTCCAGTTAAGATATGGAATAGAAAAGTTGAAAGATAAGTATCTTAATTATTGTAATAAGGAAACATATTTATACATTTATTTTTTTATGAATAAGAAACACGAACTGTTAGCACAATTTAATGATATAACAATTATACCTACCCGCTACTTCTGTTTGATAAGCTGAGGAATACTTAATTGCATTACAATTGAGGAAAATTTCTTTTAAATATTATTAAACGACGTTTCCATTATCTCCGAATGATAATGTAGTTCTGTATGTTCAAATATATAGCTCATTTACAAGAGTAATATACATTAATAAACATTTTCTATATTTTTAAAAGTTCTCTTCGTTTAGCCTGAAGCCTCCTATATTTCAATCACAGTATTCGAGGAAATAGAATCAAAGCTGCTTTTACAAGGAACATTGAATTGCAGATGTCTAGATTTCCTACGGAAATAAACAAGATGTATCATACGGTGGCATAGTAATTAAAGAAAGCAGCTTTTTCCCGAACCAACGCAGTCGGGTCAACTTCCCACTTATATTAGACGATTCATATATTTATTGCTTGGCAATCTCGTTTTTACCTCACGCTCTTTAAATACACACACTTTCCTCGTCGATGTAAAGCGAGCCCAGCCCTTTGAACGAGTATGCGTGGCATAACAGGAAGATCGAAGAACATGATTATAGTATGTTAAAGGTAAAGACAGTCCTTGAGCAGTAATAATTATTGGAACTCCACACATCGAGATTCTAGACGAAATACAAGCGAGCTTTAATTATTGTTAAGGAAGTACAATAATTACAAACTACTCATTACTTGTTAGTTCCATCCATTTCAAATCAGAAAACCGGAAAATTTTAACAATAAATTTAATCTTTCAGTGTAATCGTGTAATATAACTATTGGTGCATGTAAAAAGACAAGCGTGCCACTTGATCGTTTATTTATTTTAATTTAGAGTCATCTTAGGTTGGTTTAGTTTAATTTATAAAAATGACGATTCATTGCTATTCGCCTAATGACAATTTTGATTTTTTTAAAATATCAATTATAAATACGTAAATAAGTGTAGCCATCGTAGCTACATTTCCTCATTGACAACTGGAAATATTAATTTTCTGCAATGTAGTTCAAATGAAATTGGTGCAAATGGGAAATCACATTTTCGCGTAGCAGTTTTTTTTTTCAACTCCGAATAATATAACTGTTACGTAAAATTTACTTAAATAAAGAAAGTTCGCGTTAGACGTTACGAAGCTGATTCACCGACTTCTTATCACTTTTACCCATAGCATCGAGTTTAAACCAGCCCGCTGCAGCGCTCACTAGAGCTTCCCTCTGAAATAAAGAAATAAAATGTTAAGATATCAGAATGATGAAATAAACTATATTTAGTTTATTTTATTTGATGTCAATTTTCCGTCAATACGTGACCCATTTTGACCAAGAATTAGCACAGGTTAATACCATGTCTTTGAAACTCATGACGCGCCATTGACTAATTGTACAGCAAGGTGCAAGTGGTAAAATTATATCATTTAAGTTGAAGCAATTTGCCATGCGTTACCCCCGCAAGTAAGTAATTGGCTCGTATAGGGGTAATTTTTAATTTCAACTTGTTTTGTCGTATGTAATTATCAAAAATACTTTTGAAACCGGGCGGTATCCGCAGAATGCGGAAATACAGGCCTGTGTCCGCTCATTCAGAAGCTCCATTCGTTAGCGTTAACGAGACGGCGACAAAAAGACGCGAACGTTACGCGTGATCGGCACTGAAGGATAAACGCTCGAGCAGTACCTCGTTATCTTTTCACGTCGAGTGACGTATGAAATTGTATTTAACCCTTTCCCTTCGTTCCTCTGCCGCGGCCACGTTTCATTAATCACAGCTGAAACCCTTTGCGAAGGGTGCAATCAATGTTTCTCGAAATGAGTAATTGCCAACCGTGCTGCTTGCATACGAAAAAAACTGCAATTTCGCTTTAATTGCGTTCAAAGTAGCATGGGGAACGACGCGTACCGATTGATCGTATGGTCTTGTGCGTGTCGTGTATATAAAACAAGGAATTCCATTTTGGAACGACAATAAAATACGTGGACGTACATTTGTGACCATTGGCAATGATTTTATAATGCTTGTTATTGCAAATTAATTATTAGTTAATTACAGAATTATTGTTACTTATAGTTCAACGATTATTACGCCTTTACGAGTTTATACAGTAACGTGTTAACCAATTAAATTTGGCTTCATTAATAACAATTCCTGTATAAACGTAATAGGCAGCGTTGAACCGCAGATATCGAGATATTTAGTAGACAAATGTTTGATTATAGGCGTATTTATTCGTTATGCTTCTATTAATCATTCGACGTTGCTGTACTGGAAAAAATATGATTGAATTGTACACGTAGTTTATTTTGCTTCTGCAATGAATCAAAGCAGTAGCATATTTTGTGCGAGAAATTTATGTTCCATTAGAAGTAATTGGACTCTGCTCATATTGCTATTTCATTCTGATTTCTCCGCGACGTAATTTCATTTCAATAGTTCCTAATACCGTTTTGATACATATTCCGCGTTTAAGCTGACAGAGTCATTCTGCTAACCGAACGACTAACATGGATGGTACGGACGCGGAATATGTATTACAAAAAGTGTAAACGTGGCAAAAGCAATTCCTTTTCAAATACACATCCCCGCATTTCACAGTGGCAAGTGAATGTGGCCGTGAAGTGAAATGATCGTGCAAGCAAACTAGCCTGGCCGCAACATCAGCCGTTGAGCGTTGCCTACGTCACTATTCGCACAATGTTAAGCAGCTTTTTAACTAGCTTCTTTTAACATTAGTTACGCAAATCGTTTTTCTTAAATCATAATTTATCCATCTGAAAACTTATTGTTAACAAAAATATCCCCTCGTCGCGAACGAGCGCAGCCGAGAGGTACGTACCTGAGCGCGTGCTCGGCGAGCGCTCTCATTGGCCAGCGTTTTTCGTTGATAACTAACAAACGAAGCTGCAAACAACATTGCTAACAATGGGAAAGTTGTTCAGAATTACCCCAGCTGCCCCTGATTTCCCGATGTTCCCAGAGTTGTCTATACAGGGTGCCTCACTTGATTTTGACATCCTGATTATCTCGGTATTTTTTAATTCTAGCGAAAAATGTTGCAAGGTAGAAGTGAATGATGTCATGTAAAGGTCAGATGAAGTTCAACTTTGTTTTTTTAAATGGTATGATGTATTTTTTAATATATCAATCGATGAAGCTCGACAGTCTTTATAAAAAACTCTTAACCTATTTATGTTGAAAAGTTGATAGTGTAGTGGATATTTCAACTTAAATAATTGGGAAGTTGGGCAACTCGAAAATTCAGAAAAATTTGGGACTTTGCACACATGAAGTTCATATTATGCTAGCAACGGAACAATTTTTGTTTCCTGCTGAAAAACGGTCCCAGGGGTGAAACACCACTCCAAGGAAATCTTGACCTTTCATATTATCGCAAATAATTAAGAAACGCTTTAAGATACAGGGGAAAAGTTAAGTTAAAAGTTCGATGGATCTTTATGGTGTATAATACGGACGTGAGAAATTTTGAAAAGCAACATTTTTTTGAAAAATTCATAAACCAAATTTTCTTTTCCATTTCTCACATCCGTATTGTGGACCAAAAAGGGGCCATTCAACTTTTAATTTAGCTTCTTTCCTGTATCTTAAACTGTTTCTTAATTATTCGCGATAATATGAAAAGTCAAGATTATGTAAAAATCAAGTTAGATACCCTGTATAATAAAATGGGAAAGCTGAAAGGAAAGCTGAAAACTTAATGAATATCAATGTACGTATTACCCCATAGCACGTAAAACCGAGAATGTAATTTCGCGTGATGTTTACACGTTCTAGTACGAAAGTGTAACAGCAGTTCGCAGTAGCAACTAAATGACGGCGATACCATAAATGGCTTTTCGGTTTAGTTTTACATCAACGGAACTGTGGAAGTAGGAATGCGGCTAAGCCGCTCCCAATTCATCTAGAAAATATCATTAATATCCACCTACCGAATAATATACGTAGATTGTGTTCGAGAATGTATCTGTAATCGCAGGTATCGCTACTTGGCAAGCGGTTGTATTTTATCCGACCGATTATTGTGGAACTGTAGCCACTGACAAAAAAGAGTAGGCAATAAAATTCAGAAAATTATGAAACCTTGCGTACGAGTGCAGTATGTCATCTGTAGTACAGCCATACTTTTCGTTCGTGCCATAATTCGGGTTTAAGGGATGTAATCAGACCATGACCAAATTCCTAATTTTGTTTTTCGTGAAATACCTCAAAAACGCCGAGTTACATCTCAAAAATACTGTAAACAAAACTTGCACCGCTTTATTGCGTTTACAGAAGTGCGTAAACAAATTTGTTGAAAAGTCCATGAGTTTTCTCATTTTTTTTTCCATGGATTTTCCCAAACAAATTTTTACGCAGTTTTGTAAACGTCATAAAGCGATGCACATATCGTTCATACTCTTTCTTTTTAAAGATCTCTCAAATCTTCCTTGTGAATGCAGAAACCGCTACTTTCACGTGCCCTCCTATGAAATGGTAATTGATGTGGAGAATAGCCTTCCACGAATTTTGCCGGCCGATTTTCTCGGCAACACCTGGTAAACATTTTGAAAACTGTTCTACATATTAGACAATAAAATGTATATATTATAGTACAATAAATTCATAATTCATAAATATTGCTAGCAGATACGAAAACAATTAGTACAAACTCTTTCCTTGGAAGATACTTCAGTGGAAAATTAATAATATATGCATCGTATGTAAAACCTTGCAGACGTAAAGATATACGCATAACGGGAAGTATGTTATTATACCCTTTAGAAATAAAAAAAAAGAGGAAAAGGCGATCGGATAAAAGTATAGAACGCTGAGTTCTTTGATTCGCTGTAATGTAATGGTACGAAATAAAATACTCATCAACGCATTCGCAAATGAAACCTAAAAATTACAGTGTGCTCAAATGCAAGATCGCCGTTGTAATAATAACCGCGGCTCCCCTAATTATTCAATAAAAGTCGTGGACGTAATCGCATGTAATAAGTTCGAGGAACGAACGTGCTCGCGGGGACGACAAATTGGGAATTGGTACCGATTGCAAAGTTAAACGTTCCCCGTAATTTGTAACGAAATCTCGAAATCACGCACGCACGTATGTACGTGTCGCTCGTTAATTTCGTTTTGGGCCAGGTCGGGCGACTTTCGCGAGCAAATATAAATCTCCGCTCTCTGGATTGAAATTTTTCCATAGGAATCGGTGGGCGAACGTCCAATCTCGTGCAGAACTTTCGGGCAAATTGCGGTCATTAGTCTCCTGTTTCTCCGATTGTAATGAAATAATTGCCATGTGTGCTGTGAGTCGTGTGCATGAACCCAGCTGCCGTTCACGACTGATTCAGAAAACGAGAAAAAAAGGAAGGAAAAAAGATAAAATAAGAGAAAAACGATCCAATGAAAGTTCTTCATTCGCGAATTCGATTGTGAAAGAAAGAAAATGAATGCCCGGAACGCTCGTCGAATACGATTGGCCTCGTTTCGATTCAACCATGCTAGGGGCTCGTCCTTTTCTGCATCGCTTACCATGTGCAAAACATCGATTTCAATGATAATCAACGTGAAATTACATAAGGACTGATCGTTCCGGATGCAAATGATTCCGAGTGCTAAACGATGTTTGACTTTTCGTGGTGGCATATTCGGACAGGAACATTCTATTTGCCTACGTGGACTTTCAATTGGACCACACGCACCCTCCGCGAGATAATTCCACCGTTACATGACTGTATTTTATAAATATACAGAGACGCAATGGAGAAACTCCAAATATAATTAATACTCTGATAGTTATCTGAGTCAAAGTTTGTGTGATGATAAAAAAAAGTATATGAAGGATAAGGAATATTAATTTGCAAAAGAAAATTGTTGTTTCTATTGGACAGAAACCTTTCAGTTGGAAAATAAGTTTCAATGTTAAAGACGTGCATTTATTTCTGTACCTACGCATTAGTTTATTATACATACAGTTTTTTTCGCACCATTGAGATCACTGTACTCGAAAAGCATGTTAATTATTCCAAGTTTAACATATGTTAATCGATCGGAAGATGATTTATAAAAAAGAGACAAGCCGAAATCGTCAAATAGAATTTCTGCTTAGTAAGTTTCGCGTTCGTGCGAAACAATTTTTAAAATAAAACGAGTATATGTATGTACATTTACTACTTGGAAACCACGAAGAAAAAATGCTGTAATTTTCATAACGCACTTCTCTCGCAGCACTTGTATTTGTAAATTTGGATAATAACACAAGTTCTTCTATTGCTATTCTCAAAGCGTCTAATGCAAAAATGCTATCTGCAATTTCGACTTATCTCCCAATTCCACCACAATTACTCGAACACCCCATACAAATGGTGATAACAATTTTCCATGACTCCTAATTACTTGTAAAAAGAACGAATACTTTCTGCAATGTGCAAAGGTATATGACACGAATTGTTTGTTTTTTAAGTCAACAATCATAAGCACAGAACCTTATATTGAATCTGTTGAAGTTGGTTAGCCACAAACATTTAGTCGTATCTACACTGTGGCTGTGGATCATTTACACGAAGGAAAACGTAGCTGCTAGAAAGTCCTTGATTTCCCATGTTTGGCATTATATCACGGCACAAAAAATTCTTTTAGTTAAAGAGTGTATTTACTCGAGGTTTCTCTGCCCACACTGTAAACAACATAAATGCGTTCACATGCTGCACCGCCGAAAATGAATGCTTTTCAACATGCAATATGGATGTCTAGACTCGTTTCGTGCGGACACACAACTAATGAGTATCAGTTACGTGAACCAAACCATGTAAATATACCTGCATAGGTAACATATGCGCATATAGCTCGTTAACGCTAATTAAAAAAAGTCGAGGTTCACTTTCGATGGATTTTGCTCGTTGCCTAGACGTATGTATGCATATGTAGATACTTATATTGTTACATAGGATAAGGAAACTCTTTCGTATCCTTGCATGTTCCTTTAGTTAGAAAGTTCATTATTACGATTTCGTTAATTCTTCTTCGAAGAAGATTGTAATGTTATTTTTCGGGAATGCACTTACGGGCGTGTAATTATGAAAACGTTGCATTAGCAGATAATGATAGCGGTTGTTCATGAAAAATAGAGGTACGTTCGTAGCAAGTAGCTAAACAGGGATACACGTACAACTTAATAGTTTGAATCCTTTTTAAAGAATGTCGTTTAACAAGTACTAAGCCAGAGTGGTTTTAAGACTGGTTTCGACAAAAACAGCTAATAATTCCACTTTCGATATTAATCGAAAGTTAGATATCTTCCTTTTACTAATGTGTTTGAATCTCTTATATTTTACCGCAATGTTTATATTTTATTATTATGCCGTCATGATTAAGAACAGTTTGTTTTATTTTGTACAAGTAGTTGGTAGAGAAACTTGAAAAATTCTAATCTGTATATAATAAAGATAGAAATATATAGAGTGCGAAAATGTTGTAAAATTGTATGAAGTGTCGCAATCCAATTTATTTTGTTATTCAACAGAAGGTCGGTAATATTATACAACCGCGTTTTTCAGCATAACTTTAAAACATATTATTCGAGTTATTTTTGTTATTACACCTACTGAGAAACACAAAATTATATTTTAAAATTATGTTGCAGTTAACATTATATCGTAAAATGTTTGCACTTACTCTAAGGGCATATTTTTAGATGTATTTACCGCTTAAGTATGTTACGAGCCAGGGCTGTGGGCAATTGCCTAGACCAGCGATGTTGATATTACCCAAGAAACTTGTTAGTTTGTCTCAATACTTTAAATTAATATTCAATACAACTCGAGCCGTTAAGTTGTATTCGTGGGAACGTTACTACTAACATAAGGAATTACGGAGTAAAGGTAGGTTTGACGAATCTACTCGGTTTAATGGTGAACAATTTATATATATTCAAATCAGTCGTTTTGGTACAAATGTGATTGTCGCGGTATTTAAATAGTGTGTAAATTGTTATCTAAGTACTTGCACGGTGTTGACGCACTGGCGATGCGGGGTCGGAGAATGATTACAATAGCATGCCGAAAGAACTTCAACCGAACTTGCGGATTCCAACGGGTTAACTTGTATTCTGATCGGTGCCCTAAGCCCGAACTCACTGAATGTAATTGACGCTGTACTAGCGTAACACGACGTGACACTCCCCGTAACTGTGTAGTTATTAACCAAAGATGATCAGAATGGAAGGGCTTATATAGTCCCAAAATGCACAGAGGGGCATATTTGGGGTTTCCATATGAGGTAAGATCACGGAGAGCTCGTCGGGTCGCGCGTGCACTTAATCGGGCTCGATGCATCTAATCCATATCAAAGGCCCTTATTGTCCGTGTACGATAATGATAGAAATCTTTGGGCCCTTCGTGGAAACGCGACTTCCCTTCTTACGCAAGCTTGAGCGGCACGTGCGAGAGCAGCGTATAGAGAATATTTTTCATACGTAACAAGTAATATATTTAAATTGAAAAACTAATATATTTAATAGCTGAAACAAAAATCAAGATTGTTTCAGAGAATTGTACGAAGAATCCTTGAAACATTTTTGATTAAAGTCAAAGCACGTGAATTTGTAAAAACAACTATACTTTTGTGCACAATATCATTTTAGAAAAACTCTAAAATAGAAATTGAATGAAAATCAGAAAATACAATACGACTAATATGGTGTAAAAGTAAAGATATAAAAACTATTTCAAACTTTATGTTCTATTATCTTTCCGGTTACAGTATAATTTTTATTCACCTACGTACCTGCATATGTTGAAAAATACAAATTGTAATGGGTACAGATTAACGTATTATGGAATTTATAAGTATTAAACTCTATAAAATTAAACATATTTAATAAATATAAAATATAACCACCTTATTAATAAGAGTGTGAATCTGAAAGATATCATTCAGTTTGTTAATTTTTGCTTAACTTCAATGTTGCGGGACCGGAGTGCCCTAATTTCTGGCAACCAGCGTTTCATCCTGTAGGGGAAGGTTGCCAACTCCTGCACCTTCACGGAGCACTTTTTTTATGGTCACCTTGCATTTTCAAAAATATTTAACAATATATTTTTTCAGCGTTGTTGTACATATAATATTTCATCGTACTGTCAATAAATAATTCTAAATATATTATTGACCTCACGGTTGTATAATAAGATTATAACGTATTTTCAAGATACAAATAGCAAAGGTTGTGCAAAAGGTACATATGCAAGAATAAGGAAAGTGTAACGATAAATTATATTATACGTATGGTGTTTGAATTAACTAGCTATAACTGTCTTCTTAGAACCTGTCTTCCCGTGTATGTAATTAGACCTTGGTTGACCTATTTTACACATACATGGGATATAATTTGTTGCAGTTTATTACTTTTGTCATTACACCTTTTTTACTTCTTTCAATATTAAAGCTCGTGTAGAAAAAGAGTTACCTTGTATTATTCATTCTATCCCAACAGTATACATATGTATGTATGTACATAGAATTTTCTGAAATCGTGGTATAATCGAAATGTGGTGATTTATCATGCAAAAATAAATAAAAAAATTAGAACGACATCGTTTAGTGCAAATCTGTGCTCTCACAAAAATTTAATTTGAATATTGGTCAAGTGACCATTAACTAATTGCTATTAAGTAATCGTTATTATTAAAAATCACACGGTACTTAATGAAATCATGACGAATATCGAAAGCCCATTAAACAGAGCTAACAAATTTTGATCGAAACCCGATGGTACATAAGTCCCATGGAAGATTGCAGCAGTAGTATCGCAATATCGACAAGCGTCGGCAATATTAATCGAATGTTCAGGAGGCCTGGATCCGGATGGCACGTGTTTTTCGTGGCGAGCCGTGTACATGCGCTTTCCGGCACGCGCATCATCGGTCCGGCGGTGGGGGAAGCCCGTGAGGCCCGCAGGGACATGGGTGGAGGCCCCGCGACACAAAAAGGGGAGGAAAAAGAGGCCCGGATTCGCACAGCTTCCCCGCGTCAAGTTTTCTTTCGTTCGCCACGAGTCGTCGGTCGAGAACACGCCAACGTCTCGCCGTGATTCGGGGCGCTCTTCTTCAGGGCGAAAGGGCCTCGATAGTGTGCGTACGTATGTAGCAATGCGCCGGATTCTTTCGGTTATATTTTATACCCGTCCGCTTAGGGGGGAAAAAGAGCGAAGTGGTCGCGTGAGACGTAGGACGAACAATGCAGTGGCGTAGTCTCGAGGCAAAGACTCGTTAATGATGAACCCTTGCAAGGAGATTGTTTTTGTACTTTGTCCACTGCAACAGTAATGTCGTACCAATTCTGGTTATAGCAAGTTGGGAATATTGAATTTCTGATACGTATTGTGCCAGGGTGTTTTCGATATTTTGGTGATATCAGAAGGGCGAGTCTATTCTAATAATTAGTCGTGGAAAAATGAGCTACAATATGCACTGGAATTTTGCCACACGAGGCTTGGGGCGCCGGAGAAACTAAATGTGAACATTTGAAGGCTGTAGTTGAACGCACTATTTATCGGTTTACGTAATTATTTTATTTTTCACTACGGCACGATTTGTGCGCAAGGATGGCGGCGGTTTTTAAATACATTATTAAAACTTACTACACTGTTGTAGGTACTAAATTTAAATTAAACACATTTACAAAAAAGTATTTTGTTAATAAATAAATATGTGGTTAATAAAACTATGAATAATTGAATAAATAAACATTATAATTATTATAGCAATTTTTTTGTTAACATATTAAACTTAAAATTAATTATAAATAGGATAACTCCTTCTCCAATTTCATTTTACCAATCAAGCTATTCTACCCAAGGAAAACAATACCTTATTTCAAGACTGCTCTGTGTGGGTTGCGTCTTAAATAAACTCTTTCTCTTATTTTATATTCAGCTTCCATAAATGTTTATTTACATTGAATGTGGCATGTACGTTTACAAATTCCGTACAAGCGGCAAAGAAGTTATAAAATTTAATAATGACCGTGGTTTCAACGATTTTACTCCCGCTATGTTTACTTACTTCCGTCTTTGATAATTCAGTCACGCTTTGCTAATATCGAGGCATCCGCAAACAGCGAATTATCATTGCGAAGTCAGGTAATCCAGCTGTACCTGAAATACTGCCGCGCTCCTTGGCCATCTAGAAATTAGTTTACGATAAAAACATGTTTCTCGCCCTGTTGATTGCTATTATTGCTTACTCTTAGGGTCCGCGAATGATACGTTACTGTGGATAGAAAGAAAGAAAAAGAGGGAAGAAGCAAGAGAACAGGCAGGTGCACGAGTTTCATTTCGTGTTCCGGCGAACAGCCTCGGTTTCGTCCCAAAGGCGCGCTGGGATTTGACTGTTCGCGATTTTATCCTGAATCGCCTCATATGCCAAATCTCGTATTCGATAGAGTAAAGGTGCGCAATCTGAATCAGCATAACAGAGGTGCCGTTTCTTCCTGGGAACTTTAGTGGCCTAATATAACGAAGGACATTTGTCCCTTGCCATCCTAGTCGTCGGGTTCAGACAAGTTTCGTATACCTTTATCGCTCATATTTATGCACGATTAATCGTAATAATGTTTGAGGTCAGTCAATCAATTTATATGTGGAAAGTCGGCGTAATAATATATTTCTCAAAACATTATGTTACATATGAAGCCGCGTGTATTCTGAAAGCGTGACAATTACAGTACAATAATATTTCCGACTCCAGCTATGATCCAAGAAATTTCAATTCACTATAAAAATGATAACGGCTTTGTACTACGCTTTATAGACGAAACAACATGTGACCAAAGTTAGAATTAAGTCCGGTTTCATGCAAAATTCACGCCGCACAAAATCGCCGCAGCAAGTAAATGAATCTCTTCCGAATTCTTGGTCGCCGTCGTTGACACGCGGCACGTGAACGATTTCCTTTCTGTTGTGCCTTTTTCAATGCAATGGGGCCTCAAAAAGGGGGATCAGTATGAAAAATTCGTACTCGCCGAAGCGGACACAGGTGCATGGGTTAACGAGCGCAGTTTTACCTTCTGCCAGGTAGAATAAAGGGACACAAGAAGGAGTAGTGAAAAAATGAAGGGAAGGAGGATAAGAAAGGGAGGGAGGCATAAAGAAGAGGAAACGAGAAGGAACGAGAGACACCGGGAAGAGGAGGATGTAGAAAAATGTTAACAGTGGAAAAGGGAAGGAAGTGATGAAGACGTCGACGAGTAAAGGCGGAGGAACAAAGGGATGAAAATAGGGTGTATACGACGGAGAAAAAGCAGTGCAATTGAGTTCAAATGGAGACGAAAATGTTCGGATGTGCAGCAACGAGAGCTATGGCCAACGACCTTACGAAGAAGAAAGGGAGATGAAATTTTACAAGAGGGGGGAGAACAGAAGAGGGATTATTATCAAACGGCGAATATTACTGTCACGAACAAAAAGTCGAGAATGATGCACAGCGAAAATGAGCTAACATTAAATCGAGAGGAGACTCTGGGAACGCGTGCGTGCCAAAAACTCGAGACATTTACGGGCCCCGGAGGACGAGGCTCCAATTAAATGACTGGAGAAATCGAGAGGAGTCGTCTGTGATGCGTTTAGCCCGAATTCGTGTTGTGGTCAGTGCACTTTTGCCTGAAGAGCAATAATTTTATCAATTAGAGAATAAAATGTGCCGTTTTATTATGATGCCCGCC
This sequence comes from Nomada goodeniana, assembly GCA_963969485.1. Taxonomy (NCBI): domain Eukaryota; kingdom Metazoa; phylum Arthropoda; class Insecta; order Hymenoptera; family Apidae; genus Nomada; species Nomada goodeniana. The sequence continues at coordinate 14,777,221 of OZ018300.1, read as the reverse complement.
GTTCGTATATATATAGTGCCTATTTGCTACTGCGAGAGAATATTTTTTTATTAGTGTCTGAATATAGAATTGTAATATTTGTACTGAAATTTATACTGTCTAGGTACTTATTTTGTTTATATGTATAACGGAGATTGTGTATATTCTGATATATTCCAGAGCATAGTAATTGTTTAGACACTCTGTATAATTGTTATGCTTTCCGCTATATAATATTCTGTTAATAAAATTACCCGGGGGAAAGTGCAGTGTTTATACGAGCAACGGGTATACATTAAATAAGCAATTAACTAAAATGTCACAAACAATAAAGTTATATGTGTTCCGCTTTATTTAGCAAGAAATATGCCAACAAAATATTATTTTCTGAAGCACTTTCACTAATATATGAAACGTTTATTCGTTCGCAAGTTATAATATGATAAAAAAATTTCGCAACAAAATGTTTAAATCTTTAGTTGATATAAGAAAAAAATGCAGTCACTATTAAGCCAAATGTTTAAAACGAATCATGTTCGATAACACTTCGAAACTCAGCATTATCAGCAATTCTAAAGCATAGATAATGATGATTAGACAATTATCGATTCGCCGCAGCATTATAATATTACGTATGCATAAATCTCGTTATTTGTGTTAACTACAGTCTATGGATTAAATAAAATACTTTCCTAACAGTGTTGCACAAAAACTATGACATCCTATGCAAAATAAAAATGTGACTATTCAAAGGAGAAACTATGCCAAGAAATGACAGTTAACATCGAAGGTACGAAAGTGCCAGACATTAATCGATACTTTGTATTCAATATTTCGTTTTAATACTTCCCGTAATGACCACTGCTCTCTTCAAGATCCGAAAAAAGCTTTAAACTGCATCATTCATTCGAACACTTGTTACCGAGTAAGAAAAATGCAAGTATGACTCGAACGAAAAAACCTCCTTCCCGAGGAAATACGACGATGTGCAACGACTTTTTTCAAACGCTTTAAACATACACACGAGACAAGCGCCCGAACGCTTCGTCCAACTAACACTTTTTATCTCATATGACGTAAACGCTTATAATTCCCGAAAGAAAGGTATTATCGCGAGGTGCGTTCAAAGATTCCAAGAAATGCATCAAGGAATACGTTGCACTCAAGGTCAGGCCGTACATATTCGGAGGCGAGGAAGAGAAGAAAGATACCGAGTCCTGCAGATTTAGCCCGATGAAATACGATTTGTCCAATTAAGTCGCGATAAGATCATCGCGGTCCTGGGTGGCGAGTTTTAAAACGACTTCATTAGACTACCCATAAAATTCATTGGCCTGTTGTGAAACGAGAAGAGGATCTGATGCCCATGGACAGGTTAAAAGGACAGGTGCCGGCGTGCGTCGTACATCACTTTTAAGGCAACAGGTATGTCTACGCGGGAAACGTCTCGATTTCCACCCAAAGAAAACGAAAAAAAAAGATAAAGAAACGATTATTAGGGTTTGTTAAGAGCGACATACCAGTCTCCGAAATTCCTATATTAACTAAGATAAAATTCTTGCGCGTGCGGCCATCGGCAGGCGTTGAACTTCCCATTTTTGTGTTCCCCTTAAAATGAATGGACGGTTCAATAGGTTTACGTATTGATCGGCAGGAAGAATGTTTCGGTAGCGACGGTCGTATAACAGAAACCGAACGGTCATCGTTCGCCACGTGCCGACGTATATTATTCAAATGTTGCGGCCAACACCTTTCGTGCTCGTCGTTGGCATTTCGTATGTGAATTTGTTTTTCGATGCGGTTTTGCGATAATAAAAGTAACGTTGTACGCTTGGTTTGTACAACTGGTTGGTTTATTTACACGCTCTTGCGACAGAAGCAAAAAATATTGCATTTCAAATGGCTATTTAACGGCCTTATCTCTTCGCAACTTGCCGCATGTAAAATCGAAATGAATAACGTGCCAATAGCAGCGGGCATAAAATCTGGATACAATTCGGACGTGAAACGTTAATATGCGGATTATTTATGGAATGTGTGTTTTCGCGCGACGCGGAACAAAATATTTGGCACTTAGTGGAATTTATTAATTGTGGCACAACTTGCTTCAGACACTCGTCGCAATCAAGCAAGTATTCTACAACTCTCACCTGTACTTTTGAGGAGCCGCATAAGTAACCGCGGAACACATTCGATCAACGGTTGCGGCGCTCCACCTTATTTGCGAGAACGTTTCTTCTTCCGTGAAACTAGTTCACCATTGTAACTATGAAACTTCGAATATGGACGCGGAAAATGGAAACGTGCGAGAATGGAGGCCAATAGAGACGTTTGAGTAAGGAATAATGATACACGTCGGTTGGACACGCGCCCACGAAGCTTCCGTGGAGCCGTTTATATCCAACCGGTCTCTGACAACCAGCGAGCAACCTTTATGCTGGTTTATTTCTCTGAAATGAGATCAAACGGTCGACCATCGGCGAAATTCGTTGCTAGCGCAGCCAAATGCTGCATCAGCGGCCTGACCTAATAAGACACAATCGCGGGAAATAGACCTGTTTTTTAATTCGAGAAAAATTATGTCGGTCCGCTGTCTTCGTGATAATTATTACTTATTGTTAGAATCTAGATAATAACCGAAACGTCTAACAGGTTGATAGCAATAAGAGTTTCTATTTTGCACAAAATATGAATGTGGTGGACTAACGAAGTAGAAGGGATATTGCGAAAGAGTTTAGTAAAAGTGTTCTTCACAGTCAAATTATGAACAATTGTTTATCTGTAAATATACTGTTTACTACTAATCAGTTGAACTGACATTTTCAGCTTTGAAGGTTTTTGATTGTTCAAAGTAGGCTTATATGTTTTTAAACAGGATTGGTTTCTTGTATGTCTTTAAAGTTACCTGTGGAAAGAAACATAATGGCGAAACTGGTATATGACTTGAAAGTTACACCGAACAGCAGGAATTTATACCATTGTCTGCGATAATTAATCCATGGCTTATTTCATCATATTTCTATTTTTACATTCTTCCTTAGTTTTGGTATTAGGTTTACTATTATATCATGATTCGTTTAATTTCTTCAATTAATTATAGAGTAAATTCTGTATTGATTGATTCCTTTGCAAGATGTTTCTTCAACTTTATTGTTTGGATAGTCAGGCGTAAACATATCTGATGTTTAAAACATATGCAATAATTATATATATCTCTGGTATGATTTATTGTATATTAGTTTCACTTCAATAAGCATTGTTAAGAAAATCTATAGTTACATGTTAATGTAATTATGTTAAAAAGTCCTCTGCTGTAAAGTGTCTATAATAACAAATAATCTATCGAAATTAAATTCTCCAGTATTAGCATACTAGATTGAAGCTCGGCAAAAACGGTATTCCACACATCTAGACCTAATATTATCCTACGTGTTAAAATCTCGTTCCGGTTCATAATTCATAAACAACTTTCGATAATATGTTAATCGTTTACCTTAATATTTCATTTTGGCAATACAGTTACATTTACGCGGCAGAGCATTGAATAATTATTTCTCACTTATAATTAGATCATCCAGAAATATAATTTGGACAGCCATACATTGTTAATGGTATCAAAATAATATGCTATGAAAAATTACAATTTCGATCGCGGTAAAACGAAACACGATAAATGAAAGCGAAAGACGCGTGTAAGGAATCGAAAAGGTAATTAAGGGAAAGCATCCAATATGAAGAGACATAACGAGCGACGAATATCATATGTAACTGTGAAATACAGCATGTGAGAAACGAAGTATTTCACGAATCGTGTGAACGAACCTGTACGTTTAATATTAATTGCATCATTAATTACATGTGATAGTTGTGCCAACATTCAATGATATTGTACACGATTCACATTTTGATAAACTTCCTTTGTAGTGCTAATTACTAGCTAATGATTGCGAATCATTGCACATTGTTTATTATTGTGTCGGAATGATCATCGTGTGCCCTCTACTATTGTACTGAGTTGGTGTGAAAATCGTGTCAGTTTTTAAGACTGACGAGATAAATTGTTTCGAATGACTTACGATCGGTAGTCTCTGTTTTGCAGTGTTTGCATTCGCGTGTTTCCCTGCGCGCATGCAATGCACAGCATTCATTTAAATTTTAGAGCTGACGTAAATTAGAAATTCCACATAAGATACCGCGAATTGGTTGCTCGAGATATAACTATTATTATCCCGAAAGAAACAGTCGATGAACCGAGGTGCTACGCCAGTCCTCGTTTGTCAAGTTCTGTGATAATGATTTTATTCCTCAAGGTAAACCACTATCGAATAAATTGTATTCATGGTCGTTTATATTTCACAAAATTTTAATTGAAGTCGTTTCATTCTTCTTCAGCCATCCTCGTTCCACGAAAATTGTACTAAAAAATGACCAGAAATGGGAAAATAAATCATGGACGACAATGAACCTTTAGTCAACTCGTCTTTCTTACCACGAAATCGACATTCTGGCATTACAATAATTACCGCGCCGAAATCTCACTACGCGTTAGATTAAGCCGTAATTACTTCTAGAAGAATAAATCGACGGATCCCCGGCGAAATGAAATTTCATTACGCGTACCCGATGCGCTGATTAATTATCCGAACGATCTGGGACAAGCAGAGCACAGAATGACGTACGCATGTATTACTTCGCCAAAGGGACGGGAAAAAGGAATAAGGTAAGGAATAAAAAAAAATGTAGAACATGAACGACGGAAGAAGCGGAGAGTGGCTGTGAAGCGTAATTAATCGAGAAATCGCGAAAACATAGAAACACGAGTGCAACAAGACGCGCATAACGCGGGGACAGGTAAAAGGGAAAACAAACTACGCGCGTGTCAGTCGGTTACGAGCAATTAAAAGGCACGTTGCACGAGCAAAAGAGTTCATCCGACCGTGCGTAGAGAAGATTGGTGCAAAACGGTGGAAGTAACATCGTGAACGGGTCGTTCGTACGGCCGTTGAGGAAATGAAAAGCATTAATTGGTGGAACGACAGCGAGCTATCGTGGAAGAAAGTACATGGAAGCAGGCAGGGGGGTAAGTAGTAACTTGGAACGTGCGAAAGAGAAATCGATTGAACGGAAGGTAAGTGAATAAGAGCAGAAAGGGGAACGGGGCAGAAAACGTTTACAGGAAGAAGAAGAAGAGGAAGAGGAAGAGGAAGAGGAAGAGGAAGAGGAAGAAGAAGAAGAAGAAGAAGAAGGAGGAGAAGAAGAAGAAGAAGAAGAAGAAGAAGAAGAAGAAGAAGAAGAAGAAGAAGAAGAAGAAGAAGAAGAAGAAGAAGAAGAAGAAGAAGGCGGAGCCTTTGGAGGAACGAAAGAGAAGGCCATTAGGCGACCGTGCACCGAACCGAACCGCGGACCCCACACTTACCTTAATTATTTCCACATGACTTGTCGAAAATTTCGCGTGGACCTCTAATGAATACTAATTTTGAACTGGCCCCGACCAAATTTCAGGCTTCTTACCAGCGACAGACCGCCTTTCGTCGATTCCCGACGGGGCTCGTCGCCACGATTAAGACGGCCAAGAAAGTAATCCACCGTTATTTCACTCGCTACTTTCCACGACGTTAATCGTTCCTTACATTTTATTGAACTTTGCAAGCGGTTCAGTAACGAAACGCATTTCGTGGTTCTGTCATGCACTGCAAACAATTTGGGAGCAGTGGAACTTGTGGCGGAATGTATTTGGCAAGCTAGGTATTAAATAAATAATGAGTTATATGTTTATTTCTGAAATAGTTTGTGCAAGTTGATCAATATCTGCGTTCCTGTTTTACCTGTTTTACTACGTAAGGCCGATTTTTAATTAATGCGTTCTTGAGTATTGTTTTTAATGGTTACCGTAATTGAATATGATTTACAATCCACGATGGGTTGCGACCGCATAGACAATTTGTAATCGCTCGACATCTTATATAGATAAGATATAGATGTCAGGACATGTAGGTGACAACAAGCCGGTTATTCTCTTCTGTGCAAGAAAATAGTATTTACCATTTGCAAAATGGTAGCTCATGTAATGTAATCCTATTTTTAATTGCTCATAGTCAACATTCGCAATGACCGTTGGTTATTTATTTGGGGCGAATATAGAAGTAAAAAAACTAAACGAAATCGGAATGCGGCCGAGATTTCGAAGACTTACGCAACAACCTAGTACTCGCACCTCTACTTCAACTAGATGCAACGTTCGAATATCTACGAATCAATCACAAATGTGAAGAGTATGACAGCACGTGCAGTGTAATTATTTTATAAAAAGTGGTTAGCTGATCCTATGAAAACTAAAACGCAGAAACGACTAAAGATATAACATCTCAAATAAATTATGTATGTATTCTACAGTTTAGTCCACAAATGATGATAAATTAGAACAAACAGTGGAACAAATTAAAAGTATAATTAACATACGATATATTCCCCATTTCTCCTTTCAAGTAATACTTTTTTCCCTTTCGTTTCGTTCCACATATATAGATTGGAAACGGGAATCGTTGTAAATATCCATAATCAATTCGTAACTTTGATAAATTCCCAATGCGATATTTCGACGCACAAACAAATCATGTTTCGTGACTGCGAAATGTGTGGCCGTGCTCTACTTTGCAATGCGTTCATTAACATCTCCACCTACCGTTCAGGGAACGAGCGTGCAATTACAGAAATTGGAAAGGGAAATAAAGAGAAAGGTGGAAGTTTACAGGTTTATTCGATCTTACTCGGGGAACGTTGACGATCCGTCGAAAATGTTATATCGTCCGGCTTGATGGTTCAATGAGATGAAAATATACATGTTATTGCACGACGACATAATATTAAGTGAGGACGCCAATTTCTCGATGATCACCAAACCGAATGCCCTGAAATGCAAAAGGAAAGTATTTACATTGAGATACGCAAATCTGTCCGTATGTTTCATTGAAATAATAAGAATTACTTGGTAGCAGGGAAATTATGCAGTAAGAAGTTTCGAATTAATCAAGTTCCTGGTAATTTTCATTTCAATGTTCGTGTTAATTGCGCGAAAGTGAACTGAAATAGGCAGGCATAACAAATGGATATTTTTAGAACTAGTTAATCTGATTGCCCAATGAAATGATATGGATACCTGGAAGTACGTGGCAATAGCTTTGTTTCAGGACGGAATTATTATTATTATCCACTGCGTTGTTTTATTACGATAACATAAAAAAGTATTTACACTAAAATCTCCCAAAACCTAGCCACGCGTTAACACAATAAAATTGATGAGATGAATTGTACGTAATATAATATTCTGTACAACTCTTGCCACATTATTATCAAAAATAGTAGTATACAAAACGTTAGTACAACTATAAATAGCCAATTAACAAAAATATATTTCCTTCCCCTGGTTAAGTCAAAGAAAAACTCGCGCCCACAGAAATGATTAAACATAAGGTCCGTCTAATATCCTCGCCCCTAAATATTTGTTGACATGTGTATCCGAAACGCGAGCGCCGAAGAAGAATGTAGTTCGATATCTAGCGCGGATTAATTCAGAGGGGCAGGAAGATAAGTGTAAAAAGGAAAAGAAGTTGCCGAGACGTGCACGAAGATGGGCAGAAAGAGAGGTGGGCCAGGCTGAGAACCTGTCGGGCTGACGATACCCTGGGCAGCGCACTGCTAATTATGCAAAATAAATAAAGGCACGTGCACTGTGCATTCTTACGCCCTCTCTTGCGTCCCTTGTCCGGCCGGTCGACGGTCTCACGCGATTTTAACGGGCTGCAATTATCGATCTTATGCTGTGCGGCAGTAGAATTTTTGGTCCTCCTTCGTCCATTCTTTTCCTTGGATCGCTCTTCAATTTCGTTTTTACCGCCGCGCCCGGACGACTCGGGCCCCACCCCTTGCGCACCTCGTTTAGATCCTTCCGGCTAGATCCTTCCAGCGTACCTGGCCTCTCTATTTCGAGGGGGCCGCGGCTTTGAGTAAAAACGAATACGCACTGGATGACGTGGTGGCGCGTGACGAATAATGAGCAGCTACGATCCGATGATTGCTCCTGTTTGCAGCTCGTGTGCGAGGGCCGTCTGAATCATGCTGTGCCGCGCGGAATTATGTAGGAATTTCGCAATGGTGAATGGAGAATTAAGGGAGCTAATTTTGGTGGATGTTTATCTGCGTGCATATTTATTTGCGTAGATGATTAGTAATAAATATGTGGCGTTGTGAATCATAGGAATATTGCTGTCCTCTATTCGTGCAACTATTCAGATTCATTGTTTATTAGGACCGAGCTCAGATTTTGAAATTTGGAGTAGGAAAATGTTATCTAGGTATTGGCAGATTTTTAGTAGACGAAAGTCTATTTTGAACCATAATCATCTGAATTGATGTTATCAGAAACCGGAGTTATGTGTTCGCCATCGTAAAAATGGAAAATGGAAAGCGTAATTTTAATAGCTTCTTAACTTTTAATTAATTAACTTGCGTAATTCTTCATATCGGTGCGACCCATTTACATATGTATTATTTATCCTTCGACTGTGGTAATTGAATTTACCTTGGGCAAACTATATCCAAGCAATTACGATTTAAGTTCTCATCGCTAAGATTATTAAACAGTAACACCTAGTAATCACATAATAACAACCGTTGGAGCTATAAAGAGGACACACTTTATGCTTTGGAACTAATGAGATGTACGTCAGCCTGAGTTCTTGCAGTTGTTACGGATGCAAGGAAGTAATTAAAATCGTGGTATTTCTCTCAAGTAGTATGTAATTAATACCTTCTCGATTTCACCTTTTTCAATTTAATAATAATAAAAACTTACCAATCAAATAAATACTCTCACAAATGAATAGTTTATTATCTATACAGCAGTTAATAAATACTTTAACACTCTTTTTTTACATACAGCTCATTGTATTAAAGATTGTACAATATTGTAGATTATACACTGAAGTGTAATTCATAATAACTTTAATGATATCAATTACACATACATATTATATATACATTTTCGACAAGATTTATTTTAAATATTACTATTGCGACATTTAGAAATATTGACAGTTCCTGTCATTAAAGTACATCATTAGAAATAAGTAGTCTCTTTCATTACATACATATTCAGGTATAAACATTAATCATTTTTCCAGTGGGAATAAACCGATCATTTAGAACAGTGTACTTAATGTTACATCGTGGCACCGATCATTCTATGCCCATTAATTCTTCTCAAACCCCTCGAGAAATCTTTGTTTCGTGTACCCTTTTTTCTTTAATTGCAAAACAGCAAAACGACCTGCTTTTATAGTTCATTACCTGAATGATCGTCCGCATTCTTCTGTCCTTTAAGAGCGGATCGTTGAATTATATTACTTTCCGCTGGTCTCGCATAGGATTCTGCACGTTGTTGAGTGAAATCGAATCGCATTGAATAGGAGAAAGGAGAAAGTCCATGTTACCAAACGTTATTATAAGGGTATCGTACTGACGATGTTTAATAAATTCCACTGAAAAGAAGATAGATACCACGATAGAGGGTGTGATATCACTCAGGCCGTATTTTGTATGGTAGTTGCAAATGAAATGCCCAAATTCTTAACAAAATCGCCAACGCTCAGAGAATTATGGAAGTAATATTTATAGATTAAAGAACGCATCGTTGGATTTGATCACAATTAGATTTTACATTTGGAGCATTGCACACCAATTGACTTTTATTTTTATTAAGAAAATTCCGCGTTTCTAGTGAACTTTCGAAAATACGTCCTACATAATTTTTATTCATTATTTTTTAGCTTCATGCGTTTAAATTAAAATTACAACATTTGCCAATATGTTAAAATCATATAACGAAAATCTGTAAACGAATTGAACTAACATTTAAATATTATTATTCTTCGAATCAGTTGTAGTGGGTATACAGTACTTAATAAGTTTTGTATTCTCTAGTTTGAAATTTAAAAGAAGTTATATAGAAAGTTTCTTGGACTTTTAGCCTGTAAAAAATTTGCACGGAATACTTTCTCTCAGAATACTTGCACAGAAACTCATTTCTCTTAGTCGCTGCAGTTTGTTTCAGCAATTGGGATAACTCACAGGCGAACACGATTGGTCACTATTGGTGAGTATTTGAAAAGCGATAGAAATAAATAAAGAGACAAAAAGAAAATAAAGACTTCCAAGAACACAGATCGCATAAACGAACCGAAACGCTCGTTTGAAATAGCACACAGTGACTCTGTAATTCGCCAGATTTCATGGTCTTATTTTCGGCAGTGATGAGAAACCGCAAAATAGGCTTGCACAAACCATTCAACGAAATATCCTTAATTATACCAGCGCATGCACAGGTAACATGGTGTCTGTTACGTCTGCGAACGTCTATCTATGGTTAGAAAAATGATAGGTGTACAAAACGCAATTTTAAATGAATGGGTATCGGTGACGAAAGAAGGGCGAAATTTTGCTCAAAATAGAAGTTCGCCGATTCCGAAGGACGCGATCACAACGGGAAGAGTTGAAAAATTCATATAGCCGAATTAATTCTCCAATAATGGCCCCGCAGACCCTATCATTCGAAGGGAAATGGAACGGGAAACTACTATGTCATTTCAGCAAACTCTGGTTCAATAGGTGACCGGTGGATTCCTTCTCTATCCTTTTGGACCTATTTTCGGTTCTTTCGTAACAGTCGAAATACAGCTTTCGATTTCAAGGATGTCCCTTGAATATCTGATCCCTATCATCCAGTTGTCTAGGTAGAGAGTGTTATAGAGAGGGATATATTTGTCCAGGATGGAAATAATCGAAGAAATAACAATTTACGACAGGAGTATCTCATATGAGAACTTATATTTGTCATTTGATTTCGATGAATAGTTATACTGGAAGAAGATTGTGCGAGGAAAAGAATATTTGATACAGAAGGATAATTATTACGACGGAACAACAGTTTTCTCCATTGGGTATATTTTAAAGGGCAACGACTTCTTTTAATTGGGACGGCATATTTTTATTGCCACGTTAATGTAGCCAATAAAAGGATGAAATCAGTCATCGAATATGCCAACTTTCGGAATTTTTTGTGAAATTATCTAATACAACGGCGATGTACATGTTTGGTAACAAAGTTATCATATCGTTAACATCGCAGAATCGTTCACCTGCTATTGTAGGTTTTGTTTGATTGTATTTGGCCACACATTATCCTATTTATTATCTATACTTGAACCAGCAAGCAATAAACGCTTGAATTCGCAAAAATGTTTTGGTAATGGTTTAAGAATACCATTTGATGACGACAGGCCATAAACACCTTACAAATAAATGAGGGAATTTTCCAATTAATTATCTGCCAGCGTTTACTAGAATCCACAATTAGATACACAAAGAATAATCAACGAGTTGTTGTTCCATTATACGAATCAGCTTATTTACGCTGATTTCTGAATAGCTGATCAAATTGACGTTAAATTGAACGCGAAGGTATTTAGAAATCAAGATTCGTACACACATGCCACCTGCTACAATACCATCCCAGGAACGTATTCGAACGTGCCTATAAATAAAGCTCACTTTTCATCGTAACGATGGATACATTACGAATAATGGATAAGTCTACGCCGGTCAACTCATTATTGGAGAATTAATTAATTCGGTGTAACACCTTTAATATTCGAAGCGCCTGAATCAAAACTTCGAGGGTCCAATTTATTCAGGTGTTCAACTGTACTTATTGCCAATTACCACCCGATACAATGCGATCGCTCCGCAACACAAGCGCCGCACGGCCAATGGCGCCTACGAAATCACGAAATTTTGAGTCCTCGAAATGCATTAATAGTTTAGACAATAATGTTGCCGGTCGTGTTACAGTGACACGTTAATTTCGAATGCGGCCTCAATGAAGTATAATACATTGTGTTCAATCGTGGATCTCGCGGCCGTGTTGTTTGGAAGCGAAAGAAAGGTCTCGTGAACGGGCCGGAGGGAGAAAAAATTCCTCGAGGGTGGATCGAGCACGAATTCTTGAAAGCCATCGCCCGATGCACCTGTAGCCTGCACGGTTAGGTTCTGCATTTTTCGCCTCTCCTCTGCATCAACCGAGTGTCCTTTTCTTTCGCCGCGGCCGCATCAGGTTCCTTTTTCCTGTCCTGCTTCACCGGACGCTGGCCACGCTCGCCTCGTGTCTCGAAATCATTCCACGGGCCTACTCGTGTTCAAGAGCGCGAGCGAGGAAGCATTCCTCTCGGTGGAGACGCGTGCCTGGCGTGTGCTTCGTTGCCCCCACCTCCGCGACATTAAATTCGGCTTCCTGGCGTCTTTTTGATTCCCGATCACCTGGCGGTTTATCGGCCGAATGAATCTTATTAAAAATCCACCTGACCCACGTTTTCATCCCGCAGATATTCCGTGGAAATATCGATCGCCGTTGCGTACCCCGCTTTAAGATTGCTGCACCTTGCAATGGAACGTTTACTTTCCGGTTGGTTTACCGGCTGTAAAGCAGTTGTCATTTTTTCCGGCGACAAGTATTTCGTGTTGCGCAACCCTACCTGCGTTTGACGTGGCGCGGTGAATGATTGGGAACGGAGAGTGTTAATGGATATCCTGTATAATTAGAAGTTAAAATGGTACCAGCTGCACAGGTGTTGTATAGCCCGTGTTTTCGTCTCAATATTGCGATTTCTGGATTTGCATATTGGCAGAAATGAAGGACATTTTTTTAATGAAACATAGAATGGCGGGTGGAATGAAATTTAGGATATACTGCAATTTTGCAAAAGGTAACTACTATGCGATGTGGAATATAAAACGTCTAATGCAGAACTTGCAATTCTATATTTTACATTTTATATAGTTTCAGTTTTCCATCACTGCAGTCTCTTATGCAGTATTTAGCGTGCAATGCAATTACCTTTAACGCCCATTATCTTACTCATTCCAATTATTAAAAGAATCGTACCACGAAAATTTCCTAATTTCTGCTTCCCTTCACCATGTCAACCGTCTATTAATTGCTTTCTTTACATACGTATAATGTCTATAAATATTGTGCAATGAATACCTGTTACAATCATGAATAAGAGGAACTGCCTCGGCCAATTTCTAAAATGGAATAAACACAGAAACGTCGTCGTGATTTCTATTAAAAAAAAATTACCGTACGAAAGAAGGGAAAACGAAACGAACGATTTAAACGCACGATAACGGCCGGGAAGATTAATCCATTGGCCAGCGGATCAATTGTAAAGTAACACGTTCGCGAAACAATAATTTCAAATTTGCCCGTTGCGACGTTATCGGGCGAGGCTCCATGCTGGTCGAGTTCTCGCGGTGAACTCGGGTAAATCCACGAAAGGTAAGAGAAAAAAAAAATATTGAAAGAGGACCGCGAACGCCGCGGAGGTGGAAGAAAAAGGAGAAGGAAAAGGGGAGAAGAACGAAGAGCACCGTCAGCTCGAATCCCCCTACGGCAGGTTGGCAGCGACTAAATGATTTACCAAACAATAAATCCTCAGGGAGATACGATCGGATGCAACGCGGACCGAGCCTGGGAACGAGCAAACCGCTTACATCGCCTTACTTGTCCGCGAAAGCTTCTACTTATTCGATTCCTTTTGGGGCCCCACCGGTCCCGCTCTTCTACGCCGTCTTCCGAAACACTTTGAATTTCCAGGCCACCGATAATCGATGAGCATTGATCACTATTGCTTGAACGAATTGTCTGTTTTGCTTGATGCGTTCATCTCGTTCCCGCCGTCTCTCCGACCGCGAGTAGAAAGAACTACCGATGGAAATTCATTATTTCGTTTGATAGATTATTGCGGGGGCAGCTAAATTTTTTCCCACAGTTGAGTTCTGCACTTGGTGATCCGTTTTTAACCCCCCCCCCCCCGTTACTGAAGCAATCGCAATAGAATGTTCATCTCGTACTTTATTTATGATGTTAAATAACAAAAGTGAAAAAAATCGAATTCTTTAGTAGCACTTACATGTTTTGTAATTGACAATAAACAAAAATATTACAGAATTTTTTGCGTTGACGATTTGACATGATTTATTGAACATTCTTTGCTTAAAGAACATAAAAACATTAAGTAGTTAGCAGTTAATAATATGTATCGCTAAAAATTGTGTGTTAAACATTGCAATTGATTATATTAGAATAAACGTTACTTTCCCTATTCTATTGCTTTGTAATTTATTATTATAAAACATCGCGCATGCTTGGCCAACTGACAGCCATGACACGAGATCAAATCAGTACGTTAGACAAGTGATTGATCGTTGATAACAAGAACGGAATAACATTGATTACGAGATAGCGTTCGAATGCGTTTTAGATAACACTTTCCGCGTACATACATTCATAAACACTGCGTGCACGAAAGTCAGTGTCATAATTAGATGTATATCAAACGCACCACACATATCTAAGCATTGCAAGTTCTAGCATGAAATGTTTCACAATCGGGATACATTTCACCGTAGATTTGATCCCTATTATAAATTCGCAATAAAAATTACCCCGCATAGATAAAATCGCACACTAATTGTAAGTTGAAATCAACTTTGAAATCGTACTGGTAATTCATTATAGTTAATTGGTCGAGATCGTATTTGTGTGAATTAATATCCAGGAATTGAATAATCGTTTCACAGAACGGTATTACTCGGTGCAAGTGAAGAAGAATGAAGTTGTTGCGTTACTATTGTATTCCCTGGCCGCGGGACACTTCGTTGACGTCAAAGTTGAAAAAAATTCACCCTCGTGGAACTCAACGCTGTACATATCACCACATAATCCTGACACAGTAAAGTCACACATTGAACTGTTCTGCACATATGCTCGTAAGAAGTCAGAGAATCGGTACGAACTTGATTTAGTGCCTCCGGGAGTACTGCTGGAACCAGAAGAAACTGAATCTCGATATACTGCACCAATCCTTTATAAAGTAAGAAAGTACTCCTCCGCTGCAAACCAACACAGTTTCTGAAATATCTCTTACACACGGGAACGCACGTACGTCGTCTCTGCTTTCGTCTTTATTCCTCCCTCTACACGCGAAAATATCACAGGCATCGTTTGGGATTTCGTTGCAATAAGTTACAGACACTTCTTGCAGTGGATTTTTATGTACCGAAAAGCGACGAACGTAATTGAAGCGTGGAATAAATTTACTGGGTAAAGTATTAAATAAATGTCTTCCGTAAATGAGCTGAATAATTTCGGAGTTGAAATGGCAGACGATGTAGATATGGGCTAAAAGAAAAGGCTAGAAAATGATTAAACGTGATAGTAACGAAACATAATTAAATAATGATAATTTGTGGAAAGTTTTTACACTCTCAAACTTCGGGAGGAATGAAATCCAGTAGGTCTGTATCAATTTATATTTTCGAATTTATAAACTTATACTAATTTATATTAGAGAATTTTTGAAGACAGAGTGGACTAGATAAAGCTATACAGCAGCAATTGGATAAAAGAGTGGAACAAACGCAAATATTTTCGAGTTATTAGTGTAGCTGCACATACATAATTATACCGATGGACAAAATTCAGTAGAACGATAACATTACAAGAAGGATCTAATGGAAGTAACAATTGTAAACTACCTGTTACCGATAGGGCACAGGCTCCATTAAACTTTCTACTAAAGATTTTATTAGATTTTTTAATAGTGTTCAAATTATTGTTATATAGTCTTGCAAAGGGTACAAGTCACATTTAAAAAAATCCATATTCTTTGTTAGTTAACATATAAACTGCCATAGAAATTGATCTCCAAAATAATTATTGCGGCCAAGTTGTTATAGTTCGGCCCAATACTGTCTCCCAAAGATACAGTCGTCTCGGAAAGTAAATTAACGGTTGGCATCTATGTGCAAATGAAATCGACATATGTTTAATAACAGTAATAAATGTAAATTTTTGTAACTTACTTTTTTCATGCACTCGTAAAATAAGAATATATTACAACAAATAAACATACATTGCAATAATAATATATACCTTACAATTATTATTGTTATACAGTTAAACTGTTGGTAAGAGCGTTAACTAACTTTCCGAGTCGACTGTATATATCCCGTAACACCCAGAGGACAACGAAAACATTAAAACATTCCATGATAACATTTCTCCTTCCAATTAAATAACCAAAACAGCCTGAGTGGAGGATCCAACGCTGCTCGCCGATATCCCAAGCAGTGTTCGACGCATCACAGTTACAAACCCGGCACAAAAATATACCTCAAATTTATCCTTAAGCATACACCAGTAATTCTTCCCAGTGCACGTACATCTCACGGCGCCATAGAACGCAATTCTAAAAACGGACTGCAGCGGGGATCCTTCTGAAAGGGACCTCGCCTAGACCTTATTTGCACGAAGTAGCACAACTGTTACACCGTCCCGATGAAATAGTTCCAATCGTTCGCGGCTCTTCCTGCATCCCACGCCCTCCGCGTATCCTCCCTCTCCACATCCGCCACCTTTTTCTCCATTCATCCGAACACCGTCGGATATCTCGCTCCCATTTCGCTTTACGTCTTTGTACATAATGCTCTTTGTACCGTCCGCCTGGAGCAGCGGCGGCAACGGCAGCAACGGCAGCAACGGCAGCAACGGCGGCAGCATCCAGCCAGCCAGCCAGCCAGTCAGCCAGCCATCCAGCCAGCAGCCGCAGCAGCAACCAGCAGCAGCCAGCGGCAGCAGAAGAGGCGGCGGCAGCAGCAACAACGGCAGCGTTGCACCGCCGGTGCATCGGTCTGCGTGCTCCACCCTCTCGCTCCTCCGCCTTCGACGAAGGTGGATCTGGTTGCGTTCGTCGACCTCGCCCGATCATATGGGCGCCCCTACGTGTATAGTTGCACGTGGGTGGCACGAATTCTTGCAGATCGCTTTCGTACGCGCCTCGCGGAAGAGAGCGCGCATCCTTTCGCCGGCGCTATTCCTATCTGCGAGTTTGCGAAATTGATTGAGACCTTAGGCACGGCCTGGGAGCGATGGGAGATTCTGCAGCGTATGATACTCTTCGACTTTGTAATACTTTGCGGTCCCTCTCTGTTAGACAGGGGCAGAAGGTGTTGGATTCAGTTTTGTTGCTTGCTGATTAATGAAGTTCAATATTTGTTGGGGTTTATGGGGGGAGGGGGGGAGCGGAAGGGGGGAAGGACTGACGTAACAGGATTCGTTTTTGTATGCCAGGTTCGTAGTTCGGAGGTGGCTACCATGGGAATGCGTAGGCACAGAGTGCTGAAGGTTTATATTTTGTTATGTCTGTGGACGGTTGGCGAAGGTGATGAAGAAATATAGAAGCTTGTTTAGCTGCGAGAAATTGCAATATATTTAAATGCACTAGTTTTGTTATTGGTGGTTGTAACGAGTGGTTGGGAATTGTAGTTCAGTCGGATCATTCATGTCGCTTCTTGTTTGTGTGCGCGCATCGAAATTTACGCGAAAATTGTACACGTCACAGCTTGCCATTTAGGTACAGGTATATTAAGAAGAATTTATCGAGGGTGTTTGGGTCAAGCTATTATATATTCTGGGTTAAAAGTGAAATCTTTAGTAACGAAAATCTATATAAGACATAATCGTAGAACACTGTAATAATCATGACTTAGTTCATACTAAATTCTAAGTTGAAAGTAATTTAACTGATACACATTGTATTCAATTGAAATATTGCGTTTGACCATCAATGTGCAATTGCATTTCAGTCATCTTCCTGCAGTAATCGCTTCGGTCAAAATTTCAATACTCAGCAAATTGAAATAATTGACGAGCATGTATGTTATCCACGCTCGGAATGAATTATGCAATGGATTATGCTTTGCTATTACACCAAACCTTTACAAAAGTAACAAGTGGAAAATAATGAAAAAAAGGTGAAAATAAAAAAATGAAGCATACATTTCTACAAAAGAATACGTCGCAAATAGCCCGACCCACGTTGCATTCATTTGCGCTCTTATTCAAGAATATTACCTGCAACGATCCATCCGTGAGTCACGACGTTTCCACCGTATTACTATAATTACCAATTGAGTGCGCCAGAAATAATTGGCAATGGCATACACTTTATTGGCGTTAAATTCCTGAAGAAACGGGCACGCGGGGACAGGTCAAAGCGTTCGTGGCCAATTTCATTTAATCTCCCGAAGGACACCAATTTATCATTCCCGTTGATCCCCTGAAAGCGTCAGATTTGCCGCTTAGCCGTGGAACAGCTTGTCCGCGCACTCGACACAACAACAATCGACACGTTCCAATTCTTGTTTCTTTTGTCCGTGACGAAAGCAACAGCAGAAACTGCTAGATCCGTGTTAACTCGACACCAGAAACTCAGGTGTGCTTAAAACGACACAAGCGGGATCGTAAAGGGGCCAGCCGCGAACCGGAACGGGAATACGGACGCATTTTAATTCGAGCTTAGAGTTCGTTAGCGGTCGAAACGATCCTTAAGACGACAGATCCTCTCGTGTCTCGGCAAAGCTGGGTTAAATCGAGATTAAAACTACGCCCTGGCACGAACTTAATCTAGTTTCTAATAGCCGATTATCCCGCGACCCTTAGCGGGAAAGCTGTCCAGAACGACGAACGCTTGTAACGAATGTTTCGCGCGCCTTTTTCAGCATTTCGTAGGGCCGGCAAGCCGAAAGACGGGAGAAACATTAATTTTCTGTCCGATATTTCATTCACCGCACCGAGTTACGATCGTTCTGCGTCCAGTCGTTGAATGAGTCCGGGCTTTTTCGGCAATTTCTCCTTTGAATCTACCGTCGACACGTGCCCCAGCCCGGCTTTTCAACATTTTTGGCGATACGACTGACCAGGTTTCGGCCGGCCCGACTTTTCGCGTCAAGATTCAGGTAGAAACTGGGTGGAGCGCTACTTTTATTGTGCGGTTGATAATGTTCGATGCGCCTTTTACTTTTCGGACTTGTTGCGCTTCTTCAAACGCGGCTTTCGACGGAAGGTTAACAAAAGGTGTATAATGGGGGATCAAAAAGGTGTAGTACAATTTTTGTTATGCTCACACGAATTACATGCGACGTCTGAATAGGAATAATGTATTGTTGTAGTTGCAAGTTATATTTGGCTATTATTTACATAACACAGTTAATGATTTAGGTAAATCGCGAAGCTGTTAATTTTACAAGGTGGTTCGGATTTAAACGTTTGCAGTACAAAATAGTGCTTTGCTTGATATAATATTGAATTTGACAGAGCTATGTACTTTACGCTTGTATAAAGTACAACTTTATACCCAATAGATATTTGATGCAGCGCGATTAAATATTCGTTCCCATTGATATTGAATATTTTATAAATTGCATAAATACTGTACTATTATATAAAATATTTCACAATCATTATTGTTCAATTATTGAACAAATATTTTTAGCTGCATAAATTGTTATAGATAAGCATATATATATATAACAATATATAAATATATATATAACAATATATAAATATATATATATATATGTATGTATATATATATACATGTATGTGTAGTTCCAGCAGGTGGACCATGAATTTTATTATGCTACTACTTTGTGTGCACAAAGTATTCCGAAATATCGGAAAAGCAGGAATAGAGCAAGGTGAACCACTATCATTAAATTTGATGTCCATTATTATATCCAACCTGGAACTCCGGAACAGTTATAATTTCGCCAGACCTTAGTGTCTCAGCACTTTAGCCCCTCGAAGTTTCAGTCAATTCCTATTGTTTTAGCGGCACGTGACTACGATTCCTCGGAAAAAAAAGAATAGAGAACCAAAATCGGAAAAAGCGTGACTAACCATAGGGTGTGGCTAAACAAGCATCGTGCTTCAAGGTAGGTACCTCTGAATATAGTGCCGAAATTCTGCTGAGGTCGGTAGAACAAAGCAACGCTTTGAACTGCATCCAATCCAAGTTTTCGGGCTATTTTCTGCTTTTCATCTTGTTATAAAAGTTATATTAATGCACTTGGTATACTGTAAATGACTTTTGAATCAGGCGTGTAAGTAATGTTCGGAACAATGTATGCACTGTAAAATAATATATTTTATTTATTTGCCACACAACTTACAATTTATGAAAAATTACCAATATCTTAATAAATAATAAATATTACTGTGAAGTTATATTTATTAGTTAATTTGTACATTTAGAAAAATAGAAAATTGACCTACGTAATGATATTATAAATATAGATTCATTCCATTTTTCCAATGCGAAACATTTATTTCTATAGTTTTAAAAATATACAAATAATATAATTCCATGCTTCGTTTATTGTGTATGAGCTATACATATGCTTAATGTATAATTTATTATTACCTCCGCCACATTATTTTTAGAGAAATTCCTCGTTTAGATACAATAGCTCCAGAAAATTATATAAAAGTAATATAACAGAAACAAATATTTCTCTATTATCTTCAATATGTGATAACATCGTTACATTTATAAAGAACCGAAATTGTGTGATTCGTTTAACCTATATGCACACACAGCTATTTCTTACATAATATTTTAAGCTTTAGCAGCCTGCTTCGTAATCTACATCATCAATAACAAAGAGCATACAGGACTGAGGCAAATAGAAAAGGAGAACGGGTACAAAACGGCCCTTGGCTGAAACGAAGGATGCAGTAGATGAAAAAAAAACAAAAGAGAAGAAGAAAACGAACTAGCCCTCGCTGACCATTTATCACGAAAAGAATTCTCACTATACACCCGGAATATGGGAGCCACACCCTTCTTCCGGCACCTGAATTTATTGGGTGCGCAAAATTTTCAGAGATATTCGAAACTTCTTCTTTTCTTCCTTTTTTATTCCCTTCATCGTCGGTTGAGAGATTCAGTAAGCGCCCTCCCCGATATCTCTCCACACCCCTATGAAAAATTGAAGCTTTTCCTTTATTTCGCGATATTTTCGGTCCAACGGTTTCACGTCAGTAAAAGGGGGAAAGGAAGCCGCACAAATCAAATCGTTTATACCTCTTGCTATAAGGGCATCAGGGGATATCAACTTTTGTCGAAATTAAATTTTTTCAACAATTGGTTAAAGAATGTTTAAAATTTGTTTATGTAAATGTTAAATGTGAATCAATGTAAATGAAAATACTTATTTGGCTTTTCTTCCACGATGACAAAAGAAGATATTATTTGGGCCAATAAATGTTGCACTGCTTGGGAAAAAAGGTACATATTTCTATCACTGGAAATGCCCCTAATTGATAGTGACCTGTGCAACATAGTTGCATAGATGCAGCGAATAGAGCACGGCGCACCTAGGCACGTTTCACCTGTAGCCACTTCCAAAATATTTTCTTCAAACATTTCTAGCGTAGTGTATAATTTCGTAAAGTACAAACCAGCAAACCATTCAAATGAAAAAATTCATAATACAATTAAAGAAATATTATCAACGTTTCATACTTCTATCTTCTATATTCTGTTTAATATAATATTAAAATGCAACCAAATTCTTTATTCTATTCGGTTGTGAAATATATTAAATTCATTA
The DNA here is from genome assembly GCA_963969485.1 of Nomada goodeniana. Classification (NCBI taxonomy): domain Eukaryota; kingdom Metazoa; phylum Arthropoda; class Insecta; order Hymenoptera; family Apidae; genus Nomada; species Nomada goodeniana. The sequence goes on along the minus strand of OZ018300.1, from coordinate 14,755,672 downwards.
TGGAAATTCATTTATTCCGTCTGACGATAGTTCGGCAAGTAGGATGGAAGCCGAACGTGATAATAAAAATACATGAAGTACGTATAGCTGAAGGAAGTGGCGCCAGGAAAGACGAACCTTCCATTGTCTTCCTTCGGAGACGAATTTAATCGCTGTCCCTCGGAGAACGAGATCGACAGAGATATTTGGTTTCGGAGACAATCGGAGATTCAACGTCTTAATTAGTATCTCCGATCCACGAGCCACCGTGATCGAAATGTCAGATCTTTTCTTCTATGTTCATTTGCTTGTTCGGGATACAGTCTTGGAATAGAGTTCTATAGTCTAAAAATGGTGACGATGCTGAAAGACGTACATGCGTATTAGTTTTATTTATTATTATTCCTCAATGCTCGTTCTTTGACTCGTATAATAATAAATAAATTGTGGTAAAAGAACATTCACTTAAAACGAAATACTTGAAAGCCAATTGAACGACTTAAATGTTGCAAAATATCAACAATAAGTATGTAAGCGGTAAAATCATATAATATTTAAATGATTAAAGGGAATAATTAAATATGCGACGTTACTATTAAACATGCGTACGTTAACTTATCTACATTTTGGCATGATTGATATAAGTGTTGGAGGTAATTTCAATGTAAGAATCGTAGCAGTATGTTTGAGTGCATGCATGTTATTAAAATTACTGGGAAATTAAAATAAAATTATCTAACTTATCTACAGAAACTGTTCAAAAACTGGGTGATGTCAATTGAAAACATCAACAATTTAATTTACAATAAATGCACAAATTTCCGACCTGCAACCTTTTATCACCCATCAAGCTTCCTGAACTTCTGACAAAGTATCCCTCGTCAATTTTATGAAAAAAAATCATGCAATTTCGTACCGAAGGGAACCCACTGTAATAGTCCACCAACTGCGACAAATGTAACTTTAATAACCCTATTAAATACAGAAGCCCCAAATATACTTCATACCGACTATTCATTACTAATCCTCAGCTGTCAAACTTTCTTCCCAAGCAACAAGTATATCGCCATATCATTAATATATATGTGCCTATATCTACACGCACACGCCAAAAGATGTGGAGCACAAAGATGTAGGGCGATGAGATGAACGAAGAGGAAGGATTGGATCGTTCTGATCACGGAGGGCCGCGGATCTCAGGTTACTAATTAAGACACCGGCGGATCGGCCATTGTCTCGCTAACAAAAAACATGCACACACTTCTCTCTCGGCTCTGTTGGGTCCGAGTGTTTGCGATTAAATCAGCACGTCCGATCGGGCGAATTAAGTCCTCGGCGTGGGTGGACCCAACCGGAGAGGCGAATCAAAAGGACCAAAGGATCCTCCTGATTCCTCTCTCATCCGACTCACTCGCGCGTGCAAAAGCGCCGAACACAAATAAACCCACGATGGACGGAAATTTGCATATTTAATTCTGCCCTGAAAGTTATCTAACCGCGTCCAATCGGTATCATTCGTTAAGCCTTTAATTACGTACACTTTTTGAGGTAGACAGCGAGAGGGTAAATATGTTTCTAATGGCTATAATTTCGAATAATTGAGATTCTTCGAAGCCATATTTGTTTCTATTCAGATTATATTTTTTATATATTAGCAGAAAAATATTATGTGTAATGCAAATTAAAAAATATTCATATCAAATACTTCCCTTTAATTTATATTTTTCAATACGGTAGTTCGTATTGACCTCTGAGATTCAAATATATTTGTTGTCATTGCCTCTTTTTTAGTATTACTTAATTAATTTTGCAAATGATGTATAATATTCAACGTAGTGGTAGAAAATATAATGGCAAACGATATGTATAGAAAACACACATAAGTGTACTGATCTTTTTCATATTGCATTTAACTTCAACCTAAAATAAATATAACGCTATCAAATATTCACAATCTTATTTCTTAACCATTGATTGACAAATCTTTGTACATGATAACTAGAGACTGCACAACATGTGATCAGTCAGTGTTATACCAAGCAAATTGCACTAAGTGCAACTTATAATAGATACGGTGTTTCACGTATTTCATATTATGTTTCATTTTACAAAGATAACAAAAAAACGAAGTACGAATTATTTAAAGATTTTGTTTTACCTTCGTTGCTCTCAAATCTCACCTCGCTATCGCTTTATCTGACAAAGAAACAAAATAAGCGACCTGCTATCTTCATCACAATCAGACCCCACAATTAAATATCCGAAAAGCACACGTACTACTCCACTAAACAAAAACTAAAATAGTTACACCACGGACTCCAGAACGGCAGCGCCTAAAGGGTCCCCTACACGATGAAACATGTTGCGATGCATGCATCGACTCCTAGGTTGCATGTCGCAATGTGTGTAGTTCGGCATCAAGGAATCGTCACCAGAAGCAACTTGCATCGCTGGGGGAATCAGAACCCCCTATTAGGTCCAGAGCGGACCAGCGGTTCACGGCAAATCGATTTGCCCCTCAAAAGCGGAAAAAACTGTTTTCTGACAGAACTATGGAGGTCAACTGAAACTGATGCATGTTTCACGAAACCTAGGGCAGTCGATGCATGCATCGCAATATGTTTCGTCGCGCAGGCAGCGGCCTACACAGCACAAAAAGCCAAAACCATGGATGTCATAAACGGACACGCGTGAACGTGTCTCGGTACTCTGTGTTCTACTAATAAATTGGTCTCGTTGTCCACGAATAGGGGGACAAATATTTGGCCCCGGGGAATGAAATCGGCGCCTATGAACGGACGAGTGTACCCGTCTACATACTCGGCTGCGTCTCCAGCGCCGGCCACACGGCCGAGCTTTGTCTTGTAAACGAAGCCCAGGCTGATTCGTATCCAGACGTTGATAAATTCCCCCGCAGAGTTTAGCAGTTCTTCGTGGAGACTCGCCTCGAGGGCCACCGCTTATCCTTCCTTCCCATTCAGTACGGAAGGACGAATGGTCCTGGCACTGCGCATCCTCCTCCGACGACTTCACCAGCAGAAGGAACGAGAGAAAGGAGACTTCGTGGGAAACCGCTCAAACGATCCCTCGTTCGCTGATCTTCATTCACGGACTCTTTCGCTCTCTCGCTCTCTTTTTCTCCCTTTATCTCTCTCCCGCTCTCTCTCCCTCTGCTCTCGTTAGGGACGTACGGTCCATTCTGCGTTTATTATTAACCCCCTCGACTCGTGTCCTGTTGCACGGTAGCGCGGTCTTTGTTTTTCAGCCTTTTTCACCTTTTAAAGGTCCAACTGGTTCGCTGGTTGCTCGGTGAATAGTATTTTCGAATCGATGAGATACACGTTTGTGTGGACAAGGCGTGTTGAGATGATTTATAGAGGCGTTCGAACGCCGACGAGTTGGAGGAACAGGGTATTTTGTTTTTGTATTCTTAGTGGGAAGAGAAATTTCGTTTTTGGGCGTATATAATAAGCTGTTTGCTATTATTTGACAGCGATGGAGTTTTGGACAATTCATTTATTATAGTTGCCACCGTCATTCCTTGGGACTTTTCCTCATCGTGCTGAATGTTCAAGTACTGCAAACAGTTTGTCTATAGTTCAACTAACTTTAAATTGACTTTAAGATCTGAAACTCTTTCGATTCGTTTTACTATCAATTGTTATATAACTCAGAAATATTCAACAGGATTTATTCCACGCTGTCTCTCATCCGCCTCTCATGTCACAATACACGAATTGCTTCCATACTTCGTTACTTTCCAAACAAATTCCTGTCTTCCCTCGAATCGACTTATTCGCGAATTAATCAATTAAATTAACGCGTCAAAACCGCTACTGCGTCGTTAAATACCATTCGCGATATTCTAGACCGAGTGCTTTGCTTTTGCAACCATCTTCAACGTGGCTTCCCCTATTAGTGGGTCAAAGCCGTTTTCAATCTCGACGCGTTTCTAACGATTTTTCGGGTCCAGGTGCGAACTCGTCGAAGGGGGACGTACACACGCGATAATTTCTTATTCGCTTCAATTGGATTGCGTTAAAATTATAACATACGATTTCGAGCTGTTACACGTAAACGCCTTACTGTCTGGTCCAGTTGCAATCGTATTTCTGGCTTGCAGGCAAAAAGCATGTCGTCGCTTTGCTTATTCCTGCGTGATTATATAACATGCACTGCGCGAGAACTTGTTCTTAAATTACAGGACGTGTGTGCTCGGAAAGTCACGCTCGCTATCATGGCGCCGTGCACGATGTATGTATTTTCTGCCTTGTCGTTGGTTATGACTTATTCACAACCCTTTCGGTAATTTATTGAGAAACGCGTCGCATTAAGTACGTCACTTCCACCACCAGATTTAATACGTAGGCAGCGGTGGTTACGAACTGAGGCGAACCAATAAATTAATATCCGGTAAATGTGTAGGGATTAAGGCGAGAATAAAAGGAACCCATTAATCCGTGACTAATAAATATTCATGAATGATCATAATGCACTTATATCCGTTGAGACCGACTAATTATCTACGTTAACAGTAATTAAACGATGCTACAACGTCGGAAGTTGTTTAATATTTGCATGTTACGCAAATACTTACGTATATTCTTTACGCAGACAAGAACCCCTGTTTCTGAAATGGGAACTGCGATCATGCTGTAACAATGCTTAGTTTCTACATTATTGATTCAGACTTTCTTGTAATATGCATTTCAACGAAACTTCGTGTGCATCATGTGCTTATAACATACAATATAATACAATATCGTTGCAGTAAAAGATTTCCATTGCTCATAATTTATTACATTGCAATAATTAACCACAGATCTTTGATTACAATAAAACACCTACAAAAAAAAAGATAACATGTTCGTACCGTTCGATTTTCGCTTACGAATTATTAAAATTAAAACACCTAATACGCCCCATTCTTGGGAAACAAAATTCTTTATTCAACATTTCGACAAGTGTTCTCGAGGTACGATGAGAAATGTGCGAAAGCAAAAAAACTGCTGCCAACTTAATGGGCTAACATATCGGTTCCCTACCCATTTCGAATACACATCAGAAACCGATAGGGGGGCATGGTTCAGACCACAATGACTAACGATGCGAAAGCGCAGAAAAAGCATAGAAATGTAAAGATGACAGACAGACACTTCGTGCGAGGACGTTAAAGAAAACGTATTTGCATAAATATGTATAACTACTAAATCACCAGTTCTCGAAATAATGTTCACCTGTGGTTTCGGTTTGTTGGTTTAAGATTCGTATGCCTTTCTTTAGCGGCCTTAATCGACCTCCAGCATTTTCGGTAGTACGAGGAAGGAATAGGGAGTGATTTGTGGTTAGCGGTTACACGCTCATTTACGTCATGCTGTGTGTCAGTCACGCGATCAACTCCTTAATCCTAAACTCAGCATCTAATACTCTTTGTCAAAACCGCAGAGCGATTATAGATTCGCCGACGGTTTGTCCCAGCAGGAATGTGGAATTTTTTCTGAAACTGTGAAACTTTTATTGTTATCACGATTATGCTCCGCTTCGTTTATTTGTGTAATCTTATTGTTGCTATAAATAGTGCCATCCACGTTGCTTGCAATACTATTACATTAGGTTTGGATGCAAATTAATTAATTATGATGCTATGCAGGTATAGCATTAAAAGGTGGGACTTATAGCCGGGCAAATATCTGAATTTAAAAGGGTATGTAATTTTCGCTAATTTTTACATTCTTGTTTGAAAAATAGATTGACGAAGAGAATTTTAGTGCCACGAGTATTAGTGGTTTTTTTTAACATTTCGGGTTCGTGCAGAAGTGTAACAGAAATATCAGTGAATTTTTCTTCCTTCTATTTTTGAGTAGGTACTTGAGAATAAAAATACCTCTTAAAATTTAACTCGTTTTGTCGTATTTTATATATATGGTAAAAATGATGGCGGCTTCTGTAGTATTAGTTTTTAACTTCGGGAACTGAACATTTTTCATTTAAAGTAAAAATGTCCTATAGAGCGTGAAAAATATTATTTGCATTCTAACAAGTTTTGTTATACTTGCCTTAGTTTTTATAGAATACGGTACTGAAGAATGAGACATACGTTAATCTTTCGTCACGAATAGTAAAAAAAATGTTTGACTGATATTTTTATTGAACTTTATTGAAGCCGAGTGCAAACCAGCAAAGTTTCGAAAAAAACCGAAATTTTCACGCGCGCAATATCAACTACAGATGTATCTATCTCTACAGTTACCAGTCAGACATCTTGTTTATTGCTTTTTTAACTGTTACTCTTTTGTTTGCATTCGCGATTTTCTGTAGGATGTACCTCGGTTTTAAAGCCGGAACAAGGAACAAATTGTAATAAACAAAATTAGAGAAATCGTTAGTTATGGAAAAATATAAAATCTGGAAAATCGTCTGCAAACGGATGAACAAAATGTTAACACGATGTATATAATTAACATATCACATTGCCTTCAATTACTCTTCTTATTTATTATTGAACGGATACAACAAATATTCTGTACTTTGTGAACATGTCACACAATTTTTATTTCAAGTTCACGCACGTTCTATTGATGAATATCTGCACAGGTGTAGTACAGTATTACTTGTTTCAATAAGTCACAATAATTTGTACAATTGATACCCAGCGATTATTTAATACTTTCTCGTTACTCGCCGTATACTTCACTTCCATTGTACAACATTTTTCAATGGTAAATACGCTGATAAATATGCTGCAAACTAACTTACCACGATCACGCATCACCGTGAGTAAAGTATCCTAAAATCTCATTGAAGGAAGCCGCTCGAAGGTACAGTAACAAATGTTCACCTGCCAGACATTACCTGCAGCAGACTTTATGCGACAACATGATCAATGTCTGCTGGATTTTATGTCGCAACGGGCCAACATGTCAAGGAAGCGCGATTTAAATTTAAAATGGAGCAACTACATCTCACGGAAGACGTGGCCGTTGAAATATACCAGCAATGCGTGAAAAATCGCTCGTCATCCGGCATAATTTCGCGTCTCGCGACACGCTTTTCGCCGCCGCGACAGAGTTTACGTTATTGTCGCCGTGTACAATATGGATAAAATAATATGTCCTCCGTATGTAAATGAGTGTCCAAAGCATTTATGAATTACGCTTCGTCGCGGGCGCTTCTGTCGGCCGCACGATTGCACATATTTTAGGCTGCGTGAAAAGGACACCTGCGAATTTGCATGAAAGAGAGGGCTACGCCGCCCAATAGTGTCACGATGAATACGACAAACGGAGTTACCGATTGTGTACAACACAGTTATTTATGTGTGTTTGTATCATTTTTATCGGCAGCGCCGTTTTTCGGAAGTTTTCGAACGTTACAGAGGATCTAAATGTAAATTCGACTGTTACGGTTTACGCTGAAAATGAGAAAGTGTAGACCAATAGGCGAATGTGTGATAGTATGTATCTGATAGAGAAAGGTATTGAAAATAAATATCGAAATACGGTGTAGCCGACCCAGTAAATCGCATCTCAACCCTATAAAATACCTTTATGTATCAAGTAGACCTCTGTATCACTAGCCACCCTCAGAAGGAATCTTCAACAAGTCTTTAGAATGTCCGAGGTATAAAAGTTGTAAACTAGTAGGGTATAACCTTGTATGTTCTAGCATTATAAGTATGTAAAAAAAGGCATCGCCCGTTAATTGTATTATTGAATAATAATAATAATAATAATAATAATAATAAAATGATGCTAACAATTTGATGTTTTACAAATAGGGAATTAAGTAGATGGAGGTAATCTAGGTTTATGAATCTTGTTAGTTTAGAATTATTAGTAGTACAATTTTACTACACATACTATAATTTCAACATTTACAACTATAATTTCTAAACACAACAAGGCCTCGCGTCAGGAGCGTATAATAAACTCATTGCTGCAACCAAGAAGTAGGGGAGAATGGGGTAATATGGATAATGTTGTTGTAACAAAGTATATGCAACATATATATAAAAAAAAAATGTATAGTCAACTTTGGCGAAAGATGGCAAACAAAATAAGTGCTTTCGCCATATTTACCCGATCATTGGGTAAGATTACGATCATACAGTGATAAGTTGATTAAAGGAGGATCTGTATATAATTCATCACATTCTGGGACATATATCGACAATTTCTTAGTCCTTCGATACTTTTCTCTTTGCTTGCATACTTTACTTACTTTCAACACTTCTCTTCTTTTCTTGTTTTAGAAACTCATTTTTCCCTTCTAAATTTTGTTTCAAAGGGTCATCCTGAGAAGATGACAAGTTCGTAAGCTGACCCCGTATGGGTTATGTAAATAAATAATATAAGAATAACAATTAAATATTAAAATCATTTGCGATCGCTATGCGACATTCAATTCTGCACTCCTATAAACGCGAACATTGACTACCCATGCAATACCTACTTTTAATCGAGCTTCTATTTACTAATACATGACGCGAAAATATTGCAAGGTACTCTCGCGAAATCATGATTTCGCTTCAACTTCTTATTGCCATCGTCAATGTCTACTTTTCCCATGCTGAACTTTCGTACTGACCGACATGCAGAAACGGTGTAGCAATAAAAATCGGCACCCATTAATAAAACAAGCAAAAAATAACAAATAACGCCGTCTTACCTCGGTCTTCCCTATATTTAACGTCGCGGACAAAAAAATCGACGAATTGATGCGACCCCAAAAAGTGAGCCCCGCGCTAATATTCGAAACGGCTACGGTGAATCGAGTAAAGAGGTCGGTAAATCTACGCACGGACGTTAATTTTTGTCCGAAACTGCACGCGAGCCGGACGGGAGGCAGATGCGCCCCCGCGAGCGAACAGCTGTACGATTGTCCATCTCGTTTCCACGTCCAGTTGTTCATCGTCGAAAGGCCCACCGAAAGATACGGGGATAAGGATCGCGAAAGGGAATAAAAAAGTCGAAGGCGGAGAAGAAAAAGATGAAGAAGCAGCCGAAACGTACAATAGGAGCGGCGGAAGATAGTCGGATAGATAGGGATAGACGTAGAAAAGGGGGGTGTCGCGGGAAGGGTTGGATAGGGGATCGAAGGGGGTTTACGGTAGGACGAGGCGAATCACGAAGGTGCCACGCGACTGTTCGGCGTCGGCGGTTGAAACGTAATAAAAATTGATTGAGAATCTTACCCCGTCATCGCTATTCGAACATCTGGCCCTTCTGGCTATCGGCAGTAATCACCGCCAGTCAGGGAATAAAACGTTCTCGAGTGTGATCCATTTAACGGATGTAATGCTCCCCGATACGGTCCAATTAGAACGGTTCTTTTATTCGAACAGTGCGCCAAGCCCTTGATTAGTCGATTCCAAATATATATTATGGCCGTTCGAATGGGTTACACAATGCACCGCATCGGGATCCCGTTTTCGTATCAACGTTAGAGGCTGAAAAATGTCCACGGATGTATCTCGCGAGTCATAGACAGGATAGTTTCCGAGGGAAGCCGGTATCTAATTAGAATTTGATTTATGACTCTACTTTGGAAATCTGTCTGTGAACGACAATAGACTTAAGGAGAGATCACCAAATAACGCTATTAGAGGAGGATATCGCGTGGTACAGAAACAAATATTTTAATGGAACGTTACGTTACACGAATGTCTCAATTAAACGACTGTTTGGAGAAATCGTTGATAAGCATGGCCCCTGTGGCAACATTTCGTATTATTATGGGAAGAAGATCTGTGAAACGTTTATAAAAAAATATTTTATATGATCTCAAACATTTATTTATTGTTAATATCTATAACGTTTAAGGGTTACTGTATGTTATTTTGCAACAGATGCAAAATAAACGAGGGAATATAAGAGATCCTTATTTAAAAAGGAAACATATCTATCTGTGGCTAGCAATAAATGAAAGATGAAATGTTTAAAGATGCATTATACAAAGCACATGTGAGTATGTTCAGTAAATGGACTTACGATTAGATATATGTTAGAGTAGCTTCGAACACTTTACTAAATCATTTTATATCACACGGCAGAAATATTAATAAATATCCAAATATGCAGTAAATTGAAAAAGTAACCTCTGGAACTAGCATTTGTAACTTCTTAAAAGATAAATATAATTTTTTCCTGAATGGAAGTATGTACATAATCTGTCAATAAGATGTATTCAGCACAGAAATGGTGTCCGTCAAATTTTTGAAAGTCAGCAAACACGTTCGCAACTGCGAAAGAAAGGATTTCACGTTTCGGTTTGCGCAACACACGAACTACTGGAAATTCGATCCTTTTTCTCAAATTGCACAGCTATGAAAATATTCGTAGAGTGTTGCGTAACGCATTCATAGGTAGGGTTGCATTCATCAACGAAAACAAGATTCCTTCGTGGCATACAGCACGTGCTCAAGTGGATGCTACCCTCTTTTGAATCGTGCGCTGTTCCCTTTCTCCCTTTTCGGGTGAACACCGACATCCATGATTCTTTCAAATTTCCGAGCAAATGGAAGGACATTCAAATTGCATACAATTGAATTGATTGATCACCACTTATGGTGGTAAGCACTTGCAGTTTGTACGAATCCAACTTATTTTACAAAAATTGAAAAACATACTTATAATTTTATTTTATAGAGTTGCGCTTTGAATCAATGCATTAATAAGATTGATGGAAGATTTCACATATAGATAGGTGTTGAAGATTGTCCCTCCAGGTAGTTCTTAATTAGGATGAATGTAATATTTTATACTTTATACGATTGACAGTTAAACTTGCTGTCGCGTTTTAAGTTATTATAGGAACTGTACATGTGCATGTAATCGTTAAATGCTACCTATTGCATTGAATATAGTCCCCCTTATAATAATTTTCTCCGATTTTTTTTTAACACCGTGCATTCCTAATGCATAATTTTAGATTGTTGCTGGGTTTGTAAAGAACTTTGAAACTCATTGTCAGTTAAAGGAAAGTATATTCAAATTTCTATCAATAGTAATGAGAGCTGCTATTTGAAAATTGCACAACAATAAATTGAGAATACTCAATAATAATAATAACCTTTGGGGGATAATATAGAATTTTGATATTTTCAATCAGTTAATTAAAAGAGAACATTTAAAAAATACAGAAATGTACATTCTTGTACTTTCTACTCTTTTAATGTACGTTTACGTTTACTACTCTTTCGTTTGAAATCTCATAGAAAGTGTAACAATAAAATAACGAACCGCCTTGCGAGATATTACACCATAGATATATTCATTTATGTAAAGATTTTGAAACAAATTACCCCAATTAATAACTAACAATTAAATAACTTTCCTTTAACTCGTTCCACGAGCCCAAATATTTCCACAGCTGAAAAGCCTACTCACGATTAGCCTCGCCCTAATTTTCCTGTTTCCACTGCAATTTTCACGGGTGTGTAGATGAAACCTATTAACGAAAATACCACCGGCGAAGGAAATTTTATCGGGCATCACAAAAAATCGAAAACAGGTAGCGGCAAAGCCTTTACCTTCATCGGCCAACTAATTACGGGATAATTGTATTAATGGACGATCGTATAGTCGGCTACTACAAAGACTGAGCACAAAGTGGAGCGTCTGCTTCTGTGGGATACTTCGATAAGGAAGGTGGAGTTTCGTTCCACCGTTCTAAAAGCAACCGGTTACCTCGTTCTTCAATTTCCTCGATTTTCCACCGCTACACAAAAAAGTTCACTACACCTCGTTACCACCAAGGATGCTGGACGTTCCTACACACCAATAAATTAAGTTAAACTGCTTAACTCCCGGGTTTCGTTTAGCATAGTGTAACAGAAATTGAGGTTTAGTGTTAAGGGACTGAATAATCTGATGATCTAAAACGGTCCTTAAAGGTACATGCATTTCTCCTTTCGAGCAGTCACACATTTTACAAATTTGATTTTGCAAATGCGTACGAATATCGCTTTTATTTATCCAGCGCACCTGTAAAGTATATCATTTCGGAAAAGAATAAAGCAAAAACAAGCAACATTATAATTCACGGACGAAAATATACTTTACAGAATACACGTTTTCCATAGAAAATTTGCTCAATTCCTTTGCTAACCTAATTTTCATAAAATCACATTTTCATGGAATATTAAAAGTGCGTGCCTATTACTAAACAAGACAAAACAAAAGAACAAATAGTTATTTAGATACCCAATGACGTCCAGAAATATTAGGACCGAAATCGTTTCACTCGAACTTGTACCACGTACAAACAATGAGTGGTTAAACGTACGAAACTGTTTGTTAACAAGAAATTGCCTTACATTGCTTTAACGATCATCTACTTTCCGTCTCCCGAAACTAACAATAAGGCACGTACCTGTTCTAAGCTTAAGGATGTGGGTTCAAATCCGCACTAATGATAGGCGCCTCGGTTTTTATATGGTAAACTAAAAATTCCCAACGGGAAATCCATGTTCGACGATGTATTCCCGAGCAGAAGCTTTAGCAGCAACATAGAAAACGGTTGCTCTTCGTACGTGTATGCACTAAAGCGGGTACAAAGTAGGTATATATAAACAGTAGACGACCCATTTCGTCCTAAATAAATCGGACGACTTTTAGTCGGTTCAAATATTGTCGCATCAATTAAAGTGTCCATTGACTCGGAGGTTCCATCGGCGTGTTTGTACGTTCCTCGGAACATGGCGCCATGTCCCCAAAATGGTAATTTCTTTATACTTCTACTGCTTCCTGACCCTTTGCCGTTTGATTTCCTCCGGAAGGGAAGTTGACTTGAATCGTATACAAATATTTGCAACTGCCCTTGCTCTATTTCGGGCCAGTTTTATTCTCTTCGCATATGTAGATACAATGAAATTTAATTCAAGTTCGATTGTGACAAGTACGGTTGCAGAAATGGTATAATGTATCAATAAACAGTTTTCCTTGGTTAAATATCAGGTCTTTCTTTGTATTCGTCGGTTCTTTTCGCTGTTTGTTAAAAATTAGCAGTAGAGGAATTTTGTTTCGCTTTGACGCATATTGATAGTTATTTGTAGACAGACTGCAATCTTTAAATGACAATTTATATTATAATATAATACATATATTACTTGCTTTGGCTGGCCTCAATTAAGAACCGATATTTCATTTATTCTTTTATTCCAAAGCTTTCACAAGTGTGCTGTTCTTTCAGATGAAATTAAACGTTTATGTAATACAGGATGTTTTCGGCTGGTGCGAAAATTATAAAAATAATATAAATTTTTTAATAGCCGTGTCGTTGTTAATTATGGAAAACGCAACGGACAATTTGTGTGGCCTTTACGCGAGAATCGCCTATACTTATTTAATATTAATATTAGTAACTAATAGTTATGGAAAATGCAGAACCAGTCTACGACGTATAATTTACATCCGCCTGAAACAAGACATTTCCTCTATTAGTCACAAAACTCTCTCACAAATCGGCGTTAAAGATCAAAACAACTATGTGAAATATCGCAGGCCGAAAAGTGTAATGTTTCAAACCATGTTCTGTAATTTTTCACGAACAAGCGCGTGCAGAGATCAAAAAGTTGTCCTATCCGCACATAAATAAGGAAACACAGCGTCTTGTTCGGAAAACACGGAAATCTGTTTCTTGTCCCGTAGCGGGCCTCGAATTTCAACTTGGCTCCACCTTGCCCTTCTCATCCTGTTCCGTGTCCTGCGTGCACACACCAAGTGCACACTTTTTCGGGACTTCCGACGGAAAGAACACTCCTATTGGCTTAATGGACACTTCAGTAGTCGCGACAGTTTGAATTGTTTCTTCGCCCTGTCGCTTCTTGTGTTCTTTGCACATTTCCCTTCGGTTGCTTAACGAAACATCCGAACGCTTCTTCAACTGCTCCTGTGAGAATGTCACAGGTATTTGCTGACGCATTTTAAGTATGTACTCGCACAGTTTCTGCATAAAATAACTGGCCAAGAATGCGTTCAGGTGTTTAGTACACAATTTTTAACAGAAACTGTGTTTAATTTATTCACATACATTACTGTACATTACGTGATGGTTAATTCAATGAAATATTATATTACATATTATATTCAATGTCGTGCACTTTGTACAGCCTCAGAAACGGATTTAAAATATAGTTCGTCTTTGAACTTAATTTATATTTAAAACGATTCGTTAAGGTTCGTTTCGCAGTATTCAAATTTTTCGTAAAGCTATGCGCGTTGTATTTTGAACCGTTATTGAACGAATATGCATGCAATGATGTTAATATAAAGAAATAATCCTTAAACGTGAATGTGTCTTTAAATTTAAAAAAAAACAAAGTTATACCAGACCCAACGAAATCAAATTTTAACACGTGCAGCGGAGATGCAGCTGCACTATAATTCAGTACAGTCACCTTTATCTAGTTGAAGGAAATAAATTAAAGAGGCGGAAGACGGAAGGAGGAGCGCAGAAACGTCCAACCTCGTACAAATCCATCAACGAGCCACCCACTCTAAAGTCGAAGCTTCAAGTTTCCAGGAACCTTCAAAGGACACCGCCCTGGACTTGTCTGCACATCATCGAGCCGAAAGCATAAGAACACACTGTCACACTGACATTGTGAGAATTTTGAAAGCGTTTGACAATAATGCTATTGCGACACAAATAAACCTTTATTCATATTTTATTGCAATAATGTTATTGCTTATATACATTGCAGCAGTAGTTCGTTTATTCCGTACTACGTCATTTGTTTATTACCTTAGATACTATTAACCAGACATTAATAAATATATTATATTATCACTTCTCTTTTTATATATTATTATGCTTTGTAACTTGTAGGCAAGTTGTGAAAATTATTACCGTAACTATCTGGTACCGGAAATATAAATCTTATGGTCCAAAATTTGTATATTAAACTAACTTTTGGCAAAAATTCTACCTTCAAATTAGAAACAAATCTTCAACATTCCAATCGTTCCTTTATTTAAATCATTCTCAAACGTGCACTCCGAAAAACATTAAAAACACGTTGCCTCTGCGCTTGTTAAAGCTACCCCCAGAACCAAGGACGCACAAAAGTGCCATTACTTTAAATACATACACTTATAATTGTACGTTGACAGTCTCTAATTTTCCTTAATTGGGAGCGATGCCTTCGGACGTCAAAAATCCTTATTGTTAGCCACGTCACGATAATTATTCCTGTCCTCATGAATACCTGATTGCCAGTCGAGGACGGAAGGTCCCGTTTGGGGCGGGCCTGGGACGTTTTCGCCCAAAACGGAAAAGTCGTGTACCGGCGTGCGAAGGGCGGAGCAGGGTGGCACGTGAAAGGGTCCGGCAGCGCGAAACTGGATGTCGTTCGCGCTCTTTAAATCTCGTGGAAATCGTGGTAAAGGCGCCCGCTCCGGACTCGGCTCATTTACAAATTTTCAATTCGGCCAGCTTGAATTTCAAAACGAATCGGCCTAACCCCGAAGGGGTCCGCAACGTCCATAGATTATCGCGTTCTTTTTCTCGGCTTGTCCCGAAGGCTCGAACCAGCCGGTTCAAACGCATAAAACCGGCAAGCAGGAGAACAAGATCGGCCTGTATTCGCGGCGAACAAAGAGGGAAAAGCTTCCACCGAGCCACGCGACTCTCTTTCCCCGTAGCGGCGTTGGGCTCGTAAATCGAGCGGTGGCTTCGTAGACTACCAACTTCTACACGGCTGCACGCTCGGCCCCGGGGTTGAATTTAGAGATCACGATATATACATCGCGAAGCGGCTATTACCAGCAGATATTCAAGATTCAAGCACTTTCGGCTCCTACGGGGAGAATTTAGAAGATTCGATACTTCAGATTCTCTGGTCCTCTCGGCGCAGGACAATCAGCAACGCGGGATCTCTAATTTTCTGACTGGTGCAATGACTTTACTCGGGGTCTCGTTTCTGTCGTCGCTCTCACGATTAACGAAGGGAGGAATTTTAGTTGTATAATGCGCTCAGCCTTCGATCTTGTCGGTATTTTTTAACTGCCAGATGAACAATCGATTATGTACATGTACTAATTGACTGCAGCGGCGCACATTTTATATTGTAGCATCGCATATTGTAGTCGTCTCTATGGACTTTTACTAGTTTCTTATTTCTAGCTGAACGTTTTAGATCTATCGAGCAATTAGTTTCTGTTTGCGATAGAGATTTTGTTATGGTAGACGACAGAATCATTGGGTGGCAACGATACCTTCTGCAATGAAGCAAATTTGTCAAAAGATCCTTCACTTCATATCCGAATAATTGTATTTCTTTAAATACTATTTATTATTTATGTGAATGCACCGAATTTTATCAGATATATTTATCAGAAATATTTATGCCATAATAAAGGGAACCTGATAAACAAGTAACAATGTTTGCATTAAGCTGAATTTTCTAACATTTGAAAGAAATTAACAAAAAAAGAACAATTCTTTTTACAATGTAGATATTCTAAGTACAAAATAATTATTACCATTAGAAAGGGATAGCGTGCATTCCATGTCGCTAATTTATGTTTCGTTGGAACTTCCAGCAATTACCTCAACGGTGTAATTAAGAATGCTCTACTATTCGTCAAGCATCGGTAGCAATGATATATTATATTTGCAGGTGTACGAGAAATCCCATAGTGGAACATCAAAAATTGGCAACCAGTTACTGAGATAAAAAAAAAAGAGGGAGGAAAACTAGTTGTACAGCCAGTGTGCAATTTTTTTAACAGTTTACGAAAAGAGGAAGTACCCTCGTGTCGTTCAACTGACGACGCACCCTCTAAATTGTGTCCCAAATTTACGGCCCGATTATTTAAGCCCGGGTGATAGACGATAGGACTTAAGTCTTACGCCCCGAGAAGTGTCCCATAAACCATCAACGAAGCACCGATGGTGAGGTGGTTGGCGCTACGGTAACGGTTTTACCTGCACACCAGTTTCCATGGGCCTGACCTAGCCCGCTCGTCGATCACGGATATTTGGGGCAGGACTCCTTTTCGCCGCGATATCATTCAACGACATTTCTACCTGCAACCCCTGCTATTCCTCTCCTCCTCTGCTTTTTCGTCCTCTCCCTCTACTTCGGGTGGGGATGAGAAAAACTCGATCTAGATATAACGGGTGGTGCAAAACTATCTACGCGAAATTTAATAATTTCTAGAAATTATTTTTTATTTTTTTGCCCATTTCATAGGCGAATGTAAGAGTTTATTGATGTCTATATGCTTAATATAATCGTTGCTCTTAACGTTATCAACTGTGCATTGCATTGAGTGGCGGAGCGTATAATAGAATTATTAGGTTTGTGCAAATGAAATGGTGAAATTGTTGATGAAATTTTCATAGTCCATAGCTCTGTGAACAAATTTTTATCATTTATTATGATGAATAATAGTAATGTCAATATTTGTGCAGAGAAATACTGTTCATCGAATTTAATATGGATACTTGGATTATCGTACAGAGTTATATATGTATTTGAAGAGATATAATCTGTGTATTTTTGTAACTTTTGTGTCTTTTTATACTGCTGTTGTGTTTGTTTTACAACGTACAATTTATTTAACGAAAATATTTGTCATACCTGTATATGAAAAAATGTCTGCTCCTCCCATGTATAATATTGGTAACACTCATTTATTCCCCGATTTCCTGTCACATTGCACGACAGAGAATAATATATATCCTTTTTCTAAAATTACAATTTTTTCGTATCATTTCTTCACATATTACCCAATTGCAAATTTTAAATTTAATACCTTGTTTGTCTATCGGTTTACCTTTGAGCACGCCGAGGCGCGTCATTACCAACTGTACAATAAAATAAATGCGAAAATAAAATGACGGAAACATTTATTTATATTAAACCGGTACCGCAGAATAGGCGTTGCGTGTAATCACGAGTGCATAGATAATATTATCATAAAATCAAAAGCAATACATCCGAATTCGTTCACATTTAGTGTATGTGCCACACAGATCACCCCTTACATTAAGCTTATGTGCATGGGTGCGCATAACCCACATCTCACAGATCTTTTTAAGTCGGCCTTCCACTGGTTGCCCTATGTCAGCAGCGAGACGAAACCAAGAGACCCGGGAATAAAGTGCACGTATACATATAGGTGTATGTATACCTCACTCCGCTTGTCTCTCGCATCGACCCAAAATCATCACGGAGTTAGAATCAAGGTTTAATGCCATTCGGGGTGAGGCTACCGCGTACCGCGAACAATGCACCGCACAATGATCCCCCTTTTGACCTGAATTTCATCCCATGACGAGTTTCTGCCATGAAATGTCTACCTGCGAGCACGAAATTTCACGAGTCCTGCCACGGGGTGGAGAGTGCAGAACAGGCGAAGACAAAAAAAAAAGGAAACGGGCGTTGAGTTTTCGTGCTTGCCATCGTGGAATACGTGATTAGAGGACACGCTGAAATATGCATAGACGCGTTCGTCACGATTAGCTTGTATATATGTACTTGCACGTCGCGTACGCGGTGCACCGATATTTTGTCGATCTATTGGTCCGAAATGTTAGCGACATGTGCCACTTTCAACTGGCGGAGGAAGCATACGAATAAATTCGCGGAGGATCGACGAAATCGGTCGAATTGTCACTCGTGTGGACATGGTACAGTAGTCGTATAGTTTAGTTGTCAATTTTAATTCAGAAAGGTCCATACAGTGGCTCAGAAACTGATACATTTTTTGGTTCTAGATTCGGAAAAGAATAATATAGCATAATGGATGGGTAAAGAGAATATGCGTTTATTCTATTCATTTTTATAGTATCATTTTACTTTCTGTCGGATAAAAATTATTACTCTTTACATATTTCAGACGATACAGTAACTTGATGACTGCAAATTTTATTTGCAGAAAGGACACAGGTGCTCTTATAAGTAAGAAACTTTACTCTAAATTGCTCTCTAAAGTATTCCTGCTATTTTACTATAAAGGCTTGACGCACTCGTTTTTTCAACCAACACGTTCAACGTTTCAAGACCCATTGCAAACGACAGTCGCTAATGGCCGTTAATAGCCGATACGACTTTAAATAAATGGAGGCAGAAAAGATTATTACCAGTATTAATAAAACTTGTTTATTATTTTCGTCGTAGCCAGCGTTCATCGATTATATCGCACTTCTATATAAAAGAAACCTGCCGCAATCAAACAACGCGAAACATTATCGCAAAAACCAACAAAAATAATTTCCCGCGGCACACTCTGATATTATTCACCAAATACTTGTTCAGAACTGCAATTTCGCCAACGGGAGACATCTGAATTGACAGGTGTTCAAACTTTTAACGAAAGGGATCACTTTCGCGCGTAATATTTAGCTGCAAGAAAAATACCCTCGATTTATCTGTATACTTGTTCACTCGTGCATTCCGGTACACAATTCGTTCTCGGTACGAAACGCGGACAGAAAATGGACCTCGTCACGCGCTCTCTCGCCGCTTCCAATGTCCCACAAAAAATTGAGAGACGGAATAAGTAGCCCTGTTGCATCGAAATCCCCACGACGCCATTATTCATCGCGGAGCAACGAGTGTTCGGTGAAATTAATGGCGAACAAATTACACGGCGAATTTCGAGGTACCAAAACTTTGTTCGAAGAACGCACTTTAGTCTCCGGATCTTTCACGAGATCCCTCGGAATATGCTAATGCCCGCAACGCTGTTCGCCACGGCTTTCGAGGAAATAAATAGCGGATAAAAAAAACTGATTACCGCGTAATAATGCGTCGTACCATCGGGACCATCCATGGAGGACTTTTTTCTCTCGTCGTTCGCGTGTTTTTTAAAAGGAGGGTTACAGACGGGCAGATTGTGTCATATCATCGATATAGGGGGATGAAGCAAGGGTCGAACCGAGGAACCGTTATAAATGATTGCCGTGGATGAATTTCTAAACGTCCAGGCCAGGAAGATGTTGGGCTCTTTGGAAAATTCGTAGAGACATATGAAGAACATTCAAAAACATAGACAAGTTTGTTCGTGTATGGAATTTAAAAGAATATTGGCGTGATTTTGTCTCTAGGATCCTTGACGATATACTAAAGAAATCATTATTTCATCGATTTTCTTTCGAGGGAATGATTTGTAATTGAAGAACCATTTACCCGAAGAAGAATGGATTAAATGTTCGGGCAGAAATTAAATTAAATGTAGGAGCAATGAAAATTGTTTTACGTGATGTAAGTGCGGTGGAAACGGATATTAATCGATTGTTAGGTTTGGAAAATGTGGAATGGTTACATTTAAGGTGCTATCTCTTTACGCTATCTTCCCGGTAAAGAAATCTTCCCGGTGACCAAGAGTCCAAAACTGACGGAAAGAATGGCAAAAACACTTTCATTTTTTCCGATAGAATTTCTAACACAATTTCCATTGAAATCTACGAGGTACAGATGTGTCGAGGACAGTGACATCTGCGACCGTTACTAAAAATTCGAGAGAAAAAAGCGGAATGTCAAAGTAGTCGGCATCCTTTGACTTTCCCCGAAGATTCAAAGTTTTCGAGTTGACCTACTTGGCGACACTTTAGCTGCCAAGCGATATATTTAATACCATCGAAGGAATTTCATTGCTCCTTTAATATCGCACAGCAATCTCTGCTCTGCATGCCATCGAACCTCCCATAGTTACGTCTGCTTGTCGTTTATTGTATTTTGGGAGGCAGCAAAGAATGATTAAGTTTGCTATTTTAAACAATTAATTAATACAAAAAGCATTCTGACGCTTTTTTGCAATAGATTTACATACAATTACTTTTGTTTTGCGGTTATTTTTAAAGCCGCAATAAAATGGACATCCTCATTGGAAAACAAGACGAACAATCGGACAGAAATGCACTCAGTCCGTAATCATTTAATTGAAGTACAAAAATGAAATAAAAAAATAACATCAATATATTGCTATAACAGGTAGGATACTAATAAAAGAAACATATACCATGTCCTCAACTTGAATAATGAAAATCACGATTAAACCGTGGGATCAGATAAGAAAGTTGAATTAAAGTTAAAGTAACAGACTTTTATCTTCGAAAAGAGAAGCTCGCGTCCTCCTATCTTTTAAAGTAATAAAAACAACAATGGCGGCAGTGTTTATTGCGTTGTACTATGTAAAAAAAATTATCCAGCCGCAACGTTTTCTATGTCATGTTCTCAGTGCTACCGTTTTAAAGAACGCATTTCAGGAAGGAAAGTCGACCTCGATCTTGTCTTCGCCGCACAATCACGAAGAAACAGTAGGACGATCAGCGGGGCAGGGTGGACTGGAACAGCCGGGCACGCCTTCAAGAATCGCGAATAAGAAATAAAAGGAAGACGTAGATCGAAGAAGAAACACATCAGGCCCCAGTCAATTAATAATTACCCCGGATAGGTGGAATTCGGTAATTAATCTCTGACGAATTTGTATTCGAGGCGCGTGCCTCGCGCTGCAGGCAACATCTTGATTTATTGCTGCTTCTACGCGCCGTATATTCTAAATTAATCGTTCCATTACAGACAGTCCCATATTACTAGCTCATTTTGTATGGAAAGTCGTTTAAGGACATTGTAGTAGAAGATTGATGACAGCTCCGCGCGCTTCGTTAGGGCTTAGCAGTATTTTGCATTATTAACGCAAGCGCTTGCGCAATTATATAACAATTTATCGTATTATGCAAATCCCTTTGTGGAAATATAATTACACGAGAGATGTATAATTACGTAAGTCACTGCTTATCGCGCGACATATTTATATATTCTTTATCCGTTTGTAAATATTAATTACTAACAGTGTGATGTTTTGGTAATCTTCAACGCCCCAAAGTTGCTTTTCTATGGAACTGTAAATAGCTACACAAAGGTGGATCGGTGATGTTCCTGATCAAACTGCATATTGCAAACACTCACCTATTACCAATTCCAATTTCCCGCAATGCCAACAAAATGTATCACTTACATAAAAGAATCTGAAAGGGGGAAATCCTAAATTGAACCAGTATTGCGGAACAGTGGGAAACAAAGTAAAGATAAAAGCGAACTAATAACAATGAAATAGGATGAATTTTGATCCGATGATTTTAAGAGCGAGCGCGCCAAGTACATTCGATTTCCCGGATGGAATTAAGAATCGAGTTTAACGAGACCGTTCCGGAAACGAAAGATTCTCACGGTGTGTCTATCATCGGGTTAATAATAATGTCGCGCTCGGGCGTTACGCGCGTACACGCTCATTGCGTGCGTTACGCGTGCACATTGTACATCGTTCTCCGCCAATTTTGGTGCTCGGCGAATTCTGTACCTTTCGCAGCCCACAAAATTCGGACGGGGGAAAACCAGAAGAACGACACCTTTCATTATCTCATGCCAGGCACGTGGCTGGGTGCACGACAACTTTCTCGGAGCTGCGTTTTTCATCTTGATAATTATCTCGGTCCCCCGGGGGCGCCCCCATGTAGATTAAGTTCTGCAAAAACCGTCGGCCAACGTAAACGGGGATAACATCGCGGCAAAAACCGACGCGATTACGTTTTCAATATATTTATCGGCAAGAACGGAAATAGCCGTTCGACGTGTTAATTAACTGTGGAGAATCCTGCACAATGTTATCTGGTGGACGGGCAATTTTTATAAAGAAGAGTATTATGCGTATATGGCATTTGGAAAATTCTTAATAAACGATGACGACTTTCGATACAATGATGCTGAAGAAATGAAGAATGGCGAGGGGTAATCGAAAGGCAGTGATTTTGCGAGAAGATCGATGTTTGGATGAAATTGAAGTGCGTAATTGCGGATATTTGATGTTTAATAAGAGAAAGCTTGTTTAATTAAATCTTAATCTGGAATCGAGATGTAAAAGTGAAAGCCCATTTCAACTTTTTCGTTTGCGTTTTCCAAACATCGTTCGTTTCGAGATTGTGCTCTTAATACGTCAGTTTTCTGCGAATGAAACATGCCTGACGTAAATAAAGACGTGAAACTTGCTCTTTGGAGTAGAAGAGGTAAAAGTGGTACGTACTTCTGTTTAATGCCGCAATTAGTATATGCGAATACTATACTGCGGATACTGTAAACAGGTGTGAAAGTCTGCCTCGTATTGTTAATTTAAGGCTCGCAGTCGTGCAACGTAATTAAAATTATGTTTCGGAACAAAATGGAAAATCGTTGATAAAATTTATAACATATCGTATGAAAATACAATGTTATATTAACTTAAACTAATAATTCGGTCACTGAAAATAATTAGAATTAAATAATGCCCATTTCACTGAGTATTCGATATAATAGAAATGAAAATAAAAATAGCATTGGTACTAAATATTTATGCGCCATACTCCCTGGCAGTAGTAACATATCTATACAACAAGGAGAAACAAATTAAAGCAACAAGAGCTAGAAAGAAAAATACCTGAAATATTTTTGCCACTGTTAGTATACTATGTACACCATATTTTTTATTTACGCTACACACACATGTAACATCATTTGCATGGAATCCTTAAAATATACCCAAAAATTTGAAGCACCTACGTAAACAGGAGGCGCGCTTTATTCCAGTTCGCGTTTGGCTGGTCGTTTTCGGGTACTTTGGCTCAATTATGGTGTCGTGCACAACTTTGTAGACGGCGGATTCTCGGTAACGTCAGCGCAGAACAACTTATTCACGCAACATTGTCCTTTGTGGTTGCCGCAGCATCACTTTACGGAAATTATGCAGGAGCTGTAAATGACAGCAGGATGGAATTATGTTCAACGGGGGTTAAAGAAGGATATTCTGCCGCGAAGAAATGGAACGTACCAACTTAATGCGCATTGTAGAACGGCGTGCATGCTTTGTTAATAGCAACCAATTTTTTTCTTCTCTCCGAAAGGGATAAATCATTTATTTTTTGTGCAGTCATGTAAGCGAAAATGACGCGGCGATATGATGTTTGATCCCCTCGTTAAGTTGTATAGTGTGGAAATTTCTTCATCACCTTGACCGCGCATCGGTATCCGCTAAACGAACCGAAGCAACCATTAATATTAGGTTGCAGCATGTGAAATGTCAGTTCGAACAATTTCCGTTCTTTAATTCGATTATATCGAAAAGCAAATATCGTTTCTCTGTAAAACAGTGTACGAAAGATCGAAGATTGATTAATCGCCCTTTATCGTGTGCTTTTCAATTGAAGTAATGTTGGAAGTTAATGATAGTAGTTATATTTCTTGTAATTAATTTCGGATTATTTTCTCGTTTTCATGAATTTAAATTCGGAGTAATTCGTCGTTAGTTTTCGAAGTTCTCCCCTGACGATACCTGCTTCGTCGAAAACACGGCCTCTCATTTAAAAAAATCCAGGGAATAACATGTTTTATGAAAGTCGAATTATGAAATTGTAATTCCTTAACAAAGGTGCATCGATTCAAATAGCATGCAGAGCGATTAATACGGTGATGTTAATTAACAGTGGGTTAATGGTTATTTTAATGTTGAAACCTGTTTTTATCTGTATTTTTATGGTGGAAAGTGCTCAAATACCAATTTTACCAGTTACCAGTTTTTTTTACAAATTCCAAAATCTCACACGAACCATTAATGAACAATTATTTAAATAATGATTTTAGACAAATGCTATTCTCTCCCTGCAACAAAAGAACTCGAAATAAATGTCTAACAAGAAAGCACACAATCCGAATAAATATGCTGTAACAAAACAAATCGTGTAGTACGATACAGAAAACCGATAAGGAAAAACAAGTTTACTAACTTAAGTTGAACATTATTAAATACTGTATTCTACCTTTATAATAACCAATTTTCTAATCGTTCTACTATTACGCATTTCGTACGATACCTTGAATGTTGCGACACGAGAAAGCAAAACCTTATCCAACGCGCGATCGTTGCTTTTACGGCACAGTTCCCGTGGACAAATATATCCAAAAATATCATAAAGATCCTATATCGCGTTTCTTATCCGCGGCCTCGTCAATGCAATCGTTGACCGTGCTTTCGACGGATTAACGCGTACGTTTATCGCTCAACATACAAGCTCCCTAACGACACTGAAACGCATCGAGCAAAGATAGACAGCCGCGGGGGAGGGGGCAAAAGAGCCGGCTGATTGGGACGGTAAACGTAAAGTTACGATGTCTTCTGCGGCTCGTGGCCAGGTTGTAGGTATATGAGAATGCCGAAAAAGGGAAGAAAATGACAAAGTACGTGAAAGAAGGGTGCTTGGGTAAAATGTCTCCGGCGCTTGGCCACAATTTCGTGGCGAAAATAATGAAAGGTGGCCGTATTCGCCTCGTGTCGGCGATCCTTCGATTGCTCTCTTTTTCCGCAGGTATCGGATGCTGGGTGCACGCGTTGCCCGCGTACGTTCATTTGGGCCGGTGTAAGTGCGCATGCATGCGCGCGTGTGCGCGCAAAGTAGGCGCGGGGGCAACCGTGGCAAGTCGCCCGGATAATTTGAAAGCGATCCGATCTTCCCGGGCAGCTGCCTGCCTTACGCGTAAAATATTCAAGAACTGGTCCCCCTCCTCAGTTACATTAGTCGGTTTGTTAAGCAAGACGTTGATGAAGGCATGCGAGCACTTTCCCGGCCCTCCTGTAAACCTACGAAACGTGATTACGCTTTGTTTAGAAATTTATTCGAAAGCTATTGCTGGTCGCCAGGTGTGTACGGTTTTATTGCAAAACATTATAAAAGTTATGTGGCAGATCGTTTTTGAAAATCCGCATCTATCAATTCGTACGTTTCATTCGTATCCCGGGAAATGTTTAATGTATGATAAATGTATGATAAAGATTATGGTAGCTAACACTGCTGGTGATTGTTGATGCAACAGAGATGCATTTAATGTGAATTATTCGCTTTATGATAAGAAAAGGTGGCCCATTGTAAGTTCTTCATTGTGAAGACAGAATGTTGATAAACTTACAGAGTACATGCATAGTACGCGGGTGAATCTGACAAGTTTATTACTGCAGATTCGGAGAAAATGTATATAATTCATGGCATCAGATTGAATATCACTGTAATAAGAATCTTGAAATAATAAGCAAGTATTCGTTATAAAAATCACTTGGCAAAAGGAATAGTAAAGCTGTGAGAGAAATAAGATATAATATTTGTAGAATAGTAATGTAATAATGATAACAATATATTTCTTTTATAATAAGTAAATAATTGGGGAACATAAGAGTTAAACGCTTTTGCAATAAAAATGTGAGCAATCAAGAAAGTCGTAGGTAGTGCGAAATTGCATGTAATTGCGAAGAAGCAACGCTTATATTCGTAGCTCGCACCTTCTTCGAAAAATTTTTATTTACCATCTACCATTTCCTTAGGTGGTCCTTTCCCCAAAAACTTTCTTCCCATGCCCCTTGGTTATTCTGGTTCTTCGTGCGGGAAGTATTAAAGTTTCTTTACGTGCCCTCCACGCGCCTTGCTTTCACCGTGTCCACAGTTTGCTGAAAGATCGCCAAAAAATTTGTCGGCTTTTTTGTTTGGCAAAGAATCGCATTACTTGTAACTTGTAGACGGCGGGCGCGATGAGAACTTTTGTCCGTGATAGGTGATTGTAATGCGCCTTAAAAATAAATACGTTAATAAATGGTTACCGATCCATTTCCACGGTAATAATTGATTGTACGTCGGTAGAACGGTACTTCAAATACAAAGTGTTAGAAGAAAATTGATACACGCGGATAGCAAGCAACATAACGTATTATTCTTTACTATTATTATTATCAACGTTATTATTCTTGCTGTTGAAGATGTGAAAAACTGAATGAGAATATGATGGGAATTATTATGGGAACAGTTTATGGCTCGGGACACTTTAACTGCGAAACTCTTAAGCAATATCAATCTTGTGTGCCAATAATTAAACACTTTACATAAGACATGATCGAATTGCTCGAATTATTTCTGTCTTACACATTATATTAATTCTTAACACGTTTATATTATCACGATACTGAATGAAGTAAGGTTAAAATCAGGACTCACCAATTTGAATAATTACTTGTTCCACTTCATTTTCATTATTTATTAAACAACTTCAACTCGTCGCTAATCTTTAGTATAGACTTATTTTACTCTTCTCGGGTGCATAGCAGTAAACTGCAATAAGAAAACATTTCTACCAAAAGATTTGAACCGTAACTAATAACTATCTCATTCGCCGACGAGATCGAAATTAAAATATAATCTATATAATATATTGAATTGCTTGTAACGTGTACCAGTGCAGCACGTTCCATAAAACGTTTTTTTCCACAAGATTAGCAACTCGATTTTCGTATATCCAATGTTTTCGAATGATTTTTGCGTTCGTGCTCGAATACAAAAAAGGTATCGCGTTACTGTAACCGAAACTCTCCGTTGTTCGATCAATGCCGCAATTCGGATTACGAAAATTAGGGAGACTAAGCAAAAGATTTTCCAAGCTGCGGACTTTAAAAGGCCGAGCGACCACTACTTGTGGGTACGTAAGACAACTGGGCGTAAAGCACCAGGATAAACACAACACGTCGATGCAGCATCAGCTTATTTGAATCTATTGTACCTTGGGAAATCGATACCCCGAAAAGGTGCAATGTCGGTTTCCTTTGAAAATTAGAAACCTATTTTTGAAGCTCGAACACGTGCAGCCGTCTTACATGATTTCCCACCACAAATGAAGTTTCTCCTTGAAAACACTGATTGTACGTAGGATTATCGTTAAAAGCACATAGTCTTTAAATGCATATTCAATTTCAATTCAAGAACTGTTTACATCTACAAATCCTTTTTTTTTCGTTTTTGTAAACGCAAGGCATCATTTCGTGCAACAGAAAATCACAAAGACACTTACTGTTTTTGGTTACGTGATTTATTTCAGTGCAGATAAAAATTGGAGTTTCTGTAGTTTGGAAATAACGGAGGAAGGAAATAAGGTATCTGTGCCAAAAAACAATTACCAATGAATTAATAATAATATATTCTTCATAGAAGAATAGAGCAAATTTACGCCTGAAATTTACTAATAAAAATAAGTCTAAGTAACAGATCATTTGAAACTGCAGGTAATCCTTTGATTTCATCTCTGCGTGATTTATAGGTTTGTCTGCACGCTTTCAAGTTTTAAGAACAATGACTCTACCCTTTCTCTCTGCTAACTTGGAATGTTGTTTCTTCCTGACAAAAGCCTTTTGTGCCGTCTTTTATAGTAAACGTTATCATATTACATTACGAAAACCAATAATATTCATGCAAACAATTTGTGAGCCACTGTACATTGCAATGCAAAGTCCATAAAGTAATTTAAAGGTGCCAGCTTTAACTTGCACATACTGCTGTTTGGGATATCAACTATCGAAATAAATCATGTCCCATTGTTAAATAAATAAATAAATAAATTATAAGTACAACGTTTGCTGAAAGACATTCGATATTCCAACAAAATTTTGCACCGATATAAAACCAAAATGACGTAACGTTCATGAAAAACGAATTAATCTTGGCCTATCGTTGTACGATTTTCACCCTGGGAATGCGCAGATTTTAACATACCTCATTTACACCTGCACAGTATTTCAGAAACACGGCCTTGCTTTCAATTTTTGACGGCAATATTATGGCTTTCGAGGTAGATTTGGCGAAGGCAGCGGTGTCAGGATTTTTGGAAGTCACACAGGCTGCGACGCATGAGAAGTCAGTCATTGAAACAGGTTTGTGCAAGCAAAAGCTGGCCACTTTGTGTAATCTAAAGGATTTCTGCACTGTAATATATCTCGCAAATAAACGACATTAAAGGATTATCTTGCGTTTTAATTTATCTGGTACTTAATGTCACTTTTATTAGGGACAGGATATATGGTACGACTCCGTATTTAAGTTCTTAAAATCATCACAATATATTAGAAAGTACAACAAGATATAGGTATCAATAATTTTTCTCTGGACTGTTAACAAATTTCAGTTCAATGGGAACATTTCTCATGTTTCCCAGTGAAGTCATCAGACCCTTTTGCTATCGATATTTCTGAAACATTTATCCGACAATAAACTCGCGGCATTAATATAAATAAATAATAATACGATGTTACATCTAATGAATCCACCGAGCAATTTAAATCGTTCTACATAAATTGAAACAAAGTGCTTGCCGTGGTAAAATCAATTTACCATAAACAAAGACCAATTATTCTACAGTTCTGGACGGCTCGAGATCGTGAAATACGAAAGATCAGGAAAGTGAACAAAAATGACCACGATTGCAATACCGAATATTCACAACGCGCAACTGTTAAATAATAAAACTGGCAAATAAAACAAAAAATTTAACGACTAGCTAGCATATACAATCAAATTATAAAAAATATATTTTATAACCAGAAAAGAATAAGGTACTGCAGTTAAAGATTTTTTTTTATAGATTAGAATAATGTGGCCGGGTAGCTCCACCTCTTCTTTCACAACAAATCTCCCACGTTTTCCCAGACAAAGCCACGACGCTCCCGCAAATATGTCCATCGGTGTCCCTGTCATCGGGAATGAAAAGTGTCTCACGAAGCGTAGAATCGACATTCGCCATCATTCGCTGGCTTTCACGCGGTTTTCCGTCGTGCTTTCTATCCTCGAGGCTTCGCATCATTTCTTGCGGCCAACCCCATTCATCCGTTCCCGAATCTTGAACCTTTACAATTTCTTCCCAGGCCAAGAAGAAAGGGTTGGCCCAGGTGCACACCCACGTCGTTTCCACAAATGGACTCGTTCGACGAATTGACGTTTTCAAGTTCCCAAACCTTTCGCCGACCGATACCTAACCCGATCGGAAAATGACTGAGAGCTTTTTCACCCAGGGATCGTATAGGTTTAGACGATGAGACTGCAGATCTCGTTTCTGCTATGGGTTTGCCATGGGTTTATGGCAACACGTTTTATGCAACACGTATGGAGGAGCGAATTGAAAGAATGCGAAAAATGCTTTGCCATTAATATTGAGATGTATTTGCAACGCATAAATAGTTTGCAATTCTGTGATCGTTGGTGTGTTTGAAGAAAACGTAGTAACGATATAATGTAATGCAGCAATAAATATGTATAACTGCATGCTAATATTACGAAATATCGAACGAAAATTACTTATACCTTTTTTCATTATCTTATCATTATATTGAACGTTTGAACACAATGAATTATGATGTACTTTCAGTTGCAGCTTCGTAGGTGTAGATTTTTTATTTTCTTGCCACCTACATTTTTACCATCGCCATAGCAACGTTTCACTCTGGCGGGATACAATGTTCAGGACACCTGAGATCAATCGGATAACGTCGAAATGTGCCATAAAGCTCTGAAAATTTACATAGAAAGTATAATTGCCTCGGTCAGCTTTGCATCTCCAGAATCCATATCAAAATTTTCCATCTACCTGACAGCTATTGTCTTCCTCAGATCTGTTGATGGGTAGTTGACCTTTGGAAACTCCCATTTGCAAAAGTTGCATCCGATTAGTGCACCCTTTACACTCTCTCCGTTTCCCCTATCCTAAACGCGACGGACAGAGGTGCACGGTTAGGTATATGCTTGAAACAATTACGTGATAAAATAATATTTGTCGCATCGCTTGCAAATATATTCTTTTAAACAAGACATATATGAATGCGAAGAATTGTGAAACGTTCATAAAACATCACAATAATATGAATCGAGTTTGGCAATCATATGCTTAAAAACAAAGTTAACATTAAAGCAATAGAATTGACAAATGTTTTGTGTAGTTTCACTTTGACGAGAGAAAAGATCGAGGAATTTAAAAAGTTTATGGGTGGGAGCGCTTTTTGCGGATGAATTATTTAAATATTTGGGAAACAAGAAATACGAACGAATAATAGAACAATGCTGAACATAAAACTAAAACTCTGATGCTAAACTGGACATCATTAGGTATAGTTTACAATATCTCTGAAGAATGACGGGAATGACGAGGTACAACAGATAAATTTCACTTGGTAGTTATGTCATCACAGACGAATCTCGTTACTGATCCCTTTGAGAACCATTTAAATGCTATCCATCAATACATATTAATTAACTCATCTTCTAACTAATACACACAAGCACGGAAAATGGGAAAAAACAATCTTCAGACCACTTCAACTCGTTCCCCGAGTGCCAGGACACAAACGTGTGCGCTTCCAACGAACAAGGTGTTTTACATTAAAACGCAGGCCCGCTGTATAAATTAAACTCCCTTTAATTTTTTGTTGAAACAGCCATTAAGGGTTAAGAATCAATCGATCGGCCAACACGTTCACCTGCAACCTGCAGCCGAACCGTAAGGATTCATTCGGCGGCACTTATTAGAAGTCTGGCGCCTGCGGTGAATACACCTAATTATTCATCGTCCCGTCGGTTCCTGCTGGAAAGTGGATTACGAGATCTTCCCCGGTGAGGCAAGGTAAGGGGCAAACGAAAACCGAGCCATTTCATGGTATCCGTTACACGCATTCTGTCAAGTCTGTATACATGTAGCCGCGACCGAGCTAACGAGCTGTATTAATTATTTTCACTCGCCCGCTGGCGACCCCCTGGCGAGACTTTTCTTCCTTTGCAACCTCTTTTGGATCTTGCGGCACTCCTCTCCCGTGTCTTCGCCCCTCGTCGAAAGCTGCACGCAAATATTTCAGCCGGATTTCTTTTTCGGGTTCAGCCCGCTTTTCGTGTAAAGTTATCCCTTCCCGATATTTGACCGCTTGCTCCGTTTCGTCGTTGTGCGGAAGAAACGCGATAAAATTATATATTTTCATTAAATGAAACGAAAGAAAGTACAAATAAAAGAAAGCTGTGATACATAATTCAATGTTGATTGTATCGCCGGCAATGTGCTGCAAATTCCGAACATATTCTTCTCACTGAGACTGTCGTCAAGCTTCGCATCTCGCATTCAATGCAGTACCCATTGACAAATCGGATTTTATCGTGTCATAAGAAGCTCCTGTAAAAAATTCTCCTCGAGATGAGAAAAGCGTGTAACGGAAAGGAAAGAGGCGGGGCCGGCGTGTAGTGACGCCGACCGAAGATACAGAACAATATAAGATTTCAGAAAGGGATGAACTGTGTCCAAAAAAAAAAAGAAGAAAAACACCAAGAGTGTTTTACGCTTTTTATGTACGGTTTGATCAGAATCTCTGGAGGTCAGGTAAGGAAGATCGAGTTTTGACAAGACTGTGACGTAACAATTTGTCGGTGAAATGAAACGAGCGAGAGGAAAAAGGACTTGAAGATGAGGGCGAGGAAAAAGGAAGGAAGGGGACGCGAGAAAATTTGATACGTTTCCGTTAGAGGCAGCTGAATCCAACAAATAGGTTGTTCTTTGTTTTTCCAAAAATCCAAAGAACCCGTTAGAAAAACCCGTCAGCTTCCGAACGAAAAATGAGTAGCGATTCTGCAACCGGTATTTATCTGTTGGCAAGAAGTAGTACTTCTAGTGTCCTTTCGAACGATATTTATTTTTCGTTGCAAGAGAAAATAGTATTAATAATTGTGCATTATTGTTATATTGCAATAATTATGTAAAATGTAAAATAAATGTACAAATGCAATGATATTGATAATAGGAATATTAATATTAAATTATTCTGAAATAATAACAAAATAAAACAGTGATAAATGTATTGCTTCAATGTACATTCATGTAATACTTTAATAATTTTAGATAAAATATGCAGTCAATTGGAACCATGTTCAAGTATCCATATACATATATCCACATTTTATAACTTTTATAAATTTCGTCGAATTACTCTTAAGTAAAATTCCATTCAGTTTTCAGATTTTAAACAGTTCGAAATGTTTTTTAAACTGCAACTAACATTACGAAAATTTCTGAATAAATAATATATTTGTATGCCTATATATAGGATTTGTATATATAAGATATTATTACTTAAATGTTCCGAATGAACATTGGATCAGATAAGAAAATGTATCTGTCCCTTAAATACCTTTAAAAGACGGTATATTCTTAATGTTCAATAACGTAGAGAATATTGTTAAATATTATTAAAATCTATCGTATTTGAGCTGCCTTTCATTCATGTGGGAAATTTCTGATATTTCGGTTGAATGTATTCTGCTGGTAAAGGTTCTGCATTACTCATCGTCATACCGATACTCGATCGTGGGAAAGCGAAAAACTCACCGCAAAGCGTAGAGAATGGCCGAAAATTCCCTGTCATATGTATGCTCACACATAATCGGGGACCAAGTGCCCCAGTGTGCGGTGGAATATTCATATTTTCCCACGAAAAGAGGCTACGACTTCACCCGTAGTAAAATATACCTGGAATATGTCACGGACCAACATTTGTGTACACATTGCTCGCCGCCCTTAATGGATTTTTACTATTCTTTATTCAATTTTGAGAATATAAATTTTAAATTACATAAAGTAAATTAAATAGTAGCTGCCACACTGACACTGAACAGATTAAATAACTTAATTACCATGAACTTATCAAACTGCAAAATACAAATTCAACAGATTCCACCTTCCTTTGTGTTGCGAGTTTTATAAACAACAGCCAAGAATTGACAAATAAATTGAAAGCAGTATCGGAGCAAAGGTAAATACATCTTTTAGAAAAAATACGGACGATATTACGCAACTAAAATGCAATATCAAATTTATTTATTTGTTATAATTGACTAACGAAGTTTGAAAAATTGCATCGAAACTGACAACATACTCTTTCAATGAAGCACTTTCTTATAAAACAGCGAGATTTTCCGACAACTAATTCGTTACTAATGCATTCATAATCACGCCCGCAAGAAAAATAATACAACTTTTATCCCCGCAATTATTGTATTACATTTATTATTCAATTGTGCATTTCCACAATTTATATTAGCTTAAGGGTGGCGATATTTTCTACTCTTTCGCCGGATCAACTTTCTCAGACAATGAATTGCAAAATTAATCTTCGCCTCTACAAATAAATTATTTCAAGTTACGCTGACAATAAACCACGATAGCAATCGTGGAACAGTGAACTACTCATCGGTACACCTGACACTTACACATTTACGCGGGCTCGATTCTTGCATATTCATCGTCCACCGTGAACAAAGTTTCACCCCTGAAAAAAAAAACTGTTATTCCGAACTTTAGCGTTCCATTACGAGACAGCCGTCGACGTGTAAGACTGGAATTTTAAGTGGCACGATGGCACACCATAACCACGAATCTCTCACAAATGAATCGTTGTCGAACATGCAGAACGTGGTTCAACAAACCATTCCGTCGCGTATCGCAACGAAATCTGCAGATCTTGTACGAACGACGAAATGAAAGGGCAAAGAGCTTCTTGACAAATTTCCATAATTCTCACGAAACGAAAGGAGAGCCTTTTCTCGAGGAAGCAAAAAAGGGAAAAAGAAATGCAAGAAATAATGTAATGAGCATTGGTCGGGCGGAAAGGAGGAAAGGTATTTTGGTATTCCCGTCGCGATAGCTTCGAGGTAATCCGTATCCTTTTTCGCGTGGAAAGGAAACTTTGCATATCTCGTCGACTGTCGACAGGGGCTTGGACGCTAATCGTCTAATCTCGCTCCGCTGTTCGAACCGTGGAGGGAGGCACGCGCGAGAAATTATTTATTTGCGTCTGGCTTTACGAGGGCCCCGAAGGCGAAGGAGCCATTGAGGAGCAGGCTCGAGAACTTACTACGAATAACGAAGCAACTTTATTCTGCACCGTCTGTTTGCTCCTTCATTTTCGCCGAAAACACGCGTCGCTGAAAAAATAGCTGAACGTACAGAGACGGACAAAAATGATGCGTCCATACATCCCTTAAATCCAAGTACGTATGTGTTTCGACAAATGGATGGAGTTTATGAAACAATTATTTGGAAATAAATATGTAAAACTTCGTTGTGATTGAAAATGGTGTTTGTTTCGATCGATAAATTATTTACCGTCCACGCTGTCATTTTTTGCGGTAAATTGTGAGCTTAGGGAGACAGTTTGGTTAAAATAAACAGCATATTATATTATATAGTTGATTTGCATTATATAAAAGCAATTGGAAATTGTTAAAATATTTTCAAACGCAATGTGTGTTGACGACTTTTAACGATTTGAACACAGTTATTATAATTGTAACACATACTTATACATAACACATAGCGCAGTAAATTTCGAGCAGTGCTATGCGCAACATTGAAAATAATGGAAATATGAAATATGTTATGTCAATTAGTCTTATTATGCAGTCGAATCTAATCCATATACATAGAAGGTAAGTTTGCATCGCATAATCGTAGATAAAAAGTAAAATTTTTTGAATATTATTGAAAAATTTGCAGAAAATTGCAGGCTCATTTTAATCATTAATGTACCAATCGGGTAAATTCATTATAATAATCGTTCTCGTGACATTCCTCAATGAAATCGTACGAAATTTTAGCAAAGGAAGTAAACAGGTAAACGAGGAAGAAACGTGGAAATTTACGACCGAGATACGTATAGCAAGCGTAAGAAGCGTGAAAGAGAAACGTTTGCGCAAAAAGATAAGACGAAAAAGTCCGCCATACATTTAGATGGCGCGTGGCAAGGTGTCACCACCTTGGGATCAGAAAGGGAGAAACAGAGATAAGAAAAAAGGAAAGAAGGCGACTAGCAACCTAGTGATAGATTTGACCCAATATTTTCCTGCAAACTTCAAACAAATATGTTCCCCATTTATTAATATTACGAATCACCAAACACAGAATTTGAATGGTACATCTCTGTTAATAATTATTTTAAGCGGAAGTTGAACAAAACTACAGTGACTCACAAATTCATTCATAAGAATCAAATATGTATATTTATTGTAGCAAAATATTATTATTTTGATTTCATGTATAAATAAAATTGAAATAAAATGCTGAATAAAAAACATACTGTAATAGAGATACTTATATGTTAAGTTAACAGGGAGGAAGTGCCGATTTATTATTCTTAAAATTTTAAAGCAAGTGAACGAATCCGTGGATCACTGTAATTGCTCGTCTACGCGATATTTTCTGTGTTCTTTCTTTCTGTAAATATCATTAAGATTGCTTTATTTAAACGTTTCTACAACGTACAGAGCAGCTTTCTTTGTACTAACAGACTTAATTCATACTAGTCCCAATTGCGTAAATTGTAGGATGCATATTCCATACGATTTCTGCCGAACTAAAGTATAAAAGAAACTCGATTTTAAATCGTTCGAAGAAATCTCACACTGTCTGTAACAAAAACAGCCCTGCGATTAACATCTTTCAGTTCAATATCAGCCATTATTTATGTCAGAATAAGGCTACCTCGAATAAACAAAGCTACCACCCCAAAAAAAATTGACAAAGGAATACGTTATAACTTTCGTCGAAAATGAGAGTAACCGGCCGCTCAAACGATACCGTACAATCTACGAACGCATCCCTATCTGTCGCAGATATATTTAAAAATAATAATCGAACGATTCTTCGTCCCACGGTAAATACCTTAAAACCGTGGCAGCGGTGAACGTTGGCACGTTACTATTTACAGATAATATTTGCAAAGAATCGATATTTTCCTTTCAGATACCGATAATGCGCGCGTGGGCGTACTACGAAGCACGTGTTTCTTATTCCCGGTGCATCCACCAGGAGGGACAGCCTGACGAAGCGCCAGTTGCACAGCTTGCGCGCACTGCGTGTGGGATTTACTAATTTCTGGAAGGACTGGAATGGCACGAGACCTCTATCGGGGATCCTGTCACGAATGCCCGATGGCATCTTCTGCGCACGGTAGCTGTTGTTTGCGCACACCACGGACCGGTAATGTCATACCCATGAACACGGGACTCGGGACTGAAATTTCAATTTCACCAGGACAAACGGGAGACGCCTGTTTGAAACGCAGCCTTGCGTTTCGGTTTGTAGAATAATGCAGATTTGTTCGAGCGCAGCCCCGTGCTCGTGGCAGGGAATAATGAAGATTCATGATATCCACCACGGAAACGTTTTCGGCTGATGATCTATCGTGATCCGTACTGGTTGATCCGTTTGGAGATAGCCCGGCTTACCTGTCTTTTGTAGTAATGACATGTTTTTAATGGGTTAAAATACTGGCGGAATAAATGAGTGGGCAGATGCTGGCCATGTAAATTGCTGCTTTCTAACGATAATGGTTAACAATTGTAGGAAGCGTGCCGTTGAAAATGGAGAGTTACACATTTTTTGGCTACAACTTTATTTGAAGGCATATTATTATATGCTGTATGTTTGTACAATACAACATTTACGGGTATGAATGTAATTGAATGCTTTTAAATACGTGCAATTAGGTAACACGTTCAGAGTAGTAGTAATATTGAGAAATATTAACGGATTAATGTTACTAAATTAAAATGAGCAGCAACGAAATAATGCGATATAATGCCGGCGGGCGATTTGTAGCATAAATTGGTAATTGCAGTGTCGTAAAGCATTTTGTTGACAATATTTTGTCTAAGTATGATCTTGTTGGCAGGTTCGCGAAAGAGGCCCAAGGCACGGGATTATAAAGGTAATTTGCATAAACTATATGCAGCCGGAGGCAGGGATTCATATCGATCTTTTTAATACACAAATTATATGCAATCTGAGGAAATTATCGGCATAAATATTAAGAAGATACAGATAGTATTATTCGATTATTAGAGCGCTCTCGAACACATATAATTAGTACCTAAATATTTCTTTAGTCTGCTTTACATTGTTCAATATTATATTCTCTTATACATGTACTGTTGATTTAATAAAATCATTTCCACGTTTAAATAATATCGAAATCATTCAATAAATCTTAGCCCCGGCACTGGAAATTTTTAGTTGGTGGGAAATTATTAAAAGATTTAATATTTGCAAGACTGAGATAGTAATAATTAAGCATTGTTATTACCAAGTGTAGCAATGTAAAGATATAAAAAATTACCTCAGAGCTGCATTTTCAAATATCTTTCGGGTCGACGTTCGTATGAAATTAACGGAGGACCTAGAATTATTTAGAATTATTTTTCCAATGGCAATGAATTAGAAAGTGCACGCTACATATAAACAAGGCGATAGTTAACACGTAGCGTTGCGTATACAGCTTGTATATTAATGATATCCATGACTATCCAAAAACGGGCATCTTCTGCTATTTTTTTTCTATTTACACTCGTCTTCTTGCCAGCTCTAATCTAATTTAAAGACATGCTCACTATTTTATTTCCTCTTACATCCTGTTTGACAAGAGAACAGGGTTTAATTTATAAATTCCATTATGCACTTGGTAAAATCTGACAAGCTGATGAAAGTAATTGCACAAAGTAATACATACCCTGTTCTCATCCCTGGATATTTTTATTTAGTTCGCTATATTTTGATTAAACGTCAAGTGTTTATAGCATAATATATTTCAGATGAATAATATTTTTCATCGGTACAATCGGGTGATCAATTATTACATTAACACGATTATTTCGCTAATATCACGTTTCGCTGTTCTGCTTAATTAAACGCACAATAACCATCCACTCCAATTCACATCGTTGACAATAATAATATATCAATTATTCAATTATCCAACCACTCAATTATTGAACGCATTCGCACCGATTATTTCTTGTGTACCCAGCACACGAATGGCAGCGGACAAGTTCCAAATCGTAGCTACACGAACAAATAAAATTCCTTCAGAAAATCTCTGCAAATACACGAAGCACGGTCTACGGCGCACGTTTTCCTCCGAATCGCTAAGAAATAATGGCGAACGTGTTAAGTAGATCACGTCTCCCAAGCCACACACAATTCATTTAAACAAATCGAATCCGCGACTCTGTTGAACCATCGAGTTCCGAAGCGCCTAAATCAATTTACATGTTTCGCTATCTTACGCAAATCGAGCATACAAGAATACCCCAAGACTTCCCGGGCGACCCCATTCTTCTCCCGCCGCAAAGAAAGGATCGTGTAATAGCCCCTACTCGAAAATACGAAGAAAGGTGACGAAATCTTTTAGCGGCTTCCACCGTCCTATTTTTCTACTGAAAAGTCTTCCGATTCGACAACGGCGAAGTGTGTACTCTACTTTATGAGATAGCACCGGCAGATAGCCGCGTTTCCTGCGGCCGCGAGAATTGAAAGGAGACGCGATTACGGCTGGACGAACCGTTGGAAAGAGAGGGCAGAAGGCAGAACCCTGGAAACAGGCAAAGAGGAAAGGGCGATATACGCGAGCAGATAAAAGGAGGACAGGAAAGACCGCGAGGGGAAGGTAACAACGAGCCGATTCAACGTTGAAGCCCTGGCTCTTACACTCCGCTCGCCAAGCAACCACCCAGGACTTCGCACTTTTTTTTTCTTTCCTTTTCTGAACAAACAGTACACGGTATCTACACCCACACGACTAGAGCGGCAAGTTGCGTGAAGGGAGCCCGATAGCACGTGCCTTCACGCTTACCTTGCACACCGGTGTTACACCGTTCAACGACATCGCGCAGGGTATGTACATACACGCATCGAACAAATTAGTATCAGGTCATTCTGTGTTGTGCAGTTTTACGTAGGTTCGTTTAACACACTGACACGTTGGACAGATCGTACTTATGAATCAATTATTTTTTCTGTGTGCTTTGTTAGGAATGCTTGTATTATACCCTTTCAGTAATTCGTTCAACTCATTGAAAAATTATTGTTGCTTCGACACAAGTTATCAGGTTATTCTTTTTCGTTTTTTGTTTGTTTTCGTTACTCCTGTGTTACCTTTTATAGTATTGTTTAGTACCTAACTGGAATAAATGATAATTTGGTGGTGCTAATTCTGGACAATTCTGATCATTACTTCATCAGGGATAGTATGAAAATCGTAGAATAGTTTTAAATGTAATAATCTTTAAAAGTATAGTTTAATATAATAGTTTTTTAAAAAGTGGTGTATTAACCCTAATGAAAACATTGATTAGTAGTTTCCGACTATATTCTTTTATTTTTTTTTTTACATGCGACTGGCCGATTGTCGTTGTGAAAGAGAATTCTTTGCCGATTCATTAATTTTGCGACATTGCGGCTGTATACAATTGATCACAAAGCTATCCGTCCATGTTCACTGTTCAGTAAGTCTGTAAAGAAGATGGCAACTTCCAATTCACATTCAGCAAATAATAAGGTTACTTGAATACCATAATGAAACGTAATTGGTAAATATATATGTATTACCCCAAAACGAAGGAAACCAGTAGATACGCATATCAAGACTTTAAGTATAACGTAATAACGCGTACACCTTTGTGCCACCTTCGTTTGTCAATTTCATTCACATAATAATAATAACGATTCGCACATGAAAGCAATAATTTCAGCCTCCGTAGCACGTGGTAGTTTGGATTCGTACTTTAAGAAAATAAAGAGAGCAAGACGATCGGAGACAGGGGTGTATCACACTTTCGAAAGTCGATAAACTGTACTTCGGCACACAGACTCGAATAAACGTAGAATCAAATTATTATCGATTTACGCGGCACGCGATGAACAGAATCGCGAGGAAAACATCCGAACGAAACCGCTTTAACCTTCGCGTTACAATGATCGTGCGATCGGTTCCTCGTGCAAAACTGATATTTATGGTACCCTCATGGTGTCGACGCTCGCGTATTGCAGAACAGAGTGCGTGAGCGCAAACCATAATCCGTCCGGCATGGGTTTCCCTTTGGTACGTGAGAAGTAATTGAAGGGTGCCGGTACTTTTGCACGGGTCAGCCGTGTTAACGCCTCCCCGGCCGAATATTAAAGATCGTTCTTGCTTCTCTCGAGACGCGAAATTGAAGTTCCGTCTTGGCGACCTTGACACATTGGCTCGTTTGCGCCTCGAGACGTTACTTTCGCGAGACGTGCACCGAGAGTGAGTAATTGCCGATAGTGTAAAACCGTGCCGTTACTTTTTTTTGCCCCCCCCCCCAGCTTTAAGTTTATTATCTCCCGAAGTGTTCGTTTTTATTGCGGACAAGTGAAACGTTATTGCCGGTCGTAACGGAAAAATGAGGCACATTGAAAGACGAGACGAACACGTGCCTAACGATGTAACACCATACTCCGCCACCTTTCACGGTTTAGCGCTTCGGCAAGTGCACGGGAGAGTTTAACGCGAAATCTATAGGGGAAAGGAGAAAATGCTACGTAAATGAGAGGTGAGAGAATCTGACGCACGTGGACGTATGCTAAATTGGTTGATAATCTCAACTCGATCGAACACGAACAATGAATTGTACGGATGAAATTGTATTATATTTTGGTGGTGCACGGACAAAGGTTCCGGTGTTACAGATCGATGGTTTTGGTCTATGTAACTTTTTCTCGGTACACCTTTTGTCGTAAAAAGAACCGGTCACGTTCGAACGATTTCAACAGCGATCTTGGATTTCGTATATACGGGGGGTTCAGGACCCCCGCAGACGATGATTTTTCGGTCTAATGACTGTAAGATCCCAACCACGACACTGATTCGACCTTTGCCGGAACCAGGATAGGACAAAAAATGATCGAAAAAAGTATTTCTTTGCTTCTATTAATTTTTTTCCCCTAAATATGGTTGCGGGAACAAAACCTTAGGTGGTCGAATATCGTCTTATCGAGCGTCGAATTGAATACACGTACAATTGTTGAGTTTTAAAAAAATGAACACAGTTCTGTATTCAATTGACATCGGTTTATTGATCGAAGTAAATGCAGTTTGGAGCGACGCGTCTTTGTCAACAAATTGCAGTACATGCGTGATTTCATTCTCATCAAATGTTGGAATTGCTGATTTTTGTAAAATCGCAGAATGTATTGTGCACAAGGTTACTACAATAATTTTCGTTAAACTTTAAAAAGATTGTTCCTTTTTTATTTTACTGCTCATCGACAGATATTCAGTACAAGGCGGAGCTTATTTGCAGCATCAGAGTTAAGTCAGTGAGATCGGAAACGACGCAAGTCATTTTTTCTTCTGACTAACTTACACTGAAATTGAAATCAGGTACCCGATAAAACAGTACAACCACCTCGCGTACGTACTTTGCGGAGAATATTATTGTCATTACGTTAAGAAAAAGATAACCTGTTTCCTTCTTTGCGAAAAAGTACTAAGCAGTTATTCGTACTATTTCTGACGTCACCGACTTCGTTATCCCTGGCGCAGGACCCTTCGTGGCACCGCCGCAATTCTAATCAATAAATTACCGGTCTACCATTTTTGGGCATTCATATTATTTCCATAATATGTTGCGGTATACTTCGATAAACACGGTAAATGGATGCCGAAATTATTGTTATTATCGACTGCGGCACACGTTTCCTGATGAAGCCGTGCTTGTGTTCGTGTTCGTGACTCGTGCAAGTACTTAAGCTGCATTCAAGCGGCACGGTCACCTGCCTTCACGCTGCAGTGACTTGTAAATCATTCCACCAAATACTAGGGAACGTGCCGCCACGGCAGACAAAGAAGAACCACGTAATAAGGAGGGAAAAGCTGGTGCTTAATCGAGACAAAACAATGCCGGACAAGCTGATTCTCTCGCTTTCGGTGTCTTCATCCCTTGCTAGACCTGGTCCCTCATTTATCACTGACTACAAGCTAAAATTGGTAGTCCGCGGCAGCGCAGCACCTCCGTTATACATAACCAGTAGGGAGACAAAAGTTCTGCCCATTTTCTAATTTTCCAGTTCACTATCTTAAGTGAATCTATCCCCTATATTCTTGTAAAATTAGCAATTCATATTTTAGAGAACAATTACGAAATTGAGCAAACACGAATTCAAAACCGGCTGCGTTATGATTTTTTAGGACAATTATTATTGAGCGCTGTGAAAATGGAATAAAATATAATAACTACCTGCTCGGTACTACTACTTCAAATTTAGCTCAACCCTTTCGCTGCTACCATCTAGTATGGTGGTCTTCCACAGATATATCTGTATACGATAATTGCCACTACAGTGAGTGCGCCAGTGACTTGCGATTCAATACTTAATTGTCAATCTAAACAACGTTTCTGCAATCAATCGAAAATTACAGCAAAATTTATAATACCGTAGAATTAAAGTACGCATCCGTTATTCGCTGTAGATTGTAGGGCGCGAGTAATAGCGTCCATCGTCGACTTATAATGAAAGGGTTCGAAGGATTCGCGTAACAAAAATCCACTCGTCTAAATTGCTTCGACAAAAAGGATAGTCCGAATAAAATTACTTCCCCGCCTCGTTCACCCCGAACGACATTTCATAAGTTACTGGTGTACTGCAACACGACGAACAGCCTAACACACTCTCAGCTCGTGGTTTCAATTCATAAAA
Organism: Nomada goodeniana; assembly: GCA_963969485.1. Lineage (NCBI taxonomy): Eukaryota > Metazoa > Arthropoda > Insecta > Hymenoptera > Apidae > Nomada > Nomada goodeniana. The sequence goes on along the minus strand of OZ018300.1, from coordinate 14,712,330 downwards.
TATAATAAAAACCCGTGGACGATCGTGAATGGTAAACCTCTACTGAAGAATAACGAAGAATCGTTCACCAAGCGTCCTTGACACTGCGAAACGGAATTGTATTTTCGTAAGGTGTACGATTCTCGTACAGAGGGCTGGTTGTGCACATGGATTTCTTTTGTCGGTGGACGAAGTCGAAGCACGCGTGCTGCACGTGCCCTGTTGCAAACGTGACTCGGTCAGCGTTTCGATTTATATTTAGTTAGCCGTTTTATTTTGCCCCCGTCGAACCCTGTAAACAAAGCGGCCGGGCTCTCCTGCAACCTCACGGCTGTCCGAGCTTGAAATTGCATCGGCGCATGGTGCAACTGTGACCCAAATATCTGGTTTAATATTCTTCGCGATTGTTCGTCACATTTTTCGGTTCCTCCTACTGCTCTTTCGTCCTTGGATAGTCGGGTATATATAATTTTGCGCGTTGAAGAGCGTGGCTGAGCAAAATCTCTTTAAGACTGCATCTGCAGTTTTGATTTGGAAATATGTATCGTGAAATTTTGTCACATTGATTGAACGATAAAATTTAACCCTGTAAAGATCATAATGTTCGTAGTAGACGTGAGAAATAAATCTACCGGCCTTATTGCAATTTATTTATTGTCCCGATCTTATTTTCGTTTTAGTATCGCGTGTACAAGACACTTCTGATACACCTATTACAAATATTCGTAAATGGTGATTACATGTATTCGATGTACGAAGAATCGGTTTCACCGATTGCGTTGAATCTCTGTTCAATTTAAAAATGTTGTCATATACTTATTGTATAGTAAAAATTTATTATATCACAAACGTTCTGACCTTTTTCACTAACTGTTACTTAGTCCCTTATCAGGCCGTTGCACTGTGGCTATTACAATCATATAATCATAGACAAATATTCTGCAATAGAAAATGAAAATTATTGAAAATATATGTCCTATATTCGTTCACAACTTCGCAACAAAATGTTTGCAATCAAATTCGAAACATTTCCCCCTTATTTTTTTCACTTACATATTATATCGCGTTTCAGCTGTCAGACGAAAAATTAAAAGGCCCCCCCCCCCTCACATAATTAAATCAGTCCGACCAATATCCATCAGTCACTCTTAAAGTAAGACAAACCTAAATGGATTAATCCTGAATCCTGATTCCAAAGCAGATCATTTCTCCGATATTGTTTCTAGACGCATCTACACTGTTTTCATTTGCTTTAATCGGGATTATCCCGTACAGCTGTCTCTCTCGAGCTCGCCTCAGTTATCTTAAAATTCCTGTAGGCTTATATCCAGAGTATCGGGTTTTGGACTTTTTTCGTATGCTTATACGTCGGATGCTTGCCGTATGCTAGGGTGGACCACCAGATGGTCCACGTTCGTCTGTTCAGCGGGTCTGCCATCTGATGCCGAACTTTCGCATTGTTTCTTCGGGCATCGAATTGATCGCGAAATAAATTTTGCAAGTTCAAAACGTGTCCATATTCTTTTGTCTAACCGTTCGGTGTACAATTGAACATGCGAGGTAAGAAGCGGCGCAACTCGCCCTGCAGTAAGTTTTCAGGAAGAAGGAAAGAGTATTTTAATTAAAATTCCGATTGTACTTATACGTTATTTCTGCTCGTGTTGCAGTCATTTGACGAATTTTAATGTGAATTTTGATGATTTTCGATAAAAACTCGTTTCTGTTGTGTTTGATAACATCGATCCAGTTCTGTTAACAGATGAACAAGTGTGATGGACAGACGATTCAGTTGAAAGCAGGTATATTACACCATTGACCAAAAGTTTTGGATATATCCAGGAGTACGGAAATTGTCGCATCAATTAATCATTTAAGTTGAACACTAGTATATATGTCGATCCTAGTTAAGGAGTATCAAAATGGGAAAATAGTTATTGTCATTAGATCCTGCAATGCAATGATGTCAGAGCACAAAATAGATAACGAAACATTTGGCCGACAGTCCATTATCTTCACACAAGGCTGACACATTCACCCGTTGAAAAAATATAATTGCATTTACCATATAAGACAGGTACAGGAGGTTTCCATTAAACGTATCCGAACGTAGCGAAGGAAATGTTTACAACTCAGATTGACAGATCACAACGATAAAGCCATTAACTCTTGAACATTAAAAAATATACGAACAAACCTGTAACCCTCTATACGCCCGCCGACAGAAACGAAACACTCGGCGAGAATTTATTAACTCCCGTGCAAATCACATCGATGAAGCGTTACATCGAATTTTATACCGATTCGCCGCGTTACACATAAACCGCGTGTGTATTATTCGCCATGCATACGTACACATTGCAAGCACTTGGTGATCGCGCGCGTCTTCATCTCATCCACGTTATGAGGAACGTGCATTAAGAAGGAAAGGGGCAACAGCGAGCATCGTACCGTGGGCCGCTAAGTGCCCGAGCATCGTTGTCCGTTTATATGCAAATGTAGTTGCAGTTCGGGCTTGAAACCGTGGCCGCGAGAAATTGAATGAACGTAATTAAATATCATCTGAAATAATCAAGGTTCGCCCGTAAAGGAAGACCGGTAGGACACGTCGCGTTGGCTTTCGAGGTCGATCCGTAATGCTGTCAAAACGAGCGTCGACGTGGTGGCTCGTTTCGCTGTGTGCTAATTTCGTGATGCCCCGTCGGAATAGGTGTTCACGTTACTTCCGTTCGCGTCGGTCGAGCTTCTGACCGCGACCACGTCGGCTATCATTAAACCTGTCGAGGACGAGGGGCGAGCATCTATTAAAAGGCAGCCAATTTCTATCGCCCGGATAGATAATAATAGCAGTGCGGAGTCTATGGGTTACGCCATAAAATCCGCTATGAACCGCAAGGGCTTTACTCTCGTGCCCGGTTACCTTTTTCGCCTCGATTCTTTTATGTTTCCTTCGCCTTGCAGCGCACTTTTCGCCTCCTCTTCGCGCCAGAAGGATCGTAAACGGTATATAATGTTGGCCAATAGGCACTTAACCCGTTCGCCATCTTTCGCCTTTCGTCGTTGCCAGTGCTCGCCGCGGAGCACCTTTTACGAGTAACACCTTCGCCGCTGAAAACACAGTTTGCTCTTCGTGCTTCGCGACCACCTAATGTTATTCTTTGCTCTCGCAAACGATAGACGAAGCGTTTCGTGTTTCTTCACGCGTGTAGGCATCTCGATGACATGTGGCTGGCGGTCAGACAACCGTTTATAGTCTTGCCTTTCCTATCCCTTCGCGATGCGTTTTCTAGTCGATATTGCGAATACCACTGGCCACCTTGGATACGGGGACAACGAACTTCCTTTCTGATTTTTTTTCGTATTCGACGTATTCTTTGGCATTCTTTTGGTTCGGTGGAATTGTACTTTCTGTTTCGCGTTCGCCTTCAATTCCATTCGTTTTCGCATCGGGATGCACCCTAAATGGATTGAATTTAGGAGAATTTTGATAGTCTTCCCCGTGTACGTGCTGTTCAATGAAAGGAGGTAGTGCACGTTTCAGATGGCAGTAATTAACACGAACTGTATTATTATAAATCAGTAAGCAATTTATGCCCATTGGGAACAATTAATATTGTCGAACAATTTATCGAACGATACAAAATTGTAAGAAAAAGAATCTACTTTATATATGAAACAATGTTTGATACAGTTGATTAACACAGCCCTGCTGTTTGCAAATTTATTACTCATTTAGACAATAGTATGATTTCCCACGCAACGCTCGCTGAAACAATCTTTGCTGCCGAAGTGAACCGAAATTAAATTGAAATGTATTCAACTTCCAATTATTCTGATCGAAGGATTAACTTCATAAACGACAGCACAACTAAGTATTACTTCGTTCATGAACTTTCGTTTTATGGGAAACCAACAATGTCACGTGGTGAAACCGTTGAGTTCCTCTGCGAATGCACCATATGGTGTAGGTGATGCCGTCGTGAACCTCGATGGTGTTGTTGTTATTATTATTATTATTATTGTTATTATTAACGGGATCTCTTCCAGTCAGTAATTACGCGACGCGGTCCCATGCAAACGCGATTTAAGGGAGTTTTTTTTCTCATTGAAAGGGTACGTTAAACTACGTTACTGGCAAAGACCAGGGGTGGGCTTTTTATGCGTGCCAGACCGTACCACGCAACCCAAAATGCGTGGGAATAAAATGCCTCGTTACGATATCATTACATCGTTCTCCGTTTCGTACGTTACCACCAGGAGAACGCAGGGGCGTTTACCGTCTGCATTCTGAATGTGAATCACCGAACGGGTAATGATTAGCGGTACGGAAGCACGAAAACCGCCTGATATATATTCATGGGACCATTTGTATGAATTTATATCGGTTTCCTTTTACCAGCTTTTTCTTTATCGGCCGATCTTAATTTATCGTGCTATAATTTTTCTTTCAGGGATACAATTATACGTACGTAGCAGTGGCCATAAATATTCGAGCGAACTATGAAACTGCCTTCCTTTGTTGCTTCTAATAGGGTTAATTGATTGAGCAATAATCGTTTATAGAAATGGTTTACAATCATTCGTTAATACACTACTGTATTAAACAGTAGAACCGTAAACCTTTCTTCACGCTTTCGAATTCTTTTAAGTCGCGTAAACGAATTTGGAAGTCCCGGCTGTCTGATTAGTTGGAATCCAGGAGGATGAATATTGGAAAGAGTTTTCAAGGCTGCAATAGTCGAGCTATTGGGTCTTTCTCGAAAACAATTAGATCGTTCGCATTGAAGATTCTCTGAAATTTAATTCACGCAAGAAAACAAGAAAGAAGAAAATAGATATTTCTTTCAGCCACTAACAATATAACGCTTTATTAATAATATGGATTTGAAAAATATGTTTCTACCGTTTGCTGTAAACATATTGCCAGTTCCTCGCAGGTACTTATTTCGGAATTAAACCGCAGCCATAGAATACGAATGGTAGCGAAATGGTAGTGAAAAAAGGCAGGCACAAAGCGGGATTATTCTGTTTTGACATGTACACAGTTGGTGGTACCGCGTTCCACGAGCACAATCAGGAAAATCCGGCATCTGTTACTTACCATGGCTCCTTTTCCCTCTAGTGAGAACCTTTTTCTATCAGAGAATCGAGATCCTCGTAACTCACGGTAGACAGTTTTCGAAAGGGTTTCCTGCGGGTACGAGTGGTCTTTGGAGAGAGGAGCCGTGGACAGAAGAAACGATGACGGAAGGGTGGTCGCGTGCCCGCATCACCTGCACCATGCAAAAATCTCCGGAAAACTCGGAAAAAAGCCTCGGCTAGCCACGCAGCTGCCCGAATCGTCTGGATGTCTTATTCAAATAACTCCGCGTCGGATGGCTGGATATGAGAGGAAGGCAGGCGACGCCGAAAAGGGATGATTCCACGTTTTCAGATGCTGTTTTCACGTGGTCAGGTCGAATCGTGAAAGGGTTGAAGGCTCGAATGGCAGCATTATTGACGATCATACCTTATCCACGTTCGAGAAAAGGCTCGTAGGTGTGGAAGCAAATTCACGTATAGGTGCTCGCATCTGCCGCGATCGTTACTTTTCGAATTTTTCTCTTTGGGAGTATCGATTGTGGTGGCCAACGTTTCCTCTCTTTGTACGAGCCTGTGCGTATACAGACGCGTATCGAGGGCCCGCGATGCCCCGCGGTTTGTTTGTGGATGACCTCTAGCCTCGATCATCGAACGCTAAACTCGGCAGGCTCGTTTAATTTTCCTTCGTCCTGCCCGCCGTGGACTTCGTCCGTTTGATCGTGGATGCGCGCGAACCTTGATGAATTTTTTTCGAAAATTCATGGACTGACTGTGCCAGATATACAATTTATGTAGCTATTATTAACCGTCTGAAACAAGCTAAAGTGTCGGGCATCATTGTAGTACTCGGGCTATAATTCAGGTGGTTTGAATCTTTGTTTACGTATCCTTGCAAATAAATTCAATTCGCATGGTGTTGATACAGAAGCATTTTAAAGACCTTGCGCTGTCACGAAGCGTTTATTGTGAAAACTAGCTACCGAATTGCTATGTATAACGCCTTAAATACATTATTCGTTGCTCAATATCTCTGACGTATCTTTATTTGTTTATCAGGATATAATAATAATAATAATATAAGAAATAGGAATATCGTTAGGTTCACGTTATTATTATCTATCCCCACGAATTATTCTAAAGCAGTAAATTAATAATTGTCTTGCATACACCTATTCGGGTCGTTCGAAATTTCTGCAGAATTGCATCTTCATCCCCAGTAATGTCAGCAAATTTCCTATGAACATGCAACCTATTTTATATTTCTGTAACGTGCGTAACGTTCAGCTAGGAATGTTGAAAGATTAACATTTATTTCATGTGGGCCTCGTCGTGAAGTATCCATACGCTGCAAAAGATTTTCATAAAAATGTAGAAATTAGTTACGATACTGAGCACGTGTACAAGTATGCACAGAGCCAGGTAAGGTGGTCAAAGGTACAAGAGCACGTGCGGGGGTGGCCAGGTGTGAACTCCCGCATAAGTGATTGCCAGGAAAACGAGGGTGGGTAGAAAAAAAAAACGTTCCGGTATACAGTTGGACGTTGGAATAACTGTGGTCAGTGATAAAGGCAGATCAAACAAACTAAAATGCAACTAATCTTTCGATAATCGAGAATTTACTGAGCTTACAGCTAAACCGATATCTAGCTGTTCCACCCCGAAAGGATGCCAAATATTCTAGTGCGTCGGGTAAAGCACTGCATTTGTAATTAGAACATGTACTTACAAGTGTGGTATTTATATGTGTATATAAATTATATCAAATTAAGCTAATACATTACAATTGGACAGGGTGTATTTATAACGTTCATGAGAACGACTTCAAGCATTTAGGGATGGAGCCTCTTTTAATGCACGTCGTGTTGTGACATCTATATGCAGACGTCGGTTATTCCAATAATGTACGTTTTAGTACAACAGCAGTAAATTGGTAAGAGTGCAACGAATGTTTGTTACCACTGCGTAAATTCTTCTGCAGAATTAAACTTGAATCCCTCTCAGTAGATACACTTCACGTTTCGAAGTAAAAATAAAATGTTACATATACGCATACACGGCGATGCTATATTAAAATGTTGTAATAAAAGCACAAAACAACAATGGACTGATAAGTAGGTACATCGTGCAGTAAGGGAACAGTAATGGTTAAATGAGCATGACCCTCAAGGATGGATCGGTCGAAGGTCCAATTCTTTGTCTTCCAAGATCGTCGGATATCGCGCCACCGCAATTTTACCTGCTGGAAAGTTTAGGAAAGGAAGTTGCCAAGCACTAACGAACATCAAGAATTAATACGAAGAATTCTTAAAACATTCACTAAAACGAAAGAAGTTTCTAGATATGAATCTTCAATTTATTAAAGTAGACCACACTTTGAAATGCAATTAAAATTAGTGTCACCAGTATGGTTGTGAACTGTGTTAAACGAAAAATCATTCTGCTATTATTTCGTAGTTTCCGCATAAATGTTTAACCGTAGAATAGAATTGCACCGTTTGCAATAGAAGAAACACAGTCTCTTCTACGTAGTTCCGTTACAAGGGCGGAACCACGACTATCATCGACGATCAAAGGGTGTTAGGAGCGATTAGAGGGGGTGTATGCATCGACATTATCTTTGACGGGGTCGTTGAGCGACTGGTCGGTTGTAGACTATCGATCGTGCACGAGGATAAATACTCACATATCGTGGGATAAGCAACCACCTGCAGGGGGGCAGGTGATGTCAGACATAATCAGAACCGGGCACCAATCTGCGCCACCCTCTTTACGTCCGCCGACATTTGTTTCTTTCGTGTATCGCAACGTGCGACGCTGACTCATGGAACGTAAAAGTACATACGTGGCCAGATACGATTACGATAACGGTAGCGAAACGAGTTCGTAAGTAAAAATCTGCACGAACTCGCATGTTACATTTTATGCCCACCTTTCGCCTAAAATGTTAGGATCGTGTTTGCACTTCAAGGTTGGATACGCTTGGCGTCATTTTTATCAAATGCCTTTTTTGTACGGACACACCTGTGCACGTGTGGGGCTACATTTGTTTAGAATTATGGTTCTCGCTAATTGGAACAATTTGGCAGCTGCCTGTGCATTGACGAAAATGAACTGTAAACTCACGCACCAGGAATTATATTCAGGCAAGTTAGTTATATTGATGTAGGTGGTTCGTATTTTTGTCTTACAATTATATGCCGTCTGATTATTGTACATGCCCACAATGGAGCCTCGATTATCAGAAGATCAATTAACGAAACGATTGATTATTAGAATATTGATTAAACGAAAATTCGATACATATTATTAATGCAATTGCTTTGTGTTCCTCCCGTACAATAATTCCTTGCTGCCTTTACTGCAGTGGAATGTTATATGCACCCCTATTATCCCACTATACCTATAAGCCTGCTTGTCCCCCGACAGGTTTATGTAAACGGAGTTCTACTGTAATATAACAGAAAGTAATCTCAGAAATAAAGTCGCGAGATCAATAACTTTGTAACCATTGGTCTTAATTTAGTCTTAATTTATTGCGTGGCAGATATAAATATATCTATAGTCTTGTTACTACAAACAAATTAAGCTAGGATCGCACCCTAGCTGTAAAACTGTAGGTACGCTCGGCAGTAGTTCAAATAACCAGTAAAAGTACACTTATTGAGACCGTAACTAAAATTTCGTTTCAATAAATGGTGTTTCAACTGTGCCTAAAAGTTCCTTAATACGTCTAGCACCAGTCCAATGAAAACTAATTATAAAATCAGAAAAAACCATTCTCAAATATACCTCAGCAAAACAGTATTTAATAATGTTCGCTAAGGTTCCAGATAAAATAAACTTCCCGATGTACCACTGTTAAAACACCGCTCCATCGCAACTGGACTGCACATATATGTATATATGTATGCATATATGAGAAATAAGGGAATCCACGAGGAAAGCAGACTAACGCTAGACGCCGCTAGACCGGTCCTCGATAAAAAACCTAGCGGGCACTTGAACACCACTTGCTGTGCATGCTTCAGCAGTTGTTGGGTGTCACGTTCACTAGGTTAGTACTGCCGATCGATGCAGCCGGGAATCTCTTTAACGTTATTCCTTCCTCCTTTCCATCTCGTCCTCCTGTTTCTTCATTTTGATCATGCGGGTTTGCCGCCCGCGTATACATGCACTATACACATGCGCGTGTATACATACCTCGCATCTATACGCAACTCGTACCCACTGGCCTACACCAGCGTGCTGGCCTGGCAACCTGCATCGATTCCTCCTCTCTTCCACTCATCCTTCGTCCTCCTGGCCAGCTATAAACGCAGGTTGTACCCGCTGCGACGGCGCATCCTTCGGTCTACCCAAGATCATTGTCCTTTAATCCTTTGATCCTTTGATCCCAGCGGACCGAACGCGTCACCCGAGGATGCGTTTAAAATGACGAGAAATAGGCGGGGACCTACGTAGTCCTGGGCACGTGCTCCGGCGTTCCTCATTTCGAAACGAACTATTCTTTACAGCAAAGACAATGGAACCGATCGCTATCTGTCTAACGTTAGTTTTAACTTCGAGAGGCGTCTGACAAAGGACGGACTGAAGTACAATGGGGTTCTTGCGTTTTGTCGATCCCCGTGATATCTGGAGCACGGTAGCCAGTAGGAAATTACGAGAAGGCATGTCGTGTAAAACAATGGCGGGGCATTCAACATTTTTTTTTCGTCTTTGGTTGCTCCCGTTGCAGCGTATTTTGCTTCGATACGCATAAATAGGGTATTTAAAAGAGGACAGCAGGTATTGGGGTTGTCGGTAACGTAGGTATTGAGACAAGTGTTTCCGAACCAAATGTACACTTTTTTCGACGGCATATGTACATGGGAGAAAGTTTCAGCCAATAGTATGTATGTACATTCCGTTAAACAGGCTCACTGCATCCTTGTTCGGAAACGGAAAATGCAAACCTAACAGTGTGAGACAGATGAACGCTTCTTGAAAATGTACATAAATGCAAAATGCAATTTTTGTTAATAATGCTATTGAGTTGAATTTGGCAAATCTAGTACAATTTGTGAGTGGGTGGTATAAACTCTCGAAAATCCTACATCCTTTTTTGCAATATCTGCTTACTACTAAGGAGAAGCAAGAACATACTTGTTACATAAGCTCCAATTATTCCAATTTTTGTATAATAAATATGATTAATCGAATATTCAAGGTAACCACTGACATAATGTTCCCGTAACTTCTAACTTAACTTAACCAAAGTGCACACCGGTATACAGAAACTGTAGTCACCAAAGGGAACCATCAGAGTAATAACTGTAATAACTATCACAGAAATAATAAAGGCGCCGCAAAATTGACATATTACTTTCCGTTCAATTAACATCCGTACCCCATAAACGGGCAGCTAATCTCAATACATCACAGCTCATTAAGATCGGCCGCGAAATTTCAATATGCATCCAGGAGGGAATAAATGCGTTATTCGAGCATCCATCAAGTCCACGGGCACGGGGCAGAGTAGGACGATGGTCACTAATATTCCAACTGGAATGATAATTTACTCAAGCCCTCCGTCAGGATGCGAAGCGAGGGAGAAAGAAAACGACCTGAAAGGCTCGTGTACACCTGTAATCTTCGAACGGATCTCTTTCGAGCCCGCGAATCCTCTTTTCGACCGTTATCGACGGGCATAAGCGGAGCCGGCGGGACGACACACAGGGGGAGACTAGTTAATGACGCGGCTACTTTATGCGACAGGTACGCGTGAGTTCTCTCTTTCTTCGTCTGATGATTTTTCGTGGTGGGTAGATGTGGGCATAGGGGCAGTCAGTCCAGACGAGCAGTCAAGCCGTCGAAGAAAGCAGCCAGCCAGTCAAGTTAGGCGCTATGGACGATCGTGTTCGAGCAGCCGAGTGACCCGACACCATGCGCCTACGGCAGGTGCTTGCCTCTTATACAGCCTTTCTCGCTGGTGTCGGCTTCTCTCGTACCTTTAATGCCGCCTTGGTAAGAGCCAGACCCAAAGGAATTACCCGGGCATCTGCCTCTCTCTTTAGACGGGCGCGCGAGTTCCAAGATCGTCTGTGAGACTCAAACGAGTGGGGGAGAGAATCGAGCCACGCGCCAACCATCCCCTCTACTCTTCTTCATTCGCGGTGCTTCTTCGCGTTTGCCGTGTGCCCTTTATTCACGGTGCGCATGTATATATATATACATATATGTATATATATGCCCGAGGTGGTGCATACATACTTACTGTACAGCTATTCGGACCTTAGCACCGTTCCATACCACTTTCGATTAACTGAACTTTTGCTCTCCATTCATGCTGTTGGGGGAGGGTATCTAGTAATGATCGTATAGGGCACAGTTTTGTCAGGGTAGAGTAATTCTTTTACGGTGGACAAATTTGGCTGATTCTGGAGAATCATTCCGACGGCTGATTTCGTGAATCGTTCAGAGAATACGTATTGTGAGTATGCGGATGACTTGAATTTGAAAAAAGCGGGGTTCGGAGAAACATATTTTTGCAGCCTGGAGGGAGTTTATTCATTGTGCGCTTAACAATTTGCAATTGCTGAGTTTTATTAGTTATGTACGATTATTTCTATCTAATCGTCCCCTTGTTGTTTTGGCTGCTTTTTGTTCTGCCAATCCTACGTGTCTCTAGTATGTAACAAGATCGTTTTGACGTTTGGAAAACAAGGTGATTTTATGTATCCTTCTTTCAGCTAAATTCAACGGGGTACATTGCAGTCTGTGCAATGTTGCAAAAAATCCAATTTTTGTAGGGGTACGAAATGAAACAGAAATTTTTATATGGGAAGATTTTAATGCAGAACAGAGTACAGTAATACCATACGCCCAGTAACTGGAAATGAAGTTGCAGGTAGTACTTAAATTGCACCAGAGGAAATCCATAGTCGATTATAAATTATCGGAATTTTATTTCTGTGTATTAACTTCAAGTTTTATAATAATACACTGAAACAGGTTTGAACGTCCTTTAAATATTCGTAAGCGCAAGTATAGATGCGAATATTAATGGCTGCGGGTTATTAACAGCTTAACGAGGAGTCTAACTGCGTCATTGTAGAATAAAATTTTTCCAGTTCACATTAGTGACCATCTGCGTGTAAGATCGTATCAGGTGAAAACTGTATTAAATTTCGAACTTAATCGACGACCTATATCTCACTAATTTAACATCGCCATATGCATACGTATACGAAACTGCATTTTCGTGCCCTGTGTTTATCATCGAATGGGTATTCTTGTTAAAAATATAAAAGCAGATACAAAAATGCGACAAACTAAATTTCTCACGGCGACATATCGTGCTACGCGGTCGTCTTTTCAAAAATATGATTGGCAGTGCAATAGTGAACGTCAGAAATGCGTATCTTCATTAATCATATTAGTATAACGTCGCGCTTTCTTATCTAGTAAACGTTATCGTAACCGTCATACATAGTTAATAAGAATTGTGCGATGCTTAATTCACATTAAATACCGATGAAAGATGTAAAATATCTAATTAACTTTGCAATAGACCGTACCGTGATTTTTCATAGCGTCATTTAATATAGTTCATAGTACATTTAAATATCAACCGCTCATTTATCTTAAGTTATCGTACAGCTAAAACAGTTCGTCACGGGCAGCATACTTTTCCAGCTACTAAATTCGTCTGTATTTAATAGTTTCCTAAATGCTTAAACCATCCTTTCAAGCAGAATGCGACCAAGTTGACGCATCGAACGCGTCGATAATTTCTCAGCACGATATAAACGATGCCCAAAAATATTCCAACAAGAAAAATGTTTAGGCATAATGAGAGCCTTAAGAAACGCCCACAAGGACGGCCAAAACCTGCCACCGAACAGGCTGTTCCGCTTCCGTTTCCACGGCGGAAGCGTCTCTGACGTTGCCACGTACATATCTCGAGTTCCTCCTCCTGTTTCGGCGTTTCCTTCATCTGGTTTCACCGATCCTCAACCAGCCGCGTTTCGCGACGAAAAGGACGTGTAGTGGCTGGCCACGTCAAAATCGGACAGAGGCACCGACAAAAAGCACGGCCACCGAGCACAATGCACGCCCACCCCGGCATTATTTTCAATTCCATGCATTGAAGCATTGAACCGCCTCCGGAATCGCTATTCCTGCGCCTGGAATCAGCTTTTATTATAACCATACGCGAGCGTGTACGTACCTGTACGTGTTCGTGCGTTCATGAACTCGTATGTGAGCGCGCGCATAGAGTCTTGCCGTTATTATTCGCATTGATAAATGATCGCCGCCGTGTCATGGCGAACAATACTGCAGAAAACGCCCTACACCGCCGACGCTACAATCAGCCGGATATGAACGACGCCACTCGGCCCGTCCGCTTCTCGAAGCCCCTTTAACTTACTTAGTTTGTACGGTTTCTCGGCCGATTTCGAATTCACTGGGATGCTTTGTCTTCCGAACGTTCTTTCCTTGCCGCTCATTCAGGGCCCGCAGTTGCCGGCGTTCGAGGGATTTCTACGTCTGCATATGTATACGTGTATGTACTAGGTGGTATGGAAAGTGCGCAGGTGGTATAGTTATTTGAAGAATGTCGCGAAGATGTGAAAAGTGTGTGTCGAATGGCTTTGTTCCTGAACAGAAATTGTATAATTGTAATGTTTACGCGATTCTAAATTTTGGCATCTTTGTTAATTATCAGCGACCGGACAATTGCTCATCCTATGTCATATTTTCTGCGCAAAGCTTATTTATTTCTTTAAGGAGGAAACAGGGGGTGGTGCAGATGGCTTGTCAGGGCAAAGTTCTCTAAAAAAAAAACAGCAGATTGGTATAAAAATAACGACATAAGCACAACTCAATGTATCATAAGTAGATATGTATGGCAACAGAGATTACGCAAGAAATTCGAATGCTCGTTGACATTCATACATAGATTAAAATCATATCAGAACGAGCACGACAGTCTCTTTATAATTTATTGGAACATCCAAAAATATAACGCGTTCTCTGCCTATTAGGTGCACTCGCGTACAATTTCACGTACACCTTGATCACCGGGCATCTGGCAATATGCGAACGCAATGAAGCACGCCCTTGCGGGCATAAATCAAGGATTAAAACGTCGCCGACGCGAAATTTCTTCGGGGACTGATTGCAAATAAATTTTCCGTCCACTTAATCTTCCGCTCGTGCTGCGAAACAGCGAGATGAATGTTAAACAGTTTTATCGCGAAAGCGAAGGATAGAGAAGATGGGTAATCGTTTAATAAGGTGATAATGTACGCTTGCGTGGCGCATCACAGCTGCAAGATCTACGATCGAGGATGGCCTTGAAATTCAAAGTGCGCCCCGACTTAGTTCCAAGTATATATGTAGTGAAAGAGGGACTTGGTATTGCCGCGGTTCGAGGCCGTTTCATGGCTTCCTCCTACTAACCTATTAACTTACATCCATTGGACTGATAGCATGAAATTGTGAAAGACATATACGAGGAATACGAAGTACGAACCAAAAGTCGAAAATTAAGATTTTGAGATGAAAACGAAAGATTGAAAACTTACTCAAAGGTTTAGTTAAACATTTTAACTGTAACGTGCCATTAATACTTTGCGATCTCGATAATTGTTATCGATGCTACGGAATGGTATCTGAGAAGATCGAAATCAATAATCCATATTGGCACCACGAATATTGTAAATAGGCTAGATGAATTCTTATCGAAGAACAACGCGGGCTCGTTCGTTTTAATTGGGGTTAAATGAATTATCGTGTCGAGAGAGTTGTTAAAAGGGAAATGAAACGTACACGGTTTGCGGCTCATCGCGTTGCACTGAGTCACCTGGCCCGCAACAAACCAGTTTATAGAATATTCTGCATGAACAGAAGATCGATTACTTTGCATATAAGAACAGATTACACTTATTTTCGCATGGTTAACCTTTAATTACTAACACGGTGGGCTTCGCGGTGATATACGTGCATCTAGTACATCGAATGCTGTTATTTCGTAATGGTTCAGTTTTGTACCTTCGTTTTTGACCGAACCGTTTAACACGTAGGCCTTATCTTATTGAACACTTTCAACTTCGCATTCATTCATCTTTGAATGCGTGCACGAGTGGGTTTTAGTGGTGAAGACAAATGCGATTGCAGATATAAGAGATGAATGAGAATAGACGAGGCATAATTTATTATAAATTTCTATGATAAACGTGTATAGAATTTACTTGGTCGAGCATTATCAAATAATACAGGACGAGTCAGCTAACTCGACCACCTGGAATCACTCATATCCTACTGTTTAGTGGATATCACCCTCATTTTTCACAAATGAAATGTACAACGTTTGATCCTGCATTTTGGCAGAGAATTCAACGTTGAATATATGTATAATATTACATACGTATATATAAACCCGAGATTTTATATGAATAAATCCATACATTGAATAATAGTGGTACAACATCAATGAACAGAAGCATGGTGGAAAATGGAACTGCTAATCCGGCGTTCTACATTATAGATAATCACAGCAGCGAAATGCGAGAACGATAATTACGCCAAGCTCGGTGTGTCGTAAACTCTCATTAATTCAATTAGCCGAAGCTCTAACCCATCCTTGATGTCCAAATTGGATGGTGTCTGGACACGGCAGGACATCACGGGGGCCCCATGGTCACTCCCAATTCCTCGTTTCATCGCAAACGTAGGAGGGAGATCATAGGTGTAAAGAATAGGGTTTATTGTCGGCCACACGAAAGCCGACTTTTACAGTGACTGACGGAAGTCTGTAAAACAGAATAGTTTTTGGCGGCATTCCTATAACGTCAGCGTCGGGATGTGTTGTAAAATGTAAATGTTAGTGCCTTTACTCGAAGTTTCGACGATAATTGCCACCAGTCGAAGATTTCCGTGACGTAGCGCCAGGTAAATTTTTAATATCGAGCTATGATAACCGGCTCCTGGATTGTATTATATTTAATTGTTAGATGATGGTATTCAAGAAGCGGATTTCGAACATAATTTGGCATATAGCATGCGTAAATTGTTCAATTTTATTAAGCTGCTGGAAAATACAGCTTACGTGTCAATGAATATTTTAAAGTTTATTTGGAATATTTGATTATCGGTATTCACATTGTTAGTTTTAATATTTAAATATAATGCAACACAGTTAGTGTTGTGTTATTGTTATAATACTTCAGTAATTTATTGTTTTATTGTTAAATGACAGTTTAAATATTCCTTAAAATATCAGAGCATTGCATTTCATTTAAATCGCAATGTAACTAATTTTTCCACTTTTTTAAGAAATGTACATTTCTTTGCTATAACTCAAACGAAATATAGATACCTACTATTTCATGCTTTAACAGATATGTGAGATGGGTCAATTTGTAGGAAAAATGAAGAATATAAAACCCATCAAAGAAAGATTAATTTCTCTCAAGTTACAAAATTTCTATCACAATTAACGAAAGTTGCATTTAAGAAAATGGAACATATATCTTGAAAAATTAAGGACAGCACACCTGAAAAACAAAAACTGTTAATTTGCTACCAGCAGTAATTTTCCAACCAGTGAATATAAAAGTCACAGGAAGCGTGTAATTGTCGCGTGTACCTGTTTAATTAGGTGGAATTAAAATCTTTAAACGGGCTTCCTGAAATTGTGCATGAAGCAGCAGGGAAGTGTTCCCTCGTATTATTACAAGCGAACACGAGTTTCGTTGTAGAAAATATTACGAAGAAGATATTTGAATCCGGTCGTCCGAATATAATAACCGCCACTGTACTCCCTGAGGTGAAGACATTAGTGGCTTACAGCTTTTAACGCGTTTTAATTGACACACTTTACGGAGCTTTGATCCCATTAAAACAATTCGAGTAGAAAAATGTAAAATTTAATTTGAATTCTCTTTTATCGTCCTAATTATATGGATATATATATTTTGTTGCTGTTGTAGTTGATCACATTTATATATTATATATTATATATATATATATATATTAATATATGTATATACATTTATGATCACATCGTTGAGTAAATGCAGTACTCCTGCTACTGTGGTAATTAACAAATTACTGTTGCAAGCATGCTTTATAAAGGCAGAAAATAATCCCAACAGCGAGGATCGCATTAGATTATAAATCAGTATGCAGGCATTTATTTTTTTATTTACTTTACGCATCCGTAATTAAAATATAAATAACTTGTACCACGAATCTGCTTGTTTGTACTACATATTAATGAACTTTTGCAGACTCTCTACATTACAAATGAGGTATGTAGGTATTAGTAAGATTTCCCGGAATTATATCATAAAATATATACAATTACACACTTTCCCAAACACATTAACGATCTCCCCATATTAAGCTGGAAAAAACAGCCTTTGACTAAATTACAATATCTAAAATTCTACTTAATGTTACGCTATCTGTTTGTCGGCGTAAATAATAAAGTCAAAGTGTTTTCTATTTGCATAACATATTTGAGCCTCTATATGAGCATGTCACGTGTCATTTTATTATTTCCATTAATGGGCAACGAAGTACGGCTGGTCTGCTGCCATCTGAGTATTCGTCGTATTAATTTCATGTCCATCGAAAGGTATTCCGGGCGGAGATTTCAAAGTGGAATAACAAAACATCGAAAGCATCACCTGGAGTGTATCGTTATTACCAAATTTCGCTGGATATTACAAAACACATCTGACTGTACGTCAGATGGCTCGTGTTAATTAAGCCACCGTTATGAAAAACGGTTGCAAAGAATGGCGATCCGTCGCCTCTGGCAAAACGCCGCCTTGGAACACAGGGTAGAACGATAGAATACCATGATTTATTTCACCGCCGCATGTAAGCCACTGCTTTCTGTCGACGTTACTTTAATCTGCATTAACGAGAACCACCGCATAATTTTCAGTAATATCCAAAATGGTTCAACCCTTTACGATGCAATATTACAAGGTATCCCTGTTTCAGGTTCGGGCAGTAATTAAATTATATGAAGCAATATTGTTTAATTACAAGGAAGGTTAAGGGGAAGCACCTACTATACAATTACCTGGGTACGTTGCTCGTTACTCTTCCATAATTGTTTTATTATAAGACTTTCGGTTTTGATAAGAACTGATATATCAGGATATACTGATAACATTCATTATTCGTCTGACATAGGCATATTTAAAAGACATAAAGCTGTGGAGAATTGGGGGACATCATTATTATAAAATAAGGGCAGAGCGGAAATTTTTCGTCGTTAAGTTCGATGAAGAAAGTAGGCGCGCGCAAAAAAAACTGTGGAAACATCAGACGAACGAAAGGATTCACCTACAGTCGTTATCGGTGACTTGTGCAAACCGGTACGTGAATATGAATTTACGATGAAAACTGTACAAAATTATATGGTATAATTCTGAAGAATGCCAATTTTCGAGCGTCTACTTTCATAAATTGAATATGAAATAGCAGTAAAGAAAAATAAGAACGAAAGTATCCCTCGATGCTATATTTACGCGTGACTGAATAATTAAGAAACATAAAACATTAAAGGCGTTTTCACCTAAGTTCAATAAACGTTGAACCATATTAAAATTTTACGGCTCGTTTTAGTAATGAATATGTACAGAGATGAAAAGAATACGAAAGAAGTCAATAAAACGTATATGTACAGTAAATGTTGTGACACATAATAAATGTATTATATTTCCCATGGATTTCAAGAAGTATAAATAATGGCACACATCAATGCAATTACTTGTAACAATAAATTCGTTCTTTACTATAATCCGAATCATAAGTAATACAGAATTATGCCGTCTTAAATATAATTTTTTTTCAAATGTATGATCGATGTTGAAATAATGCATACATATTATGTATATATTATAACCACGAAAGTTCCATA
Source organism: Nomada goodeniana (assembly GCA_963969485.1). NCBI lineage: Eukaryota > Metazoa > Arthropoda > Insecta > Hymenoptera > Apidae > Nomada > Nomada goodeniana. The sequence goes on along the minus strand of OZ018300.1, from coordinate 14,693,348 downwards.
AATATAAACAAGAAATCGATTATCCAAGATCGTCGTTCCATATTACAACACTTACACTAGAACTACCAGGCCAACAAAAATGACTGGTTTCAGATTTCTTGCCGTTCAATTATTAACATATAGGTGTTGGTGCAGCAATTTATGATGACTTTCAACAACACAAAATGCCAATTATATATATATATATCTACTTAACATCCATTAAACCACCTTACGTGCACGTGATCTGTCTAACCTATACTTTCTAAATAGTACCAAAACCGATCGGCAGTTCTAGCGCTAATCTTCTGCAAAAATGAAACAATCATTAAATCCCAGAACATTTCAACAAGCGACAATATTGCTTCGCTGAAAAGCGTGCAAAATAAAACCGTCCAGCGTAGCTCGTCGATCCGCGACGAATGCCCATTGTTACCCGCCCTGCGTCAATCGAAACGATCCACCCCGAACGGACGTACATACACCGGCCATCCGGTGCAATATTCACCGATATTCGAACGCGCCGCAGTTAATCGCCCCCGTCGAGTGGCATATAAAAGCCGATAATACGCACGATACACAGCCTCCGCGCGTAAGCGGCCGCTAAGTGGCTCGTTACGAAGGAAAGAAAATTGCCCTTGACAGTCGCAATTTAAGATGAAGAAGAAAAAAAAGGACAATCGAAAGCAACCGCAACAGTTATATATACGACGGGCGGGTAGCGAAAAACTGTACCGTCGTAAGATCGCCGGAGGGCAACGGCGATCGACGATGCCGCGGCGCCACGAAACGCGGGAAAGTACGATGACGGAGTTTCGCGTTAATGAGTGTTGGCGCGCGCCACGGTATCGGGCCTGGACGGTGGCGGACCGCGGGCAGGCGCACACGCGTCAAAAGAGGACAAGAGGGACGAAGAAGTGACGGAGTAACAAGCGAGACGGGACGAACGTTCAGGCCCTCTCGTACGCACATACGGAAAGAACGAAACGGCAGCTGCAGCTGCGTGCTGCCACGCGCCCTCCGCCGCACGACTCTCTTCGGATACGATTTTACAGGTCCGCTCCAGGACTTCGCGTCGTTTCTCTTCCTCTTTCCGTTCACCTCGCCGTAAGTCTCCTCTCTTTCTTTACGCGCCCCTCCGCCCCGCTCAATCCCGCACCGTTCCACTCTTCTTCCCTACACCGGTGCTCTTTTTCCCCCCTACTTTGTCCACAGAGGGACTTTTCTCCTCGTCTCGCGTGCGCCCGACGTCTTCGGTTGTCCTTGTCCCCGGGGCGCGGTGACACGCACGCACGCACACTTCTGCATGGTCGTGCGTCCAAGAGGACCACCGGACTCGTCACCTGCACCTTGGCAGACTCCCAACGGTCCTACGGCCACCGTCGACACCTTGCCTAACTTCTTCGTCCCCGGGGGTGGGGGGTTGCCGGCGAAATCCAGAGATTGAAATCGATTCGTACGATAGGGGGCTTCCGATAACGCCACGGCGTACCGTGGACCCGTTCGATTACGAAGTGTCACGCCCCGATGTTCCCTTTCTATTTATTGGGAAATGATTTTTCGGAGAGGACTGTAAGTTAGACGAATGCTGTTCGCTGCGGTAATTGAGACAGGTTGCAGGGGCAGACGTCCGGATGTAGATTTCTGTCTGATAGGTAGAGGGTGGACGCCCCTGGGCGTTTGATGTTTCGAATTTTTCGATCCTTTCGGGTGCTATTGACGTGACGCGACGGGGGGATGCTTATCAGTAGAATATTAGGTGCACCAATAACTTTGGTATTTAATTGAGACACATTTCGAGACAATTTAGTGATACTGACGGTCTTCGTTTCTTTGTTAAGATAATTGTTTCGGTTCTATAGAATGTAGAAAGGCTGACGGAAGTTGGCGGTGTTTGTTCTCGTGTTTTATTCCAATTAGTTAGGTCGGTTGAGATTGGAAATTTATTCCGACACTTACCCTCGTTGATAACTAAATAAAGAAAAATAAAAGTACTCGCTTTAAATTTAAGCCCGCTATAGTAACATATAGAAAGACTTATTTTTGTTTTGGATTAAGTGATTTTGTCGTTGTCCTCGATCGAATTATTGCATCGCTATTCCGTATGACGAAATTCTTATGTGACACTAACTTAATTTGCCTAAGAATGTTTTACTTTATCTCACAACTTGTTGTCAGCATAATTAACTTTCAAATATAATTGCTTTCACTGAATCCTATTTTCGAACGTTCCAGAAAAATATCGCAACAGATTTGGAAAACGCGAGGATAATTATTTCTACGAATAAATTATTTTACAATGTTTTGATAATATGCTATGCTAGTGAAATAATTAATGGTTTTATGCGCGTGGGAAAATATATGACTTCAAATGATTTTATTAATTTAAACGGAGTTTGGTTTACTGAAATAATAACTCCCCTCTCTTTTTGTCTATGTGTATCTTTATTAATAGCATCTTATATGTCTCTGTACGAAAATAGAACTGAAAATAATGCTGCAAAAATAGATAATATGTAAGTAATAAAAATGTTTTACGCAGTGTTTCTAGATGTACATACCTGTCTGAATAATATTGGCACAGTTTCTAATAACGATATATACAAATATCAGATCAATATTATTTAATATTTTATAGCGTATCCCTTTTATCGTCATAATTTCAATTTATTGTTTATCACATTACTTTATCTAGTTATTATTTATTACACGTATATCTACAATTTCATTCATGTAATTCTGTTTAATAGAAAACTTTTAATTTAAAACGTTTAATAATAAAATGCGGAAAGTCGAACAATTATTTCAGCAATTATATACAGTTTTATTCTGAATCGTTTACTATGCCAGTGCTTTTATCTACCACCATAATTACTCCAACTTGTACGTCCGATTCTACTCGGGATCTTACTATCAGAGGTAGCACTTGAAAACACAATTTAGTTAGAAATTCTACGGAATCCATGTACAATTTAACCTGAGCATAGAATGTTTCAAGACCTTTCTACCTGAGCTTATCGCAACGATGAATACTACAGCGAACCTTCGATGTTTCTTCAGACAGGGTAATATATATACTTCGCGACAAACGTTGCTCGGATAAGCCACGGGGAAGGTACATACATAGATCGGGACCAATCACCACAGAAGATGTAAATTAGATCATAGGGAGCGCATTATTACCATGCTGGTGTTGCGTACATTTCGGGCCCACTCGAGACCGGGTCTCTGATGTAACGTGCGACAATAAACGAGCTCTTGAGGCAAAGACAGGTGCAGGTGCATCAGGCAAAGATGAATTCTGATGCACGATATTTCTTTCGCGCGTGCGTGCTCGATCGTGATCGAGCACGCGCCAGTGTTTCTTCTTTTCAAAATTGCGCGCTGCTATGTCAGCCTTCCAGGAAATGTATATGGACATAAACTGTTCACAAAATGTATGGTTCGTTGCGTGTGACACTGATTCGTTTTAATAAAGTATATTCTTTTTTACGATATTGGATATGGATGATCCGTTTCAGCATTTCAGAGATTCATTAATTTCTGAAGGGAAACTAATTTTCCCGTCGACCACATTCTTTGTTTATCAAAGGTCAGAACAAAATGATTATTTCAATTCGATCTTTTCCCTTGCCTATTGTAGATATTAACTGTATCTCCGAGTAATTTTTGCAAAACTATTCGAATGTTTTGAAATTGACAATATACGTGCCATGAACCGTATAGAAAGTTAATTATAAATGTCCCTCATTGTTCTTTCTATTTTTTGTTTAAAAAACAGCTTAATAGCTTTATTATAGACGACTGTTACTGATATCTTTGCCGAATGGCATTAATTTATGCATCTACGGGCTTGAAGTAACCCTATGAATGGACAGTGAATTTGATATATCTGCCGAAAACTGTCGGACAAAAAGCAATCCTAAATTCGTACTATGATATATTTTAAAGACATGCACTAAAAAAAATTGCTGACTCCTTGAAATTTCCATGATGCAGGTAGGCCAAGCGTGTACCGAGGATATCGATAATTTAAGCACACTAGTCATTCTTGCTCCAAAGGATAATAACTACCAACCCGATCGATCTGATCGTAAACAGTTGTCCTTAAACGTTTAGTCACAAATAGGGCCATAGGCGAACGCCTGAATGCCTATACTTTCAGTAAATTCAAATCGAAGCGTATTCGTGAACGTAACGTCCCGGCTCGGCAGCTGCCCGTCGTAATTGGTACCCTTGGAGGCCCGCATCTTCAAAGTGTCGACATGTATTCTGCATCGAAAATAAGAAAGCAATAAAAAATAAAGAAACGAACGTGGGCACGCGTCCTGCTCTATCTTGGCCAATTAAGGTTCGTGAAAAATCTGGAGACACAAAGCCGCGCGTGGTATGCTCCTTTTTTCTCTCGTCCTCTGACACAACTCTCATTGCTGATTGCATCGAATCTGTGCAGGATTCACGACCATATCGCGAAATTCTTACGTGCAATTGCGCCCGTTTATACTGTGAATAATGACCCACGTGGAACAAGTATATACCCGATGTGAACATTAAGAAAATAATTGGAAAGACCAAGATGCACTTAGGGGCGGTTTTTGCACGTCCGAAGCTGTATTAAATTGCGCTTGCTTTAAACATCGAATTTCTTTTCGCTCGAATGGATTCTGGAATTACAAGAGTTACTGGTTCCTTCGGCTGGCAAATGGAAAGCGAAAGCAACGTAATTAATGTGCGCGAAATTTTGCACGATAATGTGCGTCGCGTGTACGCCTCGTATAATTTGGCAACTTTTCAAAGTAGGTGCACGATAATGATTTCACGTCCAATTTTAATATTAAAATATACGTTCAATATTTCGTGGTTCGAATAAAAAACACTGAGGACTAACCAGGTATTAAGTAAGATGAAGTGTTATTCGGTTGGAATAAAAAACGGAGTAATGAAATGTTGTTGATTATCGTTGCATTAGTTCGGATGGGTCTATCGATCTCGGCAGCACGACATCGCTTTCCCCAACCTTGAAAACCCTTTTTCTGCTTCGCGAGTAAATTTCGAGCGAGATCCACCTGCCGTTTTGTTTCCAACCGGGTTTCTTGCGTCTCCGTACTTACGATTCTGTCTCTGTCTCGCCTTAAGCATGAATTGTTTCTTTGTACTTTTTCATACTGTCTGGATATTTATTAAGAAGGAATCGGTGATTCGTTTCAACTAGACTTCTAATATTGAGGAATATAAGGATGCGCGTAGGTATGTATGTAACATAAATGTAAAAGTCCCGTCAATTGGTCATGAAATATTAACGAGTGTACTGGTAGTTATAAGTTGTAATATAAGTAATTCTTAACAACAACTAGCTGTGTCTAGCTTACTTAGTAATTTAATAACATAACAATTGTACTGTCATTTTATTTGTAAAATATCATTACAGTCATTCTTGCAACACTGCAAGTCCAGATATTAAAACGAACGAATGCCTCATATTCTGACATCATTAACATAATACCTCTATTGCTTGACTGATAAAGTTCAAAATAATTCGATATTCCTCATAAAAAGGCACCCAATAGACCGCAAATAACCAAAGCAGTCGCGTCGCTATCGCTTCCTATTTCAATAACGAAAAATAAGAGGGCTACGGGGTGCAATACAAGTCCAGGGGGAAATAGAATCTTTGCCGTTCGAAGGTGCTAAAATCGTCGATAATCTCGGTAAGTAACGAAGAAAATCCCCCAAGAGAATCCGCAAGGAATGAAGCCGTGCCAGAAAGGGACAGTGGCGACCTGGAAGGGAGGAACAGATAAGTGCGAATCGAGTTAAGTGAAAGGGCGCAACGAAAGTAGGAAAGGAACGAAAAGAGGAAGAGAAGACAAGAAGATTGTCAAGATAACGCCGTGCCGGTATAGTGCATCGCCCTGAGGTTCTTAGCGCCGGTACCTCGTTAATTACACCTCGACCGATCGTAATTATGCCCTGGCAGATAATGAGTCGATTACCAAAGATGGGGTCGAACGAAAAAAACCAAGACTTTTGCGTCGCCGCTACCACTTCGTCATCCTTGACCAGCCGAAAAAAGCCGCACTTTTGTTTCAGAATACCATTTTAATAGTACTCTATTTGCATACTAAACTTATAAGGAAACATCATTTACCGCAGACGACCACTTATTTTAAAACAGTATTCTATTTTATTTTGGTCGCGACACTTTTGCGCACAGCCTCCCTTGTTCTTCGCCCGCAAATTTCTTACTGTACAGTTTCGTTTGGAACAGACGTATCGGAGTACCCTAAGATTAATGCTGGAAATAAAGATATTTGCCGGAGAAAATTTTGGTAGGCCTTTATTATGTGCATACAAAGTGGAAATTATTGCTGAATGCAAGTCAAGATCGCGATGCCTGATAAATAGTGGTTCGTGTTGAGCGTGAAAACAATATTTTAACAATATTAACAAGCCGACGACGAAATTGATTCGCGGAACTGAAAACGCGATTTAGAAATATGTAATTCCTTGAAATATCGCCGTTTCATACGTAACATATTAATTTCACAGATAGGTCGACTAGGAAATTCGGAATTAATAATTCCAACATTACAGTCGAAATAATTTTTCAAACTTGTACTTATTACATAACAGCTTGACAAATTAGTAGTATGGAACGAAATTATATTCTGTAAAAGTCAATACACATTGTCAATACTGTTGAGAAATTTGAAATATTGGCGATATACGTATATTAGCCATTCGAGGTCCCCTTAATAATTCACGTCGCTCTTATTTTATCCCGATGCAACAGAAAAAAGAACGATCGACTCAAAAAAATGTCGATCAACAAATGAGTGGCTTTAACGTTTGATTTATCACGCGTGGCACAAATAATTTATTACCCCGGGCATGCGCGTGTCCATGTCCAGCCAGTACAATTCAATTGCATAAGTAGCACACCTTCGTTCGTCTGTAACGCAAATTCTTGCAAATTTCTTTTTCGTTAACTCGTGGCCAGCTGTTACTTCCCTCCGCGTACGAGACATTGATGCCTCTGTATATTTTATTATCGCCAGCCACGCATACTAGTCAAGTCATGAGAGAGGTATCGACGAAGAAGAGAGTTATTTAAGCGTTTTATTATCCCCGGTCGGGGGATCCAAGAGTCGCTGCGAAAGAATGGCGATGCGAGGTCGTAGGTCACCAGCAAAGCAAAGCGTTGGTCTGGTGTACGAGCGTCCTTGTACGAGGGGACCTTGACATCCCGTACCTGTTCGACCTTATGGGGCAGACGTCGTCATTTTGCAAAATGGAGATAATCTTACAATTTCTCTTCGTTTCAATTAAGCGTTTGTACGAATGTCCAATTGCACTTTCGTTCTTATCGTTCAACGGAATTTTGCTCGGGTACATTTAATAACTAATCCTGAGGGACTCATTGTTTTTTCATTCTTGTCGCGTGTCATTGTGGATTTCTCAGTATCTGGTTACTCTTGTGAACAACCGAACGATTTACGAGTTGCTGAAATACGTGTTAACGTAAATTGTTTGCAGTGTCTGCAAGATTTATGTATCAGAGTTAATCGTTGCTTTTGAATTATTATTATTGTGATTTTGCTTTGCACGATCTGTACGGAAAATATCGTTGTTTGTATTATATATTTTATTTTGTCATTTATGCGACAGCGAGGCACGTGTTCCTTCACATAGTTTTAAATCTTGCAGATAATACCTCGCGTTTTCGCACTCTGGCAATTTAAGATGGAAATTCTGCGCTTGGAAAGAAAACCTCTTGCCTTACGTAGCAAACGCGATTACGTTTCTTTAAACGAACAAATACAAAATTGAACGAATTATACTTAGTTGAATAAACACAGCCAACATTTCACACCATTGTTTGGTTGAATATCGACTGTTGAATATCGACTGTTAAAATTGCTGACAATTTTGATAACAGTGTCTAAACAAAATAATACAGATTTCCCTGCACGGTTAAAATCACAATTTCAATAATATTATTATTATTCAATCAAGATCTCATTTTACATTGCCAAAAATTATTATCTGTCTAATTGATTCCACTGCCCTTATTTGAAAATGAAATTGTTTCATACGCATATACATTGAAAATAATAACAGGGTTAGAAGCATTATGCTCAATCGTGTCACAAACGTCGTTCTACAAATTCTCTAAGCTAATACATTGGCAACCGCAAAATGCATTAACTAATTATCGCCCGGGCAGTAAGAAGAAGAATACGGATTGAGGAAAAAGGTTCGGGTGTCACCGAAGAAGCCAATGTCTCTCTTCAGTCTCGGTACCTGTAATTAAAGTTATCTGAACGTTATCCGGAACATCTGACATTTTTCGGTGAGCCCGTCAAAGGACCCGGGTCCGTTGACAATTTAGATAACGTTGTCAAAAAAAAAAAAACCATACAGATTCCCTTGTACGGTGGGTACAACCGAGATTTTTCTTCGGGGATCCCCTTCAGGCCGATGGCAGGCGAAATCCGGGAAGTCGTAAAGCGACCAAACAGCCTTCGCTCGAAACTCAACAAATCTTTGCTGCGGTAAAATTCTGCAAGATCGATCGAGGGGGAAAAGGAAAAAGGGAATCCACTTGGCGGCAGCCTTATCTGATCGTGAATTTTTCAGCCGAACGTTTATTCCCTTATAAAATCTCGCGGCAGATTAAATATTTATCGTTGACGACGGTTATTACTATAGGTGGAATATAGTTGTGTTTGCTCCGAGAAGCAATTACGAATGAAAGGAATACCGTGATTATAATTAAGGGGAACGGGTGGACGATAATTTTGGTTGCTGAATAATTAATTTTCCTTCTCCTTGGATTTTTTGTCGGTAGAATATATTTATTCCAAATTCTTTGTGTATTTGAGATAAATGGCTTGATTTTAAGAACCTGCGGCTAGAGAAACATGAAAATAAAACGTCTATCTATTTCGGCTTAGCAGTTTAGCTACTGTAAGCCACTGTAGTGGCTTTCGCGTACATTATCTTTCCACGTGTTCGTGTTGTCTCATTATGTTTTTATCAAATTCTTTGGATGAAATTGCAAGAGAAAACTACAATATATTCATCTGTAATTGTATTGAAATATTAGGTACAGATATACAGCTCCGCGGAAAGTCCTGCCGTAGCTAAGAAGTTAAGAAAAAATCCTGTTTGTGAATATATAATTCGCATACTAAAGAAAAATTAATTATTTAATGCATTCCTGTCGATTTATTGGTTGTTAAGATATGTACGATCGAAGTATTTTCGATTATTTTAACTTATCTTGAATCATGATTTTACAAAATTACCGATTTGTCTACTATATCATTAATTCTGATAATTTTATTAAAATATTCACTGATATTTCAATTGAACTTTACTTCCCATTAGAGACTTATTTATTTATTTAGCACGATCATTGAGTGCTTCACAGTTATCTCAAGCGCTTAACATTAATTCCAATCAGAATTTACTTCGCTACATACCCGAATGCATTCAATTCTCTAACGTCTTAAAATTAGTAAACGCCACGCGCACAAAATTGCATGGTGTTCCATACCATTGAAACCTACGAACATATAAAATTCAGCATCGAGCAAGACTCTCCACTAAAAATAACGACCGTTCCGCCCATCCAATTGTTCGATATTACTCAATGTGTAACCGGTAACAAGCACAGCCATAGAAAAATATCTTCCAATCTCTCAGACTTTCCTCGTTTCAATTGTTACCGCGTACATTGTCCGTATGCTGCTCTAGTCGTTCACTTTCACACAGTGTCGTTCCTGAAGCACCGGTGAATGGTCATCGCTTGCGCTTTCCTAAGTGCGTGAAAAGGTCCAATAATAGGGGACAAACGATTTGGTCAGACATTCGAGGATCCGAATTGATACTTTTGTCCGGCACGAAGCATTCCTAACGAATACCAAGCGCAGGGCAGATCCTGCCAGATAGTCCTGGAAGCGTGTGCCGTCCTTCGAGGCATTGCCTTTGTTCGGTCACGTGAAAAATGACTCGGCGAATGATCCGCTACGGGAAAAAGAGTCTCGGAAGTACGTGAAGGACAGGGAGGATGCCACGAGTCGTACGATAAATCTTGGCCCGCGTGAGCCGTGTGTAAGAGTCACCAGTCGATCGATCCTTGCCCGGTGACAAGAAGCTACGGATGTTTTTACACGCCCGACCAAAAGATAGGATTCGGTTTTTTCCCCCTCGAGTATCCGCGTAACGATCCCTGGACGCGAAATTGAATTAAGATAATTTTGTACACACAGCCACTTAGAAACCGACTGTCCAAGGCGCAGCTGTGCCACGACGATGATTGCGGTTATCGACGATCGACGATGATTGTGCGACAGTTTCTATGAACGCGGGAGAAAATTGACGGGTGTCTCGAGCCTCTCTGTAGGGAGGGACTGTGTGAATTGGGGTATAAAGAGCAACAAGTATTTAGTTTGGAATCCGGCGAAATGGTATTAGTTGGGGAGAGTTTCATTTGTATCGTGTAATGTATCGTGTAAAATTGAATATGGAAATTTTAACGGATCTTGCATTTTTTAACGCAGTTTCATTTATTAACGTTCCTAATAATTAGTAACCGATTGTACATGAAGTAACATTTCTTCCTTCATGTTGTATTTTTCCTGGTTGTACTTTGAGAGAAAGATAAGAGATAATATAAAACATCAAATCAAAAGATGTGGAACTAGACAAATATACATAATTAATAAAGAATTCATAAATATTTGTTAGCTTCATTAATTAATTCGAAGCATCATTTTATATATACCCAGTAATATTTTATCACAATATTATTCGACCATTTTATGCAAAATTGTAATAACAGGAAACTAGCCCTATATCTATTTATATAAATTTATTTGTTTAAATATTCCTCATGTTTTCACCATCTGTTACAGCTAACAATAGGCAAATGTTTTGCATCTTGGTACGCGGCGATAAATATTTATAGACATTTTGCCTATCGCCTCATATACATCTTCATTACCTTTTTATAAATGTGAGGCGGATATATTGTTACGATCACGAGAGGGAATTTTCAAATATATGTTACAATGCAAATTGTCAATAAACAGTCGAGTTTCCTTAATTGTGCTAGACAACCGGATACTATTTCTAACCAACCCTATGTCTATAACGTAGCTAATTGATGACAACATACCCCACCTTAACTGTTCCTCACTTTTCTCTTCATTCAGCCCCGTGACAGGCATTATTACACAAATGATGCTTCCCTTGCCGACAAGGAAAATCCGAGCGAGTCATCCGATAAATCTTTCAGCACAAGGATCTCGTGTAGCCACCGCTGATCGATCCTTGCGCGACGACGTGCCACCGCAAACGACTTTACACTGGTATCGTCGGAGATGGTCAAAGATTGAAGATAAATTGTGGCCTCTCGTCGCTGTAGTACAAGCATTTAAATAATAATGGCGCTTGCAAAGGTACATCGAAGAAAACTGGTAGACTGTAGCAGCAATTGGGGTGTTATAAATAGTATTTGTTATAAATAGTATCGCTGAACTTGTTAGGTGAGACTTTTAACAAACTATTGTTTAATTGAATTTAAGAACTCTTACTCGTAATTCAATTGCACACGTCAGAATTATTCATACGTAATATAATCTCGATGGCGTGTCACGATTACAAGATATAAAATAGTGGATGATTAAGAAAGGTCTGAAAACAGCATTGTTATTAATTTCTAACTTCGAAGTAACGGACACAACTACATTCGTCAATTTACAGTTACATATGTAAGTATAACAACCACTTACATAAGCATTGATGGTAGCACAAAGAAAGGAATGTATTGATTGAGCGCCGTTAAAGTTGCGCAAAACAGTTATAAATGAGACGTTAATTAACGAAATAAAGTAATCAGGGAACGTAGACAGAATTTAATGAAGTATCCTTTATTGAAAGACATAGGCTGGCTGATTTATTACACGTTCATAAAAATGTAGCATCAGGATGTCGTGTGCTTATATGGCAATGCGCGTGTTGCAGTTATGAAGTTATATAAGAAAATTACATACCTTGTTTAAAAGCTTAATATTCGGTACAAAAAAAAGGTGTATTTATGTATTTTACAATTTCTTTCACCGAATGCGTGTACGTATTGCGGTAGAGGACCAACAACGTTACGTCCAAACCCGACTTACGTAATTTCGATCGCTTCTTAACGCATCAAAATCAATGACTGACAAGAAACTACTTTCTTGTGAGCCAAGAAGAATGCGAAATCACGTTGTACACATTATTAATTATTTAATAAATAAACCAATTATTCAAAATAAATCTACCGCAATTGTGTAACACGTATTAATTTAAGAAGTAATTACAATAATTATGTATTTCTAGTAATTATTTATAATATTCAGTTATTTTATATATAATATAATATAATAATAATAATACAGAAGAGATTTGTCAATAAAGAGTTAGCATAAATATTTCTGTAAGTAGAGTTAGCTGATTACCAACTCTTTCTGGGTTGACCTGATTACCTACGTGCACTAATTTTCTATAAATTTTCTATGAATTGACATTTTCACTTTAATTCGAGAGTAATTAATTTCTGGAGACTTCAATTACTCTATACAGTTTCTACGCGGGCACCAATAAGAAATACAGCATCGGGTAATGATAATATCGAGTGTTAAAAATTTCGTTAAGCCGTGAAATGCTGATTCTGGTCACAAAAAAAATCTACTAAAGATGCCCCACGCAATTCCGATCGCAAGGGTTTCCCGGAAAACGTTCATTAGTGATAAACTCAGCTCGGTGCGAAGCATGGAACGTTAACCCCATAGACAAAACGACGTGTTCAGGATCATTAATCAATGTTGTGCACCGTTAGCAGCCGATGAAGTCGTAAACTCACGGTCGTCTTGCACTTTTTTGCACTTAACCAGGCGTTGTGCCACCGCCTGAACAATCACGTCAACTCTGTTTCGAACGAGACACCCTGTGTCGAAATATCGTGTCGTCGCTCTTGTGCCCCGCGTAGAATTGAAACATTCTTAGATTTAATTTTCATACGGAAATTATTGCCATATACAGGGTGGGCCTAACGCAAACCTAACGTACAAAATTATTGGATTATGCGTATAAAAGTTATAAGTAATCTTACTAATCTAAACTTGAATGAAAAGAAGCATGTACATAGAAGAAATCAAATGCCATCAGCCTGAAGGCTCTTCGGAATCGAATTACCTATAGTATAGATAATTATATGTATGGTACCATAGGTACCACAAGAAATGTGGTTCGATCCACTGCTAACGAAGATTGAGCAACATGCATTTACAAATTCCGTTCAAAGATGAAATAAGTACATGTATACTACATCGCCGCGATTTTCTACGAAACAACATTTTTCGGCGGGAATGTCGCGCTTGAATTACCCGCAGACCCGGGAAATATTTCTCTGCATTGCGTCACGAAAAGTGTCCACGCAAATTGCCTCGTCCGAAACGGCGCTTATTGTTAGTCGCATAGTAGAACGTATATGCGTTTACCTGCCCGACGCGACAGTCTGTTAGTAGTTGCAATGTTGCACACGTGTCGTCGCGAATCGTGATGTGAAAAGGCAAGGCAAGATGCGCCGAGCCGTGCGAGGACGCGTTCCTTTTTTCCAACTTCGAAAGCGCTTTTTGCCGCGGCGGAGCGGCTGCATAATCGGCCGTTTGATTATAAATGAATTCCTCTTGACACGCCAATAAATTACCAAACTGTAGCTGCCGCAATAGCGAGGGGCCGGTATACGCAATGATAAATTATATTCGTGAAGCAGAATACGCACGCAAACCAGATTTACACCCTGTTCATTATTCAGGGGGCGAGAGATCTGTAGAATCTATTAAGCTGTGCGACGCGCGCATACTTTATGGTATAATTAAAGTCTCTTCGATGATTCGGTACATGTATATCACACCTGCGAATTATTCTTTCCCGCGGATACCGAAAGGTGGCTGGATGATGGCGCGCGGTTATCGCAAATTTATCTCGGCGATTTATACCATCCGAAGGTGAACCTGTTGGAACAATGAGACGCGGGCACGGGCGCTAATGCCGAGGCGGGTTGTATCCCGAGGCGCTTGTCGCATTCCATGAAACGATAAATTCATTCATGGGACAAGTTGTCATTGCTATGGAACGGTACTAATCCACGAGCCGCAAATTACGAACACTTTGCTCCCTTTGATCGTTCGCCGATTAAGTTGATCGAAGGCTCGCCAGAACTGCTCGCTGTAGTCAAAATACGAAGTCGAATGTGGTTGTATGTGTGATCTTGCCTGTATTATTTGCAGAAGCCAGAGTAGCGAGTTAGGAGAAATATTATACATTTGTTTATTAAAGATTATTTTCCGGTGAAAATATATTAGCTGAATGGAACGACGATCAGTATTGGATTGAAATCGCTTACAATTGCAATTCAGTTATGTTTACGGTTTACTGTTAAATTGTACATTCTGTGACAACAGTCTGATAATCTTCACCCGCTCGTGACAGGTATGTACAATAGTAAAACATAACGCAATGCTACTAATCAGAAAATATCTATCAGACGGAGAAATATCAGTTTCCGTGGTGTTATTGAGAAGCACACGATAACTAACTCAATACCACATAAAATATGTAATTATTAAATTGAGCCTATATTATTTAATAATAACTACATTAAAAAGTTAATCTTACTGCATACACATTGTTGTGCATGACCCCAGACGCACAAAGCAATAATATTAAAAATATCGTATAAATATACATCGTTTACAATAGCCGAAATCTTTGGTAAAGCAAAATTCTTTCCAATCTCGCGAGTTTCGCCAAGAACGCTGCGCAGAAGGGGTTCGAACACCTGTACAATTACGATGCTTGTCTGTACATCGACCGACAACGTAAATGATTCTTTCAGCTAATTAATTCGGCATCTGCAAGCTACAGTTTCCTGGAAAATATCGATGCGGATCGAACAAACTCGCAGAAATCTGTAATCCGTTCGCATGTAACGCGAGGGGGATAAAAGAACAATCCCCGGAATTCGACGGTATCACGAGGAATTCAGTGAACCTGCAACAGCATATGCTTTGGTACGTTGGTACCTCACCGATATCCGTACCTGCTAACGTTCTGGGAGGGCATTCACGAAAGCGCCATATGTGTCGTCGATTAGGCTATGGGTAGCAACCCCACATGGTCCTTCATGAACAAGGTGTATACACGCATAAATTCCCTTCCTCGACCCCCCTCCGCCCTAAGTCGAGTGCTACCTGTGCATTATTGTACGACATATGCCAGCCGGTAGTGGAATACCAACACGTGGAAATCGATATTCCCAAGGCAGACCTGTGCATTCGATACCCTCCCTTCCGTACCTTGCATATTTTGACTTATGACTTTAATTATCCTGTCGCTTCCATCAATTTTGTATACACTATCGGGCAAAAGTACGGGATTCTCCGTTAGTGCACATTTTTGTCCACAATATCGATAAATATTTCTTTTTGGTGAGAAACAGTAATAATGTAAACGGCGGAATAAACATTATTCTACGTAATATTTATTTTGAATGAATGGTGGCGAATGTTGGTTAAAGTGAGAAAGTGATCATAAATTTTTCTATAATGTCGTATACTTTTTTTTATTACTTTATTGGTAAGCGAGCGATGGGAAAATTGGGCCTTTTCGGAAATCCATGGGCGTGTAATTAACTTCTACACAATTAGAGTTTATTACACCTACTTGACAAATTATATGGTAGGATAAAGTAATTTAGATATTTGGGTACCTACTCTAACAGGAATTCATAGACCTTGTTTATGATGTTTATACACTTGTAATGTTTGTACAGTTCTAATAGAGTGTTCACGAAATATAATTGTTCCATAACATCAGAGTGAAATGCATATTAATTGAAACCTAAATATATACGTGCAAACTTTTATGGTGCAATTAGTTGGCGCAGTATCTTTCTTACGGCTTAATACGTTTTATGTTCTTAAAAGGCGCGGAGTTGTTTCCTGTGACAAATAAATAACATGTCCTGAACAATAATAAAGTGTTCATCGAAGTAAACCATTACGTTGACAACTATTGAAATTTATTAATATTGTAATACATAAACAATCTCTACTTCGAACAGCAAGCTTCATTTTCAGCGGAAGAAAGTTAACGCGTTATTTACGCATAAGAAAAGCATGAACATCGAAATTTACAAAACGTTTAATTTCAATTACTATGTCTTAAATGGCGAGCGTTTATCGTGGCGTTCAACTATGGGGAAACGTTTCACAGCATCCATATCAAGGAGCTCGAATCACGTCGGTCCATTTTCGTGGAACTCATAATTTAGTTTCAGAGTATCTTGTTTAACAAGCTTTTTTGGTCCGTCAATTAGTCGGCGACGTTCTCATTAACGAGGACACAGAAAAACTGATTCTCATCGACCTCGAGAAGTCTCATTCTATCGCGAAAAAAATTCAGACTCGTAATAAGACCCTCTGGTAATAGCAACGATATCTAGTGTCAATCTTCTTTAACGCGAAATACGTTCTATATAATCATGGTTATTAATATTCTAACCTGTGCGTACAGCAACACAATAAATTTTAACAGTATGGCGTTAGACGATTCGCCCACCATAATGAAACATTGACAACTTTGGCCGTCGTGTATAGCGGTCTGATAATAATCTGATAATTACTCGTAAATACAACGGATAATTCCGTAATGTAACGTAATTATACAAATTGATATTTCAAGTTTAAGATACACTATAGTATTGGGTGTATACATAAAACAACAAATTATACTTTCGTAGTTATATAAGAAGCACGCATAACACAATAATAATAATTATGATAAACAACAGCGATATGTCTATTGGAAACATTAACGACTCTTGCGTTCCTGGAATTTCTGCCTATCAAAGAAACGATTTGACGGACTCGTTTGTGTGTGTATCTACTGCTGACTAAAATGAATGCAATAATTCTAACACAAACTAGTGCAGCTTCGGGATACTACGAACAGAGGATAGAAATGGAAAAAAAACGATAGCAAGCTATGCAGCTCATACTTCATTGGGCAAACTAGAAAGATTCTAATCTCTGTGATCAGTCATAACGATAATCCTAGGTTCTAGGATAATGCTCGGGGCAAAAAATCAAAATCATATCTAATATGAAGACGGAGAAGTAATGCAAGGGTTAAAGTAGAAAATTCAAGTTGGCCAGCCTGTAGCATCGTTTATCCCGCCACTCGGACTGGTAATTAATTTCACGATAATTAGCGGTGATGTGGCCAACTAGCCTGGCCGCCGTGGTCCAAGAATATAATTATGGAATAAATTCTTCAGTCAAAGGTTCAAGGTAATAAGGCCATTACCAACGTTCTGGAAAATATCCTTTTTCCATTCTTCCCTCTCTTCTTGTCCTCTTCTTTTTCTTCTCCTTCGTCTTCCCTTACTTAGAATTCTCTCTTATTCCAGAAAATAAAGCTAAAACTTTTTCTCATGTACACACAACGTATAAACGACGTACACTCTAATTGCTACATTTATTTAGCTTTATTTGATAGAAGATTTATTCCATTTAATACAATTTTAGTTTCCCTTCATGCATCAATTAAACCATGGGAATAAATATGGAGATAAAACTTGTAAGAGTCTTATATTATTTATTTTATCTTTTGTCCAATAAGTCATACACTATTTATTGTTCTTCAGCTCATTGTCTACAGTTCACGAATACAATAACTAAACAAGTTGTACGTTTATTAATCATTAGAAAATAAAGTATTTTGCGTTGCCCAAGAGATATGTACCTCTAATTAGCAACCGTAACGCATCAAGCACCATCCACCCCGAATTAAGGGCCTTCTGAAAGTTCAATTTAATACGCAACCCTTCAATTCCTCTACAACAGAACTGAACATGCCCGTTAATACCTTCATACTGTCAGCAACGAAAATTATTAGTTGGTGTAACGGGACCGCGAATGGGTATGCTCACAGGGGCGTTATGTTCCTTAAAACTGGTTGCCATACCAAGAGAAGCTCTACGAACGATTATAATGGCGATACCTGCAACTCTGCGGTCGAGAATTTGTCGCGCAGCGAGATTTCGTATGAACGATAGAAAGTTGAACAGACCCGTAAATTTTCGGCCTGACTACTGCGCCTTGCTGTTACGATCTTTGAGGAAGGAATTGAACGTGGGAGGAGGAAGGACGCCCAGCAAGCATACAGGACACTACCTGCTGATATTTGACTCGGTCCAAGACCAATGCTTAAACACGGCATTCTACTTTTTTTTTACCATCTCTCTATACCACAGACAATTTCTTCTTGCGACAATTGAAGCAGCAAAGCTTTTTTTGCTTTGAGCAGAGAAGCTCAAAGCATTTCCGTTTCTCTGCCGTAATTAAAATATTCATCTAGAGGTATAGCGAGGTGTCGCGAAAGTGGGCTTAGGCAATGTATTTACTATTTATTTATGAACTGTAAAGTGTCCCAAATAATAATGAAAAAATTATTTGCCCATTGTGAATCGTTTCGGAGGAACAGTGGGCAAAGATAATTCTGTTTTTTCGCCAAGCTCCCAGGAATATTAATGCTTTCAAACGTTCACCGTGTCGGAATCCTTTCGCCGGAAAAAATTTACCGTGATAATACAATAATAGAAAGAAGCAATTTACTGCGTTTTACATGCAAAAGAACTTCGGTAACCCAACAATTCCGCTATTTTTTAAGCCTCCCCGCTCTGTGGGGTGCTTCAATAAAAACATCCGGCAATTTTTTTTCTGCTACTTTTTTATTCTTCTGGGTAGAGCTATTCTTTAAGGGTTAATACTTGTACCGATGCCCTTTTCTGTTGCTTATTTATTTTGATAAACATATTAGGAACAATAATATTATCGCAAACAAAAATTTTGCAACACATATTTTAACCTCACAGGTAGATCAGAATTATTCAAACTAAAGATGATGAAAAACCTCTTTTTCTTAATTAGAAACGTTTAGCGATTTTGTGCATCATTTTATAAAGCATAGAAAAAACATTAAATAGTCTTAAACAGTATCTTCATATCTATACTATAGTTTTCAAGATATGCACACAGGTAAACAAGAAAGTGCAGATTAACCATCGAGGGGTGTTTTCACCCTAAAGAAGTAAAACCTACAAAAAAAATTACCTGATATTTTTATTGAGGACCCCTGCAACCTGCGAAGTATGAAAAAAAGGAGCCGCAATCGCCAAGTTACCGCAGTTCCCTTACTAGTACGCATCTGCAGCGCATTTCCATAAAATAAGAAATGAGAGGAGGCAAACACATGTCAGTTCGATTGTGTCGTGAAAGACATGCGACGCGAACGTCTTATCACGCATTATCAGGCGTACACGCGTACCTGGATACAGCTTCGTTTAAAGAGTCAGAGTGTTCTTTATCTGTTGAAATCCAACATCAGACGACATTCGGGCGTCGGATATTTATCACAGACTCCACGCGCGCGCTTTGCGCTCAGGGAGAACGTCCAGTGGCCCTCGAGTGCCCCTTACGCGTCGCTTTTTCAACAGAGAAAAAGATAGACAGGCATAGACGGAAAGAGAAAGATAAGGAGAAGGAGATAGAGAAAAAAAGAGGGAGACAGAGCGCCGTTAAAGAAAAAAAAAAAGAAAGGAACAGGGCATATACCTGTTCCACGCGTGAGAGCGTACACGGACGTACACAAATGTAGGTCCACGCGCGTCCGTGCGCGCGCACATCCTCCCCATGCATACTCCCCTTAAGCACGAGGCCAGGCAAGCACGCGTGCGCCCTAGTGCATGCACGCACGACGTACGCGCACGCTTCGTACAGAGCGGATACCGTCTGCTTGGAGGGGAGATGGTGGATGGATGGGGGTCGGCGCGCGCCACGATTCGAGGGTGGGGAGAACGGCTCACGTCTTCCACCCCCTGCCCTCTTCGGCAGCACCGGTATGCCCATAACGCTGCTGCCCCCAACTTCCCTACCTTCACTTGGGCCCACATATCCTCGCGTACCCCCTTACTCCACTCGCACGGCGTCCACCGTCCTTCCAATGTAGCTTCTCTTCAGCCGCCACCCCCTCCTCATGTTCCTCTTCTTACTTCGTCTTCTTCTTCGCATACATCTCCCTCTTCTTTCCGTATGCCTTCTCTCTTTTCGACTTGTCTTTTATGCCAGCACGCGTCTCTCTCGGTCAACTTGTTCGGTCTCTGGACCAGCTTTTCTTTCTCCCGGTAACTGTTCAAATTTCGATCCCTGAGACACCGGCCGGCCGGTGGGGATATGGACCCTTCTTGCGTGCGTGCCAGTGTCTCTCACGCGTGCACGAATTTTTGGGGTACGTTGCAAGGTGATTGCACGTCCGAAAACATGTGCGTGCATGAGGGTGATGTTCGCAGGTTGTGATGGGCTTCGGAGAACCTGACACAATGTTGCTCGGTACTGTAATACCCATGTCGTTTTTGTTATTACTTCAACGATTTCTATGAAACTTGCGATGCACCCCATTTCAATCCGTCCACTAAACAATCCTACGTTTCCATTTTTTTTTTAAACTGTATGACCGCACTATTTCTGTGCTTTATTTGCTAATTGCTTGCGCGTTACGTCTGGAACCACACGTCGTATAAATAAAATAAGCAGTAGCAGATTTATTGCGCATAACATATATTAACAGGAACTTGCAATTAAATGAAGAATAATAATATCTTAATACAAAATAATTAATTTTCCAGTGTACAGTCGCCATTATTTTTGCTAATATTATAAACAACATTTTAACGTATATTTAAACGCGTACGGTAAAATAGACACCGAAGCACTCTCAACCACAACTTCCAATAAACGAGAGCCACGAGTTAAGTTATCTTGTCGATAACGTCGAGGGGTATCATCTTTAAATATCCAAATCAGCAAATAGATTCGAACCGGCACGCAAATGCACGAGGGCGATTCACGAAGATGAGAATCTCGGGCGTTATAGGGCCTCTGGATTTGTGGTGGTGGGGACGCACAGGGGTATGAGGCGCTGCAAACCAGCAGAGAGGGAGGCAGGGGGAGAAGATGGGGGTTTAGGGCCCGAGATCGAGTATGAGGCCCAGTGGAGGGGATAGGCGCGTGCCCGCCCTGGCTATATAAGGCCTCGAACCCTTCTTAGGAAGGCATTTCGGGAGCCAGGTCCGTACCGTCAGCATCGAGGGTGCGGTTCTAGTTTTCAACTTCTTACTCACGTAATCATTCGTCTTGTTTCGAACGTTTTATTTCGGTTTTTTTCTGTATTCGTTTCACTAGTCGCGTGTATTCGTTCGAGGTGTTACGATACGAGAGGGGGATAGTTCGAAAGGGTTAAACTGTCGTAGTAACCAGTCGATTGTTTGATACTTTGAATACATCGAGGATCCTATTTCTCAAGGTCATCTGGCACGCGCTGCCACAGACTCCTGCTCACGTAGTGGGGGTATCCAATCAGTGATATGACCTTAGTGGCAACGGCGGAAAGAAACATATTACCCATCATGTTGAGCGTACAGCAACAACATCATCACCACAATCTTCACGGTTCTTCTACGGCCAGTGCGCAAACTCATCGCGGCAATGTGATCGTATCCACCAGCAGTATGCCGGCGAACGACATGAAGATCCAGCAACACGGTTGCAAACGAGCCAAGATCTACGGCCAGGCGACTGGGCCCTATGGCACGGTTCCTCATCAGCCGGCCTCTGTTGCCAGAAGGAACGCCCGCGAAAGAAATCGTGTCAAGCAGGTGAACAATGGATTCGCCACCCTGAGGCAGCACATACCCCAAAGCGTGGCTCAAGCACTTGGTGGAAACACAGCCGGTACACACGGTGGTTCCAGAGCTGGTAGCAAAAAACTGTCAAAGGTCGAGACACTCAGGATGGCGGTCGAGTACATCAGGAGTCTGCAACGTCTTCTGGACGATCACGACAGTGGTTCGGATGTCACCAGTGTGTCGTCGCCAACGTCTTCACCACCCTCGTCGGCCTCTTCAGCTTCGTCCACGTGTGGATCCACCAATGGACTCGGAATCGATTCCAGTCATCATTCCGCTGAGTTGAGACTTCGTGGCAATATTAACAACGATATTCGACAACACGCCAACGACCTACACCGACATCAACATTTAAGACAAAATCCCAGCCCAAACTTCGTGCCAGCCTCCTGTTCCGAGGCATCGAGTTCACCAACGCCGAGTTTCGTTTCCGAAGCATCGTCAGCTGGCAGCCAAGGATACGGAACATCGGGTACCCTTTACACCGCGCATTCTGATGGTTACGATAATTACGAGCCAATGAGCCCTGAAGACGAAGAGCTATTGGACGTCATCTCATGGTGGCAACAGAGTCAATGAGAGAACCGGTGTTTACGTCGACTCCGATCTGGCCCTTTCTTCTCTCCAAAGGTTGGTGTTGTGATATTTTTCTCTTTTTAAAAATCACTGCTACTTTTGTCCGAGTAGATCCAATCGCGCGAAGGATATTTAAAATTAAATCAGCACATAGTGTCATATAGAGCGTTACAGTTAGTCCGATTTGTGGTAACGTTAATCTGTAAGGGTTGAATTATTTTTGTTTCGGTGCCGCGCAAACGCGTCACCTGTAGAATGAAATTCGACTACTCAAGCTACCAGTATTTATTTAAAAACTTGAATTCTTTGTACCAAAAAAAGGAAATGATTTACGAGAAGTTATTCTTACTACGAGCCTTTTGGATGTCATTACGATCGTTTCGTTTCCTTTTTTAACATAAATCTGCCGGCTTGATATTTTCCACGAGAATAAGCACGGAAACGATTAAACGTTCTATATTATCCAGTTGAATAGGAACGTTGCGTCACGATTCAGGACTTCTTCTTTTTTTTTCTTGAAAAATTTCTCACCTCCCTCGCTTCTCAACGATCGTAAATTTTACCCGTGAGGTAACATCCGCGTTACCGAGGAAGTTCAAAGAAATTTCCGACCAGATTTGTGACCTTGCCCCGTCACAATGGTGCGCGCGACCCCTCGCTGAAACTCCAGCCATTCAAATCGCAGACTCCATTCAGAGGGGCACCGAGTATACATTCGAGAAGCGACGCTTTTGTGCCCGATTTCTTTCACTGTGTACTAACACGCATGTCACGGTTCGTGTATGTGTGCCGGTCCTTCTACCGTATTTTTTTTTTCTTCCTTCCTCACCCTTCAACTTTTCGTGTCGTCCAATTCGTCTCCTCTGAAAATTCTGCCACCTTCTGCGAGAGCTTTACAATGCCCCGCTGGGTGTTCGAAAAATCATTTCTCGTGGTTTCGTCTCCTTTCAGGCGTTTTATGGCGTATCATGTTTGTCACCGAAAAATCGCTCAAGGATTGTTGTCATAATATCTTCACAACGTATCGGCATCAATAATTTCAATCACAGTAAGAATAAACGTCGCAATAGTGTAACATCATTTTTCTCAGACAATTGAATTGATCGTACTTTTATTGCAATTTTTGCACGGTATATACCTGTGGATTGCTTTTAGCTGAGATTATGATATCGATCGATGAAAGGAGAAAAGAAAAGTATCGATCTACCGGGTTTGTTCGTATATTCGACTCTAATCTTGATGGACGTAACTTTTCCTGACGTTCCCTTCAAGCTTCTAACGTTTCCTTCAGCGGATTTTTCTCCCCCTCTGCACCCCTATCTTACTCCATTTTTCGGTTCGTTCATCTCTTCTCTCCATTTCTCTTTCGTTGGTCCTTCTCCCTTTGACAAGAGACGATTTCGTCTGCTGCGTTTAACTTGAATGCATCTTTCAGGATATTTCAGAGTCCCCCCTTTGTGGGTTTTTGAACCGGTACGCTATTCTTCCGTCTTTCTCTCTTTCTGCCTCCCCTCCTACCCTTTCGACCGTCTCCTTCGATTTCTTCTTTTTCGCTTCGCCCATGGAGAGCAAGTCCCTCCCAGTGAAACTGCCCTTACCTGAAATCATCCCCTGCTTCTCGTACTTGTATACCTGTAGCGTCTCCTTACCGACCTTCGGCAGTCCCAATTTCCCCCCAGAATAAATTTATAAACTGACGACGCAGTTTCTTTGCTAATCTAAATGTCGTGGGGTATTTATTATCGTAGAATTATAATATTAAAAAATAGAGAGAAATAGATGCTGATAGTCCTTCAAAGGAAATTTCAGAGAGCAACACAGATGCTTGTATTAGAATAGAGAAATTGTAGGGAATTTATTCTAATCACGATATTGTGCAATTATGGACTATGTATTAACGGAATATCTCTTTTGTCTTTACAGAAATGGCTAGCAAAAATACAGAACAGAGGTCGAGGTGAGGGCTGAAAGGAGTTGACGAGCAGCGGCTGTACCCCATACACTGTGATCTAGTCATATCAATGTTGTATAGTTGTAGTTTTATGAATCGACGAAATCGCATCGTTCTTTGCTATTAGATTAAGGACATCGAAGGTTGAGATACTTAATGATGCGATCGTCGAAGAAATTTCCTGTCACTGAACATGACTTGTACATACGAAACGGGTTTTCGGAAGTTTCTATTAAAATAGGGAATATGAAACGATGTCGTATCGACATTAAAGACAATCAAACGTTCGGGTATCCTTGAAGGATGCAGCATTCCAGAGTGCCTTACAAGAGTTGTTGATTTTTTCATTGAACGCTTAACAAAAATGTTAACACAACCTCACCGCAATCATAATTTACATTGACGTAAATATTCGTTAATCTCGAGTTTCTTTTCTCCCCGCTTTTTTTCTATTATTCATAGGCGAAGATAACATTCCGTTGAAAAATGTCTTAACGTTACGAGCGTTAGTACTGAAAGAACTGATTTGTTGTAAATTTTATAGATGTTAAAAAACGTTTAAAATATTAAAGGTTCCAATGGTGCTTCAATCCAGCATCGGAGAAGTAAAATATTTATGTTAATTCGAGCAATCATTTAGGAGACAATTCCACATGCCGAGCAAAAAGATTGTGGAGTGTCCAGATGTATTATAATGAGTTGTAATAATATTGTAAATGATGTGTACATTGAACGAATTCGAGGCAGATAAGTTACATTTCATTGGTGTTCATATTTGAACGAAAATGAACGAAATTTTATTACACAAGTGCCTTCTTGTAGATAGATGCTAGAAACATAATTCGTTAAATATATTGATCAACGTTATAAATAATATCGAACGACTTTTAATATTTCCATCTACCTCCAAATTCCCCGATACCTGAAACTATTTCTATATCGATCCCAAGATGAGATATAATAATAATAATATATTTAACATAACATTTATCAGCTGCAGAATATATTCTACGTCAAGTTTACCAGCACTGACTTTTTTTTGTTGTATAAATGTAAATATAATTTAATACCTATATCGGGACGTGCTACCATAAACAAGCAGCGAAGCACGATGAAACAATAGGCAACTTTCTTAGCGGGGTGTGAAATTTTGCGATGATTTATTTCAGTCATGGTCGGTAGGAATTTTCACGAAATTTTAGTTACACCTGACTTCGTAGGAGAGTCAGGTACAACCGCGATTACTTGACGGACCGAAGCAGAATCCTTGAGGAATACTCATTGTTGTACGGTAACGGTACCTATCGCAGCCGATGCTTCTCGATTGTGGAATCGATCCTCTTCGTCTTCAATAAACGAATTGCAACGACTGGTGTCATTTCGAGTTCAGGTAGATTCGGGTTAGTAACCTGTCCTAACGGGTCGGATAGTCTTAGGTATAAATCCCTCGAGCAGGTATCCATCGATCGTTCGAATCGTAAAGTTTTACTACGCGCCAAATAGCATCTTTTGAATCGCAAAATGCTTAAATGTTTACGAAACTGCGTTTTCTTTCTAAGGTATTTCGATTAGATGTTCGAAACAGATACGAATCACCTGTATGTATGATTTCAAGAGTTTTATTTTAATGAGATTCTGTGAATATCGCATTAAAGCAAAGTGATATTACAACGATTTTTTGTTTGAATAATATTAAATAAATATTATCTGAGATAATATCGTTGGACGTTTAAAAAGAAGGGAAGTAAAGAATGGAATTGATCTGACACGATTTTCTGCACGAAGTACTATTAAATGGTACATGTTAAGAACAAATTCGTTCATACAATAATCTATAAGTTGAATGATATTTATTGTAATCCTAATAATTCAGGGCAAACGTAACCACAGTCGTTGGCTACTGAAAACTTTAGTCGCTACGGTAAGAAATGATATCACTGTGAGTTGTTCACCATTTTATCAGTATGTTTGACCACTCATAGTTTGTAGGACTGATAGGAAGAGCAAATTCAAGGCACAAATCGAGCATTGTCGTTGGACATAAAGACGTCTTTTTGTTTGCGTCATTATTGCGTAATTACAGATGTCAACAGGGCAATGCAAAATATCATTCTACAACATTTCGTAGGCAATAGTGAACTTCTGAACATTATGTGAATACGGATGAATTGAACAAAAGAAGGCTATCGAAGTACAATTTAGTTTACTTACCAGTTTCATTCACAAAACGAGCACAATTTATTATTGTGCAATATGTATATAAGTTACAGGTGTTTTAATAAAGTGCAATTGAGAAATTTATTTCAATTTATGTGTACGATAGTACAATAATTCTAAGATTAATTACTTCTCAAGAGAAACAAAAGGAAGATTGTGATTTTCTATATATTATACATAATATTTTATCTCCACCCACTAGGCTAGGCAGGCCACATGTCTTATAAGATATAACACGTTAGATTACTATTACCATGAACAAAAATATCAATTAAATGTGTCTCTCAGAATTTAATATTATATTTCAGATTGTACAACGCGTTTATGCAATCAATTCACTTATTAATCGAAATTTCTTCGATACAAACGTCGATCAGAGGTGGTGCTGACTTATGTATATTCGCGTTACGTTTAACCGCACATCGTTGCACGCTCATGTATTCAACCATGCACCGATTTCGGGTGATTTACGTCCTGCGGTTCTGAAAAGCGGAGGATAAGCAAAAGGAGACTTTCGACAGAAAAATTACTGTGATTCCGACCGGTTATTTACTCAAAAACCGCAAGGACATTGACAGGGATAATGGGAGAGAACTCCACCTTTCTGCACCGCACTTTTAAAGCATACTGTCGTGAAGAAAAACGTTCCAGGGGCGTATATCGTCCTGAGACTATGATTGTTAGTTGCATTTTGGAAAATCGTTCCGAGAAACGTTTTCGTTTTACGAAAATGATCCGTTAACTGTTATTACAAGTCGTTACTTTGGGGATAATAGCGCTTGGTTGAGTAAGTGACGTTTGTTTTTCGAGAGATCCTATTAAATCCGATAGAAACGTTACCAAAGATTATAAACTACTGACTCTGAATACAAAAAGGATTGCTACATTCAATGATGGTTTTGTTTTTTGTGAATTGTGAATGACAAATGTTTTAGATTTACTGTGATTGAATAAAGAAGTTAATTCACGATTAGTTGGCATTATATGACAAATTATACAGATTTACGTTCCCTAAGCTGGTGTTCCACTTTTGATGTTTATTAAGAAAATTGATAATTCAGAGTGGTGTTGGGGTTCCGGGTTCCCGAATACGATAAATCTCAGCGGAAATACTACTAACAAGATACGACTATGATAATATTAAAAATAAAATAAACTACACATCTATTCTATATGGTACTTTGTATACGCTAGTTTAATTAATATCTGCTAAGACGCACGTGGCCATTCACTTAAATAAATCACAACGTTTATACAATTTATATCCAGTTAATATTTAACTACCACGTGTGAACACTTTTCTGCTTCCTGTAATAATATCGCCATGCAAGTATAATATACGAACCACACAGTCCACTGTAGCCCGAAAAACGGTATTTCCTGGCGAAAAATCATAGGCTTGGTTTCTACAAATGCCATAAATTTGTATAGACATAAATGTAAGTATATCTACATTCTTACACGTGTAAGCACTTCACATTTCCAACAAGCGTTCGTTTTCTGAAAACAATATCCATTTCACAAATCACAATATTTCATCATAGAAAAAAGCTTATATTGATATTTTTCAAGTAACATATTCAGAGCCACAAACGATTCTCTAAGATGTCTCTATCTTTTGCCCAATCGAATTGCGGTCGGGAAAGGAATGTTGCAAGTGTTCCTCGCCGAAACGACAATACAGATATTTGTTCTCGTGGAATGACGTGAAATGGCAGAATTCGTCAAGCCTGGCGCGTTATCGCGTTACCGCATTAGCCTGCGACGTAATGTAGGCACGCGTTACTTGGAAATCTTACGGCGAAGCGTTCGGTCAAGTAAATCCTCTTATCCGCATCGATGACGCCCGACCAGACAAGGAACACGAAGAGGAACGCAAAGAGTCGGAGACCACGAAGACGTACGCAGAACGATCGAATCGCGGACTGGCCTTACCGGTGCAACGAGTTAAAAGGACGAGGTTCTTCCTTGAGGGTACATTAACCATACGAATGCAGATCCGTCTAGCCAGTAAGGATCCTCGGAAAGAACAACCGACGACACTCCTTGTGCCTTGTTACTACCTCGTCGCTGTCCCCTTTTAAAGCCAGGTTAAATTGGATTTAAATTTTGAGATTTATAACGCGACCGTGAATGCTCTTCAGGGAACACTCACGGCGATTCTTTTAACCTTTTCGTTGAGCGTCGCGTACAAAGAATACGCTGCGACGATCCTGTTCCTTTCAATCTCGGTGGAAATTTATGGCGGAAGGGGTGTCGAAATTGCTGTGCTTCCGGTCCGGGGTGTGACAATTATTTTCGTAAGAACCTCATTTTTCCAGTGAAATTAATTGCGCTTATTTTATTTTGTATCGACCGCATTGCACGGTGAAATAATTGAAGTATGAAATAAGATTGTTCGAATTATTGCTGCTATATGAATTGGGCATGTAGGTGACAAACATTTCGAATGAGTAATGGCCATTACGTACTGTACACACATTATAATATTATAATAATAAGTATATTAGACATAGTAATATAATAAAGTAAAATTTCTTGATTGTAGATTAGACCATAATAATATTCGTTTGAAACTGCTTGAAACTGCACAAAAGTATGAAATATGTGTAATCGATTTTTTTTACTTGTGAACAATTCCTAAGCTAAACTACTTTATGCAAATACCACATATTCGAAGACATATTTTTTGTTTCCTTTTCAAGTAGACTTCACTACCGTTTATCAATGAAGAGTAGAAGCATTACAATTTCCAATGGTCAATCTTCAAAGCGCCAGTCTCTAGTGGTACCTGTTCCCATTTTATCAACTTTATTCTTCGATACCAATTACGAAACAAGTCGTGTCGTGGCGATGTATTTGCGTTAGGGGCTATTCGAATCCGATACGCGGAGCCCTTAATGGAATTCCGTCATTTTGTGTTTCGCCGATCCACTTTTTCTCCTCCTTTTGCCATATTACATTTGAGATTAGTGAGGCTAATATCAATTTCACCGTAAGCTCGGCGTTAGCTCGGACGAACCAACGAGTTATTTGAATAAAACGAGACGTACCTCATAAAGATATCGATATCGAAAATTGGTGGAACTTGGTGGCTTTTGGCAAAACGGTCGATAAGAAAATTGATGGCGACCATACGAAAATATTTGCCCTATTTATCAAGAGTTTAATATTCCTGCGAAATAGCAGTTGCAAAACTACTATTGTCACATAATTTTAATTAAATCTGTTTTAATAACCCGGCAGCAATAAATGCAGAAAAGTATAAAGCTGTGGCTGCATTCACTGTTTTCGTGTTTGTACTGTTTGAATGGACAATAATCAGGGCGGTACCTAGGAAAGAAGTATTGCTCTAAAATTATACATATTTTAATTCACAGGTACACAGATATGATAATAGAGAATACTTTATTGCCGAAAATAAATCTTGTCCTTTAAAGTGGCATATGGTAGTTCACCTATATGTTCTATTCTCACAGTTATGCAATTTATATATAAGTAATAGACAGTATATTATTATTAGAATCATGTTCATTTAAGCTTCTAATTTTCATCACAGCGCTCTCACTTACCTTACTTTTACACCCGTACCGACTATTCGTAACATAATTCTTAAACACTTTGCTTCTAATAATAAGATATAAAATAAATCGTCATGTATTATTACGCATTTTTTTTAGCACAATTCCAATGCTACAACTGCAATCGGTCATCGAGCTCAACATATGGTACCAAAATATTGCAAAATATTTAAAAATAATAAGGTAATTAATGACTAGATATTATCTGCACACACATTATGTATCTTTTATTACATAGATATTATCTACACAGACATTACATATCTTTATTACATAGATATTATCTACACAGACATTACATATCTATTATTACATAGATATTATCTATTCACAAGTAAGATTAAAAAAAAAATCGTTCTGATGAATTCAATGAAATTGAACAGACAGGGGACAGCGCATAACAACGTTTTCATTATAATATTTATCAGCGATTAGCCACGTTTCACTTTAACCTTGTTGCATGAGTACTTACTTATTAGCGCAAGCAGCAGCCAGAGGCGGAAGTGTCAAATCAAACGAGGCTGCAATAAAAAGGTGGGACACGTATAATTTAATCCAAGGTATGTAACATTCAGTTTTTCAATCTCGAAAAAGGCTTGACATTTCTCAAGAAAGGGCCATTATACAAAATGAACACGCGAGCCTCTTGCAATTTCGTGCAAAAAAGTATTCGATCAGGTCAGCGGAACTGGGTCGATAAAAAGACATACACTCTTGTCGGATATCGCGACGTGTAATGTTCTTTTTTTCATTCAACTTCGAACGTTTCTCGCAAATTCTTGAACGCGCTTTAATTTCTTCGCGCGATAAGTCACCTCGTGACGTCCGCGATGGAAAGTACGAGATATGTACCTGTTTGCCGAAGTTTAAACCGAACGCAAGACACTCGATGCGTTCCGAAATAAGTAGGCAGACTGCCTTCAAGATTTATGTAATGTCCATTGATAAGAAATATCGGAGTTCCTTTACAACACGCTATATATATAACTGTTATTTATATATATATAAATATATATATATATACCTGTTATTTTTAAACTTGGAGCTTATGTTCTCTGTTCGAAATGTTACGAATTTGATGTGAACATTATCTCGCAGCTTTTCGACGGTCCATTTATTTTTATTTTTTTAATAAGTTTGAATACCAACTTCGTCTCCAAATGCCAATAGTAATCCCTGGAAGAAAGAAAGGCTTGACGGGCCTTAATAATTCCAACAGATTTACAAAAAAACATATTGCACATAATAGAACAATTCTACATTGCTTTTATATGTCGCGAATTTCGATATTTCTTGGGATGCAAATTAATTATAATTGCTAACGGACTTCCACATACAATTCACACGGAAATTATATTTCAAATATCAGGAAGCAATACTATTGTTAATATTTCGTCAACACCCACTGGTATAGTACATTCTTCATGATGTATTAACTTGTTATAGCTGAACGGGCTGAATCCTGAATAAAAGATTCAACGTCTATAGTATCGTGGCTTATAATATTCATTAATCAAAACGCAATTCGTCGTATTCAGCACACTTTGCTCCTTGTAAACTAAAATTATTAACATCACTTTCTCGGGGATGACATCCAAAGTAATTACTACAGCACTTTCTTCACTACTTCCCGCATTTCACATTTTCTATTGAAAATTGGTCGAATCGCCGAATCGTACGTTCACCCGCTCCACCATTTCCCAAAAGCTGAATCGACGTTGTTGAGCATCTTGTACCGCGTTACGCGCAAGTTTCAACACCTACGAGAGGTCTGACTCCAATTTTATTTGCACTCACGTCTCTGTTTCGATGCAATAGAGCCAATTTTCAGGTAACAGAAAGATCGCTCATTGACCAGGCGTCGGCGTATAGGTAAATTTCACTTTTAATTATCGGATTCGTCTTGTTCTTGTATCACCACGAACGATGCGTTTTCCCGGAAAGCCACGATCGAAA
Source organism: Nomada goodeniana (assembly GCA_963969485.1). Lineage (NCBI taxonomy): Eukaryota > Metazoa > Arthropoda > Insecta > Hymenoptera > Apidae > Nomada > Nomada goodeniana. The sequence continues at coordinate 14,661,232 of OZ018300.1, read as the reverse complement.
CGGTCCCGCAAAGAATGATATGTTAATTGCGACGGGCGCGTAATTTATGCCAGCCCGTTTCAGCAGCATTTTACTCATCGTTTATCTCGAAAGCGAGATTTTAGCCGAGTGCCAGGTCGGAAGGAACGAGTCTATAATATATTCCGCATCGTCCACTCTTCCCTCCTGTTGTCCGGTCCTCCTTCCTTTACCCTTTCACAATCAGGCCTCGCCGTCAACGTGTACGCGATGCACGCATGCATGCCCGCTAACTGCGACCAGTCGAATAATTAAAAGCGAGTTTTTCTTTCCAGATCCTTTGAAGCCCTATCTATTGGACGCGGGGCTTGTTCCGTTAGATCAGAAACGGTGGGCAACGGGAGTCACATAATTAAATAATTGTTGTTGGTTATGCAAAGTGAAGAATATTTGTTCTCTGCAATTAAGCAATATAGAAATGGGAGGTGGTTATTATTAATAAGATGAATAGCACGTACTGAAGGAAAGGTACAACTGGGAGTAAAGTTAAAGATATTGACGGGAAGGAAGTAGACTTATGTTTCCTGTTATTAATATTTCGTTGGGAAATGAAGTTTTCCCAATGAAGATTTGATTAATAATTTTCAAACATATTTTATACAATGTTGGAAAGAAAAGATTTTAACGTATGTACTCAAGCATTGATTTCGTCTAAACAGAATGTTGACAACCTTGAATGACAATAATAACTACAATAAAATAGAGAAAAGCGTCAGGTGTAAAACGACTATACAGAATTGTTAATACCATTAATATTATACGTTCGCATGTATATGAAATTTACTTCTTCGTGCTACGTTCGAGTTTATGTAGCATTTAATTATCGCAGCTTCATTATACTGTCATCGAATGATTGAAATTAATAGAAACGAGCGGCACACCAACTTATTATTATAATGCTGAATAATTGCAAACGTTTAAGTTCCTCCGGAATCTTCGGTAATAGTTGTTATAATACAATTGCGTGTATTATTCGAACTCATGTTCTTTTAGACAGCAGGAAATTAAATGAAACTATGGAAAGTGTATGTGTTAATATTAACGAACTTTGAATATCCGTTCCTCATTTTGTAATTTTTAGGTTCGAACTTTTGCAGAACATAAATTCATTTCAATACATAAGAGTCATCCATCTAGAATTCATGATAACTAAAAAAGCTATTACTATGATTGTATTGTACTTTAATTTACAGGAAGTAGACATTAAAGGAAATAATGAAATTGTTAATGTTTTTACCAATACACTTATATATCAGTTTGTTAAAGATGGATGGGTTGAATTCATCTATGAATAAAGTTTGCAGTGTTTATCGTTGTATAGAAAATAATATCTACTTATTAATCAAAATACAGTTTGTCAGATTCAACACATTATCCTCGTCGCAAAATAAAATTATGGACACCATTGTTTAAAAAATCTGCTTTCTTACATCTCCATTTTTTTTACACATACAGTGCTTCAGTATTTTGATAAAAGTACAGATCTAATCGAAGACCCCTTGCAAATACTAATCTATACACGGAATACATACGATCATATTTGAATAAATATATTAGCCCCTTGTGAACGAATTCGTGCCTTCCCCTAAGTACTATTCGCCGGCGCAATCACCTAATCGTTAAACCCTTCACTAATTACCTATCTCGTATTAAACAACCTAAAACTTTACACAGTTCGAAACATTATCAATCTAATAAACGAACTGCAATTCTAAACTGCTTCAAGCTATCAAATTTCAAGCCCCACTTCACGCACCCAGGAGAATCATAAGAACCGAGTCAATTCTATAACTCAACGTGGGCACCCTTCTCTGTTCCATGCACACCTGACGTATCTCGTGGTCAGGGTTAATGAAATTGTCATTTCGACGGCCGGAAGTGATCGTGAATGGTATCCCTCCGTGGCGTACAAAGCGATCCGTGACACTGGACGTTTCATAAGCAATCGTCGCGGGCGGTCGTCGTTTCTTTCTATTTCGATCCCATTTACCGAGCTCGCTGCGGCGAGTTTTCCGTGGACTGAATGAGTGCGAGGGGCGTGGGGTGAAAGGAGAAAAGAAGGGATTCACCTCGTGCCAGTACGTTTTACAAATTCGCCACGAGTATCGTGGGTGGTCGTGATGGAGCGGTTTCCCCGACGAGCACACCGGGATTCCTTTGGTTTCGGGAGGAATTTAACGCGCGACGGCGAGGGATGCCGGTACAAGATACAATCAGGATGCTGACGATCACTGGAATCGCCGTTGGCGAACTTGACCGACCGTCTCGTGGCCACGAAGACATTTACGATCTCGCGACGATGTACTGGAAGCACCGTGCAGGGAGATCCCTGCTATGATGCCTCGCTGGCCTACTTAACGATGCTGCGCCTGGACGAGAAATGCGGCGAGTCGTTTTCGTGAACGGACAATCATGCTTTAGGTTAAGTGGGATGACCGGAACGTTTGCGCCAATTTTTGATGTAATTGAATCGGTGGGATCGACGCAGCGCGATTTTATCGATCATTTTTTCCGTTTTAGATACTTGATCGTATTCTCCGCTCCTTCGGTGGTTAGATTTTGGATCGCATTTTTTAATTGATGGCAAAAGTTACCAAAGTTACTCCAATTGCAATAAAAATTGTGTTTACTTTAAGCTGTATTTAGTTGGTAAGTGTTAAACTCATATCTGTTAAATCTTTCAATTTGGTCAGGCTGGTAAAATTTATAGTATACATCAAATATGATACTCACTCAGTTTTATAATGGCGATTCGATTTCTTATAAATCTTGTAATATCATTGTTCAATTAAAAACAAATTATTATTATTATCATGTGAATCTGAACGGTATGCAAACATGTTTACGAAATAACAGTTCGATTGTTACATTCCATCCTTTCTTTCTTTCCAAGTATTAAAGCAAAGGCAATATAAAACGATGCGGAACACGATGTTATTATATGATTTTTAAGTTAAAACTTCGCATTCTTGTATATTACGAAGCACAATATACTGTATACTTTTAATTATGTACTAGAGAAACAATGATACCATTGCAAATGATATAATACAAAGTTGAAACACCAACGCCTGCATTATACCACTGTACCTTAAACAACCCCTCTGATGACAATTTTCAAAGTAAAATACAATCAATCGACACGATTGTTTTCACGTTTACATAAGCCGAATTCCTTCCCCACCTACCCCCTCACGCAATAGATATAGGAGAAAAGTTACATGCATCTGGCGCAACGGAATGAAATAAGACGTCACACCGTGACATCTGAACGCAACACCTTTACACCAAAGATAGACTTCGTGATACAAAACGAAAGATATACCAGGATCGATACTCCAGTTTCTGCCGTGCAGCTACGTAGACGAAGCGTCCCCCGTGGGGACCACCCCTCGCGTAAAAACCATGCACACCATCCGCCAGCGGAGATGAGCACAGATGAGATCGAGTGGACACGACCATTTTCTCCCGAACAGAAGACAAAGGTGAATCTTTGTAAACAACGGCCCACAGCAGTCCCGATCGAATTTCAGGATATGACCGATGACCCACTCGCTTGACATCAACCTGGACGGCCGGGAGGCTCCCAAGTGTATCGTGGTAGAGATGGATAAAAATCTCTAAGGTAACATCTTTCCTAACCCTGCCGCGTTATAAGCAGATCTTGCGTTGCCAGTTGTGTCCGGGTGGTAGGGGTCCAAGTGACGAAGATGAAGATTATCGCGGGCATATCTGTCTTGGCTGACAATAAACGTCGTGTTCGCAACGTTATAGTCTTTCACTGGAATTTAGGGTCACTGGTGATAAATGCGATTTGACATTTTTATGGTAGACTTACGGTTCTAAGCAGTTGTTCGTACCACCGGGTTGTCCGATAAGTGCGTGCGGTTTTTTTTTGTTTTCTAATTCCTTCGTGAATATGAAAACTTTGTTTTCGTTGTACGTGGTTTGTAATAAGTGATTGTTCGACGCGCGCTTTTAGGGACAGTGTAATTCGGGTGGCAGACGTAGTAGGTTTGTTTTGGTTAGTTGCGTTCACGATAATGGAGTTCATAAAACTAAACAATCAATTCCTCGATTTTTCATATGTAAATATTTGCATCGAATATTTTTATCATCTATGTAATTGGTCATTAATTTTGCAGGGACTAAAAGTGATTAATTTCATTTTGATATATTTTAACTTCCGAGGACTCTTCAATTGTTCTAACTTGCTATTTTCAATTCCATTGAAGGTTTCTGTACCCTCTACATTTGATTTAAAGTGCTGCCAAAGTTATTTCAGGTTTGCGTATTGCGGAGTTAATTGATTGCGCAGTTGGTTACATGATTCGACGATTCGAGGTTTCGAAGAATTATTTTCAGTAGATTAATTATGATAATTAGCAGAGTTTCTAAATGCTTCTGGTCGAGATCAGAGGATCGTTCCCAGTTTGGAGCTTCTTTTGTATTCCGTGAAGTGTGAAAATCATTTTTCAGATGCTCCTTCAGCGGCACGGCCTCTGTTATAGATGAGGCCAATATTTCAGAACGCTTCGACAACTTTGTGTCTATGATTAAACTCGAAAATGAAAACACCCTGAGGATGCTCGCTTCTGTTCACTAAAGATTCCGTGGCTTCTGAGTTTTCTATTACCAGCAACACGAATATTTCACAGCAACCTAAACAGAGGAATAACTAAATATTTATTAGAACAAATTCTGTGCGAATAAATCTAATCTCATAAGTCTAATATTTAATTATAATAACGTTACAATTCTTAACGCATTTATATCATCAATGGAATTGTTTGTAATTTCTAACGCTATCAAGTCGCGAATAGGAAAAACCGCAGCGAAAATAAATTTCGAATACTTATTGCCCTTAGAAATTTTGTTCACAAATGCTAAAATCATAATGCAATAATAATAAGTTTACCGTCAACTAGCATATACATATACGCATAAGACGTATTCTTCTATTTCTTCATAGATTCGCAAAGCATTCCACAGAAATGGCAAGAAAAATGTGAATGAAAGAAAAACACAGTAAGTGGTGACAAACATTTCATGCTTCCTACGCTTTGTCTAGAAAATAGGGGTTTCGGTGCTAAACAAAACTTTCGGTCAAGGTAAATAGCCGGATTCCAGTGAAAATGGCCAAGAAAGTCAAGTAAACTACAGGTTCGAATGGACAGAATGAATCGAGGAGCGACGCGACGTGAACGATTTTGTGAACGAGAAAAGAAGTTGGTACAGTGTCTGCGTCTTTCTCGTAGAAAAGTAGCAGGATGACCACGGTATTGCAGCACAACTCCTCGACACGGTATAAACTCCAGCAGAGCCATTGTCTGTCGCCCGAAGCGACCGTTCAACGAAGAGCGAGCTTCATTGTCACGATCCCGTAACCCATGAATGGCTGGCTATCTCGTTTAACTTCAATTACCGTGCCTTCCCTTTCATTTCATTGCTAGTACAGGCGGATAGTGGGGACACGCCATGAATGTTCCGTCTTTCTTCTCTTTTCCCTCGTTTTTTTTCCTATAACCTAGACCTTTGTTGCGGAAAAGCCATTTTACGCGTTGGATTACCTGGCCTCGTTAAATTCTCCTTTAGGCAGATCTCGTTCTGGTCTAGTTCAATGCGCAGCAACAATAAAAAGAGTCCGTCACAATGCAACCCCGCTAACGAATCACGTGTGATCGCTCTCGAATATCATTTGTGCAATAGCGAGGGGATGTGAGAGATTTCGGACCGCGTTTTGTGATTAACGTTGAAATTCTGCGAGTTCACAAGTATTTCGTTTTTAATTCGATCTATGAGATCTGGAATAATATAACACATTCACGGTTAACTTAAAAAAAAAGAAAAGAGTAAATGATTCTCTCAAGAATTAACGATAGTAATGTATATTTTTAATATTTTGTGTGTTGCTTGTGCTTACGTTGTTTCTAATCTCACCGATAGTAAGACTGCACGTAATTTATAATAACCTTAAAATTTTTAGTGATATAATTCCATTTCCCGTTCTCTCGTCAAGACAACATATTTAACAAGTACTATAATACTAATAATATTAACAGTTTTTAATAAACCAATGCGAACTGTCGTGTCATGAAAATAACAAACTTTGTACCTTGAATAATACGAAGCTTACTACGAACTTCGATGAGAAATAATATTGGGCATTTCCAGCGTTTATAAATATTCAATTCCACGGGAGCCCTGTTGAATGCTAGTAATATGGAATACTAAATTTAGTTCTGCTGAACATTTATCTTATCCTTCTCGTAATGATATTTGCACGATAGAGTAATTTCGTTTGAAACATGCTCTAGCAATATTTTTTAAACCTTGCTCTTACTATCAGTTACTGTAGACTCAGGTTTAACATGAACTGGTTTCTAACAGACCTCTCATCAAACACCAACTTAATTTCGTATGGCAAATATAATGTTGGACATAATTACAAATTTTCCTGCGAATATAACCACACGTACCATCATATATCTAATAGTATATGTAAGTAAATGGAATTGTATAATTACAATTATAATGTACAATTTTACATATTACAAGCCACTGCAAATTATTGATTCAATAAATATTATTCTAATTATGTACAAATCTTATGTACAAATATTACGAAATGTTACTTCTATTGAAAATTTAAGGAGACATAATTTACCATTTTCATGAGATATTTGGACGAAAAGAAACAGTTTCTATATACTGGGCGTGTAGTAAGAGGAAATTAGAAAATTGTGTTACCGTTTGTGTGAAAACAAAAGCTGGTATCAAGTTTTTCCAATGCTCTCCTAAACTGCTCCCCCGATCGATAACTCATATTTCTTCTTCCATGCAAGCATGTCAAAATTATTAACGACATGCGTTTACATTCGATCATGAGAACGCGGTTCAACAAAACAATAGGATCTCCCTTGAAACATCGAGTATCCGGTAGAAGATGAGCAGCCGTAGGGGGTCCAATTTAACGATCCACAAGCGATCGAGGCGTTAATTACTTTCTAATCGTTGCTCGAGGGCCGTATAAAAAAAAAGTAAAAAACCCGTAAAAAAAAAGAACAGAAGAGAAGCCAAACTACATTGAAAGCGACGTTTTTCGCCGTACCTTTTCCCGTTCTATCGACCGCCCGATCTCGATTACCATTTTTGCTGATATGAAACTGGCATATCACTGCACCGGATGGAAGAAAGTCAACCCGAAGACACACGGACCACCTGGATTTCTTCATGGGAGGTCGCAAAAACTGGATGCATTAAACAAGCATTAAGACAAAAAAAATAATGATAATAATAAATTGCCCGCTAAGTGAACAAAATCACAGCTTTCGAAACCGGTAGGCTAACAATGAAATAATGCTTCAGCTGATTGTTAGCGATAAATTTTCAAAGCTTTTTTAATATGCAACGAGAGAACTATATGCATATAACTCGTTGGATTGCGTACTATTAAACAATTGCTCTTTAATGTTCAATGAATATTTCAATAAGTAGGGGAGATATTAAACTTCTTTCATTTCACATTACTTTGGGTTTACTTTTTATTAATTTTCGTATGTATTAAAACAGGATATATAAATTAAAGGTGAAGTGTTTAATGCTGCTCAAATTTCATCTTTTTTTTTCTAAATTTCCCATGATAAAAACGATCTAACGTGAGTTGATCTTTCGGGATCATTTTCCTACGTCTATATGCCGGGATCCCACGCCTGTGAGAAAGTTCCGGGACAGGAAGTGACTCTAAATATTTGCTTAGCTAGCCGTATTTTACGATTACAACGCGATTCAGCTGGACTGGAGCTCGATTGTACTCGTGTGACGCAATGCTCGGCTTTACTTCTATACTCGAAATCGCGAAACGATGACAAAGTGGGGTTCAGAATTATTGTCACTTGCATACTTGTCCATAGTTCTATTTATGAGCCAGGTGTCGTCGTACCATTTACAAGCCATTACGTCTGCAAACTGTTGTTACTAGCTTCAATTCGTTTGTTTATTTACCTACAATACACATTTTTAGGATTTATTTATATTAACTCTCTATGTATTAATCTTTGAAATGATTTTCTATTTCCTGAGAAACAACTTTGTAACATTTGCTGACTACGTAGAACTTCGTAATAATGAATTATTTTTTGCTAAGAACAAAATTTACTTCTCATCCATAATTCTCGTATAATATAAAATTTGCGTTTTTCTTTCCTGTGTTTCTTTCCTTTCTGATATTTGTAATCGCATCAATCCATTTTATTTTAATCCTCTACACTCCAATTTATGTTTACATCTGGAGAAACTTTAAATGTATTATTATCAGAGAAAAGCTTGGGGCTCAATTAATAACAAACTCATTGGTTACAATTCAGTGATACAACTACAAAACACTTCAGCAAATTATGTTAAAAAATGTGATGGAATTAACAAGATATACAACGTTTCCATCTTAATCTTAACACTTGACAGAATTTTAACGCTATCCTTTTCCAATGCCAAAATCTACACAGTCGAAGAAAGAAATATGAAGGGCTTTTACTACCGGTGCTAATAAAATCAAGCTGTTGCGGCATAACAAGTAGATCCTTAATAAGAAAGGCACGAGAAAATAATCAATATTAATATTCTGATCTGTAATTACTCTATCAATCTAGCGTGGTATAAAGGAATTAGTCATGCTTCTGGAAGCATTAGAACCGACGGGAAAACGAAGAAAAAGGGTGATGGCAAACGTAGTGGGCCCCAGTTGCTGGTTACATTACAGGGGCAATATTCCCGAACAGAGCTAATAAGCAACCACATACAAGTTGGCAGGCCCTAATACCAGCCTAAATATACATGTCGACGGACGTGGACGTTCAGAAGGGGCCTTAAAAAGGCTATGTGGATTAAAAAAGCAGAGAAGCCTACTACTGATCTACCTATGAGAGTTAAGAAGATGCTCATATCGCAACAAAGGCCAGCCCACCCATTCTTTATAGTTTCCCCTCGTTTTACTTGTTTTTATGTAGCCAACTTTCGTAGATTGCCCATAAACGTTCGCCGTAGCACCAGTAGATTTTTGTCCCCCTTTTTAATATCACCAGCGATATTTAATATCGCCCTACATCTTTGATACACATGAAACGCATAGTGAATTGTTCGAAGCTTATTATTTAAACTCGTCAGCTTTCTATCTGCGAAATGAATTTATTTTATAGCTGACACCTGGATTATCTGTTAATAATGCAGGCATTGGCAGAACTTCAACATACAATGCTATGCAATATTTAAGAACCAGAATTTTCCTTCACCCTACCACGCAGTTGTTACTCTTGGTGCTTCCTTATTCTCCGTAGGCCAATCTTTTATCCAGCCATTAAAAGAAATTCAAGTGATGCTCCGTTCAAGTATTACCTACGCACGACCTGCCCGAGGTTTCAATAGCGCAAACGGAATTAGCTCCCGAAAATATTTATTTTTGCGGAATTAACCCCCCCCCCGAGGAAACGCTCGATGTTTCGTCGTTCGATCGACAGAGGACGGACGAGAATACGATCGAAGCTTACGAGGGCCCGGAGCCTGTCGTAACAGTTAATCCGTCGATGAAAGAGTCCAAAAGTCCTGCGGGATGCGCGGCGTGAAAAACGAGATCACAGGACGAATCCCAAGAATCTAAACGACCGTATCGAGTTTTCGTAGGCTCCTAGGAAAATATTATCGCAGTGGCGGCACGGGAAGGGGGGCGACGCGATTTTACAAGGGAGGAACGTTTTTACGCCGGGGCCTCTGCCCCATTCCCGTACATCTTTCCACGTGAATCTGCCCCGTTCCCTCCTACAGGTACCCCCAGGTCGACTAACTTTGCCTCGTTTGGAGCCCATTCTTCCCCATTCAGCTCTCTGTCGTTTTCTCTCGAGGACAATCCACGGTGTCCTGGGGTCTCACGCCTCGGCATTGACCGCTACCATTCACTGCTTCATTCTCTTCCTTCGACAGCGACGCTTTGTCACCCCCCTCAGAGATACGGAACGCGCCGGAGGGGAGGCAGCGCCGAAGAAACCGTGAAAAATAAAGGAAGCCGAGTTTTGCGGTGGAAAAATGAGAGAGATCGTTCGAGCCGCGGAATTATGGACCGTGGAGCTCGGGTTCTGCGGTGTTCTATTCAATTCCCGCAGAATACCGCTGCGATTCGAGCCATTCTTGCCGCCGATGCTATAGCCACTTTGCCGAAATCACGCCCCCTTTGTCAATAACATCGAGATTTATCGAGAAGGTGCCGGTCCCGTGCCGTGAATATTTTCACGTTTCCTTCCTCTCCTTTGCAATGTTCATTCGGAGATGGTGCGCCGGGCATGGGGTGTTTTATCAAATGGAACTGAATAGATCGACGATGACGATCCTTCAATCAACTTGGAACGAAACGATCGGTAGTTGATGGCAATTTATAGAAATATTTATACTACAGTAGAGTTCGATGTATCTGAAATCACTGGGAGACTAAAGAGTTTAGATAACTGGATCGTTCGTGCAATAGGTGTGATTGCCACCGATTTTTCGCACTTCTATCTCATCTGCTAACTACTTGCGAACTAGTAAACTTAGAACTTAAATGAACAGAACGACGATTTATTATAGTTGCAATGAAAATAAGTTTTTTTTTTTGCAAATTATGCCACTGGATACTTTTTCCCATTAATTCGGGGTGATGTGAATAGTTTACTCCATCTAAACAGAGTGGCGCTCGATAATAGCTTAAACATAGGAGCCCGGTACAACCGCGTTAGCTACATATATTGTAACATAAATTAACAATAAATAAATGATTTTAAGCAATTCTATACTTTTCTAATCAAATGTATTTGTAACTTTTACTTTTTCTGCTATTTTACTATCCTATTGCTTTTACTTCACTTAACATCCCAGATTATATATTAACAGATCCGAATGTTGGGACAACCTTGTTTCTCTATTAGAAAAGATAATCGACTTTTCATTGTACTATAAATTTTAATCAAATGTAACGTTACGCAAACACGGCACCATAACGTGAAGGACAGAAATGGATCGCCGGTTTAATATTGTATTTATGAGCAGCGTGATATCTTTAATCGGGTAATGATGTCTGTATCATTCAAACTGTACTAGTCATCCTATCACTGATACATGTAGAACTCATCAGGGTAGCAATTATATTCGAATGCATCAGCACGCAGCCATTTTACTTTCAGATCGCCGATCTGCGATACTGTTCGTGGCAATTGTGAAAGTAGAAATGATAAAACCATCAGTATCATATCAGTATCATAACTTGAAGGTTGTTCAGGTAACATCGATACGCAATTCAATTCCTACTGCTCAATTCAATGAAAATGGTTCGTTGCGTCTTAACCTTGCAGTATTATTCATTATTCATAACGCTATCTAGGAATAAACGTATTACAATTAAAATTTTATTTCGGGGTAAAAATCGGCACAGGTTATATTTTTAACATCTAAACAATTTACTTAATTAAGCAAAGTATCATCTACACAAACAATAATAAAAATACTCATTTTTTGTAGCAAACGTTCATGCACGATACTTGCTTTGCAAAATTTGTAGGAATGATTATAAAGATATATTATCAAATAAATAACATCGTGCGTGAAAATAAATTGGCAGTATACGTCTACCTAGATTTCTTTATTTTCAATTATGTTGCAAGCCTCACATAAATTATATACAAAACACATTGACGTTCATTATAAATCATGTCGAACATATTTCCTTTTAAGGATGTTTTCAACGTACGTCTAACAGATGTTTCGGAGTGGTTGGTACCTTACAGATTTGATTCGATGTCATATCAAAATACCATAAAACGAATTTATGATCATCTGAATACATTATAAGCAGGAACATTGTATTCTGAAAGTTAATGTCCTTTAAGAGAACGCAAATCAAGATTTCCTATCCATCTACACTTGGTAGTTAAAATGCGTCCAACAAATATGAATCGCTGCAAAACCAAAGCAGCGAAAAAGAAACTCCACCTTATCCTGCAATTCTCCAAAGCTTGTCGCCTGTTTCAAATTTAACCTATGAAAATTAATATCCGCTTGAAAGTGCAGAAACGAAAAACTACAAAAGCCTGTAGCCCCCAAGTTTGCCCAATACGCAAAATGTCTATAGTACAGTTTCTATTTAGCGATAGATAATTTATGAAATTTACACCAAGATGAATGGAAATCAGCGTGAAAATGTTACAGAGAAATTGTATTTAACGTTTCCTATTCAAACGTCCTTTCATATTAACCCGAATGGATTTTGTAAAATCTATAAATAATCAAAACGCCGCACACTGGTGCGACCCTCTTGTATCGTTGGACATTGGAGCAAAGAAAAATTCAAAATTGAAAATTTAACTTTATAGGCATGAAACTATATTATAATGTAATGTAATGTAATGTAATATTATATTTTTATTATTTGCGATCCATCAATTAAAAGTTTGTATCTCTATCATCAAACTTTACTGTTTCTTGAGAAATGCCAACGAGCAGCCCTCGGTGTGAGTCACTAAAATGCGAGATTTGTTCTCTTTTTGCAGGGAAAACCCATAGTTATGTCATGAACAAAAGGTGTCACGAACAACATATACTAATTGTTCTATTATTTGGGTCATTTAAATACTCATTTCGTGCAGCAGAGCTGATTAGTAGCCTAAGTACACCTTAGCCGCTTACAGAGTAAAGAATGAGCTATGAATAATCTTTCTCTCTCACAATTGCAACAATAAACCAGCATTGGCTTCGAGTGTACTAAGTGTGAAGTTCATTGTATTGCCGGTCTCGAACATAGGAATATCATTGCTCATTACTGTTGAGAAAATGTGACAGAGAACTTCGTATTGAAGAAATGGATTTAACCTAGTGGAGTTAAAATAATAGATAGCGAAACACCTATAATAACTTTTTAAACTTGTGCATAATAGTACTTTGATAGAGCCGAAAGATATATACATCACGACAGATTCATTATTAGAAAATCATTAGTATAAGAGCAATTTCTAAGTTGTATATAATAAATCTTCATTATTTATACAAATAAAGTTCCATTGTTCGTCCAACACAAACGGCGCGCTGCTCATAAATACCAAGCACCATTCGTGCTTTAGAACAAGCCTTGCATACCGTTGTAACTTTCTCGTCAAAAGTGTCACGAAGTGTGGGGTAGCTTCGAAAATCGTTGCCAATCAATCCAAAAACATTAATCCTACGCCAGGGGGGGGGGGCGTACGCTCTTTTAAAAAGCACGTGCTCGATTTTCGGTTGAAACGAGCGAGAACAGCGAACCCCGTAGCTAAAACTGTAGTGCATTTGTGTGGTATTCAGCGTGTGGATTCAAAGAGAGGCTCCGACAATTACCTGGACGAACAGCAACAAGCAGCTCTTGCTCCTCCCGGCGTACTTTGCACGAGTATATACCGGACAGGTTTCGGCGGCGCAATTATTAATATAAGAAAGAGAGAGGATGCTCAAGGTGGTCCCGCTGCTGGAAGAGCACGGGGCAGTTTTTTTTAATCGAGCGTCGCGTGTAGAATACGTCCATCCCAGTGTATCTGTGTACTGTACACGTACACGCACACGTGTTCGCGAAAGGGTGTTATAAGCAACGTATCATAATTACCAGGAAAGCAATTAATAGGGGACTGGACATTCTCGATAATTTAGTCAGGAAGCAATCTATCAATTGTTTATCTAATCTCGTTGAATTTCAGCAACTTAATTGCGTGCTGTCTTGTATGGTCGTGGAATGGTTTACGAGCGTTGTTTATTCGTAAAACGTGCAAGTTCGTGTTATGCAGGTATAGGTATAAATAATTTCAAATGCTTGGAGAGTTGATTAAAAGAAATAAGTATGATAAAAGCAATCGCACTTAAGCAGCGTCTATACGTTTGTCCGGCAAGCAATTAATGTTAAATAAAAATGCAGAAGTAGCTCCTACAACAATTCTACAGGAATATTAACGTGAATAGGCTGCTGTCACTGTAATTTAAGTTTCGTTAGCTGCCTAGGGATCTATGATATTGAAGCCAACATCGAACTTACGGAATGCCTTCAAAGAAAAGCTGGCATTTTATCACTTGCTTCATTTTGTGAATTATATGTTTCCTGTGCTACATAAATGTTAAGTAATCATCCTTTACTATACTTCTGTATTTCATCCGAAGGGGGCTTGAGATGGCCATAATTATAAATTCGTTTCACTTCGAAGCAGCGTCACCACGCATAAGAAATGTTGAGCTCGACAACATTTCAAAACACATTTCTCAAAATTCAATTTTGTCACTGGGGTTCTATTTGCGTCCAGGGGTACAACAATTACAAAACATGAACGCAGAACAATCGCCGCACGCAATTCGAGAGAGCAACTCGCGCGATGGCTTCTGTGTACGGCTATAAAAACCGGCGCGCGTGTGCGCACGCACACATTTCACGCAAGGGGGCCCACTGGCCCCGTGGCACACGGACCTACAAACCGAAGCCACCGCTCTCGATCGTTTTAGGCCTGACCAGAACAAACCTTCGAAAACCTGTAGCTCCCTTTTTCGCCGTTCTTTGTGCGCGTGCACAACCACCGTATATGCGTGCGAGAATAAACAATACCTCCGTGCCGCTACCCGGTCATTCGGTAACGAGGCTTCTGAAAAGTTCAATGTATCGTTAGCTCGAGTCGGAAATTAAAAGTCGGTTCTGTGGCGATCGTGCAGCCACAACGAATCGAAGGCAACGCTCGTCGTATCCAAACGATTCTTCTCCCTCTTATTTTTTCTTCATTCCCTTTTTTTTCTTCTGCGAACCTTTAAGAAGCGGATACCATTATAAGCATTTCGGTATAATTTCCGTACTTCGGCTTGTTTCCGTGAAAGTCAGTAATCTTAGCCAGCAAAAACGGCTGCCTCTGGAAATTGTCTTCGCTCCTCGGACACCTCTTTCAATTAATTCTCCGTCGTGGGCACTCCGTGGACGCGCATTCGTATCACACGGGGCATCGAAAGCATTATAAAAGGACCGATATTCTTCATCGATCCATTGAAGAAGAAGCACCACGATCCCGGGCAACACCTGTTTCCCCGATACACGTATTTAATACGTACGTGCGTCCCTGCATGCACTTAACTCGGGCAAACTTTTTGCCGGCTGTTTTTAATGTTTTCGAACTCGCACGAGCACACGGGCACTCCCGTGGTGCATAGGTGGCTGCGCGTGAGCAGACGTCGTTGCAGCCTGGTAACAGTTACCGAACATGGTATACACCGGTTCTTCTTCGTTTTCACCGCGTTCCAGTGGCTTCAATGTAGCCACGAGGCGGTGCACAGGAGTCGTAGTACTCTCGGTACCGTTGTAATCGCAGTAAGTACGAGCAAACGACTCGTCTCGGGCACGCCGCCAAGTACGGTAGCGTTTCCCCGATACTTTTTTGCGATCGCACCGGAGAACGCTGCAACGCGCGTGCCATCGTCCCTCTTCGACGTCTATGCTTCTGGGTCGACCGGGCCCTTTCGTTTCACCCGTCTTTCATGCGAGTATCGTGCCACCGGAAAGTTTCTCCTATAGATCTTATTATTCGGGGACGTTTGCCCATCGCGCGGCACCTTTGCGTCAAATGAAAAAAGAAGTCCACTAACGTGGATGGATATTTTTTTCTTTTTTGCCGCCGCGTAACGAAATTCCTTTTGAAATTCTGCCAGCTTCTACCACAATTTTCGTTGTTCCTACGGTGAAATACGCGCGGGACGTGGCGAGGGACGGTTGGAAACGCGCGGTTTTCAGACGCAGGTGTTGTTAAGGGATTGCGTGCACCTAGAGAGGCGTAAAGAATCGATTATCACCAAAATGTTTTTCCTCAGATGTGTGATACTATTTTTTGAACTCCGCGTGTTACAATGTCTCACGTTATGCATTACACGCGACTGTTTTATCTATTCAGGTTGTACGTTGTTTGGCTGTGTAGCGGAACATTCGTTTTTAAGGTGCTTTGTCAGCAGTGCGATCTTTTTAATAGACAGGTGAAATAATTCAGACAGCATCGATTGCTTTGCAACTACGAACAAACTCGGACGGTAAGGTATGTCGAAAAACTCGTTTATGTTACCTCGACAGGCAATTACCAGCAAAGTGTATGCAAATCTTCGTTGCATCTTTCAGAAAAAAATAAAAAATGTGATAAAATAGTGTATAGAAAACTTAGAATAAATACATGTTGTTGGGGGAAATTTACTGCATTTACATGAACAAAGTAGACTGAGCCTTGACGAAGTAATAATGAAGGGGGACAAATAGTAAAACGTTATTCCAAAACGATAAAAGGAAAACCCTAAAAACCTATTGAATTAACCTAATATTTGATTTACTCGAACAAACTTCTTTTCAACCTAATGGTGCAGTTCAGTAAAAGGCATGAATAATAAATTACTAGACAAGCATATCTTGCGGCATAATATACCAGATTAGTATACGATGAGTTGGTTGATAAGGGTGGTAAATTGACCGTAATGGTAACGTTTGCACATGCGCAGTTGATAGCTCGCCACGCGACCACCACACTCGATATTATGAAACTTTAACTCACTTCCTTCCACGTTCCTTCTCGCTAATTTCTCCCGTCTCTTTTCCACTGGTAATTATGAAGTACTTTAATTAGTATCATGACATCTGCCTCCACTCTCTTGACAAGAACGTTCATTCTCCTCTTCCTTTGCCCCGACATACATTTTCTTTAATTCCTTCTTCTTCTTCTCTGCCCCTTTTGGCAATCAAGAAATACTTATTAGTACCTTGGCATTCACCTCCAGGTTAGATTGGAAAGAATGTTTATTGTTTTCTTCCTTTGCCTCTTCTTACATTTTCTTATATTCCTCCTTCTTCTTCCACGTATGCTCCCCGATCTCCTTCCTATTTCGCTCCTGGCAATCAAGAAATACTTGCTAATACCTTGGCATTCACCACCAGCTCCTCTTAGAATGACCGTTTATTCCCTTCTTCCTTTGCCTCGTGTTACATTTTCTTATATTCCAGCTTCTTATTCCACGTGTTCCCCTTGATTTTCTTCTCTTCCTCTTTTGGTAATCATGAAATACTTACTAGTATATTCGCATTCACTTTCACCTTCTCTTAGAATGAACTTTTATTCCCATCTTCATTTGTCTCGTCTTACATTTTCTTATATTCCTTCTTCTTCCTCCACGTATTCTCCTTGATCTTCTTCCTCTTCCGCTTCTGGCAATCAAGAAATACTTATTAGTATCTTGGAATTCACCTCCAGCTTCTCTTAGTAAGAACGTTCATTCCTTTCTTCCTTTGCCTCCTTTACATTTTCTTATACCTCCTACTTCTTACACCCTGTTCTCCTTGATCTTCTTCCTCTTCCTCTTCTCCTTCCCTTCTCTCGGGCGCCGTCAGATTTACTCGCCTTCTCGAGTTGCTCCTTTCTGTCTCGAACGCTTGTAGCACTTACTCGAGGCAACGTACTCACGCTGCGTGGCTGCATTCTATTCATGCTCTCCTCTGTTGTTCTCCGCCAGTGATGGCCTACGTACGTTCTAGAGAGATTTACATAGTTTAAATTGTACTCGCCGGGGGACGTTAAAAATTTACATACGCATGTACAGTCCAGTGCGAATCGATGGTATCAGGAACATTCGCATTTTGTATCCGAAGCTACGAAAATGTTTTTAAGTGCTGCGTTATGTGGACTCTGAATACTAAGACGGACTCAATGCATGATCTCCTTTTTTTTTAAACGACCTGACAGATTCTTGGTCACATGTTGCGATAGGTAATAATTTCCGGTCACTGTTCTCCCATGATGTCAGAATGTACAGCGGATAAATGTTAAAAGAGAAATACACCTCTATAACGGGACTTTAAAAAGATTTAACTTTTTTGTCCCCCAGTTATTAATTCGTCGACGCTTAAGTGCAGGCTTTATGGTTAAGTAGAAAGAGTTTCGTAATGCTGTAAGGGATTGTGCTAATTTTGTAAAATATTGTAGTATTTACATTACTGTCCTGGAACAGTTCAAACTTTGTATAGAAATGATAGAAAAAGAATATTGTTAAAGTAAAAGAAAGGGTAAGCAATGGAAAAGCAGTGACTCCACATTTTGCAGTGGCGGTATTTTAGTATCAATGCAATTAATTCTATGTACTAATATGAAATGTGCAAGCTTTTAAATTCCCGTTGAATAATAAATAATTTATATTAAAAGGCATTACTAATTCCACCCCAGAACAATTTCTTTATTTTCAATAAATGGTCTAGTTTTTCATACTTAAAGGAACATATTGCAATATTTACTTGTTCATACATTCCGAACGAAATTAAAAAATTCGTATTTCATTTATATTTGTCCAGCGCGGTTTGAATATTATATCCATTACTTGCAATCTTCGTTCTCAAAATTATATTATCCGAACCGTGAGGTTTAAAAACTTTTCACAGTACATTCAATAACAGTAACAAATTTAAAGATACATTCTACACTATTTCTTCGTGCATAGAGTGCAGTGTTTCTAAATAAGTTTATCAATATTCTCTGATTTCTATTTCATGGAGTTACACTAATCATTCAGCTTCTGACTGTCCCATATTCTAACTACATAACCATCCACTCCTCCCGCATAAAACTGATCACCCTTGGGTATTATCCAGCAACCGTCCCATACTTACAATTTGTCATGCAACCGCGACACATACAGCAGAAGAGGAAAGATAATCGCGGGCAGGCAGCGTCGAGCAACGAACTATCAACGAACGCGGCGGATTTGAAACGTTTCGAGGGCGACCAGTGGCCATCGCTAGAACGGCGACGGGAGCTGGAGCACCGGCAACTTCTCGGGTTCCCACCGAACCCGGATCCCTCCGTCTCTGTCTGGACCGCCGCGTGGCCGATCCTTTTCTCCAACGATGAGCCGGTGTATCGCGAAACGCGCTCCCGAGGCGGCTGCCTTTTATTTTCTCGGCGTGCGTGCACCCTCCGTTCAGCGGCTGAAACACTGTTGCCTCGCGAAAATAAACGAGCTGGAGGTGGAATCGGCAGGAAGAGAAGCTACAAGGGAAAGAAAATAGACGAAGACACGCGCGTAACTCATTTCGCGCGTACGCCTCCTTCGCGTACCTTCCACCGACTCGCCGCAAACAGAAATGATTTGGCGATAATTTAATCGTACCTGCACGGATTGGTCGTCACGCGTAGAACGCGTAGAGCGCGGAGGAACTTGTCCCTTCTCGTTATTCCATCTTACTCAGTTTGAGGTTTGCAGCATTTGGCTGCCTAGTTCGAATGGAAAAATTGCAAGGACCAGGACATTAATTGGATTCTGTTTCTGGCTGCTTTATTTCGGCGAAGTTTAAATTCAATCAGACACCAGTTTGCCGTTACATAGGTATGGCAAAATATACCACCAATAGGAAGATTTACGAATTTATAGAACATAATATTCGGTGATTGTGGATAGGGATTAATACAGCGACTCGTGGATTCGTAATCTTTTTCTTTGGTAAGCAGTTTTTACTTAATAAAAACCTCTTGTTAAATTTTCTGCATTCAATATATTTTTGTATATTATTTAATATATATTTTATGTATCCCGATGTATATTTTTAAATTATTTTACACATATTTTGTATGCCTTTATATATTTTTTGTATTTTGCGATTTACTGTTTTGACTTTGACTATTGCGCGTATATGTTAGTTTTATGTGAACAAATTTGTGGCTCAGTGCATGCTTTCCGATGACGAATGTCTAACAGGAGACTGTGTCTAATAACAAGAAACAAATGTAAAATTAATACATCCAAGTACATACATACATTGCGGAAAGAAAATTACATTCGATAAGATGGGGAGGCTATTTTCATGGAAAAATAATCTCACAATAAGTCAAATTAAGCAAATTAACATTAAAATGTAATCTACATAAAAATATATTACGAAGATTCATATAACATTTCATAGCATTAAACTAATAATTACTATTGGAATTTGACTGCCTGTTGCGGAAATGCCTGTTGGAAGCTGATGAATCATACGCAATTTTTTAAACGCGGAAGTTTAAGAATTGAATTCATTAATTTCACAAAAACTTCATGTCGTTGTCGAAGGGTTATGCAATAGTCGCATGCAGGACTTTCTTTAAATACAATTCTCGTATTGGCCCAGAAAAGAGAGACAAGAAAATAAAAAAGAAACGAGCCCTGCCGGCAGGCGATTTCGCCGGCACTTTTTAAAGGAGCTTTCGCGAACACTGCATCGATATTTATCAATCGATCGGCAACTTCGATCGATGATCACGAAACTACGTGCACTGCACGGGTGCAATATGCAAGCGAACTTGCAACATATATCATAAGGCACTTTCAAATTGTTTTCAACGATCTACATAGTGATTCATTAATGTTCACATTGAAATTTTTAGTTTTGACTGGCACAGCAAGGGAACGATGTTTTAAGAAAAATTAGTTAACGTATGATTGAATTAAAGGTTTTAAAATCTTTAAATACATAATTGTAATTTATATTCTACGGTTTTATTCTATTTAATGAAAACCTCTCGCAGTTGTTTTATATACTATTATATTCTTCAAACGAACAAACATATTAACCAAATTCATTGTGAATACCACTTACTTAGAACCGCAGGTACATGAACAACATTAATTAACGTGCACATTTATATAGACTGGGAGAAAACAATAACCGAAAATAAATGAAAATAATATTTTATTACTGGCTTTATTACTACAGGGTAACAAATAAATGAATGTATTCGTATTGCTGCAATACCTCGGAACTGTTACCCATCATTCTAAATTGAAAGATACTTTTTGAATCCATGAAAGTTGAAGAAATATTGTGCCAATTACAAGTTAAATAGACTTGCAAGACTTTTCACGATAGACGGTTAACTCTTTTCTTTACTGCAACCCGTTTCGCTCTCTACAACGATGCATCCGTATTTCTACGAAAAGCCTATTGGAGCTGAATTCCTGGAAGAATAACTCGACAGGTTCTCATTAGTTCGACGCCATCAATCCCAATAACGTGATTCAATTAACACGACCACAATATAGTATAGGCGGTAGTAACATTGGCAAATCTATGGCCATAGTAACGTTGAGAAATATATCACGGTGCGTCATTTTTTTCCGAAAAAAAAACGTAATTTCATCACTTCCAATTTTGTTGTTACAGAAGCTACACAGAACCAACAATATCTCTTTATTGTTAACAATAATAAATATCACGACTTATGAAGCAATGATTGCATGACACGTTTTTAACATCAACTAAGGTAGACGCAAGATTTTACTTACAAAAACGGTATTATGCTTGTTAGTTAAAATATTTATGATATACTCCCAAGATTAAATTGGAAATGAAAAAAACAGAGGGGTTTTATAGTTATATTATGAAGTCATTTTTAGCTGTTATCTATCTGATTGCTTCGCTATAAATAATAATCAGGCGCTTGAAGGGTAACTTGCAGTACTTTAATGAACTCAAAATCTAGGAGCGAAAATATAATACATAACTAATAATAAGAAATTGGGTTTTTCTCGAAGAATTAAAATTTATTTACGATTGCCAATAAAAATGCGCGGTTTCTTTGAAAAATTAATTCACTTCATTTAGAAATGAAATATAATTAATTTAATTGTGCAATATTAATGGAGATCTGATGAACTTTGTTAAACTAGTGTTAAATAAGGTGTACATTTTTATTTGTACATGATATGACAAAAATTGAAAAAGAAAAATCCGTCTTACAGACATGTTCTTTTATTTTAACTTTATTTTAAACACAAATCGTTTATGTTTTACTAAATCTAAACCTAATCTAACTTGTTTCGCGAATGTTTATCAATTTTGAAGAACCAGAATGGCGAACTCTTTTATCTGAGTCTTGGACACCCCATTCCCCTTCAAAATTCTCCTTTAAATAATAAACTGGAGTTTTTCGCGGTTTTATAAATTAGCCAACATTTTACGATAAGTAAACTATTAAACAGTGTACTCGATGATACGAATTTCAAAATCCTTTACCATCCGCGTGCAGAACAAAATTGCACTACAAACCTACAAAACTACAAAACAAAACTGCTACACTAAATTTCAAACAGAAGTTTAAATCAATTCGTCAGATACACTATCATTCCTTCCCAGGAATGCCTCATCATGAATCTACCAAAAGAAAGCCCGTCTGCTAGCGTAACGCCACCTTGTCCGCAAACGCGTTGAAGGTACTTATTCATAAGCAATACAATATTTCGCATCCGTGTCACCGTAACGATCCGCTGGCGTCCGCGGTAACGCTCCCGAGTCAAGACAGCGTTGTCATCGTCCTCCGGTAAATACCCAACAATAAAATTTGAAAACTCGAGAACGGCATTCCCGGGTACCCGAAGGCCGAAACGCGTTCCCGATACAATTATCGACAATGATCGGAAACACTCCGGAATATATGTAAATGTATGCAAATGATCGACGAAGACGAAACAAGACGGGAAAGTGAAGTTGGGCGCGAACGACTGACCGAGTAATATTCTACTTATGCGAATAAACACACTGCTGGGGAACGCTCGACCAGACGAAGCTGTAACGCCGCGGCGCGCTGGTTGATTGAATTTTCGGCGGGGCGGCAGCCGAGGGATCGATTTTGCGGGATAATTTTTAATGAGCCGGCGTCACGTCTCCCGGGAGAGACAGGCGAGTTGGCATCGGTGCAATTCCACGCGAGAGTGTCCACTCGCTTTTACTGGCAGGCCCAGCCAGCCAGGCCCTCAATATCTGGGCCTGTTCGTCGGACGGTGTATCATTATGGATTCGCGTGCGCTGCCCCCGGTCATTCTCTCGTCTCATCCTGAGCAGGTTTCCCTCTTCTTCTATCCATCGCGGCCATCGCTCTACCTCGTCACTTCCTGCGCAAGCGTGTGCGTGAGCGCACGCGTACACGGCCCAGAGAATCTCGTCCTTTTTTCGCCACTCGCGGAGAATTGACCCGACGTCCAGCGAGAATCCAGTCAGGTATCAAACGCCATCTGATCGCACGGGAACTCTGGTTTAAAGTTTGAAAGAAAGGGTCGTCGAACAGCACCTTTTTCCCATTGAAATAAATGAACGTGTAACGCGCCGAGGAATTATCTGGAGGAGTCGCTGACGCTTGCCTGGCGAACGATTTTCTCCGCGTTTCTAGGGGCGAACGGATTTCGCGAAATGGATTTGGGCGGTTCGTGACGTTTCGTTTTGTCACGACGTTTTCCAATGTTTTAATTTCCTGGAGGTACTGCATGCAGTGGAATTAATTTAATTAATTCTAAGGACAATAATGATGAAGCGTTGTGATACATTTGTACAAAAATGACGCTGCATATTTTACTTATTGCAAATAAAGAAAAACACATTTCAAATATTACAAGCCCGTTTCGATTTCTTAACACAGTAAGCAATGAATTAGCCCCGTTGATTTTTGTCCCGTTACGTTTTATGTGAGAGTACAAAACAATACTTTTCGTAAAAATGTCCGTGATTGGTTCAGGTTTGTTCCTTACTGTATATGCTACCAGTAGTTGTCAGATGAAATTTTCTATCTTACTGGTAGACCACGAAACAATTCACAGCGGCTTTGAAAGGGGAACACAGAAACTATGAGATGGTGTACAATAAATATTCAATAAACAACTGTTGGAACAAAAGGGTGTGCGGGATGAAAACAGCACAAAGTTATCAGAGAATACATGTAATATAAAAAAATTGTAACTCGAGGATAAATTGTAACATGTAGGATAATGCAATATAACGAATCTTGCAACGACTAATAGACACGTTTATTGCGATGGCCTCATTTACCTTAATAAATACTAATTACTAATATAACTGTTTGACGATGATCAGAAGCAGGTAACGCGAGAAGCAATTACTGAAAGTAGACGGACGAAACGGTTTCTTTTGAGTAATTGGTTCGTCTTCGTAGAAGGATCTCTCTTATTTACAAGGTTGTGTGCTCGGACGTTTAAAGGGTTATGCGAACCTCGTTGAAACTTTTAATCAACTTTTCGTAATTCGACTCCCGATAAATTTTTGCTGGCGAACTTCAAGGTCCGCAGAAATGACCGAAATGATTTATACTTTCTTTGGTCCTCTCGTTTTTTTGCTGAGTTTAAAATGAAGTGCATCCATGTATCCATGCGCGAGCAATCCTACATGTAGATGCTGAAAGAAAGTGGATGGTATAATTTGTTTTAAATTATTGTTTCAATTAATTTAATTACGGTTTCTCGTTTCATTGCGATTCTTGATTGGTTTTTTAAAAATACGTTTATTATTTAATGAGTTTCAAGTGTCTATTGTCTCGTTTCTTACAGTTCTCACGATTAGTGTAAATAAATATTATGATGGAAGTAATTGACCTGATAATTAATACATTCGTTTAAACTGAAATATACAGTGACTGTTATGATTTTTGTTGGCTGAAATTGGTTTGGTTTTAATAGATTCTGCATTGTTGAGATTTGAAATCTTTGAAAGTAAGGTATTATTTCGCGAGCATGACATTTACTCTATTTTATAAAACGTTTCATATATTGACTTATGATAAAATTTGTTTCTATTTCTCTTCAATGCAAAATAGAATAAAGTTTTGTATTCTTAGGCATTAGAGTGACTCAACTAAGTATGATTAAAAGAATAGAAAACTTTATTTCTATTACGTTTTCTAGCTCGTCTAAAACTGCTAATTGAGCAAAAACATTATTATCTTCCCCCTTTCTGTATATTATAAATAATTTGAGAATTAGCATAATATTCATAAGCATGTAAGCAGCAGAGTATCTATATTTAACTCCGTATCTTATAAGATAATTAAAATAAACATACAGTAATTCCTTAAAAACTTTCACTCCATGCATATATGTAGGAATGTTAGTTTTAAGGGCAAAGTAAGACGTATGCGATGCCGTACGGTGGGGAAAAGAAACAAAAGGGTAGCGACGGCCGTAGCCGATCGACGTTGACGGTCGCGGTTAGTTAATAGTTCAAGATACCTCTTAGGAGAAGCGTTATATATTCTGTTTGTACGTGTTCATGTATTTGTTATGTAATATAGTAATATAATTAAATCACCATTGTTTCTTAAAATCCTACATATATTCATAAAATAAATTGTACATATCCAAGCTGAAAAATTGCAACTTCGAGAGAATGTATCCACAGTTTGCTTTATCGTAAAAAGAACAAAAAGAACAAAATATAGCGATTTTATCTGAGCTTGCGAATAATAGGTTCCTTCCGACAGAAGTATATCGAAACGAAGAAACGGCAGACATAGGATACCAAATTCAAAGGGCCCGTTTGGATAGAAAATAATGGGAGCCCGTTCCATTCTTTTATGTACCTTATTTGTTAAATTCACCGTCCTGTTCTCCTTTGGTTAGTCGAGAACCACCGCGATAGCTTGATCTTTTTCTACCTAGAGATCTTCGACCTCGATAAATCTTGGATGATCTACAGAGTCGTTGATCTTCCTTTACGGACTAGTTTCTGGTTCTGTTACCGGTTCTAAGCTCAATCTAACCGATAGCTACCAGATCGACATCAGGAATGATCGATAACTTAATTGTAACACCTGTGGAAGTGTTACCTTTCTGTTTCGAACCACATCTGTAGTTAAACATTCGTATGTATAAAATGTCATGAGAGTCTACATATATCTTTTTAACTTAAATATTGCAAAAGTTACGTGACAACGTGGACAATAAATCAATAGAATAAAATTGAGAATATTTTTAGCAATGGTGAAATTTATCCATATCTGTTCGTAAATTGTCGGGAACGCTATAGTCAATACAATATTTAGAACTTAGATGAATAATAAATCGCATATATCTTGAACTGAAAAATATTGTCGAACTTTTATAAATCTTTACTTTTGGGTATTCGAAATTTGTGTGAACAATAAATCATTTATAGTTTGAAATTAATAATACCTTCGACGGGGATAAATTTCTATCATATTTCCTAATCAAGTGTTGCTTTGTTTAAATATTTGACAATTTTGGATGTGTGGACACCTTCATAACTGACGTATATGGTTTTATTTGGCAACCTGACATCGAATCGAGTATGAGTTCCAATTTTCGTATACATCCTTTACTTCAAAGTGAACCCGAATTAAATATATCATAAAAGAATGTCGGCCCTGTACACAGGGGTCAGTTTCTGTTAAGACCTGTTGCCTTTGTGTGAAAGAAGCCTTGCCACTAAATTAATTGATACATCAACGAAAACAAGTATAAAGTGCTGGTGGGAGTGCTTCGTATCAGTCCGTGCGAGTACTAGAATTAATCTTAGGAAACAATGGAGGAACAATGTGCAAGACAAATTTTCCCTTCCATTCTCTGGCAACCCTCAAATAGCGTTATACGCGGGTTGGAAGCACATGAACATAACGAAGATCCTTTCCAGCGATAAATCGAACACACTTTCAGTATGTACGCCGAGGAAAGATGAGTGTAGGACTGGCCAATAGGGTTCCAACAACACCATCTTGATAACAATACCCCGCTGTTAGACAATTTGACAACGAATTCGTCTTCGAGAGCCTCCCTGGCCAGCCAACCACTATTTCTCAGTCGTTAGCTGCTCTTTGGATTTTTTAACAAGTGCGGCAATTATGTAGAAAGATAAATTTCCTCCGAAAAAAAAATGTAGGTTGGAAATATTTGCAACGAGTTTCGACAACCAAAGCATTAAGGAAACTGTGCGAGTTGAAATTTTCATACTTCACCGGTGCTGGTTTAATCTCTCGCCCGTTTTATCACGCTTGCGTCAAGTATGACAATCACATTTATCTTAAATTAATTATTTGGACAGGTTTCACTCGAAATAAGATTTTTAATTACAAGATAATTGAGAATGGTTCCTCCTATATTATTTGCATATGCAATTATGGTATAGTTATATTTTATTTTATTGCATATTTTATTTGTTAAAAATATTAAAGCATTGTGCTCCAAAGAAATAATTATTGGACGAGGAATAGCATTATTTGTAATAAAATAATAAGAGGATCGTCTTCTATATTACTCGCATACGTAATTATTATCATTAAAGCTATTAAATTTGATTGCTTTTTTGTACATATTGTTAATTCTATTCTGTAACTAATATAAAAGCGTGTTACAAGTATTATACTTGCGTTATACTTATTAATAGATATCCAATTTTTGGACTCTGCTACAAGAATTCAATTGAACGAAGTATTTATTTTACACATTTTTGATTTTTTATTAAAATTTCTATTGGTTTTAAAATCATCTATTATAATCGAGTATGATGTTAAACAAATTTTTCTTTGCCTAGCAAGCAATTTAGAATTTCACACGTGAGAGGGCATACGCATAATTGAGCAAACAATTTTTCCGGTTCCGTGCATTGGTCACATGGTCGATTTTAAGAAAAATTGGAGGTGAAGCAATTTTTGCATTCATCTGAAATAACTCGAACCTTTATTGCTATAGAGAAAAATCATTCACATAAATATAATGTATTCAGGGACAGTATGTAAATGTATTGTCCCCCTACTTATAATTTAGACTCAAACACCCTTTCCTCGGTCGATTTTTTGCCAACGACATCAGATTTCGAAAAAGATATATAACAAAATGAATAATTTGCTTTGAATATATATATATATATATATTTATTTTCTATTATGGCTTTATGGGATAGCAATATTACAATGACGTCGAACAATGCGTATACCTCCAACTTGTGCACTAATCAAAATTACGAAAAATTGGAACACAGAAACAAGTATGGCAGACCGCATTGCACGTGTCGCCTACAAGGTAGGAGTATTCGCATCTCAGGTGCATTTCGGTGCAATCTTCATTCAGGCGCGATAACTTTCCACAAGTTCCGTGCAAATGCTGTCCGAACCAGTTTTTATGCGAACCAAAATTTATTACGATCGAGTGAAATTACCGCCCCGAATATTATCGTTCCTTCATTTATTGCCGACGCTGCCATGATCTATAACTGCATGAATTACAAACGACACATATGAGTACCGAGAAATCATTATCTCGAAAAGCCATACCATATCACGAGTGGTCGTAATATTTTATAACAAACAATACCAGATTGCTATCTTAATTAACACACCTGTTAGTGGTATGTACATAATTATCATAGAAGTCTTATGGAACCAATCAAGTTATATTGCACGGAAAATTGAATGAAACACTTCGGCACAGAATAGTCAAGTAAGAATAGCTCCTACATATTATATATTGGGTATAATACCAATGAAGAAACTTGCAATGAAGAATGGCTCCCACTTGTCGCAATCACTGCTTGGAAAATAATCAAAAATCGGCCGTACGTGCAGCAATTTTTCCGACGCTACAGTTAAAACCAATTGCACACTTGGTAGAGACACAGTGAATACTGATACTCTTTTCAATAATCAGAGAAACGAATCGCATAAGTAGAACCACGATCTTCTCACTGATATCTAACATTTGCTGCCAACCACATTGGCAGTAAGAGAAAGCCAATAACGTAAACCGCCGAGCGACCAGTCCGCGCCAAACGAAACGATTACACATTAGGGTGCAGGGCCCATAGACGGGTGCTCCAGTTGGCAGTAATCGCGCAATCGACAACGACAGGAGTTTATTAGACGTAGAGAGCGTGGCGGCAGCGAAATTGAGTAAGCAAAGTAATTTCAACGATTTCCTCGGGAAGGCCGCAACTCCCCGCGGCATCTGCATATCGTGCAGGTCGCAAGAGCAATTCAAACGATTATTTCGGTGCCACGTGCCTCGGACCTCTTCGTCTGTCGTTCCGTTCCTCCTCGTCGAGCTGCCCGTTCTCGTTATCGGGCCGCAGCGGACAAGGATGGCCGTAGTTCACGCGTGACACGCGGAACAAGGACGAAGATACGAGATGCACCTGTCTGTCGCGGAGGCAAGGTGCCAGGCCGAAGGCAACACTCGCTCGCGCCAACCGCGATAGCGAGCTAATGAGCCACGGCGAAACCGCTATACGTTTTCTGCCAGCACCGACTTATGTATGCGGCGTACTTTAGGCACCGCGATGGATTGGCACACCATCGAGATAAAGACGGAAACCACGAAAGTAATCCTCCAGTTTTATCTTTTTTAATTACGATCGGCCAGAGGGTAAGAGCGGGCAAGATGGACCGGAGGCTGATCGGTGTTTCGTTCTCTCGACTTTTATTCATAATGGGTTTAACAGCCGGGCCTGCAATTAACCGAGTTAACGTCCCACGATATTGGCCTTTAATTATTCCGCGGACTGATGCAATTATCGGATAAACGGGGCCTGGCCACGTTTACGTTAAGGGGAAGGGGGATGGGTGGTTCATACTTATTGGATTTTCATCAATACGGTGAATTTTTTAATTCCGCGGAATCTCTTTGCCCCGACACTTTAGCCCGATGAAGACATAAATATCGAATACTTGTGCGTGAGATTCTTGAACGTTTCGAATCGATTTTCTTATCTTACCGTGGAAGTTACGGTGGGCGATTAAATTATTGTGAACGGATGGAAATATTATACATACGTCTTATGCTCTCGTGACATTCATGACAGTGAGGTATGGCCCGCCTTTTGTTCTTACGATATAGGGACGTAATTTAAGTATGATAGATTCGCTGGTGTTTGCAACATTGCTTTGTTTAGGTGACCCGTGAGTGCGACTCGATATTGCCGATTTACGTATTTGTTTTTCCTGATTTTTAACATTATTAGATAAATAGTTTGTATAAATATTATGGTATTTTAGATAAATCGTTGTCATATGTCATTAAAAGTATAGCAATATGTTTTTCAATTTTAAAAAAAGGTATCGTTGTAGGTTTACTTTTGATTCCACTTTTCATCGGACTTCAAACGAGTGGTGATCTCGAAGTGTTCAGAATAATTTCATCAACCACTGCATGTATGAAGTGCAATTTAGGACTTATTCTGTGTTCCATTGGTTTAATTTACATTTACAGTAATGCAGAACTATTTTTACGTAACATTTGCAAACTCAACCCTTGAATGATGTTGATAGTTATATATGTCTCTGTGTAAAAGCTTAATCAATTAAATTAAAGAATCTAAATTCTTCACGCGCCCATAAGTTTTCATATATTGTCCAATAAATCGATACGATTTTATTTGAATATACAGCTAGATAAATTAAATAAGCTATACTAGCTATGATACTAAATTTCCCCGTTTCTCAATGTCTCTTTATATCTATTTTTATATAAGCATACCATCATCATACACACATACACTGGTACAATTACATGAATCTAATAAAATCTGGAAATAGCGTAACGCACGCTGTACCTAGGATAAATAAATAAAAACATTTCAATTTTCCTCTGTACCTGGAGCATATATAATAAAACATCCTCGATAGCCCCAAAATTCAGAAGATCTCTGCAATCCTAGGAAACATTTTACCATCGACTATTCGTCACGCACCCGACCCTCGTTATGTACCTACCGGCAAAAGTATCAGCATCGCGATATTATGTACCGCAGAACGATAGAATTAAGTCATCGGTATTAAAATCCCGTTGAAGTCCCTGGTGATCGTGTACGGCACGAGAGCACGAATTCACCTCTGCCGTAATAACAATCATCGACTTTAAGAAGCAGGTAAGTACGAACGTAGCCTGATATTCGTGTAATTGACAGGCGGAGTTTGGGTCGAAGAGCGATCCCGTCACCGTTCGCGTCGCTCCTCGTATTAATTTGGCGACTGGGTAACAACCGGGTGACCATTTAACGACAATAATCCTTGAACATTCAATCCGCCTTGCAAGTGTCGTCGTGCTCCGTTCGTTTCCTTCTCTTTGTTAATAATCGTTAATTACGAACGAAAGTCGGAAGTGTCTCGGGTACACGTGGACCATGATCCGACGAGAAGAAATCGATAGTGGAACGAGAGGGAAAGACGAAGAGGCGAATGGAAGGCGGTTTCGAGAAGCGATGGTTTTCATGAAGAAGAGGTCGTGCACCTGCTGTTCGCACGCCACCGAGTCCATCGTTCTTCTTCTCCTGCTTCTCTTTTCCCTTGTCTTACCCTTCATCTTTCTCTACTGTTCGCCCCGTGCACGTGCTACCGTGACCACTTTCGTCCGTCCATCTCTCCTTCGCGTAGGAGAAAAACCACGAAGGGGGTAGGAGATCCGGATTAATCTACGATGCCGCGTCGTTTAGGACAATAAACGGATGGAACGGCCCCGTGGCTGCATAGACGTCGCTGCCATGTCGTCTTTGATTGAACTCGGCGTTCCTTAGCCGATGCTTAATTCACCTTAATTGACTCCTCGGAGATTAGCTCCGCGGCTATTGGAATTTCGTTCCACCTTTCTTTCTGCCGTGTTACGTACCTCTCTCGCTGTTCTCTTGCGGAGCTATCGCCGTGGAAACGGACAACATTTGTCCAGCTTTTAAGTTTCATATTTAATGGATATTTCAATACCCGATAGAGTTCAATAGCCGAAAATTAACAAGATTTTTTTGGCGAACAGTGTCCAACGTTGAATTGAAAATAGGAATACAAAGCTTAAATGCACGAAGCTTTCATTGTTGAAATTTGTGAAAGCTTGACAATGTACGATTCGCACGGAATTGTTGAATCTTTTAGACATGAAGCGATTAAGAACAATTACCAGTAGCTATTATTTAATAGACAGGCGGATATAAATATCAATTTCGATCACGTTTATGGGGACTGGTGTCAGAAAAAGAGGCGAGCGAGGAAGAAAGTAGAATACTGGCAAAGTGGGGAGTCGAACGATTAAAGGTAGGGAAGGAGAGGCAGGGCGCGTGCCGTGCTTATTAACTTTTTTTCCTTGCTGACGTATATATTGAGCCTTTTTACTCGTTCGTATCCTTTTATCAACGCTTTCGTAACGCTTTTTCGAAAGGGGTGGGGTGGGACACGAGTAAATTCGATTTCTTGTAGCCTGACGGATCTTCCAGCCGCAGGAATTCTCGTTAAAGGAGCAGCCTTTAATGAAAATTTATATTTTACTTATATGATGCACGTAGGCACGTACAGTAGTTAAGACAATTAAGGATTTCGTTCGGTCGGTGCTCGTGGATGTCCGGTGATCTTGCCAAAGTGCATTAATAA
Organism: Nomada goodeniana; assembly: GCA_963969485.1. Classification (NCBI taxonomy): domain Eukaryota; kingdom Metazoa; phylum Arthropoda; class Insecta; order Hymenoptera; family Apidae; genus Nomada; species Nomada goodeniana. The sequence continues at coordinate 14,629,019 of OZ018300.1, read as the reverse complement.
TTTCACTCATTTATTTCTGCTCCGTTTCTTCTTATGGGCCGGCACGCACGGCGGTTTACAAGCGTTCTTATGTAAACGTTCTGCCTTGCACTGTGTCACCAGAGAAATTTACTTCTATGTGAAGCAGAAGTTTCACCTCCTCCTGTTTTACGTCTCGAAGAGTACATACTAAACTTTACGTTTCGTGTCTCACGTTATACGTACTTACTGCATGCTGCGCGCTGCGTTACGTGTTTCGTATGGTATCAATCAATTACAGAATGTTGTCCGTCTGGCATATGTTTAGTACTTATTTTTATCGAACCGCGATCATATATTCCGATATCTTTCGCGTATATACGAAATGGACGGCACAAAAATGGCGCAAGTGGCATTCTTTCCAAATAAAATTTTATCCAGGTCGCTCTATATATCGTGTGATAAAAAAATGAATTTATTCGTGTTCTAAGTGTCGAGTTATTTAAGTATGAATATATTTGTATTATATGTTTTCGGTGTCTATCGAGATATTGTTTCATTTGAGAGTAAGACCTCTTTTGCGTATACCGCGTAACAAATTATTCATAAATTACACACACTTACGTTTGTACTGTTCAAATTGTCTCCTTACACCGGACTATCCTAAAACAGCAACAGTAAGGACTTGTAAGATGTTAGTATTGCTGAATCTTTAATATTTGTTTCTTTAAATACACCTAGTTGGGTGAAAAGGGAATCATTTTTCTAAAAATATTTCTGCTTGATTTGAATTGATCCCCTTATAATTTCTCATGCTACCTCCCAGTCTAGAGTTACATATTTAATTTTCGCATGAGACAACCGTCCAATCTCAATAATCTGTTTCCCAAAATTTAATACCGTTTTGTCCTTCCTTCCCCTAATTATTATTATTATTATTATTATTATTATTATTATTATTATTATCCACAAGCTGTACTCTTTTCATCTTGCCCACTTTGCTCGATCTCGCTGTACCGTATTTACTTTCTCGTGTCGTTGCCCACCATGTTTACCATTTTTCGCCGCGCACTCACTTATTTTTCTTCATTTAGATCGGTTCTTTCAGCGGGTTCCTGTCTTCCTCTTTGCCTCTCTCGTTTTCCCACCAATACAGGTGCATGTACGAGCGTGCGCGCGCGCCTGCGGACTTTTTTCATGTTTTTATGCACTGCTCGTTTTTCCCTTCCGAAATATAATTGGCGGTGCGATGCACCTGTCTTCCCCTCTCTCTCAGCCCCTCCGCCCCCTTGCCACCACCTTCTGGCCACTTCTTGTACTGCAACTTCTCCCCGGCTTATCCCACGATACCGACTTCCACGTATTCCGGCGCGTGCCACACTTACTCGAAATACAATTCACGGGGTTACACGATGCACGGTGGCACGCTAACGGAAAATTAGCGCGCTAGGAAAACCTGGAAAGAGTGGTCAACCGCATGGTCTCGCCCCGTACCAATGATCTCTTTAATTGTACTCGTTCTTGATCGCATTAACCCTTCCGTCACGGGCGACGGTGTGCACTATTTGGTAAAAAGCTGTATAAGCGCACTCTACCACAGTGTATCACTATTAGCAATATTGCAGTTATCCAACTGTATATACGCATAGGTCTGCAATATTAATAAGAATTGGACTGTATTGTGTGCCGAAAATATATTTGCCTTCGAGCGGCGGAAGGATCAATTGTAAGCATACCAAGATGATCGACATTCTTTATATCTTTACGTGATTTTTGTATCGTTGGGTCAGCTTGTATCGACGTGTTTTTGTTAGTTTTATTTAATTAGGAATGGTTATTCGATTTTGAGACTTTTCGCCAATTTCGACAATTCGCCAAAATGAGTTGCAATCTGAATATCAAACGATTTTGTGTAGCATGTAAAAAATAATATAAGTAATGAGTTGTAAAAAGTTGTATAATTTTAACATTCACTACATTTTCTCTTTTTTTTCTGTTGTTCTTTTAATAGCAATACTACGCTCCACCAAGCTATACGCTTCATTTCAATGTACCCACCTAGCAGGTGGAGAAAAGTGTAGAAAAATAAAGTTACATAGAACTAGGCAGGTAGAAAAATCGTTTATCGAAAAATTCTGTTTATTTAAATATACTGATCTGTATAAAAATTATAATTTTCCACTCTACCATGCAGGGCAGAGCCAGCTATTTAATTTCTGCATAGGACGACTATATCTACAGTTTTAACAGTTTGGAACACCTGAATCTTATGCAAATGTCTACCATGAGGCGCACACGTATTTATTGTGCTTCGATCTACAAGTCACGCATATGTTTTTCAATGATTACATAAAATTTGTTACACGGGTGCCCCTCGTTATTGTAAACTAAGGGATTACGGCGATTTTGCCTGGAAATTTTATTGAAAAATCGTAAAACTAACAAAGTTACAGCTTGTTATAGCTGGTCGATCGAGCAACCGACGACATGCACTTCTGCTATAAATAAAAAAATTACAACTCAAACCTTAAAGGCCAAAATATATTCAGTATACATATATCAAAGATTATCCAAAGGGAGGGATGCAAATAATACCACTTGAGAACTAAAAACAAGACGTGAACATAATTGAATGTAAACTAAAATATAAATTGTACACCGTGTATCGCAATTCTACAATGGTCTGCCCAGGCAATCTAACTTTTATTCGATAGCGCGACAGAATTTTGCTTCTGTAATGAGTTTCGTATGCGTGCCTCTGGGAAAACGCAATCAGACGAAACATCAACAACGTACAATTGTAAATTATTACTTCATGCAACAGTAAAATCTGTGCTACCGCGAATTTGCATTTATCGACTTGAACGATTGAAGGTTTTTGCGGCAACGGGCAGCTGGCCGTACATAATTGCAGGCAACTCAAATAAGGAAAGCAAAATTGATACCTGTAATCTTGTTTTCCAACGTTCGATTCTTGAGAGATCGGTGGCCAAAGTTGACAAATCGCGGCCAAAGAATATTACGACGGCAACGGAAGTTGATTCAGCTACGCAAGCATCGTCAGCTCGGATTAGATTGGATGAAAGGAACGAATCGACCTGCGCCAACTTTTTTGATCCCTGCAACTCTGTCCCGGTAAATCTCAAGTTCAAACACTATGCCCGAAAGCGCGTTTGGTAAATCACAGGGACGATACGTTGCTCCGTAGCAGTGATTAATGTGGGCCTGTAAAATATTTGTTTGCATTTAGTTACTCATTTTGTACGTTGCATAACTATACTGATGCAATTCAGTAAGTGCAATTTTGCCAGGAGATAGAAATTGTGAGATTTTTGTAATGTTTCTTGCATTTTGAGTGCGAAAAGCAATATAGGAAAAGTTTATTGTTGATATCTATCGGAATATATCGAGTTCGGGATTTCATAAGCATTAAAAAAAAAGTGGCTGCGATGCGAAAGTTAACGTAAAGATAAATACAATATCTGTAATTTTTAAGAATTAAATCTATCGTAAAATTCATAAATTATGAATACATACATATATTCAATCCGAGAATCAGAGCTCGAAGGGTAGGTATATTGTAATTTGTTTTTAACTGATTCTATAAATTTTGTTCATTACTACCGAAGAAGCACACATTTTATTAAGGCCACATTTAGGACAATAGGAAAGGAATTTCCGCCGTTGACTTTTATTGTTTTATGTTTTATATAATAGTAAATAATACTCATAAATAATATTTGTGTGGATGGTTCGATTTTGCTTCTTACCGTATTACAGGTACTACACCTGCTTGTAGAATGTCTTGATTATTTGTGAACAAATATTATTTATTATTACTTGATTACTAGTGATTTCGTGCACCTCAATACACTCTATCATACGACTTGAATAATATGATAATATCAACGCACTAAAAGAAGCAGTATCCGAAACGGTTTTACGGAAATGCTAAATATATTTCACAATGTTTGGTCAAATGCTTTCGGCGAAAAGAAACGAAACAAAGTTAATGGCAAGGCCGCCCCAGCATTTTATCACACGTGACTACGAAATTGGTCTAACAATGAGTCATAGATTACTGTACTATTTGTTCCGATATATTAGAACTTTTAAAAATAAATATAAACTAAATTCTGTTTAACAACACAGTTGCCAATTTAATTTAACGGACCAATTACCGATTATTTCGTAAAAGATGTACATAGATGGAATACAAAGTATGTAAGTGATAAATTCGTATTTTCGTATTTTTACCACGATATACAAATGTATATTGTAAATACAATCACAGAAACATGTAGCTCAGCGATATATTGAAGGTATTTATCTAAATTCAGTAAAAAAATTCAGCCTGTGTCTGTGTACAACATGTGTTGACCCGGTCTGTTCCAATATTTTTTGTAACTCCACGAGACTTGATCGCCTCCATCAATTTTCTCGCAGCGTCAATTGAATGGCGACAGAATCGAACGATTCTTTTTCTCCTCCGAAACACCGGAGGGAAATGTCGAAGGGAGCACAGGACGGGCGTCGCCCTCGAGGAGGGTTTCTCTTCTTTCCCTACGAGGCAGCCTCTTTGAACAGACGGATTCGAGACGGTCCCCGTGCTACAGAGACTGAACCGCTTCTTCCAGTAGTTCTCTCCTCTTTCTCTACCAACGTTTCCTCTCTCTTTCTCTCGCTCTGTCGTTTCATACTCTACCGTCAACGGCTCGTGCAGGATTTCTTTCATAGCGAAGTAGGAATCATCGGGTTCCTTTTTCCTTCAACCTATCCTTACCCCACCTCCTTTTTTCCCTCGATTCTGTCACCCTCGCTTACCATCCTGAAAGAGTATTCTTCCATGGCTTTTCATTGAAAAGCGCCGATCCACCTCGTGTCAGATATGGAGATTTATTTCTACGATTCCGGCACATCTTTCTCCCACTCACCCTCTATCTTTCTGCCGTTCTGTTTCCCTCGGTTTTCACCGTTTCTTGCACGCTCGACGGTTCTAGGGATGTGAACTTTTATTGTCCAGATTCGATCGTGTCATGCCGATACCCATTTCTTACGAATGTTCGCCCACCTTTCGTCGAATTTCGACAGCGAACATTCCTTTTCTTTCGTTCGCGTACACCGTGTGGGACTTCTCTGATGTCCACCGATACGGCGGCATCAGGGATTACTGACACCACGCGTCTACACTTTGCATATCTAATATTTATAAGCGCATGTATTAAAACGCGAATGGATGAACTCGTGGGTAAGCACCGGAGACTGGTATGTTCGTTGTAAAGGGTCAGTGCTACAGTTTGCCCATGATTTCGCATTAAAATGCAAGTAATTTGGCGTGTAAAATGTTTGCATTGTTCAATTATGTAATCTTCGTTGCATTTTGCAATCTTTCTCGAACATAAAATGACGGCGGTTGGTTTCTGTAAAAAGGAGATATACATTTTCGAAGGGTCACGAACGTTTGCACTGACCCAATAAGTTGAATATAATTTGAAAGGTTGCCAGAGGAACGTCTTGTTTTCATGAAAGGGTTCTGACATTCGTGATACATTTTTCTCTCAAATCACTGAAGCAATTTGGATATCATTTTTAGTGCTTAGTGTGCTAATAGTGCTAAAGAAATGAACTAGAAGGTATTTCTTTCTATAAACTTTGTATAAAAATGCTTCACGATGGGTCAAGTATTATTCGAATGAGTATATTTGTTTTTCCCACTGTAGGTAGTACATTCTATACACTCAGGATTAATATATTTAGCATAAAAACACTATAAAAAGTATGGTTGAATTTGCTTTTTTATATTCTGCAAAAATGGGTCTGAATGCAGAAAAAAAAATTTTACAGATGAGCCATTTTTCGAAAAAACGAAAGGACTTTCATTTTCAGTATAAACTATTTGTGCGCTCTTTCTTGAGAATTGAAAAAAATCTGCAACATATTATTTACACAATAAATTGTATTAACATGCCGCAAGCATCATAACAATAACACAATATCAAATAATAATGTTACTCGCCAGCGCCATTTCTTTTACTCCACTTACAAGTGGGCAGCCCTTCAAAATAATTCCCTCATAAATTATCATTCGTACCATTCATCTTCAGTGCATTACATCAACGGAAATATAGTAAAACTCGCGAGCACAATGTCTTGCAACATTTTATGCGTTCAGAAATGAATGACGTGAAAGCCGATGTTTCGAAGATAATGCATTCACCACAAATTGCAAGGGGAATAATGTTTCGCCACTAATTAATATTACTTTTATTCAAACGTGGGGCACATTAAACGGAATTGTAATATTGTCGCTCGAACGAGACGTAATAAACAGTGCACGTGGTCGTTGTTATTATTTCTAGCGATAGCATCGAAACAATGTTCGGTTGGGGCAGACCGCAAACCCTTTCCCCATATCCGCCACCAAAATCGTGAATTATGTATGCATACGCACGCCCGAACAACCGCCTGCATATAGTTATTCTATATTTCCATTAATTCAATCGCGACCACATACAACCCCCTCCTGATATGTTTACAGCGTTACATTTTCATGCAGAATTGGCGAGTCTCGTGAAGTGCATATCTAATTCATGCTTGGCATTAATATTCAATGTATATGCTGTCGTTTTTATTGAACGCGTGGCATTATACGTCTGCTAACTTAGATTTACGAGCATCGATCAAGATACGCTTTCAGTAACGCTATTTGCTTGGTAAATAGCAATAAATTTGATCGAGCAATTAAAGTAACGATCTGTTCGCTCGTCGATAATATAATCGAACGTGTCACAGTTTTATTTACAATTCTGTTGCGGTTTCTATCATCAGACGGAATATCAGTAAATCTATCTTACGCGAACAAAGTTTGTCTATTGAACACATTTCGTGCATAATTTCTTGGAAACCGAAAATTCTGCCAGTAGAGTTCCATTATTGTTAATTGTTACATTTACATCTCTGTAACGATAATCAGAATAGTTCATTGAACGCTGATGTATCAAATACAGATAAATATATTATACGAACGACAATCTTTATTGAAGTTAATGAACCCTCGGTAATACATACTTCCTCGATATCAACAATCAACGCATTAAATTAGCCCCGCTGAAAATTGAGCGATGCGCAATAAATTGCAGAACAAAAACAAACCTGTAAAATGTGGAGCAAGGTAATTCAAAATAATAAAAAGAAATTGCATTCGAAACGTGCCCAACTGAACGGAGGACAATTTATCTCGACCGTCTATGTCTTGTCGAATAGCAAAACATGCTGGAAATACGTCACTCTGTATACACTTCACGGAAACTTGCACCCATTCTGTCATACGTAAGTGCACAGTACGCGTATAATAATGTATACCAACACGGACAAACGGCCGTTCTATTGAACAAACCATCTAGTCTGGACGAAGATAAAAGGAGGAACGAGAAACCCTTTGAGCCGTATCGGCGCATAAAATGATAAATTAGGTATGCATACGAGGCTAATGCATACGCACGCAGTGTGCAGGCATATCAGGGCGAACCGGCACTATACCGGCAAGGGCTAATCCCAATTTGCATCCCCGAACTTCGACTTGATCCAGAAACCTGACTGCTCCCCTGATTTTCGGCATTCAGGTGGCATATGTCGCCCCTACCAGAACGTACGACCGAAACGTATGCCGATAGGAGGACCGTGATCCGGCATAACTGCACTGATCTCGTGCGGCGACGCAGTGATCCTCAATTTTTCTAGAAGCCGCATGTAAATATAAAAGATTCGCATTTTTTTTTTTTTTACCAAATTTGTATACCCGAATAAAAGCGAATTTATTGTTTCTACAATTTCTTACTATTGCTTCTTATTATTTCTCGAATACTCCGATTCAGTCGAATATTGTATAATATCATCCTCGCTGCGGCAGTACGGTAAATATACGATCTGATAAACTATGGAAATTTGCAATTGAATATAAAATATAGTTTTGGTAATCATGGAAATAATAATTCCGCACACTTTCACGGAGATGTCGGCATTTACTTCGGACTCAAATTAAATTTAACCGTTACATATAATTACTTTCGATCGAACAAAAATATCCAACCCACTTTCTTGCTCGAAGGGTGAGAATTTACGTATTTATGGGTGTGATACAAGGGGCCATGATATCTTGACTGGTTCCCGATGTCCTGACAAGTTCTTCTTAATTCCAAGCGTACTTCTACCTTGTATTTAAGGCACGCTAAATAATGACGGTAGAAATTGTTAGTTTACGAGCTTCTATCGTATTACTACTCCATCGAGGGTAAAGTAACGCGCAGTCAATCAAAAAGTTCGCCCCGGTGTATGGAAACTGTTATATTCAATTTACATAAGGAGCCGGTTCTCAGTTAGATTTCACGATATAATCCTGGCTATAATTCGTGAACAGCAGGTAATAGCGTGGCCTCGGCGTTAACAACGGAACAACGTTCCAGGGTGAACGACGAGTCAGATCATGTCGTGACAAAAGTTATTCTCCGTTGAACGGCGGCCACGTTAAGCAATCGCGTAATGTCAGGATCTAAAAAAAAATCACAGACTTTTCTCTGGCCTGTTAATTGCTTGAAAACCACTGGTCCCGTGCGAACACGCATGTGCAGGCACTCGCCTAGATAAATGGAGGGTTGCGTGGCACCCCTGACGCACGAGCGCGCTAAACAGAGGAGGACAGACCCGGGGAAAGAAAGAAATATGAAGTGGAACAGAGAGGGCGGAAGGAGGGGGAGAGACAGAGAGGGGAAACGGTGCTGGTGCGAACGCACGGGGTCGAAGACACAAAAGAATAACGTCGCATGCCACGGGGCTGAATCCACCCCTAAAAATTCACTCCCCTGCGCTTCTCTCACGTGTGCAAGGTTGCCTTAACATTGCGGTGCACGATTCTAACTGGAGAGATTGCGAGTAGACGTGCAGCGGAATGAAAAGATATAGAAACTCGTTTATCGATTTCTCGCATTGCCCGACTGCCGGAGTTTTTAAATCTCGTCCGTGCGAGGTTCGTCGAATCGGTCGATGGTCTGTTTATGGGATATTATTGGCCGAGTCAGGTATAACGATTTATGGAATTTTTAATTTACTATGGCCTCCGGGGCGGTAAGTTTTAACGGGCGACAAATATCCGAAAATGTATCAAATAATGACAAAGACTGCGGCGAGGTAAAACATCCCCTGAAATCTGTCACTGAAGATAACAATGGCGCGAGTAACGATATCGTTGCATGCAGTGATTCAGAAATTTGTCCGCGTGAAGCTACCCCGTGTATTCATTCGCAAAATGTAGTATCGTTCGTTATACAAGGTTAATTCATTAAACGGAAACATATCGCAAATGGAATGCTTAAATTTCATGCCGACATAGAATAAAAGTAGAATCACCGCTCCTAAAACTTGACAGCGTGTGAACGGATCCGTGAGTCACTGTATGTAGGTCACTGTGTTGGGAAGAGCGTCCCCAAAATTGTCTACAACCGAGATCATCGGGTTCAATCAAGGTCCCCGTTATTATTCACAGAAGAAAAATTTCTTACTCCTCTGCTCGATCGCAATACAAAAACGAAACAAAATCCAGAATTAAGATCGTCGCTAACCCTTCGAACATTGCAAAAAATGTACTGCATCAAGGTGAACCAGAAATTAATTAAAAACGAATAAAGAATAATTGAACAAAAAGAATGAACATCGTCGCGAAGCGGCATACCTTCAGAGACAAATCGAGAAGCCGGCGGTATCTGTTAAAAGCGAGGCTCCACAAGTGGTTGTCAGTGAAGAAGAGAACCACTGTGCACGTGGCTGATGGGTGCAGGGTGGTTGGATGAGTTTCGGGATATTTTTGGGGTGGGCAACAGGCAAGAGCACTCTACGTAGAGGGTGCCCCGGGCTTTTTTGGATCGGGTCGCTGTGTGTACGATTGAACGAGGTGGAGAGAGAGGGGAAGCGAGCGGCAAACGGTTGGAAGGGAGAGGAGACGACCAAAATCGAATGTGCCCGGGCTTGGTGGCAAGGGGGGTGCTGGAAGGGGGCAGAAACCATCTGCCCGCATATGTTATGCTCCATGGGTATTGGACGCAAGCCATAAGAGAGAACCGCTCATTGGAAACCAGGAACCGACTATCTGTTCAAACAGCAGAGGAAGTCGGAAGCGGCGAACCCCCGGGACACTAGGAAACGAGTGTTTTCGTAATTAAGAAGCCCCGTGGTTCGGAGAAATTTTTGGGGATTTTACACCACCCCTCCTAAGGGGAGGACCTGCGTTCCGTTCAGGGCTCTGTGATTTTTCGTTCACGCTCGTTTAAATGTCACGTAACACCGGAGCGACCGGTTACGTCATTATGTTAACGCATTAGGCGTACTACAAATTAATTCTCAAACCGTTTGAACATTCGAACGAGAGTTAATCCCTTAATAAGATTGTGCGGAATACATTGTTTCAAATTGATGGAAAACTTTATGTAACGCATTAATACGGCGTTAATAAATCTTACATCTTGATGATGAAATCCTACCAAATTTATAATTGAATTTGTACGGTACCTTTTTTTTTATCGTTTTTAATACCCCGACGGTCAAGTAGCAATATGAGTTAAAATCGTTTAAAATTAATGATAATGATAATCCCTCGGTAAGATATACGTACGCACCGGAGCATGACAATTATTTTGATGTAGTTCAATCACCTGGCGAGAAATTAATTATCATATGAACCGCGTGTCAAGTAACAGGAATTCATTGCACCCCATATGCATGATCTAAATGCAAATACCGATACGGGAGCAAAATTTTACGAATATGTGACGGCGGTCATGGTTATTTAATTGCTTAATTAATCGAAACGGTTGTACATCTGACAAAACGTCGATACGATTGTTGCTCGAGTAGTGGTTAATTTCGGCGAATCCAGGTGCAAGCGGCTCTCACCTGCGTGGCGTCGTGGTACCTGCAAGTCACCGTGTACGAAAGTGCATTTCACTATCGACGTTGCTGACGAGTAAACAGCCACCGAATCAGTGCAAATGACTCGGACCCGTTAATGAGTATATATTGCGCAAAACGGAGTACCACTTTTCGGCGAACATTTTATTTCTCGCGTGTCTCATTTCTTATACGGACAATTCCTGTGCGAGGCCGCGATTTTATGGCACAGCTTCGTCCTAACATGGCTAAACAGTCGTATAACATGAGAGTTACGCAACATGGCTTATTAGACCGGACATTGTTTCAAGAATTGCAACAATTCTCACACAGCGCGGCGTTTTAGTATGCAGACAGCTGAAATAACAGCACAGTGTTATTATACCCAAAGAAAATTTCCGTGTGGAATAGTGAGAAAGCAAGGAAACCTTTCCTTTATGAAATTTATGCTTTTAACACGGGAGGAAAGCATTCGTCTTTAATTGTGCTGAAAGCCGACGAACTGCGGTACGGTTCTGTTTTCTTCGTATTTCGATAGATAATATTATTATAAATTTTTATTATTATTGTTAATAAAAAGTAGGTTCTCCGCTCATTAGAAATTATAATACAATATTGCATATTCACAATACATGTAATTTACGTGCTGCACAATTTTCATGATCAATTTCTGCGTTGATTATGAATAAGGCACATTTCATTACGGTGTTAATAAACGTGGACTTGGAATAGAAATATCTGCCATACAAATCTAACTTAATATTTATTGTACAATGATTTTATATAATTCTACTTTAATTGTTTTGTTTGCAGCTAAATGCTTCTTAAAGAACTTGTTGCCCATTACCTATCTATATGCATAAATATGTATATCCTTTTACTTCCAAACTCGATGTTCGTCGTGATACCTTCGAAAGACGTGGACACTATATCAAACTATACTAATTAACGTGAATTGACACTAATTATCAGGTGCGAAAACGAAATTGGGAAGTGTTTTTTGGCGTACTAATTTAAAAATCAAATTTCTTGTCACTAACTGTCCTTTGTTAACGATTGAAAATAATTTAAAACAAGTTGAAATTAGTGCAGTATATTATGTTTCATACGGAGAAAGTTTTCATAAAATCTCGGAATGGGTGGTACAGCAATATAGTGTTATAGGCGTTCCATGCAACGTCATTATACGTCCCCTCATGCTACCCATGTGTTACCACATTTATGTCATATTTAAAACAGAGAAGGATTAACGTCAAGCGTACATTCTTCGGCATTCGTTGAAAGATTGAATCTGAATTACGCGAGGAAAGTTTACAGCCACCGGATTGTATAAATAAAATCCTCCTGCATAAAACTGATACAATCATGCATGAAGATTTTTGTATGCATATTAAAGAAATATCGGATCATCCCATAAGTAATGATCCTTTTGACCTGCTTCAAATAAGCATCGATATTTCATATGTTCGTATTATTATAAATATTATGTACATTTGTTAATACGAAACGTATGACACATTTATTATTATTATACACATTGTAGCTACTTGTTGATACGTATTACTATATTCTGGAATACTTTTGAAAGCGCGCTCTGCTTTCAGACGAAATCAAATGTTTGGGAAGAACAGAATGATAGTTTGCGTTTAAGCAAAGTATAAAATTATTACAAATGAAGTTGAGTTTCAGTGTTGTGCAGTACACCTCTGAATAGAAATAAACTTATACAACATTTACAATTTAACTTTTTAAGTTTTTATAAATTGTGTGGTAAGTTAGAGTTCTTAAAATGACGGGCAAACGAGGGGATTGAAATTTTGTGTGTAATTCGTGCAGCAGACAGGCAGATTAAAACAATATCATTACCGTAAACAAATTATATAGTAGAGATCGCTTAAAAAGCGGCGATTACTCATGGAAGAGCCTAATAAACAAACAAAACAATACAAACCGACCAAATATGATCACGCTGATATTAATAATCTCAATTTAAAAAGAAGCAAAATGCAATAACATTTGTATATATTACACGTTAGACTTGTTGCATCGGGCACCTGAACCGTATAAGGAGTCACACGTTTATCTTCTGCATGGGTCACAGTGTCGCCGTGACAGGAACACATGTTCTTCCCATAAATTGTAACCGCAAAGTTAATTGAAGCAGACGTAATCCGAAGGTGCAGTAGCCGTTTCGCGGAACGTAACGTTGCAAACCATTTAAATATCTCACGGAGAGGAGACGCATTGTCGATCAGACGGTCCTTGAATGACCAAGATGAACACCCCGATCTCACCTTCTCGTTCCCTTTAAACCCTCCGAAAGGGAATGGACGATCATCGCATTGTCGTGAAGCAAACGAGATTCCGTTTGGTCGAAACAGCACGCCAAAGGGCAGCTGGTCTCGCGTCATACGTTTCAGGCACACGAACGAAGCGTGTCTGAAACGTTTGTCCCTCTTTCTCTCTTTCCCACCACCTTTTCCGCCGACGTCTGCTCGAGTATCCTTCTCGGGCACACGTCGCAAGCCGGCTGCTCCTTGTTTCACCTTCTTCTTCGAGCCGCAGGAAAGCGTACGCAGCTGAAGAAAGAGGGATGATACGCCACGCTTCGGCCACGCGACTCCAATCGATATGGGAATCTCTCTTTCTTGTACCGTGCGGTTGTAAGTCGTAAGTGGACCCTGCGGCACTAGGTGATTCTCGATAACAGTTGACTCCAACCTTCTTGACGGTAAACCGGATGAAATACCGTTCCTTTAATATACGTTAAGGTACAAATGCTCGTGCGCTGTGGACACTTAGACCCGCGGACCTGGCAGCTGACCCGCGTACCTCTGTCGGCTAGGAGGGAAACAAATTGCTTGTGTATGCATGGCTTATTCCGTAAAGGAGATAACGAAATTGTCCCTTAGCTTATAATTATACGAAGTGCACTTGTGTTTTGGCTATGACGGTTTTTATGGGAAGGGAAAGTCTTAGAGTTAACCCTTGAATATTTCTTGTGCCTCGGAATGGTGGAAATATAATTTCAACAAGTCTACGTCAGCTTGCTTTGTGCAAGAGAAACGGGTACGTGGGTTTTATTTCTATACGTATTCAAATGATCTAACGAGTGATGTAACTTTGTATTCGATATGTTTTTCTCGACTTAATGCAGGTATTACTTAATGGACAAGCGGCTCAATGAAACGTGCTAGTAATAAAAGTAGTCCAATATTGTGTTTTTTCACTGATGACTTAATTTTGAGGCCGATTTATATACGTAAAATAACTATTAATGTTAAGTAAGATATTACTGTAACGCTTCTAAAGAGAGAAGGTCCCATCATCTTCCTAATTGTAATATCATAAGCTTTTCCTTTCATTGAGTTGTATTTTTCCCTTCTGCAGGTATCCACCTATATAGTACGCGAATTTAGGGGGAAGTACGAACAATTCCTGCACGTAATTTCAATTTCTGTACACCTACACAGCAAAATAATTAGAAACCTCTTATATTAACTGCCATACCTATTTATATCTCGCTCTTCAACCATTATTTATATGAAACTCTTTCATACGAAATAAAGTGTAACTTCGACAAAAATGTCGCCACTTTTTTTCGCGTGCAGATGGAAAAGACCCGCGTTTAAAAGTAGCACGAATGATTTCCAGTGACCGCGACTTTAGTCTTGGTCTCTTGATTATTATCATTAGTCACGTACCCTTGCAGAATTTTGTCGCACATGCGTCATGCCTCTTCGTAGAAACCCGGCTTCTGCTTCGCGGTGGTATTTTCGCTGGAGGTGTAAAAAAACTCGCGTTAGATCCGTTGGAGCGAATTAAACCGTATAGGTCCGACTGCACCGAGCAAAAACCAGCATTTCTTTTGCCCCTTTTGCGGTCGGACAAATCCTGGGAGAGGAAGCGCCTCAGATTTTTAGCTTCTGTGTTGTTCGAGTTGCTCGAACCAATTATTTCGTCGAAATACAGTGTTGCGTGTGTGCGAATACTAAACTTTTATACGCTACATCAATTTCCACGTTGCGGCTAATGTGAGAAATGAAATCGATCATTCTCCTTTCAGTACCAAACGGTGGGGCAAACGTCTTTATAAGAACACTTCTGCGAATTTGACGCACTCACACTGTGCTGGTTTCCTTTATTGCATTTATTCCTGTGATATACCCTGTGTGAGGACTATACCATGGAATTTCAACAATATTTGGTAATAGCTATAAAAAGATACAGGACTGCAGGAGAAAAATAAGAAACTGTTTGAACGATAAGATTGCAGCATTAATCATCGGAACGTAACTTTGCTCCAATTACAAATTTTATTAGCAATTATTTGAACAAGTAGTATAATGGCACAGTGGTAGAATTTATAAGCTATTTCAGTTGAGCATTTATATACTATTTACTGTCTTTGCTCAATTATCATTTATTCAGTTATAACTTATTCATAATTTCAGTTTGAAATAGTGGATAGTAACAGTTTTATATCACACTTTCAATTACGAGTTTTCTAACAGTATGTCCAGTCCATTTATTTCTAATACTTTCAGTTTAATTATTTATCAATTATCTAGCACCATTGTAACTGCAATATTTACCACATTGTTTGAAGCATCGATGTTCCAGATTTTTGCAACACGAATCCGAGTCGCATTAAGCACAGTACTGATTCGCAACGCTCTTACGCATAAATGCGTGCAATTCATCCCACGTGCCTACGTAGGTGCATTCTATTCAACTAGAAAAATGTAATTCTATTCTCCCTTTGGACTGCAAAGGCTGAATACCTTTTACATTGTGCAAAATTATACGATCACCCTGCTCAACTTACCTCCCTCTGTCCACGGAACCAATCCATTCCGTTTGATTGTCCGCTCAGATGTTCCATTGTAAGCGATACCGTTTTATTTTTCCAACGTGGAGCCGGGAAACCATTATCCATTCGTACGAGAAAGAATACGCGAAGCAAATTACAGCAATGCGAAATTGGGAAACTTTTTGTACGGTTTCCGGCATGCTTGATTGGGTATGTGCAATCCTTACAATTGTAAGTTATCGAAAATGTGAAATGATTTGTCTGTGTGAAATTAAATTAATGAAAATTATTTACACAATTATTATACTCAGCAGATATTTTCCTTAGAAATTGCTGTCTATGGTAAAAACATTTCTCCCGATGATTTGAATTATTTAACACTAGAACTACCGATAGGTTTGTGCACTATTTAGACAATACACGTTGGTCAGATTATGAACACGAAAGTGTTTGTATGGATATTAATTAAAGATATATAACTGTCATTTTGTCTTATAGAAAGTCATCACAAATTGCTGCAACAATACCTATATGTTAATAAATTTAAAGCAAGAAAGCTGATACAAGTCATTTTGACTGGTTTGGTGTTATAGTGTTAAAATATATAGGTAAGCATTTTTAATAAATATATTCTAGTGCCATTTCAGAGGCGAATCTTAGAAAATCAAAGAATTCCACGCAGTTAACGAGGTGAAAATAATTCTTGTTTAATCTAAAGCATTACTTTAGCTACATCTAAATATTAGATTGGATTTTTGACCAAATGTAATACTGCGATAATTCACAAGTAAAAGGAACATACACGTATGAAATTTATGTTATGAACGTGATTCATAAACTAAATATACAAAACGCATTTATTTATTAAAATTAATTTCAACCAAGCCATGTCGTTTCTTTATTTCTGAAAGATCGGCTGAGCCAGTGCTTAAACGTTGCTATAACAAATCGTTATTTAGAACATAGGTGCGATCGCCGCGATAATCCATCCATTAACACAATTCGAAGGGAAAATCCTAGGGGCGGCCGGTATCCGTGTTTCCGCCTTACGAAATACATATATACTTGTTGCACGCATAACGGATGAAAGTATATTTTCTGTGCAACAGTGGTGGCGGCGATTTGGAAAAAATTTATGGCTCCGAAATTCGCCCCTGCGCGGTGGCATGGTGCGTAACAGAAGTGTATAGGCATTGGTCGTGCACACGTGCAGGGGCACGCGTCCTAACAAAGGGCCCGCACCGGCCCACCCCCTTGCTGCCCCACTTTATCCATCCCTTTTTCCCTCTTATACGTGCCTAGGACCCCGTCGACTATTCGCATCCGTCGCTCGACACAAGCATAGTCGGAACCACTCGTCCCGTTATTACCATTTTTTTTCATCTTTCAGCATCCCGCAGCGCTTTCCACCGCTACAATTTTCACTGTGAAAAAGCAATAGATTATGGCACCGGTCCGTCGAACTACATACTTTTTGCCCCGTTTCAAACGAGACACTTTGTGCCACCACTTGTTTCTTTCGTGAGAAAGTATATGTATAATTATATGTATGCATGGCTTTGATGATTTAATGAAAGATGGTATACATTTATTTGAAAAAGTCGCTAGACAGGCAGTTCATGTAAGACTGTTTCATATAATTGGAATCATACATACACAAGTGTATGGCAACGTGAATCTAATACTAACGATTAAAGTTTTTCGTCGATACCAGAATAAATGCAATGTTATTTCCATTTGAAATGTCAGTAAGTGTGCCTGATATTCACAGAAATATGTTCGTTATTTCCGGACCATATTCATTCCACCCGTAGAAAGTACATTACATGTGGTGTTTGTTAACCAGGCCGCTTTAATGGTCGTCGAAATAGTGATTTATGAATGGACAGCAGCCCTGTTACTTCTACGATTGCACAGCTGAAAACTAAGATTATTTCTCGAAGAACACCGCGACAAGTAGCAATCTACAATTTCTAAGAAATGTAACGTAGCCACTAAATTGCACGTAATAATTGTACGACGAAATTCAAATTAATCGTAATGGCAAAATAATTTTTCAACGATCTTAGTACTGCTGTCCAAGAATTATCATCATTCATTCCCTAAATGGACTAACAATAATGAATACTCAACGTTTGATTTATATCATCGTAAGCTCATTCGAACGCAATTCCTATCTCTTTATCCAAGCATTCCAGGGCAACCAACGCCGCAGAACCATCTCCCCGGATCCCGAAGGAATTCACGTGCACGCGACGAAGAACGTACTACAATAACGGCAATAAAGCTACATAATATGTTGATCCGGCGTTGCCGATCCAACGACAAAACAAACAAACTGAAAAAACGTCTAAAGGGAAGGCCGACTAATACTTGCCACCGCGGACGTCGAACGTCTGGCAGCGAAGAAAGAGATTCCCAGAAGGCAACAGCCAGTCGTGTAAAAAAGGGTCTTTCAATAAATTATTATCATCCGGATTTACGTATCCAGACAAACGGAGCCGAGAAACCCATCGGCGTTTCGAGGCTAAGGCCTCGTTCACACCACGTATATATTACGGAATTTCGGTATTATCCCGCGAGTATCGATATGATCATTTGACAATTCCGAGTTTGATAACTTTATACCGTCCTGGCGCAACACGGGCCTCCGCGCGAAAAATGCACGCAGTGCCGCACGAGGGTGCCGTGGCTCGGCTGACAATGGCGGATAAGGATTTTAAAGTTCGTCCGTGTGCATAATCCTCGAATGGAGGTGCGCGCCGTTTCCCGTGCGCTCGTTTTTCCCTATTACGCTCGCCCCGATCGGAGATTAAAGATTCTCTTCGCGAGGGTCCACTGGATCAAACTCTATATATTTTGTATTATACATTCGCCAGGCACCCCGCTTTCGTTGCGGGGCCCATTGTGCTACTCTGGATCAGGTTCACAGAACGCGAGACTAGATCTAGATCGAATCTTTGCGCGGATCTCTCGAGTGCCATGGGCACTCTGGAACAGGAACTAGCTATTTAGCTAGCTTGGAGAGCTTATGGTGGAGATGCGTGGCAGCGATGTGCTTTGTGAAGCATTGGGCTGGTCTAAAAGTAGCGACTGAATTTTTAGCGGGATACAGTGATAATTTTATTGAAGGACACTCCCTTCGGCACCCTGCTTTTTTTTGAAAAATATAAAAGCAACATGTAATTGCAGAAATCTGGTACTACTCCCTGATCAACCTAATATAATAAGTATAATAAATTAGCAATGGTCGTGAAAGGAATTTTTGTGTAATGCGCAGGGTAACGTGCCGTTACATATTGTGTACCTAGTATTCGAGTGTTTATACAGTTACAAAATTATGAGGTATTGCAAAATAATAAAATCGGCGAAGGAATTATCTAAATAATTAAGTGGGTTTTTTATAAATAACTGTCCTACAGAGTCAGTACTCACATAGAATGAAGCATAAAAAAAATAATCTCACAGAATTAGCCGGTAATTTAAAAAAAAAAGTGGCATTCAACAAGTGAGAAAAATTGGCATAGGTTGTCAGAAAGCGAAAAAAAATAATTGATATACATGTCTGTACATATGTAATAATATAATCCATATAAATGTATAAAATATAGATGTAATGCATACTGCTTTTATTACTACTTCCTACTGAAATTTAATTGTAAGACAAATAAATAGTTCGATTATTCGAAAAAATTAGGAAACATTTATTTTCGGTTATTAGATTAAATAACAACAGTTAAAATGCACGAGCAACAAATTACTTAACAAAGATAAAGATTAGTGCCAGTTTAATTGCAAGAATAAGAAATTGATTGTCATGGTTTCAGTTTCACCTTCAATTTATGCATCTATATTTATCGCAGAATAATTTGGCCATGCCTCAAACAAACAATTTATCGCCCGTCGCAACATTAACGTCAAATCTAACCGCAAAATTCCAAGTTCGAGTTTAAAATATAACCGCCACAGTTTTAACGGTTTTAAAAAATGTTGTTTCTCCCCTGTTCTTGCAAAATAAATAGTTACAAAATATTATTTAAACAATTCCGTTCTTCGCGAAGCTGTTTTCATTTCAATCGTAACCACTGTTCGGGGTTTTTCGGGGGGGACCCGGACCCACGAACGCGGACAGAATTCACATAAATTCTAATGCTAAATCCAGTCGCAAATTATTATTATAATGAGCGGACCGTAAGGGATTGCTCGTTGTCTGTATATTTCACACTATAAATTGAATCGTGCCCCCCCATTATACAGGGTTGGGCTGCGCTCTCAGGCTTAGGTACACGGAATATAAACTGGATCTAGGCCAAATCCCTCGGAACCTTTCGTTCCTGCGGTACAGTCACGAACCCTCGGATGAATTGTGAGAAAATTTATTTGACGCAGTTCCATTTTTTGTTCAACCTTCGATTTAAGAGCACAAGCTGCCGTTACATTCTAATTTAATGCAAAAATTGCGTGTACAATGCGATACTGATTCAGTGATGATCTTGGCGGGTATAGTGAGGGTAAATATATAATATAGTGCATTATATAATTATATTATGCACTATATTATACAATTACATTATATACACGCATATATAATAATAATTGTAATTTTATAAACATTTCACGTTTCTATATGCGTGATTTTACATAAAATGTGGCTTTACTTAACCATCGCTATTTCATTTGCTGTTCCAGTGAAATAAATAATAACAAATATTTATAGGCCTAAACAAATATTTTAACTATTGCCATTCCAGTACGCCACACGAGTACCTTATTATATTTAATACCCACATCTCGCCACTTCATCAATGCAAACTATCTTCTATTAGATAATCCTTTGATGATTATTCTACCCTATAATAAATATAGTTGTAATTCGACGGACAAAAACCAAACTTCCTCGGATATTATCAAACTTTTAAACTTCGCAATGAAAATTCTATTTCAAGCTTGGAACACTACTGGCCGCCGTGAGTGCACCGCCCTGAAACACGAAACTTCCGCAGCATGCCGAATGTCGTTCTTCCTGCTTCGTGCTGAGAAACACAGAGAGCAGAGAAATGAATGAATCAATTCGCCTCTAACTTCATTTGGAAGCTACCGTACTACATTGTGCGATTTTCTCAAAATACATTTCGAATTATTTCAAACGACAACGGGTAAACGTAGTTCGCTAATGCACGTTGAAGATCGAAAGGGGTTTTAGGTTCGACCTGATTCTTAGACATAGTAAAACTGTCGACGATCGGCAGATGCGCCGGAATAGTGTTTTCGTTTCGTTATACGCATCCGATTTTGGTACACAAAGGGATGGAGGAAATCGGATCAGTGATATAATCCTTTCTCTCGCCCGAAATCTCATTGCCGAGGGAAACTCGAAATGTAGACTCAGCTAAGTGTTGTCAGCTTTGCTACTCCGAAATGCAGATTACGAAATACGTTGCCGCGGCTTAAGTGTCTGCACAGAGGATTTGCATAATCCACGATTGAAAAAAAAAAGAAAAACAGATTACGCAGGAGTACGACGTTTCAAATGCAATTGGACCAAAGTGTATACTTTTATAGATATCAAATGTTGCCGTTCATTACATAAATGTGAATCGGGTCAATAGTCTGGGTCCTAGTGTATTCAGATTGATATTGTGGCCAATTTTATGATAAAAGTAAGGAAATTTAGAGCCCATCAAGCGCTTTGAAGATAAAATTTAAAACGATTCAAAACGTGAAGTTAACAGATTTGGCTAATATGCGGCTCAGATAATAATAAATTTAGAATTCCAATAAAGTTTCTGTACATTCAAATATGAAAATGTATAAAGTAAACTAAATACGAGAATTAACAATAACACTTGTGTCTTTAATCGAATAAGCTACGCGCATAGTTTTTCGTAATTATCTCAAAAAACTGATTTGCAGCATACACAAAATTCAAGGCAGACGTTATCTTGAAAAATTACAGTGGGTAATACTCATTAGTTTGAAACGCGTTACGCCATTCCTTCATCGTCACGATACAAAGGGAGAATTTATATATCTATTCCAAATAAAACATCTGAAAACTTACACTTGTTGAAAAGTTGACAAATCTTTGTTGTATAATATTTATGATGTTTTACTCTAAACATAATTTCTAATAATAGAAAATCGCTCCCATGATGTAAAATATTAATTCGTTGAGCTATGGTTACTAAAAATATTTCCCTCAGATCATTTATATTCCAATACTGTCAAATCATTCACCCCCTTTCCCAAGCATCCCGCACGAACAACGTCTGCAACGATAGATTTAAACCCCTAGAACTTAAGCTGCTAAATTTTCGTCTCCTATAAAAAAAAAGGTTTGCCCCCGGCAAAAAATTCAGTCCGAGATTAACACTTTGAGATAGAATTTTTCAGTTAAAATTATGATATAAAACGAATGAAATAAAACTTGACTGAAAAAAGATTAGATATTCATTAATTATTAGGTTGAACATGTTACGAGTGTGAATTAATATTGTGGGAATTTTTGGTCTAGTTTGACTGTTTCTTATTTTTTGTCAGTTACATTCTCTGTTTTCTACAACCCTTCCCCATTTTTCTGGGAAGAGATGGGTTCTTCCAGGATAGAACGACAAGACTTTTCAATCAATCCATTTATTTACGAATTCTTGCACTTCTTCGAAATCGGAGAAGTGCCTTCCCGTCCACGTTGTATCAATCAAAAACGGCGGTGACCTGTTGCGACTAAGTCTGGAAAATACACGGGGCACGGAACGACTCTCCGATCGAGTTCCAATTGTTTCAGGACTGAAACGCGCGATCAAGCGCTGCCATGGTAGTTTCCTTCTTCTTCGTTCATTTTTCCCATAGCGTCTAAACATTTTGTGACCGTCGTTCAGCCAACATTCTACACTGCCAGGTTCTCGAACAGACTTCGCCCAATAATCCTTGCAGTTTCTCGCTCTAGAGCCCTCGGAACTAATTCACCCTCCCGGCGAGCCGGTACTCCAAAGAGTTAAGTTCGCCAGGCTCGTTCATCGATCCGTCGTCGCGAATTTTCGAAACATTTCCATTACCCTAGGTGCCCTCGGATTAATTTTCCCGTGGCTCTCGAAGTAACAGGGCCCACAGTAGCCGTAGTCAAGGATCAACGGGCATGAATGTATAACGCGCGCACGCGTTCTCCTTGCTCGCCGATAGATTCGCAGGGCGCAGTGCACGTATACATATAGGCGCGCGCGCGCGCGGACAGCGCGTAAGCGTTGAACGGGTATATACGAGTACGGAGCACGCAACTGGCACACGCGCTCCCCCGGCATATGGCGGGCACGGTCCCCCTTTTCAGTTCCGGGGGAGAAGAAACGAGGGGGCTGCGGCGCGTGCTCAAAATCCCCACCACCTCTTCCTCGTCGCACAACACGCGTCTCCCTTGCTCCTCTCCTGCTCGCTCTTTTGCGTTTTCTTTGTCCATCGTAGACCCTAACAGCCCCCCACCGGCGTTACCACCCGAACCAGCCCTCTGTCTCACTCTGTAGTGCGGCAAAATGCTGAAACCTAACCCATCTATCGGATGTCCGCGTTCATTCTCAACGCGGACGCCATGCGGTGCGTAGCACGGAGGCTTGATCAGAAACGGGAACTGCCATACGCCGGGAAAAGAGCTGTGTGAAAAAGTGATCGATGTCGGGCAGCGAGAAATCATTGGATACGGTGTCGAGGAAACCCCGATAAGACGGTGGAATTCGCGCAGAATTGGCCCGTTGACCCGGTCGATCTCCCGATCGGTTGGATGGTATCGTCGATCGTGGACGGAATCGCGTGTGCTGTTCGAATCGCGAGTTCGGAAAGACTGTCGCCGAGTGTGCATTCTGTATGCAACATCTTAGGAAGGGTGAAAGTTGGAGGGATTACGCGGTTTTTGGAACAAAGTGTATAAGAAAAGAAATCGCTCGCCGGTCGCCTGTTGTAATTGTCGTTTGGGATTGTTGAGTTGGTTTTATTGTTTGCACAGGCCGGCATTGAATGTGACGCGTGCTTAAAGCCCCCACCGTCTGGTCCATTCTTTTGCCCCCTTTTCTCCGGTGCCCAGATGACCGTCCCCGTCCGTGTCACTCTGCGGCGTAGCGAACTATCAAATAGATGTTAACCTCTTGTCCAAGTTTTCCGCTCGTTTTTCGCGGTCAAACGCCATGCGGAGCGCGACACGAACGCCCGGAAAGAAGGAACGCCACTTTGGATCGGTAGTGACCGCCGAGTGACAATAGTTTGCCGCCTAAATGGAGTTGCGTCGATTGCGCGTACGTGGGTTTCGACTTGACCGACGGGAATAGTATCGCGGCGGGAACAATCGTCTTGACACGCTGTCAAGAGACTTATGAATATTAATGTTACGAAAAAGAAGCGAAAACTGTTCGACAAATATTAACGATCGATGGTGAGAACTTAAACGCTTCTAAACGTGTAACACATTCGTGCCTTATACTATACTACACAAGTGACCTTAGCTCCACCGATAGAGCAATGAAAATTGATTGGAAGTGCCTTCGCAATCGACATAGAAAAATCGATTCTGTATAAGTGCTGAAACGTGGACGATGCTCGCTTGTATCGTTACAAATCATTAAGATCGTTTGAATTCTCTATTTAAAGTCGTTACACAGCTCCCCTTGTAAATAGGAGCGTTTAACTGGTGCTATACGATTCCTTCAGTCATATTGTGATAACACGATTCAAAGATCTCGACTTTAATTGAAACGTCACGTTACGTACGAGCGACGTTCTACAATTTCAAGTATTTACGTGCCGCTGGAAGGGAGGCGCGTACAAAGTGCCCAACGCTGTCCACTATTTTCGATATTGTTAATGTTTTCGACGAATAACGGCAACGCGAAGAGATTCTTAAGGAACAATTTCCAAGGAGTCGACGACCGTCGTGCAGAAGAATAGACGGTGACCTCATGCTTTATTTAAGCCGTTTTGACCGGCAACGAGACAATTGGATCTTGGTTCGGGTCATCACTTTCGTCATTTGGTAGAGGAAGAACCCGTGGACTATCGAAAACTACGGCAGAGTCGCACTTCTGGCCTGGGGACCAAATAAATACACCGGACGTACCTGTTAAGCTGTAAGAAACAATTAAAAATTCCATACTGTTGTATTCGTAAACGATATGTTACAATACAATACAAGATTTCGCACGTAGGACGAAAGAAGTGCCTCGAAGAAGAATTATCAGTACATGTCTTTATGAAATAAATGCGTTTAGAACGTGCAAATTGAATGGTTTTACCTGTAATATCGAATAAAAGGTACGAGTAAAATCTTACACAGCAGCGATATTTTCTTAACGAACAAAGACGAGACAGTAGTGAAAGATATTGTTGGCGGGAAGCTTGGATGGTTTTCCACCGCTTCGCGTTGATCCAGTTCTGAGCATCGAATCGAACAGTCGTCTAAACGTCTGTATCGATAATCATCTTCGTCTTCGAGGGAAGAGAGCAGTTTATTTATACGTCTATCAATTAGGCTCGTCCTCGAAAGACATTAGAGCCGACAAGCTACACGCCGACTTCGCTATTCTCACGACACAAAACTCGTTCTACGAGATCGCCACGATTCATACGACGATCCGTTTCGAACGATTTCTGAGGCGCGAATAATTTTCGTCGCGTATTTCGCTGAACAACTTTGCACCATTGTCCTTAGCAAAGACTGATGTAGACGTACTTCTCCTACGATTGTCTTCGATCGCGCGATTCTGTCGCAATCGTGTCAGTGAACGATCTGCCCCCATTCGACAGGTAAAGCGAAGAAGCGATCACGATGGCGACCATGGGCGTTACAGTGTTCTGCAATAGGGTCCAGCTGAACGGAAACGATCAGGAGCAACTGATGTTGCTGAGAACGTTGCAAGACAACGAGAGCAATATAATCGGCAATCAGCCGCATCTGATAGTCCCGAAAAATAATAACAATAACAATAACACCAACGCGAATTCGGCGACCGTGTTGCCACCATACGATCCATCGAGATTGAAGAAGCACGGGAAGAACGGACAACCGCCTCCGGTTGCTGTTGCGAGAAGAAATGCTCGCGAGAGGAACCGGGTTAAGCAAGTGAACAATGGGTTCGCAACTTTGAGACAGCACATTCCAAGTCACATCGCCGCAGGTTACGGGGACAGGGGCAAGAAGTTGTCGAAAGTGGAAACACTGCGAATGGCCGTTGAGTACATTAGCGGGCTTCAGAGGTTGCTCGCCGAGGCTGACGGGATTGAATACGATTCCAATGGGACCGTGCAGTGTGTGCTTTCGCCCACAAGCAGCGTGGTTTCGTCGAGTCACAACGGGTCGGGGGAGAGACTCGTCCTCGAAGACGATGTGCTTGCAGCCGACGACGACGACGCTGAGCAGCTAGAAGAGGACGATGAAAACGGGACGCAGAAGATTACGTCAAAGTAAATTACTTTCTACTTCCTTACACTCTGATATGTAACACACCCTCGACGCGTAAACGTACGTTCTGTTTTTCATAATAACTCGATAATGAACATCAAATTCGAGACATTTAGAAGAAACAAGCAAGTCCTCCCCAATTATATTTTTACACGAATACCGTAGAATTTACTCGCAATTGCAGACGAAAGTACTGTACTCGCGGAAACGGGATTCCCAGCGAATGGTACAGGTACAATAATAAATATCTATGAATTGCAGATTATCACCCAATCGAACCGCAGTTCCATCGACCCGTGATTACTATGCATCCTCGGTAGGGGACGAGGAGAATCTCGAGCCCAGGACTCTATCAAACGCGCAAAATTTCTCCCGACTCTCCCCTAATTCGGTAGCATCACCACCCTCGGAGTATTATGGACAAAACGAAGAGAATCTCGAGCCCCAAATTCTATCGCCGTACAGTGGCGCCGGGGACAGCGAAGAGGGTGCAGGTACCGTTTACGCGCCGAGCCCGGAAACCTTTTCTGGGGCGCTGTATTACAAACAGGAGATCACCGAACCCGGTGAATTCATGGACGTCGTCAGCTGGTGGGAACAGGAGCAGGGCAGGCTGGTACACCAGCAGCACACCCAACGTCTCACGCACGTGTAATAAGGTTCGTGGTGAATATTTCTTTTCCATTCTGCTACCCCTTTTGGGCCTCGCTTTCGTTCTTATACGGAGGATTAAAATTGCGTTCACATAAACGCGATAACGTTCTTTAAGAAATCCATTGGAATCTGACATGGCTCGTGGTTTTTCCTTTCTGGATGCTGGGGGTGTGTTGTGCAAAGCTAATTCGTTGAGTGTTTGGTCTGTTGGCGCCCTATGCGTACAATTGTGATTATAAGATTAGAATTGCGCTCAACGCGTTGGCTGCCACACCTGTTTTCACTTTTCTTTCCTCGGGTGCATACGCATATATACAAAACTTTCTAATGTGTCGGGTCAAATTGAAAATGGCAACATGACACAAGACGTGCAGTGATTCACGGTTGTGCTCTTACGGCAACCAACGTATTTTTTTTGTGGCGGTTATTCTGATTTTATTTATTTGATTGGTAGGAGGCGATTAGTTATATTAATGGCTGTTCATGCTGTTGTAAATAATAACGATGCGTTGTGCAGAATTTGCTGGAATAATCCATAAATTCGTGTCGTATTTTGCACCGAAACAAATAAGTGCACATAACTTTCTGAACATTTTTTGCCGCGCGTGGTCGATACGTTTAACACGTTTCCGTTTTGCACAGTCGAATTTCGTTTTTCTTCCGCTGACCTTGCAAATTCGGCCGATGTCTGTTTTTACAGCAGTTCCTACTTCTTGCCTTTCGAACGTAACAATGCACGAGATGATTGAAAATGCGGACGCATTTCGCTCGCGGTATACCACTATACAGAGACCATTTTACTCGCCGCGCGAAGATCTGATTCTCTCAGATGCTTTTCTTACGTTAGACCGATCTCGGACACCTGAGTTAAGATTTATCAGCAACTTATCGCTCTGCGTTTAGAAAAGTTGTCATGAAATGCACGTCGACTTGTAAGGGGACCTAACAGCAAGAGTGTGCAATGTATAAAAAATTATTTTCTCAGCCTGTTTCTCCTTTCGTCGTCTCACGAACGTCAGTTTCAAGACTAATAGCTATGTCTCGGGACAAAATATCCGCATCTGCACCCTTACAATACACACCTATCCATTTTTCAGCGAAACTCGAAACACTTTCACGCCGTTAGAAATGTTTACCGATAAGTGTGCTTGCAATAATGAAACGTCATTCTCAAAGAACTGGAACCGCCGCACGTGCATTCCGATCGAGCAACGAAGTGAACCGGATGAGCGACAATAGAGAGTCGCGTGACATTGTTTCACGTTCGTAAAACTAGCGCGGCCTTTAGTACTTTGTAGACGAGTGCCCAGCGGAGTACTTTAAGTGGCTTGAAACCGTCAGGGCTGTCGATCACAGGCGTGCACGTGACAACTACTCCGAGGAAGCGTCGCCAAGTGGAAACTCGTGTTCAACGTTTCCTCTCGAACACGTGCTCGAGCGGCGACGCACCCGAAAATAAACTTTACGCGTTGGTAACCACTTTGCTACGTGCGTGCCGACGTGGCATTCGGGTCCATCTCATTGCTCGATACACTTGCGACGTGAACAACGATACGTACTTGCCGAAAGGTAGACAAAAATCGGTGAGATCATGGACGAAACATTTGCACGGAGTTGAATCATCGCCACTCGAGGATATAGATAAAGATACTCTTTGGTGTGGCTTAACCCTTTCGGTCACGAATTATTTACCGAATTTAGATATACCAACCGTTTATACAGTATGTCCTCACACGAGGCCGCCATGGCTGAAAGGGTTAATTAAATCATTAGGCTATCGTATTCATTCGTGTAAATTTGCGTTCTTGTTATATACCGCCAAGAGCCCCGCGCAACGGGGGGTAGTTGTTGCTTCCAAACGGTTGGAGATGGATAAAGTGGTAATAAGAAAATCGAATGAAAATTAAATTGTATCCGATGGTGCTTAATCAAGAAGTAAATGTATGCATTTTCCTGCTTTGGTGCACCTCTAACATATAATTGCATCTTTTGTCTATTAAACAGAACCCTATAATTTTAGCCAGACTGATCGATGTATTTTTTTAATCGCTGCAAAAAGGATAAAAATACTAAAGTACCCATGCCCTAAATCTATTAGTTCGAAAGATACCATACGGAATGCAAAGAAATTGTATTTAATCAACAGGTAGTTGTTGATGCCTTATATTTTATATCCCTTATATTTTATATTATTTGATACAAATTCTTCTAACATAAACGAAGGATAATCATCACCTCTCCTATTCGATTTGAAATATTAAAATTCGTTAATCCTTTCCACTTAATTCGATATAATATACTTTGCAACGCCGCAAGCAGCTTACAATCAGTGCGTTTGATAGTTTCATGTTAAACGGACAGTTAGTACAGGCTCCTTAATAGCGTTTATCTCGTGATAAGATTACATCGAAGTGTACTTGTGCCAGCGTTAAAGAACAGGCTGTTATTCAATTGGATATGCCGAGTATCCGATGGAACATGTGTCGGGAAAATTTCAAGTTCACGGTGGGTCACTCGGTTAGCTTGGCAGTGAATTTCGAAATACTGTTGCCATCGCGGCAGAAACATCAAAAGCATACACCCACAAACGGAAGTGGTTCACCATTTTGCCATATGTTAGGTATCCTCCTTGAAATATCTCCCGTCCAGACCTTCCCCAATCTTTGTGGCATCCAATTGCCCGTCATTGATCCGTTCCTCCTCGCGTAGATCACGCATATGTTCGTCTCTCTGGACCGAGCCGTACTTTATTTTCTCCGATTTCTTTAAGGATGCTATTCTTCGTCACGTAGCACATTTTTCGAGGGTCTGTAATATTCTCACGTTTCAGCTTTAGAGCGAACTATGTTAGATCATTTTAATTTGAATGTCATTGCGGTCTGGAATTATTAATTTTCCGTTCCAATTATTATTATTTTATTTTTACTTCGGTTTCTGATCAGACTCCGCCTTCATATTAGCGAGAATTGTCAACGGTTCACGTTACTCAGCGATTCAAAAATGAAACGTCGATATTGTACGAAATTGGCTAGAAGTATGATGCAAGAGTGTAAATGCGAAGGAACACTTAATTATTACAGATATGAGAAAGAATTGTGAATTTTTTTGCAACTGTCCCTCGACGTGGTCGACGTGGTCGACGTAGGCGTCAATGGAGGCACGGCGCAGAAATCGAAAAAACATTGGCTGGCATGCAGTCGTCGAGCCATAAATAGAAATCATGATTTCCTTAGAAACGTTCGTAACCCACGTGCCATGCAGTCGGTCAGATATAACGTTTGATGCATGTGCACATATTGGCACTTAAGACCACCATAAGGCGACAGAAGCTTCTCGTGTCCTTAACATATGGGTGGCGACCAAGCAGTCGGAAAGCATACGGGAAACAATTTGGAAAGTAACGTTTAAAATCGAATAAACTTTACTTTTATGTTTTTTTCTTCCCGACAAAAAAAATCGTTGCATCATTTAAGGTTTACCTGATATGTTGTATCATTAAGATCTTTTAGAATGACACTATGCTGTGCCATTAATGTAGAGATATAGATTTCTTTTCGTCTTTTCTTTTTAAGGTTTCGGTAGATGAGATATCTAAAGACAGGAATTATGTTTAGGTGGTTTTAAAATACGTCGTGAGGTCCAAGAATATATAATTTATAATGCATGATAAGGTTTCCGTTCAGTTATTTATTAAAAAATAAATAGCAATTTGCGATGGTGTTTTTAGAAGGATAGATGGATAGATAAAATAGATTCGAATTCGTAATTGGATAGCCATTAAAATACCATAAGTTTCAATATTATAGAACTATACCTATCTAAATGATTTCGCTAATACCCGTGAAACGGATTTATTAGCTTTAGCAATTTTAATACATATAAAGTTCCTGTTTACATTCAAAAATTTTTGAAAATGGTAAAGTGTCTTATAAGTTGTATGATTCATTCGGAAAATGTAAATGTCTATTATTACTATTTTCATTCTAATTAACATTTAATTGGAATTGAAGTTTACATTTGTATTATCATTCTGATTTTAATAACTCATAACAATCTTCCATTTCCTTGTGCACTGTATTTAAAGAGACACACGGCTCGTTAAAATTTACTTCGTTTCAGTTTCTAACAATAAAAGTTAAATTTATCATCAATCAAAATTATTTAATCCATTAATATAAAATTATTCGCCCATACTAATTCCAATAGAATAATCTGAACAGATTCTATTGTTATACTACAGCAATTGTTATTCTCGTTAAAAAACTCGATATATCTTGATATTATTTTTTATTTCAAGATTACACAATATTTTCTGGGCAAGACGTCGGCTATAATCAATTCGGGCAGTCAAAGAATTTAGTTTCATTGCCATATGGGAAATAGCCCCGCGATTAAGAAGCTGCAGTGGAACGACTACCATATGTCAAATACTATATTCCGGTATTCCATTTCCTTCGGCCCTTCCTTTCAAGGCATCGGCAAATTTCGAGTCGATTTTTTAAATCTATCTCTGCTTAAAAAAGTCGGTAACTCTCAAACAATCTGAAGCACAAGATACACGTGCACAGAGCAAAGGGTTATAATACAGCTTTTTCCAAAACCAGTGAATTATTAATTAACTTCAGTATGAACTTGATCTGATCCCCATTCATTCGTGTTTCATGTCTAAAGACTTGTAATAAAACGAAAGAGCATTTAAATAGGAAAGTAATCGCGCTTGAATACCTTCTGCTTTCGTATCGTTGCATACTAAAATTGCACTTAATTAGGTAAAATATGTAATATTGCAAGATGAAGTATAATTTTTTTATTACTGGTTTTCAGTTTACCAATCAGATTCCATTGCTACCACCGTCTCCCCCACAAATATTTATTATTCCACAGAATAACCGACACTAACTTTCACAATATGTGCAATTCAGTTTCCATGCGTTCTGCTCGATGACTTTCGAGAAGTTTTTGGTCTAAAAAAAAAAAATTAAAAAAAAGCAGAAAAGAAGCAAGAACCATTAAAGTGCTTACGTTCCTTGCGGTTCTTATGAAGACTCTTTTTCGTCTCTCGCGCCGTTCAATTGCACCGGCCTTAAAACGAACTACCCGCGTCAATCATACAAATTAAAATGATGTTCCGCTTCTGGCAATAAGCGGACCGCTGTTCGTTTTGTTTTTTTTTGCCTCCCCTTGCACGTTTTTACGATCGCCGACGCGCGGAACCGTTTCACGAGAAATTTCGGAATACCGGAGGCGTAGTTCGCGACGAAAGTATTATAAGCAGTAAAACGCGTGTCCTAGAGAGTAAGAAGTCTCACACGAAGGGGCCGGAACGTACGAACGAGCGAGCGGGCAAGTAATTCTCGACAATTATAAAGTGAGGTCATCTACGAAATTTACGAGATGCGTCGCCGCGGCAAATTAATTTAATAAATTCCTTCCTTGGCTCCCGGTCACGTTGATATCGTCCCGTTGTGCGCGAGCCCATGGACCTTCTTTCGGTTCTCCGCTTCGCTCGGCTCTGCTCTGCCCTGCCCAGTTCTACTCCGTTCCACCCTTTCTTTCTCTCTCACTTTCTCCCCCTTTCTCTCGCTTTCTTGTGTTCCCTTGTTATGCGCCCGGAGCACGCGTAACGGGCACGGCGAAACTTTAACCCCGCTTTTAATAGCGATTATTTCTCTCCCGGGGACGGACCGCTCCGCACGAATAGCCGGAAGCCGTTCGATGAAATTTCTTCTTTGGGCTAATGATTATGCGTACTCGTAGTGTGTCGGCCGAAATTCCTTGTCACGTGTAAAAGTGCGCCGGTATCGGCAGCGTCTTACATTAACCCCGTCGTTAATCGGGCAGATTTTTCACCGGGACACACGGCATACAACTCGCGACTACGTTTACCTGCAAGTGATAGGTACAAATGGTAACCGCGCGAAAGTGTAACGATATCGCGACAGTTCGTTAATCTTTGTAATAATACGAGGGAAACGGATACGAGGAGAAATATTCATGATTAAAGTTCCACCGTTTGCTGGAGATCAACCGTGGTAGTTTATTTTTCGAGACTCTTGTTAGTGGGGTCGGAATTCAAATCACTCTGTGATTCCTTTAAAATGTTTGATTCGTTTCTTCGTTGTCTTTTATTTGCCGTAGTAAGATATTTTAGGTACCAGTTATTTAATAATCATTTTACATCACATCATTACTTCTGTAAATATTTCTGATCTAAAGGTAGATATTTTTCTATGATTCTCCTTGTATCACCGTCTACTTATAATTTTACATGATCGATTATTAAATTGATAGTATTGGGTTGATCGGAAAGTACGTGCCGTTTTTGGGCAGGTGGAATTAGGACAGGTCTGAATACATCAGATTGATCGAAAACATATTACATGTGTACATGTTCTAAAAAGTGATATTTCAGGTATCTTTAGAAAAGAGTTTGATTAGGATATATTATTTTAGTAATGTATAGTTTCGTAGTTAATAATCGATATTGTATTGTAATACAAATTAAGTACGAATTTATTGCAAACAGATGGTTCTAGAATTGAACACCGACGTCAGAAAGGGTTAAACGCAAAATATTGTATTGAAACAACCAGCATTCGATTAAAGCAGATTCATTTCATGACCAAGTATTAGTTAATAGCTCCAATTAAATATTTACTGGAAAAAAATACTGTAAATTACTAATCTCATAGTGGTATATAACTTGAATGCGTAATAGAACAAATTGTAAACCAATAGGGAAAAGACATTTATCTTCGTGAAATGATTGTATAAGCTGAACAATTATGTGACATCATGCAGAGATGAATGTAATGCAAAGTTGACCTTAATTGACTAAGTTTTAATCTACCAAATCTTCATGCCCGTTTCAGTTTAAAGGTGAAACAACGCCTTTGTGCGATATGATATTGAGTGTTTCAGCTTCACTGTTGCTTTCACAGGAGAAAATACATTTACATTTTGTCCCCTTTAAGAAATTTAACTGCGTTGTAAAACCAAGAGGCAGAAAGGCTTATGCTAACTTTGTAGTTGTTCTTCTCCTTCAACTTGCTTCGCAAGTAACAAAAGAATTTAAAGGTCTGTCATGCTGGTAACCCGCATGGTGCTTATCTTATCAATAAACATTACCAGCATGGCAATGTGACTCCGTATCGGTGACGGTTCAGAGTCGATTATAGTGTTGCAAGATTAAACCTTGTTCACTGAAAAATCTAACATTTTCTGCAAATAAGGAATACTTGCGAATTCTAAAAGGTTTACCTCTAACTTTAATAAACTGACTATGTATTCAATATTTGGTATGTTAATTGCACGACAGTCACCGTTTTGATTCAGCCAAATTTTATAAATATTATCTATGGATGTGGTTTTTTGATGATATTACAAATTTTAAAGAAGACCTCAGACGGCCAATACATTGTCAGGATTCTCAGCATTATTGTTACGTCTAAGAGGAATCTCAGGCGATCAATATACGTATATTGTCAATAATATTGACAATATCTACTAATCGCCTGTGGTCTCCTTAAAAGTAGAGTAGGTAGAAGTTTCAAGTGTATTGGTTTTAATTCTACAAGCAAACGAGACTTATTATGGGTGGAACAATTTGAAATTTAAAACTAGGCGAACACAACAATGCTGATCGTTCCCGAATATCAAACGCGAACTAATTTAAACGAAGGTATAAATTACATCGTTTGACGTTTGCGCATCGCCCATTAATCAAAAAATGAATATTATTTCCTTAAAATTATTGAACGTCTGACGGTTTTGTTGAGAACTCGGGCATTTCATCTACAGCAACCGAATAATATCAAACGTCAATTGGTTTGCAATATAATATAATATTAAACTCGCCAAACAATTGTATTATACCAAAATTGTTTGGAAATTCGTTGAATTTGGACTTTTTCAATCACATCCACTACGCTGCTAAACCATTTAATCAGTACCATCTAGATAAAGTTTAGTGTCCGATGAAACGAAAAGAAATCCAGACGCTTTTCTTCCAAACGGCCACTATCTCGCGGTTCTTAAAATTTTTAAGTACGTCCCTTAAAACGAGTTCCACTCACGTCCTGTAATGTACTGATAAACGAAAGTCCTTACGGGGGAGTGCATTTCTAATTTTTGTTTCGTTCTATCTAGAGACGATAACTCTCAAGGACTGTTTCTTAATGCCAAATTAAATTCGTTAAGCGTATCAAAGAAAATTAACAATTCAAGGCGTTACTAATTCTATTCCTTCAAATGTATTCAGTTACGTTTAGCAATTAACTGGCACGCTCATGCGATTCATTGATTATTGAAATTGAAATTCTGACACAAATATTATACAGAAATCTGCGTCTACATTCTATTTTCGTTACGTAAATGTATTTTCCGTTCATAAAACTGCTAACGTTACATTCCCCTGCAATACATGGAATGTTTTCCTTAAAACCAATAATTAAAACCAATAATTACTGTAACGTGATTTATATGTTTAGATAAGCTAATTAATGCTGACCCACTCAAGTCTTTCCCAGTTAGTAAATTGTTGAATTACTGCAGCAATCTTAATGAAGTTCTATAAATAAAGAGCGAATATTTATGCAGGTACAATATATTTAAATGTGTCACTGAAACATCTATTTTTTAATTATTGTATTCAAATAATTATTTGTCGCATATTCTTGGACTGCACTAAATAAAAACTCAATCGGCTAGGAATTAATCGTTTATTCACGTAATGATAAATGCCTTTAAGTTTACTTTTGCTTCGTCCCTAAACGATGGGAATCTATGTGAATTTTTCCCGGATACATATGCTTTTCCCACGATCCTCTGGGGTTATAGCGGGGTGTCTGAAAGTAACGCTCGTCCGTTTCCGTGTTTAATTCTGGATGATCCGGGTAAATAAGGAGCTTCACTGTGGAGCTGCACGGAATACAATGGCCAGGTGGGACAATGTCCTAAGGTCACGTAGGATCCCTCTTCCCCCGGAAGAATCTTGAAATCAAGCGGATAGAAAACGGCAACTGTTTTGTGAAATAAATCACAGAGGGAGAATTACAGGGGTTCCGTTGAAGTAACGGTTTCTTGTTAGAAAAAATTTTGTTAGCGATCAAATTGTAACTAATCATCCCTCTACAATTTCTTTCAATGCCTACGTCTCTATACAGAAAATTGTGATACATGCTAGTAGGGGAACTACAATGTACAGCGAAAACAAGTGTTTTCTTGTTGAATATGTATTGCGAGACGTAAGGCTACAAAGGAAATATATTTGCAATCGTTCTGGACTATGGCCTGTAGAAAATTGTAAATAGTGTAACATTAATTTCACTCAAGGGGAAGGAATCGTTCCCCTTATATATTTGTGCCATTTTGCAAATATGTATAAACTGAAAATAAAAGTGTCTCACAATACTGAAATCTAATTGAAAGATTTTATAACACTTAAATTAGAATGTGTAAATAATTCATTGTTATTATTGCTAAAATATATTATAACTTTGTACCATTATATTCAAGCAGAATATTGTAATTAACGTTTGCTTCATTTTTCTTATTTTAAGTCCCCGTGAATATTTTATTTGGCAAATAATAAATTGATACTTAACGCCGGCCACAGAATTCATCATCATGGAAGAAAATAATTTCTTTGAATTTTCGATGTTAAGATGATTAAGCATTTATTATATTCAGGCTTTATCGACTATGTTATTTTAACCGTTCATTTAATTTTGTTGTGTTACAGGTTCATACATAAGCGTGAACGTACAACTCGTTGAAGTGATCTCATGGAACGAAGGGTTGATTCGGAATGGAATTTCAGTCAATTTTTGAGTGGCATAAGGGATATAGCGACAACTTGTACTTACCGCGCAAAAGTACTTTCTCATACACAACACTGCCTATGGTGCCTTACCGCTTTGATTTCGATCTTTTATGGTATAAGACTTTCAGGAAAACAGTACATAATGCGGCTCTGTTGAAATGCATTTTCCTATCTAAATATTTTAATACGGTTATTTGAATTGCGGCAGAACTGCCTAATATTGTGGCGCGTGAACTTGAATCACGATAGAAGAAGTACAATATACATATTTGGAACACGTATGGATTTAAACAATATGAACACGAAATTTCCCATTTTGTTGGAAATTAAATGCATTTAAAGGGTGTATATTTTACAGATTAACCGGCAGGCGGGGAATTGTTCGAACAGATAATAATTGAACGTATAGAGTGAAACTGTTTTCGGGGAAATTGAATTTTTAAATTCGTACAGTTCGCGTATATTCGTATTCATAAAGAAATCGTCTATTTTTCGGTTGAAGTACAATTTTCAGAATCTATTCTACACCATCACTCTTTTCTCGTGATTCAGTGCCAATAGGCACTCGGTACTTGTTAAGACACCAGGACAAAAAAAGATCGCACGTCTAACACAACTTTAAGAATAAGAAGAGCAACAAAATTATTTCCACGCCGTTCGATAGTATTTTAAGATATCTACGAACGAGTAATTTTATAGGTATCTTAAAATCCAAACGCCGATGGATTAGTTTTAACGGACACTGTTATCCATGTTATTTATACTATGAAGCAGATCATTTAAATTCTTGTTAAGTAAATGTAGATTTAGAGAAATATTGACAATTCAGGAAATTGATATTATATTACATTTTTGGGCGTAATTTACTAAACAAAATTGCGGTATTTTTATCACGTACAAGTTCGGGATTCTTGTTGGTGTATTTAAACCTTAAACATGAAACTTTAATGAAACGTTAAATAAGCAATGAATCTATACGAAAAAGTGATACAGTTTTACGTCCAGGATACGATTTATATCGCTTGTGTTAGTGTTATTAAATTATCATTAGACGAAGGGCAATATAAAAGTTTAAAGGGTGAAACAGTAAAATCAAACAGTTTTGTACATACGGATGTGCCTTGAATGATAATTAAGAAGGATTGTATCAAACTCACCGAATTATCTTTCCTATCATATATTTTTAAGAAGTATTTAAGAAGTATTTTGCTATTTATGTGTACAATGTCGTCCACTTAAGCCATTAAGCGCAATGTAAGGCAATACGCTTCGAAGAACGGAAAATGAAACTAATTAAATGGAACGAAAGTAATTTCGCGTGCCAAGGAGAGAAATCGTTATTTTCTTGATATTATTTAATTCATTACGATTAAGTCTCGGTCAGTACGTATCTATTATATTAAGGGAAACATAAATTTAGACGAGTGATTGTACAAATTTCTTACTCTCGATTGTTCAGTATTAGGAGTACGTAACAAGAAACGAATTACTTAAATCAAACTGTATGATATTGTTGTAAATTCCGCTCCGACTTTTATAATTAACTACGTTGTAAGTATTATATTGGCGTACGAGTGTATACAGTGGGTTATAAAGATATTGGCACGTTGGAAAGAGTTCAATAAACAGGATATGGATGATTGTACAAAGATAATAAAATTATTTTTACGACATTCACGAGGAATTGTGTCCAAGAAACGTTGGGGTATATGATAAATATAGATTAAATATACATGATTTTTTGTACATTTATGGCGAAACGTTCGTTACTTATTACTAATTGTAAGTAACACCAGTAAATGTTACTAGATAAACTTTGTCACAATCGTACAATCTCAAACATATTTTTTATAGATTTTGAAACTTGTATTCAAATGTCTTCCTAATCCGCTGTATAAGATACAATTTTCTTTATGTACTATATATATTTTATTGACGCATCTTTCATTAAGACAGAAAGTACAGATTTGTTGTAAATTTCACAGTAACCTAAAGTACTTGATTAATTGTATTAATTTAATTAAGGGAGAGCTTAAGTTGACCAAGATGCAGTTACATCTTCCCAATTCAATTGTAAAACGCACAAAATGTTCGTTCAATCGTATAGGGGAA
This sequence comes from Nomada goodeniana, assembly GCA_963969485.1. Classification (NCBI taxonomy): domain Eukaryota; kingdom Metazoa; phylum Arthropoda; class Insecta; order Hymenoptera; family Apidae; genus Nomada; species Nomada goodeniana. Next base: position 14,590,289 of record OZ018300.1, on the reverse strand, counting down.
GAGAACTGCGTAAAATTCTTAAATTATTCTATATCTCGTTCGCTTGCAAACGAGTAAATCTCTGTAAATACAAGTGCCTTGATCATGACTACATTAAGCATTTTTTACTTGTATCTTCTGTAACAGTTTTTACGAAATATTTAAAATACATTTTATTATTTATATGATCCTCCCGTTGTTTACTTGACACGTCTTACTTAGTTATTCACCATTACCATTCTAGAGTTGCAGCCAACAGTACTGCCGCTAAGATTCGAAGTTGAGGTACCCAGTTGTTGGAATAAAATACCTCGTCCCAAATCCATTATCTTTGAAATATTTTTGCGAAGACGAATGCGACTATAAAATAAGTTTTGTTTCGCCTATAATTAGCAAAGTACATCGTGCAAATTTTATATATGTATATTTTTGCATATCGTTATAATTAACGGAAATATTCAAGGTGGACAGAGTTAGCGCTCCACCCTGTATATGCTACATATACATATAGCGCATAACACTTTAACCCCTGCTGATCTTCTTGTTTATATCTCATATTCGTATTCCTACGAGTCATACATGTTGAACCTTTCATTATTACGCGCCAACAAGCACGCATTGGTTGCACTCCCTTTCTTCGTTTTTTTTTATTCCCGGCTTATAGCCGCTATTATGTCTATTCTGTTATATATATATATATGTATTCGTCTTCTGTTTCTTTTATTCGCCAAGTCGACACGTTATAATGTTCAATACATAAATCATATCATTTGAATAATATTGCTTATTATATTATGAAAGTGTTTGTTATTATTTCCACCAACGTGCCCTGAAATGATCTACATTTTAGGTGTACGTTTGCATTTACATGATTGATATTACATTTTATACGCATCAAAGTTAATGTTCATTTACTGAATACAGAATTGTGATTCGAACCTTTAAGTCGTTTTTTTCTTGGACTTATTACTGTTCGTGCTGCACCGCCTGCAACGTTATATTGTTCTAAATAATCGTCGTCCGTATCCGATTTCGTTTGGTTTCAGCATATTTGCGAAATTTCGATAGCGGAATAAATGCGCAATGAGAGTATGTACATGAATGCTTTACGATCTAGCTTTGAAACAATTCTGGCTGCCAGACAATCGTGGAGGTAATAATAGATTAGATTATAAGCCTTCTGTGTAGGTGAGAGGTGTTTATGTCGCGAGGCACGGTCACAAATCCGTTTTGAAGCAGAATAAATTATCAGGGTCTTATCAGGGAAGTACATATCATTTTATATATCGCATGCCCAGGACTTCTAACGTGCAAGCATTAGTTCAACCATCACATTGATTACAAGTATAATTTTCGAACTTACATTATTTCGTCTGCCTTCTGTTTCAGTAAAACCTGAGTAGTACATGTATGTACGTATTCAACAAACGATTTCATTTAGAATTCTGAAATAAGTTTTGGTAAAAAACATAAATGTAACACTTTATAAACAAACGGACGTTTCAATATCAGAAAGAAATACTTGAAACCATAGTACCTGTTGAAACATAATCCTTATTTCAGGTCATATAGAACCGAGGAGGGCAGCAGGGTTAAAATGCTTTATGCTCATTGCTATCATTGCTCATGACTCTTCCCAGACATGCCGGAATTCGCATCAAATATTGATTAATTATTTCCGTGCCGAATAATTATTATTGATACGAAATGTATCCAGTATACATGAAAATACGCATTTGGGCGGTTTTATTGTTTCTGCAAAGCGTGCATACCAATTTATTTGCGTTATTCATTTTATATAACACGCATGCATGCTTCGTCTGTTACTCGATTGTTTTTGCTCAATAACTTCGTTATATTCTTTGAAAAATTGTACCATTGTTGCCAAACAAGATTTCTAAATTCCGCCTGATACAAATGCGTAATAAGATTCATACAACATGTGGTGCATATGTATTTTCTACACATTTTGTCGGTTTAAAGAGGAGGGTATATAAAATAAGACAAACTTGACATTCAGTGACACGAAAGTGACACAATCACACCTATTCACAGTAAACGAGCTGAAAATAAAAAGTATAAAGCTAACTTATAAATTTCGTTTTAATGTCCCAAAGTTTTATTGCGTTTACTACACAACAGTTCCAAGATAATTAATTTTTTCCTCGGTTTTGGGTCACACGGACTAAAGCTGTCCTATGAAGATCAATATTCATTTATATAGTCATGATTGATAATACACAGTCAGACAGACAACGGAAAATTTATAAACAAGACCTTAATTATTAACAAAGTTTCTTTTACGATTTGAATCTAGTAGATTAATATTGTGAGTTTCACACGAAATTCGTCTCAATCATTTCTTTTGACAAACTTAAAATATCTACTGTCTGGTGACATTCAACCAGCAATTAGAACGTAAACCCCGACTAACTTGGTAATTTATTTATTTTCCAATGATGTGAACTTGTTCATACGACGAATGAATTTAATACGATGAATTATTATAACAGAAACTACACGCTTGTTGTTACAAATGCCTTACAAAATCACTTCTTTCGATTCGTGCCGGTCGTGTGTGAATAATCGAGTTAGCCAGGAAGTCTATATAGCGCCGGTAGCGGTAATAAAGGGTGGTCGATTTGGCGTCCATCGATAATTTTGTAATTTCATGAAATTGGTGCCGCTCACCCAACCTCGACAGGGGAAAGTTCCTCCTCTTCGTTCCTCTTTTTACCTGTCTGTGCCTCTACGTTGCCTTTTTTTTTTTATTATACTCGAGGGTCGATTTCCGGACACGTTCCATGCTGGGGGTGAAGTGCAGGTTGTTACGTCATTTCCGGAAGTACTCGTTTCCACATCGACGATCAGCTAGCGATCGTTATAGTTGTAACCGCCTGTTTGTCTTTTCATATCCTACTGTACGTTTTAGTTCTATTTATGTGCTATCATGGTTTGATATAATTTTATGCTGCCGGTCTGCAATAATTCGAAGACATCTTGCTTGAATATACAATTTTTAAATCAGTCAATTTCTTTTATGATGTTTAGCCACAGCTAAGCCGTCATAACGATTTAAGTTTGTTTCTTCAAATGGAACTTTGTATACACATTTTTTTAAATGTAACGCATTGTTTTCTATAATAGATAGCATTATATTATTTATACCTGACAATCATTAGTTTGAGCAAGTTTGTCTGGGATTTTAACCGTAACAGAGATGTCAGGTATGATACAGTCAAGGTAAGTGAATTACCTATTCACTTAATCATAATTTGTATGGAAAATGGGTTTAATTAAAATGGAAAACATTCAATTACTATGAATATTTACAAACGGTTTAAATAATTAATTTCGTTAATATTTTCAGGAACCTTAATAACATTTACGTTAACATCGTGTATTATGCTTTTAAATCCGTTTTGATTAATTCATACCGCAGCACAGCGAGAAATTATAAAGCGAATGCATGCGGAAAGGGGAGGTCATTGTATAATTTCAATAAGCGTGGGGCTAATTTTGTATGCGACGAAATGAATTATGCATGTGGATTTGCCAATATAAAAGATGTCTCAACATTGTTGCTTCCTGATCGTAACTTCTTACGTTTCGTTGAGGGCACACAGCTCGTACATGACGGTAATCGTAATTGGTGAAAAATATTACGACAATTACTATCTTATATAAAATAATATTAAGTCTTAAAAGTTCTTTTTTCAGCATTGTGCACTATTTTAATATTTCTTTATAGACCTTTACATTTGTGGAAAAAAATTAAATGACGTGTACATATGACAATATTGTGATAAAACACACAGTGCTGTCATTTTAAGTAATTCAAGTAAGTAGATATTTAAACTTTCCTTATAGTGGCTCCGTAGGACAGAACGCAATTTGTATGAAATTTCCTTCAACCTTTAAATGTTGGATACTTTGTATATATACTTTGTAAAATTTTGAATAAAGGTATTAGATCCTAACTCGCACTTACATATTTTGTGAGAGATAAAATGGTATAATAAAAGTTGAATGACGCCATTGAATAATACTTAGCGAAGAAGCTATCATAGTTGTGCTAAAAATGAATTTAGCACTAGTTAAACATTGTTCAATTAATATACGTACATCTATAAACTATGTTTTTAATTCGGAAAAAATGTTTACAGCATACGTACAACGATGGAGGCGGTTGTAATGACAACAGTATATGTGCAATCGATTATTTTCTATTTTCTCATTGCTATTACAACCACTTTGTTTGGAATCTATTTCTACATTAATAGTTTGCGAATAGTTCGTTTAGGGAGCAAACTTCCAGGTATGTAAATGTTGCAGAAGACTTATACTTTGCAATTATTACCATATTAAATTTATCGTGCAATAGTTTTATTTAACAATTTGAATAGCAGTCATACAGAGGTATTCAATTTATGTGCATCATAAAAAGAATAGTTTTTTTACCTTGAGTTATATATACGCGTACATCCATAAAAATACTCATTCATGTATATCATAAGATGGGAGAAAGAGTTAACTATGGTTTAGTGTTTGTGATTTAAGAGAATAACAAACTAAACGACAGACAAATGAAACTTGGAAAGTATTGTATCTATGTTTAGTAAAACCTAAATATGTGCACATTAATAAATATTGGGAGTGAGCGATCTTTGGCACAGTCTACATTTTATAAATAAATTTATTTTCTGTTCTTTAAGGTCCAAAAATTGTGCCAATTTTAGGAAATGCACTGTTAACTGTTGGTATACATCCGAATCATGTTTTGGAAAAAATCCTCGAATACGACGTGTATGGACCCGTGGTTCGTGCTTTCCTAGGAACGAAATTAATTATATTTTTGTATCACCCCCGAGACATCGAAATTATTCTTAACAGCACAGTGCATATCGATAAAGCTCCAGAATACAGGTGAAAAGTTGCAATTGATAATAATTAATATTTGAATCGCCTTATTCTAGCCAGTAAGTTACAAATTATTTATTGAATTTAACTTCTGTTCGGATCAATTTTGCTTATTTCCTTTATGTGGACGCCACGATCGATGTTTCCTATTTAACGGAGTGTCTAATTACGAGCATTTTAAATGAAGTAAAACGATGTGTAAATTATGTTCATGAATTAATTGTACTGAAGTTACGCGTTTATGCGATTTTGTTCTGTCGCCAAATAACAAGCACTGAGTTTCCCAGTAAAACACCATGCACATATACTGTCCCAGTCCTGGTGACCCACTTCTTCAGTGCCTTGTATCGCAATATAATTGAAAAGCCAAACAGCGTATAGATACGTAGCTAAAAGGTAAGAAATAGAAAACTGGAGAGTAACTGCCTGTATTTCGTAGGTTTTTCAAGCCTTGGCTCGGGGATGGTTTGCTAATCAGCACCGGCGAAAAGTGGAGATCGCACCGAAAAATGATAGCTCCGACGTTCCATTTGAATGTACTCAAATCATTTGTGCCATTGTTTTACGAGAATAGCAAAGACCTGGTGGCGCGGCTGCGTGACCAGGTGGGGAAGGAATTCGATTGTCACGATTATTTATCAGCAGTCACTGTTGATATTTTATTGGACACCGCGATGGGCCTGAGAAAGGCTGAGAAACATAAAACTGGATACGATTATGCCATGGCTGTAATGAAGTAAGTGTTAAAAATTTCATTGCACGGATTTGTTTAATTCGAGTCTGTTTCATTGGCGTCACTTCCCGGGTGAAAAAATTCATTCGACGATATATACTACATGTATATATCTAGACAGATGAGGGTGAAATTACTTGGCAAATTTTACTTTTGAAATCTCGTCATTAACTCCAGATTTTTGTAACTTCCTTCCTTTTGTTCTGAAAAGAACATTAGGAGCATTAGGACGTTATCGCGCATTACTTCATTTTGGCAGTTTCAAAAAAGGAACATTTTTTATATTCGTTATCAAATATATTCTCATCTATCTAAATACGGAATTCTACCCGGCTAAGCTAAACGCATCTTAACTATAATGTTCCGGAAGATACGCAACCGAAATTTCATAATTCGCAATTTAAGAATACGTCTACATAATTCTCTAGCGAGTATTAATTTTCGTGTTGAACACAGAATGTGCGACATAATTCATCGACGACAGTACAACGTGAATCTGAGATTCGATTTTCTTTTCGGCCTTTCGAAATACGCGAAACTGCAGGAAAAACTGCTGAGCACCATTCATGGCCTGACCTCGCGGGTAATTAAGGAAAAGAAGGAAAGTGCGTATACGAAAATTTGTTCGGAGATCGAGGGTGGCGAGAAGAAAGAAATCGATCAAACCGTGAGAACTGGTTCGAACGTAGACGGAAAAGCTAAAAATGCGACGAAAATGCATTACGTCAGAGATGATCTGGACGATATTGATGATAATGATGTGGGCGAGAAGAAGAGACTTGCCTTTCTAGATCTTATGTTGGAGCTTGCGAGGAATGGCGCGAAACTGACCGATGAGGAAATTAAAGAGGAAGTCGATACAATAATGTTTGAGGTAAAACGAAAAAATGATTACACTCTAGTAGCACTATTAATTTCAATGTCCATCACGAAATTTAGCGAATGCCAATATAATATGCTAAACATGTATTATTGACTTTGGTTTATAGTAATATTATTTATTTAAATCGTACAATTGGAGTATCAGGCATTTGATCGATCACCCTGTTATAAATTAATATCTTGTTCTCACCTGCAAACAATCATACGTAGTGTAATAATATTAATATTTTATACTAATACGACAATAGCATACATTCAATCATGTTCTGAGTAAAAACTAGTATGATGGAAATGAAAAAGTGTAACACATAACATTCTATATATTTATTTCATAATCGATTTGATTGCACTTGGTACCATTGTCGTTATTATTTTCTTTTATGAATTACTTTAAAAGATAGTTGAATCAAAAATTGCGATATACATTACTATTTGTATACATTACTATTAATATACATTACTCTTACTATTTGCGATATACATATGAAATACAATTTATTCGTACATAAAATGAAAAAATTACATATTGTTACGTAACCTGTTTAGTATTGTATAACGCTTGAAAACGGCTTCTTAATAATGCATGGAATACCCGCCTCGTGTCTTACAATGAATAGCCTGTGATACTTACATGTTTTAGGGACATGACACCACCGCTGCAGGTTCCAGCTTCGTTCTTTGCGTGCTTGGCATTCATCAAGATGTCCAGGTGAGCGCAATAAGAACATGTTTGTGTAGACGCGTAAGAACCGTATTTAAGAAATAATAATAATAATACTTCCCAATTTTATCGATTAGTCTAACCGTTAAATTGATTCGTTCATTAGAAAAATTTTCATTTATTCATTTGCTTTCGTTACACTAATGCTAGGAACAACTTATTTTGGACTTTGTACAAAACATTTCCGTAATAGGTGTGCAGTGTTATAAACATTTATGCCAACGTTTTTAAATAGGCGATTAAATCTCTACGATCATCTGGTTTTTTAATACCGTTGAACATCATCCTCGTGCCAGGAATAAACTGTTTGGGAAATTCCAAGTACTCGTTTAGTGTTTCATCGTTCCATGTAACGCCTTTCGCTTTCATTGCTTGAGTATAATTGAAGTCAGGGTAAGCTGTATTAGATAAAAGAATGAAACTTTATAAATCGGATCATCGTCATATGTGTACAATCAATACAAACGAGGGCAATTAAACGAAAGTTAATTTTACTCTAGACTCGCGAATCGTTATGTCGATACTTTATATTTGCATGGTTTCAACGGTAATTAAATTAAGCCGAAAAAATGTCTAATTTATCAGAAATAGGAAAAATATTTCTACCTCGGTTGATTAACTTGTGATGAATAGAAAATATTCTATTCCATAGGTCACATTAACGTTAAAGGCCGTTTAATTGAAGAGCGAAAGGTTAACCAAAATTACAACAAAATTACGAATGTTAATTATGCTATCTAAACAAAATTGCATTTAATATAAATATACGAATAAAAATGAAATACATTGAGAAATTACGTTACCAGATTAAAAAATTATATCAACTTGTCCTCCGCCAACTTTCTATTACTCGTGTGACGTATATAAAATATCTTATAAAATAAAAATAACATTGAAACAATCATAAAGTATTGTATACGTACTGCCACAAGTTTTGCCAACAATTCCGAAAAGATTTGGTCCAATTTTGTGTTTGCCATTTTTATTGACGGTGTGGCACACCGCACACATTTTTACAAACAAGCTTTTCCCATTGACAGCATCTCCCATTCTTGCAAAAAAAGATTTATATCATTCAATATCAAAGGTTATATTATATGTTGGATAAATAAATTCGTAGGTTAGAGGTTTATCATTTCCACAACTTGATATTGACCAATTATGATACCACTTGAAGTTTCTGATTAACGAATGCCTCGTGAAGTTTTTCATTAAATAGATTAATTTCTTCAATGATAATCTATAATTTTATTCCAAACTGCGAAATCATCATGTAAACTTGGAATTACCTGTATGTTGCAAAATGTATTGTTAATCTAACAAGTCTTTATCAATTGTTAAACTATACTCTTTCTCTTCTGTTTTTAACAATATCTTTATTAATTTGAAATTGTATAATTTAAAGAAAAAAATTAATGATAGAATCAGTGGAATATATGTTGTTGTAGTACCGCGTGTTCTTTGACTGTGTTTATTCAGGATTGATCACTTTTTCTGCCATACAAAGTTGCTGTAAGTTGTAGCGCATGATAATACTTATGTTTCAGGAGCGAGTTTACCAGGAATTGAATGAAATTTTTAAAGGATCAGACAGACCCTGCACGTTTCAAGATACTTTAGAAATGAAGTATCTTGAAAGGGTCATTTTTGAAACTCTAAGACTTTTCCCACCAGTTCCAGCAATCGCGAGGTTGCTTAACGAGGACGTTAGAATCGGTAAACTTTGTACATACAATACGCTATTTTTGAAGTTTTATTTACATAATTACGATGCTCAGAAGTTAGACAATTGTTCCTTTATTATATTTTACATTCATTCGATAATTAAGCTTTAACTTTTATTTAGATTTTAGATAATTGTCAGGCTTACTCAAATCACGCTGAAAATGTTTAAGCTACATTTGCTTATTAATTATTAACCAAGCTACAAATGTTATCATTTTCTTATGCTGATAACATGGGGACACATAATATAGTGTGCATCACATTTTTAGAACGGTGTTCGAATATTTGATAAATGTTAAATTACCTGCCATTGAATTAAAGCCGAGTTGAACCAGCTATTATTACAAGTATCGATTGTATACTAAAAATAATATCATATTATTCCTTTGCAGTGACGGGGAAATATCTGCTGCCAAAAGGTTCTTCAATTTTGATTTCGCCGTACAAGGTTCACCGATTAGATGAATTCTATCCCAATCCTGAAGAATTCAACCCCGATAATTTCTTACCGGAAAGAATGCAGAGCCGACACTATTATTCGTTCGTCCCATTCAGTGCTGGGCCGAGGTATGTTCAAAATAAAAATAAGTCAATTATGGTATTTATAAATATACCACGGTTAAGTGCATATTTTTTTTATTAAAATGCTCCAGTACCACATGTTAATACAAAACGTCCATAAAATGAAGGATAAAATTTATCTGGAAAATTTCATTTTAATTACTTACAAAGTTTTATTATAAGAAGCCTTGTATATGCTGCCTTTGAATGTTTGTTAAAAATCGGCACGAACTTTCCGGACAATTCAACAATCCGAATTTTAAGATAATTTATTCTTTCCATTACATATTGTATATACAGTAACGCGACTGTAAACGAGTATGTTTGTTTTCATTTTGGGTCAGATTGATCCAACTTCCCTATATGAGTTAAATCAATTTTTTCGTCTGCCTGAAACAATGCATACAGACAAAGCTACGTGTATGTAGCATCGGAAATATTTCCGCCTTATTTTGTCTGTTTAATCCGCCATTAATGCGGTTAAATTGCCTGATTCTTTTTTTTTGCAGATCTTGCGTGGGAAGGAAGTACGCAATATTAAAGCTGAAGGTTTTATTGTCGACGATCCTGCGGAACTACAAGATCCTGTCGGACCTTACAGAAAAGGACTTCCGGCTGAAGGTTGACATTATTCTCAAAAGAGTGGACGGCTTCCGAATAAACATCGAGCCACGGAACAAAAGCAGTCAAGAGGTTCTCGTTTAACGTGAAGTTCTCACAGGTAACTGGCTCTAAACTAAGAATTCCAATTGCAATAGATTACGCGAACACGTTACTACAGCGAATGATAGCATTCGAATTAGGGTGTAAATAAGCTACTCAAGTATATGAAGGGTTGCATCCGTTTAAGCAAGTAACATATTCCATGTGTATTAGGAAAGTACATTTATACAATGTTATGATTACATTTGCACAAAGCGTGAAAATAAATCGTTGCAATATAGTCGATAAAATCTCATTTCTTCAAATATTATACTGAAATCGATGTTAAATATTAATTTCTCTTGAATATAAGGTTCGTATTCTTGGCCAGAGTGTATAGAATAACGTATTGTATGTATTTCCTTACTGGAAATCGTAAATGCCATTTCAATAAAACAAGTTGTGTTTTAATATAATATGTGTGTACTTATTTATCTTTGTATTAATGTTATCGTCCCATGAATAGTTTAATACTTTAATATGTACTTCCATTGCACGCAGGTTCACTGTATTTTATGGTTTCGATCGTTATATGAAAATACATATACCACCTATATAATTGTTTACATTGTAATGCAATTTTCAAGCAAAAAGCAATTTCTGTTATGCAATATTTTTCTTTGAAAATTGCGTTACAATATGAATAAATCAAAAGTTAAATACCTTTAGATTAGCAGAGGACCATTATTCAAATCGCAACATTTTTCGAAGGATATCCTACATCCCTGCAACCATTTTACATGTCTACAAATATTTTTTCATACTTTATACTGAAAACATTACCTTCTAGGAATACTTTTAATTTCGCAATATTAAACATGAAGTCACTTATATACATCGAGTTGAAAGTGACATTACTGCTTTTAAGATACTTCACACAAAATGTCGAATTGCGGGTGGTGTAATAAACTTATTATTTTTTACAAAAGATAATAAATATTATCCTTTCATTGGTGAGTTGGTAAACCTGATTTACAATTTACCAGCAAAAAATGTGTCGCGCAGAAATTAATGTAAAATGTTTCACCTTGTTTATTTTGTTCGCTTTTGATAATAATTGCAACAATAATTACAGCAACTTATGTATAAAATATTCATTTTATATTTAATTCATAATATTACATTAATTTACCTATGTACACGCAATAATACGCTATGTTTATAATTTATACATTTAAATTGATTGAAATTTGCAACTCTCTCCTTCTCCCCCCCCTCTCTCTCTCTCTCTCTCACACACACACGCACGCGCGCGCGCGCACACTTTCTATCTCTGATCGTTTATAAATCGTTTTACGGTAAACCTGTATAAGGTACTACTTGTAGGAAAATATATTTAAAATATTCAAACTCACATACGTGACAAAAATAAATGACGATACAGCGTCACAAAAAATTTGTACATTATCTCACGCTGCAATAATGAACGCTATAATAATAATCGTCAACTTACAACATATTTTATTCGATGAACTAAAATATATCATAAGAGCATTGTCAAAAATAACTTAATTTTAACTTTGTACCAAAACATGATTGCCGCATGTAAAGTAGCATATGCTTCAACACAACGCATCTCGCCTTCTTTCTTTGCATCAATCTGCAGAAAAGGAACCGGAAGTTTGGGCAGCAATGTTATCCGCCCGCTTCTTCCTCCTCTTTGGTAAACCTACTGAAAGGAACTGTATTGCCCACGGTATAACAAACAGGACGTTCATTAGTATAAGGGCAAGCTGACAGACCACGAAACTGTTGGTCCAATCCTTCATGAAGCCTGCAACAGGTAATTTGCATTTCAAAATCTGATTCCATCCGCTCGTAATAATTACAATCTTCTAGGAAACTTCTGTTATTATTGGTATATTTCGAATACCCCGTTTCTGTTAATTGAAAACTTATTTTTATCGTGCGTATTTAAAATGAAATAGCTAGAAAATTCGCAACAACCAATTTCATTTTGTATTTCAAGACTTTTGTATTTTAGGAAGTTGTATCTGTCTATGGCATTATTTTTGAACATTTGCAAAATTTAGACATCGCCAATTATAATTATGTTGCAACGTATTTAACTCACCGACAATCGGACCAAACAATATAGAAATTACACCGCTAATCGCGCCATAAATTCCATATGCTGAGGCGAATTTCTCAATACTGACGTCTTCTATAATCACCAGTGGTTGGGGAACCAATAACCATGATCTAACCACTCCTATAACCGCGACCATTACAAACGTACCTATCAAAGTATCGTTGTACATTAAGTAACCTGCAAAAGAAATTCAAGTGAAATCTTTGATTAGATTCTAAAGTTGTGTTGCCTCTAACAACGACGGCATTATATTAAAATACTAAGAAAAGTCAATTATAAAATGTTCTCTTTCTTTCGCAGTCTTTGCTTAAAAGCTACGAACAACACGGTACAATTAATTTTATATTCGATATTCTCTGAAATATTTCAAGGCGCCCTACATAAGTTATCACATTTCATTAAACAGCCATGATTAGTTATTCTATTTGACTAAATATAACAAGTTTCATTCTGTCCTAATGAATAGAAGAGAAAATCACTGACCAACTTTTGCAAACGCCATGCAGATCATAGCAACGAAGAATATGTATTTCGCTTTGACTTTGATCACCAAAGTGAAAATTGCAATCAGAATCTTCGACACCAACTCCGCGGCTGCGCCAATCGTAATCGCCATGGCTGCTTGGCTCTTCGTGTGGCCGTTGTTCGTCATCATTAGTGGTAAAAGACAGGAAAACGTGAAATCGCTCGACAGAACGAAACTGATGCCCAGGCAAATGTTTAGGAAACAACAATTCTTTAGCAATGAGAATTCCAGTAGTTCTCCCAAGATCTCTCTGCAACGTTTGAAAATATTTTTACTCGCTTTTCATATCGCCTATAAAAAATATATCATGTATCCAACAATTCAATGAGACACAAAATCGCGTATCATATAATAATTCAACTGGTATATGAAGTCTTGTGTAGGAGAACAAATACACGTGTTATATTTCCTTTAATAAGTTTCTATGTTCCGAACAAAGTATCGTGAAACGGATCCGGATCTTCATTCTTGGGACACTTTTACGTCGATTCACGTTTTGTGTAAAAGGAATGGACGACAGACTTGCTGAACATTTTGGTTGCCTACGCCAAGGGTTATGGGTAGATAATAGTGGAAATTGTGCAAGCTAGTTTATAAAAATACTGCATAGCCCGAATGTTTAAATAATACACGTACTGTAATTGACTTTTTCCAATGTCGTGTTCTTCTTTCACGGACACTTGATTTCCCATTTCTGTTGGTTTCTCTTTGGTTTTTTCTGGATGATGCTGCCTAACGTCCCCCACGCCTCCAATACCAGTTACTAAATTGACCAAACTTGAAGACGAGAAGGCTGACAATCTTCTTGTCAGCAGTTCACGCATCGATCCAGACTTTACACGATTGCAGAGTCTACCTTCGAGCTCTGATATTGAAGCAAACCTTTTTTCGGGCGTCTATATAAAAGTAAACATAAACTTAAGTTAGGTCTAATGAGATATTAATTTTCATAATGTGAGCTTACTTAAAGAACGACTAAGTTCGCCGCTGTTGCTTACTCTAGTTCTAATTAAAACTATTTATAGCAATAAAATTATTCTGTGATCACAAACTTTTGCTATATTAGCAATATATTTAGCCAATTTTTCTTTTATGTAACAACTATCAGTTTCACCTACTTCAAGGCATTTGTCTCATTCAATGAATTGGTTTACATTTTAATTGAAAATAAAATGAATAAAAGCATCCTGAAACTGTTTTTCTATAATCAATTTCGGGTTCAAAACAGTTTCGGGTTCGCCTCCTTCGCAGCTATTGATTGTAAAATAAAAGCCTTCATCGTGGCATCAATATTAATACATAATTTCCTTTACATTGTTAACTTTTTATGTACACTGGAAATATACACCGCAACAAAATTATGATTTCAAAACAGATGGAGAATCATTCGTCTTCTGCTATAAAAAAAAACTATTTTCTAGATATCTCGTAACTATAAAATTAATACAATAAACACTTTACTAAGCGAAAAAGTGAAATCAAAATATATTAGGAATAAATGATTAGAACTCCGCTATTCCCAATTAATTCGAACACTCTGATTGGCCTACTATCAATCAAATTTCGAAGTGCCTGTGTCTCACTCCACGGTGTCGTAAGTATTTTCACGAAAGAAATTCTGCAAATCGCAGGTAAAGGGGCAAAACTTACTTTCAGCGTTTCGATTAGAAGGGGAACCTGTTTGCCACTTTCACCCTTGAGACTTGTCAAGCTACTCCATTTGGTTTTCGCAGGGGTGTGTATAAAATCACTGAAACGACGAATCGGATCAACCACTCCGTGCAACTTCCGTTGCTCCCTCTCACGCGCCCTCTCCGCTCGAACTTCTTCCGGTTTCCTTGCATGCCACTCAACGGGGTGCATCATTGTCATACCGACGATGCAGTTCAAGCTCATGGCACCTGTCATCAGAGCCGTTCCTGTAAACCCAGATAGAAATGTTGTTTATGTAATCCAAGATGATTGCTTGAACGTTTCAAATGTTATAAGGAAACCTAATTCTATAATTAATTGTATTTATTTAAGCACGGCTTCCGTTTTAAATTACAAATTGCTATATTCATTAATACAAGAGTTACGAAAAGGGTTATATATTATTTGGCACCAGTAAATGGAGGCTAGTGTCATCAGATTGTTTTTGAAATTTATAAAATTGATGGAATTTATAAAAATTTAACACTTTTTGTTCTTATAGCACAGTAGAATTCACTTTTCATGTCTATTAGAGAAGGGAACAACGGAAAAAAACATCAGCATTTGCGGAAGTGTGGAAGTTGAACGATGACATAATACTTTCTTATTTTACTTTTTACTCTCTTCTTATTTTACTTTCTTATGCTGAGAAATGATTAAATGTATTCAAATATACACACATGTAACCCCATATTGTATACAGCCATTAATAATGTCAAATCTGCGTGTGCAGAAGATAATTGGAATATTTTCTAATTTATAATGGCACATATTGTTAACACAGAAGCCCGTTTGTTATCTAAGTTGTAACTCTAAATATACTTTTCCTCTTCACTAATCTTAGCATTAAAGATTTAACATACTCACCTCGGAACCCGTATATTTTCATCATTTTCTCAATACATATAGGATACGCAATGCCACCGAAGCCTACGATAACTTGGGCCGCGCTCATTACCTAAACAGCAAAGGATTTTCTACAAAATTAAGAATATAAATATGTTAAGAATCACTGGCCATCGGCCCTGCATTTACGTACTGGCGCTCTTTTCTTTACGAAGTAAGCGTTGAAGTTGGTATTGCAAATCGTAACGATAAGACCGAGACCCATTCCTTGGAGGAAATTCAGGAAAGCCATTTCGTAAACGTTTGTGACGAAAGCTAGGCAAACGTTTGGCAAGGAGAAGAGAACGGCGCCAACAACCCCTACTGGCCTCATAGAATATCTCTTTAGTAATATATTGGTCATTAAACCTGCGACAGAATGTATAATTCTCATTCACATTTTCCTACAATAATATCTACAACGAAACATTATTATTACATTATTAATCCATTATATTTTCCTGCGATAATACCAACAATATTTTATTAAATACATTTATATCTATTAAGTATCTATCAAGTATTTAAAAGGTGTCTTCCCAGTCATACATTTTTCTCCATTTGTTTCACTACTATAACATTGGAATTTCGTTCAGTAATGTTTTAAATTGAACATTTATTTAAAGCAGAGTTACAAGATTGTACTGTTTCAATCAGACAAATGCAATATTAAGGAAAATCAGCATCGATTGAAATGTAAATTATTTTTACAATGTGGAGATGTTTCAGAGATATCATGTGAACTAATTGTTAGCAAATAGAATGTAAGAACGTAATACGCGATATAAAATTATTAGACACCAATTGCCTTTAAATCGTTTCACACAAATAATGTGGTTCTTAATAAATGTATGGTTTTTTCAAATGATCGTATTCAAAATTTATTAATATTTGTAATTAATACGTAATTATTATTAAACCGCAGTATAATGTGTTTACTCAAATCTGTGAATGTAAGTTTCCTTCAATCTGCAAAACGTTTCGTCACTCTTATCTGGTACGTAGGAAACTACCAAAGATTTACACAAACCACTGTATTTCTGAATTATAAAAGTCTTATTGGTAATATTCTCAAGACATGATTGTCCGTGCAAATTATATCTTTCCTTGGAAGATGCCCATCGGGTTATGCTAAACGTGTACCAGTAATTTGAATCAAATAACAGGACAAATAATTCGTATGCCAGAATAGTTTCATTTATATGCGCAATAATACAATATTCTAATACAATGCTGTTCTCAAAAAGTTTCATACTAAACACGCCTAGGCTAGGTTGCATTATTTACCCTAATTCTCAGTTAGAATATAAGATTTGCCTCAAACTAATCGTAAAGTTTGAAATAATCTTTGAATTATCAGTTACGAACAATTCGTATTGTTGTTATTTCCTTTTAGAAACCCGAACACATTATTGATAAATGTATATCAAAATCCTCGAACGACGATTGAACAGATTGAAAATAAACCTCACTGCTTGCGATATCGTGCATAGGTATTAAAAATACATCTTCTTGGTAGTAGGATATTTGTCCTAACTATTATTACCAGGAAAGAGTATTATCAGATACGCTGCTAAAAGTATACTATATGTGTATACACGTGAACGTTTTTACGCATGTAATAGAAAATCATTCAATGACACGCTATCGCTGTTACGTTGTCTACTTACGTTGTCTAAGAAGATACACGTGAAATGTACATAGTTACGTTAGTATTTTGTAAAGCTAAGACACGGAATACAAAATCATGTGACGAAAATTTGAGAATTCTCAACCGTGGTGCCAATTCCATATTACAACTGCATCTTTTTGCAGTTCCATTTGCCTTCATATTAAAAAATTGAAGTAGTTATTGCATATATAATATTGCATAATATAAGAATGTAATAGTTCGCATAACACCTTTAGCTTCAAATAAGTGCAACTTATTTTATGTACTACTGTTTTATCTACACTATTTGTTGTACCACGACACAAAAAACACGTACATACTTCACATACATACTTCAATTATACTTCAATTATATTGCAATCATTAATCTTAAACTCATTTTGATTTACATTATATCATCCTCTTTTATGTAAATATCAGATTGAAGCACAGCTGTGTAAAATAAAATGCATTTTCGTATTGAAAACCTTAGACGACTAATATGACATTGAACATGCTAATTAAGGCTATGGATTACAGAATGCCAGTTTACTTATGCACAGACACGATTCTCACTTCCTGGCGCCTAGATATTATTGTGTGAAATGAACGCAAAGTACATTTGATCAAACCTCACGAATGAAAGTATAATCATAGCTTTTTCTTTCCTAATTATTAGGATACAATTTATTTTTTGAAATGCACTAGATCGTTAGAATAATCGTGTTACGAATCTTATTATATTTAAATTATTCCTTTCACGCTTACAAAGTCAATGATAAAATTTAAGTAAATGTCTTTTTTTTTTGTGCACTTAATTATACTAAACTTTTATTCAATTAATCACGAAATAAAACCACGACTAATGAGCACGAATACAAATTCACTTATAGATGGCCATTACGTCAATTATGAATTGCATTTAATTTAGTAAAATATTCGATAAAAGCATATAGTTAGAGTGATTTTACCCAAATTTATGTCACTTATTTGTACAAACATCAAAACCAACGAATCGGTATTCCATTTTCCGTACAACATTTTATAGACAAATGATATAGATTTTGTTTTCAATACAAATGCACTTGAAGAATAGAAAGAGTCCAACCTTTGATACATATCTACCCGTTCTATTTTTTGTGCCTGACTTTATGTATATCAGGGTAAGTAAATATTGAATAATCTATCTAGATACTTACCAGCAATAGAGAACGTGATCATGAAAATGGAATTGAAAAGAGTCATTGCAGTTCCAGCCTGACCAGTTTCTTCAAGAAAGTCGCCAAATATTATTGCAAACGATGAAGTTGGCCCAAATGTTGTAATCTGGATAAAAATTATTTTTATACAAATAAAGTATTTATAGTTACAAAAAATAGAGTGCGTATAAGCTAATCTAATTTATCCCAAATCTTAACGACATAGGGAAAACTCGTTTGTACGGAGTTGACGAAATATTGAGTCGTTTTTCAACGAATTTTCAGATAAAATCTATTTATATCTCAACTTCAGTATACGTACTCTACTAGATGGACTCAAACTATTTGGAGTGCATTCTGTTGATACTTTTATCAAATTTCGAAACACCGTGTCAGATATGCTTGAAATTTGTAAACTGAAACTAGCACCTATCAATTATTACAAAATTGCAATCAATGCGTTGCATCGAAATTTTAACTCGCTAAAGTTTTACGATTGGGAAACGTATGTATTCGTATTTTAGGAACAAAAAGTTGGTATTCTGTTACTTTTTCAATTTAACAAAATCTAATAGCAAACAAAAAGTTTATTAACTGCAAATATCGACAACAGCTAATACGTTTCATTATAGTATCTATAACTTTACTACCTATATTTCTTGAATTTTATACTAAACATAAAAAATTAATATACATTTATATGGAAATATCCCACGAATGAATATAATACTGTTACCAGTAACCTATTAATTATTAATTAAACAAGTCCCATTTATCGTTCAGTTTTCAATATGGTGCATGTAAGTGATAAAGGAAGGATAAATGAATATCGAGGTATCAAATTTCTATTTGCTCTGAAAAAAAAATGGAAAAATAAATTAATACTAACGAAAATGAGTATCATAGCGAACGCAACCATCCACCCCCAACCACCATCCGGAGCCAAGTCTTCTAACGTGATCTCATCGTCGTGATCGTTGTCTTCTTGTTTGTTAAGCAATAATGCATTGTTCTGAATTTTCTTCTCATCGTCCACAAAAATGCTTGCGGTTGTTCCTATTGTTGTGCCATTACTCTTAGCTACCGTCATATTTTTATTGGATCTATGCAAATAACAAGATACATTTATTCATAAACCGTTCTGCTTATTCCATCTACAGTCAGGGATAAAAAGATATCACGTCATGTATTTTTTTTCATATTTTGTAATATAAGCTGGAGAAAATATATATTTTAATATATCATCAATGCTGTGCATGGACGTGATCATATCGCATCGAATATCATCCACCAGACACGTTGCAACAACGTTTCAACAACGGTCTTATGCACACAAAATCAAAAAGTGTAAGTAAGTAACTATTATCCGTTGTTCAACAGTATCTATAGGTCGTGAATATTTAATAACAACGATATTGTAAAAGAAACTTTCTGCAATAGAATTGAGTAATAAAAAAAGTGCCAAAGGAGTCCCGCTGGAAAAATTTAGGTTTTCGACTTGCCAGTAGAATCTAGTATCAATATCTGCTGAAGAAATCTTGTAACAGATGTACATTATAATAGGCAATTTATATATATGTGTGTCAATTAATCAAGCAATATTAAGCTTTATTGTTAATTGCAAAGAATTGTAAAGAAGAATATATTAAAAACTTCTGAAAATATTTTTCCGAAGGAATTGATCGCACGTTATTAAGTGTGAAAGATATTCTACAATGTATTGCACACTCGATACTACTCATTCATTTGTTTATACGAGTATCGAATCTCGTACCTTCACTTTTTAAACAAATGTGCTATTCCAGTACAGTTCTAAAAAGTATTGACATTTGCATTTTCCTAAATAAAATTATACCTGTTCATAAAATTCAATAATAACTCCTAATATAAAAAGAAAATTCCATTTGCATTGTTAATGAAATAATTATGCCAAACATTTTTACACTGCTGCCGTCTATTTATGCAACGTCTTTCAATGCTCAATGTCAACAATAAAGTTTGTTCTTCATATTTAGATGCACGTGCCATATACAAAGTAAGACACTTCACATTAAATCTGTCAGATTTATGTACGTATTTATTTCATTTCACCATTTAAAAATTAAAATTTCGCAACAATCATTTGTAATTACAAGTAGAAACTTAGTCGTTTATGCATGCAAAGATTTTTACACGACGAACGTACAGAATTCTTATTTAGAAGCAACTGTTATTCTTCGCATTCGATAAGGACTATCTCCACTTCTGAATGCACATGCATGGAAAAAACACAATAATCATTTGGCATATTGGCACCATGGAACAACGAAATCAAACATAAAATAGATTTGCATGCATGCACGTAAATAGGAATCTTACCAGCAGGGTGTCGCGCTCTCCGAACAATGGAAAGGAGCTCTGGTTGCAATTAATAACTTTTATACCGTATGTGACAGTCGGATAGAACGTTTTTGACTGAATGAAACAGGGTATAAACGGTTTCGAAGGTTCTCTTATCTATGTACACAATGTCACAGTACTAAGTACTTTAATAAGAATGAAATATTGCTACCGAAGCATCTGGAATTAGGAAATCACCTGGGGAAAAGACGCCAGGTTGTAAACGGAATTTTGCAACACTATATTTAGAGATGATTAAATGATGAGATAGCAACGAAAAAATAATAACATTACAGTAACTAAAATGTTCTTATACAATTACTAAATAGTATTATGTGTTCACATATTATTTCGTATTGTATCGTGTCTAGCCTAAATTGCTATAAGAATATTTTGATATTTTTATACAACAATTGCTAATGAAACTTCTATGTTACATATACCAACAATGGTATACTAATACGCGGAAATACAATTTGCCATATTATCTGTTAATGTGGAATCACATTTTTCATTTTTTTGCATGTTCCCCCTTCTTATATAGAATTATCACATTTAATTCTTTCGATTGTATTTAACGATCATAACAAAACTATCATATATATAGATAATTATACATTAAGGACGTACAAATATATAAGTAATCAGACCTCAAAACAAATGTTGCAGCAAATACGTTGGGTTTGATTAGCAATTGCTACATCAATTTTATAAAAATTCTATTGAATTGCAAGTTTTGTATTTTAAATTTCATACTACACGTGATATTAACAACCTTATATAGCAAACTATAATGGAAACAAAAATATGCTGAACAGAAATATTAATTATGGTACACTGTAAGTATACGTATATTAAAGAAACGATCAAATCAATTGTGCGTTATATTAATTTGAAACATACCTGGTATTAAAATTTTAAAAATTGCACCAAAATTTAAAACAATGAAATTTATATGTAACTCTTTGCAATGTTGTTTTCTTTATTAAAATCTTTGTCACGTTCTCTGCAAATTGAAATGGAGCGACGTACGCGAGTGTAGATTGCCTACTTTTAGGCGCACAACGACACATATTCTTCTTGCCCCTCTATTTATTTGTTCTAAATATTATTTTCACAATATAAACTGCTCCCGTGTTGCTGCTATAACGTAATAGAACAAAAGTCCTTAATAATTTCACTTTGTATTTAAGGTATTATATATCTTTTTCCACAAACGCTATATCTTTTCGTATCTTTCTGAACCATATTCCAAATATTCATTAGAGACAATTTAAAACTGATGCGAAATTTAATTTCCGTAAAACTCAAAGTCCGAAATAAAAGATTAAATATCACGCACGGTGTTTTTATGCGAACCTAAAGTATGCACCATAATTTCCACAATATATAAATGGTTGCCATCGATAAGGCGTACACCCAGGGCAGATTTTCCGTGTTGTGAGGCTTGTGGAGAACCAGAGAAGATTAATGACATACCACTACAGTATTTTCTTATTGTAAGTGTTACACCCTATATAAAGTATGTTATCTCCTCCATAAGATACGAATATCCCCTCCAGAGTGTAATATTTATTTTACATGTTTATTTTCTTAAAAGTCTAGCTTTCTACAGTTCAAAGGAATGCTATAAGAAATCCTTTCAATTACCAGTTTACATTTAGCCCTTTACTTATCTCAGTATTCCTTGTAAGTTTCATTGTCTTTGTGGAGAACCACGTATTGGTACTGGCAGGAATTTATATAATTAAACAATTAAGTAATTGATTTTATTGCTGTATTTAAATCAGCTTACTTTCTTAATGTGACATTCTATGATGTAAAAAAATTAATTACAAAGCAGATATACTTAATCAATTTTAAATGAATGTTGACACGAGCTACGAAGAAATTATTTTGTTACAATTAACTCCACTTATTTTTACATATAATTAAGTCCAATGCCCAAAAATCGATATCACTGAGTTGAAAATGGAATATTAACTAAATAATCTCATATACTGGAACATTAACTACAAAATTACATTTCATGACGCGTTCAGCAATGTAATTAATGCGTTCCGAATACGTTTATCAAGTTTCAATGTGATAAAATATAACGCACATATGTACGTATAGTCTCGGACACGTGATAAATCGCCTTGGCGGGTAACATTATTTTCTGGTCGACATTATTAAACAATATATACGGCGATGCATTTTTCATTTTTTCGTTAATTTTAATATTAATTTTTCATTAATATTTCTGCTAATCGATAACATTATTCGGCACCCTCTTCTAAAGTTTGCCGACAACTATTTCTAACGCTTCAGCATATTTGAATCATGACTGATCTCTCGGCAATATTAACACCGTGAAATTTATTAAAGAGACCGAGTTATGTTTCGATTTCTTGCTTTTAATTGACGTAATTGACCTTTAGGTTCGTACGAATACCATTGAAAGTGTAGAAACACTGATTGTGATTAAAGTTGCATATGTGATCGAAAAACAAATTTGCTTTCAAACCGCAGCTAGTTTACACCGCAAGTAATTTAAACCATTGGCAAAAAATATTCTTAGCGGTCATGTTAATTAATCCACGTGATGCATGGCTACAACTGAATAGAATGACGAACAGTTTAACCGATAGAAATATCATTTCATGATGTTATTATTCAAACAGGTTTCACAACCTATTATTGTACAAGAATTTACTACCTATAATAGAACGTTTTATTGAATAAATGTTGTTTCCGTTGACAAATGGGTCCTATTCTCTTAATAACATTGAAACCAGCACCATTTATATGCTTCGGAAAATAGCAACGCGTTTATTTTAAAAATAATCTTCGTTACGCATTTAATCAAGCTTCCCGTACGTTAACAAGTACGTTGTTCGCTACTACGGTATAAGAGTGGTAAAAGTGAGAGAGATTTTCTATTCATTTATAAATGGAACGCTATTCACTTGTGTTATCGACTTTAACGTGATATGTACAATGGACTGCACGAGATATAATACGATAAGAACAATAAATAATAAAAAGATAATTGAGACGTTTTAGAAATTGGGTTACCGTAAAGGATTCTTGTGGTAGTAAAATAATCTATATATCTCTCATAATCGAATATGAATAAAACAGGCAAAATCAATTGCTCTGCAACAATACAAACAATTTATGCTTCGAATTTCAAGTCTATCGATGAACAACATAAACGCAGCAGGTGAAACACATTATAGTGTCATTTTGTTCAGAGAATAATTGAAGCATAACAGTTCGGATATTAATAATTTCTTTTATATCAACAATCGAATTATAAAAATGAACAATCGTTCGAGCATATCTGATATTCAACTACATAGAAATAATTCAATTATTTCTTGTACAGGTATCTCAATTTGTTCCTCAAACAGAAAGGAAACCTAAAATTGGGGTTACCGAAACATTACGATCAATATAATCCAATTATACTGGCAACCATATGTACATATATAGAGAAATTGGAGTACTATTATGACAGCAACAATGTTGTCGACAGTGCAAGTGATAACGCAATCTATTCCCAAACTATTTCATTCTAAATCTTCAAATTACTATAATACATAGGTATTAATGCATTAGTAGTATAATTCATATCTTTCTTAACAGATGCTTCCTCAAAACCGTGGCAATTCAAAAATGTGAAAG
The DNA here is from genome assembly GCA_963969485.1 of Nomada goodeniana. NCBI lineage: Eukaryota > Metazoa > Arthropoda > Insecta > Hymenoptera > Apidae > Nomada > Nomada goodeniana. The sequence goes on along the minus strand of OZ018300.1, from coordinate 14,565,970 downwards.
ATTCAGGAAGAACCTTTTCTCCTTCAAGAGAAAAAGAGAGAAAGGGTAGAGAAGAAACTAAGAAACGCAAGAGAAACGATAGTGACCCATCATCGTTATCAGTGTGGCCAACAGTATGTACCCGCGTCGCGACGCCTTCCACATCTCAACCTTCAAACCGTTCGGTTCATCGCAAAAACTCTCAATCAACCAATAGATCGTCGCAGAAATCGCGTTTCCATCCAACATGACTAATGACGCGCCGAGACGTCGCGGACGATTGTTCCTACGTCAATCTTCGTCAACGTCGATCCACGGACGCCCATTCCGTCTGTGTGCGGCGGGAAAATCAATTTCACCACGATCGAGTTCACTTTCGCACTTGTACGTAGCTCGCGCGACAAGTCTGATAAAAATTGCCCGTGAAAAATCGCAGGTACGAGGCGGCGTAGGCAAAAGTACCCTTTGTTCCGACACTGTGCATAATAATGATCGGTCTTATTGCAGAAAATAAAGAAGAAATGAAAACGAAAGAGAAACTGCGATCAGGATGGATAATCGAGCTTGTACCGGCGGCTCGCGCCCACTGTTTTCGCGGATCGCCGCGGAACGCTACGGAATGAACGCGCGACAGAAACGATCGTGGTCGAACGAGGGTAACGAGATATCGATAATCTCTGGTGTCTCCTCCGCCGCGTGCTTTCTTTCCTCCTCGTGGTCGAACGACCCTCCTCCAGTTTGTTCGCGGACCACGATAAACAGAGCGACAGAAAAAGGACAGTCACGAGGCTGCGGCGTCATTTCGATGGGTGTCACCTCGATGTTTGTCGTCCTGGATGATACTTGCGTTTGTATAGTTCTGTTGACCACGATTTGGAAAAGCGGGAAACGAGCATCGTGTGTGTTTTAAGCAATATGACTTTTCCCGTACAGTATCGATGTGTTTTAATCGAAATGTTTGTCTCGCGGGGTTCTGGGTATATTTTTAGCGGAATCGCGAGGACGATAAACGCCACGCTGATAGCGAAATATTGAACGGCTGCGGCGGACGTCCGTATGCATTTTGAAAGTCGAGTGCGCTTATCGGTACGCGTTCGCTCGGTGCTTCGAACTGTCATTGTAAGTAAGCACTTTTTTTCTGATCAGACTGACGTTTCGATCCGTGCAGTTCATTCGGTTCAATTGGCCCGGCGTTTCGGTGAAATTTGTGTTCACATTTTCGTAGTGCTTGCTACTTGTTTTAGAGGGTTCGGAGGGTAAGGTTTGTCGCCTGATGAAAGTTTCGGCGTGAAAAGTTTGGCATTTGTGCAGTAAACTTGTGGAAATGGAACTATTGTTGGTAATACGTTGAATATCGGCAGGTAATCATTGCAATGTGTAATTTAAAAGAATTATTTTACGGGGAAAGCTCGCTATGGTCCAGCGATATATGTGTACTTAAAATCGCGCTTCTATCTATGAGAAACTGTATTCGATTTTTTCACGAGCTCTTTGCTTTCATAAATATAAAATCAGTAGAGAATTTTTAATATTGAGCTGTTTTATTCGTAACTAAAGTATTCTCTTCATAACACCACAATTTTTATTCATGTATAGTATTTTGGTGAATAAATTGCTCTAGGAATTATTGTTTAAGATTTATTTAATACTGCAGTAGATAGACAAGTACTAAACGTTTATTGTTCAAGTTGCATGATCTTTTTTTTATTAGGTATGACGAATTTAATTTTACATTTATCGCAGTAAGCATAACGAATGAACAAGCATTGTTGACTCTAAACTATATTCTTCGTTTGCTTTTGCATACCGAGAAGTGAAAAAAGAAATTGCTACTAACGATATTAATGCTATTTTTCTTCAATTAAATATTAATCGATGACATGAATGTATATAATGCATTCAGTTTCATTCGTATTTTATTTCTTTTGACATTTCGAAACGTCTTACTACTTTTTCATATATTGATGTTTCTGTTTATGTAATACAATATTTCTATACTTTACAAGAATCAAAAAATTCCATATATATATATATATATAAAATAGCATATTTTCACTTATTCATTTTATCACTTGGAAATACAAAATTTCAATTAACAAATTACGTACAACCAAAGTTATTTAACGATGCACGTAATGTATATACATAATAATATATCAATCTGATGTCGATAAAGTTTCAAGAAACTTTCCTAACGTATAGTATAAAGCATCCAACCTAAGCGTTACACAAAAATTTAAGAAAGAAATAAAACAAAATTTGCAACACGTGTTACAAAATACACGTAATTCACATGAAATATAATAGAATTGTAAACGATATAATACTGTCCAGATGTTTTGTGACAATTTCATACAGTTGATAACCATATTTCTTACTATTATACGTTACAACAAATTGCGCTAAAAATTTAACGTTCATCCCATAAGTTTAATCAGATATTAAGTATCGGAATGTTACTTACACATTCAGTTTATAAACATTTCAATATACCTGCACATCGAAATAGACTATTCTCCTAAAATCTCTGGCACTATTTCAACAATCGCTCTACGTTTGAAATTTTCTCCTGCATGTTCGTTCGATCTTTCGCTATCGATTGCCTGCGGTTGCATGTTATTGGAGGCATATTCTTTCCCTCTCAAAACACTTCATAATTGCCATTATTAAAAAAAAAAGTAACCTTGCTCTCTATTTACCATTAACTACAGATTACCAAGTTATCTTTATACTCAAAGCTACAAGGAGAACGTAAGAAGCATGACAGATTAATAAAATCTATGGCAAGTTTTTATAATTTTATTTGATTAGTCCACGGTGTGTTATTACTTTAGATTCATATTCAACAATTGAAAAGGATGGAGTATGCTTATGTTTAGGCACACGTATATTCGTTGCCTTGGTAAAATGCTATTATTGCACATTATTCACAGAAATTGCACTTAACGCATCTTACACTTTTTTAAACAGCAAATTACTTCAGATAAGACATTGCCTGATGTTTTTTCACTTGTCAAAATGACAGGACTCATATTCCAATTTTGGTCATTAAAACACACGTATCCTATAATAATTCGCAATTGGCATTAGTTGTATTGTTACGCTTCGCAGAAATTAGTAGCAAATGTAATCAGGATTCGATCGCCCGAGTGAAGTCACGTGTTCTGAGAAAATTGCTCAGCTTGTTGGAGAAGCAAGGAGAGATCTCAAAGGTGTTCTTTCCTCTCTGTCGCGCAGTGTTTTTCCATTAAGGAGAATAATAGCAGACTTAAGTTAATCTGCCAATTCCCATACTCAACGGAATTGCTATAATTATATTGACAGCTAAGTGTGAGTTGCACGATTTCGTGGATAGTCTGGTAATTTTCATTTTCCCGCAGCAGTTTGTCGCGTTACGAAAAAGAAATAAGAACGAACGATTTGCACGCTGTGCATGCGCGAGGAAGTCGCTCTGAAACCTATACTAAAACTGATTGTGAGTATAATTATATGCGAGTTGAAATAAGAAGGGGGGTCAGAGAGAAAAACGACGTGTACGTGACAGAGTGTTAATAGAAAGAGATAGAGTTTAAAAATCTAACTGTAATTATTTTCACTGTAACTTTTTGTACAATTGTCGAGTAGAACATGATTGCTAAATTATTGCCAAGACAACTTCATTATTTGTGTAGCTGCTTAAATGGACAATTAATTAGTCATACTGATATATGCAAATATATAGTAGGTGTACAATTGAAGCAACCTCAGATAAAGAAGCGGTGTTGTATCGCATACGAACTTTACGCGTTTTTATGTGTTTGCATAGTATAAATATTCGCATGAGGGACATGTGTGAGTACGTGAATACTTATTAATTATTCTTCGGTGCCTTTTGTAACACCAGGGAAATTTAATTAATTAGTAATTTAATTAATTTGTAATGTTGTGGGATTTAGTATTATCATAAAATTAAAACACGTTGGCACACGATAAATTTATTGTCGTATAATATATTTATTATGCTTTTATTGTTGTATCAACTTTTATACATTTCTGTATTCTTCATAACGTTCATATTCTAATATTCAACTTGTTACTGACGCTTTACTTTACGGAAAATTTTCAGTACTTCGATATTGAATCAAAATATTATTAATATTTTAGCGTTAGCATATAAAAACGTCACAAATAATATAATATGCTTTTCCAACATTCTGTTCCATTTTCTGCTACTACTAGCGTCACAATTTAACCTCCGTTTATGTTATATGTGTTACTTTTATCGCAAAGAAACTCCGCATTTTATGCAACATTGCTTTTCTTTAGTCCGATTGAATTTCCCTGCGCATTTAACAAAATTGTCTTACTCCAGCCAACGTATATTTTCCATTCACATTTTCTTCTATCTTCCGTCCGCTAACATGTTTCCCACAAAAAAAGGTTACCGAATAACAATCCACGATGAAGAAGGAACCCAACACATTCATCATTCCTCCATACGATAGAAGGCCATTCGAAATCTTTCATCTGTAGAAACTTGCCTACCTCCTCATACAGATAATGATACACCATCGACGCACGGTTCGCCATTCTGACATACGCATTGTGTATCGATTCGGAACGCGGACAAACACATTTAGTATAAAATTCCTTTGACATTATAAATCCAAGACGTGGATGTGACACGTACTTTTCCATGGGCCGACAGAACAAAGAGGGGCAAACGAGGAACGAATCGGTTCGCCGTGGTATGATAGTAACACGCCAGTATTCTTCATCGGAGTAAGAGGTGAGGGAAACGGCGGACCGGTCTACCGTATTTACGTATCGAATGATTAAGCAGTGAATGAAGAGCCGGTGTCTAAACTGCTCCTCGAGATATCCGATAATCGGCAGACGATAGGGAAAAATTTAATATCTCTGCAGGCATCTCACGCGACTCGTCGAAATCTTGGCAGTTCGTGCATTGAAGTCGCTCGTATGTGGGAAAACTACAGCAAGGACGGAACATGACGAATCCTGACGACGTGAAGAAGAAAGCGCCTGACGGCGGTTGGGGATGGTTCGTCTGTCTTGGCAGCAGCCTGATCGCGGTAAAAATCGTTCTTTCTTAATCGTTTTTTCCACGTGACATTGTTACTCTCGCAAGTGTTTCACATCCTTTAGTCGGGCAACATTCGCGTTCGACGCTTTGATAGCTTTTCGCGTTGGGATTTCGATCTACGTCGCCGTGTTAACGATGTACCTTTCTCTGCTCATCCCTAAGCTTTGAGTTTCCTGCATCAATAGTTTATTATTTTTAGGACTTATCAATGTTTTCCGCCTTTGCGCGCAGATCTGTGGTAACTATATGTATTCTCGTTATCGGTAGTACCCAGGGACGTTTACCAAGTGTTAGATTTTTTCGCATGCCATATTTAATTCTAACTTTGATTAGGAAGTAAACGTTTCGTGCGAGGTATACGTTACCTTAGATTAAGGTAATTAATTGCGTAAGAAATATTTATATATATGTATATATGTTTATATAGACAATGATAATAATTAAAGAGTGGGGACAATATATAACATATACATATAATAATATGTATATAATATTACATCGTATAATATATAAATCACATAAGCCCGAATGTGATGGAACACTTTTGATTGTAAGAAAAGTTTGCAGAACACCAAAAACACTGAAACCACAAAACTATCAACGAAAATATGCATGAGCATACCTTTAATTAAAAATTATGGGTTACAGATTAACATTAACAGTAAAAAAGGAAAGCATTAACTTTGAACGATACTATATTCGAAGGTAGAGTTCATACTATCGCGAAGGTGTCATAGTTAATTACATAAGCGCGTAAACGTGATTTGTTAGAGAAATAATTAGGATTATAAGTTATTAACTTGCTTTTTTAATAGATATTTATGCAGTTAACGCGATATGTTTTTCAGTTTAGCAATCTTAAATTGGTTTCATTCGTTGCTTATTTATCTGGCATCGTAATTTATATGCAAACAATAATTATTTTAATAGATAGAGAATATAGAAAAAGACATTCATCATCTTTCATTTATGTTTTTATTTCATCAGTAAACTAGATTTTACGTGTCCTATAATTTTGAAGTATTGTTACATTTATTTTCGGATTGCACTCAATAAAATACGAATACATCATGCGTGATTTATTTCTCTAAATATCGGTAATTCCAATGTGAATATACAGCGGAATCTTGAACGCAAATTAATAGCTATTAATAAAACTTCATATTAAAACAAAATATATATTTGTAATTTATGTTCCGCCAAAAATAATAGAATAATAGTGTATTATTTATAACTGTGCAAATCCTTTTCCTTCAGCTTTCTTTAAGATCCTTGGACCCTTCTTTCGGTTTACTTTTTCATGATCCTTTGGAAGAATTGGATATAGATTCCACAGGAGCGTCATTAATAATGAGCATTCTCGATGCCATTGTTAATTTTTCAGGTATTTAATTCATTTTTTCCGTAATTATTACACTTAATTATTTCAGGCACTTCCTCTTGCGTAATGTATTTCTGTTGACTCATTTTTATTCAATTCAGGTCTATTAATAGGACCACTATTAAGGAAGTATCCGTACCGAAAAGTGGCATTCTTCGGATCTCTTTTAAGCTGTACTGGACTGATATTGACGTCAAGAGCTAATAGCATGTTCCACATTATTTGCACTTACAGTATTTTAGGAGGTACAGCAGATAAGCCGTTCTAAAACAATTTTGTAGTCGAATGTTTGAATTCAAATAACTCGTACACTATTAGATACTGATCATTTCTGTGGTTAATTTATTATTTCTGGACAATCACCTTTTATTGAAATTATTACGAATAAATTAAGAATATTTAATTTGACACGGAATATTCAATACCTTTTTTTGCAACGAGCATTTAATGAAGCATTGGTTTCTATTGATATATATATTAATATTAACGAAAATAAATATATTTCTTTAACTTTCATGCACTCGTTATGTAGGTTTAGGAACTGGATTAGCAATCGCATCATCGTTTGTTGCATTGAACACATTTTTCGACAAGAAAAGAGGACAAGCTGTTGGTTTCTCCATGGCAGGAACAACTTTAGCTATGATGCTAGTACCACAGGTGCGAAATAAAATTTTTCGCAATAATATTCGCATTTTATTTGCCACATACGTTGTATTATTTCATGATTTACATATATCCGTATGTACATCAAACGATATGCTTACTTTCACTTCATGGCATTACAAGCATATTGTGCAACAGTACTATAATTCTATACAAATTCTTTGCAAACACTTGATACGGTACACAAACATACAAGATATGGTATGAATCTGTGAGATAAGTAAAGTAATTGCTTCCTAATCTTTCGAAATACGTAATACGTGTCATACGTCACTGATAATTGGGAACATGATCGTTATCTTATGGACTCGACTAGTTTTGAGTAGGTGGATAATAATCATAAGAATCACTATTGATGAAATTATTTTTTCCTTCAATTTTAGTTAATACATGTCCTTTTGGATGCTTATGGATTTCGCGGGGCGATGTTAGTTATTGGAGGCTGGGCACTGCATTCCACCGTTGGTGCATGTTTACTGCGTCCATTGGAAGATAAACGTATAAAACCCACTGACAAGGTAAATACTAAAAGGAACGATAGATTGATCAGAACTGCAGCATACCGTGTATTACCAGCACTCAAACAACAAATTTTTCGTTAGAAATGAAGGAAAAATTGTCTTTGCCCGAGTTGGGCACGAAAGTTAAAAAGATAAAGATAGTGTGGCAAATTTTGTTATATTATTTAATAATTAGATTCGAAGGTGTAATATGCATATTCAGGCTGACGCGTGCTGAAATAAAACTTGTTAATGCATGCTGTACAATCGCATTTTGGGAACAGCACAAGTATTGTTTCGAATAATCCCATTTCCAATTTCAATCTAAATTTAATTATATCTCGATTTCAATAAGATCGATCAATTAAATGTATGTACTACAGTCTCTGTGGTTTATATTTTTATAGCTTATTACAGCGACAAATAATTTTGGCTGGTGATATTAATATCATGCAATGTCTTAATTGATATATAGTTATAAAATATTGACCGTTAATAACTATTGATAATTGAATCTAAAAATGCAACTAATGACCTGTTGCTTATTTATAACAGAACACGCGTAATTTGTCCGAAAGCATCACACTGTTACAAAAAAATGAGAATGGACTGTTAAATAAAGTGGAGAATGACGTGGACATTCCAAAAAACAATATTATGAAAAATGGAAACGCTCATGTTGTAGAGAAAAAACCCGGCAATGAGTTCTATACCAAGATAAAAGAAACTTTCGACTTGGATCTACTCAAAGATGGCGTTTATCTAAACGTTGTTATTGGTTTGAGCTTGTATTATGTTGCCGAGTCCAATTTCAAATTGATGACGCCGTTTTTTCTATCTAGTTTAGGTAAGCATTTTTTTGAAACGAAACATAACAGTTGCCGTAGCGAAGGATGTGAACAAATTGTCTGCGGGGTTTCCATTGTCTTAAATACTTAATACAAATATAGATAGCAATATTTCTATATTTTGTTTGCAAATGATTTTACATCTATCTAATAACTAATAACTAATAAATGTTAAGTTGAGAATCTATTTAAACAATCAGTGATGCTTTTCCAAAATAAAGATCTGCATTATACACGTGGTTACAAAACTAATTAGCATTAATGAAGTAACGTCCTTGGTACGGCACACAGTGGAACGAAGCCCGAAAAAACGCGACGAGCAATCGAAAGATCGACTGTAGAATTTCAATTTCAAATCGTTGTTGATTTTTACATTTATTTGTACGATAGAACATCCTTTAATCATATACAGGGTGCCCCATTTTAATCTCCCCAGGCAAATATCGCGTATGATATGAAAGGTATGGAAAAATGTTTCAAACACAAATTTTAAGGCACTGAGGGAATAATATTATGATGCAATTTATTTGACCTTGCAATGACATTGGAACACCCGACTGGGGTCAAATTTTCAAATAAGGACTCATATTTTTAACTGCACGTTCCTACAGCTGGCATCGAAGCGTTTTCAAAACACTGCCTAGATGGATTTTTCGCACAAGGTGTCCCCGAGATATTATATTCTCAAAGTTGACACGACATCCGCATTAGCGTTAACTTGTGTACACTTGTGAAGTTTGGTAAAAAGCAAAAAAATGGAAGATTATAATTAGATAAAATCATTTACTTAATACGTTTGCATTTTTAAGGGGCTAATGTCTACTTATATTTCTCCCTGGCGTGTGTACGTGATGTAATATAAAGAAAGTAAACAGCGAAACGCACTACAATCGATTTTCCGTCGGTTTGTCGCGTTTTTTCGAGTTTCGTTCCACTGTGCGGCAATTTCTAGGATTTCGGTAGACTTTTGGAAGGAACTTGATGGTCAATAGGAATGAACAAGGTGGAAATTGCATCTTGTTTATCGATAACTGCATTCACCGACATCCTTGCCCGCCTTCTGCTACCGACCATATTCGATAGACTGGGATTCAAGAAAAGATCTGTCTTCTGGGTGTTTGGTATATTAGTTGGAGTTGGGAGATCTGGTATGTATATACATTGCATTTGTACTTTTTATGCGTGCTCGCTGCTGGTCAAAATGTTCGTAACACTAGAAATTTCAAAGTATACCAAAATTGTAATAACTGAGTGATTAATAATACCAAGTTGAGACTTTACGAATATTTCAAAACTAGTTCAGTATTTATACAATGAAGAAAGTGGTTGCACATCTTACATCTGGCACTGTACATACATATGTACATATATTATTACAGTGTTTCAATAATTATAATAACTAACGACGTATTATTCTTATATACGATTAATTATTTTAATCCATCTTAACCTTAGTAAATCGTTGTCCATTTTACACTAGGTGGAATATTTTCACCTTAATGTCTTGTATTAATATATTTGTAGTATCGATACTATTGTAATTAGCTCGTTATCTGTTTCAGTTTTGGCAGAGCAATCGAAAGGAATATTTTTGGTAGTAATATTCATAATAATAGGATTTCTACGTGGAGCTACATTGGTGAACTTAAATCTCAGCGTTTCTGAATGTTGCTCGTTAAAAAAGCTGCCGAATGCCTTTGGAATGTTTATGGTATTTAAAGGCATATTTGTCGTAATGATGAGTCCTTTAATTGGTACGTGCAAAATTATTAATTGACAGTGAATTATAAGATGAACTTTTTAAATACATCCGAATAATAAAATGTCCGCTTGCACCCTTTAAATCTCGAATTTTGTAAATAATGCAGACAAATTTTAAGTATAAATAATTAGTTTGCATAATATATTAATATTTAAACTGTGTCTAATTGCACTTAAGCTTAGTGTATCAATTGCACTAACTCAAAGTAGATATTGATATTCCACCACTACATATCAATATTGACACAGGACCTTTTATTAATATTTCTGTATTAGTAAATTAGCTTCACAAATTGTTTGATAACTTAATAATCTGTGCGCAATGTGCGAAAATAGTAAATTGATTGAGCAAAATAATGTTAATTGAACATTTTCTTCTGTTAAACGTAAGTAACCTAGGTTTAATTTTTTTGTTTGCAGGATACATCAGAGATAGAAGTGAAAGTTATACACTCTGCATACATGTTATGACATTAATGATAAGTATAACATTTATTACATGGAGTATCGAGTTCATGTATAACGCATTTAGGGAGCGAAGATCTGCTTTGGCTAAAAAGACACAAACTGACCTGATCGAATAAATGTCATATAGGATTTAACTTTCGTAGAAATATAGTGCGTGCTTTTAGATAATACATTATTTAACACATCAATGAATATTTATTATATATTGTAACAAAGTAATAAATCTTTTTCCATGCAAAACATTACAAACTCTTGTGAACAATGAATAATATTTCCTTTTATACATCCACTATTTATCATTGTTTAATTTTTTAACACGGTATTTAATATAAAAATATATATATTTGCATATTGATTGATTATAATTAATCTCTTAGAATTTTATTGACTATAAAGTAGCAATCATCTTATGTTTCATCTTTTTCGATAATTCCCCCCTACTAATATTTTATAACAATACACAGAATAATGAATATGTATGTCAGAGTAACTGTACCAATGAGATGTACATTGTACCACAAATTAAGGGTAAATTAATGTTTAGAACTGCTGACAAGTAGTCACATGTATAGCTGTTAAATTGAATAAAATTGATCCAAAAGCAATTTTATAAATAATGGATAAACTTTCAAAGAGTAATCAAGTCAGACATATTAAGTATTAAGTTTTATTGTTAAACTGTATTCTAATAGCTCGTCAAAGTATATTATTATTCATCGTATTAGTATAAAATACCTGTATTAGGTGTCACTCAATAACATATTTTTGGGAGTGAAAGGTTAAAAATAACCAGTAACAATATGATATTGGTTTATAAAGATTATGTACTTATCATTATTAAATGATTAAGTATGTACGTCAAAGTGAACTGTAGCAGTGAATATCGAGAACTACTTATTTCTGTATTTGTAAATGTGCTCATCCGTGATTATGCCTTTCCACCCCTAATATAAATCCTTTCGAGCTTTGCTTAGAGGGACATCTTAAAACTCTAGTTTTTGATAGTATTGTTAATAGCCTAGAGCCTAGGAACATTCAGAAAGCAGTTTATTGTTGTTAAGTTTGACAACATTAAAAGTAGGCTAAGAACTAAAACGACAGTCTTTGACAGTCTCTAAAATATCGCTGTGAAGCGTGTGTTAATATAAAGTAAGGGAAATCATTTTGAACCCTTACTGTTAGCTTCAAACACTCTTACATTATCCCGTAACAAACAAAAAAATGTTTATATCTCTATTTCAGTGGCTCTTTGCATTTTTAAGAACAAAGCTTCTACCCTTCTGTGTTAACTTGAGATGGAAGCACTACCTTAGCAATATTTATTCCCTGTGGCTCAATAAAGAAGTCTCGTGCCTTCTTGTACAGTAAAATGAATTATATAAACAAGCATTACAATAGCTATGATGCTCAAAATAAGTTCCGTTACCAAAAGTGCCAAGAAATTGACACAATTTTGAAACTATAGTTGAACCAAGAATGCTAGAACCATCTTTTTACGAATACGATTTCTGTTGCCTCGGGGGAAATTATGCTCCGTACATTTTACTTTTACAAATCGATGGATCGTGCTTTCCAACACGTATCGGCGCAGTATCAACGATGCCACGCAAATTAAAGCTGCGAGGAAAAGACCAGACGTGGTCTGGTCTGAAGTCGAGTCACGAAGCCGGTTTTTATCGGTCGACTTCCCTTTCTTCGAGCCAGTCGCAATCAGTCCACGGCTCAGCACGGGTCATATGCTGCTTATTTCTGCGTTTCGACGCAACAGATGCCGGTGAGAAGATATAGAATGCATCTGTCAAGGCAGTGCAGTGCTTTCGAGTGAACAGTGACGATAGAGAAGTGCATTCGTCTCGATGCAACTATTGGTCCTGCCATCGAAGCGTGTTTAACGTACTATTTCGAAACGGTGACAACGAGGTGGCTGCGAATTATTCTACAATGCAATCATCCACTGTACCGTTATCGTTCGAGGCAATGTAGCCATAAAAGAGATGCCCCGTTTCGTGTGAATAAAATTGTAAGTTTTATAACACGCATATCGCGTGGTATATACGTTTCTCTCGTAGAAAACAATGGACGCGTGTGCGTCTCACTTATGAAAATGTAGCACCATCAATATTTATTACATTACGCAAATGGGCGAAGTAGTTTATTAATAGCCTTCCACGAAATAGTTTACTGAAAGTTTGCTCGCATACTTGTGCTGCCTACGTGGATAACATTCTGTAGCTTGCGGTTGTTGCTCTTGTCATTTTCTTTTTGGCGAGTGATTTCAAGCCGATTGTATTCGGAAGTAACGAATTGTACCTTGCGATTAAAAATGCTGTCGTATTGCTTTAATTAAATAAAGAACACTGTCATTTTACTTAATTCTTTAATCCGCCTTTTTTTATTAATAGACGTTGTTTTCGTGTATGTGATGATGTTTGTAAATTCATTTACTTCCACTTCTTCTGCATGGCTTGTCGTTCTATTTTATACATATGAAACAGAATTTGATAGCTTATTATTCGTTAATATAATATTTGCATAGTATATTACGATCCTTTTATATACTTTTAGTTGTACCTCCTTTATTGAAGAATTCTTTTTTTATTTTTATTTTGTCACAATATTGAAAATTTCATTAGGAAAATTGTACACATCCGAGCCCGATGAAAATTGATGGGGTGTGTAAAAGATTTCTGATCGATCGGAGTAGAAAATGAAAGAGTGAAAAATATAAACTGAGTGGAAAGCACACAGTAAGAACAAGAATCAATGAATCATGGAACTATGATCGTTTTGATAACCGGTAAGTCGCCAAATTAATTTTGTCTAAAAAAATGTTATAATAATATAAGCTAATTATAATATAATAAGAAATTAATTATCCTTCGTACGAATACGAGTACTTGCTTCATAATTGCAATATCATCATTCGGCAATGAATTATTTACTAAACTTTCAATATACAAAAAAGGTATTCTGAGCATTAGATTAATTACAGGCAAAGGGTTAAAAATATATGTTTAATTTTTAGTTAATGAAAATAAGTAAATAAACAAGTAAATAGACACTGGTATTACAGCTCTCATAACACTAACAACAATTCTTATAAACCATTAGAACCTTAATTAATTTGTCTAGTAGACATGTGAGCACGTGTTTAGAAACAGATGTTAGCAATCGTTTGATTGAATAAACGGTTCGGTTTAGCCAGCACCTTTATGGAACGTAAAACTCGTAAAAAAAGCAATTACATGTATCTACTGTAAAGCAATTGAACTCCATAAACGTTCTGTAACTAAATGATGGTACCAAGTGATCATTTTCACTTCAGTTAGATGCTTACCTATTTGAATGGACTGGTTGCTGAGAGGTCATTAAACGTTTATGAGCCGACCGGTTAAAATAGCATAGTGAAGAAGAATTCTTTCATGCAGGAATTTATGAACTCACATTTTGTGTATAACTTTAGGCCTATGTGTATACTTAACTAAATTTCTATTTTTTAAATACTCTTGTTTTTTGTTAAACACAGTTCGAAAATTTTCGTTCCGGTTTGTTTAGGAATATGTTTGATAATAACTACAGAAAGGCAGTTCCATGGATTATATGAACGTCTATACAAAAGTAAATAGCAGCAATGATTTTCCAAGACAAGTATATAATAAATTAAAATATGCAAGTATTATTATAATAACTTGCTGGTTATAATTAAAAATTGTCGTCATAATAAATAAAGGAATCTACTTTACTAAATAAAATTTTGGGTAATGTTTATATAATTTACCATTGATATAGTCGTTCCTTTATGAACAAATAATTGTTTATCTGTAGTGGCCGGTGTGTACTATCTGAATTTCAACTAAAGACTGCCCGACTGCCGAACTCGCTCGCGTAACGAATGGCGCGAGTTCTTTGTCAAATACGCTGCCCAATGTCATGTCATCTATTAGTTCCCAGAAAATTTTTACTGTGACCTATACATTGTTACATTTCACTGTAAGAACATATTAATTTCTTTTTGCAGTTGTTTTAAATCAAAAATATAAATGATTTTTTTAATCTCGTGCGTATGAACACCCCTGCGATTTGTCGATAACAACTCTATGAACATTAGCTATTTGCAAAATAATAAATATATCTTACTATTATTATCAACGACTATAAATGAAATGTGAAAAACAAATCATATAGCATATTTTGTCCCAATATGTGTACAATTTTTTTATTGCGTGGTAAGTAAACATTAGCACGCAATTTTAAAACTTGTTTTTAGTCATCAACGATAGTTCAAGGGTTAACGTCACTCATTGTCAGATTAATACTAAATGTAAGAACTCCCTAGCAGTATTGCATTTCAGGTTATCAGTAAAAATAGTTGATATCTTATCGAGCACTCTTTTAATTTCCCATTTACCAGCGTAAAAAATATACATATATATAATACATGTAGTTCTATTGATAATTCTTCATAAAGCAAATACTTTTTCCACCCATTGTCATATTTTTCTTTTTTTGTATTTCTTCTACTAAATGTTCCTAATTGTTTAATACAATTCATTATATTGTCTTTAATGGATTTTATTTACAGTATCCTGCTGATTTCGATACAATTACCGTCAATCGCTAGAATAGATTGGGCATTGTATTGGTGTGTTTTTGTGTAAAAGTTTTGTCATAAAAATGTAAAAGAAGTTATTCCATAATGTAATCAACAAACAGATGTATCCTAATAGGTCAATCAGAAAATATTCACGGGTTTTACATTTTACTTTTTCAATTATATAAAAAGAATGGAATTAGGGCGATTCAATTATTTCTCTTTTGTCTTCATCCCTATTTTTCCCCACTTCCATCAGAAATTCCCAATGTTTTGTGTAAATTTATGAGAATCGAATATACTAGGTTTAAAATGGAAACGTCTGAAGATTGAGAAAATTACTGTAAATTTCTCTCCATCTGCAATATGCAGATTATGTTCAACGTATTCCATTCTTTTTTTATCACAATATATCAAATTTGTGGAAATTGCAGCAGTTGAAAGAATCAAATATCTTGATAACTGTTTACTTTAATTACGATCTATTATTAGGCTATAATCTTCTGGTTTCAACAATTTCTCCTTTCCCCTTGTAATTATTATTTTCTTCATAATAAATCTTGTTCAATCTATTCCAATCTAGTTTAAAAAATTGTTCGGATTGAACAACTGAATATGGCAAAGATGTATTTTCAGCCAGTACAAAGTAGAAGATCATTCTCACTTGAGTGTTGATATTAGCACCATGTTGCCTGATTACTTTGTGCAAAGATTAACGCTTGTCACCAGTGATTAATGACATGTTCATTTTCTAAACTTGGGCAGTTCTGAACTTGTAATTAAACTGCCAAAACTGCAGGTAAATAATCGTGTGGAAACTAAGCAAACATTATCCAACACAGTTAGCAAATGTATAATGTACAATTCACACATTTTTGTGCTTCAACAATAGCATAAGTTTATGCCTATGCAGGCGTGAGAATATTATTATAGACAATATTGGAATAAATGGTTCGAAAGTTTCAAAAATTGAATGTGATCAAATATGACATTTTTTGCCATTCAGTTGTCTAGAATGTACGTGACTAAAATCATGCAAATCTATTTATTACGAAGAGGACCATGTTTTTGACATTTCGTAGACAGCAAGCGGAGTCCAAGTTAGGAAACAAACCAAAGATAAAAAAATTCAAAAGAAATTCTTATTTCTGCGTTCTTTTATCAAAGAAAAGAAATGTTATCACTCGTTTTATTGCTGTTCATCTTGCCATACTTATCATTACTCAGTCATTTATATACACAGTATTTTATGAGCTTGAGCTATGTTAAAACTAAGATAAAAAACACTATTATGTTCCTCTTACAATCAGTAAAATTCCATTCTATAACAGATGCGATAAATGTATTATGTAGACCTCGTATATTACATTTTATATAACCATTTCAAACGATACATATGCACAGGTACAATTTTTCTCAGCACAATTTCATTCCGTGCCAAATATAAAATGCATACATAATTGCAAAAATAAATATATTTATACAAAGCACGAGGGAATATAGTTGTAATACCATTACAATTAATATAACTTGTTTCTACAACTACAATGGAAAATAAAATTGATACGTATCAATATGCTAATATATGTATGTATACTTCATGAACACTTATATTAACATAGGCACTTGACCTGAAGATTACAATAATGTGCAACGACAACGTTCCATTGTTTCGTCCAATGAAATAAAAAGATATAACGACCCTAAACACATTCTTTATTGAACATGAAATTTCCAGAGAAGTATTCTTTCAAAAATAAGCATTAGAACAAAAATATTGCCCCCAGCATGATACTATGTATGTGCCAGTAATTATGAAGCAATGAGTCATATACATTTCGTATCGAGCTATCCAAAGTTTAAAAAATTGAACATCAATTAGATTCTCTTTAATGACGCAACTACCAATGTATTTTCCTCGCGTTTAGTTTAACGCGAGATGGGAGGTCAATGGTTGCACTGATTCCCGAATAAAAAAACACAACGACAGGTACAGTTCGTAGATGCAAATAAATGTATGTATTTGTAAACTTAACAAACTGTACAAAAGGATTCAACGTGGTCGTAGAGTAAAAGATTGTATGTGTATATATATTGGCCGGATAAGTTCCGTTCGACACGAGAGTTGAAGTACTGGTCAGGTTCTTGGCAGTTCCTGACTTGATGTTATTTTGACTTCTCTATTACTTCTGGTCTTGTTTGACGGTGCAGCTTACAGGAAACCTCGGTTTTGGCAATTATCCTCCTGATTGGTTGACATTCGATTATTGCAAATGCCAATCAGCGTGGTTAGTAAGAATAATCACCGCCCTTCCAAATACGCCCTTAGCGTGCTGTCTTTTGGAAGGGAGGGAGGTTACCTGCTTGCCTTGGCGACGAGATTGACCGTCATGGGTATTTCCGTCGGCTGATGTTTCGGCTGTCGAACCGTTACATCCAGATGTGCCTTCGGAAACTCTTCGGTTTACGGCATGTCTTTAAGCTATTGAGGCAGGACCTACTCTAGAGTTGTAAAGGCAATCAATATAAAAATTCCTTATTCTCAAAAATAGCTTTAACTTGCGATCGTGCCGTAAACCTTTGCCCATGGGTTCTAGCCTCCTCTGCGGGGTGCATTATTGCGACGCGACAACCAACTTACAAGGAAGGTTAGGCAACCCGAAGATTCAGAAACATATGAATCTTTGCATACACGTACAGTATCTCATCCGTAATACAACCCTATTTTCCGCTTGTGCGATAATTCGGTTTTAAGGGGTGAAATTAGCCCTTGAAAAAAATTCGGAAAGTTATTTTTCGTGAAATATCTCAAGAACGATGAGAGATATTTAAACAAATTCTAAACAAAACTTGCATCACTTTATTGTGTTTACAAGACTGTGCAAACAAATTTTGTGAAAAGTTCATGATTTTTTTCATTTTTTTCTACGTGAATTTAAAAAAAAAATTTTACATAGGTTTTTAGACGCAATAAAGCGATGCAAGTTTTATTTATACTTTTTTTTTTAATATCTCCCATCGTTTTCGAGATATTTCACGAAAAAGAACTTTCTGAATTTTTTTCAAGGGCTGATTTCATCCATTAAAACCGAATTATTGCACGAATAGAAAATAGGGTTGTGTTACGGATGGGCATATGTATAAACTTGTGCACTGGTATGCAAAGTTTCATACGTTTCTGCATCGTCGGGTTGCCTAACCTTCCTAGTTAGTTCAACATTTAAATTTCTGATTATTTCGCATAAACAGTCCTGCATTATTGTAATTCATATTCTAATTCTAATTTTCAATTCAAATAATTATTACCGGCATATATATAATAGCACCGTAACAATCGCTCACAAAGTTTAAATTGTTCAGACAACAATGACGCGATACGCGGACACCAGAGAACATTTTTCGTCGTGAATAATGAACAATATCCAACATTATTAACTATCCAAACAACGGCTTCATTCGATTCCTCCGCAGAGTTGCGGGACTGTAAACAATTCTTGCACACGTCTGTCGTGGGCGCACATGTCTAACACTTATCCAACACAGCGCATATCTTATCATTTGCCCAATCCCGTTCTGTATTTGGCCGACATGTTAAGTTTGCAGTCTACCATCGGCACCAAGGCAAGACGAAAGAGAAACAGGAAGAGCTCGGCGCCCTGGACGTTCCTGTAGGAATTTTGAAGTGGAAGTGGATGCGGTAGAACGATGTTAATCGATCAAATGTCACGTGGTGTAATTGATAGAGGTTGGGCGTGGGTGATCGTCGCCGCGGTGACAATCATTAACGTGAGTTTCTTCGATTTTTCATTTCTTCGTTCGCGTCGAACCGCTTACATTCATTTCGCGAGCAAAAGATGAAAGTAGAATGATCCGGCATTCGTTTATCGTGTCAAACAGTGCGAGGAAGACATGCTCGACGTGCACGTATCTTTTACTTCATTATTGTTCAACAGAAATTGAGAATTGTGGCAAACTAATGTTGCGCTCGATGTTACAGTTATGCCGCGTTTGAATTATTGGCGTTGTATATTATTATGTGCATGTCGTAGGGAGATGTGGCAAATGTAACATGATTGCAATGTGTGCAATTAAAATAGTTGTGGACATTCCAGTTGAATTTGAAATCTTTGCATTATTGAGATTTTATTTTGTGGATAACGTTAATATCGACATGCTTTGCTTTAAAGTTATTATGACGCGCAGATTCTTCCAGATACTTTTTAGTTTCAAGTCCAACTGGCCGTAACCACCTTTCTTCTTTGTCAACTTAAAATGCCACCACTTTTTTTTTCAATTCTATGGATACTTATTATACATTATATTATTCGTAAATGCATTAGCATCACGTCGATAAATTGGTGAGTACAGTATTCTTAAAAAGACTATCAAATAAGAAGCTGTGACCAATTGTAAGAAATGAATATGAAATGATTAAATTCAATTACATTGTTAGGCTAGTATGAATCGTTAAAAGGCAGTGAATTCGATAAGAAAGGTAGACTGTTTTCATGTTCAAAGTTCAAAATATTAATTCGTTTTGTTCGTCGCATCTCTACATACGGTTTTCTCTTTCTATAATGAAAAGGTATTCTTACGATAATTCATATTACTCCACGCACAGAAATCTAATCTAAATAGGCATGCGTAAAAAAATTGTACTAATTTTAAAAAATATGTTACCAAATGTATAAAAATTTGGAGTTCAAATAAAGCACAGATTATACCTACATATTCTAAAAACTCTTACTCTGTTATTGTCTATCGAATTTATTTATTATATACTATATCTTTCTAATTACAGGTTGCGATACTTCCTATACAACAATGCTTCGGTTTAATCTTCAGAGAACGTTTTTTTGCACTCGGTATCACCGCCACGCAGACATCGTTGATTCTTCATTTGAATGGCACGATCACATGCAGCTTGGGCCTGATAAGCGGCCCAATGATGAAGAGATTCACATTCCGAAAGGTCGCCTTTCTAGGCGGCTTCATTGTAGCCGTTGGCATATGTATGACTGCGTTTGCAGTCTCTCTCCCCTCCATTATTATCACGTATTGTATTATCGTTGGTGAGTAATCCTTATTTCCCATTTATTTTTGTTCTCGTTGTAGAGTACAACTTTGTTCTTGAGATGAACTAAAATTTTTATCCGCGGTTTGTTGCATAACAATAAACATTGACTACATGCTTGTAATGTATAGTATATTAATTATGACTGGCCACTGTGATGCAATCATTTGTTAGTTATCGTTATTATTTGTTATAATTTATCGTTTTACATTAATTTGCTAATTACTTTCTTTGATTCTCGTCACGTTTTTTCTGTAAACGTGTAATTTCTATTATTATTATAATACAAGTTACATATTTTAGTAATGCAATGTCCTTTTCGGTTTTTTGCTATTAAATTACAGAAACACAATTGACGCGGTGAAAGTCTTTATTGTTCCTTTGAATTTAAATGCCGATGATCTGCGAACACATCTTCATTTAATATAAATTAAGTACACGTAACTTAATGCGACACATGTCTTAACTTTAATTGTACTGCGATAAACAAATATTCCGTCAATTTTGCATTGTAACAAAATCGTTTGTGATTGAATTGCAAAGTCTATGCCGGTTTTCGTCAATGTAAGATCATAGTCTAGTCTAACCAGATATACTCGAAGGTAGAAAATTGTATAAAAATTGTAGGTGTCGGCCATGGGATCATGTTTCCAGCCGTGGGTCTCGCAATGAATACGTATTTTCGTAAAAAACGAAACGTCGCAATGGGATTTTCAGCAACCCTGACCGGCCTTGGGCCTATTTTAATGCCACTTTTAATAGCAATACTACTGGAAAAGTATGCCACCACTGGTACCCTCTTAGTCCTCGCTGGTATAGCAACCCATTCGTTGATTGGAGCGTCACTCTTGAAGCCATATGAAGAAAAGAAAGTGAGTTCAAAAATGATGAAAAAGAAATAATTGTTAAGAGGGCACAAAGAACATATCATGCAGTTTCAATAATCTTATAATATTTTAGGAATCAGAAATTAATCATTTTTTCGTTATGGTTGCATTGGCACCTACCTCTTTATAAATAAACTGCATTCTGTACTGCTGTGTCACTTGTGTATATACATATAGTAAATCAGATAGGCAGTGTAATTAGTCCGTGCACATACTTATATATACTCCTGGATATTTACTAGTAACGGTTTTTAGTTTTGATCTGTACTTTCGATGTTATTATTAGTTGTGCCTGTCTTTTCTGATAGTTTATACTACTGATATGAATTATAAATTTTCTTTCATAAAATTGAAAAGCACTTTCTATAAGATAGTGCATTAATTTTTTATGCTGGGTAAGATCGGTATTTGTAAACGTTTTTATTTGTTTCTTATCATTGTTTTTTGTATATACTATAGTACGAACAAATCGCATAAAATCAGAAAATAAAAAAAAATATTATATTTACCAGTTCAAAGTATTCGAAAGAACGATAAATATAAAGTTCATTCACACTTTTGAATAAATACGATAATCCACGATAAGATATAATTTTATGTGTATAGATATTGCAAAGTTATTCTATCATTTATCGCCTAGGAACCAAACATTTCCAGATAGATTTCATGTCGTTTACGAAAACTTTTTTATTTACACAGCAACAATATCAGTTTAAAATACTTATCAATTTGTCGAAAAATGTAATCGAAACTACAAAGCACATATTACGATCGTAAGCAAACCAACAACGAAAAACACATATTCTTTTTTCTAGTTCGGTGTCTTCTTAAAATCGCAAAAATGATGCAGTGATTAACGTTTACCGTCAGGTTTGATTTCTGATAGATTAGAAGTATAACAAAGGACAATGACATCACGGCATCTTCCGCAGAATGCAACGGCAGCGGTGTAACGAGAGCAAATGAGCAATTGAAAATAGAAAATGAGTTGGATATTAAAGGCAATGACGTCGATTGTGCATTACTTAATAATGAAGATACAAACCCAGAGATAAAAGGATGCACGCAGCACGTGCCGCAAAACGTGAACATTGAAATCACGAAGGAGGAGAAGAAATCGATTTTGTCGAAAATTTCGGAAAATTTAGACCTTGCTCTTTTAAAGGATAGTCGTTATGTTGCCGTTATACTAGGTAATAATAATATAGACAAAATTTATTAATAGAATCAAATTCACTAGTTGTAATTATCGATTAAGTAAAAGAGTAATCATTGCGTAAAGCTTTTAATTTTAATTTCAAACGGCAGAATGTTCCCTTACTATAAACTATGTTCAATAATAAAACTAGAACTAACATTGCAAACTCTTTTCTATGATTTATTATAAAAATTGTTATTATATTCTGCAACCCAAACCTCAAGTACTTTAACAATTAGGAGTATTTTTTTAACGTGTCAAATAATGAAGGAACATAGTTGCATTTTTAAATACAATTGTACCTCGGTCTCTGTATATCCAGATTTAGGTAAGGAAAATTAAATAATTGGCATCGATATGTTTTATCTTCATCAAATGGTTTCGATGGTTTCATTAATCGACAACACTGATCAATACGAAATTCCGACGATTTTTCAGACAATCATACAGTTAAGGTAGTCACTTAAGATAAAGCAATGTATAACACGTCATTACACGTTGTAAAAGAGTTTTGTGATATTTTTTGATATGCAGTAAGCGTATATAAGTGGAATAGTAAAGTAACAGGAAAGATATGTAATTAGTACATAATAGTACAAGAGAGTGTCAGGTACATACAATGTATATACAATACATTTCTATACCCTTTTTTAAGCGAAATTATGGCAACCTTAGTTTTAGTCAAGTAAATTCAATACGTTTAAAATAATATCTTAACTGTAACAAATGCCAGGTCGAAGCAAAGTATTTTACAATCCGAATAATTTATTAAAACATAATCATACCAATTAAACATAATAGTATCACACGAATAGTTATTTGAATAAATGATGTGCCAATTATTTTAGAGAATATTAATGTCCATTTATTCTTCTTCGCTCATGAAATATATCATAATTATAAAGAACATCTTAAGAAGATAAATTGTATGGTTGAAAGGACAGATTGTAATTAATTCACTAGATGCAAATGGTAACGTCATAACACAATGTTCTAAATAGTCAATTTATAAAAATTAATTATTTAAAAAAATATTTTATAATATTACAAGAAAATGACATATTTCTGATTTCGTGATCAATTAATAATTTACAAAATTACTTCTGTATTAGGGTATTGCAACAGAATGAAATGAATATTAAGCACTGAAACATGCTAAAATAAGAAAATAATTTTTCAAACGTACGAAATTACTAAACTATGTGCAGCAATATAGTTTCTAATTATAATTATAATCTATTTATTCTTACATTCTAACTACATTTCGTTTGTAACAGGCATGGGAGTCTCTTTAGTGGCCGAAACAAATTTTAACGCAATGATTCCTTTTGTTCTCACGGAACTTTCTGGACTCGGAAGAACTTCGATCGCGACTGTAATGTCCATTCAAGCTGTCTCGGACATCACCGGACGTCTTTGCGTTCCACTTTTGGCACACAAAGTTGGTTGGACCTCGAGGAATCTTTACGTATTATCTTTGATAGGATCCACCCTTGGAAGGACCAGTACGTACAGCAACGTAAAATATTCGAAAATGAGAAATCTACCACCCCCTTCACTGCAACCAATGCGTAATATGATAAGCTGGGTGGGTTGATTTCGACTTCATAGTTTTCATAGTTTTAGAGCAATTAACCAAGCATTGGATCTGCTGAACGTTAGGTGAAGAAATTTCGGTTCGTGCTAGTATAATAACGTTTATTCAATTTGTTAACAAATCCTTTTTTACCAAAATTTCTTCTGAAATCATAAGAAAAATTATATGTTATGTACAAATTGACTTATTTAACGGAAGACAAAATTCAGATAGAGGAAAACTTATGATTTGTTAAAAACTATTTGGAATTAATAAAATATAGCTTCAGCGAAGTGCAGTGTAACATTTCTCTATAACGAAAACTTGTTTTTAGGTCGTCCTTTTATTACAAGGCACAATTAATTTAATATAAATGTTGAAATTAATTTTTGAGTATAATTTTTTATTAATGTAATACACAATATTATTATTCTAGTATATACATTATGTTGTGTCGTGGAAATTTAAACAAATATTGGTTATTTCAGTATTATCTGCATGGGGAAATTCCTACACCGTAGTAATCTGTGTGGCCCTAATTATTGGCATTGCAAAAGGAACGAAAGCTGTATTTCAAGCTTTAATAATACCCGATTACGTGCCTCTCGAGAGATTACCAGCAGCGTCTGGAATGCAAATGGTTTGCAACGGAATACTATCGATCACGATAGGCCCAATCATAGGTAAATTATTACTTAATTGCACTTTTCATTTATTGTAATCTTTAAATTGTGTTACAAATTTTACGAATGGTGAATCTTCTCCATCACTAGAATATTATTTTCTTTATATTCGTTTTCCTATTTTTATACATCTGTTTAGGAAAATACAGTACACTGATTTGTTATAATAAAATAGGGTACTAAAATAATCAACATAAAAGTTTAATGCAATAGTTATCAAACTACAAATCAGATTACATATTAATATAGTATAACAACACGTATATTAATTATTTCCGTATTATTTATATTTAAGGTGTAGTACACGATTCTATGGGGAGTTACGTCGGTGCACTTCATTTCACATCATTTTTAAGTCTTTCTTGTGTCGTTTTATGGTATATTGGAGGACTGTGGAGATTTAGCAAAACCGCTGCAGAAGCTAACGCAAAAAAAGAAGCTATTGAAAGAGAAGAGGATGCTCTTGAATTTCCCGCATAAGTAGTTAGTGTATTATGTGATGGACTGTGAAAGAATTTGTTATGAAACAATTTGTAAAATCTTGAAAAGTCTTGAAAACAGGGAATAGTATTAGTCAAAATGGAATTAAGGTATTTATTTTCTGGAAATGTACTGTTAAATTCTCATTCAAAAATGTTGAAGTATTTGAATCGAGTAATACGATATCGAAAGCGGTACAATATTTTAAAACGTAAAGCGATATTTTATTTATAAAAAAATGTTGTATTTAGTAGTATTTGTATAAAACTGAACTATTTTTTTTACTGACCATAAGACTTTAAATATGATGTACAATATGTATAATTGTAAAATACAACATTGTTATATACATATAAACCGTTTATAATTAACAGTATTGAATATTCTTATAATAGTGTAATTTGTTAACTAAAATTTTATAAGAACTTATAGATATCATTATTTTCTTACTAGATTCTGCGTTGCGCAGTGTGGCACAAAAGAGACTAACTGTATTCAAAAATATACGAGATTACGAAAACTTATATATAATTATAACTTATTTTCTACTCCTTTCTGAGCTATGACATACATGCAATAATTTAATGCCATATTAAGCAATTTACGTTTTAATGTTCCACAAAATATTATAACCATCTGTAATAAATTTAATAATACCAACTTAAACCCTAATGCTATGTGAATTGTATATATGGAAAAATAAGTTTGATAAAGCTGGGAAATCAATGTCTAGAAATCGAATAAAATAATTTTGTTAGTATCATTGAAGTGGCACGGTTATGCGATAATTGTAAATATAAATGTACGAGAAAATGATGAACCTTATGCTAATAAATACTAATAATCAGACACGGATGTTCATGTATTTTATTTTATATAAAGTGTAGTATGTGCGACACCAATAATTTATGATTAAAAATTGTAATTGATTAATTTCCAATATTTCATAAGTAGGAAAAGGTAAAACTCTTCTGAAAGGTTAGTCGATATTTTAAAAATGATAATTCTATAAAAAGATAAATACATATGTATACTGTTGTCTATTTTTCCAGGAATAGAAATAGTCTTTATCATTTAATGAAAATTAAATAATCTGCAGATTAATTAAATATTGAATCTTAATGACTACACACACATAGAAGTACTTCACTAACGCTTTTTATATAACATTATTATCTATTTTTCTACATACAAAAACAATATTTGTCCTGTCGCATAAATGAAAAAACCTACGAATGAATTAAATTTCGCAACGTAACATAAATAACAATTTTCCTATTTTGTATGATAAATATTAATATCTATACACTTATTCTTCAATTAACACATTACATACGCTTGGTATCAAGTTCGTTGCAGTTGCAATGACTTTATGCAACGCACATTTTCGCTGAGTTCATGCAACAGTGACAGTCAAAAATGTAAATAGTATCAGATCTTGTTAATGGTGCACAGTGCGTACGCGCGTGTGTTCGTGTATGTGTATGGATGTGCGGGACAAACAGCTTTCTTTCCTACTTCTAGGTGAAGATGCAAGAACCAGTATCTGCGTTCACCGACTGCCACGGCAAACTGGTATTTTGCCAACTGGAAATCGGGCGAAACGATGCTCCAATAATCCAATGCTATTCGCCTAACGGAATAGTAGAGTATAATACTATTACCCGAAGGCTGCAGGTGGTACTAAAGGTGCATCTTTAAAAAGTAGAAAACGGCGTGGACGTAAGCGTATGTAAAGCACTCAGGCTCGCATTGCACGATGTTTGAAGAAAATTCATGGCGAGTACGTACTGTTATATAAACGACACACCGTCTAATGAACTGCAGCAAACTTGAAAACTCTACGCAAACAATAATTCTATTACTATTGATAATACTTAATTCACAGTTCGTGAGAGTATAGGAAATATGTGGAAAAAGGAATTACTAGTGGCTTTTGATTTCTGTTACTTAAAATTTAAAATGATTGAGAACTGGAAGATGGGTGTTGGGTATTTCATATTATATTTCGGATTCGTTTTCTTACGCCATTTGGGACAATCTGAATGATATGTTTAGCTAGTTCGTAAAATTGATGCAATTGGAGAAATGTTGAAATTAATTTAGACGAAAATAAAAAATATAATAAGGCTGTGGATTTTTGTTTCATTGGTGGATATTATTTAGACATTGCATTTTTTTCATAGTTCAATGTGTTTTAGTAACGCCACTGTGAATACACAGGCGGATAGAATGCAATTATAAGATAGCAACGTTACGTAAATAGCAGTATTAAATTGTGGAGATATATATCAGAAACAGTATAATACGAATTCAGGAAGCAAGGAGGACATAATATAAACGGCTCTATAAATATTGCATACAGGAGGCTCCTTTTAAATTTATATACACATGATTAATTCCTTATGTAATGAAAATCCGAAAAACTGTTTGAGACAAATATAGTGTAAATAATTATTTGATCTCGTTTAAATTTTTAAATGGATAGGGTTTCATTCACTTTTATTATACATATAGTCTTGTAGTTGACATTGGAGTGCTTCCAAAACAGTGCAATAATATTTATCTGTATAATTTTTTTGTAGCTTTAGTACTTAGGGAATTAACAGTTAAATTGTATTCAAGTACATTTTCTGTTTTCAAACATTCTTGTAGAAACATTATTTAGTGTATTATTGTCTATTATGTCATTCATAAAGTATTAAAGATATAATTGAAAATCGAATTATCAATTTGGAGCAATTAATTTGATTTCTTATTAATATCTGTATGTGATATTATAACTCCCTATTTTTAAATGGAATTACATGTCAATAATAAACTAATTTTGTGAATCAAATAGCAGTAATTAAATGATTGTTTAACAACGTATATAGATATTTTATTAAGATCATATCCCTAAATCATAACTTATATTTACTCTCGTTATTTACTTGTTTCTAATTCCTCAATAATCCTGTACAAATTGAATTGCGTTAATTATCGGTAAATTGCGATATCTCCAAAGGGTATAATTATACAAGAGAAATAAATAAACCGTGAAATGGTGTGCAAATGCTAATTTCAAAAATAAAGATGTTCTCGAACCATGCAATCTATTGTTCCCTATCTAATATGAATCTAATATTGTTTAGATTCATTTCAAAAATGTCATAACGGGAGAAATAGATATCAAATAGTTTGAAAGAACTCCGTAACGAAGAGAAGACGCTGCACCTTTTCCATCGCACAAAAGTAAGAAAATTCAGTGAAAGAGACTCGAAGTGACAGTGGTTTCGAGGTCAGTGGAACATGCAGAAAGTTTAATTGGGAGTGTTAAACAGTATTTACGGCTATGCCCCTTTGGTTTTTTCTTTTGTCAATAAACAAGGTGAACAAACAGTCACGATGGGCAAAAGAACGATACTGGTTTTGTACAGGTGACTAATCTTACCTGAACACAAGTAGGCATTAAGGTTTCATTAGAGACTTAATCAATTATTTTGTATTTATGGCAACAAGAAATATCGGATGATTATTAAAAAGGCAACCTTAAGGCTCAATTAGCACATTACCATATAATTGAGATTTCACGAGAATATTTATTACATTAATTACAGTTTTTCATACCAGATACTTGCACGACAGACATGTGCCAAATTAAGTAGTACTTTACTTTAACACGATAATAAATTAATAAATAGTTTTTTGGAAACCAGTAGAAATATATTCGATGTAGCATCGGGGGCAATAAAACACCTGAATTCCCAATAACTGAGTTCCATAATGCATCCGAAACACTCCAGCAAAAGCAAACATTATAGCCGTTCACTAAATAAACAAATTAATGCAGCAAAGTTATTACGTATAAAATTCGACAAGTAGGTTAAATACCAATACAACATAGATCCTTTTTAAAAAAAATCGTGTTTCCCGTATCGCAGTGAACACACATTGCCCCTCCTCATTCCATTTTCCAGCATTCCTTATTTGTCGCCCACAAACGCACACGCACAAACCCACCAAAAATAGTTTTTGTTCACCTCGAATTAAGTATTAACGAAGGCCTTACTGTACACAAACCTAAGCCCCATAATTTTGTTCCGCCTACGTCAGAATCTCAACCACGAAATCATAAAATCGAAAAAGAAAAAAAGGGAACAGCCTAAGATAAAACATTTCCACGACAAAAGGGAGCACAAACCACGAATTAGAAACTCGATCAGAAGAGGAAACACGAGGTCGGTGACGGACACGCGATCCATATTTTCCTCAAAGAACTGATCGCGAGCCAAAAGATAATTCTAAAGAGAAAGGATATGTCAACGCGTTCAATATCCCGCGCAATCGTAGCCTCGCGGAGGAAGGAAGAAAAAGTCTTCCAGAATCTCTGGAACTCTTTCAGGCGGCGTTGACCACTACCATAAACGTAGCCCCGCCAGTCTCGAACGAAATTACTATTTCCGGCGATTCTACCTTCTACCTCCATACCTAGGAGCCCAAGATGCACGCTGTTAGTCCACCTTTCTCCTAATTGACCGTATGTGCTAGTGGAAGTCAACCGTTGCGCCAACAGTTCAGAGGGCCCTAGCTACGTCACTGGTGGGCCCCGTGACACACATCAATGGGCCCAAATGTAACGGTACCCACCACGATGACCTACTCATCGAACGACGTCCTCTCTCTCCCTCACGCCCTTGTTCCTTCCTTCTTCCCTCTCGACCATTCTATCATCCTTTCTTCTCTCTCTCTCTCTCTCTCTCTCTCTCTCTCTCTCTCTCTCTCTCTCTCTCTCTCTCTCGCTTTCCTTCTTGGCCGATCGCTTCTCGGTCAAGCGAGCGTCGAACGCGAACGCAAGCGATCACGATGGACTACCCGCTGTCCAATGGCTGCTGTACTTTTACCGGACAAATCCCTGGCCTCACACGCGACGCCGGCTGATTACACGGTCAGTAATGAAAGCGTCTTCCTCGTACGCGGAGGTGCTGTCATGTAGCCGCGAACCGCCGTTCGTTCTCGTTCTTTTCACGGTGACAAGCCGACTGTCAGTGAAAACGATACGTATCTGGGATAGCGAAGCGATCGCCTATAACTTGGACCAGAAACACCTGCCGGTCCAAAGATACGAATTAACGTTAAACGCGAGTTATGAATGTGATCGTGCATCTCGTCCTTCAGGTGAGCCGAATCGTTCTCATTGCTTCCCTTTCCTTGTCTCACTGCCATTTCAGGATTTTAGTTGGACAACGGTAACGGGATGCTTTTGTTTAGCAACGCTAATTAGTAGAGACTTGGGCATACTAATCTCAATCGGCGAGGGGGAGATCTTATTATTAGGATTAGGCGGTGCGATGGTACTTGACATGTCTTAACTGTTATTCATTTTATCCGGCGTGCTGATTTCTTTTCGGTACGAGGCTGTTCTATTTGCGAGGAAAACATAGATTTACTAGTTGCTTTGGATTTGATATATTTTAAATGTTGTTTTATTTATACTTTGAATGTATTCATTTCTTTTGTAAAGGAAGGTCTCGAAGGTGTGTTAATACAATCGATAAGAAGACATTGTATTTCCGAGGGTAATGGAATTTACTAGATATTTTGCGTTCTGCGATTTCTGATCGGTTAGCTTGGAGGAGACCACAGTCTGTTTAATACATCAGAAGATGTGTGTAATTATTAAGAGATGTCGTGTAGGATAAGGGATATCTCTTTTTGGTGGAACTATCAGCTTTTTAACTTGCTATATGTTTTCTGGGTGTGATGACCCACTACAGTGAAGAAAAGTAAACTTTTGTGCAGATATACTGATGCACTTTACGTGCGAGCAGTTCATGGTCTATTCAGTCCTCCAGAAACGTTTTCACAATTATTAAATAGTGTGGCGTATATATAATTGAGCGAATTGTTTCAAAATAAGGAATAGCTTTTTTTAATGAACTTATCATTTATTAGAACGAAGATCATTATTCTAATAATGTGCTTAATGCTTTTGAAGAAATATCATGTACGAAATAATGAAATGTTTGAAGGAATGATGACTTCACACCTATCGTACCGTTTATTTTTATTTTACACTTTGGCTCAAAATGGAAAATTGTTAATTTGCCACTAACTACTTATTTGCCAATATAAATGCATACAATTTCATAGCATCAATTTTTTCGTGTTTATAAATTTGCAGAACAAGTGTAGTAGTGCAATATATGAAGGTGCTATATGTATCGCAATTGTTTCTTTGTGGATACTTTTAAGGAATCGGGATTGTAAAATCTTGGCAAGATAAACAGTTTTATTAACGTCCTACAATTTTTTAAAAATCTTTCGACCTTCCGTACGATGGTATTATCATGAATATCATTATTAAAGTTAACTACAATCGTGGAAAATATTATTTATTCATATAAGTTAAGTTTTCCATTCACATTTTTATTGCATTAGCGAGAATGAATAAATAAAAAGCAGTTGAACTTTTGTATTTCTATGTTTGATATAGAATATTAAAATATTAGAATGTTGGCAAATAACAAAAAAACAACCGATTAAGAATATCTCCTCTTATAGTATTTGAGAGAACGACCAAATAATGTTTTACATTGTCTAATCAATCTCTACAACCTTTCAAAGCAAAAACGATGTTTATAATGTTACAAATTCGGCTTTACTTTCCTTAAAAATATTTTCACCGAAAATTGATTCAAGAAAATATCTGGGAATCTTCAATGCAATTTGTCCACTTAAAATTATAGAATAATAGTGTTCCATCCTATCCACTGTGTGACAATCACCAATAATTACAAAGACAATAATTACAAATACATTTACACAATACATTTTAGATAATCTATTTCGTAAACTATTTTCAAGATGAATAGAATTGTCGTAACTAGTGTGACAACTATTTATCAATCAACTTAATATTTAACAAAATACCCTTTATTACTTTTGTCTCTCTTTCAACATACACATCTTCCAGATATTTTTGTCAAATCATTATAGTTCCTGAATGCAAATACCTTGTATGATAAGGTATAAACGCAAAATGACAAAATCGGACACAAATAAATAAAAATATGTAAATATAATTGTTTCGCAGGTGATCACATATCAGCTTGTAGCGTGTCAAAATGGTGGACCAAGCACCTTTGGATATGATGCAGCCTCAGCTTGCAGTAAACCATATTCCCGTGCTGGCCGTGCACGATTGTCAAATCTGCCTTGTGATTTTCGCCGGCAAAACTGGTGTGCAATAGCTGGCAGCTCCTATCCCTGGTAGGCTAACAGATTCTACTGACCCTATATCAATTTCGCAAACACAAAGAAACTATGTAATTGAAAACCTCCTGGATGATATAAAGATTGTGTCATCCTGTGATTCAATTTCTTTGCAAGTCCCGCAAACGTTTTGTGCTGAAGCATATTTGCCACTATTAGAAAGCTAATTCATAAAATGGGCGGAGGAATGCTCTAAAAATTTCACTGTTCAAACGTATTATACAGGACGATCTGAATTTTAGGCGAGGGCGACATTGCGTTCAATTATTCATATAATAGGTACGTGACTGAATTACGAGAATATAGACGAGGCGAAATACTTTTACTATCTGTAATATGTACCTATATTGATTTGAAAAGTAACACTTTCGGAACAACCAAAAACCTGCAGAGCAAGAAATCACAATACTTCAAATCACTGTGAAATTGGATTTGATATTAATCATTTTACGTTACTTTAATTCTCTTCAATTTTCACTCCAATGTATTCTTATCAGTTACTCCGTTTCACTAGTACAGACAAAGAATTAATAGTGAGGGAAGCAAATGTTGATAATAAATTTGATCGAGTCTGAGGCTATAAATAGCGAAGCCAGGTACCTATGATATTTAACAAGGATGATGTCATTAAAAATGCAATTTAAATAACAAATAAGAAGCGTAAAATGATATTATGCAGGTCCTTTTCCAAGAGAATTCATTTCAAATAGATTAATAGACATATAAATAAATGAATTGCCTTGAAATAAATAAGAACAGCTTGTAGCATACGAAATTTCGAGTGCAAAGTTTTGAAATATTTTCATTAAACCCATTGTCCTGGTGTTAAAAATAAAATCGAATTATTGGCAAACAGACCACGAGGAAAGCATAGTTTTCACGCGTTTCATCATTAATTTCAGGCATGCTGTACGACGTTTTGTACAAGAGAACCAAGGATTAATGAGGCGCATGTACGGCGACGAAAGGCACATCAATGTATTAAAGGCGGAATTGGAAAGAAATGATGTCGACCTTAAATATGACGAATATTACCAACATTTTGCTGATGACTACAGGTGAATTTCCAAAAATAAAATAAAGCTTATTGAAACAATTTTATATACCGCAAGACGGCACTGGGAACTATCTCTAGATACTTGAAAAAGCTGGACTATTATCCATATTTTAATATCTATCGATATTTAGAAAAATTCATCGTTTAACGACAAAAAATTTATTAGGAGATATGATTATACCCACGACTACGAGCTATTCGACGGCGAAGACGATCCAAGAACAAACGGCAACGACTTCGAAGGACGAAGCTTCACAAGCAGATCCTTCAACGATAATGCCGCGAAACGGCAAAACAAGTTCCCCAAATTAAGCGAGTACACCAGACCTCATTTCCGACCAACCGAGAGAACCAGCACATCGACTTCAACGACCACGGAAACGCCATCGACGACCGCGTCATCCATCAGGGATACACCACCTTCAACGACGCCACCAACGCCAGCTACAACCACCCATGAATCGCCCATGGTAGTCATGCTTTCGACAACAAGCTCGATGAGCAGCACGGTTGAAAGGAAAGGGTTGAAGGGCAACGCGACAGAAGAATCGACGATGTCGCCCACGGTGGCAAGTTCTTACACCGCGAAAGAGCAGAATTTTAGTATCAACGAAATTCCAGAGCAGATAGACAGGATCGACGAAGACGTGGGAGCGATTGGTGTGGTTGTAGAAGTGTCCGAGGAAAATGAAGCGTCGACAGTGAATTTGCCTGGCACCACTGAACTGCCGGCTGAACTCGACGACGAGGAGGACCTGTTTGCCACGCCGAAGGAAACGACCGTACAAGAGGAGACGTCCAGTTCGAGCGAGCAACAGGAGTTCAGGCCGCGTCCGGAATATCGACCCGCCAATAAGCCGGAAGCTTCGACTATGGAAGGCCAGCTGTATCAGGACGTCGCCGCGAAGGATCAACAGGAACAACCGGTTCTGAAGCTTCGAGGAGTGTAAGTGTTGTTCGTTTTATTTTCATCGATTATAAACTATCCGGGGTTGTTTCACTTTTGTTCAAAACACACTTAATAGACGTTTCTTTGGCGGGTGTAATTAGAACGTTAGGATTACACTGTGGGAAGATGAAGTTGTATACACGTAGGGGAACCTGGGCTGCAGTGAAACCGATTAAGCTTTAATCGCACATAAAAATCAGAGAAATGAGTTAGACAAGCATATTTTGTTAACCGTACTCTATTGTATCTACACTTGCGTTTTTAAAATCCATGATATAAAGGTTTTGTTAATTTACAGTTCGCTAAAATATTTGGTCAGAGAACCTCCTTAAATTGATTAGAATCTCTTACAGTGCCCCGGCAGTGGGGTAAAGTGAAAACTGCATACAATTAACGTGAGAAATAAGTCAAAGATATGGTATAATTTGTATGCATACAAAATTTCGCAGGAATTTAACTTTGGAATATCCAAAATTGAAATGAATTTTAATACATTTTAACTGTACTTATTACTACTCTTCGAACTAGATAAAAATTATTGAACAAAAAATGAATCAAGTTTACATGCAATTTATAGTTTCCAATTGTTATTTGAATATTATGAATTAAATATCATCCGCTTATTCATTATTATAAATCGAATATAGTAAATATTAGGTAAATATCCTCTATTTACCCTTCATTACGATATTTCTGATAAATGAAATATAACATTTTTGGCCAATTTAAATGTTGTGCTTCAACATGTGCACGTCTGTCAATGTACATAATTTCATGTTACGAATATTTCAGAAATGCTTGCCCCGTAAAAGAAGAAGTGGTTGCTCCATTCTGGGCAAACAACACAAGAGGCGAAGTATTAGCGCTGTTAAATCTGTATCCCTTCGAACAATATGTTCACTGGGAAAAATGCACGTAAGTATTAAAACGTACTAATGATAAATTTGTTACTTCAACTCATAAATTATGCAGCATGGTTTTTTTAATATTAGAATTATTTATTGAATGGACATATTTCCCTGACAAAATTTATAATACAGGACATCGTATTTTCTTCAAAATTTAAGGGAAAAAGAGTAGTTCTTGATAATATTTAATAATATTTAATAGTATAATTGTTTCATACTGAATACTGTACGATGTAGTATATTTATTAAAGATAAAATGTTAGCTACTTTAGTAGATATTAAATGAACTATTCTTTTAATAGTGGCTCAAGCCAAATTTTCTTGAAAGGAGTTAATACATATTAGTTTCAGTTATAGATTCAATCCTTCTTAATGAAGAAAAAATAACCCATTCTTCTACAAATTATTTATAACAATAGAGCCACTACATTAGTACAATTATAATGACATATTCTATGGAGTTATTACGCTGAAATATTTATTATTCATAATGAGTATTACGCTGAATTGACTATTGAATACCTACATTAGGCAATTGCCTGTGCTAACAGTTTATAAAATAATGTACATAACATTTTTAGGTTACTTAAATATTTTTAACTTTTAGACTATTTAAAGATTTTTACTTTTGAGACTATATTACTCTTATATTACTGTCAATTCCAAAACAGTTTCAACTGATTATTAACTATCACATTGTTTTATCTAAAGGCATGAAAACAAGCAGATGTTCTGTCGAGAGGGGTGCAGATGCGAGCAACAATATAGACTGCATCGTTTGTTGGCTTATGACCCCAACAACGAGTGCCGTGGTATTTTCAGCGATTGGTTCAAGTTTCCAAGCTGCTGTGTTTGCCGTTGCTATGATTTGCCCCTTGAATTCCGCGTAACTTCTCGGTCGCCACGCACTCAAAAGCAGAGAATTAAAGTACGACCACCTCGAATTCATTACACGTAAGAAAAATCCCACATTCTGGCAACCCAAATCAATTTGAACGTCTGTGCAATAATAAGAAACGATTTTTCATCGATTCTGACCATTTGTGTATAACACAATCTGTTTAACATTTATGGAACACTGTAAATAATTTTATTAGTATAAGCAGTGAAAGCGAATATGCATTTCCTAATAATAGATTTGATACTATTCTATAATATTTATAATATATGAGCGAAAGATAGTAAGAAGAGCGGAGGCCTTTTGTTGCATAAGGAATTATCTTCTTCTTTATTGTTGCCAAATATACTCCACATTATGGAAGAAAAACATATTTGTGAAAAGACGTAAGAAAACTGTGTAAAGGTATGAATTTTGGAACATTATGAAAATTTAATGCCTTCAGCCTAGTCAAGGAATGTAGCCTTTGCTGTTATTGTCCACAAGAAAGAGGAAATTTTGTTACACAAAATCTATTTCCCATAACTGTTTAGTTTCATATTCCTTCAAATAGCGTGTAAATATTAAGAACTTAAACAAATGCAATCAACTAAATTAATTATATACAGACATGTACTAATATTTTACTAATTATTTAAAAATAAACTGGTGCTTCTACTATTATAAGTATATTATATTTTTCAATTTTTTAAAGATGAATGAAACTGTCATTTATAATGCGTTTGTATTTATACAATTCGTTAACATATAAGTATAACAAAGTTGACTCAGATAACTATAGCATTCTAACAAATAATGGATAATAATATATAATGATGTGCGAAACATTTGTAATTACAAAACATTATTACAGTACCGGAAAATTTATTAGATATTCTATTTCAAATTGGAAATAGTTATATAATGTTGCATTTTTATTATACATATTTGTGCAACATTGCTAACATAATATTTCCGAAAAGTACTGAAAAATTTGTTTGCGTTGTAACTATGCACAAATATAGGCTAAAGTATATTACGTATTATATAAAAATGGTACCAATATACGAAATATAAACTAGCATATTATTATATCTATAAAATTATTGTTAGACCATAAGGCCAATAATGTGGAAACTGGACAAGATCCATTTATTATACAATGATATAATTATTACCTTATGGAGTAATGTGTTATCTAAATTATTGTAAAATTCTAGTATTTCTTATAAAAAAAATTGTCTACAAGAAGCAGGAAGAAATTAAGAAACTATAGAAGTTAGTGAGGAAATATAAACAGACATGATCACGAAACGGTACAAGTGAATAAAATAAAGTGGCCAACAACAATAGGTATTAAGATTGAAATGTTAACATTTATACATATATATTAACGTTATTCTAAGACTTGCTTAACTTGTATGTTAAACATTTGCTACGAGTAATTATAAAGGAATAAGGCTCGTGAATAAAACCATATAAGCCATGTTTTTGTTACGTTTATCGTTATTTTATTTCTTGCAATGATTTTTATATTATATCTTATTTACACGTACGTCATGTAACAAACATCAATAGTGGAGCAGTACTTGTTTCGTAACATTAATTCATGCACTATTGTTATCTATAATGTTAGCATTCATAAAAATATAATTTATTTGTATCGACCTGTGTTACTGTAGTAGAATATTTTTACATGTTTTGTACTAATAAATAATGTCAAAACGAAATCCATTCAATAATTTTGTAAGCGTCTTCTAAAATTTGGTTCATGTTATGACGTTAGCCTATAAAGAGAATAAATATGTGAAGAAGAAGAAGAGTTTAATTGACCTGAACCAGAATTTAATAATATTTTCGTGAAGTGAAGTGATCGTGCAAGGATACTAACCCGGTCGTGACATAGGCTGTTGAACGTTGCCTAGGTCAGGATTCGCAGAATCGTTTTTCTTATAACATAATTTATCCACCTGAAAACGTATTGTTAAAAAAATAACTTTTTTCATAAGTAATAAAACACTTTATTCCTTTCGGATAAGGAATAAAATTAGCGAACACAGTTATTAAACGACTTATTACTTCATTTCTTATTCATGAATAACGAATAATTCCACATTACTCTTAATTATGACGGTGTAACATTAGCCGCACGCTTCCCTCGATACCCTCGGTGCCCCCATCACGACCAAACGCAGCTGAGAGGTACTCGCCTGAGCACACGCTCGACGGGTGCTGTCATTAGCCAGTGTTTTTCGTTAATAACTCAAAAACGAAGCTGCGAACAACATTTCGGCCAAGGAAAAAGTTGTTCAGGATTACCCCAGAAACCCTCCATTTCCGGATGTTCCATGAGTTCTGAGACACCCAGTATAGGTATATCTGAAAATCGTTGCGCGACATTTAACTTAGTCGGGATGCTTAAAAGAATTGATTTATGACATAAAAAATAGATGCTCCTGTATTAAAAAAGTAGGCTATACGTGACACGCATCTCATTATCAATTTCACCAGTCACCCAATGTGACTGATTCAATTCGAGCCGTACCGGAGTGTATCACGCGACCAGAGACTGTAGCTCAATTTTTATAACGAAACGTGGATTTATGGCCGAGATATAACTTTCCTGATTCCCCCAAAGCATTCCCATATATTTACACAATAGTATGAGCCCTGTTCCCAACCCTACTTCAGTAAATAATAGTTCTTCCACTGACCAGTGTTCATGAGCGGAGGACGCTCAGTGTCGGATTTCTGAGTCAATTTTTGCAACAAGGTTGAATATTGAGCTCTAAGAAAATACAACAAAGTTGCAATAATTCTTGAAAAAAATTTGCAGCACGCTTGCGACAGTGTTGCGGGACGTTGCTTGCAACTTTGTTGCATATTTTTAGTCGTTATTTGCAACTATCTTATATTTTTCCGAGGCGATGGTTACAACTCTGATTCGTTTTCGCGTGGTGTTATTTGCAACCGTATTTCATTTTCGCTAGGCATTCTGTTGGATATTTAAATTCAAATATAGTATGGCCTGCGCGAGCCTTCGGTTCTTGCCGATGCGACGAGATGCGTAGATGCGTAAAGTGGAGGGGATGCGACATTTTGTTCTTGCGTCCTATTCGGAAAAGGACCTGTTGGACGCCATATTAAGTTTTCAAGCGTTGCGAGGTTTTTATCCAGAAAGTTATATGTATATCTTTTAATACAGATGTGTGTTTATCCGAAAACATTGCCATTATTACTCTAAGGCTTCAATATGTGAAGATCTATAAACATTAATAAATTAGTCTTCCTAAATAAGGATTAAGAAGTTATTTTTGGATCTCACCCATTCTAAGAATTTCTTTGCAACCTGGTTGAATTTTGGTGAGGCGCTTTATGCATACCTGGTTGCAATATGTTTAGTGAACATTTGTGAACTTTGCATTTAAAGTTCCTGCACGGTAGTACTTGTTTAAGGAATTGGAATTAGGTCTTTTCAAGGACTGTTAAGGTGTGAAAATAAAAGGAGTAGTAAAATTCTTTTCATTATAGATTTATATAAATTAATTAATGAAGATATAAGTTAGAAAAATGTTGTAATTCAAATTTACAACCTAATCCTTATGAACTATGTTTTTATATCTATTTACAATACATCGTACAAGTAAATCTTGTAGCAATTCTAAACTAACATTTATCTAACATAGAAAATACTGTAAACATAAATAATCTAATACTAATAAACTATTCTTTGAAGTTAATTTACAATATATTTTACAAACAAACCTTATACCAAAATTTAATAATTGACGCATGCACACTTGCTATAATTTAAATTTAAATAATTAGGTAATTTGTACTGTGTGAATTAGTTTGAATAAATATTCACTGAACGAAATTGATTGTTTTTTGTTATTATCAAGTCCTTTAATACTACAGTGTCCAATTCCTATTCCTAAACCCCTTAGAAACCTCAAACGAGTTGCAAATTGAGCCCTAAAAAAACGCAAACAATTCTCAAATTGAGCCCTAAAACAATGCAAAACAGTCTCAAATTAAGCCTCAAGGAAACGCCATAAAGTTGCAAATTTAGCCCTAAGTAACAAAACACAACAAAGTTAAAACGACGCCTCGCCAACAAGGCCTCACGAAAGAGCAACAAAGTTGCAAATCGAGCACTACGAAAATGCTACAAAATTGCAAAAATTTCCAACCATGTCTGCCAAAATTTTTGCAACAAAGTTGCAAATCGAGCTCTAAGAAACGCAACAAAGTTGCAAGTCGAGCTCTAAGAAGAACGCAACAAAGTTGCAAATCGAGCTCTAAGAAAACGCAAACAAAGTTGCAGGTCGAGCTCTAAGAAGAACGCAACAAAGTTGCAAATCGAGCTCTAAGAAAACGCAACAAAGTTGCAAGTCGAGCTCTAAGAAGAACGCAACAAAGTTGCAAATCGAGCTCTAAGAAAACGCAACAAAGTTGCAAATCGAGCTCTAAGCAACGCAACAAAGTTGCAAATACGCCTCGCGAACGCAACATCGTTGCTATAATTCTTGAGAACTTTTGCAACGATGTTTGCGCCAAAACAATTTTGCAACAAAGTTGCAAACAATGCTTCGCGAAACACAACAAAGTTGCAAAAATGGAGGCACGACACTGCTGCAAGTTTCTCGAGAATTTTTGCAACTTTGTTCCATTTCTAGGGCTCGATTTGCAACATTGTTGCAAATTTTCTCGAGAAGTTTTGCTACTTTGTGGCGTTCCTTGGGGCTGAATTTGCAACTTTGCTTTCGCGATGTCTTTGCAAGTGAATTGCATTTTCCCGAGGCGTTGGTTACAACTTTGTTGCGTTTTCGCGAGATATTATTTGTAACCGTATTTCATTTTCGCTAGGCATTTTTTTGCAACCTAGTTGCAATATATTTAGTAATGTTGAGGTCTATTTTTAGAAGTTCTCCGCTTGTGAACTTTGCATTTAAAGTTCCTGCACGGTAGCACGGTAGCATGAATAACCAAACTGTACGAAGTTTATCTTACCGCTATTTATAAACAACTGCTTCAAATAACGTATATACCACTCGTATCCCTGTCTTATCTACGCCTAAAGTGCTTTCAGTTTCGCCATCTATAAAGAACTGCTCGAAGCTACATGTATGTTTACTTTATCTAGTGTGGCAGTGATACGTGATGGAAAAAGAAACTCTTGCACTTCTACCGACTTTGGATCTTTATTCAGTATCTACACTCACGAACTGTCGTGGTGGAGCCCTACTACTTTGGTAGCTCTTTGTAAACTGTAAACTATCAACTAACGTATGCTAGGCGCTAATGACTAGATTCAAAAACTTAAACCTAGTGTTACAAATCTAAAGTACTTAAACAACTAGAACTAAAGGCTAGTGTCTCAAAACTAACTATAATAACACTAACCTAGTTAAATCTAATTACGCCCGCCGACGGTAACACAGGTCGCTACTTCGCGACCAACGTCGGTAAATCCCGGTCGCCAGACTAGAATCATTAGTATCGCCATCTATATACATGCGAGTGAAACTACCGAGCCTCTGCCATATCTACACTTAAAGTAAGTAAGAGGTGCGTGTAGCTTCCCGAAGTTTTGTATAGATGGCGATAACATAGCAACTGAATGTCGCCAAGTGCACTTTCGGACAAGTGGAAGTGCGTTTCCTTGGATACCCAGTGACTCCAGAGGGAATCACACCCTTGCATGACAAGGTAAGGGCCATTGTCGATTTCCCAAGACCTGAGACGATTGTGGATCTACGAAGGTTCCTGGGGATGCTGAACTACTATCGGTGATGCATCAGGCGTGCAGCTCACGACCAGGCGTTGCTGAACGACTTCATCAAGGACGCGCGGAAGAACGACAGGAGACCGGTCATTTGGACCCCGGAAGCTGAGGAGGCTTTCTCTCGGTGCAAGAAGTCTCTCTCCGAAGCCACGCTACTGTTTCACCCCCGTGCAGAGGATGCGTTGGTTCTTACAACCGACGCATCTGCCTCAGCCGTCGGAGCGGCTTTGGGGCAGGAGATCGAGGGGAAGCTGGAGCCGCTCGCATTCTTCCCAAAGAAGCTGAGAGCGGCCCCCAGCGGAATTACAGCACGTATGACCAGGAACTCTTGGCCATATATCCCTCGGTACGAGCCATGAAAGATTTTGTTGAAAGGAGACCGTTGGTCATTAGAACGGACCATGCGCCGTTAACCTTCGCGTTCTACCAGAAGTTGGACAAGGCGTCTCCATGGCAAGCCAGACATCTGGATTACATCGGACAGTTCAGCACAAATCTTGTGTATTTGAAAGGGGCAACTAATTGGGTTGCTGATGCGTTGTCCAGGATCGACGCAGTGGACTGTCCGGTAATCATTTCCA
The DNA here is from genome assembly GCA_963969485.1 of Nomada goodeniana. Classification (NCBI taxonomy): domain Eukaryota; kingdom Metazoa; phylum Arthropoda; class Insecta; order Hymenoptera; family Apidae; genus Nomada; species Nomada goodeniana. The sequence goes on along the minus strand of OZ018300.1, from coordinate 14,523,381 downwards.
CCGAGGATCTGGCTGCGGAACAACAGCAGGACCAGGAGCTAATCCAGCTTCTGGCCGACTCTCAACAGACGCGGTTTCGACCATTCTCGACGGTTGGGTCGCAGCATCCGCAATACTGTGAAGCAGCGGATGACGCCATTCGACCATTCATCCCAAAGTCTTTGAGGAAGCGGATTTTCGACACTGTTCATGGACTCGCTCATCCGAGCGGACGGGCAACAAGTGAGCAGATTCGGTCCAGGGATGAATAAGGATTTCACCGGCTGGGCCCGGACGTGCCTCCAGTGCCAGCGAGCGAAGATTCATCGGCACGTCAAACTGTCCCCGGAGAAGATTGCCATTCCGGATGAACGGTTCCGGCACGTCCACTTGGACATTGTGGGGCCCCTGCCCATATGCAACGGGTATAGCTGTATACGAGGGGTGGGTAACGCTTTTTGGCGCGCCCACGGTCATCACTACCGACCAAGGCTCTCAGTTTGAAGCAGAATTGTTTAAGGCGCTGACGAACCTGCTGGGAGCAGCGAAGACCAGGAGTTCACCGTATCATCCAGCATCCAACGGCATCCTGGAGCGATGGCACCTTACCCTGAAGTCGGCCTTGACGTGTCACCTTCAGGGAGACGGAAACTGGTTGGCGTGTCTTTCAACCGTCATGTTTGGGCTGTGGACGGCTTTCAAGGCCGACATCAAGTGTTCCGCAGCCGAGATTCTCTACGGCACCACACTCAGGGTGCCAACGGAATTTCTCGAGGACGTGGAGCACCCAGTCAAGCCGGAAATCTTTGTGGAAGATCTTCGCGAGAGGATGAGACCTATTCGTCCCAGACCAACTTCACACCACGTGAGGGGCACTTCTTTCTGGTATCTGTTCTGTGAGATTGGGTAAAGAATCGCTTAATAATTATACAGTAAATAATTGATTGCCATCAATTATTGATGGCCACCCTAGCCACGGCCCTTCCACCCTCCAATTACGCGAAAACTAATCTACTATCATTTGTAAGGAAGAAAAATCTCCTATTATTGTCAATTTGTAGAACGTTCACTAATTGACCATAGTACAAGTAAGACAACAAGAGAAGTAGTTAGAAAATTCACGACCGAAAGCTAAATTGAATATCAGAAGGAAACCTGAAAGAAAATCTGCAAAGGGATTCAATTTCCTGAAATAAAACTTAAAAACAAATATATCCTACGGTCTTAAGAATTAGACAACGAAATATTACTGCAGTGGTGAACACTATTGCCTTAAAAACTAAGACACAGCTTAAACATAAATCCTCCCTTCTTAAATACTAGAATCGATTCAAATGTGCCCTGCCTGACTACAGATCTAACTCAAAACTAGTATGACCCTACCTAGTATAATATTCCAGAGATCAATTAAAAGAACGATTTCAATAATATCCTACCTACATAGTATCAATCTTTAGTTCCATAAACCCTGCCTAATTAAAAGTCTAATAATTTTCATTCGTGTAAACACTGCCTGTATAAAGATCTAAGATTGTGTGTACAAACAAATCCTACTTACATACAGAGCTGAACGTATTCTTCAATTTATAATTGGGCCTGTCTAATTACTTGTCTAACACCCGCAATTAGTTAATAGTGCATGGGGCAGGGGCAGGAGCAGGGTGAGAGTGTGGTTATATTTATACATATTTTAAGCAATCCTCTCCTTTAGCTGATTCTTTTCTCATGCTTCTGAAGCAAAGACAAACTGTAAGTAATTAGTAATGCATTATAAAAATCTTAAACTCAAAAATGGGATCGACGAAGCGGGCTCTTAAGAGCTTTTTAAGATTTCAATCGTATCCTTGATAATATTGTGGATCTGTATTGTATATAATTCACTTTTAAACCACTGACTTCTGTACTTCCATTTGTTTAATATATCATATTTGGGTTCATCTGTGAATCCGTAACAATCTCATGCATTGGGTTAGTGACATCCCCAAACCACACCATTTAATATTGAATTGAATCTGCTTTTAATTCGTAATAACTGAATTTTACTGAAGATATGAAAAATGCTTTCAACTTTCCAGATCAAACTGAATGGTATAATAGTTTCATTAAAAACTCAAAATTCAAGTAGTCACATTTCACTATAATTGATTCTAGTTTGCTTCTACAAAGAAGCGACAAACGATTATTTGGAAGCAAAATATCAAAGTTCCACTATCACTATGGCGAGGTCCCAGTACGGACAAGAACATTTTTCGTGCAAGGATTTTATTTAAACATTTACGAATATCGCGAGTGAACTTCAATTTGTACAAAGCAACCTCGAAAAGCTATAAAAACTGGTTCTACTTAAAAAAAAGGCAGCAAATAAATGTGCAACGATTAAGAGAAAATATATTGAAGTTAAACTCCAATAATGAACAGTCACTAGTATTGACTCTAATTGAAATCTACTATGTCGAATTGTTTCTTTTTTTCTTTTCTTTTCTCTTATTTTGCTTTATTTTTGTTCATATTTTGTCATTTCGTTCACATAGTAATTTACTATTATGTATGCAAATTCTTAGCAGTAGTTCCATCTACAGACATTCCAGGTAGTATAACCATTAAGAAAAAAATAAATAAAAGGAAGGATAAATATAAAACACTGAAAAGAAAAATTACACCATGTACAACAAGAATTGCCAACGAATTGGTCAGCCATGATCTTTGGCTGACGATTATGTCCCACCTTCCAGGGTGGCTCAGGAACTGGCTTCCAGTTGAAAGCAATTAGGAACTGGTATTCGCAAGTAAAAACGTGATCAATAATCAACGCAACGCTAACTGGAACTCGCGATGCAATCATTTCGCAACAGTATTTATTCAAGCTGATAGAAAGCAAACAGTAAATTATTTGCAATATCAAAAAGCAATGCAATTGAAGATCCTCTGAAAAGTTAGCTGAAAGATCAAGTCGCGAAAATAATTTCCGTAACACTAAAGACTTTCTCATATGTAAAATATATTATAAAATACTACCATTTCACTAACAATAAGAACAGCAAAATTAAAAAACAATCGCGATATCATTGCGCAACGCTAAGTCGATCACGATTTTCATTTCCTCGCAACTCTAATTAAAAGCCGCGAGTCCACTTGAAAACCCACGTGGCATTTAACGCCACTCTAATTCGACCCGTTCTCAAATTTTTCGCAACTCCAAAACAGCGCGATATTTTTGAGAGGCCTGTATTGTTGGGCCGGAATGTGCATCGGCCAAGTACTCAATAAAAATTCTTCAAATGAAAATGCAAGCACAGTGACAAAGTAGTAACATAGAGTGATTTCCCACTCTTAAAAAGAATGGCGAACCATTAGTAGTTGCCCTCTTGAGTGACAGTTTGTCGGGCCACTTCGGCATATAGCCTCTTCGTTTCTTCGGATGTAATGCAGCCTGAAACTTAATCTAGGCTGGAGGCTCTAATCGGAAACCAAGGAAAAACTTATAAATGTGAAATAAAGAGTTGAAATCGCGCAGCTAAATGGAACACACGTGGCCGAATCAAGACCAAATAAAATCGTAAAAATTGAGATTACGGAAAATCGCAAAGATCACGATTAAAATTGTAATCGTTCTTCGTTCACACGTGCAGCCTCGAGCACAATGTAACACGTTTCGCTTCGAGGCCTTAATCGCGATCACGACCGCGAAGGATTCAAAAAAATCGATAGGCGCAGCCAGAGACGAACCCATGTTCGTTCGTGCCACAGCTTCACCGTCGACTTTTCAAATCAGATTTCCTGAAACAGATTGAACACGCAAAATAGTGCCTACCCGACCAGAGACTGTGTCAACCTATTCGGCCCTGCCTACTTATGTCTATCAATCACACTAGAAAGTATACTACCTATCCTACCTAGAACTATATTTAAAAAAATGGCAAACAGACACACCAACACACAACACTCCACGGTTCTCAGTCGAACACTTAGGTGCAAAAGCCTATACAGTAATGTGGCGATTAGTGTTCAAAATTGTGTTTACGATTAGTGTTCATTTCTATCCCCACTACTTGGGGTGGCCACCCCTTGGAACCAGCGAAGCGTGAAGCGCCGACACCCAAGTGTTGTCATCAAGCACCCATACAAGAGGTACTTGGTAGCAGTTGATAAGCATATTCGATTCTCTTTGGCATTTGGCCTCTGTTATCTTAAATGACAAAAACTTCATGCCTCAGTATAGTAGGGATTAATAATGCAATTAATAATAAAAATGATGTCTCTGTTTTAAATTAATGGTAATCTTATCTTGGTCAGAGTAAGTACGTTAAGTACGGAACGCGGAAAATCCACAGCCTAACCACACACACAATGCGGATATTACGTCGTAAGCGATACACCAAACGCACTGTCAGTCGCCAACAATAAATCATTTTATGCCTTATAAACTAAAAAATATCATCGTTCTCTACCACCGTTTTCCCATCCAAGTAGCACCGGGGCACATGAGTGGGATCCAGGCTGTGAACACGGAAAGGGTTAAACCTGGAAATCCTCGTCTAAAAAGATGATAAAGACATACTGATTTTCTAACGGGCTAAATATACATATGTATATATACCAGATCAATATATGACTCTACTTTATTAGAAAAATTATGCAATGACTTTACTTTATTAGAAAAATTATTCAATGACTCTACTTTAAAATACTTTCAATTAAATTGAAACATTCTCGGGCGTTCCCGTCATCAAAGCCTTGCTTCTAAAACGCAAGGTTGGTTTTAAAGTTGATTGCTTTGATTTCGAGATCTACCCGTTCACGCATTGTCTTCTTGCCCATTCAGGTTTAATTAATATCACGTACGGAAAAAGTGAATTTATTGATATCTTTATACGCAAAAGACTAATATGGTTATCGAATAATTTTATTATTCGATAGTTCGAACAAATTGACAAGGTAAGTAAATACCTTTTCTTTATATACAATCAAAGTAGCAAAAAGAAGAAATACTACATTCTTACTTACAGCAATAATTATGCATTTTATTATAATTGTGCAGTGATTGCAATTGAAAAATAAACGAAGTTGAAGAGTATCCAACTTCTCCACTACAAAATAATGCACGTTACTTTATACTCATTTAATAATTAGTAACTATTTAAATATTCGTTTCATACGTATTCGATGAAAGATTCTTATCGAATTATATATGTTATCCCAAATATGATCTCTTTCAAAATTGTCAAGCTATTTAGAAACGCGTTGTACAAGAAGACCTATCCTGATATAATATAAAACAGTAAAGAAGTTACTACTTATGAGTATATTTCTATATACCCATGGTCACAGTGCTAGCCAGAAAAATGTACGTAGTTACAAGCAGTCACCCGTGTCGGTTTGGACCTTTCGTCACTGACGACATATATGAATAGACCACTCATCCTATGTATTTTTTCGGCCACGATTTCTGGGTCCCGGGGACCCATTACCATTTCCGTGTCACTCGCAACGTTACCCACAGATTATAGAAAACGATGCGAAAATTAAATAATTTTACAGAATTCTTTTGTTCTTTGCCGTAATGAAAGGCAACAGAGGATATGAAACATTTAATGTTAATTAAAAATCTTTTAATTAAAGAAACACATGATAACAAGTTTTCTTATTTCAATTGTACTATCAATAAATGAAATAATTTTTAAAGTTATACTCTACATTATTTTCTGATAAATGACAAAAAAAAATTGGGCTAAGGGATGTATATTTTTTTAACACTCAAACAATAAAGTTGCCACAACGAAAAAGATAGTGACGATAATTGTATACTACAATTGTTAATTGTATAGTTACTAGACAAATTCTTTAATTATCTTTTTCCTGGGAGCAATTTTATCGTTAATGAAAGACGCAATTTCTTATTTATATTCAACTAATAACAATAACGAAGTGCTAATGACCCTGGTGTCGATGCCACGTTAAACTTTAATTAAAAAATACAAAAAACGAAGTAACTCATTTACTAATATAAGGCAATTCCTGCGATAAACGTGTCTGCAAACGATTATTGTTTGCATTCGGTTCCGAGCGAAGTGCACTACTCGAGATTTTACTGTATCTTCATAAACATAAGAATGCATTCGACATCCATGATGTTCGAAGGTCTCCGCTATATTGACAACATTGTAGTCGTCGAGTTTAGTCGCGCATTGTCCGTTGGGTCGTTGAATCCGGTCGCTCAGTTTTTCATCGCTCGGTGAACTAGTGATAGAAAGTGTGTAGTTAATAATTTAAAAGTGATATAAACCGCAAGATTCAGGCGTACAAGTCAGTAGGTTAATTCTAATAAAATAATTATTGCACTAATTTATTAATAAGTTGGCGAAAGTAGTTTCTTTAGAATTAGTTAATTAATTTGTATATAATTAACTAACTAATTCCTTTCCCTCTTTTCTTTTTCTTGTGTAGTAGGTTCTAGATAATCTAATTTTGATACACATAATTATTAAGAATGTATATATGTATGTATATATGCATATGTATAGTGCGTTTGCAGAGAGATGGCGAGTGACAGCATATTGCGTTCTCACTAATCCATGCATGTAAATATGTATATTTATTTTGAATACATTCAAGGTTTGAATGCCTGCATGGGGTTTGTGGGATAATATGAGAATGTTGTTGGGTGACGCATGTTTCGTTATACAATGTTTATATTTATATCATTAACGCATGGATTTTAATTATACGAACGTTGAGTGTATTCCGGGATTGTAAAGTCCTTCTTTCATGCCTTCACGTGGCCAATCCTGTTAACATTACCAAGTACAGCTGTAATGTATGTATATGTATGCATACGTATTTATGTATATACGTATATAAGTCAAGTCCTTATGTACATATACACATAAAGATGTAGTGGTAATGGAACTAAAGTGAAAGTAAGGCATTTATAATTTCTTTCCTTTTATGTTAATAATAATCATAGCTACTTATTCGCAGGTTTGGTCTTCACCTAGCTGGAAGTCAACTATTGTGATTATTTGCAACTGAGAAAAAAAGGAAAGTAAGAAACTGAAGAAAGATCCTTAAATTTTTATTTTATGAGCAAAGTGTTACAAATTCACTTTTATAAAAAAACCTATTTAATTCTGTAAAAGTACATTGCATTGTATTAAAATATGACGATTTAGAATAAAAATAAAATACATTACAAAACATGTACTACAATTGATTACATTTTTTCCAGAACATTATTATTACTTTATTTTTCTTATATTACTAAATATTTTGTGGCAATTATATGTAAAGGTGTGTTAATGTTAAGCGGGGTATCTGAAACACCTTATTTGAAATGTAGCATATTCAAGATGTTTAAAACAATTGATTTTTGGACTAGAAAATAAATATTTAAAAAAGTGCGCTGTATGCGACACACGCAATTCATCGCCCCGATGTGATTTCGACTAAACTCGAGCCAAACAGAAGTGCATCTCGCGACCAGGCACCGTAGCTCAATTTTTCTACCGAAACGTTGACCGAGAAATAGCTTTCCTGATTCCCCCTAAACATTTCACATATATTCACACAGTCGCATGAGTCCCCACACTACTTCAGTAAATGATAGTTCTTCAAGTGACCACTATTCATTAGCAGAGGACGCTCGAATCAGCGTGGGATTTCTGAGTCGGTATGACAGTCACGTTGGGCCACGAAAGTCCATAAGATGAGTGGTCTATTCATATATCTCGTCAGTACTTTCGGACTGCAACATGATTGAGTGACCAAAGGAACTTTAAAGCATGCCACTCACCGGTTGCAGACTCACCAGGGGCGCGAGTAAGCTCGTCGCCATCGAAGCCATAGAAACTGCTGAAACATTGAAAAAGAGCAGAAAACATTAAAATCTTTGTATTTTCAGTACTTTTCTAATGTGTTAAATATGAATGATTATTGCAATACAAGATTAAAGAAATAAGGAGATACTTACTCGTCAAGTTGATGGATGAAAGCCTGTACTTGCCGAACAGGACACTGACTCTAATGGAACACTTATGATTGATAAACAAAGTGATTCTAATCTCGCAAGAGTATTATTTCGGAGCAAACTCTGACTCTAATTTCGCATCTCTTTACTGCTATTTATGTTTAATTATTATTAAGAGCGGTTTCGCTCAAAAAATAATAAAAAAACTTTGACGAAGCAAGCACTAACTCTACAACCGCATTGCGCGCGGTCATCGAAATTTTATGAAAGGAAATCTGTACAAGTTGGTAAATGAGAAGAGGTGGTAGAAATTGAAGCAATACATATTTGATTTTATTTGTCTTTCTTATTTCTTCATCCTGTCAAACGTCTGTTGAGGAATTATTGCTTTTTTTGTAGTAAAGTACTACCGTATTGTTATTCAGAGTTAATTATTATTAATTGTCCATAAGAGTAATAAAATGATTTATGAAAAGCAGCTGCTTTTGTCAGAGTTTTGAAGGTGATCATGATCTTAGTAAATACTTAATATCATATCATTTGTAAATTCTCGTAGCTGCTTGTACAAATGAAAATTCGAAACTATTAGGGTATGGCAACCAGTACATAACTACGCGTGTAATCCTGCATCGAAAGTACAATTTGGCCGTACTTGTGACAAGGTGACAGGGATAATGAAAGTGTTTATTAAACACAATTAATGAAGCTACGATAGAAATCGCGACCGAAATGAAGCGAAACATGAACGTATTTAAAATTTTCGTTTAGAATTAATGAAATTTACTGGCTAGTTCCAATCGCGAACATTGGAAGTTCTATTTGAAATATTTTCATTATTTAATGAACGTGGATATACGAATTGCGGTACTGAAATCTATATACAATAATGAAAGGGTTCAATAAATTTCAACCGAAGGAAACGAACTTGAGCCGAAAGCCAATCGCCAGATAACAAGAGATATACATAAACCGTTGGGATACAAGTTAAATGTTACCAGTCCTTTATCATATGTCATCGAACTTATTGTTATGCATCGCAGTAATTGTATCTCAATACTCCATTCCTGCAGCCTCAATATATTATTCTTTGCCCACAAATCATCCATTATACCTGCAACAAAAGTATAGATCTGTGATACACCTGTTCTAAAGACAGAATCGAATTCGAAGTATGTAAGTGACTGAATAAAATATAATAAAGATTCGAAGAACCGTTCAAACTAATAAATTAGTTAACGTGATGTTGCAACAGACGACTAGTTAATCTCGTATTAAAAAAAGTCTAGATGCCGGAAGAAGACGCGTCCATGCTCAATCGGATGACCGGTCATTCGTCCAGCAAATGAGACTCGAGAAAGACTTTAATCATTAAAATTTAATGTACTAATGCGATAGTAGAACGATTGTTAGTTAATCGCGTATTAATTAATAGAAGCTAGTAATCAAGCGTACGCGATGGTAAGATAAAACTCGAGATCCTATTGTGTTGTAGAGTAAGGTATGTCGCTAACCTTCAACGACATAAACAAACTATACGCTGCGACGCTTCAACTGATACTAACTCCTTGGGCCGCGCTGCGAGCCAACCCCACTTCGCTACGCGCAGGCGCGCAGAGAGCGCGCGGTGGCGCGCTGTAGCGCTCGGCTATATTCGGAATCATTCGATTATATCCGACCGCAGCCGTTCTTTGAAGTCCAAGAAATTCAAGTCTTTTTGTAATCTATACGGGTCGTTATTATACAGCTCTCAAATATTGCGAGGCTATTGTATAATTTATTTTAATTCTATTGTACCAAAACGAAGCGACTGCGAATTGTAACCAAGGTAAAGAGTAATTAGTTAATTAATGGGAGACTAGGATGGGCTGCGTTAAATTAGTTTCTCGCGTGTTTTAATTGTTAACCAGCCACGTTATGCATCTCTCATTGTTATTCACAGAAAAGCGAGGAAAGGAGTGGTGTCCGTTGCATTATGGTTTGTTAAACCGACATTCTAATCCGCGCAATATTCGACCTTTCTTTTATTATAGCAGCATACGCAAAAGGGTGTCAGGAGTCATATCTTTAATTTAAACTAAGATGAGCAGTCACAACAATCGCTGGAATTTTTTCCAACGTTTGTCCATTGGGTCTAACAATTTTTTCCAATTTTAATATAATCCTGATGAAAGTTCAAACTTGTACTAACTATTTAACGCAATTTTAAATGTATTCAATAATATTACCGACGTTCTTTAAAAAACATTCTTGAAAAAGATATTTATCTTTACCTAACGACCTGAAGTGGGGTTGTTCATGCACTGGGTTTTTCCTATCCAAGCTACAAAATAAATATCAACACGGACACAAAATATTATACAAGATACAAGAAAATATAAATCGAACAAAATGTATATACATTTAAATTTATCCATATCCTAAAGAAAAATGTTACAATTCTTCACACTTAAATGCAGAATTGAATTTTAATCTCAAACATTATATTAATAAATGTTTATACCGACTTCGTTTGTACATCTGATACGCGCAAGTATGCGAGTTTCAATGCCATTTTTAAATCGTTTTTAGCGATTGGTTAATTCGGTTCAATCCTTGTGCGATCTGTACTAAAAACATTGGCCACTTTTCCAGTACTAGGGGAATAAACCAATGGTTGTTTCCAGTTTTTGCGCAGGTGCAGTTAGTGCAGTCAATGCGAACAAACCTAATGTCGACCGACGTGGATAGACGGGCAGCAAGTAGCTCGACGTGCGAATTAAATCCGTGCAAAGTTAAGTCGAATTCATGGCTACTTGCTTGTTCTATCGACTATACTGCATTAACATGTGACACACAGAAAAATGATAAAGGCTGAAAGTCTGCAGCTTGCAGCAAAAATAAACATGTTTCGTGCACTTTCAAGCATCATCTCTGAATCAGCTGTCATAAGCAGACGATGCACAGGTATAGTTTATGTTTTGACGTTTCGCCTGACAATTTTATCTAATTCTTGTGAATAAGTGTACAGTATTTTATTAATACAGCAATTATAATGTACATATTACCATATGTGTATCAGAATTCCATTATTTTTTCGGTTATTTTTTATATAAATATTTAAACTGACGTTTAATGATGATAATCGATAATAATCAATTTTGTAAATGAAGGACTCGTAAATTCGTAATAACAATCAATTTTGTCAATTACTGTGTATGGACTATAAATCTAACATGCTACATTTTCAAAATATTTCAGATGTTTAAATATTTTATGTCCAATGCCATTTAGTGGATTATAAGGACATGGAATTAACTGAAACTAATGTGCAAATAAGAGACTGTTCAATAGATTTTATTCCGGTCTATATAAAGCAAGAGAATGATGAACACCAGACAGATTTCAATGATATTGAAATAATAAACGCAGCACAAAATTTTTGTGCCATTGAAATTAACGAAAGCAAAGGATGTACTATAGTTCGTGACATAAAAAAGTCAAATATACATGGCAAAGATTGTGCACAAAATTCGAATAACTTAAACGATTCGAACTCCGCATTGAATGTTGCACAACAAAATGAAAACTGTAATATCAATGGCATTTTAAATGGTTCTGTGTATTTGCAAAACTTGGACTACGAAAATATAAATATAGAAATACAAAAACCAACACATCAAATTGATGAAGTTTTTATTAATCAAAACGAACAAATACGGACAAGCAATTACAGCGTTTCGACAGTTACTATTCCGACCGAGCTTCTAGAACTAAACCTTAATATAAAGAAAGAAAACGAGCTTGACCAGGAAACTGTTTATACTACAGAATGGTTGTGCGATACAGATAATAAAACTGATCTTCATTTGAAAGTTATAAGAAATACCAAGGACAGAGAAGAAATTCCTAGTGATATTGATACTACAATAACATTACTGACCAAAGAGAAGGATGAAATATCGGAGGATGATAATCCATTGAAAGCAAAAGACAGCAAACCTGAAAGACCAAAAAGACAATTGAAAATAAGCTCTAATACATTGCAAGATTACAAAGAGAAATTGCGAAAGAAGGCAGAGTGTATGCGAGAAAAGAGAAAAAAGTTGTATGAACAGGAAAGCGAGGAACAACGTCAAGAGAGATTAGCTAAGGAAGCAGCAAAGAGGCGAGAAATGAGAATGTACTATGAAACACCAGAGCAAAGGAGGAAAAGATTAGATGCAGAGGCAGCAAGAAAAAGGGAATACAGAATGTATAATGAAACTCCAGATGATAGGAGGAAAAGGTTAGATCGTGAAGCAGAAAGAAGAAGAATGAAAAGACTTTCTTTGTATGCAACTGAAACACCTGAGCAAAGAAGGGACCGATTAAATAGAGAATCAGCGAAACGCAGGGAGGCTCGGCTTAATCAATATGCTAAAGAAACACAAGATGAAAGAAAAGAAAGATTGAAGAAAGATGCATTGAGAGTTAGAGAAATGAGATTTACTAGATCTGCCATTGAAACAGAAGAGGAACGAAAGCAAAGGTTAGTAAAAGATGCAGTTCGGAAAAGGGAGGTAAGAATGCATGGACGCCATTCGGTGAATAACAATTTCACCGAGCTTCAAACTGTACACAATTTTGAGGAATTAAACAATGTGCAGATAAAGGAGAATCCTGATAATCAATTGGGAGGTCATTATTTGAGCAACTGGATGATGTGGTTCCAAAATTCATTAGTTCAACCAGTTCATGTAGGAGAACAAATCATCAAACCCCCATCAGAAAATAGTGAATGAAAACATATTTCTGTAATATAAAATTTTCATACTGTGTACAGTCTCCAAGCATCTATACATGACAAACTACTGCATCTAAATCATTTATAATTTGTACATGCTTTCCATAAAACATACATGCTTGACACGCAGATCCAAAAAGTATAGTGTAATTTATGGCCACTACATCAACATACTGTTTAATATGTACAATGTATATTAGTAAATATAGTTCTTATACACGGTACAATTTAATTTTTAATATTTATATATTTTATAACTAAGCAACTATATTGGGTAATTATTATGTTATATTTCGAAAAAATGTAAAAACCTGTTATTTAGTATATTTATTAATATAAGAATAACTTTAATGGTTAATGGATACCATCAACTTTTGAAATATCTAATGTCATTAAATTTTCTATTATGATGATTAAAAAGTATTCAAAGGTTTTACCATTTTAAACGATGTACAAAGTATAATAGAACTATTAGAATGTTATCATATTATTTAACACGAGTGAGAGGAACGTATTTGTTAAGGTGTTAAGATTGTGAAAAATTACAATTATATATGTTTGTGGGATACAAAAATCTTAACAGTGCCTTTTTGTTCACTGTTCTACAAAAGCAATTTGTAATGTGATTCAATACAATTTATACACGTGTACATATGATTTAAACGTAAATGAATGATTCTGATAAAAACCCTAATAGCCATTTCGCAACAGACTTGCAGCAGAATTGCGACAAATCCAGGCAATTTCTGACAAAACCTGTCGACAGTTCATACCAAACTGTATCCGCGGTATCGCAGCAATATGCCGGCAGACCTGCCAGTCGACCAGGCATTTAAATTTGAGGGGAAGCGCTTCTACTGGGGCATTTAAATTTGAGGGGAAGCGCTTCTACTGGGGCATTTGAATGAGCTCAATACAAAATTATTATTATGTGTTTTTATTAATTTATATGACATAATATGTTATAATACATATATATACTATGTCACTGCTAGTAGTTTGTTCATTTTTTCGTTGTCTGATGACTGCATGCCTCTTCTTCACTGTATTTGGACTGAGGCCGGCGTGTTCGTACATGCACCACGTATCGAGCTGATTCTTCTTGAAACTTCAGCGTTGCTTTACATGAAAAAAAAAGTACAATTCATTAGTATGAATGGAAGAAACAAGTTACTATGGACAATGTAGCATGATCTAAAAAAGTGGAGTCTTCACCAGTTTTGATAACTATAAAAGTGTGTCGTCAAGGTTCAGATTCTGAGCAAGTTTCCTGGACTCTAGACTATTCATCTTCTGATATGGATCCCTGGAAAAATTAATATTTATAACATATATATATATTTTTTTTCATAAATTTTTCCAGTGATCCATATCAGAAGATGAATAGTCTGGAGTCCAGGAAACTTGTTCAGAATCTGAACCTTGATATATATATATCATAACATACATATATTTATAACTGCTGTCTTGCTCTATCCTCCACTGTATATTTTAATGTCCAATATTGTCTCCTGAAATAATGGTTTTCCAGGATAAACTGTTTATTACTGTTTTTTATACAGAATGTTATGATTCATACCTCGAGATTAAAGGAGTTGAAGCATGCAATGTCATCTGCTTAGTGAACCTTGCACCTGCAACTACAAATGGATATATTAATTTATGTTGACACAAGTAGAAATTTTTGTGTTCAACTTTTTATAGGCCTCTTCGTCCTCTTCGGTTTTAGTTGTAGCCTGTAAAACAAATATTAATATTGAAAGAGATGCAGAGAGAAGAATACGTATTATATTATGTCCTGAAATAAAGAGTGATCTTACATGTGTCGGGATGTAGCATCTCAGCCACGCAGTATTCTCTTCTTTCTTGCCCTTCCTCTTCATTACCATCCTGGTTGGCATCGCCAAAAGGCATTCTGTAACATTTTTTCCGAATATTTGTTGTATTAATATAAAATAAAGCACCTAAAATACTACATTTATATAACCCTAAGGCCGAGGACTTTACACCAATATCATAAATGTCCTCGACTTTACTAAATTTTCTAACCCCTAGTTGGAATGTATGTTCGTGCTTTGAGATGGAGCACAAAACACATATGGCACCGTCGTGCAAGATGCAGCAATTATCGCGTACATCAATACTGAACGATATGCCATTGAATTGTATCTTGCGATACTGGAAGATTTCAGTATCGCTACCAAGAGGCATAGATACTTTAATATCTGAAGATCCTACAACCCTTGTACTATTACTTCCATGACCATCAATCTCCGCCATTCTATTGGATAACTGCTGAAGAGGTAGACCCGGCTTTCTACAAAACTTCTTAAATATCTTCATGTTGTTCTCATAGGGAAAGGCAGAGAACGAATCTAATGGACCAAGACGTCTGACGTCATTGACCAAATGCAGCTGGCCATGTACATTGTATGTGGAAAAATTTTGTATTATATATCTAATCAGAATATTAAAACACGTGTACTTACGTATGTGCAAGTAGCGTCGTGGCTTTTTTTAATTCACCGGTATAAACTCACTGAGCTTCGTGGATTTTTTAATTCACTGGTATAAACTCACTTAGCTTTGTGGCTGTTTTTATTAGCTGGTATAAACTCACTTGTTGGGTAAATAACTGAAATACGACATTCAACTTTTTCTCAATCTTGTTATAGGTTAACACAAATACAGGTTGACTTCCCCGTGCCCACCGTGAGGGTTTTAGTCGGTAGGAATCCGACACTACCCCGGTCTACTACTGACGGACCGGGGTGTCTTATGCAAGATTTCCCTCACGTAAAAAAAAAAAAAAAAATGTCTGCAGAACACGAGGAAGAACTCTCGATCTTCTACAGTATAATGGCGTCGCAAAAATCCGAGAGTCTAACTTTCTCCTGTAGAGGCGCGCAATTCAGTGCAGTAGTGCATATATATAGATAGATTATATATGCTATTTCTCCTCAGCAGGCCTGCTAGGTCTGTGCCGCTAATCTGTTGTAACGAGGTTTTGTTGCCTACCTGCCGGCAGCTTGCTGCGTGTAACAGATAACGCAACGGACTGTCGCTAGTCTGCTTACAAAGCCTGGCAACAGGCATACGCAATGGCCTGTTGTAACAGCTTTGGCTGATAGGGAATTTGACTGTCTCTTTAAGATATACATACATGGTAATGTAATTTTTTCTACAGTTCCTGTATATTAAATAAAAATAGAAGATATGTTACCATATAATATTGTTGATTCAATCATCCTTATATCATATTTTTCTTGTCTGCTCCATTTATATAGCTATAGTTCACACTTTTATCATTATACATATATACAATAAAATTCAAATACCGAACACCCAGCCAGCCGTCCACGGGCAGACCGATCGCAGATTCGCAGCAGCTAGTGACAGCTAGTGACCGTAGCTATCTGTATATGTCTTGTATCTGTACCAAATTGCAGATTGCCGGCAGAAACAGAGCAGATCGACATCAGAATTTACACGATTTTTATCAACGGACCTGCTCTAGCAGGTTCTGTTACAGTTCTGCCGCCTATCTGCTGCAGTAGCTGGATTTAACAGATCCTGCTTCAAATCTGTAAACATTCTGTGTGCAAAACCTGCGAAGCGGAATTCGAGATTGTAGGTTTGGCTGACTGGGCAGAAAATTTGGAGAACAAAAATATTTTTTGAGTACATATTACAGATGCTTAATGGCCAAAATTCGAACAATAATTGTTATTAAAATATATAAAATAAATGCTGTGTAGACTGTGGCTTAAGTTATTTGTAACTCTATAAAATATTCGAGACGTCAGAAAGAACTGTAGTTTTATAATTATTAAGTCTTTTCCGTTATTCTTTGGTGAATTATTTTCACTTTCAAACATTATAAAATTTTCAACATGATCTAATTTAATTATATGGATTACAATAATGTAAAATACTATTATGTAACAAAAAAATTAGAAATTATTGTTCTAGGGATTACGGATGTGAAAGTCTTGCAGTTATTCGAAAACAGTTTTCATAAAAAGTGTTTTACTTTTAAAAGATACTAAATAACGTATTTTCTGCTGCGATTTTACAAACATACCGTATATACACGAAACGAAATTTTTAGCCATTCAATACTAAGAATTTGTATTTTACCTTTGCAGAACTGATGAAGTATACATGGAAATATATGCAGCAATAACATTATATACTTTGAGTATTCAATGTACATCAATGTACATCGTTCGTATCATTATTAACAAGTCAATAAATTAGTTTTAAACAAAAATGAGGGGTATTTAAACTTTGTTAAATTTCGGAGGAATTATACCTGCATAAATGAAAAATAAATATCTATATAAGTAAACAGGATTTCCAACAATCTCCCGTTTGCAGTTATACATATACATATACACACACAAAGCTTTAATTGTTTCTTTAAGGAATATTTATACTATTTGTTCTGTTTTATTGATTTTGTATTATAAATCTCGTCAGGGAAAAATTTTTCTACTGCAACATACTTTCGTATACAATGATTTTTTTAATTTTTTGGAGACCGGTATTGTGAAGGTCAGATTGATTTTTCTGATTGGTATAATTTTTTGTTGTGGCCTTTCTTAAATATTGCAAGATTTATTATCATTTGTTTTCAGTTTTTGTCGCCGAACCTGCTCCTGCAAGTTTTGTTATATTTTTGCCGCCAATCTGCTACAATAGCTGAATTTAACACATCCTGCATCAAATCTGTAGCCATTCTGTTTACAAAACCTTCTAACAGAAATTCGACAGAATCTGCTATAGCAGGATTGGCAGACAGGGGCAGACATTTAATATTTTCTCGTACCGAAAAATAATGATTTTCAATCATAAGATGTTTTCTCTTCTGATTTAATGTTTAGTTTCCGATTCTGTGTTCTCTGATGCGGAAGCAATAATTGTGCAGTAATATAATGTATAAGACTAATTATGTTTTCAAAATAAAATGCATAAAAATGTAAGTATATACATTTCTTACAATGTAATTAAATTGTTATGTAAACATCGTAACAAGGTCATTTTTAATAATACTACGTATTATCATCCAAAAGATGAACTTTTCTCTTCTTTACGCAGTTCACGTGAAATTACCTGTATAAGCATGCTTTATGCAGTATACATTAATAGTTTTAACATTAAATATTTTTAAATGTTTCAATTGCTAAAGTTATATACAAGATGTGGAAACCTCCTTTAGAATATGTTCAAGCTGCGTCACAAAACGTAATATCTTATTCTTTTGAATAGTTGGACTATTTTAGATTTTGGGTTCGATGTTTATTTTATATTTATTAATAGTGCAAACAAATTGTCAACGTAAATTTGTATATAAACATTTATTTATTATAATCGTTTATGTATAATGTCCAACTGAGAGCTTGGAACATGATTCAAAATAGTTAATTTATTAGAAACATTAAATGAAATATGTATAAAATATCAAATTTTAATATTCGTTTGGTACAAATAACTGTATAATTGTTGTACAGTAGTCGAAATATTTTCAGATTATGCAGTAAAATCACAAATTGTAGCAGCTACTTTTAAATATATTGTAAGAATAATATGTTTCATCGTAAGGAAACGACTCACAAGTGTAACAACCGTTTGAGGTGTAATAAATTATTCTTATAATAAAATGTTACATAAATTAATATAATTAACATGAAAATATTTGAACTATTTAATTCATGTAGAAGCTATTACTCTTTAAATATTTGGTAGTGTGAATGTAAGGTATATTTGGACGGTAATGTGTTAACAATTGCAATAGAATGCTTGTTCTATTAAAATGTTTTCACAGGTGATAAAAAATAAATATATATTTTTATTGAATCTTGATCGTGGAAGTCTTTTAGTAATAAATGGGTTTCGTTTAATTATCAATAACGTGCTCGTGTGTACTTGTCATGTATATCATACAACAATAGCAACATACAGTAACATGTTGTACAAGCGTTGTACAGTTTAATTCTACAAATCCATAGGAATATTAAATTAATGTATCACAAGTTCTGCATGCAGAAGTGAAGATACATAATATTATGTATTAACATGTGTTACTCGTTGGAAGAAAATGGATGTACAAGGGATGGAGTGATGCACTCTAACAGCCATTTGCGGTGCAGCTTGGCAGCAGACACTGACATAATCGGTCTACAATTCTTTAGCCATCTGTGTCCGCATTTGGCTTGGGTTTTGCAAACAGAACCTGCTGACAAAATCAAATAATAGTTTGGCGGCAGAAACCGAACAGATCAACAACAGATTCTGCACGGGTTTTGTCACCGATTCTGCTCTAGCAGGTTTTGTTGTATTTTCTGAATGTAGCAGATCCTGCGTCAAAACTGTAGCCATTCGGTTTACAAAACCTGCAAACAGGAATTCGATAGAATCTGCTACAGCAGGATTTACTGTGGGACTATAGTCTCAAAAAGTGAATCTTCTCAACACAATAGATTCCCATGTTACAATATTTTGTTAACAATTCGTTCTTTTGATAAAACACCGGGAAAATTGCACTTGTGCTGATTTCCGCAATTATATTGTAGCCAAAACTGTGATTACTTTTACTACTACTGTAGTATATAAAACAATTACAAACAATTACATCAATACTTCATTAACTTTAAATAATGAATAATAATAATAAGTCGCATTTTTGTTTATACCTCTTCCAAAGAAGATAAGCTTATCATATATTCGTGGACTGTACAGTGAAAGAAAAGTTTCTTCAAATCGCTACACCTCAGACTTTTACTTGTAAATTCCTTTTTCACTTTCACCTGGGAAGAATTGTGGCCGTTATACCGTTACGCGATGATGATCAGTTAGAATTTTGTGAGCAAGGTCTTTCAAAGCAAGACGAATGTCAACTTGTACTATACGTTATTGTTAAAAACAACATTTTTTATTAACTACCACCAGTAATTGACGGTTCAGTACAAAGTGCGTATATACACGCTGTCAAAAATAAAACAGACGTTTATTGTAGACGCATAAAAATGACTTCTAGACGGTAATATAATTATCTCTCGTCCTTCGTATGAAATACAATAATATAATTAACCAAACGGGGTGCCTAAACGTTTGGACAAGTATAATTTCTATATTAATATAGAGGGTGTGAATATATGTACTCATTCAACATAATATTGTCTAAGCAGTTGTGGCCGATCTTCGGCAGTTTGTATAGTTCATAGTTCAACCAACAATCCATTGGTTTGGGTAAGATTGGATTATCATTTGTTAACACAGTAAACGTATCGCTATTTGAGGTGGGTGATCGTCGTTCAAACACTGGATCACGTAACTTGAGATACATCAGTTTAAAATTATTATGAATTCGGAATGCAACTCTATAATATTCGTAACAATAGTTATAACAATGTCGAAACCTCAAGCTGAAATATAATTGTCGGTTTATGTTATGATATACGTATATTATTTGTGCTTTTTGCTATAATTTCACCTTTAGTACCTTGCGCAAATTTACAATTTTTCAAGGCGTACAAAAACTCCGCGTCAATTCTTTTTTCAAACAAGAATTTTGTTTTGCTTTACATCGCTCGTGTAATATAAACTCGTATCAATACATCATGAGCAATGATTTGTTATGCAGTTTGTATTGGGAAACGTATCGTGTCTTTTAGAATCGAAAGATTTTAAACTAATAAAGTAAAATTACTTTTTCCACAATTTTACAATATGTATGGATAAAAAAATAAGCCCGAAGAATGTAGATTACAGAAAATAAATAAGGCTCGTCTTATTTTTAAGTAAAAAATCTTTCACCCTAATATACATACATTCTATGTAACTATTAATTATATTCAATTTTATGATATATAAACTCATATAAAAGTCATATTTCAAAAATAATGGAATAGAATTACAATAATGTAATACTATTAAGGTTTATCTCGGTACAAAGCAAATTGATTCGGATAATGAAGATGAAAAGTTTCTTCATTTTAATAGTGCGTCTGTAAAAAATTACAGCAAAGATTGTTCCCACGATTGATTTTTGTTATAATTTAAATATAACTTAAAAGCGAATTTTTCCTTGTTGAATTTGTTCGTAAATTTCGGTAGTTAACAATTGGTATCCAGACTTTTCGTGCAAGTAGTACAGTTTGTCCTGTATCCTTTTTGGATTATATCCCTGTTCTAAAAGGTCGTTCTTCTTGAGTTTGAATGTTCCTAAAGTGCATAACAGGCTGCATTTATATTTAGCAAACAGCTGGTTTGAAAATTGAATACAATGTAAAAAAAATAAGGCAAATAATTATTCACTTATTGTAAAACGCTGCGTTTACTTTAATTAACCTTTATCATTACTTAGGTGCTATCAGTTTAATAAAAGTTGTAAGTACAAATACCTGTGAGATCAATCTTCGTTAAAATCCTAATAAATCTAGGTACTGCGTAAACTGCTAAATGCTCCTTTAGGTCGATTGATAATCGATTGATATCTAGTGTAGAATTTTCGTCGTATATTGCTGCCATTCCGGCTTTTCCTTCAAGACCAGGAATCTAATACAAAAATAAATATGAATGTAACGAATTTGAAAAGGATATATTACAGAATTAGCAAATATTAAATAATTAT
Organism: Nomada goodeniana; assembly: GCA_963969485.1. Classification (NCBI taxonomy): domain Eukaryota; kingdom Metazoa; phylum Arthropoda; class Insecta; order Hymenoptera; family Apidae; genus Nomada; species Nomada goodeniana. Next base: position 14,502,042 of record OZ018300.1, on the reverse strand, counting down.
ACATTTTCATATATGTACTATAGAATAAAATTTTGTATGAAGCTATGTTTAACAGAAGAGAAACTAGATTAGCAAAAATTGTTAAATCCAATATTTTACGTACCTCCACTCCATATACCATGCAATCTCTATAACTAACAACATTACTGATAATAGCTTCAACTTCGGACGTTGATACGTTTTCTCCTTTCCATCTAAACGTATCACCTGTTCTATCTTTGAAATACAAATACCCCAACTCGTCTGCTATTAAAATATCACCTGCAAAAAAAAAAGGAAGTCAAAATGTTACATCAAAATAATAGTTTCCGCAATCTAAATGTTCAATCTATTATACATATATACACGTAGAACCAAATTCGTTTAATAAAATAACTATCGATTTTCAACCAATGTGCTGCGACTATGTCTAAGATTTTTTAAAAGCGGGCACTTTATTACATTTTTTTGTAAATCAGTAAAAAATGTATACTCTTTTTTTATCAGATCTGCGAAGAAATATGTTTTACCGTGTGCCGTAGAATTTTATTAGTTAATTTATGTGTGCGCTGATAAAAGAAAAGGTTGAAAATACAATAATGTTCGAAGTTTCATTAAATTATACCAGATATAAATGCTGAATCGCCCTTGCAAAATACATCGCGAACTATTTTCTTCTCGGATGCCTTTTGATCAACGTATCCCAAAAATGCTCTCGATGGATTGTTCGGTACAATTTTTCCCACAAATGCACCCGGTTCATCTGAGAGTACAGGTAAAATATTAAGGTGATACCAGTCTGATTTAAGACAAACTTGAATTTGCATTACGCAGAATGTGTACTTACTGGGCTCGCACACTTGACATAAACCTTTTGCATTTCTTACAGGTTCTCCATCAATGTTTACTTTTAAGATAGAAATAGGATAAACTGATGGAATTATTCGAGACACAAATCCGATAGCTCCAACAGTGTTGTCGACATTTACTGAAAAAGATACATCATACCTCAATATTTTAATCCCTTCCTCCAATTTTGCGATAAGATTTTTAATTTATTTTAAGATATTTCGATTTTGGTCGAAACGATACTTCATTAACAGAAACAAATTTTCCATTAATCGTAACAGACTGCCAATATTTAATTGATTACTTAAATACCAAACAAATATGTTTCCTTTATATAATAAATTTTTATACATCTTTTAATAAAAAAAATTGATATATTGTATAGAAATGTTTTATATTTTCATTTATGTTGATTCAAAAATAATATAAATAAATCAATAAATGTCATATCTCCATACAAGTGCTTTAATTAAAAATCGATTGAAATAATAAGAAAATAAATACGTCTTACCAATATTAGCATTTCCTTCAGTTGCTCCGTAAAATTCAGCGATTTGTGGAATATTAAATCGTTCTACGAACTCGGGCCATATCTGCGGCCTCAAACCATTTCCAAACATCAGTCTCACTTTGTGTTGTTTATCTTCCGGCTTCAGAGGTACAGCTAAAATATATCTACACATTTCTCCAATATACTGGCCAACCTGTAGATTAATGATACCAACTATTCTTTACACATGCATATTTTCAAACGATGTAATTTGAAAACATGAAATTGAAAACAGATAATATAATTTGAAAACTGTGATTTGTACATGAGTATTCATTTACAAATTTTTTACTAAGAAAAAATGCACGTGACTTACCGTACAATTATATTTGATACAATCACTGAAATAAGCACTTGCTGAAAACTTTTTTCTAATTACTGTTGTAGATCCATGAAGAAGAGCTGCGCCGGTAGCCATTACGCCACCAGCCGTATGGTACAATGGTAACGGTGTATAAATTCTATCTGAAGCTTTGAATTTTACCATCATATGTATACCAATCGCCATGAACATGTATCTAAAAAAAAACATTCGAGATAATTGGAATTAACATATCGAAAGATTATATATAATAAATGCAAATGTATTATTTATTATTTTCGCGAAATAATTATTACGCATCCCTATATTCCAGAATAAATTTTCAAAAGGTTTTATCGAAATTATTACATAACAATGTTCACAGTAAATCTAACAGGTGTTAGTTGCAAATTTATTATTTTTTAAAATTATTTATTACGTATCTCTGGATACTGGAATAAATGTGCGGTATGTTTTATTGCCACTAGTATCAGTATAATTTTTCGATTCAATTGAATAGTGGCAGAAATAAATTGTCTGAGGTAAAAAAAAAAAGTAAAGCAATTTTATACCCAATACACAAATATTTACCGTACTCTGTTCAGAAATAGAAAATTTAATGTCTCTTGATATACTAGGACTGTTGGCTAAATTTACTTATTTATAATGTCAATTTTACGTTAACGTAATTCAGACGACTATGATTAAAACAGAAGAGAAAGCTTTTTATTGCTCACTTTGAATGAACACTATCGCAAAAGCAGGCTAAAAGAAAAGACAAATTGAAGGATGAATAATTCAAAGGGAACAAGAAATCAATATCGATTACGAACTTAGTGTTGCTACCATTGTTCAACGAACAGAATGAGTTATTGAAAGCTAAAATCGAAAGGTACAATTTCCTCTTTGATGTCAAACAATTTTCCACATCTCATGGTCGCTCTTATGTTTCATTTTGTTTTTTTTTACTAAAAAGAGTAAAATTTTGTGTTCACTAAATTATATTATCAATGGAGCAATAAAGAAAAACAAGCCAACAAATACTAGTAAATATTTTAATCACAGATGAAACAATAAAATTATAAAGTTATAGTTTAGACCTTCGTTAAAACATTTAAATTAAAATCGTATGGGATATGTATAATTTTCATTTATTTTTTAGTCATTCATGCACTTGCTAAGGATATAAAGATTATAAGTATTGTTAATAAACATTTCGATAAAGAGTAAATGAAATGTAGCCATGATTTTAATAAAAAGTATGTCATGAATTTTATTCAATGCTCCTTACCTAGAATTCGTTATAACTGCTGCTTTAGGAAGACCAGTTGTGCCACTGGTGAAAATATATAACAATTGATCGTTGTAAGACCCTTTCTCTTGGAGAACCGGTGGAGTCGAAGACGCGTCGGCGACTAGAGCGTCTAAATCTTTATCATTTAGTTTTGATATTTTGGAGTCCGGCGAATTACCGATTCTGTATAATGTAAACTCTGAGCTCAAAGAGTTAATAATATCTGACACAGCTGGAACAAAATTTGTTAAAATAAATTAAAAATGAATTAAATATTTTTCAATAGAGAAATATTTCAGAATTACTTGAATACGTTCAAGTAATTCTGAAAATACGTTTAACAATAATGAACGAAAGGATTCATGAAAGTTTGCAATGGCTACCCTGTAAAAAATATTAATACGTACAATATTATTTGTCAATGTATAGTGAGCAAAATAAATGATTGTTCTTACTCTGTAGAGGATTTTCAGTTTGTATCTCAATAATTCTTACCATTAACTGGCGAATATAAATAAGTCAAAAAGTGGTTAAAACAGTTAATCAGAGTTGTTTCAATGTTTAGTATTGAATTTTCGCATATAGTGCATCTGTTAAATAATTCCACTTGCATAGCCGATGCTTAACGAGTAAACGTAATAGTCACTATTGTTACGCAATCATTTATAAAATGGCCCTCGAGTCGAATCGACCATGGCACGCAACCGAACACCTAATTTTCTTTCATTCTGAGGCATGTAGTTAGTTCTGTTTCCTATTATAGCATCAATGATTATGTCGAAGACTATGCATTTATAGAACCCACACGCAACAGAAGAAGAATATGATTTCGTTTGAGCGTAGGAGTTCACGGGCTAGTGTAATGTTTGAAATCATTATTATAAGAATTGATTTGTTTAACAAGTGGACTTTAATGGTAAACAAACTAACTGTGATTTTTGTATTGCTCTATTTCTACAAATGTTACCCAAGTTACTGTAGATGTTAATTAAACTAAATGAAGTGATACAAATATTGAATACCATCTGACATTTGACATACACTGATATCAGCTTGACAAAAACTTTACAAATTTCGAGAATATTATGATAATAATATTTCACTAACTAGTATAAATAGTATACACTAGTTACTGAAATAATATTCGATAACTGACACAAATCGTACTCAACTGTTAATTTCCGCAATTATCTAGTAACTAATAAGGATGATAAATTAAACAAGAAACAGATGTATGAAATATAATATCTAAATTGACACCGGTTAAATGAATCCCTGTGGGTTTTTGTTTATCTGTCTCTCATTATCTTCTTCCTTTTATATAAATTTAACATTCAGATATTCATTCTAGTACCACGTACGTGACAAAAACGAAATTCTGTCAGAGGGGGGAAAAAGTGAGTATTTAAATCTGGCTATGTATTAAATGTAAATATATTTATCTTCAATATTTGTTATCTACGATCGATCGGGAATTACAAGTAGATGTAAAAAAACCCAAATGTCATTAAATATGTGGATATGTGGTATTTAAATGATATTACAATGATATATTTATTGCATTAGAACTATCTCAAAAGGATCTAGAAACTGCTATAAATTATGACCAATTATCCCAACTTATGACCAACTTATGACCAAATTATGACCAACATCTAATTATTTGGATCTTAAGGTGCAAAATCTTTCGAATATTGATAAATTCATTGACTGTCACAAACTATTAATTCTATTAATAGTTATTATTATTTGTAATTATGAATAACGTTCTATTATTATGACACGATCCATTTATGATGCACTTGGTCTTGTGCACGTTTCGTACTGTTAAATAACGTTCACATGCACGCACGACCAAGTGTTTCACAATAACCGTTCGTTTAATTTATTAAATTGGCGCTGCATCGCTTAACGGATGCACAAGTAACTTTGTAACACGCAGTGTAGAACAATAACTGCCAATCGTATTGCATTTAATATCGTACAGTTAATCTGCTTCGTTATATCCAAAATATTCACGTTCATATATTATTATTTCTGCATTAATATGATTTTATTTAATATTATAAAGTTTATTATATTGTAATCAAATTTTGAAGTTAGGATATTAAACATAGCTCATGATATATAATTAGGTAACAAACAATCTTTTGCGAAACAGTGCACTCTATTCAATAATTGTATTTTCGTTGAATATTTAGGTTTCATCGAAATAACGGCTCGCGGTAAAAAAATTATCTCCAAATTATGCGCATGTATATTGTTAAATAAGTTCATTTGCATATATATGATGCAGATAGAAATAACTATATACCGTGTGAGTATTCTTCTACGCTTCAAAGTTCACGACGTAAGAATAATAAAAATCTTTTTATATTCGGGTTCACCTGCATAAGCATAAATGACATTCATATCTTATTTGAGTCTAAAATTCGGCAAGTACGTATTTATAAATTATCTTTGATATTTTTAAAACGACAATCGCGATCCTTATAGTCTTTCATATCATTATCCACATACATACTTTACACAATTCTATTCAACTCCAATAGACGATTTTATTACTAAGTTTGAAAGTAAGTAGTGTTTCTTTGATTATTACAAACAGTCTTTTAAATAAAATTTAACCAGCTTCATCGTGTTTAATTAAATTTCATGGATATATTCTTCTTTTGCATTTGCAAGTATACAAGTATACAAAATTATTAAATTGTTTCTAGCACTTGCATGGTACAAATCCGAATATACAATATATCTTATCGTATACGTTATCTGCATCGACTTGTATCTTCACTTTTTAATAAACTATTACAGACAAAGCTTTAGATATTGCTGCGAAACAACATACAATTAACGCTTGTGAATACTAACACTTTATCCAATCAGCTGGTTATTAAACATTTCTCAAGTGCAAGGATGCTTTCTGCTTGACATTGGGATAAAATATAAAAAAAGATGTACATGTAAAATGTATTTCCACAAAATTCGAGTTAATTGGGACTATCTATGACTATATATGAAAATATTGCGACCAAGGGCTTTTTATTCGAATTAGTTATTTCTAAACAAATATTAGTTGATTTTTTAAAGTCCACCGAATATTTGGTGTTACACAAAGCCTGGATTAATCCCAATCGAGTTCAAGTTCGATTTTCGTGATAATATTTGTCTTTCTTTCACTTACCATCAGTAAAATCAGCTCCGTAAATGAGAGCCTGACACTTCGACACGTTGATGCTGTGCAGGAGGGAAGTTTTGCGAAGATTTGTGTTAATGAGCGGTACGATTATTCCCAGCTTACTCAACCCAAGCCAAAGGGCGACAAATTCCAGCCGATTTTCCAAAAGTATGCCAACCACATCACCTTTACGATATCCGCCCGTTTTGAACACCGTAGCGACTTTGTTACTGTAGTCTTCCACCTGAAAGTGCAATCGTTGAATGTCATTAATATAAACTACCCATGTGCAAACGAAAAATACGTACAGAAATATGGTATCGAGGCAAATCAAACTTGTCGTAAGGCAGACATTTTTTTTTAACGTTGCGACGTTAACATTGCTCATATGAGAAATACTTGGAATAAGTCGGTTAACCAGTTTGCTACGTGAGATCGCATCTAGAGCGAGACCGAACGTGTAGTACAACCGGGCAGGGAATAATTCTGCATGTAAAAGTAAGTAGAAAAGAAGTTATACAACTGTTTCCTTCAGCTTTTCGTTATTCGAGAAAATCGAGTTTCAAACAAATCGAGTCGTGTCAAAGGAATAGTATACGCAAAAAGCAACGTAAAATCGCCGCAGTTGAAAGAAAAAAAATTACGCAAAGCGTTCAAATAATGTGACGTCACTGCATGAGTCTTTGATTTAAAGAGCTAGGCTTTGCATTTTTCAGAAAGGACATGACTTTGAACAGTTTGTGCAACAATGCAATGGTAATAATATTAATAAATGCAATAAATTTATCAGGCCCCTTCGATTTATGAGTATATACATCTAAGAGTGGAGGTAGTCAGGTGCCCGCATACATGCTCGATAGAATTCTTTTTTAACGCGATACATACTTCATTTAATGACAACAGATGGGTATTGTGAATGCGACAATTTTCGTGAAGGTACGAATCGAGGAAAACCCACCACATCAGACCAGGAAAATCGTCTAAAGTGTGGACTCTAAATTGTAAACTGTATACATATAATGTAACCGCAAAATCCTCAAAGCAAACATAATGCCTACTCATTTTAAGTCTATTCAAACTGATAAATAAAAGGCGGGCGGCAACCAGCAGAGTAGTTTTGTAAACTTTGCAACGCAAAGTCGTTATTTATGTGGGAATTACATTTTTATTGTATATACAGGGTGGCCCGTAAGTCTCGCAGTATTTTTAAATTTCGCGTAGCTGAGGTGATGCTGAACAACTTTTTCCATGACCAAAATATTGTAAGTAGCTTCGTTCTTGAGTTATTAACGAAAAACACTGGCCAATGAGCGCGCCCTTATAGCGCGCGCCGAGGCACCACCGCGCGCGGTTGTCATCGGGTTCATCGAGGGGCAACGTACGGCAAATATTACATCTACATACATGATGCATCTGGACATGTGGCAAATAACTCGAGTTAAAGTAAGTTTTATTTCGAGTTAGAGAGGCTTCTGCAGCGGAGCGGAAGGGAATGAAGAAAATTTTCGTCTTATAGAGGTTTTCGAGTTATCGAGGTTCTACTGTATATCTACTTAAAAATATTAACAATTAATGAACTCCAAAAAACTATTCAAATATTGAAGAGCATGTTTTCAACTTTTTAAAGAAACAACTTGAGATACGTTGTGCGACACAGCCTGTATATGAGTATCATAGACACGAAGCAAATATTTATATAAAAAAGGTAACGGTACAAAGATGTAATATTAAAGCATTCTGTCATAAAAAGAAATACATAAAGCAATCTTTTTTAAACACGCCATACGTAATGTCAATTAAATACTGAATATTTTCATTATCTGAAATATGCACTAATACTGTCTGATTAAAATTACAATTATCTGTTCGAAAATATTTCAGAATGAAACATCGGGCGAGGCTGTTTATCGGTTTACGGCTCTTAAAAACGATTCAATGACCCACGAGTCAACACATTTTTAATTTATTGACGATCAAAATAAATGAATTTTCTGCACGAAGCGGAAATGTGGTCATTTTTACATATTCTGCATCATTTATTTCATTCTGCTTGCTTATACGAGCTGCATGAACATTAATTCCGATCATTTACACTGTTGGTTATTGGCCACGTGGATAACTTGTTATTTCAAAATGCTACATCCACAAATTTTTGTTGATGCCAAATATATCGCGGCACAGTGTGTTCAGAGATTTATGTTAATCTGGATGACAAGAGAATTACCAAAGTGCAGTACTATATTGATAAGATGTTAAGATAATTAAGATGTATAGATAAGATGTTATTTGTGATTTAAAATTTATACAATTTGGGTATTGCATTCTATATGATTGAGATCTGTGTAGTTCAAGGCGTTCGATATAATCATTTGAAGACATTTGTTAGTTCCTAATAGACATCGTCTCAAGAAGATTCTGTTATTATCACTGGACGAATTTGACGTTTGTAATTTGAAGATTAGTCTTTATCCAGTATAATGTTATAATACTGGTTATTAATTTGCTAGGAATGTATTTATTTTATAACTGAAACGAGATCAAAAATAGCACCTAATTGAAAAACAGAAATATAGGTATGATTGAGTAAGGATTATTGCACATAATCATTAGAAAACAGCCAACACCAGCTGATTCGTAAAAAAACAATAAGCCATAAAACTTGTGCTCAGCGCAAAAATACTTTGCTATAATAAAATCATGATACGAAATTGCGCCATACGTTAAAGTATTTACTGATGCGATTAACTTAAATACTTTCTAGTATAATTTCAAAAAATTAAGAACTCGATACATTGCCTGGTTATCCAAGGCCAGAACATCATAGAACAAGTTTGTATAACGAAATAACACGCACACTGGCGAATGGAAAGTAGGTAAAAGTTGTAAAACACAGCAATTTAAATAAATGGGTCATCATGCAAAATATTAAGCAATCGAAATTGGGAAATAAATAATTGGGATAACAATTTACATGAATCTGGAATGGACTTTCAGAAATTGTTAGCAATTTTTACCTGCTGAAATGTCCACTCTTCATCTTCGCAGACGAAACAAACTTTATTGGGATGTCGGTTAACATGTTGTCGAAATACATCGGCAACACTTCTGTTCTTCCTCTCATGGCCACGTATAGTCCAGAGTACTTTCACATACCGTGAAACTGCACTGAAATAAACAAGAATTTTCACATTAAAATCATTTGTCAAATGGTACGTGTAATTTATATTATACTAGCTTATTAATCGCGAGATAAACGTGTCCCCGGAAGTAAACAGATTGAAATACCATATGTATTGATAACTATTTATGTATTTCTTCTTTCCGTTAAGGAAAATATTGGTACTTTTGGCCATTCTTAATGTATTTATTTGTAGCAGGAAATGTAACTTAATAACAGCATGGTAATAAATTATAAAAGGGCATGCATATCAATTGAACATCTGAATTAATTCATATAGGTAGAGGAAAAGCAGCAAGTTTGGAATACTCTTCGTAATTGAGAATACTGAAATGTCTCAAAAAACTTCTAACATTATTTAACTTGCAGTATCGTAAATAACGGGGGCTAGTGGCTAATTAACCAGTGACATTTGTATATAAACTGTAATTTTAATTAAATATCTTATCAATTTAATTTAATGTTTTAATAATTAATTAAAGGCCAGTGTACGAAATTATAACATTTTATTATATTTGAAACTGGTATTCCATATATGCTGCGCTTCGTCTACTATCAAAGGCAGGGAAAATGATATACATGTAGAGACACTGGAATGGTTCCAAGGTCTGGATCTGATGGTGACAAAAAAAAGGTTCTCCCGAGGTCATATTGAAGGGTTCTTTAAGGTCGCCGATATTTTCTCACGGTCATTCGAAGATAATAGTATTGCAAGTTGTTGAACTCGTCTTGATACCGACTACAATATCGTACTACAAAAAAATTATGTTAATCTGCTAAAAAATGCCGATGGCTTAAGAAAAGAAACATTGGGAGAACTACTTTTTGCTATATTTCCTGCCTTTAATCCGAACGAAAAACAGTAGCAAATAACAACACCATTCAGTAATTTACTCGATTAGCGCGTAGATACATATTTGTTATACAAAGCGTATTACAAAAATCGAATAATTATTTCCAACATAAACAGTATCAGTTATCTAACAAGATGTGTCCATGCCGCGAAAATAATCCTTAGCAAGTAAATTTCTTATCCGAATGAAGAAGTATACATTATATAACAGGCTATCTTTTACATACACAATAAGAAATCCCGCAGATCTTGTTTGAAAATAATTAGAAGTATAAATATATTAAATAATTATTTTAGAACACGGCATTTTTGCCTATCACTCTTTTTCAGTGGCTACGAATGGAAGTTTTACGCTTGAATATCCTTTATGTTAAAATAATAAAGAATAACTGCATTGAGTTTATTGACAATTTTCGAATACGTCACGGCAATCGAATGGCTAGTCAAACCCACTTTGCGCGCATCCTAAAGGAAATTTAAGTACTTAGTTGGTTCAATGGATCAGTTAGAGCAACAAGTGAAACCTGTGTGCTACGCAGGTCGTTTTAAATGATTAACAGCTAATCGACACTATATTTTGCATACATGCAATTGCATACATGACGTATGTATATACTTGCGTACGCAAGAAATTAACTATGTATGCATATGTATAGTAGATAAAGGCAAAACATTGCGTCTCCAAGTACGTATCCCCCCAATACAATGAAATGCTCCAGAATCTAAGGCACTTGTTATAAAACAAGTTATTTGTTACCGTTCTTCCTTAGCTTTATGAGGGTTTATATTATTTTAAACCAATTATACATGAATTAAGATGACCCCTGAGTTTGTATAATCCACACGTTCGTTACAAGTATCTAAATGGTTGATAACTTTTCGCCGGTAGGGAATATCTATTGCTAAAGATTCACTAATTATTGATGTTCGTGTGTGATTATTCACTTTACCACGAACGTAACGTTTGCATAAAACGATACATACACAATACACAAATATTGAACCTACAGTTGACTGTATGTTAATGCGCAAATATTACACGTAACACATGTTTAAGTTATTTCGACAAATGTAAACTGAGTTTAAACGTCGTTTATAATTATTTACACTTGGCTTGCGACTACTTTTGTAATTATAATATTGTTTGTGTCATTATGCTCAAAGAAGTAATTTACAATTTATTGTATTCAGTAGAATAAAAATTAGAAGAGTAAATTTTTATGTTAAGTGGAACTTGCAAACAAGCTTTTAATTCAATGAAAATTTGCTTTTAAGTATATCGAGAACGATATGCGAATGAAGAACAAGAATGTGTCGACACCCATCAGAAATTCTTCGCAGAATAATGTGCTGATATATTATTGGGTTCTCGATCTGCGATATAAGTTAGGGCCATAACATTTAAAGGATAAAACATTTTACGACCGTCCTATACAAGTAATGAAAATTTGTAATGACCCCTCAATTATAGAATAAGCTTAACTGCTAGTCGTAATAGCATAGCTCTTTATGATTACTTTTTTTTTGTACAAGACTCTTGTATTCAATTCTGGCTGAATTCATACAAAATTGCATGAATCTTCTTAGTTGTGAGAAAGTGCCTATACCGAAATAAATTTCTATTATTGTCTTTAACCAACCGGGGAAAATGTATTGGATTGAGTTATACGTAATTGCCGCTGCAGGTATGTAGTTGGTCATATATTTTTTCGGGGCGACGAATGACCTGAAGTCCCTTGTCGTCTCGGCGGTTGCTGTATTTCTAAGGGTAAGAAAGTCTAAAATCAACAGACAGCGGGTTGTAGACCGATTGTTAGTACAAATTTTCGTATAGTGGAAATGGAAATAATGCGACCAGTACCATGAAGTAGATACGTGAGGTTATTGGCGAAGCTGTAGTATTTAAACGTACAGTACGAAATTTGTTTGGAAATATGCACCGTTCTTTTGGTCAAAAGAGTCTTGTTTTTTCCTTCAGGGATTGATAAGCTACCAAAAAAATGGGGAAGAGTTATATTTAATAACGAGGTATACGTTTGGCACTAAGTACATATGTAGTTCTGTAACTATCCTAGAAGAATAATAAAGTTGGTGGAAAAAAACGGCAATTACTTATGACCCAACCCAATACAAAGCGGTGAGGAGCAAGCCCATAACTTCAAATCCCTGTCTATTCTTTTATCCCAGCAACCGAAATATATGTATTTATAATACTTCAATGCCTTTCAGATTTTATAACCCTGCCGTGTCATTACATAAATTATATTTTTCCACTTCTAATTTGACTACCTACAATAACAATCTGCTTAGTAATATTTTTTGGACTAGCGCCAGAGTTCTGTCTGCTTCTTTATTTTCGTCTTTCCTAATAACGATTTTTATATTGGTAAACGAATTACACTGCCCATCAATTTCCCTTCATTCTGTATAATAACTACAGATTTCCTATTTTAATCATACATTAATTAATTAATAACAAGAGTATTAAGAACAGTCATTTTCTTACTATTGAAAGGCAACAAAGCTGTTGTCCACGCCTAATATATGAAAGCAAATCAAATGTAACATTTAATACAAAAATATAAAATCTCAGATTGTGAAGAAATGCAAATCTCTTGCAGATAGTAGGTATATCTTAATTAGGAGCACAGATCGAGCTAAATAAACAATCATTCATATTCGTAGAAAATATTATATGTATATTAAATTATACTAATTTCAATTTATACAAATTTGGTCATTATTTGGGTATTTTAAATATAGTAGTATATGAAGAACTCAAGCCGTTTCTTTCATATTCGATCTAGCATTACTTTGAATAACGTTATATCATGTGCCATTGAACTCCACATGGCACACGCTTTCCAAAAAAGGTAAGGTCAACCCGATTCCAAATTTCCTATTCGAGAATATCATTTCTTAAAATTTCTTGCAAAAAAGATGCAAGTTTTCCTCACATTTATTCCCACATTTTTCTTTAGGAAACAATGTTCAATATCTATGAAGGAAATATAATTTAATTAAACTATAGAACTTCTACACTAATTGACAAAATCGAAAATCAAGCTATATGTTACTAACTATTTATATTGAATAAATATAAATACAATTCTTTAATTATGAAATTCTCTGAATTATTCCTCTCGTAGCAACATTTTTGTCTTCTTACTGACAAAAGATACTTTCCTATACAAAAATCATACAGTTATGTCTGTTATTAATATTACTTACAATAAAACTGTGGATTCACTATAATTTTATATAAGTAGCTATTTATAATATGCCAAAATCGATACATGCATTAGTTATCCTCACGAACTCGATAAGAAAATATCAATTGAACCATCGCATCGGTAGTAATAAATTACGATGTACACTCGCAACAAAAAACCACTAAACCTACCGCAGATAGAAATCCAGGTAATAGAAGCAAGATGCATCTTATCACAAGTGTTCGTAAATAATACCAAGCTTATGTAATAATAGAAACCACATCCTATGATACCTCGCAATTTGATTACGATTGCAAATAATGTTTTCTGTCCCTGCACGTCGATAGATCTAATCAGAAATGACTTATCAGCGATAATACAAATCGAATTTTATTGACCGATACCGCAGAAAATTGCTAAAAATGATTGTAAGTAATAATGTAAATATTAAGGTAGAGCGGAGAAATGCCGGGTAGCGGGACATTTATAACACTGCGTTACTTTAAACCAAATATTTCGTATGCAGTTTTTTGCATTCAATGTAATGAAATAATTTATAACGATTTGATATTATATCGCTGTCGCGTTTAGCGAAGGCTCGGGAATTAAGACTTGTAAATATACTTTGGATATCAAATACCAATTTTCAGAGTACAACAAACATGTTATTATTATTCATGGTACATTCGTACGATTTTCATTTTAAACGCCTCCTTTTGTCTTTCTTATATCTGTTAGCATTATGAAAGGACACAACAATACAGCGAAAAAGAATGTTCCATACAGAGTGCAAATGTCAAGCAGAAATCATCATAAAATAGTGAGAAAAAGATTATTACTGTCTGCACTTATCAGTAGTTGAAATTAGATACTTATTTAAAAATAAGTGTAAACAAAAATCTGCGCAATCATCTGTGCAGTATATGAAATGAGGGCTATTTTCATGCTTACATGCATATGTACCTATACTCTTCTAATCGCTTTATCTTTATACTAGGTCTACTATTTACATATAATTGAAAAACCTTCTTTTTCCTAGTTACAAATATAGTAACAATTTACACAACACCAACGAAGTTACGTTAACCAATGGCGTTATGTTTATGTACAGACGATTATACGTTTTCAAGGAAAGAGTACATACAAGACGATGTACAGTAAGTGAATAAAATACATATAAGAAATAAGCAAATTTTATAATATCTCGATGAATAATTAGACTTTGATCTTGATTATATATTCAACCGACGTTGCAATAAGCGCGTACTTCAAAAGAGCTGAAGGAATTGAAAGAAAGGAATATTATTTTATATGCGAACGTATTAAACATCTGACAGTATTCTGCAATGATAAGTTGATCGATCGATTGTATTCAATTTTCATGCAGATCAACAGAGAATAATAAAATCGCCGATTTACGATTCACGGTATAAAAATACAGTCATGAGTGCTACGTCATAGTTCGAAACAGAAAAAAAAACATTTAGACGTACGTCGGCCGACATTATGAAGTCTACAACATGATAACAGACATAAATAAGTACATGTACTTCTTAATGGCCAACATAAATAGGTATGCAATGCTTCTACATTTCATTTCATGAACCGAAAAGAATGTGTTGTAGGTTTATGATATTTTACACTCAGGCTGTGTATAATCTATAATAAATAAATAAACAATTATTTGCAAAACATGACAACTTTTTGCAACACGTACAAAGTTCGTAATACTTAAATCCAATGTATATTCTAAATTGGACTAGAATAAGAATATATCTCTCATAAATCTTTACTATTTAAATGAAGTGTTAAGCAAAAAATGAAGTAAAAGAAATGCCTCCAGTAAATCATTTCTA
This sequence comes from Nomada goodeniana, assembly GCA_963969485.1. Lineage (NCBI taxonomy): Eukaryota > Metazoa > Arthropoda > Insecta > Hymenoptera > Apidae > Nomada > Nomada goodeniana. Next base: position 14,486,792 of record OZ018300.1, on the reverse strand, counting down.
TTTAAAATGTTTTTGCCTGAGTAATACAACAGTAGAGACGAATCCATGCACGATAAATGAGGAGGATAAAGGCGGATACAAAATATCTCGAAAAAGAATAGCGTGAGTTGTCTGTACCAATATTTCCCTCTCAACGATCATGATCACAATTAAATTATGATCGTTAAATTACGACAAACTAACGATCTTCGAAATTGTTCTACGTACTACACAAGTAACAAATTATGGCTAAATTGAATCTAATATATTATGTTTTATACGTCTAAACCGTATATAAATAAGAAAATACTTGTCATTTTAAAACATATAAACTTTCAGTAGATTTCATACTACGAGAAACATGAGAACAGATCTCGGTAACCTACATATAAATGCTCAACATGGTTGAAATAACTATCACATGTTTATATATATGTATAAATATTTGTATGTACGTAATTTTTTCATAACAAAATACAACCTTGACTGAATGTTGAATGTCACCAATGACTCACGCTAGCAAATAATCAAAACAGCAGGAAAATTGCTCATTTTCCGTAAAAACCGAGAATATCTTGGATTATAAATAGAAAACATAAGATGCAGTAAAAGAGGGAGCCACGTACAGAACGAAATATGCTTGAACTTGCGGGGAAAAAGAAAGCGCATACACTGTGAAATTTTGATTTGTCGCATTTATACAGACTGTTTTCCTTATCAGCGAGTCTTTTCACAATCGTTAACGAGGAATGATATTTTAGTTGATTGCTTGTTCACATGTCACAAAGTGCATCTATTGTTTCGTACATTAAACGTGGCTTACTTTAATGCACACGCCATTTAAATGGCATTACCGCGCAACAAACATAGCATCTAAACGTACTAGTTAACTAATCAATTTTCTCCGTGACTCTTTCGCAATGCACTTTGACGTTTTTAATTCATTGACTCGACAGAACGTTTATATCTCGCATTCACATACTTCATATACTCTTGATATAAATTGCAGAGATATCAGTGAATGAATACTACTGTTTATTTAGCATTGGCTACATGTGAGACGTTTCATTCGTATATATCACAGTAATTTCAACTGCTTTCCACAGTCAAGAGAAAATATAAAACGACGTTCAATAGAAATAACAATGCGACAATATTTTAGCGGCGCGCGATTCGAATTGCGAAAGGAAGTGTAACGGTGCTATTTGGCAGTGTTAATAGTTTCGTTATCGTCACAAGATCATTATTTATTATCAACCTATTGTTGGCTACAAACGAGGGATACAGGTTTAAATCACGGTGCACGTTTGGCTTCCCTAGTGATCTATGTATGATGAAAATTGAACAATTATTTTATAAGAGCAATATATAAACATTAGCTCCCGAAGGACGGAAGTATTTGTTCCACGTGTCATTTGTCACACGCATGACCACTCATATCATAGGTCAACTCTTCAATGATATTTTATAATGAAATTCCACAATGGCGGAAAGAAATGTATATTCATGAAACGTACATTTAAGCTTCGCAAATAAACTCTAAATAACGATAAGGGAAAAAAAACTCCCACACCGTAGCATAAGTAACATTACTAACACGATGGGCATCTACTCCAAACAATTTAAACGCATTTGCTTATTCCAACGCAACATTTGATCATCTTTAACCTACACTGTTACAAAATTGAATTCAACATTGCTTCAAACGACGCTGCGATAAGTCGAATGTAATCTGCCGTTCCGAACCCGGCGATATCATTGTCAGATTTACGTGCTTCACCGTCATAATCGTCGGCCGAGACCACGACGGTGAACTGTTACCATCCGCGAAATTCGAAGGAAGCAGAGAGAAACTCGGCTTGCCCGCGGAGAAAATAACAGGTATGTATACTGGAACGATGACACGGTTTCCGGTTTCGCCGATCGGAATTAGAACGTATCGTATCGCTAGTCGCCGATCTTCTTCTCTTCTCCCTCGCTTCTCCGTCGCCGCATAAAGATAAGTCAGAAAAAAGGAAAGGAAAAACGAACGTGTGTACTCACAAAACATCCCTGGGCAAAGTTTTTACAGCAACGTAGAACCATCGGAAGCGCCCTCCGGAGACTAAATATGCGACGAGAATCACGACCAAGAGCTGCACGAGGAAAATGGGGCCTGCGTATATGGCGAGCAGAGCCAAACAGGCGACCAAGCTCGCTAACAGAATCATCATGAGCGCTAAGCGTCGAAGTAGACGGCCGACTGCCTTCCACCGGCTGGCTGAGCTCCTTTCCGTGCGCGTCCTCGTCTTCGGCGTTGTCGTCGTCGTTGTGATCGCCTCTGTCCCCGCTCCTGCCCTCACACACGCATAGGTATATATATATACACAGTGTTCGTCAAGCGTGTTCCGCCGCGATCTTCCATCCGTCCTCTATTCTACGTTCAGCGTACCTATCGGTTCATTGTTCGCTGTTCCGATTTCCACTTCTACCGAGACACTCGACGCATTCGACTTGCTGCTGTTCCTTAGTTTGTCCTCGGGAACGACCCTGCTCTCGGCCGACGTCGACGTCCACGACGAAGACGCCGGCCGTGAACAGATCGACGATGAGACGCCTGAGACGTTGGAATGGAGCTCACCCTTTTCTACGTCCTGTAACAATCGTGACGTACCATGTTACCTCGGCTATGCGTTTTTTGTCTGACTTTTTATGTTTGGGGGGGACACGCGTATAAATGCGTATATATATGTATGGCTCCGTTCATAAGTTGAACGCGCTGTGTTGGAGATACGGGGGAATGCGAGGAATTTGTGTACGTATTAGAAGTATAGACGAATGTGTTCCTCCTATTTAGCAAGTCTTTGAGATGAATGAAATTCTTCTATGGATAGTATCTGTCGGCTGAGATTTTTTTAGAAGCGTGTTGTTCCGCACTGTCCTTCTGTGGGCTTTAATTAACACGCGTGGCATTTTGGAGTGCACGTTTCTCTTCGTAGAGTGTTAATTTTATTCTGTACACCTGAAGGAATTGAACCGATTAATTTCTTGAGACTGTGTATGTATTATACATATGTTTAGTTTAGAGTTTTAGGAACGGATTATCTAATGTACAAGTAAATAGTCAATCTAACGAAATGAGGTATTCTAATTTTTTAACGTTATTTGGAAAACTAATTGATTTCTTCAGACAATATATTTTGCAGTTACTTTTTCCGGTATTACTCGTTTTATTTTGTACAGTCTTTTTATGTTTTCAGCGAAGGAAACTGGACGTAAGCATATAGATGATAGAAAATGTCTGTGGTAGATGTTAGTTCTTCTTCTTGTGGAGTATCGTGTAACCTAGAGTCTCGAGTGTTCCCGAACAGTGTATGGGAGGCTGACTTGAACAATCTGGAATAAAGTTGTTATCCAATTGTAAGTTTCAATGATTTACACTAGAAATTCTTTGTGGATATTTAGATGAACAGAAAAGATAAAGAAGGGCCAGCCTACATTATGTGCTCACTGGCCATTAGTATTTAAAATGATTCCTATAAATGGCTGATGGATTCCAAACATGCAAACCAATAAACTTTTCTTTATCTGAATTTACATATCTGTTTTTGTTGCCATTTAATTGTTTAAAATTCTTGTTATTTCCCCGAAATTACGGGCTAATGGTTGACACTTCCAGCCAACTGCTCCACATAAATATACTTTTATTAAAATTTTGTAAAGAGATCTTTATTAAATATTAAGAATGGAAAACGAAAAAGATGGATAAGTGTACTACTTCCAGAAGTATTCTAGAACAGAGATATGAGTAATAGCTTGGCTGATTTTTATAGCTGAGGTATTGCAATATGATTTTGTAAACAACTCGGAATTAACTAATAAGATGTATGGAATAAAGAAAATAATAAATTTACCGACTGCTTTACATTCTCTGAGAACCTTCTTCAATGATAGACGATAAAATCGTTTTAAAATTAGTACGTAGTACTTTACTTTTCTAGCGTAATTTAGTAATACGAGAAGTAAAAAACAGGTGCAAGAAATGAGCACATACTATACATGAATAGAAGGGATACAGAATCAGGTATCACGATATTACCTTGACCAAGACACTAGGAGAAACGTGCACATTTAAAGTGTATAATTCCCATAATAACTGTTTTTAAATAATGCAATTACTTAATACGGTTACACTAATTTTACACGAGCTGCAGAAATGGGTATATAATGGGTATAGTTTCAGTTTCCAATTTAGATATTGTGCAATATTGATTGCGCAAGAGATATTAATAATAAATTTTCAATATCTTCATCATTCTTCTGATAAGTCAAATACTGACATTAATTCAAAACATGAGTTGATTAAATTAACATCAAGTTTAATGGATTTCGCGTAAATAAAGAAGTTGAGAAATTAATTGCCTCAGCGATAAACTCTTCTGTTATTTTAATATTCTTACGATCGTACATGATTTCGTGAAGAAATCAACTTAAATATGCATTTTCACGATTAAATTCATTTTTACCATATTATTATTCAATATTTGCATTTGTAGAACAACTAGTGCAAATACGTACTGTTTTCTGGAATATTTCTTTACATATCTGCTAACGTCTCTGTACTTTCTACTTTCTCTCAAAGTTTCTCTCAAAGTAACTAAAAGTATTACCATCAAAGATACAAAATGGCCAAAAAGAATACGCTTCTGTAAATGTTGCAGCACACGTTTGACATACTTAGACCTTAAATCTTAAAAAAAAATTTGAAAATTTGGTATGAAAATACCATTTGCCACCTGCTATCATTTATTATTCTAAATGAAATCAATTTTATACTTTTTACGAAATATACTGTAACTATTAAAATAGAAAGAAGACTCGCATATATTTTAATCTAATGTTTATACAATATTAATTTTACATATTACAATCAATTTAATTTTATATTGGCATCAATTTTGCATAATGTAAACATTCTGTGAAGGTAATAATTTCAAGCTAAATGAAAATCTTTGTTTCTAATGATAAATATTAGAAACTGATATACTTTTTACAATCTTGCGATATTATTATGTGCTGTTAAAAAAACAACAACACCTTGTAAAAGATTTTATTATTTTTCATGTTATACACGCATGTATACAACTGTTTATTCACTAATGTCTTGTTCTATTTAAAATTTAAAATTTCACTGTAGCGGCACACTCGTAAATCGTGACGAAATTTGTGCAACAGCAACGTTACCGATAATCGGTAGGAAAATTTGTCAAGACATTCTAAATTCTTATACATTTTTTTAGGCTAACATACTTATTTAAAGTTCATAATTAATAATTATGTCTAAAGATTTCAAACAATAATATTTTTCATTCAAATTAATTGCAAGTATAAATATATAAGAAGCACAAGATAAATAAAAATAAAATTTCGTAAACAATGATTATATATATTACACACATGATATAAAATAAATCAACAATCAGTTTTATGTTTCAAGTTCTCTGCATTTTTGATATATTCAAACCTATTTGCTTCAAGAAAATTTATTTATTATTTTCATGTCTTTTTTACTTATTTTGTTGTCATTTTTAATCTATCTTTATTCCTCTGCCTGTTGTGATATATAATCGATATAAATAAAATGGCCTTAATATTATTATTACACTACAAACGTTTAGACAGTAATGACTTTTTACTATTGGTTTATTTTTTATGTTCTAATTCATCAACCACATTTAATCACTATGTACATGTAATTACTTGAAAAGATGTGAATGCGTTTCATAGACATTATATTCTGTTTACATTATAATTTTCAAAAATCATGCATTGTAACCAGTAACTCACTCCTACATTACCTAAACTTTTAAAACCTTGCTTTCAATATTAACAAAGTTTGCACTCACCCCAAAAAGATACTTATGGCTTTGGTTAACAGTTTGATAGGAGGCTAAGACACATTTTTGCAATACCCTTTTTAGTCGCGTAGTTGATGGAATATCCACTGAACATGTATGAACGTGCTTCCTTAATCAATGAAACTTCACTGTCCGTATTAAGTCACTTAAAAATAATCTTTATTTATTGACAAACTTTAAAAAAAGCCGGAAGCCTGAATATTTTGCAATCGCCCTCGCGGTTGGGAAACTTAATCAATAACTCTACGTTAGTGCTACCATGTGGCAAAATACAGAAGCTCCTTAACACTGCACAATGAATATGCATTTAAACCGGAAGTCTATCCCACAGCATAACTTCCCAAAGACCTTCATCCATTCCAATTTATTATTACATATACGTTAATTAAATGATTGTTTATACATAAAATAACAGAGCTACGTAACATTTCCTTTCGCTCTATTTTACTTTTCAGATGAATTGAGTGAAATTTAATTAAACCAATATAAACAGAGATTCGATATTCGTTGTGCATTTTAAGTTTAATAAATTTATTCAAAAACGGTTCAACTTCTCATTGATAAGGCTTTCTTTATGCTAACTGTTCTGAAAACTATGCATGTTCTTTTTTTATGTATGATATGACACACAATTTCCGCGCGAATACAAAAGTCCAGAATGAGCATAAAAATTTGAAACATTCCATATACCTAATTATATTCATTAATTATCTTTCTATCAAATAAAAATTAAAACGTAATATACAGTCACTTTAAATCGATCTCCACAACTATCTTCCAAACTGTTTATTATATCAGAAAATGTTCTGATGAACTGAGAAAATGTTAAATGGAACTTGCACGATTTCAGATGCTGGAGTTCATAATTTGGTAACGGACTTTTTTGCGGACAAGCACGCAGAGGGTATTTGGAGGGCAACTTTTTATTTCATTGAAGTCATATGTTTTGGAGTCATACAACAATCGATCCAGCTGCTAATCATCTACAAAAAACTATTAGGCTATTATGCCGAAAAATTTATTTTCATTTTCAATTTAGATAAACTGTTGAGCCAATAGAATTAGTCCTTAAAATAGTAATTAATAGAAAACATATAGAATTACTAATTATGCATTTTCCATTTATAATTTACAATTTAAACCTTTGACATGACTAGCTGATTTTTTTATCTTTATATGTATTTGGGCAACGCTGTTCTGTTAGTTAATATGGATATTAATAATTATCGATGTGTGTATTATCATGATATTATACGCCTCTTTTCTGATTTTAATGTAGTTTAGATTAACTTTCTTTAATTTGTATCTTGCTCTAGTTATAACATTGCCTATAATTTTATGTATGATATACCTATATATGAGTTAATATATTTCGAATACCTAATGGTTATTCTAACTTTTTTCTAATACTACTAACACCATCATTGCATCCAACATAAATCTTATTTTAAAGCACAATATACTTTCGTAAATCAAAACCTGTTAAATATTGCATTCAATGGTGATGCATGAGAATTTTGTGCAATGCAGTATTTACAATTGATTTATAAATAATTTCCTTCTTTACGGGGATAACGGAAAGAATTTATGACAAGTGGAAAATTTAACAGTCATATCCATATTCCTAGCAGCGACCTATTTATTCTTGAAAGTAAAGACTCGAACAACGCAGGCCAAGAGACAATGATACGTAGAGGAAAAATAAAATATTTCTTGCACTTATTCCATCAAGAATATACATAAAGCAGGAATTACTATTTCATGAAAACGTGATTTACAATTCCAATTCAAACATCTTCGGTACAAATTCCGTTTTTTCTGTTAATGTAATTTTATATTCACTTAATTATTTATGATTATTAGATATTTAATTGGAATACCCTTTCTTCAGGTTGCATCTGTTTTCGTCAAACTGCCAAAGAAATTGCGGTCACCAAGAAGTTCCATAAGAACAAGGAAGTACAGTAGAACCAGTTAATATGCCCCAGTTACCGCAAAGAAATGCATACCGTTACATGAGAAGATTACACTGATTTTAGTACCAAACATTTATGAAACACTTATAAAAAGTATCTACCGAAATAATTACACCCTAAACAATGCCTAACGGCTTCAATTTACAGTACAAGCACAAAATACAAAAGTATGTTTTACATCTCTGCAAATTACTACGATATATACTTATATATTCCACAGATGGAAAAATACGATGTTTACTTCAGATCTTGATCATAAATCGATATTACAGTACATTTTCTTTTGTTATGTATACATATATTAAATAATGATTTACAATTCAGTCGTATTCTATACTTACAAATTAATATAAACTTATGACATACATATTTCGAAGCTTTCGACGAACTTGAAACATACAAAAGGGCGAGATGCGTAACTGTAATTAATTACTATGCGTAGTTCTCGTCCAAAACTGATGAGCCTGTATTTACAAAAACTTTCTCGACATTTTGAAAATAGTTGTTTCGGACAGAGATACATAAATATAGACATTCGTCAGAATTTCTTGAAACAGCATTGGAGATCTTTATTTTATAAATCATTAACGCTTAAACGATAGGAAGCTTTTAATGAAAATAATAATGTCTTAAATGGTTTTTAACTTTTGAAATAAAAGAAAATGACCGTGACTGACATTTCAAGAACAAAATCGCGGAAGGTGCTGCTAAAAGTTTCTTCTCAGCTGAAAATTAATTGAAAAACAATGCATTGCAGCAACAGGCGTGTTTAATTTTCATAGCACGTTCACCAAACACATGATCACTTACTTCACAAATGAACTGTTTAAATCGTGTACATCTTGAACAGTTTAACAAGATTTATATGTCATAGCGGTTACATTTTTTGTCATCGGTCCTATCAGTCTTGACGTAACAGTCTTATTAATTTCGAATCAGATCATTATTTAATGCTTGCTTGACATGTAACAACATTCGTTTCGGAACTTGCTGCGACACCGCGTCGTCTTGTTGAACTTATTTCACGTAAAGGATTGCTCATTAATAACTTAATAAACTGTACTAACTAATAGGTAAGTCGAAATGTCCAATGGCCACAGGTATTAACACAATGTAGAAGTCTATCAGGCACGCACTGTTGCACACTTTCTATTACATCCAACGTAATCGTCCAGAAGTAACACAGTCTATAATACAATCATTTCTTCTTCCAGGACATACTTCCGTATTTCTTTGACTTGACTGTGTTAATTCTTTCAATCCCTCTACCTCAAAATTTTGATGAATTTCTTTAGAAATATTGATAAATATATATTTTTTTATACTATTTTCCAATGAACATATGATCAATTTTTCTTTAATCAAGCATTTAGCCACGATTATCTTCAGTATTCTACAATAAATGACTCGCCCTTTTTATAGATAGTATAATAGCGGACGACCACTACACAAAAGGAAACGAAGATTGTTATTTCGATGCATGCATAATATATACTAGTATGAAAAACTTGACCAAGCCATACACATTTTTTTCTAATTATATAACTCTACAATTTGCGGTTTAACGTTGAATAGAAGATGTGCACAAAATAAGATATTGCAAGATTTATATTATTATTATTGTTTAACATCATTAATAATTGATGAATTCTCAACGTAGAACTGATAATTGTGAAGTTGTTAATTTTATAAAACGTGATGCATTTTGCAATTTTTTGTTTAAAAATACTGTATAACTTTGAAATACAATATGATTGTTTAGCCAGGAGACCAACAGATTAATATAATTATACAAAACAGAAATCATCTATTTATAACGTACTATGGTATAAAATACTTTAAAGAAACATTGAAAAACAATCTATACTGAAATGAAAACTATTTTCGACAATATTCCTTGGGCAATATTTACCTTCCATGCAATTAACATACTTTCTACAGAATTTAATTTAATGTGCCCTTCGTACAAGATATCTACATCTTCATACAGATATCTGTAATTAGCAAAATTTCCGTTTTAAAACGAACGAAATAACCTTGGTACTGTTGATATGCTTTGATGCGAAAGAAAAATAAGATTAACATATGCCGGAAAATTAAAAACCTATGTAGTATACGCATTTTATCAGGAGATACTTTCCATCGGGCTTCGATCAGACCATATAAACAAAAATGCATTGTATAAAATTATTTAAAAAATGTACATGCAAGTTTTGTTTCATCTCTGATTTTATAAATGTTACAAAATAAGTGCGATAATTTGTACATTTTATAATTTCTATAAATTGCGTATACATAGCAAATAATTATAATATTTTATTTAACAAATATCTAATACCACAGTCATAGAACGAAACTATCTTTTACTTCGACATTTGAATTTATTGTAATCCCGATTTTGTAACCGTATTTTAAACAATACTCAGCTTAATATTCGATTACTATAGTAATGCAAAGAGGTCTTCTTGCATGTAATATAAATACATATATCTATTTATACACTTTGACTAAAATACGAAACGCAGAAATATATCTGTTTACTAAGCGTAAATAATAAATGATTAATCAAAAATCTCGTTTAGGAGCTATATGGATAGATATGTTTATGAATTCCATAAACAGGTTAGTTTTACTGAATCTGCCATACGAAATTGAATTTTACAACTTCATTATCATTTACTCTGTTAACATTTACTATACTTAATTGACGCATTTAAAAGAACACTAATTTTTTCAGTCAGAATATTAGCACAGTTACCTATGTGAAAGGTGTCTGGCGTAACTGGCAAGAGATGAACTGTGGTAACTGACTTAACATTTTTGTTGAACGACACAATTTAAGAAGTTTACCTAATTTTGTGCCTTAATTTCTTTATATCGATGTTACTGAAATATCGTGCACGGTAAAATTTGGATTATCAAAACAATGAATAAAAATACAATACTGCTTTTCCGTGTAAAAACCGTAGGAGATGAATTTCTCCACCGTCTGTGTAGAAATAGCAATTCTCTTTTTTGTTGTCCTTAGTATTGCTATTAAATGATTAACTTTATACATTCCACATTGTGTCATGAAGAAGAAAATACACAAGAAAATACACTAAACTGTCTGTGTAAAAGAAAAATTTTAATAGGGCTGGCAAAGTAGCCTGGTTCTTGAGCTGTTTTTCTTAAATTATCGGCATTTTCCCACTCTCTACTACTATTTGAAACAACATACGCGCAAATGAACAGTTTATCGTTCAATGTTACAAAGCCAATTTTCACCAAAACTGCTCATAAACAATTGTATTAGTTACAAACGTTGTCACGATCGTGTTACATGGAAGTTAAGGTTTACAGGAGTATATAAGTATGTGTATGATGGGGAAAGGCAAACCGGCCACCGTTCTCCAACCGTAGGAATTTACTATTCGAGAATGCATAATTTACAAATGGAATGACGGAAATGACACGCTAATATACTTTGCTGGATCCATCTACTGAAATTTCAAATTTCCTTCGGTCAACTACAGAAATAACTTGTATAAATGGTGCTGATGTGAAGTATTATTGCAAAGCAGATCTCAACAAAATACCACAATAAGAATAAGTCAATGATACATTACTTTTTGCGATAATGGAATATATCTTGCAGAACGTACATATTAATTCTTGCGTATGACGTCTATATTGCGTGCCAATATGCAATTATGTCTCCGATAGATGAAGTATAATAGTTACTGTATGCACATTCTGTCGATAAAATTCACATTTAAAATATAAAAATCAACACTAAGCTCTTCTTTTAAATTTCTTAGCACATCGTTCTCATACATATATACGTTTACCCGTATTATTCTTTATCTTCTAAGCAACTCATATTAATTAACGACGAAACACACTTGCTAACCGATTCATGTGTGTACGATGGATGCAGATTTTAGTAATCACTACAAATCTTAAATCTGCATTAAACACCTGATTACTATCGTGCACGGATCTATGTGGAAGGAACGCATTCGCAACCACATTTTTGAGAAGTGTAACCCATTTTTACAAGAAGTACACCAAGCAGGTATGGTGCAAAATCAAATTCGATTTTCTCCTCACAAATTTTACACAGATAATATCGTTCGAAATCTCACCGATTGTTACTTCACGATTCACCGTAATTCCATTAAAACGAACGAACACCCTGCGTTCACGCCGCGTCAAAAGCCGTTCCAATACTTACACGATCCTTCTCGCAAATTACATTGGCCCCGTTTCCCACATTGCCGGCCGATATTTTCGAAATCGTAGCTGACATGATCGACCTATCTTCCGTTGTTCGCGATCGGGATGTCACTGACCATTAAATCGAACGCGCACATGCAATGATCGATCGTCGTTGCTGATCGCGAAAGAAAATCGACGTAACTCCGTCCTAAGTACACCCAGTGATGACAGAGAATTTCACTTTTACCGATCACGCGCACGACCGTTTGCAGAAGAACTCTGCGGAAAATCGGCGAACGTTACTGCAAAATCAATCCTTCCCGTGCACCAAGTGCGTTACACTTTTCGGAAATATGTTCAGGTACAACAAAGTAGATGCGGGTTTTCTCCAGCGTCGCTTGACGCGAAACGTACGACGCTGTTTATTCCGGGGGAAGAGATTCGTATGCTCGCGGGCAGGCAACCGCAATCGATCGCAACCGGGTCGTTCGAGACCGAACAAAAAAAACCAGTTGAACGAAGAAAAACCGGTGAGTACCGCTCGAAACGTGGAAATAAGGATCCACGTGTGTGCACCGGCTACAAAGTGATGTGTTAGTTTGGCCGCGTACTAAAGCGGAATACCTACTGGCGTTGAGTTTGCTAGGCCGATCATGCAAGCCGATCTCCCTCCATCGTTTCACAATCGACCATACAGACACCGGTGCCGAAAGGTACATCTTTTTCATCTGGTATTTTACCTTACCGGATCCCGTGTCTTCCAAGGAAAACAAACGTACGCTTCCTGTAATGGTGAAAAAAGGACGCGTAGAAAAGAATTGCCCGTGAATTGCATAAATTCAACAGTTTAATCGGTATACGCGATCGTTTCTCGAAAATGAGGCAACAAATTAATGGGTCCCGTAAATGACACAGTTCGAAGGAGTTAGAAAGTTTCTTTAGTTGAAATTGGAAATATATAAATCAACGTGATTTTGTATGATAAAAGTTGTTGGTCGAGGTTGAATAAATAATTATCTGTCGGTCGAATAAAAGGAAATAATCAACGCAAACGATACGTACAGGGTGAGGTATAACTCGGTTTCTATTGGGTATGGACAAAAATGTGTCGGACGTAATTTGCTTGGTTTCGAGGGTGGTATAATAGCGGGCATATGAAGGTCAAATATTTTATGATCTTAAATTACCTTGAGTCGTAGATCACAGTGCATGTTTTAAAACGCCCTATTAGATAGTACAGAGACAAATATATCATTGCACTTTGAAAAACGGAGTTGACCTTCATATGTCACCAATAGCAACCGAGTTATTCAGATGGCCTGTTTTAAAAGCCCCACACTGTATGTACAAGTATATCATGGCCGTTTGAATAGACATTTGCGGTTTACCATTGTACATTTTCATATTACATTTGGGATTAAGAATTCATAGTATTCGAGGATGTATCGAAAGTTCTACAAATTTGCGTATTTAAGCCGATAAAATAGAAGGAATGTAGTTGCTCCGAAACAAAGGTCAGCACACGAAAGTACGGAAAAAAAAGATAAAATTGGTTGGAAATTTTTGCGACTGGATTCGAATTTAATTTACAATCTGTTTGAATTTTAATCAGTAGGTAGGAATTACAAATCCCATAATTTCTAATACAGACTGTAATTCGGAATTAACAAAATATTTTGCAACTAATTGGAGATACATGCACAGGAAGAATCTCATCTCGAATAGGTTTTAAAGTGTGCATCTTATAAAAAAATCTTCAAGATTATATGTATGCCGCAGGACAATAATAATATATATATATATATATATGTATGTTTTCTAAATATCAAGCTGACCTTGAATCTTTTAAATGGAATACTTCTTTGAATTTGGAGAGGCAGACCACGTATCCTATATTATTAACACTAATCATTAGTCAAATATTAACGGGAATATTATTCATAATCTCCTACTTCTACCTGACAATTAGTTACTGTGAAGGTTTGCACTGTTAATTGACGATAACCCCTGAAATTTAGTTTTACTTTATAAAAAATATTGGCGTGGTCCCAATAATTTAATGTCCCGTGTCTTCCAGTGCCGTTGATAATTTACGATAAACTTCCTTTTTTTATTGTGTCCCGTCGAAAATAATTTAATAGCATAAAATCTAGAGCTATGGCTATAAAAATTATTTACCACGATCTTGGAACGATTGTTGGCCTTCACTTCAAACAGTTACAGTGCAAAATGTTCAGGATGGTCACCATATTTTGATATCTCGAGTACACCTTTTAGTAAAGCAGTGGATGTCTGCTCTTAAAAAGTTTGAATATTTTTGGACAGTCATATGTACATTAATGAAGTGGGTCTGTATACAACTGACGTGTTTTTTATTTTAAAAAAAAAGCATTGCCGTTAACATTATGTTTGTCACGATTACTCTTTGTTATCTTTTTATGGCACGTTCAGGACAAACATCTGTACATTAAGAACGTGTTAATAAATTGCAATATTATTAGCAAAAATAAATAAAGTAAAACTGATTAGTGTGGCACTAATTAACACATTTAAAAAAAGTCTTTAATGAACAGATTCCACAGACTTATGGTGGTCAATGGTGATCATTGTAATCCATGTTCGGAATTTCTAACTTTTTAACTTAGGTAGTTGAGTAAATAAAATAGATTTTAGGTCAAATTGACCCAATGTCACATACTTGCAGGAAATAGAACATATATATTATTATAAAAATATTGCTCTAATATCTTCCAGGTGTATTAAATTTCCTAGAACAGAATTCGAAGACAATATACTTTTTACTTCGTATACAATAGTTCAGATGGTATCCACGCTAACAAATGAGAAAAGTGTATTCTTGACCCAATTTACCATATAAAAATTAAACACCTGCTGTAGGTGAGGTCAACAGTGAAGCTGTGAACAAAGATTGTCAAATACCACGCTAATTACCAGGTTTAAGACATTTTAATAGACACTTATAGATATTTTATCCCGTCTTCAAATTTTCACACAATAAATAAGTATTCAACGTTAAACATTTGAAATATATGTATATATTTTGGTAGTTATCCTAGGTCCTAGATGTTCGAATTACGTGAAGCATTCTATACATATGTACAGATGTATAGGTATACGTATATGTTTGTATATTTGAAGTCTTATTGTTAGATCTGTCCTGCTTTCTCCTAGAATTATTTCCGGTATGTAAGTGTGTATAACACTTGGAGAGGCGTTAATAGTTAGGCTTTAGTGAAAGAAAAAGAGGAAATTTAATCTTTTAAGGTAATTCTATATATTTTACCATACTGAAACGATTGTTTTATCATTACATTGCGATGCAACAAAACAAATAATTGTGAGCAAATTATAAAAACGTCACCAATGTAAATGCTTAAGCATTTTTGCAATTTAATTTAGCAAACGTAATTAATACTATTGAGACATAATGTAATATTTTGAATTAACAAATACTAAGTGTAAAAACAAAACAAGAATGACACAGTTTTATAAAACTATAATACGTATGTCCAAAGATTATTGTGATTTTCCGACTATACTCAAAAATTATTTCAATTACTTTTATCATGTTAATATTTTACATCTATAGTTGTTTATATACATTAAATAAACATTCATAAGAGAAATATGTGCTATATAGACACAATTCCAAATAATGAAAGGTACCTACCAATATTTTCATTAATAATCTTTTCTTCGATGCAACTTAAACAAAGCAAAAAATGCAATATATATTCGTAGCACTGATACATTTATTCTGATCAGAAATAAGGATTTCAAATATTCCCGCACGTACGGAACAGCATAAGAGAAAAATATATGACACATATACGCTCTCCTAGTAAGAGTTTTTTTATCGAAGGTGTTACTGTGATTTGAAGCTTACAATTTGCGTAATAAGATTGCGATTGCATGAAACATTTTTTAATCAATTTAATGAAATGTTTCATGCTAATTAATCATCGGACAGTTAACCATCAATAGTTGCTTTTAGTGTTTTTAAATAACCTTATACGCAGGTAAACATATCAGGGGCCGTCGACGCATAAAAATATTGTCAAAATCGAATGATTCTATTTACAGTGCGTATTTAAACAAAACATTCGTGTAAATCCTTGATAACGAATATCAGCCAAATATAAAATCTGCTTTTTCTCTCGTGAAGGGAAATATTGTTCGTGCATCGAATATTGTGCAGAAACGATAGGGGCTCAAAAAAAAATGTTTAAGTTTTTGGTATATTTTTACATATGTCTTACACAGATTACTATTATTATTACATGAAACTGTTTGAATTAATATTTTTCTTCCTTAGATAACCCTGGGAATTGGAATTTATGCAGGCATATATATAAGTCAACATTATGAGGTACATTTTGAATGCTGGTCATTTCTTAATATAGGATGTTAAAAGCCCAATTATACACATCTGTGCATAGTTTTAGATGTGACAGTTTATATATTGTCATTTAAGGCTTGGTCGTTCCTTTGTCTTAATTGATAGCCTCCGATATTATCCAGTTTGCGAGAGAACTACAGCTGTTGTTTAACATGTTTTTGAATACATTGCTTCAACATTTGTCAACCATTTACTTGTCAAGTCCAAAGTATCGCACTACCTAAGAAGGCCAAATTCCACACATGGAATGGTCGCAGAACAAACCTTACGCTGATGTGTATAATTGAGCCTTAAGGTGTCTATAATAAAATTTGTAGACTAAAAATTAAATAGCCCTGAATTTCAACTTATTTCAGGTACCACGCGTAGATGAACCTACTAAAATAATAGAAAGAATAAAGGAGTTTGCAGAAGAGTATAAAAAGAAATAACTGTAAATAATAATTTATGAGAAAATATGATTGTTGTATATAAGTCGATATAAGCATGCGATACATAGCCTTTTTTTTTATTTGACTTCAATAAAACATATTCTGTAATGTACGAATGTTTGTATAATTTATATTATGCATACCTACATTTACAATAATTATTTACTTTAAATGTACATGTGACACTTCAATTTAATTACATCTCGCGTCAGATGTATATAAATCCGCCGCCAGAATATTCTAGTCGCGCTTGTGGTTCTACAAATGCTAGCCAGTCAGACGCATGTGTCGGAAGTAGTCCCATCGATTGACATTTATACAATGCCAATGCAATATTAACCAGCTGTCCCAAGAAGTATACAAATTTTTGTCCAAATGCATGTGTTCCTTCTATTACCTTAAATGCTAAAAGAATGAGTTCTTTAAATATTATTGTTAAATTACTTACACGTTAGCTTCCATTTAATTTTATAAACTTATAATTATCAAACTAAGTATTGCACAACAACATAAATTGTCTGTAAACTTTTGTCTTTGTATCTTGAATATACGACTAACATAATGCCTGATGAATTTCTTGTTTCATTCAAGACGCCAGAAGAAAAAATGGACATTTCAATACGATAAATTTTGCCACAATACATCAAATTGATATTTTTGAAAAAATGAAAGTCTTCATTGCTTTATACTATATACTATCTGTTACAATAGCGCCATATTAGTAGCAGTATCAAAAAATTGTATAAGTAATGATCTTTGTTCATTTTATTTAAGGTGTCTAGTAAACTTTAGCACTGTTGGTCAACGGTGACTACCATGGCAATCAGTGTTAAATATAACACAAATAAAATAAAAAATACCATGAATAGCCTATTTTTAATAAGATCCAAAACTATATGATTCTCTAAATAAATGTACTCTAAATAATATCATATACTTACTTTGTTGAAGTGTAAATAATGCTTTCACCGGTCTGATAATTAACATGCCAACCATCATGATAGGAAATATTGATATAGAATTACCCGCCATATACATTATAAACAAATTCATTGGGACTTGTTTGAGTGGACCTATGGCTAAGTCCCATGATTTCTTAATTATTAAGTGATTGGGATCGGAGTCCCTAATTGAATCTGCTGCGTTAAATAATGCAACAGCTGAAGTATATCCCGGCGGAGATGGAATATCCGTATTCTTCTCTTGCTTACTCCTAAAGGAAAAGAAATTTCGAATTACATCGAATATGTAGAATGGTAAATAAGATAATTTAACATAACCTCTACAGTATAACTTCGGCGAAACTATTAAAGAACAATAACTTGTCAATTTATTGGAATTTAATTTCCACAACGTTTACCAATTAAAAATAAAGTAACGAAGGCATATGTTAAAAAACAAAGCTTTAGAAATTATTGAGTATAAAATATTACACTTTGAAAGTGCAATTTAAACAAAGAAATTACTAACTTGTGAGCAAAATCCAGAGCCCATTTAAATCGCTTAGTATTTTGCTTGAATGCTGCCATTATTATAACATTCGATTTATACTTAATATATTATTATGGTAATCTGCCTTATATGGTGTTGCTGTAACAGTATATACATATACGTACACTCGCTACGTTGCAACTATCCATATAATCACGGTATGCATGTATTCATTTGGTATGAAACAAGGTGTACAGTTAGGGGAACCAATGGAGTGTGCCAGATATTTGAGCCACTCATTGGCCAAATCGGTTAACTCCACAAAACCAAAAAATATGGAAATTAATTTTAAATATAGGAAGTTGAGAGTCATTCAAGCGCATTAGCAATAAAATGTAAAAAGCTTCAAAAAGTGGAGTTGTCCTATTTGGCTAATTTGGTGGCTCATTTAATACAAGTTTAAGGTTTAAGCTGACAGAGTCAGCCTGCGAACTGAACGAGAAACATGAATCGTACAAACGCGGAACATTAAACGCGCCTGAGCGCGCGCTGAATGGGCGCTCTCATTGGCCAGTGCTTTTTGTTAATAACTCAAAAACGAGCTGTAAACAACATTACTGCCAATAGGAAAGTTGTTCAGAATCACCCCCGCTTTCCCCCAATTCCGGAAAGCATCATACTTACAGAATACCCTGTATGGGCGCAGCTATTTCATTTCTGTCTCCAATTTGACAACAGGTTATGTCAGCAGGATTTGTTCGGTTTCTGCTGCCAATTTGCTATAATAGCTGAATTTAACAGAGCCTGCATCAAATCTGTAGCTATTGTGTTTGCAAAACCTGCTACCAAGAATTCGACAGAATCTGCTACAGCGGGATTGGCTGTCTGGGCACGCGCTATATTATAAACACCTCTTTTAATTATGAAGAATGAACTTTTATTTATAAAACAATAAAATGAGTAGTAGGAACTTTCATATTTTGTTAATGTACATGTTTTTACGATATGTTTGGTTAATAGAACATGTCAGCGTTTTTGCAATCGAGCATATTCTATTTCAAGTTTCATTTAAATAGATAATAATATTATCTATTTAGAATTTTATATAGAGATGGACAAATATTGTACAAATGCAAAAACTAAAGCTTTTGATAATATTACTGAAAACAGAGATCATAATAAGAAATTCGTAAGTATGCATTTTGTTAGCAAATAAGTATATAAATTGCTGCAACAATACTAAAATCTAAAATCTAAATCTAAAATCAGTCAGTTTTACTGGCTTAATAGTTGTAGTGGTAATAGATTTTAATATTTGTTATCCATTCATGTTTCTCTTTTAATAAATTTATAATTGTTCGCATACAGAAAAATTATAATGCCCCAAAATCCCAGATTAGGGACTGTTTTAAGGAATATTCCTTAGAAGAAAAAGTTAGTGTTTTGAAGAATATACTTGTACACAATGATAAACATGTGCAGATGCAATTATCAGAAAAGCAAAATATATGCAAAATTCAAAAAGGGATTGGTGTAAGAATCAGAATAAATTATAACCAATAGTTCGAAACACATTTTAAGAGATTACTTCAACGTATAATTTTTCACTAGAACATTATGATTAAGTAATAATGAAAATAGCAAAATTATAATTAGATCACAGATATGAAACTATAGGACCTGAAAGCAAATAATATTTTTATTTTCTAATAAATGTAGGTAAAAGAATGCTTGCAGCCAGTTAATGAAACACCATTTCAAACAATAATCTCCGAATTAAGAAATACTGTAATGAATAGTTATTGGAATAAAGAAGTTGGTAAAACACGTTATCAAATTTCAAATCTTCCAGTGGGCATGGATCCACTAACAGTAACGTTTGGGAAAAAATGTGTATCTGGTACAAAACAGTAATCGCTACACAAAATATTTCTTGTAACATATCTACAATTGATATACATAAGGTATCTTTTCTATTAATTAGGAGTAAATATGACTGAGATTTTTCAAACAAAAACGGAGGATATTGATGATTTAGGTAGAAATGTTCATGAGATGTATAAGAAGAGTCATAACAGTTATTTACCTGGCGAAAAAATCAACAGAAAGTATGAAATGATAAAGTAGATAAAAAATTTTTTACACTTTCTGTAAATGTAATGCAGAAATCTACATTTTCAGTTATAAAAAACCATTCGATCAAAATTTATACTTTGGAAAATCGTTGAACGTTGATGTGGGGGGTACAGGAGCAAAAAAACGTTTGACATGGTTTAATACAGATACTAACACAGTAGTGAATTCTAACTTAGCGGACTTCATACAGCGTACACATTCCTGTGTCGGAGGAGTAAAGTAATGATTAACATTGCTAAATTTACTGGAATGAAGCTATTTAATTAAATAATTATTGACAACTTTTTATAATTTCGTGCGTATAAAGATAAAGCAGAAACTGCAATGTTAATAAAGTTTCCCAAACACATGTGTACAAATTGTTACTAGAAATATTGTTCTTATCTTTCTGATATTATTATTTTAGTCATGGAATTTTTTTAGTAATTGCAATTGTATTATTAAATTATTTGAAAAAGTTGCATTATAGAATGAAATTGAAACATATTGAGAAACGTTTCTACTTAAGAAATAAACATTTCATATGCTATTATACTTTGTGCACTTTTAATTGTTGGTAATACTTTAATAGCACATTTTGTAATAAGTGCATATATTTGCAGAAATTTAAAAAATGCAACTTTGTACACGTATATGAGACATGGTAAATTGGCTGAAAAAAGGGAAGCAATAGACAGTTTAAGCATTTTAAGTGATTGTCCCATTAACAACGATGTAATAGCACAACAAAAGTACTTGGAATATATAAACAGTTTACGTCAGGCATTTAAGAAATGTGACCAACAAATATCATTCTCAGATATACTTGAAGACTTGTTATCCTTTGATAAAGTATTATGTTACTCTTTTGTTTCACTGTACGATGTACAGTATTCTACACATGTAGCATTTTACACTTCTTGATACGATTAACAAATTTCATACATTCTTAGGATTACACAGGCATATTATCGGAGGAAAAAGTTTTCTCTATCTTAGGTAAACATAAGGTACATATAAATAAATCTATTTTGGCACCATTGTTGGACCTATTACAAGTATGCGAGGAACAAAATGTGAAATATACAGAGCTGTTGAATCTTTTAAACTGGAGATATGATTTTCCAACGCTACCAAAAATAGAGAGTAATATGTTTACTACATTTGAAATCATTTTTTTTGTGTGTGCAACAATGCTAAATTTTTATATTACATATATATCGGTACCGTGTATGTTACGATAGATTATCAATGCAAGATATTTTTACAGAGATACCCTTGAACTGTCAACATTATAGTACCACGTATAGTACAATGTTAGCGGCTATAAACCAAGTAGACCTCACAAGTTAGTACAATTTTTATATAATTTACACATTATATAACACAACCAAATTTGTTTATTTTTAATAATATTACTAATATATTACTGATACAGTGGGAAATATACATACATTCAATATGTTAAGAGACAATTCTTTTCCTAAAAGTTATGTGTATTTCTATGAATTATTCATTTATTAATATGCATCTACTTACCAATAATATAGACAGCAAACTGATTGAATAATTCGTTTCTACGAAAATTATAGAATCTACATAATTTGATTTCTGGAAAAAATAAATACATTTTTATTATTTTTTGTAGCCTCATTTTAACAGCCATATGGTGTTACTCTTTCGAAATAGAAAGAAATAATATTACAGTACATACTACAAACTTATTACATTATTTAAATTAAAAACAGCATATTAGCTTTCCTTATTAAACGCATTATCATTACCTCTATGAAAGTTTACTGTTTCTGTAGATATACCTGTAGCAGGACTTTCATACAAAGATTTGGATAAAATGACTGCTTATAGTCTTATATTTCCAAATATTTTCACAAGATATGGTCTTAGTCCTTCAGATCTCTCGAAAGTAAGTTAAATAGTATTACATAATATACATTATATTTTTGAAAACAAACTTATACAATGCAAGGAAAAATATTAATCGCATATTATATTTCCTAATAATTATTAATAGCTGCGGAATAAGGAAGAAATAAAAAACATTTTTGAAGCTATTGGAATTCAGTTTCCTAATGATAGTTTTGAATTTCTTTGGAATGAGGGACTAAAAAAAGGTGGCACCAACAATGTATCTGTTGAAACTTTTAGCAACTTGCTTGATGAGTATGATAATTTGATTAATAAGAAAACTAATTAATTTCTCATAAGACCTAAAACCTACGAAAATTCTAAGAAGTATGCAGAATATTTTTCGACGGTTTCATATGGCATATGTGTTTCTTCAAATTCCATTAAGAAATTAACTTCCAATGTCCTTTGAAGAAATGTAGCAAAATTAAAAACATTATTAGAGTATAACTTTTACGATATAAAATTTATTGTAACTATATTCGGTAGTATAAACAATTTATTTTCTTTCCACACACTTTGCAACATTTTTATAAAGTACTATGTTATTTAATAAAACATGTAGCATTCGTGTAAAAGAACTTACATTAAAGTTAATTATATACATATAAAAGAGATCTGCATTGGACACTAGTTTTCTGGTTTTATAAACTTTGCTCTCTTTGTCGATGATTGGAAACTGTTATTATTATGCTTTCCTATCGATCTTTCACGTTTATGATCAGTTTTGATCATTTTCCTATAACTTTTCCAATGCTTTACCATTTGTTCGTCTGAAATCTCTGTTTCCTTTTTTATTGCTTTTTCAGCACTTTCATTATGCTGCTCTGCTTCCATCAATTTTTCTATTTCTGGGTTCATTCCTTGGTAACTTACCCTCCCATCGATTAACTTCTCGCAGAATGTATAACTCGGTTCAATGATAAACCTTTCTCTTAAATAAGAACATAAACAAATAATTTTAATATTTTATGCTATTTTTATTTATGTAATTTACTTAACAAACTTTTTTATCTTTAGTTCTCCATTAAATTATTTAAAAATTTTCATTCCACTAAAATATTATTAGTTAATAATTAAGTAAAAAAATATTCTTATATTCAATGCGTTGAAGCAGACTTGAAAACAATAATTGTATATGCTTTGTGAGATTCAAAACAAAAAGCAACTTACGATTCTCTTTTCATACGCTTTGTTAATTCATTTCCAAAATATTCTTCACCTTCTTCTTGAAACTGTTGTTTTTCCACTTTCTCTTTAGTCCGTTTCATAAACTGTTGGCACAAATTAATGCAGATAATAATGTCAACAATTTATTTTCGACAGAATATAAAGTTTTATATAATATTCTAAACGAATTACGAAGTTCTATTATAACCTCTGTAACTTACTTTCATTTCTAAAATGCTTTTTGACAACTTTGTTCTGTTCGAACTCATTTTTGCGTCTTAAAATAAATCTGCCGAAGTGTAATTGTTTGTCGCCCTTATGGTTTTAACGAAATTCAAATAAAGGGTAGCTGTCAATGTTGTGTTATGTCAACTTCGATAGAGCATGTGGCTAATATGTGTGCAGTGTATAGGTATTTTCTTACTTTTCAAAATGAAAACCTGTTTTATATAATAGAACTATGGTTCACAAATAAATTCGATTTGCACGAAATCTGTAATTGATAATTTGATGCAATAGCAATATAAATATAAACGCTTTTAGTACTATAAAACTTTTACTATACAGTGCATATCACGTTACGTTCTCTACCGTAGCTTAAATAATTTCAGTTGTTTCGAGGAAAATCCAAAGCGTTCACTATCACTTTTGGGGGTGATAATGAATATTTAACAGCCAATTTTAATCGCGATTCTAAGCTTAGAATCGGGGAGCAAGCCCGATACAAATTCATTTTTGCTTTACGAAAGTTATAAATAAATCTTTATTTTGCTACTTTCTTGATAACTTCTTGGTTGAAGTTTTCTTTATAACATATTAGTTTAATCGTAATAATTTAAAAGAATTTTTTATGTTAAAAATGTTCAAACACTACTTTCGTTAGAAAAATAAAAAAGTCATGCTAACGTATTTAATATGTAGCGATATAAAAATTAAAACCAATTCTAATTTTTTAAGTCTTACGCGACAAGATAATATCCTGATACGCTACATCTGTTCTCTGTAAATGTAGGACAACTCAAAGATTTCAGTTATGTAGTATATATTTATGAACCTACTGGTGCTGAAAAAAATGTTACCTTTTTTTTATCCACATTGCTTATTGACAATACAGAAATAATACACAATATTAACTAAAATATTAGAACAAGATAAATAATAAATAACTTTATTACACCCCGATCGCACCGAATTATGTAATATTAAGTTAAATTGAGTTCATATGATTTTTATTTACAGATATTAAAACTTGTAATAATTTTTATATTATATTTAAATTATCCATTGACTACTAAATTTATGAGTTTATTCCTTTTCCTTCTGTGACTTCGTTGTAGATGGCTTTTCCTAAAATGACACAAAAGAATTATATTTTTCTATAACGGATGATAATAGCTTATTAGTATTTAGTAATGTTTATATTATAATTGGTAAAAAAAAAGAGATACATAGGCGGAACACGTGCAAAAATAAGGAGGGGTTAAGTCGGGGAATATACCTATGTGATTACGTCTATTTAATCGGAGCTTTCGAATTCTTTAAATTTTGTAGGAGAGGATTCCTTAGGGATTACTGGTTCTAAGGACTTTGGTCCTTCATTAACAGGTTGACAAATAATATCATCGTAAGGTTTTCCAAGAACTGTGAACAAAATTTCTGTCCAAAAATCTGTTTCAAAGGGTAAAAGATGTAGTTTCTTATTCGGAAGAGAGATGGGAATATTTGAATGAATTCTCGCGTAGTAAAAAATTGGAAAAAATGTGGATGCAGAGTTTAAGTATTTTGTTGCCTAAAGTATTATGTAAAATGGCAAACTATATTAACATTATCACAAGATACAGGAGGAGGAATGATGCAATAAAATGATCTCGATGTTGCATCCTACCTCCATTGTTTCTGTTGTAGTATTCGTTGTTTTCGTTTCGAAAGGTCGAGTTAGCATACGAAAATATTCTGACTCAACCACGTTTTTCAGTAACGGAAAATCATTTAATGAAATTTCCTTTTTGTCGCCCCCTGGCTTCACTGAAATTTTTAATGCACAATATTGAAATATTTTATTCTATCCACAATTTCATTTATGCTTTAAGTTAAAAAATAAATTATAGTGCATTTACAATATCCTTGATTCTAATTTCCTATCGTATTTCCATGAACTAAATTTACTAACAATTTCATTCCATCAAAATAAATTTTGTCTTATGCAAAAAGTAATGAAACCCAATTCAATACAGGACAGACAAATTTGTCTGTAGTAAAGTTTATATTGCTTGCCATTCATATTATAACGTGAATGTGAAAACAAATTCTTCAAATGCCTTTTAAATAGATTTACAAATATTTAGCACGAATAGTTTGAAACAGTAATGGAAATGCATACCACCATAAACGAAATTGTAACCAATATTTCCATAGTGCTCCACTGTGTTAAGTGCCTGTTTTGTTTCTTTGGGGAAACAAATGCATCCCATAATACTAGCACCTGTTGTTGTATAAAGTAATCGTTTGAGCATGCCTCCTCTAAGACCTAATATTAATCCTGATAGACCACCGATACCAACGGCTCCTATTCGTGGCATAAGATTAACTTCATCCTGAAGGTAATCAACTACAACTAAAAAAATATACTAATTATTATCAAAGTACAGCTCTTTTTATGATTTTGATTAAATACATATTGGGATATTATAGAAGTAAAAGTATGTATATGAGAGTATAGTCAGGAAACCGACATGTTGCACAGTTCATGAGCAAATTATATTTGTTCCTTTGATGATACATGTACAATAATGTCTCTCTATTTGGCAATTGTGTGACTACTCTCTAGTTAGCAGTTGCTATACCTCAAGCAGAAAGTTCTTCTCACAAAACTGTTAAAGAACGTACTTGAATGAATTGACTTGATGATTCCAGATTCCATTTGAATGAAGCCACTGTTCGTTGCCATTAGGGCACAGTGTCTAGAAAACGCATGTTCGTTTTCATGATATTAAATCTCGTACCCACTCTACAGTTGGCACTCGGAGGTCCCCGAGGTACTGCCAAGTAGAGAGATCTTACTGAACAATGTAACAAATATGTATATGAATGATTATTTTCTATTACATGTATAATACATACATTTAAGATTTTCAAAAGTATTTGAAACATCCTGTGAAACCCTGTTCAATGCACTCTTTACTTGACCCACTGTTTGACGTACTTTCCTAATGTTTTCTTCCACAATAGAAGGATATTCTATGCTACACGAAATCATAATCATTCCTATTATATTATAAACTATTTACAATGTAATTCATTATTGTGTTTCTTTACAAAAAATGTTGTGAGTGTTCCAGTTTAAATACACAAGCTCCTTATTGAACACGTTTAATAAATAAGGATAAAAATACATTTTTCAATATGAAATTACTTGCGCTTTACCATGGCATCTGCTTAGAATACCCATCTTCGACAGAATAAATGGGTAGTTCTGATGGTTTTATTAATTTCTTTGCTTGTGTTTCATTAGTACAAGGTGTTGTATGGTCGTCTGAGGGAATGGCAGGTTTCATTGCTGGTACTGCAGCGCATAGCCCGCACGGCATCAAGAATTTCTTGAACAACTTCATGTAAAGATATATTTGATTTCTGTTTCCAATATTAGTAATGATGTATAAAATGCTCTCGAACAAAATTGTTACATGCGCTAATTAGAACTACACTTATTAATAAATTTATTGCACTCTGTTTAGAGAAAAAAGGATATATTCCTTTTTCTTTATTATTCACTTAATGTAGCTATACGTAAAATAATTAAAAATAGGGTTTAACGACAGGAGAAATAAATATAAAAAAATAAGGTGATAAATTGTGTTGATTATAAATTGAAATTGTGTAATATCTACATCTGATTATAGCCTTATATTTACCATTGTTCGTTGCATTTTAAAATGCGATTGAATATATTTCTGATTATCGTCTAATTAAACCGCGATTTACGAGTTAAAATATTTCGAAACCATTCATGAAGTGTGTTTAACTATTATTTCTAAAATTATAATTTGGCACTAGCAAAATGTGCTTCAATAGACAACAAGAATAAGCTTGAAATATTTAAATCGCGACACCTAGTGTTGGTTTTATTTAATTATAAAATTCGTATTTGAAAGGCGCAAAGTATAATAAAAATGCCTCGAATAATGAAATTTCTTTACTTCTGGAGGTAAATTTCTACATATAATCATTGTTAATAAACTTCGTAAAAGACATGCAGTAAGCAGAGATGTTAACAGGCAACTTGCAACTTATACGGTTGTAGGACACATTTGAAACGCTTGTTCGTGAAAATAATGCGTATATTCTAATTATTTAGGTATTTAAAAATTGAAGACACGTTCGTAAAAATATGATTACATACAATGTAGAATATAAAAATTGTACTTACCAGATCGCACCTGGCTTTAACAGAAATTTAAATGAAATTACAGTAGAATTTAATTAGTAATAATTAAAAGCCTTTATGCATTTTGCATTTACATTACTGCAGACAGAATTGACATATTGCGTCAAAAATGTATTGTATACTTAATTTAAAAAAAAATGAAAATCGAAGCGCTGTACAAATCTGACTTTTACTTCGTTATTAATACACAAAACTAAAGTTAAGTTTCCTTAAAAAGTAGATAATTCACTTTATAATTCATTAATCGGAGTTTTAATACCTATGTACCAGATCAACTGTAAAGTATTATAAAAGTACCTACTTTTATACCGGTTCTTCCGAATTCTGTTAACACACCTGGTTGATAATCGTCGCAACGATGTACTGGTTCTCTACACGTTATGTCTTTGCCAAATATAGTTCCAATCGTTGATTCTAGAAATTTGTGTACGTAATTATGCATAACGATCTTGAAACGGTAATATATAATAATATTTCTGTTTTAAATTTTCGGTTCTCTGTATTTCATACAATTTCGGTAGGGTTTTAAGGAGACATTTTTGTGCGTGAGAATCAGCTAGATTCATGTCCAACATTAATTTGTTTAAAAAGATGGGAATAAAAAACAGTAATTTGTTTGTTTTCCCTTATACATTGAAAATATAACTATAAATTATCCCATTAATTTTTGGTTGTATTGTGTAAATATAAATAATTCAAAATATTTATTTTTATATTCACATTGTATCATGTACTTTGCTATGTCCTATTAATAAGATCCTATAGAAGTAATAATGAAATTATAATGTAGTCCCTTAATGTAATAAAATTAGTAACAATTTAATATAATATATTCAATATACATATTTACATACATGATTACAAATTTTTATATAGAAAAGGCGTGGTACTAAAAAAGTTTATTGCATATGGGATAAAGTTATAGATGAAAGTAAATAAATTGCTTAATAATTAAAATTGTTTCTTTTTCCGTGGTTTCGATGTTTCACTCTTTTCCAATTCGTCCATATTTTATTGAAACATTGTTCATTTTAATGTTGCTGTTTCCCACAGTTTATCTTTCTTCATAACGTTAATTACCATTTCTTGACTGACGGACCATAATCTTGCTGCGAGTGCAGGATCTAACGCCATATTCGTTGGATCGCAGCGGTAGCAATTATTGAAATAAAATCCAGTTATTCCTTCCAATTCCGGTGCGGTTGCACAAAAAACTGAGGTACTTGCAGCTTGTTGCTGTAAAGTTTAGGGAACTAGTATAGTATTTGGAAAAGTTGTTGATAAATCTCTTTCAAACGAACAATTATCGTACCAATGATTTTGTGAAAGGCCGTACTACCATAAATAATAACCGCAATGTCCATGAATAACGAGACAGGGAAGATGAAACCATATTACCAGGGTGACAACTAAAGACATTTACAGAAGGCCAACGCTTTGCTAACTCTTGTGCAAATAAGATATTACATAATTTTGAGTTATTGTACGCTCCCATAAACCAATATTTATATGCAGGGGGAGATAGAGTGAGCTGATGAAAATCTTCCTCTGTTCTTAGAGAAGAAAACCTGTTGATGAGGACATAGTAGAAAAAGGTCGTTAATTAGAACATTCGACAGCTTGAATCAAACAGTTTTGCCTTCAGACGTTTTTTCGAATCGACAAAAATAAGTGTAAAAATCTTTAATACCTGTGCGATTCACTCGAAAGTACCACCACTCTAGAATTGTTGGAGTTTCGTATCGGGTGTTCTAATAAGAGGGTGAAGTAAAAGTGGGCAAGATGATTTACTTGAAACGTTGTTTCGTAACCATCTTTCGTAAGTTGATAAGGTATAGCAAACACTCCAGCATTCAGTATAAGAATGTGCAAAGTTCTGAAAGTGTTTTATATATTTAATTACATTATGCAACAGATAATGTTAGGCACTAAAGAGTAACATTAATATTAATTGTAACATGAAATGATTAGGACTGATTTTCTCTGGCAATATGTACTTGTTATTCATACATTTTTTACCAATTGTAAGTGTACCTGTATTTCTGTTTAAACTTTTCTGCAGCTTCTTTGACACTATGCAACGACGATAAATCTAAATGTAATGCTTCACAGGTGACATTTTCTCTCTCTTGCTTTATTTTATTGACTGCTTCTACACCTTTATCTAAATCTCTACAAGCTAGGATAACTTTGCATCCATGCAAAGCTAATGATCTGGCCGTTTCAAATCCTGAAAGTGAACAAAGTTTTAAAGAATTAAAAATAGATTAAGATATCATTATTGTCAAGGAAAACAAAATTAACAAATAAATATAAGAAAAGCTTCATTAAATACAAAACAATAGTGATTAATATTTACCGATTCCTGTATTGGCACCTGTAACTATGGCAACTTTGCTCCTGAGGTCCCGGCCATGTAACACAGATAACGCTGTGCTACTACCATCAAACCGTTGTCTCACTGGCTGTGATGAGTCTCTAAATTCCGTAGCAAATGCCAGCCGTGGATCAGTATAAGTGGTTGTACGGTTGGTGTGATCAACAAATACAACTTGCCCATCTTCTAATTCGCATTTCTCCCATCCAGATGGTAATTCTTATCAACAAATAACATTACCAAGTTCCAATTAAACAAAATATTTTAATGTTAATATGAATTGAATTACGTATTCGTTTGTTAATATTAATTATTCAACAATCCCTAAACTATTTTAATATTCTACATTTATGTAATAAAATAATTTGTTAATGATTGATATGTACGATTACTACATAAATATGTACGATAAGTCTAGGACAGTTTGACCATTGAAAGAGACCAGCCAGTATCACATTTTTAATATTGAAACAAAAGCAGGCTCTATGTTTCTTTTTAACTTTTTTTTCAAAAAGTGGTTGAAGTATCCTGGAATTACACTACGAATTTATGTAACGAATATACCTCCTTCAACAATCTTTGTGCGACCAGTTCTGGGATGCGTCCACTGTGTGCCTTTCGTATAGTGGCTAAAACAAAGAAATATGTTATTGCAAAATGTAAAATGATAATCTGAAAACTGCTCATAGTAAATAGTTCCGTTTTATATCGACTCTGAAACACTTGAATTAACATTACCTCGGATAACCATATATATGTATATGAACAATAATAATAATTATAGTTATAAGAATTATTTACTTTATATAATAGACGTTTCCATTGCTAGTTGTCATTTCCTCCCAACCAGGTGGTAGTTCGTCTTCGCTGTCAGAGTCATTTAAAATTCCTACCATTTTCCTTACCTTTTAATATTACATTGGTTTGTATGAAAATTTTAAACACTTAAATCTTATTATGTACTTTTTAATAATTCGTACTAATTCACGAACCATGAACTATGGACGACGTTTATGTGTTACCAACATAACAATTGCAGAAAACTGTACGATACCAGTGATATCAGCAAGTAGAATTTTAAATAAAAGAATTATATACAGCTTACATACAAGCACATCCTATGATAACATAAGATTAGTATAACTAATTTTTTTGTAACTTGTTTTTACACGAATATTTTTATTTACATATGCTTATTGGTGATTACCACCCGCGTATAAATATATAAATACTTCTAACGATACAATAATATGAATAATATTTTTCAACAGAATATATTAACGTGGAATGTAAGCATTTGTAATATAAACTGCAAGTATAAGCAGTAAGCAGACTTAAATTTAAATACGCGTTTCAAGTTTCCATTTGGAACGAAGTTAACTTCGAGCCGCACCCGCTGTTCGCGCACAATCAATAGCAGATTTCATTCCTGTCAAATGGATAATGGCAGCGATGGCAATTGATATGATGTTGCAGGGCAACGGGTTTCAATCGAAGAAGAAAGATGATCCGGAAAATAAAGACAACTTATGGTACGTTTGGAGAATTGACATGCGAAGTGTATTGAATGTAAAATAGCCATGCAGTTAGAGGTAATCGCAGCATATCAATAATTTTTACGTTCACTTCGCGTGCCACATATGAAAGTATACATTGTATACCAGTATTAGTCAACAGTTCATTCGCAATATTTTATCCCTGTATTATCCTTTGTTTCTCACAGGTCTTCTATTTTGGCCGAGGTGCAACATAGCAGCAGCAATAAGTTACCTTCAAACAAGAACATCCTTGTTTTAGGTGAGCTGATTAATTTTCCCTGCTTAATGCATAACTCTTAATAGGATATAACTTTGTGTCCATAGGAATATTTGCGTTCTAGTAAATTGTAAATATAATGTTCTAATCGGTAATCTTATTTTGCCTATGTTATTTAAATACAATCGAACCTTGGTAATTGGGACGTCTATCACTCAGAACTTTTTGTAAGACAATGTTCCGTTCAACAAGTCAAGTCACTGGCTGTGAACAAAACATCCATGTGTTGCAACGCACAGGAGAGACAGCGATAGTTAATTATTCAATGCTGGGCAATTGTTGGTATCAGGAATAGATATTTTGCATAATTCCAACAAAACTTATGCGACGATTGTAGTTAGTTTAAGAATCTTGCACACAGAGTGTCGAGATAACTGAGGACCATGAATCCACTCCTGTCCAACTGAAACGCAGATACGCACTTTTATTTACAGCTGGTATATTGATTCCTTGAAGACATTAAAGCATTTTGTTTATATTTTTCTGCTTTGTTGTGAAAACCTCTGCAAATCGAAACATAAGCTTCCCACAACTCCAATTATTTGCTGCATGCTTAGGTACATTATTTTGTCTCTGTAACTCGATTGTAGACTAGCTCAGTTTCTGTAAGTCGAAGTTCACCTCTTTGAAGCAAACTTTGTAATAGTTGCCTGTAGAACTTGGAGTACTGTACCTGATTCAGATTCTAACAGAAAAAGAAGAACTGAATTCTCTGCTGTTGTTGAGTGTGTATTAAAACAGTTAAGCAATGCAGAGATGAAAATGTTAGCATAGAAAGTTTGATGTTACCAGAGAAGGCGGGGGCGTTTTCTAAATGGCAGTGCCATAATAACTTTAGAGCTAGCAGTGGTCAGCAGGAAGAACTTAATACTGACCCATGTACAAAGTGGAATTTTTATTCACTAAACCTTTTTTTACTTGAAAACTTCAGTAAGACGGAACTTCCATAATTCGAAGATTCTTAGTTCTTCTGTGATATTCGAGATACTGCAGTCCAACTGCAGTTTTTACACTTTTAAAATAATTTTATTACCAAATGTCTTATGCTTGATCAGTGCTTTAGGAAAACCACTCATACATATAACATATAAAGAAACAAAGGCCTATGTTCGATTGTATAACTTTTAGTAATAGTGTTTGTATATTATATAATAAAGGTATACCAAAGGTGTAGAATGTAATGTATCTGTAATCTGTATTAATTCATTCGTAGGTGATAATGAAAGTGGAAAGACAACGCTTATCGCTAAATTGCAAGGTGTGGAAGATCCGAAGAAGGGTTCCGGTTTAGAATTTGCGTACATCGATGTGAGAGATGATTATCGAGATGGTAATATTGATTGAAGATAAACAGAGTGTCTGTTTGCAAATCGGAGGAAATAGTAAACTTGAATTGTCCAAATTTATGTATCAGATCAAACAAGATTGTCCGTATGGGTACTGGATGGAGATCCTGGCCACGCAAATCTTTTAAGATTTGCATTAAATGCAGAAAGATTTCCACATACACTGGTTATGCTAGTAGCGGCCATGACAACTCCTTGGGCAATTTTGGATCAACTGCAATCTTGGGCTGCGCTTTTGGGAGATCATA
The DNA here is from genome assembly GCA_963969485.1 of Nomada goodeniana. Classification (NCBI taxonomy): domain Eukaryota; kingdom Metazoa; phylum Arthropoda; class Insecta; order Hymenoptera; family Apidae; genus Nomada; species Nomada goodeniana. The sequence goes on along the minus strand of OZ018300.1, from coordinate 14,453,017 downwards.
TCGATAAATTGCACTTAGATAAAGATACATGGCAACGGTGTAGACAGTTTAGTGAGTAATATTTTATGCTGAAATTTACATTACTGTGCACATTCCTGTGTTATTAACGTGTACAGTTTGTCTCAAAAAGATTGCGGCTATACGTATATACACTACGTCTCAATGGGGTTGATTAGCTAACAACAAGTTCATATAAATTATGCCCGAAAATGCTGTACTGAAAAGTACATATGTGTTCTTAAAACAATTTTGGCAATTGTTATAGCAGTTATGATAAATATTAGAAATTAATGCCGGCTTCCATTCTTCGAACTTTTTAAAATATTCCTACACCGGTAGAAATAGTGCTAAATGCATTTTGAACACTTTCTCAAAGCTGGTCTTCTGTTTCTATCGAATTTTTATAAAGCAACTGTTTCGCGTGACTCAATAAATAAATGTATATAAATAAATATAAAGCATTTAAGGTCATAAATTTATACGATTTTTGCAGCTACTTTGTCCTCATTAACACGTAGTGTAAGTTTAGTTCCGTCCTTTCTGGATACTCTGTATCATAAATAATTTTCGTAGCCAGGAAGTTTCTAAGAATGTAGTTATTACTTTAATTCGACAGTTTCTGACAGTAACATGTTAATATTTTGTTGCATGTACGTAGATGTGAAAAAATGGCAAGATTACACAGAACCTGGAGATGAATTAGACCCTGGTAGTCCTTTGAGGCGTACTAGTCGTAATTTAGATGATGAAACAATGGAGCATTTGCCATTACCAGAAGGGGTACTTGCAACAAATTTAGGCCTAGACGTTGTTGTTGTTATTACGAAAACTGATTATATGTCAACTCTGGAAAAGGAGCACGATTACAAGTAAGTCCACCATATAAACTGAATAAACGATAGAATTATAATCAGTGCTATGAAATGATTTCCTTTATTTATCAATTTCAAATTTTTCATAGGGATGAACATTTCGATTTTGTACAACAGTGGATAAGACGATTTTGTTTACAATACGGGGCAGGATTATTTTATACGTCAGCGAAAGAGGATAAAAACTGTGATCTGCTTTATAAATATCTTACGCATAGAATTTATTCATTACCGTTTAGAACGCCCGCATTAGTCGTTGAAAAGGATGCAGTTCTCATGTACGGAAGTTACTTTTATTAAAGCTCGATCGTTTAGCACGATTATCAAAATAATTTCTAATTACAGTCCCGCTGGCTGGGATAACACGAAGAAGATCAGTATTCTTCATGAAAATTTGCAATCAATGAAACCGGACGATTATTATAGAGATGTAATTGCACAGCCGCAAATAAATAGGAAGGTATGTATCGCACGAATTGTTGCTATTGTGCAATGCAAATGGAATTCTCACTCGCCACTTGAGAGACAGTAACTTTTCTATTAACAGATATCTTTCCCCCTTATATTTTCGATGTTTGATCTTTAATATATTTATTCCGAACTTACTCTATCCCGAGTCATCATTTTCGTATACCAGAAAAAAGAGCTTCGAGTGCAAAAGTGAATGGAGCTATTACAGAATATTTTATATAATAATATACTACTTTATTAATTAGTGTGTGGCTAGAGAAGTAGAAGTGCAAGCGGAGGAAGAGCAAGCATTCTTGGCAAAGCAAAACGTTGCATTATTAGGTCTAAAAGATCCAACTCGTTCTCCGACGACTAGGAATCAGGCAAGCATTGGACCAGTTATCCAGGTTATACCATTTATAATTGGGGCATGCTTGCCACGTTACGTGCAGTTCATAATCATTCAGCATATAATATGAACAATGTTTGTGTGGCTAATATATATACACATCAATATCATGTGTGCAATCACCATACGTTAACCCTTTAACAGACAATACATATTCACACTGTTCTTACTATCCCATGACATTCGACAGTAATTAATGTTTTGAGTGAATGTTGCTTCCTTGTGAAATTTAATTTAATTTAAATGTCATTCACACATTCTACCAATTTGTTGTACACGATCATTTAGTGTTTTTCAATCTTGTAGACTTTACACCGATTCGTTTAGCGTTCATTGTTAACACTTTGCTGACGCTTAAGCTGGCATTTCAGTCCACAGCTATAAAATAATATTATTTTGTAATAAATTACATTACGTAACCCCAGATTTTATATTATTGGCCAACTGTAGCTATATGCAAATATGAATACATGTATTTTTTAAAGCCTTGTAGCATATAGAAAATGATTTTGCATACATGATTTTTGTTATATATTGTTGTGCGAATAATACTAATAATAAAATTCGAATCGTGTATCCATCGTTCAGTAATTCGGTATCGAACGAAATCACTATGTGCTTTTTATATATAACAAGCAGAAGCATGGTCTGATCTTTGTGGTATGATCTGTCATGGATTTGACAGAAGATGAAATATCGCAAATATGAAACATTTTATATGCAGGTGGCATCGCCAAATAAAAAATTAGACCCGAAAGGTACTGGATCTGTACAATCTGGTGAAGGTGTTTTAGCCAATTTTTTCAACTCTCTTCTACACAAAAAGACTGGAAGTCCTGGATCGCCGGGTAGCGTAGGCACGAGTCCGATTAAAATTGGTAAGTATATTAAAATACCGCCATAAAATATTAATAACGTGTCACGGAATTTTGTAACATTAAGAATTTCATTGGCGGTTTTATTTGTTATTTTAGATAGTGCACCCGCAGATAAGCCAGTTGTGTGTAACGATGCAGCTGTGGAGCTAGACAGACTTGCTAGAACAAAGAAAATATCTCCTCCTAATTTAAACTCGTCATCCGAATGTTAAAGGAAATATGTCTTCTTTGCGACCCATTTACCGCATCACGAGATATAATTTGTAGAGTACTTGAACAAAATCTTGGGAATAATTCAATTGATATGCGATACATTGTGCGGGTTTGCGTCTTACAACTTGTCGCGTTTGAAATCTCTATGTAAATGATATTAGCTCATTCTCTGTCATTTATTATTAATGACTTTTATCATTTGTTAACTTAATATGTTTGTTTTAACAAAATACTCACGATTTTTAGCAATTTATCGTACACAATATTAAACCATAACGATTTTTTTTTATCGATAAGTAATAAATGTATTGTGCGAAGCAAAAATATTTCGTCGAGTTGGACGGGGACAAATTATTTAGCGTTGTATTAAAATTTTATGGAATTGTTATAAAATATTTTAATTTATAAAATTAAGCACAGCTGCATAAGAGAAACTAATTTTCTTTGTACAAACTTGATGAGAGTAATTATTTTTAAACAATACAGATTGCACGTCGTTGATTTATCAATATTTGCACATTCCTAATATTTTAATTCCTTTGGGATCGGGATCGTTGTTCACTGCGTCAAAGTCAAATTTTATTGAAATTTCAAGTGGGTCGCAAGGAATTGGAATTTATTTATTAAGAACAATCGTATTCAATACAGAAACGAATGGAAAAGTTGAGGAACAAAAAAAGTAACGATGCGTCACACAACTTACGAACAGCCTTATTTTGTTGTGTTTGACTCAGTAACAATAATAATACGAAATAATAATAACTAGAGAGTGATTAAATTAATGTAATTAAATATTTAATATAGTGATACTTTCTAATTATGCTTACGCACATGTCCCTACACCTTGTTATAGTAACTTATTTAATAATAATCCGCAGAGGGCAAGATGTTTCCTTTTACTATACATCAGGACGAATGATAATACTTTAGTTCCGTTTTCTAATAAATGAGTTCCCTTATTTATGCCCTATCGTTCTCATTAATGAAACTTGGCTGACCAATTCTCTCTTGTATTCCGTCTGATTTATAAAGCGCCGTTACTGTATCGCAAACGAGTCTTGTGAATGCGTCAGATAGACTTTTATACGAGTGTTAGATTTTAGAAAGATTTCTTCGCCAAAGACACAAGGTCTGTCCTTGGTTGCAAGAAGAATAACGTGGTATGAGTTTCGGAGCGTCTGATTACGAAGTGAATGAAAGTTTAACACGTTGTAACTTCCTTGTCACCTTCTAAAACAGTTTTACGTAATAGAAACAAAATTTGTACATTCAGTTATCATCAATGTGGCTTTCTGTATATGAAATAATTGAAATTCTTGGTAAAAAATAAATAATTTCTCATAAATGTCAGTTATATTATTGTTACGATGATATTTTACACCGCGAATTGAATAACAATAGCTTCTGGCGAGGACAATCAAAAAAGACTTTCCCGTCTTTAAGAAAACTTTTGACTCGCATACGTTTTATTTGCTACCCCAAAACAGTTTTGTAGAGTACATACATATAGGTAAGATTAATCAGATGACGATAAACTGCCCCTCAAAAGATTAGTTGTTTGCCCAGAAAAACAGGTACTGATATACGTAGCTTCTTGAATTTTATAAAGCAGGAAAACTTTACTGTATTCACTTGTGCCTGTATTAAGCATGGACTTTTTAACAAGTTGTTCAGCAATGAAAATAACTATGTAAAGTTTGATATTGATATTAGGGAGTAAAATACTATATCGACCATCTATTAAAGAAATATGTAATATTTACATTGTGTAGAAAATTGCATTTTACAAATAAAAATGACAACGAAGTCATTTTAACGAGTTCTTTTACCAAGATATCGTAGTACTTATTTCGGATAAATCAAAATATTTAATATATCATCATTTTTGTCATGCTGGGCAAATGTATTTTTATTGGTATAATTTCATTGAATACATTCGAAATTGTTATACAGATTGTCCTGTTTTTTTCTTCAATTCGTTAATGTTTAACTTGGAAACGGTGGAAAAAAATGTAAAAATTGTTTGATGAGAAAATGGACAATGTTTGTAACAAATAGTTTTGTTATTAGTTGAGTCATTTCTCGTCTTGCTGATGCGAGATTAATAGAAGCAACACTAAAAGCATCACGTTTGAAAAAGATGAGAGTGTGAAGCCATAGAAAATTAGATCAACACATAATAGGGGCAATCAGCCAGTTCAACCCTAATTTGGAAAAATTTAATCGGTTGCATACTACATAATGGCTTTTTCTATATAAACAAATTTTGCACAAACAAATTTTTTGATACCATCAATTTCTTACGAGATATTTCACCGTTTTCAGTTAAATTCGACATTTTGTATGTATAATGTGACAAAACAATATATAAGTGTCAAGATGGTATTATTAATTGTTACAGGTAAATAAATTCGCATTACAATATTATTTCGCCGAAGATATGATAGTACAATGGAATCACTGATTGATTAACCAAATGATTAAATGAAAGCAATTTCATCTTATAATGCTGTTGCTATGAATAATTTAAAGAAATGTTATTTTAAGTTGTATTTATATTTCGATGAAGTAGGAACCGTTTAATGGTTTAACCGTTCATTCATACCGGTTAACCGTTCATTCTTAAAACAAAATTTTGCGATTCCATTGTAATGTCATCGTGTTTACAATTTCTTTCATGCAATTTGTTTGATATCCACAAATTGTAAACTTGTAAACAAATTGAAACATCATGTAATGGAAATATACATAGTATGAAACAGGAATGACTTAAAAGCTACATGTTCCTCTAATTGGAATACTGTATTATATACCTATTTTAAGACCCCAGATTAAAAAATAATTCGTAACATAATGTAACAAATATTGCTGTCCTATTTTCAATAATCACATTGATGTGAAAATATATGTTCATATTTCCTTCATTGTTCTATTATAATCTCGTCATTTTTCTGTCATTATTGCATCCCCAGTTTATCATATTCAAGGCATGTGATTTAAAGAATAAGTAAATAAGTAAATATGTAAAAACTGGAGCCTTAAATTAGACTTAACCGTCTAACGCGTTCAATTATTATTATTATATTCATCTACTTATTATAAGCTTAGTTGATACGATTTCTTTTCTAAATATAATAATTGCCTCGCAAAAATTTCAAAAAGAGATTGTAAATGGAAGAACAAGGGTGCAGTGTTCAAAAGCACCACATACATATAATATCCTGAATATGTTCCGAATGAGGATCAATTTATAGACAAGACCACAGGCATTTACGTTTTTACGTAATACTTTTGTTGCCCATTTCATTAAACTCTATATCGAATGTATATTTCAAACGAATATCTGAACCCTATCAGTTATTACTCTAATTTTTATCATGTCGTTTATATGTTGATTCCAATTTGTTTAGTGTACATTATACCACTAAAAATAGAAACGGTTAGAAAATACGGAAATATTAAATTTTATTTTATACGCTGTGACGATAAGTTTCATTTTATATTGTGCTCCGTTACAGATTTTCATAAACCCAATCGTAATAAATTCACCCATCACAGAACGTACTTATGGTCGTATCTATGGAGAAAAGAATACATATGTATTTCTTAGCGCGGTTCACAATTCACAATCATTGGAAGCTGTATTTTGTTATAAATTTACGAAGCGAAAGGATCAAATGAATTTGTACGGAATTAAATATCCGTTGAAGAAAAGAAATTACTAAATAATATAAGTAAAAAAGTAAATGCTAATTTAAATGATAGACAAATTTGATAGATAAGCTTGTTATTTCGAAAACGACGATTTTGTTGCCACTCCGCTACGAATATCGTCTGCATAACAATACGAATACTATTTTTCCCATACGTTCTTTTATCGATAATACGTGATGTTAATAAATGATTGTAAACCCTAGTACAACAATGATAGAAGGAAAGTAGATGCAAAGTCTTGCTAAGATCTTATGCGAGCCAACAATATTTTACAATTGATTCTCGTTAAATTGTTCCTTAACTTTTCAAAACTTTGCTTCCCATTTTCTTCGTTAGTGAAAAGAGATACAGCAAGTCGATCGAATCGTTCTATCGCCTAATATTGTAAGACATGGATAGTGGATAGTGTAACACTTACAAGTACACTGTTGATCACATGTATATATTCGCTTGATTAATAGAACTTAATTTCCATTGCTTCTCCTCATATAGATATAAATCGTAGAGATAACAAGCATCTCGTATTATCATAATTGAATTAATTATTTTTGTCACATTCAAGATCAATCAAAAAGCGTTTTATTGTTTATAAAACTAATTGGCACTATCCTTTCTTATTGTAATTATTGCGAAACCTCCGATAATAAGGTACTTTATACAGTTTTGGGGGGGGGGGGGAGTACACGGCAGCATCAGTTGGATAATTAAGGAAAGAGCGGCTGAGTATTTACACGAAATTCATACAACATAAAATATTGTTGAGGAAGGGCACGAGAGGACAGAAAAGTTCTTAATTTCGACCAAGATGATTCTCTCGATATCTATTGCTAAATCGGAATTGCGTTTCTGTAAATCAGATACGAAATCTTGCTGTGGAAATGTGTAGTAATTAAATACAAACGCTTAAGCAGTAAACGATATCTTAAAAAATATATTATTTAAAAATGAGAATCAGAATTAGGGAAAATAAGACCGTATGTTGGCAAACGCGAAACTAGCACGAACACATAATTTATTTTCTTCAAATAGCTATCTTCTTGTCCGGCTGATTATTGTTTTTGTTTAGGAAAAGCGAAAGCTTAGCAAATGGTGTTTGCTGGCTTATCAGTGCAAGTTGTTTATACAATCTTTTTAGCGAAATGGAGTTACTTTGTGGCCTTATCGAATACCTTTAGAAGTTAATTGTGCATAGATATCGTGTATCAGCGCAAAATGGAAACATTTTTATGAACGTTCAGAAACACTGCGTTAACATTTCTGTTAATTACTAACAATCGTCAGACGACAATTGTTTGTGTGTCTACCATTGAATGATGCCCGATGAAGTTTTAAGAAAGAATATAAGGACAAAGCATTATCGATACGTACGATCAATTCGTTGAACACTTCGTTATATTGCAATTCGCGTTCATGCTTCGTCCAATTTGCAAAATAATAACCTACGTTTATACTTAATCGTGAGATTACAATTATGTCGTGAGGTTGAGCTGATACAAGAATATTAATAAAGACACGAAAACATTCGAATCATTACGGTCTTAAAAAGAAGAGGGATAAGTAAATATCGCATTGCATTTTCTTTTGTACCATTGTATATTACGTAAAGGAGATTATTTTTATCGTTGCCAATTTGATATTTAATAAGCGTGTATTTGAATAGAAGTACATGAAACTATCACTTATATAGCCGAATAGAATACTTTAATCACTTTTTGTGCAATTATTTTTGTTATAGCTTTAGAATACGAAAAAGGACATTATATTTTATAAAATCTTCATAGGAACTAATTAGGAAAAATCATGTTTGGAAATTCATCGGTACACAAATATATGTATCTATGTTTTTTTGTTAATAATTTGATGTTTTACGTACAATTATGTATTTCAATTATACTTTTGTAACAATTTGAAATTATAATGCAATATTTAATCATTCTCATATATCATTGACACCTGCGTTTAATCTTCAATTCAAAACGACAATCATTCCTCTAGACTTAATAGAGCAAAATTCTTTTGTCTAACGTCTTCCGACATATTGGACATTCAGACATTCGGTCTCCGCACATTTGACAGGTTCCGTGGCCGCATAGAAATATCATATTCTTTAAACGATCCAGGCAAACTGGGCACATGGTCTGTGAAAAAAAGGGTGAGAACAAATGAACGGGAGATTGAATTTAATTATTTTATATTCGAACTTTAGTTCGGCCAAGTATAATATTCAAATTTCAATCTATGGATCAATTCGAGCGATTTAATTAATTTTTTGTTCAACGAAAACAATTCATTTCTTTTTTACGTTGGGATGTCTTTTTGTGGTGTCACGATATTTATAATAATGAAGTAATATTTAGTAAATTGTATTAGGGATTGGTTCCTCGAAACGTCGAAAATTGAGAATTAGAAACTTTGCACTTTTTTCGTGATTCGAAACTCAACTTGTTCGTAGCTTACACCGAGAATATTCAATTCGTGTGCATCCCAAGTATTATTCGAGGGGAGATTTCGAGGCCCCGAATTCTCCGCAATCGGTTTTTGTTTTTCAGACTATAAAATATAAATAGATTGGCGATCGAGCGTGAGAGATTTATTGTTGACTTCAAAAATGTTGATTCAGTTCTTGAAACAAATAAAATCAGCACTTCAAGTTTCGAGAGTTTCGAGTTTCGAAACCTTACAAAGTCTCGGATTCGAGTTTCGAGAATTCCAAAATTAGTCTCGAACCCATCCTTAATATAAATAGAAAGGTTTACTTAGGCCGGAGGAAATTTTGTTGCACACGAAGTGCAGTAATACACACGTATATAAATTACTGTATGAGTAAAGAAGCAATATATAATTTGTAATACGCACTTGTTCTTTGATGTCTTGAAGCTGCTGTTGAAGTTTCTGCACATCACCCTGCGGTGCATGTCGGCTGCCGTTGTTCATCAACATGCCTTCTCCACTTCCATTATTTGGCTGCGGTGGTGGTTCTTCCTGATCGCTCTTCACCTCTGTTATTGTCACACCTTTTAAAACATATAAATGCGGGGCTAATTACGAGTTCAAATTGATTAATTCTTGCACATACACGTGTACATTTAACGATCCATAAAAAGCACTAGTTTTAGAAAGATAATCTGTTCTAAAAGTGGAGATGAATCGGGTCGTGGATCTTTTCATTTTCCAATAACTTGAGACTATAAAAATGTGTCTCTGAAATATTAACACTTAATTTTTCAGAAAAAAAAGGGCCGAAATTGATATCCTGGTCACCTAAACGCCATCACTTAGAATAAAACGCTTGCCACTGTACTCTATATCCTTTAAAGTAAAAACTACATGTAGCTTTATTTTCTTTTTCGCCGTTTTGACATACGCGGTAAAAATATTTCATCTAGATATAGTATCCATCAGGACCACCCTGTGTATCTGGGCGTGGGTTTCCAACTTCGTTTCTCTGACAAAGTCTACTTATTGTCGGTGGTTTTGTGTATAAATCTGAAGTTAATCCAAACCTGAGGCATTGTTATCCGGAATGTAAGTGACATCTCCTCCTCCACCACACGAGATCAGCATAGGTACCATGTGCTGAATTTGAGCTCTGCACTGCACGCATTTCTTCATCAGGGCTGCGCAACTTTTGCAAGCACACATATGCCCGCACGGGCGGAAAAATACGCTAGCCTTGCGATCAGAACAAACTACGCATTCCTCGATCTGCAACAAAGAGAATAATAATTAAACAAATTAACCCCGGAATGAACCCATGCGTGATAATCGAGATAAAAGACACGTGATTCGTTTTTTCTCTCTTATGGATACAGTTTCTTCTCCATTTCGCTGTAATAATTAGACTGTCAACGCAAAAGCGTACACGGCAATAAATCATCTTTTTTCTGAATTGTTTTACACAAAGAAAACAGTCAGAATTAAAAAATTATTTAATTCTGTGTTCAACGACGGCGTCTCCCTAGGAGCTCAAGAGTTAGACGTATGGATTTAAATATTGCATTTAAATGTGATTTAATTTAAATACATATAAATTAATTTATATAAAGTGTACTTCATTTGACCAATACACGGTTGCATCTAAGATAAACGTGTTTCCTTTGTTTGCATTTTGGATATTTCTTCGCGTTTAAGTTGCTTGGCACGTTTTACTTGGATTGCTTTTGATCTTTTTACAGTTACCAAGATTCTATTTCGCGGAATTCATATTATCGTCTTTAATTAGGAAGCATACACTGCGTAAACTTATTTTTACGCTTTACGGATATTAGTATATTTTTCTGTTCACCGGGCGGAGAAACCCGAAGTGCATAAAATTTAAGACTTTCTCTTACATGTAACGTAAATTTCACGAAAATAATATGACTGGTTCGCATAAAGTGGCTGATACGACGATAATTCATTAGGTAAATAAATGTTATGAAAATAATGGGGAAATATGTAGGTACATCATCCATGAAAATGATAAAATTATTTTCGCCTCTATGCATAGTAATAATATCTATTCGTTTTTCGTAAGGAAATAAGTTTATCAATATTTCCTGAACAATGTTCATAAAAATGTTCACGATGCTCAATTTATTAACACTTTATTAAACCGATACGTTACAGTGATTCGCTATTGAATACGTTGCATCAAGTAGTGTCTCAGTAATATCATATTCCATTTTTATAGGGAAAATATTTTACCTTCGTTCTTGTAAGAACATTCTCTCTGCAGATCAGACATTTCTTTACTCTTGGTGCACAAGCGTTGCAGCAAGCTATATGTCCGCAGGGGCTGAAAAGCATTTCACGTTTTCCATCGGAGCAGACCAAACACTCGTCGATCGTGGCTGATGGGGCTGCTGTTTCGATATCGTGCCTGAAAGTACATATAATTGTGCGTATCGAATATAAGAAGATAAATGTTTGTTGAGAAACTGCGTGATGTCGCTATGATATGATATGTGAAAAAGAAATGCATGCATTTTTTTTGCAGACATAATAATCCATGCGTATGAAACCGATTTGTTTCTGTGCAATATAATTTTTCTGAAAATTACAAGAGCTTCGTTATACCTTCGATTGTTTTTTGTAACTGTGAAGATGCAATTTATTTTGTTCCGTTCTAATGTATTAAATATAACAGTATTGTAATATCAGTACAATGTTGTATTAAGGTATTATATTAATACTGGAATATTTGTTGATTGAAGTAAATAGGCACATACTTTCGTTGAGAATATTCGGAAAACGTTGCAGTATCATTATATTATATTTTACGATCTTGAAGGTGATTCCTATCGGACGTCTTGGAAGATCGTGATGTCTTTAAGGGGACTTACTTTTTACATCGCAAGTTGAACAAATTAAATAGCTTTGGAGTGAACGATGCTATTAATAATTTGTGCCAATTAATGTAACAGTGGAATTTCTTCCGTATATATTACATTATCATTATTTGTTGGCAAAAGTTTCATGCGCAGAGGTGTATTTTAGCAATTAATCGTGAGTTTCCAATTGTGATGCACCTTTCCTTTCCACAAGAAGTCAGTTAATTGAAAGTCGCAAAGATAGGTTTTTCTGTACAAAATTTAGGATACCTTTAATTACTAAAACTTGTCACACTTCAGTGTGCAACACTAATTAATCATAACATTTCTACCGTGCTGCTTACGATGCCATTCTAACATAGAGAAGTGATGGAAAGTTTTAAAACATATGCAGTGACTGTAACAAACTCTGCATTTTCTTGTATTCTCTTAAATGAAATGAAATCGCAATGGAACTGTGCGTACATATTAAACCTACGCGTAATATTTAATTGCAGTGCAATACCGATTATTAAGTTTCGAGCCTCTTCGTGAAGTTTATGCTTCGAAATTGTGGGGATTACTCGGCTGTGAACATGTGCATACGTGTATAGGTGAGTATGTATAGGTATACCTCTCATAATTGTACGCTTGAGTAAGATATAATCCTATTTCCTTTAACTAAAATGCATACCGACGCGTCATAATTACAGAAAGCTGAGCGCCAAACAGTTTCATTTTCGTCTGACAATGAGTGTACATATACGTGCGAGATCCCACCGTTTTACATGCATAACTTTACTTCTCGAAACATTTCACTAATTGAAATGATTATAAGTTTAAAACCGTGTTAAAAAAAACCTTCTCTTCATTTTGAAGAGTATATTTCTTCTTCTTTCCAGATAACTTGTTACCAGATAAATGGTAACAAACGAGATTGCTCATTATATATCCCTCTTTCATGCAACAATAAAGTTGCACTTAATTTAAACGCAATTAATTTAATATATAATTCCTATTATGATAGAAATCATGAAACTAAAAAAGAGAAATATCGGATTTCCAACTGTCGTAGACAGCTTCAAGTTAACTTTATTTTATATGAAAAATACTATTTGGGCTTCTTTGCAGTCGACAAAACACTTATAAGAACCGTTAGTGAGAAAGTTGAACAAATCAGCCCCGTACAGCGGGATATCCTTTTGAATTGAAACAATTTAGCAACTTTAGCATCGCTGCACCCGAAACTTTTCAACGGATTTCCCTGAACAGAATGCTACGCTTCCCACATGAGTTACACGAACGGAATAGATCCAATTACTAACGATTCTCTGGCCTTGCGGTAGGTCGTTAGCGTTTTGCAGAGATTTGGGTCCGGGCAGAGGTCGAGAGGAGTCTGTCCCTTCTTGTTCTTCAATTCCAGGTCGGCTCCGTTGGCAGCCAGGAAACAGGCAATGAACGAGCTACTCTTCTTGTCCTGTCCTTGTGCCCCGAGGCCCATCAGGAGACGTCCCACGTCCTGGGCATCCTGCAGCTGTCGCAGCTGCGACAAAGTGTGATACCTCAAGGCTTCGTGAAGTGGCGTATCACCGTCCTTGTCCGCCACGTTCAAGTTTGCGCCTTCGCGGACCAAAAGCTGAAATAGGGATTTAATTTTAATTAACGCGGTGTCGGTGCAAAATTAACCCTTTAACTGTGGATTATAATGAAGAAACTGATTGATTCTAATGATGATACGTGGCAATGCATACGTGTATTTCTGAATGTGTGACAATTGCTCCAGATAGTGTAGAACTTGGAAATAATTTGGGTCAGTATTGTCGTGGTATTAACAATTACATTTCATACCGGCTAGCCAGTGCAAGCTACGGGCTCGACAGTTAAAGGGTTAATATGCAGCTTCTAGGATATCTTTATGCGGAAGGTAAAGTTCTTAATTGCAAGAACAACGGTACTGGATCTATCTTTATCTGCTGATTCTGTTCTTCGTGGGAATGCGCAAGGATTTGTTTAATTAGCGAATGAGGGATTCTGCAGGCGAATTTTTCTTGTGAAAATGACGAGATTGCGTAAGAGGAAAGAGTAGAGTTAATTCTGGTACTTTTAGCGGTTAAGTTTTTAACCCTTTCGTTACGGAGGGCGTATACAGCAGCTGCTCGATAAAATGTTACATAAACGCTTTGTACAACAATGCATCGTTGTTGCAATCAGTTATATAAATTACAATCAGTTATAAAATTATCAGTTATATAAATAATACCTTAGATAGTTAAACAGAATGACAAATATTTTCTCGAAATTAATAAAATCTGTACAGTTTTGGGCATCGAGGGCAGTCTCATTTTTGCTGGTAGCGAAGCGAAAGGGTTAAGAGTCTAGTGGCAATTTGATAGTAGTTGCTATGCAATTAATTTTTTTCAGGTATCCATTTCATTAAATTGCGTAATAGCCTCATACATTATTGGTTAGAAGTGATTTGATATATTTCCAGAATCAAGAATATCGAATTTTCGACATGAAGGGAAATAAATACATACCGTTTTATTTGAGCAGGTTATTAGTGAAACGAAATACGTATTCAATAGCAAAAAAACAGTGACAGTACAGTTTACAAATACACTCGCTAATTATATTGCCACAATATAATTTAACCAATTTCAATAAACCGAGGATATGATATTTCTCTAAAAATTTCTACAAATGTCATAACAATCACCGACAACTTCGATTTTCTATAAATACTCGAGGCAGCGTCTTTTAGACACTCGCGACAGTGATTAAAAAAATATACACCAAAATCACCCTCGTCTATCATAAAAAATATCGTCGTGAAACTGAACAAGAACAAGAACAGCAAAACTGTAGCGGTGTCATATCTTTTTAAAGGTTTCAAGCTTTGTTCTCCCGAGCAACTCCGCAAAGCGACGAATTGTCGCGCAAAATAAAGTCGCACGAGAATCGCAGTTTCCCTATCGCGAAAGATACAACGATTTCCCGTGGAAAAATTGAGATTGATACCCGGAACGTGTGTTTTAAAGGAATTGGAATATCGGGAATGTTGGATCGCCCGTGAAACATCGGGTTAGAGTTGAAGAATGCCTTCCTCCTGTGAAATAAACGTACACGAACGATCTGCGTGTGCTGTCGCTCGACAGCGAGATGCAACGCGGTCTGCAAATTGACGTTTTGCAAATCCAGGTCAGCTTTTCCAGCACGTGCCAGCTGTTCAGCAACTTCAACGTGATTGTTCAGAGCAGCCAGATGAAGGGCCGTGTAACCATCGTCCTTTATCTCGTCAACTATCCATGGTCTCGGAAGTTTCGAGAGGAGCACACGCATCGCGCTGCAATTACAAGAAAAATATTTCGTTAAATACATTTCAATGCTTTCAGTAATTGCATATTCATGGGCTTGAATAATACGTTTCGATAAGATCATTGGAACTTTGTGGCAACATTACTGCGATTTTATTTGATCTGGTGTAACAAATACTTTTACCGCGATAACTTGATTGTCCGTCACAATTTTAGAACAATCTTTTCCCGTTTAACATTTTAGTCAATTAGATGACAATTAAATTTATGTAGACGTGCTGCAATATATTTTTATTTTACAAAAACGATATTTCAAAATTGCTACACTTATATAGCTTGGGCAATAGGATGGGCAATTTTCGTGAAACGTGGTGACGACATTCGACTTTTGAAAAGGTACAACCATGTTAATGAGAATCATCGGAGATTGGTTTGGCGTACAGCTTTCGAGCAGGTGCGACGGGGAATCCGTGATTTTCACCGGCGAATTCAAAACGGATTTGTTATCAAAGGATGGGCAATCAATTACATTG
This sequence comes from Nomada goodeniana, assembly GCA_963969485.1. Lineage (NCBI taxonomy): Eukaryota > Metazoa > Arthropoda > Insecta > Hymenoptera > Apidae > Nomada > Nomada goodeniana. Next base: position 14,437,343 of record OZ018300.1, on the reverse strand, counting down.
TTTGGCAAACGTTTGTAATTCGATGCCGCATTATTGCTTCGCATTAGTGTCACAGCGTGCAGTTAACCGATGATAAATCGTAGGAAATCAAACAGATATTCGTCGTCTGCGGATTTTCGCTACTGCCGATGCGGATGCAGTTAGTTTATGTTGAAATCAACTGAAATCCTTTCGGTTTATAGTCACAGCATCATTAACAAACGCGGTTGTCGTTTAACAAATTCTGCAAACATTGTACAACACGTTAATGGCGCTGTTCGTAAATTATTAGGTAACAGATGTTTACAATAGTGTATCCAGGTTTCTGTTTATTCCATACTGTGACATTTTGTATTGTCAAACGATGCGACGGAACATGTTTGAAAGAGTCACTTCAGTTTTTTGTTTCTTTTCTTTATACATTCGAGATTGAAGGGAGGAAATTTTATGCAATCTCCGCTTCGTGTCGAACCGAGCTGCAAAGTAGTTTATTGTGGAATTTTTAATCGCGAATTAAGTGCGAATGAATATGTGTAAGTAGTTTTAAACTAGTTTAAGTGAGAGCTATTTTTATTGCACCCCCCGGCATTTAGGGATTACAAGAAGAGAAGAGCGAGAGGATTTTTATCTGCTCAAGCGTTTTGATGGAAAGGAAACCGAACTTCTAAACAATAAGTAGATGATAACGTAATCTATGATTTGAACTGTAAAAGCTATTTGTAATGTGTTATCTATGAATTGTGTTTACTACTTAAATATATTATTTGATTATGGTATTTCTCAATTCTAATGATATTGAGATACAATTTTCATTACTAGTACACGACGAACTATGTATAGAATTTGCGATACGAACATAACGGATCTTCACTCATCGAAATTGCCTTCCGTGAATCGTCTAACAATTGTTGTACAAAATTTATATTATTATATACATATAATACTTTTTAATACTGAATGGCCTGTTAACGGTTCATTGCTTCGAAATGAATATTACAAAGACTGATAGTACTCGACCCTGTTTCGATACGTTCTGTCCTGGACCAGCTCCTAGATTTTCACCTTAAAATTATTAATCAGTCATAAAATATCTGTACAACTTGAAATTCGAAATGTCCGGTGGTCCCAGAACTTTGTCCGGCGAGCGTGTAATATTAAATTGAAAGCATATCCTCAATGTACTGTGCTATAAAAAACAATATTTCGTAATTTTTGTACCGTGTTACATCGACACCACGTTCCCAGAATATCGTACTATAAAAAGATAATTATGATGCAGCCCCAAACGCTGCAAATGGGTCTAATTTCAGTAGCCATTTTGGTCGCGGCTATCTTTGTCGCGCGTTAATTATAAAGAGTTCATTTCACTGGCGCGCTCGAAAGGCACTGCCAACTATGGTTGTGCAGCCCGTGGACCCCATGGACCCCATGGACAGTCTTCTCCCGATGTTACAGGCGGAAAGAGATGCGACAGCTGCTTTCTGACAGGACCTCCTCAAGGAACTACCACCGCTGGGGCACAACAGACGTGCATATGTTTGTCCTGCACACGTGTAGACATGTGTGCTTTAACCTGACACGTACGCACGTTTCCTGTGGACATCGAGTTCTCCTTCTTCAGGCCGATACATAACGTGTTTTTTTTTCAACTGCTGCCGTATCCACTATATTCTAGTCAAATGAAAACGTTTCAGGTCGTTTCTCATTGCCCGACTATTCAATCATTTCGTTTTCTGACCGATATCACGTGTTACGAGTGCTTTAAATGTTTCATATTGTTGACTGAAATATTGAAATCGCTTATTTTGTCGTACCTGTAAGCACGAAACAGTCTCTTCTAGTGTTATGCAGAGAGCGCGGCTCAAATTTTAATACAGATTTGAAATGTATTTAAAAGGTGCTTGGTAAAGGGGAGCATTAATGTGGGTAACTTACTTTGTTTCTTATATTTATTAGAGGTCTGTGTGAAGCGTGGCTGGAAGTAGAATAAAAAAAACTGTAGAGCCATAATTTCTTTTACATATTTGATATAATATTGTAAAATGGGATTTACTGGTTAAGTGTAAGAAAAACTTGCTTTCATTGCGTATAATAGTCTCGTAATGCGAATCATTATATGAAAAATAATAAAGAAAGCTCTTTGACTCGTGAAATAATTAGAATGTTGCGTCGGTGTAAAAATTGATCCAGCTTTACACAATAACGCACGTTCTTCGTTCGTTTCTCCTTCGGTTTCCACGAAAGTATGATTAAAAACCAAACACTTCGCACGAAACTTCTACAGCAACACAATAATACGAATAATATAAAATTCTATAATTTCTCTCAGTACTGGCGTTAATTTAATCCGTATTACAATGAAATATCTATTTTAACTAACTTTTATCACGTTCATTCTAAACGCCGGAATTATCGTAACAAAATTATTTCCCCCCCAACGAATTAGCAATTCGTCGCCAATGAATTCTCATGAATAATTTCTGTAACGAAGAATGGAAAATAATGTACGCAGAACTATTTGCACAATTAACAGAAATAGTCCATTACTTGCATCGGTTGGCGTAATTGTGGTTTTACCGCAGGATCGATTTGCTCATGGCTAACAGCCCCCTTCCCCGGTTCTATTCGATTTCTCGGCGTCATTACGCGTTTTACGTCTCTCCGTTTGCGCCTGGAAGATCGCCATCGGGGACTATAAAATTTTTATGCTGCTTCGGTGGCGTATTTTTTCCCCCCTCCTTTTATTAAGCCCAGTCCCTGCGCCCGGGCCTGTGCCGTGCTTCTCGTCGTGCCGCAATCACGAGTCCGCGAATCGGCCGATTTTATTCGTATAAATATTCAAAAGGGATCGAGAGATCGTGTTGCAGCGTTAATAGTCGTATATTAATTGATATTAATTAAGATTCTCGAGCTACATTGTAGTTTTTGGTTTCGTTAAGTAGATAGCAGGACAGGGATTTGTACTTTTCCACTTCCATCTGTGGGTCTCTTTTGCTGTATTGTTTATGAAAAGTGCCCCAACCATTTCTCTTTTGAAAACATGTGAGTTTCATATTGCCTTAAAACCGTTATGGATGATAAATGATTTGCTGTTAATGTTTTCAGAATGGGATTTGCATAGTTTACGCAGTTTCATACGTGAAAAAGGAAACGGAAATCCAGTAAAGTACCGTAAAATGAACGTACGACTTGTTTCGCACGAGACAGATTTTATATTTTTTGAGTATTGCAAGAGCATTGAATTGCAATTATAATTTATTTTTTATGTAGTCGAGTAGATTTGACTAATTTTACTTCAAAACTTAATATTGAGTTATAAAGTACGGTAATATATATATATTTACGATATTTCGAATAAATATTCCAACGATATAGGTAAGTATATATTATTTTTATATCATGTAAAAACTCAACTGATCATAAATTTAATTTTAAACCAGCTCTAATATCGCTTTCCATACATATTTTCTACGCGTTTTAAATATCATTTTGCTTTTAAGTGTATCTTCGAAGGATTTGAAGTGCAAATCTGTATGCACGATTCGTTTCGAATTGCATTGTCTCTTGGCTTCGTTACAACTTTGTTTTCATTATATTACTATGTTACACGCAGGTTTTACACCGCCAATAATTGCCGCAATTACTAAGGTTTCTCGTCTCAACGAATAAAAATCAACTGCAACCTATATTCGCTCCTGTTTCTGTAATTACGATATCGTATCGGTTTCTCCCTTTTACTTTCGTTTCTCTTGAGTTGACACAAAACTTGTTCAAAAACCGTGCACAATGAATAAAAGTTACAAGGTTGAACGCAAAATATGCTAAAATTAACCAATCCAGCGAAGCTGTTGTTACCTACACAAGATTTTGCAGCAAATATTCGAAGACAATTATGTTTAAGACCTTGTCGGTGCAATTAATAAAAGTTACATTTCCTTGTTAAACTCCAAGATTAGACGTTTCTTATACGGGACTAAAATCAGTTCACTCATTATTTCTATAAATATCCAACTTACTAAAAGTGTACTAAAAATAGTACAATCTATGTTAATGAAGTAACTCGATTCGTCAAGAAATTTCTCGTGCAAGGTTTATAATTGTAACAGATTGTAAAGATACCATATTTGCGGCAAGAATGTATTTTTATGTTAATTGCAACGAAGGTATAAAAACTGACAAGTAGTAGGATACGGTTAGTATATTTATTGTAATTTGCAAAATTTCACCTGCAAATTAACTTCAATCCTACAATTACCAAGCACGTAATTAGTAACACCCATAACCCATAATGTATTGCATGCTTCATACCGGTTATTATCTTGTCAATCTGAGAGTCGTTTAATTTAATCACTTTTTGCAACGAGAAACTTAATGATCCGGCCACAATTTTCCTTTCTGCTGCGACATGTAGCAATTTTGAATAACTCATTATATCAAAAGTAATGAACGTTTAATTACAAAATTAATGCCGATATTTAACCCGATTTTTTCATCCGAATGATTTCTTCTTTAATTTAACGTCAGTATACTGGACGAGATTTCACAGTGGATATTAACTTTCGTAAATATAGCACAAATCCTTTTTTCCCAAGTTTAATTCTGTGTACTTCATTATTTTATTTATTTACGCTTACTTCAATTCAAACTGTTGCAATAAACTTTATTAAAAAGTCTGACTTACTTCCTATATCATTCGGTTTATTTGGATGTAATGTGCCACGAGAACCAGGCGAGTGTTTCCCATGCTTTACTTTCCTATCACATTGCTTATAATTGAACAATTACAAAATATTATGTTAACATTTCTGTGGTGCAGTATTTTGTTGTTGAAGTATATTAACATATCTTTTCGTTAATTTAAGTTTTCCTCGCACTATGTATTACGTTATATGTATACAGTTGTCACTGGTTATATAACGTTTGCAGTTATTGCAGAAATAAATTATTTTACAAGTGTGAGTAATTCATATTTGATCTAGTACTGAAACTTTAATGTGACTTTTCGTAATGATTATTTGAGATAATATAATACTAATACTGACCAATTATTTGTTGGTTTTAATGAAAAATAAAAATTGATAATATACTATATATATATATATGTAGGATTTTAAGAAACAATGGTGATTTAATTATATTACTATATTACATAACAAATACATGAACACGTACAAACAGAATATATAACGCTTCTCCTAAGTGGTATCTTGAACTACTAACTAACCGCGACCGTCAACGTCGATCGGCCACGGCCGTCGCTACCCTTTTGTTTCTTTTCCCCGCCGTACGGCATCGCATACGTCTTACTTTGCCCTTAAAACTAACATTCCTACATATATATATACTATATACAATATATTATATATATATACTATATACTATATATAATATATATATATACTATATTATCAATTTTTATTTTTCATTAAAACCAACAAATAATTTGTCATATATACATATATATATATCGACCAAATGAATATGCAACTCACATAATATATTATCAATTTTTATTTTATTTACTTTACTTTGTAATTGTATAGTATAATTGTACGTTGGAATCCCGGATGGTTTAACAAATATTATTCTCAGTGGAACACGTACAGGGTAGTCTGAAAAAAAATCAATTTCCGCGTGTTCCAGGAGTTCAGCTGCAACGCCGACTAAAAATATTTTCTTCCGCAGAATAAATATTCCTTTGCCTATATACTTCAGCGTAACATTCAACTACGTTTCCAATTAAATCAAACCGCTGTTGGCAAAACAGAACCATAACAGATTAAATAAATACTGCCACGAGAGTGCGTTGTATCAATATTTTACATCCCAAAATTTCACCATTGAGATATTTTCAACATTCAAATAAATCTGTCGATGACAAATAATGCTTCCTTTGCATACGATATTCTAAGAAACATGATTGCATACTTCAACTGGAAATAATTTTATTAATGTATTCATTTTACTTCCCAGTTACCTTTCCCATTCACATTTATAAGTCATTTACATGAACGAATGCGTGAAATTGAATGAGTGGATCACGTGAATGGTAGTAAAGTGAATAAAAGTGATGCAAGAAGTCTACAAACAATAACAAGACTGGTGCATGAAATGAGGGAGATTTCTTTAAGTCATCTGTTGCGAAATTTCCATTCCTATCAATCGTACTTATCGTATAATTTTATCGCCAATAATAAATTGAATATATTATGTACTTATGTACATTGCACATACATACATATAAACGGTAGGAATCATACTACCAGTCGGCGAGTTTTGCAAAATGCTTTTTCGACTATCTTCGCACGTAATCTTCACAATTCCTTTACTTTTAGCTTTCTTATTTAAATTATAAATAGTCTGCGTAATATTTGCACGAGACATCGTAGAATTGTTCAACGTGTTTATTTTCATGCTGAAACGTATTAATTTTTGAATACCACCATAGTCATCTGCGACTCATGCACTATTGACGGATTCAGGTATACAAAACATTGGCAATGCTAAAATATTGTAAACTTTTCTGGCAAATGAACCTCCGACAAAACATTCTATACTCGGCGAATCGTTGATTCTAGGTCAGCAATAAACGGAGCCATGAGCCAATAGTTTGTGACGTTTAGATGGTTATTAGCAGTGATGATGCTACTTGCACGATTTATACACGCTTTACGCATAGAACAGTTTTAGCCTTGAATCGTTGCAGGCATTTCGAAGTTAGCCCAATTGTGATGCCAGCTTGCCCGATACGCAACCATAAATTATTGCACCAGCAATGATGCATTTTAATTGGCAAATAAAAAAAATTAAACGTTCACAGGCACACGAGTGCACAGGGAATATCATCAGCATCGCGTCATCTCGTTGCTTGGTTGCTGTAGCAGACACACGTATGACGTATCTTCTGTCCTGTAAGTGATGTGACACGCTCAGATATCGAACATGTCGCCGTGACACGAAGCCTCGTTCTGTTACATGCACGCTTTTGACACGCAGACACACGTCAACTTGCCCTTTCAACGTTTATTAAATATTCGATAAGCCTGCCTTCAGGTTTATCGATTCTTCTAACAAGTCGCTGGATCTCTCGTTCGTTATGCTGGTATCGTACAATCGGGCGTCTTGCGCGAGGACATTGGGGATAAACGTTTAGGGTACAAATGGGATTGTGATTTGTTGGAAAAATGGATCAGTTTGGAGAGGTGATTTGATTTGGCCTCTAAATTTGATTAGCCATTCAGCAGTATGCATTCTTCTGAAGCATATGTGTACATTTTTCAATTTAAGTTGTATATTTTATCGTGTTATCTAATAATATTTTCAGCCCTGCATAGGTTTATAACTGTAACTATGCGTGTAATTATTAATAACCAGTTTCAATAGTGGCAAACTGAAAATGCAATAGCGTTCAATGCTGTCCTTTGTTTTATTATTACGATTTTATTACGCAAAAATAAATATATAAATATATGCAAGAAATCTCTTATGCATAAGACATAAGGAAGTGTACATTGCATACAGGCAAGGTTTAGCCAAGGCTGTTTTAACGCCTAACTATTCATCGAGACCTACTTATTAAAGTTGACTCGCAAAAAAAACATTCTACACATATAACATTATGCGAATATATGGACGACAATATTTCACGTTTTTCTATATTTGTAGATTTCATGGAAGAAAGTGAGCAGGCAAAATTTTTGTTCAAATTAAGATCCTTTATTGCCAGCGAATAAAGATGGCACGTGGTTTTTTAAAGCTAACACTTTATTTAACCTTGCCTTATGATAGACCAAGAATATGCAAAGAATAAAGAAAATTACTATACTACATAAATTATAGGAAAACAAGCTTTTAATCTCTCTTTAACAATATTGGTAACATAGCATCTTCATTTTTTGAATTCCTTATTTATTACGAGAACATTTCAATTGACTTAAATTGTTTTCTTATCATAAGAATCCAGACGAATGTTTATGACAATCTCTGTCGTTAAATTTGCTAATGTATGATCAAACAAAATATACAAAGTAAAAGCAACGGAAATTTTTCATGAAAGTGATATCTTTTTCATATAAAACTCGCTATCGTAATAAATGAATGAATTTAACACGTGAAAAGTATACATTACGGTGTCCTGCGTCAATTAAGTTCAATCAAAAGATTCATTCAATTTTCAACAGACTTCGAACATCCGTTCTTGAATACTTTAAATCATACACGCAAAGGTCATAATAACGCATGATCTTTTCTTAAATTGTCTTAATGTTTCCATAAATTCATAGCACAAGTAACTTCATTTACATTCTATCTCATGAGTTATGTCACTGCAACAGAGTGCGCGACCAGTAAAATATGAAGAAAGTATTTATTCGCTTTAACAAATACGAATTTTTTACTAATATCCCACTAATACGAAATTAATGTTACAGCGACTAACAATTAATTGCTTATTTCCAATATATTTGAACCCAAAGGAGCTTTCTTTCCAAAACTTGAATTTGTCAAATTCAAACAAAAATATCGATATCAAAATTTTCAGTGGTTCTTCGTCTACGTACCAGTAGAGTCTACACATATGTACGTATATTTACACACCACCAGGCATTCAGCAACGGTTTACCAAAAGCGTAAAAGCGTGTAACAATAGTCAGTCCCGTAAGTATTCGTACCATAACTGTCTAAACAAGAAATTTGTTGAAATTAAGTGTCCAATTTTAAAAGGAAGGTCAACATTCACACGCGTTTATTTGTACTCGATACATTTATTGCGGGACCTCAAACACGTCGAAACAATTTCATTTTTATTCACAGTGGGGGTTTATTCACAGTACGAATACTTACGGAACTGATTGTAGGTAATTATTTATATAAATTACACGCACATATTTTCCACGTTAATAAAGGCTACGATCCTTCGTTCGCCGGGAATCGGTTTCATTAAAAGGTACCGTCGCGAAATGATATTCCCAAAGAACGAAGCAAGCCTTCCCTCCGACAATGCCAAGCTAGGTCCAATTTCCAAAATCGACGCCGCGAGAGGCTTTGATCACGGGTCCGGATGGATGCTACGAATATCTGATATCATTAAGGGTCCATCGTCGATCCATCGTAAGAGCATAAATAACGAGGTCGAACGGAGAACGAATGCCGATAATGCGTCGCGGTCAAAATAATTGTAAAGGGGGAATCTCGTTAATGAATAGCGCGGTTCAGTATACAACTTGTTTGAATCTCGTCCACTTTGTATCGGTATCGTCCTACACGCGTGCACGCCTCGTGCACGGGCATACGCGTGTGCATACATGGTACATTTAGTGAGTCACTGACAAACGAGGCATCATTGCAGAGTCTACCGAGAAGCCGATGTACACGCGCCTCTGTTTCGAATGTGCGGCTCGCTCGTTCTGCTCGTTTCACTTTGCTCGCGAAACGTTTCGCCCGACTGCAATGAGTCAGTGCAAGAGATCACATGGCGAAGTGCTAAATATAATTGACACAGTGCAACCCACGGATCGTGCATCGCTCTCGACGATCTCTTCTCCGTCGTGTTCGTGCCGATTTTCCGAACCGCGACTCTGCCATCGAACCGAGCAAGACAAATCTCGGATAAATTAGGGCGCGGACCTTGCGCATCGCGTCTATATTCAAATCAACGTGAAATGCTCTTGTCTTGTTGCTTCTTAACAGCACTGACGATCGTTCCCTCCCTTTCCGTATCTTTCCGTTTGGTTTTGTGCGATCAGCCTCGGCTCATTGTGATTGCACGGTGGATTTTACCAAGTGAAACTACCACGAGGATATTCGAAGTCTGTTATGAGAAGTTGTATAACGCGGATGCTCGTTTCGTCCGTGGAACAAGCGAGCGCAAATTTTGGTTGTTCTTGAAATGGTTACTTCTGCGGGTAAGTTGTATATGAATTCGCGTGACTGCTAATTGACGCTTTAAACCGAGATAAATCGGGCTGGACGATCGTGCAGATTGCGCGCACACGATTAATCTGTGTAACGCATCATTAAATTTGTAGATAATGCGCGGACATGCATTGCACGTCCTATGCGAGAAATGAAAAGTACATATTACTATATTTTATAATATATGCTGGTATAAACCTGTCACTATTTTTTATGCGCTCTATCAACTGTTGTATTAAACTTGTCGTTTTAATATTTCACTCCAATAGTTTGTTTCTAATATGTCCCAAACGAAGGCAATACATTTTCTGGACTTAAGCTAGCGGTTCAGGACCGGTTTACGTACCTTCAACTAGGCATTCTTACTTATCTCTATATACAACGGTCATCTAAGAAAGCCACCGATTATGCCTGTCCGTCTGAAAATATAATATATTACAGAACGTCGAGCAAGTATAAAACGGACACTGCAAAATAACAGTCTCGTAAAGCTAACAATAATTTTAAAAAATTGCATCGAACTACCAAGCACAAGAATAACAAAATTAAATATGAGCATGCAATTCCATTTTATTCTCTTCCCCCCCCCCCCTCTATGCATATACAATATTTTTGCTCTGGCGAATGACAATGGGGTTCGTCTGGTGAAACCTTGTCAAAAGTCTATACGACGCACACCGCAAGATATTTTAAAAATATTCGCACGCTATCGAGGCACGACGATAACGAATCTTTAAGCCGCGCAACTGTTTATCTCGGCAGCTTTGCGGCATTCAAGCGAAATTCCATTTATCTTCCTTTTCGTTCGGCCGCGCATCTCCTCGAGAGATTGTTTCGAAGTTTTCGGATTTCCTATCAGTCATTCACGTCCGCCGTGGAGCCGATTCGATCAAAACCCCGCGAGCGATAAATAAAGCTTCAATTTCTCGTTCCACGGCTTCGCTGTCCATCAATTCTTCAATTTAGGAAACGCGTATCGCCGGTACACGCTGAAATAAATTTCTCCCCGCATTCTCGAGGACTTGCCTCGCACTTCGAGGGGGCGAAAAGATTTCGCTGCTGGCGACTAGTATTCCAATGCTCCTGTAAATCAAGTCCTTTGGCGATTTCTGTTACTCTTATCCGTTCTCTTTGATTAATTGAACGCCGCGGTCTACGGGATCGAACGGTATTCTGTCTTGTTCGTAGCGTCTAATTGATCGAGCGTGTCGAAAAATTTAGATGCCGCTATTTTCTGGAGTTTATATTCAAATATAAAATTCATTGTGGTCTGTGTGGATCAGATGTATGATATATTTACAGATATGCAATGTGTGCCAAGTTCTAAATTCAGGAGTAGAGTATAATTTTTAAATACTCAGATTTATTTCTTACAAATTGGTCTGGTTTAGGTAATTCTGTTGGAGTAATTAAACCGACTTTCGTCAATATTATCGCTTCAATATTTTAAAGAAAATTCGAAATGTAATACATACTTATCTAGGATATGGAAATTCGATTAAAAATGCTCTGATATTAAATTGAATTAAATCAATGGATCTAGTATTTACACATATATCTAGGAAAAGTAAATTATTAAACTGAAGTTCGACTTATAACGTCGGTTGAATCAAAATCTGGCTATAAAATTCTCGCTTTCACTAAATTTAAGAAAGTCGTAATTTTCGCTCCAACTTTATTTTCTTCGAAACGCGCAATAATTTATAAGTCAAAGTATTATTGCTCGCATGTTTCTTCACTCATATAATTTGGCCGTTTTCGTAAAGCTGCTTCTCTGTATGACTTGTTAATATTATTTGTTGAAACTTTTGAAACAACAAGAAATATGTAACCGATTGTCTGGTCACATTTCTCTATTTTAACATGAATTTTTGAGGTACGAGAAAATAACGCTTCTCACAATTCTGATTATCAACGTTATACATACGTATAGGGATACAGCATTCGATATCACGATTCCAGAACGGTAACAATTCGAACGCGTAAATCGCTTCGGCGAACGGCGTACTTCCTATTGGTTTGCGAATTTTTCGAGGGAAAAGGCGAGTTAGGGTTCGGTTAATGGAATTTTCAACGGATCACAAACCATCGGCATTGTCAATCGCCATTGGCAATCCTATGGTGGATCTGTTGTTAAGTACGCTTGATTTGCTTGGACTAAAAAGAGTTGCCGAGTAATGGGAATGGCTCGTGATTGCATCGCTACTTCAATCCTGTTCTCAACGACAGAAGTGAGGCCGTGCTTCACCTCTTTCGCACGAGAATCAATCTGAATACATGAATCTTCATTTTTCCCACAATACTTTTAGGAATAACGAAGAAGAAACGTCTCGACGATGGGTTTCGTTATGGTGCTAGAAGGCTCGTAATGTTTATCTATGAAGTTGCTTGTCCGATTTTTGTAGTATGTATAGTGTATGAAAATAGTATAAGAGTATATTTAACCTGATAGGCATGCGTGATAATGAGTATACACGTCATGAAGAAAAGGCAATGAATACGAAAAGAAGAAATTATGAAAAGTATTGAAATCTCTTGAAGATTATTCATTTCGAGATTATAAAAACAAAAAGTATTGTTTTGACTATTTAATTTTAAGATATTTTCAATTCAGCATAATAAATATTTCTTCTAATAATGAATACTTCTGTGAAATTCTATCGAAACTGTTATTAATATTTTATACAACACTGCATACTTCTTTGAAAGGGAAGGTGACAAGACTCTAAAATAATTTTTGTATTCGGTTGGTAGATTTTATATTATAATTCATTTTGTAGCAAAGATAAGAACTATCGTTTAAAGGCCATACAAAATTCTCATAATGGTGATAAGGGTAATTTACATTATTACAGACGATATTTGAAAACTAATAATTCCATGTATAAATTACGTTTTTACACCAGGGTTCTTCACTGGTTATTGCAACAATTTTTAATCTTACAAACTTATTTGTTTAGTTGCTGGTTGAACCATATAAATAAATGAAAAATATTTTATCAGACAGACCATTCTACATGTGCCACCATTCTGTAGAATGATATGATGTACATAACTCTGCATAAATGAAAACGCATATGTGGATATATGTATCAAAGAAAATCAATTACTTAAAAAATAATCTTGAAAATATGAAACAACGTCAGAGTCCATCTATCATAGAAAAGGTTACAAAAAATAGACTACGTCTGATATACGAAAAAAGGTGCGAAAAGAAATGATAAATTTTATTCAACGAATGCCATTAGTTATCAGAAACGTCATTTGTCACATCGACGTTCATATTCGAAATTAGTCGAACCGAGGTTTAAAAGAAAAAATTTTAGAAAAGGAGGCAACAGAGGCTGAAGAAGAAATGAGAAAGAAGAGAGCAAGGGAGACGAATGAACTAATATGCAGAAACCATGAAGAACGTTAGCCACCGTGACGCAATTTCCGGCGTTTCTATCAGAATTGGCACTCCCAGTGGTCGAAGAGGACCGATGCACTTCAAAGCGATCCTGACTCTTTCGACTCCCCGATTCGTTGATTCGTTTCGTCCATTTTCTGCCATCTCGTGACCTGTACTATGGAAAAAAATCTACGAACCGAAAGTTTCAATTTTATGCCGATGTATAATTGGGGTAATAATTAAAACTTTGCGGACGGGTATCGAGTTAACACCTCTTTCCCCAGAAGTTTAACGCTTTCCACGTTGTAGATGCATTGATGAAATGGTTACTGAAGGAGAATATATATACCAGAAAATTGTTTCTCAATAACAACTGATGAATAATATTGAAACGTTTCTTCTTGTGAGATGATCTTTGTGGTCCTCCATTTTTCTCTTCAAGATTTTCAAGGCTTTGAATAATTTATTATTTATACTCTGCTGCAACAATCATGCATGTAGATTTTATATTTGGTCTGACGATAAAACTTCCATTATTATTATTATTAAACTTCCCTAAATTCCTTTTTCGGTAACCCCGTTTATTTTTTAGAACAGGAGCATGTTGCAGGTGGTATATGTTTGAGCACTGTATTCGGTGTTGCACTGGTGAGCTCTTCTTTTTGAATAAAAGTTATATATAGTATATCTGCTGCACAGAGTTTTGAAATTTTATCAGAGCTTTCGGTAAAGAAATGAAATAGCGCTAGAGATAACAAAACAAAAACACAATTTAGTTGGAAATTAGAGATTGCATTTTTGTTGTTTGCTTATTACGATAATTGTTTGAAAGATACTTTACTCGTATTAATTTCTTTTTTTGTCGCGAGTATGACAGGTATGATGAACGCGTTAATAAATGCTACTAATTCACAAAAACTGTTCAAAACCGTCTCTCTGCGGATTTGACGGAGTTAAAACTTAAATACTGTGGTCGAAAATGAATTTCTCTTTAAGGGCAGCCCAGCAGATTCTCGCTTAATTTTTAATTGTAGAAACTTAAACGGATTGACTTAATTCGAGGATTAAAATGTCACTGCTGCACGTGCTGCAGTCTGAATTCATTTAATAACGATCATTTTCGCTCTGGTCTTCGGGTTTCGATTAAAAATCTGTTACAGCGTTTATATTATTATTAACCTACTTTCTCCAAAATTGAAAAGGAAATCGGCAAGATACGTAATTGTATAAGACTTTACAAGTTCACGGAAAGTTCCGTTCAATATGTATTGTACATTTTATTTAATCATCCTTCATTAGCGCAAGTTCTACATAATGAAAGTAATAAAAGTTGTTCAAGTGTTTTAACATGGACACTAAGAATACAAAAAGACACGCACTGACGGATCAAATTTTTGAAACATATTAAGAACGCGCCAAAGATTATAATCACCAATTCAATTTGTCTTATCGAGGCATACTATCGGCAAAGTGTATTAAAAATATATAATAGCGAAGTTATCATATTGTTACATTTATGGGAAATAGAATAGTAATCTTTTAACATTTTAACCCTTATCTAGGCAACCGGGTACCCATGTCTATATTTCGTGTAATCATTTTCCTATGTTCTTGACAAAATATCGCAAAATTGCTCCAGATCTTTCAAATCATTTTAAGTAACTAACAATAAGCTTCAAACTTGTAGACCATTTTGCTTGCCCGCACAACGGTTAAACTGTCAAAATGCAATGGTTTGGGTAACATATATTATTGTACACTTTTAATCAGGCGAATTCAAAAGCATCTGTTCAACAAAATTGCAATAATGGACAAAAAATTGGAATCGTGATCGACTGACAACAAATGATAATTTCGTACGTTCTTTCTAAATTGCGCACAAGATATTTCGAAAATAAGCGAAGCGACGATAAAATAATGCATAACTCTGGTTCACTTCTTCTTACATATCAATAATCAGACTTTCATTACGTTCCATGGAGAACAATGCTTTTCAATTGTCATTCTATAAAGTATCCGCGTTCTATAGCAATCCTAGCATTCCGTACTATATTGTTCTGCAGAACAATAGCTGAGAATCACTATTCCAAAGTGAAAGCGCGGTCCAACTTATCACCGACGTTCATGATAATACTTTCTAAGGAATTGCAATGAAATCCTTGCCGCTTGTAATAATTAATTTTCTGCAATAAAAATGTATTCCAATTTATTTCCTCTCGCATCACGGTCAAACGAATTGCTATAATAATATCGCAAATGACGGTTCGCGATAGCGAATACTAAAGCTACAAACGCCAGGAATTTTCGCGAAGAAAGTGAAACATTAATAAATAAAAGCCAATCATCAGGCAAGTGAAAACATTAAAATTCTCTGCATTCAAACTTCAAGTTTCAGCCGTACAATGAATCAAATCGAAGGCCCCGCTACGATGAAAACAATGTATCCAACAATCGCTAAAGCACGCCTCCGGAAAAATCAGTCGATCCTCTCCCATCCGTCGGTCGCAAATCTGTCGCCCCGTTACACGCTTTATCATTCCGTTCACATTCGAAACGAATCGACACGCGACGATCGAGGACGCCCAGTCGGTAGATCGTCCAGCGTCGCCGTCATCGTATAGAAACCCCATGGACGAACCTGCATCGCCGTAACGAAAATCGAAATTCCCCGGGGGAGAGGGAGGGAGGGAGGACGTCGAAGGGGTTGCTTTGGGGGGGGGGCGATGCTGAAGCGAGACGAAGGGGGCCGAGTCAGGCCCGGAACGAGGGCGGCACAGACAAAGAGGGCACGAGATTGCAGAAGGAAGCGCGGAAAGGACGTACAAAGGGATGAAGAGGGTGGCGGCGCGTTCGAACCAAAACTAAATCACAACTACCAACTAATTCCATCGCGCGGAGTTTGGATTCTGTGCAAGTGGAACGGGCGAGCGTCGATGGAAAGGGGTTCTTCGTGGTTGAACTGTCGGGAAGGTGGGAGGGGGTGAGGGTGTGGAAAGGAGAGCGAGAGGGGCGTGATACAGAGAAGAAGGCCGACTAGGAGGGGGAAAAAAAACCGAGAAAAGTGCGATAGTATGGGATGAGAGGGGTCTGGGGGGGAGGGAGGAGGGCAAGAAAGCACTTCAATCGCAGCACTTTGGCTCGAGCCGCGTAATTTATGCGTTCAATACCCGACCGCGGCACCCGGCCAGCCATTCCGCCGTGCGCTCTGAAAAAATATATTAATTCTGGTCTCCTTTAAAAGTTATTGCAAAAGGAGTTGGTTACGGTCGCCCGCGAGCCGCTGCCCTGGTAAGAGGGTAAACGGGGATGGGAAAGGGGGAGGGGGATGATGGGGGGGGGGGCATCGGGGTGAAGGCGAACCACGAAGTTTCTCGCGGCGATGGAAATGACTTGAGCGTAAAATATGGCGGCAGGCAAGTCGCAGGTGCGACCACGTAGGAGTCATTGTGAGATCGGCGTCCTCGTTAGTCAGCCGCCCGGGTCGATCGAACCCGCCGCCTCTTTTTCCAAAAGAGTTTACCGGCCTTTCTTTCGTCGGTGATCGATCGTGTAATCGATTCGCGGCGACCTTTGTTGCGATTAGTATTTTGCTAGCGGGGGAATGAATTGCGGATCGGTGAGCGGTATGCGCGAGGTAACCCTCTTATAACACGATAGATACGTTACTAGAAGATGACGTGTTATATGAGACGCCTCCGTGGACGTCACGAAACGCAGGCAAAGGGCAGGTGGCAAAGCGCGAAGATACGACCGTATATTGTCTTCCTTCGATAAGTTAAAAAATAAACACAAAAACTCAATTTATATATACATAAAAACGCGTTGTTTGATACCGCGTTATAGGAGGGTAGCCTGTATATATTGTTAGAAATATGCTCGTGGATTTATATTGGATATCGTTCAAGGAAACTTGTGGGTCTGCTTGAAATTTAACGCGAGCGAATAGTAGAAGTGCGCAAAGAGAAAGCCAATGGAAGCTGAAGAAAACATTAAAGAATAAGTTGAACAAAAGTTTAATGCAATTACGTGTTAACGGATTGTTACAAATGCAAGTATGTTGTAGTATTTAAAAGTGGGAAGTAAGTTGACGAATAATGGAACTGTACTTGTAATACCTAAGGGAAATCAATGAAGCATTACATTACTTTACATGGTGGAAGTGCACAGTTGAACTGGTTGGGATTGAATGATTTAAAAAAGTGTGGCATTCTATTAGCATCTATTTTCGACAATGCAGTGTCCGTTAGCAGACAAATATTTGATAAATATCGACATTATAAGAAAATGGCTTGACGATTTTGCAACAAGTAAGAGTCAGTGTTTTTATTGGTCTACAATTGTTCGCAATCCAGATAAGTAAGGAAAGGTCTGAAAAACCAATAACACAAATTAGGACAACAACTTTTACGTATGAATTATTTTAGTCTGCGTTGATAATAAATCATAAAAACGATTTAGAAATAGTGGGTACATTATCCATCTAATATTTGATTATTCCATCGTTACAATTAGTTCATCGACGAAAATTTTTGTCGAAGAAAGTTTAAAGAAATTTTTGTTTCCTGTACGAAAGAGACAATTAACGATACTTTTACAGAGAGCAATGCTTCGTTTAACGTGGGATAATGTAACAGGACGTTACATGACTGTTATCCATCTGTTTGTGCAACATTTGGGCCTTTTTTTCCTCTTCAGTGGCGTGCACACATGGTGAACCAGGTTTAACGCCTAGGTCGGGCGAGAAATTTTCTCTGGAATTCCCAATTTTAAGGACCGGAAATAAATTCGGCGAAAGAAACTTGAAGCGGCAAAATAATATGCTGAACGAACGTGCCATATTAAATAGCACATACACCGTGCATGCGTATGGAAAATGTTGCACTTTAGGCGAACGTGATTTCTATTCGAATTGCTTCATTGAAAAGATTTTTAAAGGATATTTTCTTGCATTAAAAGAATTTGAACGTCTCACAGATTTTATTTTATCGGATGTTAAACTCATGACTTTATTTCTCTTATTTCGTTGTGAACGCCATAGCTTAGGATTAAACGAAATTAGTAATTTTTGAATAGTTTACTTGCATTCGTGTAGAGGTTAATAGAATAATGAGAAATAAGGACAACGAATTGGGTTAGCTGGAACATTTTGTTGTTTCCAAGCCGGAAAATGATTGTAGAAGTTTTAATGTTTAAACACGCAATTATGAAGAAGTTAATTAAGAAATTTCAGTGCTCGAGCTATAAATTATAAACCAAGAAGGCAAAGGTATACAGAATATTACAGGAGATAAACAATTAGAGAATTACAGAAATTTCTGTTTCACACAATTTTTGCCTATTTCGGGAAATTATAGAATATTTGTCACCGTGCTATTGTGTTTGTATTTCTAATTAATTCTAATAATCCACCCTTTTTTTTGCTAAAAGTTCTAATGTCTTTTCAACGGAGCAATGTTAGGGAAAGAAACTGAGTTAGAATGTAAGTTGTACAATATTTTATTTTACTCCTCACATTTGATTTAGTAATTAAAGTCGCTTGTAACTCGATCGTTCGAAAAATGTGATATTTCAAACAACCTAATCATTTTATACAATGCACTGAAGTACCACGATAACATTATTTCGCGTATTCAAATTAAATCTATTATATCGAAAAACTAACCCTTTCACGCGGAATACTCGCACAGTCCAGCCAATTCTGTAGTATCATAATTTTCTTGGAAATCGCGATCAATCATATTAAATACATTAACTGTTCCCAAAAACTCTCGAAATATAAGATCTTTCAATGTGCTGAAAAATTAATTAAGCGGCCAAGATATAACATCTCGTTTCTTGCAATTTCATTCCAATTTCCAAAAGGATTCAGGAAGGTCCACGCGTGGCCGTTCAGTGGGACGAGGGCAAGGCGAATTAATTAATTAATTCAACTCATTATACTTGGTGGCCGTGACGAGGGATCAACGCTAACTAGTCGCATATACTGGGGGGAAAAGAATTTTCCGCGCTATTGCACCAACCCCCCGATACCTTACGTCATCTAGCGTTATGCGAGATGGAAAAAGAGCCAAGCTCCAGACCCCATTCCACCCTTCTGTCCGTTTTCAGCGTTTCAAAGTAATTCTTTCGCGCAAGAAGCTCAAGATGACATCGGACGTCTCTATCCCATTCTCTTCTCTAGAATTTATAACACGACCCTTTGATTACGCAGATGGCTGCGACACCAATCGAATGTTTTTTTAATGAAATTATTTATGATCGCCCAGGGACACCCCGGCCAGTTTTGCGGACGGATCACTTTCATTGAATTTTATTAGCCATTCGTTACGGCCATAAAGGAAAATCGTTGAAACTCGAACGGTCTCGGTTGAACGTTTGCATTTGGTTAACGCCAATCTAAGGGAGGGTTCTGCTGTCGAAAAATTAGAGTCTTTTGGGAAATCCTTTCGAAGGGACGAAGAGGGATGTCAACGTGAAGCTTGTTGCACTTTACTTGTTGGTGTTATTCTAATAGAATGCACTCGTGTTTTGCTTCGAAGAAATACTTTGACATTTATCATTTTCATTTTTGATTAATTTTGTATTGTTGCTTGTAAATTGAGTTGTGAATAAAGTATAGTGCGAGAGCACTGTCTTCGCTGTGTTTCGAATTAATTCGAAATTAATATCGTTGGGTTCCGGAATTAACACTCGCTGCGTACTAATATTTCTTTCACCTGGAGAGGTTCATCAATTTTCAGCTCATAATTGTTAATTACTTTAAAACGCTTAGTGGCCTTTGTATATTGTTCATTGATACAGTTGTGTGCATAAGTACATACACACATTTATGAACGTTACCAGATATGCTGACTGCCAATCTTTCTTTCCATTTGTCCGTTACTCTCATGATAAACGTTCAAAAGATACACGTAATGCTTTATGCGACGCAAGTTAAACTTACTCGTGTTTGTGCTGGTATACTATCATTAATTAAAATTATTGTCAAAAGTGTAATGTGAAATGGATAATCATGAGATGAATAGAATGTTCAGGCAACCTTTGAACTCTTCGTTTCAGTCGACGAAAAAATGAAAAAAAGCCCAGCATGCACACTTTAGGTTTTTTCTTTTTATATACGGGAATAAGAGAGTGCAATTGTTCGTTCTAGTTTATCAATTATTTCTTGATTCATCGTATCTGTTCGCGAGAAGAACACTTATCTATTTCTGATAAATTAAACAAAACCGGCATTGTTATTATATTGCTACATCAGTATTACGCTGGTTTGTTATTTTATGCGAATTTTCATGCACGATCTCCGTGCTGCAGAAGATTCTACAACAAGTTGTACCTTCTCGTTTATTATCGTACATCGACCAGTTTTATAAACATTCAGTTTGGAATTGCAACCTATTTCCACACATTTATTCCGCACATTTCCACAAATTATAGTACACTGATTATTATGCATTGTATAACGCATAATAATATTCGCAGAATGTTATAAGACTACCGATTTATCGGATAGGCACTTTTCTTCTAAATTTAATGTCAATGTGAATTTAGTAAGTTTATTGATCCAGTATTATATTTTTGTTCACACACATAATTATTCGTTTTCATTTTAATCGTCTTGAATCTTGACCGGCGCGCTCTAACTTACCCACAACCTTGGGCACTAACAGATCATTTCTCAGACTGTTGTTCTTTGCAACAAAGTATCATTAATACTGCAATTACTTCTACAAATCACATCCTTCATTAATTAGCTGCAGTGCAACAAGTGCCTCCGCACGTACATTACTTTCATATTAATAAAAACTGTCCTGCAGGTAAAATGTTTCCAATTTCGCCTGTGCCGCAGCAAAACGGTTGAGAAGTCTTCAACACCTGCGACATTATCTTTCGGCATTACCGCCTGGTCGCCGAGAATCTGCCGCAGTGAGTAACGAGGCAATCGCGACATTGCTCGTACGCAGAAATTGAATGTGCACGAGAATCGACGAACAGCAGCTCAGGATAGAAAGGGGAAGGTAAAAATCGGCTTCTTTGTACCGCGTTGTCTGTGCGTACAGAGCAGCTGGTAATTCTCACGTTATCAGGGAGACCAGGAGGATGGCACACGGCAGGATGTTAAATAAGATCTTAAAATACCCATTCACGAGTGGTAATCCTCGAGACAGCCGGTGACGTAACATTTTAATTCCACCGCCGCTGTATTCAGGTCCGCCGGTGAACTCCAATTTTCTATTTGCGGTATTTTATTGTGCCCGCCATTCTGCCTTGGCTAGTTCCTTTTTCCTGGTTGTCCACCGGGTGTGGGAGGGGGCGAGTGGGTGGATGAAAGGGATAAAAGCGCGGATACCGACTCGACCTATTTCTCCTCATAACGACTTTCGTTACCGAGAGAAATAAGATTTTACATTACTTTAAAATAATGGGTTTGTTTGTGCCGCGCTACGTGCACCTGAATACAATCGCGTTCGCGAGCGGCTCAGCCAGCTGGAATTTTCGTTGCCCGCCTTCAACTGGGTCAACGCTGTTTTCCACTGTGCTTTTACTCTTGCCATCTTTCTTCCCTTTTCTAATATCGTTTTCCACTCCTTTCCTCCTTAATGTTTTCAACTGAACAAGTAAGCGTGCCGCGTTTATTCCGTTATCGATGGCAACATTTGCCTCGCCGGTTGTATCGACGTCGCATCTACTCGATGACAGATTTCAGTCTTTCAGATTATAGATTGAAGATCGTGAGGTGTGGGGTCTTTCTGTGCGTTTGCTGTTACATTAATCGAATATTGTTACTATTATCATTATCATTAGTATTATTAACAGGCTGGTGGAAAGCTAACTGACTCGGGAAATTGATTTTAAAGAAATGTAAAGGGACGAGTAGTGGATTGTTTATTTTCACGAAGGAATCCTTAATAATGAGTACTCGCTACCTGAAATACAGTTTTCTCTTCGTTTGTGGCGAGGAATCGTTATATTCGCACTGTTCTTTCTTTTGCATATGGTCATTGTTCTTTTGATATTTACATACGTCTACAGTGCATTGCGATATTAATATCCTGTACAGATTTTGGGTAACATACTTCTGTTTTATACTCGCTTCTTTCGTTTCGTCTCTTGTTGAGTAAATGATCGATTTTTATTTATCTTCGAAACGGTGCAGTTTTGCTTCCGTAGAATCGATTCGTTGTGGACAACATTTCTGTTCGTTGTTGAGTTTATTATTGAAGGAGGGACGCAAGGGCAAGATGGTTCTTAGCATTCCCCTGTTTATTTTTTCATTTTCTTGAACATTATCGTCCCGTCTCCCCTGGTATTCACCTGTCATCCATCATACTTAACGAAGTAAGAAGAAGAAACTTCCAATGAAGTAACTTAACAGCACACGATATACATATATTAAATAATTTACAAATCGAATAAATGATAAATATTTGATTGAATTTGACGAAAGTTTTATTAAAATGGTTCTGCTTTATCTAAATATGTAAAATATCAAAGTGTACCATCAAAAGAACTCCACAACGGTATACCTTTAAAGGTTTGGTCGTGATGGTCGAGCGGAGGGATAAATAATTGTGCCTTGCCAAGGCGTTGTTATAAAACAGATATTTAACAATCACTTATGAACTAGTCATTTAGATTACCGGAGGTGTAATTTTGTCGTGCTCGCCACACAAAATATTAATAAATCAAGCACTAATGGGAACCAGCGAATCTAATCGTACAATTTCACCCAGATAACGTAAATAAAGTTAGCTAATTTAGCTAATTATACATCAGCGGGATAGTAATCTCTGTTGGCCGGCATAGTACGTACATTATAAACGACATAATTATAAATCAGATAAACAGCGGCGAGAGTTTTAAGTTCAATCAATACGAACTCAGCACGACACTACTCGCGCCATGCAAACGAATAACCCTTTTCAATTAACTTCAAACCCATAAATATTCCACCTGAGTTCGCACCCGCGCACCTCTATCCCCAGCAAGCGTCACAATTTCAAAACATTTCACCCACGCTTTCCTTCACAATATCCAAGGAACTGACATTCGTACGCCATATCAGCATTGCGCCACGAGCCTAAAACAACCCTAATAAAACGAGGGTATATAACACTTCGGGGGCGGAACAAATCCGCAACATTTCCCGTCGATACCGGGGTCCAACGTCGCCCATTAACGACGCATCAATTCTTACGTCCGCAGTTTTCGAACTTTTATTATGCCGTAAAATTGTCGCTTCCGTGGTTCGGTGGCGGCCTTTAATGCCCAGGCAGACTTTCGAAAGGGACTGGCAATCCGGTGATTTTAATGGCCATAATGTCTCTGTTATTTTGAGTTCGTCTCGTCATTAGTTTCGCGAGCTCTTTTGGCCCGCGTGCTGGCGATGTTCCAAAAATCCCTTCCGTTCCGCCCTCATCCTTTCTCAAAAAGAAAATAAACGGAAAAAAATGCGGCGGCGGGTGCGAGAGGGGGTGGAAAAAAAGGCGACGAGGAAGCGGAAGATCTATCGGGCGAATTTTATGACCGATTTTATGGACCTCCATCCGTGGCTGGTTCACCGTTCATTGTAACACCGAGGTATCCGAGTAATTGAAATTGCTACCAAGCGCCTCCCAAGTATGGTGCGCATGTTTTTCAAGCTTGTTTGGACGACGTTCTCTCGTGCTGAAAGCCGTTGTTTCACAGCAAGATACTTGCTTGATCTGGTCGGCCGAAATTATTTCTGTTGTTTAATTGGTCTAAAACGTGATTGCCTACTGATTTATGGCAATACTTTTAAATATGTAGTCCTAAGCGCAACAAATGCGCAAGGTACGGAACTGTCTGTATAATGAAAGTTTGGTACTTTTTTTTCGAATAGAGAAGGTCAAGTAATTTTTTGGGGGCTCAGAATTGGACACGAAGATAATTGAAAAAAGAGCAATTGCAATTGTATTTGACTTTGCTTCAACAAATAGATACTTAATGTCGCACATAAAAGAAGCAAACCTTCGGTCCTATCTGAGTTTCATTTAGTTCTTAATAACTATTGTTTCTTAAATAGATTAAACCTTAGGCGTTGTTCCTGTCTCTGTTGACCCATCGCGCCATTATTTATTCAGAAACTAATGCAACTGAACTTTGGGCAAACCGATAATGAAATTTGTATTAATATATTTGTTCTTCTTTATCTGATAACGTAGAAAAAATTTATTTTGTGCGTTTGAATGACGCACGCTTAATAAAAAATAAAAGTTGCGCGAGTGTAAATGGAAGAATGAAGCGGAAGAATAGTTATGAGTAGAAATTACATTTTCTGTACTGCTACATCGTTAAGATTGTATTACACGATTCTTGTAATATGTAACTATATTATCACTGTGGTAACTAATAACTGTATGGTTGATGTTATCTTAAATAAACAAGAAGAAAAAAGACAGCAAATCACCGTAATGTGTTTATTTCAACGAATATAACTGATTACAAAAAATATAACTAAATTCAACAAAAATAACATTTCTAAATAATACAAATAATGTATAAGGAATTACAAAACGAAAAATACGATCTTGTAGATCCTACTCCCCTCCGGCCGAATTTATAAAGAACGTGTCATACATAATTGGTCGCCGACGAATATCTTTTGTCAAAAAAGACTGATGACTCTGAAAGTCTATTATTGTCACAGAAAGTACCAGCAAAATATGCGTCCGCTATTAGACACGGTAAAGTTCTAAGAGACCGAACGCTACCCGTGCTAACGCGAAGGCAAGAACAATTGCAGTTTATTGCTTTCCGGGTACGTACCTGCCTTTCCCAAGCAGCAACTTGTATTGCCCGGAATAAATTTTGACAAGAAGTGACGTTTGGCCAGCCAGATCGAGCAAATATCCACAGTGCGTCATTCTGGGTGCACGTCGAGCGACCAAAAGTACGATTTCGTCGTGGCTATCAATTTGCTTGACGCTCGGTAACGACCATTCATAAAATCGCGTTTCAGGAAAATCGGTTAAAGAGAGAGGCAGCCGACTGCCCAGACTTACCGCTATCATACAGAAATCATTGAATCGGTTTCGTTCGCCAATTCATTGCTGGCTGAAAATAGTGAAATGGGTTACTCTATACACTGTAGTATACTGTAATGCACACGCATGCCCCGCGTCGTACATATATGTATAAACGTGAAGCACGGATGAAAGCGGGCACGATGATTTTGTACCACCTTGCGATATAGTCCGGGACAGGTCTTTTGTATTAGCATCGGTGACGCAAATGTTGGTATTATATTAGACATGTACGCGATCGATGCTTCTTGAATGAGCCTCACTGAAAGTCGAGAATGGTTTCTCAGGTTGTTAATGTTGCGACGAAAATTAATACGGTTCTATGGGAGAGTTTCGTGTTATTTGAAAATGAAATGGTAAAGTTCTTAGTCTGGAAATACTAGAAAATTTCGTTTGCTGGGAGAACGGTTCTGCACTTCTATTGCGTGTACGTTTCTCCCGCATCGTGCTTTGCATTTTATTTTTTAATCGATAAATGCCAAATAAAAAGATCGAAACGTATTATTGACGTTGAAGGTAGTTTGAAGGTAGTTTGAGTTGAGTGTTATAATGTGATGTGAAAGTTGTAATTAAAAACAGCGCAGTTGATGCTTAAGCTTGCTGTTCGCATAGCGTTCCATGCTGGGTATAGATTGAAACAGGTATTTCCTTCGCACCTGCTCTCCATTTGCTCACAATTAAATTGTATTCGCATGTCGCTTACATATCGCACAATCTCTTCTCGCACCTTGCGCAGGCTAGTTCTCTCCGTTGTTTCAAATCTTTGCAATTGAAAAGATTGTATTATATAAAATAAACAATATTTTCATCATTTTCTATCAATGAAACAAAGTTGGCTTCTTAATTTTGACTTTAAATAAATGTTCGTATTTCGTTTAGACGATGTCTTTATAAAAACTTTTTTCGGGTCTTTTTCCTTTGTCCATTCTACATGGTTTAAGTTTAAGGCACTCAAATCAACATTTTTCGCTCAATCGCCAATCAAAAAATTTGACGAAAAAACTTTACGGCAGCGTATGCTGTATGAATTTGAAAAAGCGCAATACAGCAATAGATGCAGCTGCAAGTGTTCGTAAACTATACAAAGATGGTATTTCTATTAGTCAGTTAGCTTTGGCAATGGTAGCTTTGTCAAAATTTTGTTAAGGAACAATCCAAAAATTGTCTGCAACGCGTGACCAAGTGTATAGAAAATAGTCGATACATCGACAATTAAAAATAAACGTATGGAATAAAACCACATCGCTTATGTCGTTCTAAAAAATCATGCATAATAGCCATCCTTCGTTCAGAATTATATCACCAACTATGCGCAGGTTAATAATAACTTCGAAGGCACGTAGCTTCTTAAAAATTGTTGAAACTATAAGAAAAAAACATTATCCAATTCATAAATATCCGCTGTCTAGATATCAGTTTCTCCATATGTTTTGCTAACATATTGGAATAACTTTTTCCGCTCTGTCGGGGATCCGAGTAATCCCTCCAACAGCGGTGAGACAAACAGCATTAACCCTCTTTCGGTTGGCTCTGTTAGTCAGGAGGAGAGGAAAGGCTTGATGTAAAGTTCCATAGATTTGTCACGGGGCAAAAAGCGACACGTTTCAGACAGCCGCGGCTAGCGGCTAGCGGTAGGGGCGTAACTGGGAATTCCGCTACTTTCTTAGGGGCTCGACGAGTGGTTTCTTTCGGTCCCTTAATATTTTCCTTTCCACTCGTTGTTTCGTCAACTGCCCCCTACCATCACCCTCCTTTACCACATTGCCTTTCCTTCCGTGTTCGACGAGAAACCATGCGTGGTCTGCATCGGTGCAAACCCACGTCCCGTAGAATCGTTAGCAGAATTACTTTATGTCTTTATGACATCCTCGCCATTTGAACGCACCCGCTTTAAACTGGTTATGGAACCTCAATTATACGGTGCCGTTCAGATTTATTCGACAAACGTGCTGGCCATAGAAATTCAGCTATTCGTCATCGTTTGAATCTGCTGATCTCGATTCGACACGCTGAATGTATTTTATTGGCCGGTTTTTCAGGACGAGTAATGGAGTACGAAGTGTTCTTGCCAAGTAAGGAAGTTCTGTGATAGCTCCTAGTAGCTATGTTTATTAATAATTACGAATTATCGAGTAAAATTTATTAACTATTCGCACTATTATCAAAGAATTTCAACGCCTACTCAGAAAGAATACTTCGTACATCATTATTCGCCCTTAAATAGCAGTCAATAAAATTACTCAAATATAATGGAAGTATGCAGGTTTGTCAATATTTACGTGTGGTTAATGCAAAAGTGTACATAAAGAATATCCAGTTAATTTATGGAAAACGTACCTAAGTACGGTATAATTTAAAAAATGTGGTACGGTATAATTTTAAAACTTGTATCAATAGCCTGATAACTACTTTCGCGTCTTGCTATCTCAACATTATTCGTATTTTTAAATGAAATGTTGATAAGGTGCAGCAATGTCCTTTCTAAAGAGTCCACAAATATCCAGCGGTTATGAAACTTCATCGAATGAAAAGAAACTTTGATCGCAACCTTGGCCGTGCATTATACAATTTCTCAGATGGCTGCACGAGAAAAGCAATTATAATCCGTTAGCCACGAAGAGGAACGAAGGGTGGAGCGGAAATGATGAGAAAGAACACCAGGGGGTGTGGGGTGGAAGTGTGTCTTGAAGGAGGCACATAAAAGAAACATTCGTCCGGTTTGCCAAATATCCTTAAGCTGCTTAAAGACCTTCCCTCGAGTGAGTAAACGACTCTCTTTTCACGTTGAAGCGAGGCCTCGAACAGAAAGAGGAAGGAGGACGGGCAGGCAAAACCTGAAAAACTGTTCCACTTTGCGGTCTAGACCACTTTCTAT
Source organism: Nomada goodeniana (assembly GCA_963969485.1). Lineage (NCBI taxonomy): Eukaryota > Metazoa > Arthropoda > Insecta > Hymenoptera > Apidae > Nomada > Nomada goodeniana. Next base: position 14,409,142 of record OZ018300.1, on the reverse strand, counting down.
CTTCCAGGCGAAATTAACGATGATAATTAGCCACTGCGAGAATCGTCAGTTCGCTATCTGTTTTTCTCTTCTTTACCATTTCTCCCTGATACCCTCAACATTCCCCACCCTTCCCCTCCATATTTTTCTCCCTTGTTCCTTCTTTTTGTTGGTCTTTCTCCCCGTTCGTCCCGCGTCACGTTGTACCGCGGTTTTCTTTCATCAGGACGCCTAAAAACTGCTTTGAAAGCGAATTCTAGCTTCGTATCACGGCGTAACGGAGGTTACTTTAAGCCTTTACCGGCAGCACCGCGGGGTAAAGGCTATTTTCAACGACGAAATCGTAACCCGATACACACATCGAGCGGGCAGAGTTGTTCGTGTTCCTATAACTAGAAAATTACGGTGAAATTGTTGTAGGTTTCTTTAATGAAACGCGCGGCACAGCTTCCTGATTTGTTAATGCACCGATCGTTCCTCTGCTCGTGGATCAGAGACAGCTTGTATTTGCTGGAACAATTTTCTGCTCCTTTTCCACTGTGCACCAGGAGAACATTTTCCATACATTTTAAGCACGAAACAATTATTTCGCATTAATTGATGCGATATTAATAGTAATGATTGGATTGGTTGCATCATTTGTCCGACTAAACTTTTCGTTTTCTACATGTGTTTTAAAATATAAAATGAACAAGAACTAGTGGGCAAATCTACATTTACAGGCTTGTTAGTATCATTTGCAATATTTTGTTGTATTGCTATGTGAAGATCTAATTGTAAGTAGAATAATTGAAGTGTACGTACATTGTACTAAAAAGTAATATTCTTTCCTGTGAGAAACGGAGATCTATTTATTTGATATTTATGCTCTTCGCTATTAAATTCGGATAATACTGCGATATTTAATATTTATTTGAAGCATAAATTAAAGAAGCAAACGGTGGTTCCGTTTGGTAGGTAAGTAACAATACCAGAAGCTTGCATTGGTTATCTTTGGGTTAAAATATGAATTTAAAGAAACGAAACAAAAACTGTGATTGTTTACCTTGGCAAACAGGCATCTGACGTTGAATATTGTTACTCAACAGTGAACAGGTGTTTTCCTTTCTCTTATGTCTACGATAGAATTGCTCTATCTACAGTCTTTGTCGATCCACTGAACATTCTCCTGCTTCAGTCATTTAAATATTTATCCTGTGCTCTTTTCTGCCTGCTAGTCAGTGTTCATAACGAAGTGAGATATATGAAAGTAATAATTTTTGTATTTCTTACTTGGTTGTAACCCAGAATACATATAGTCACTCATCTTTTATATTAATCTTCGATTATTTCAATTCAATGTAAATAGATTTGTGTGCGGCAAAAGTGTTACAAATTTTCATCTCGTTATTGTTGAATAAAAATGATCGTTCGTGACGATTTCGTTATTTTGCAAAGCACATGTTGAATAAACGCAGAGCTTTGTGTAATTGCTTCGGAAATTACCGCGAAGATTCAATTTTGGACAGATTTTATTATTTATCAAGGCAATACGTTTCTAAGCCAGTCGTATATTAGTTTCATTTGCATGTCGTTACAAACTTTATTCGGAAATAATCATATATATAGAACAACAATTGCAGCAATCGGAAAGAAATTCTATTTATTTACGCTTACCTGATCTGGAAATTGCACTGTGCATAAACGGACCCGTACAAATGATTCGTTTCATTTGTTTCCCTGTTATTATTGGAACGCAACGAATACATTACCGAGATTCGAATACATTTTGAAGAGGAGAATCTTAATCACTGAATTGCATAATATTGAAGAAACGGAAGACGGACGTTTTAATATCTTTCACGGCAAATTCTTATTACGGAGCATTCCAGAAATAAGAAAGTAAGGCAGAAATTGAATAAATAGATACTTTACAACTGTGGAATGTAGCAAAAGGGTGAAATAAATGAAATTCGCGGTGATTAATGTAAAACAGACCCAAATTGCTACAAAAGAATCTACTTTTAATGCGGACAAATTTTGTTAGAATATTTGATGTGTATTAATATATGGTATTTTCGGAGATAATTTTTTAAAGCGAGTACAAATATGCAACTTCAAGACCAAAATGAATATTAGAATAAGCACCACGTTTAAATTAAAAATAGAAACACTGGAATATACATAATATTTTCATAACAGAACATCTTCTCGTTCCATTTCACATATTATCGAATGAAAATATAACTTTAATCGTAGATCTATCTAATAAAAGCGAAGCGAAAGACATATTGCTCGTCCAATAATTATTTCCAACTTTGTCCAAAACAATATTCATTCAAATCGGCCAATTTACATCTAATAAACCATTTCTTTCAAAACAATGCTAAACACTCTGTCTAATCCAATCGAATAACTCTACCAAATACCTCGTTAATATTCATTTGCAGCAAAAAGAAACCGTCCAATAAACAGCACGATTTATTTCCGCTCATAGTGCAACGCGTCCTGTCGAAAATACGCATGCATTCATCGATCGAGAAGGGGGTGGATTGGTCGTAAAGTTCAGCGACGCGCTGAACAATAGCAAACAGTAATAATAACGCTTCGTCGACGTGGCGTTAGCGCAAAAAGTAGAATCGAGTCGAGAAATGGAAGGGTTTGGGGCGAGGAGAAGCGCGGAGTGGTTTGCAGGCGAGGGGAAGGAACGTCGATTTTCTTTTGCGAAGAGTTGTCTCCGTCGTGGCGTCAGTGCGACGTCCAAAAATAGGGGCTGTATTAGGGCGTAAGCCTGTAGTGGCTCGTTTTCGCACGGCTCACCGGACCGCGAATGCATCGTCTTCGGCTGCCAGTAATTTTAGATCCGGAGGAGACGTCGCGACGCGTCGCGACGCGGCCTGAAGGATTTCTCCTCTGTTCCAATCGGCTACGAATGAAACGATACCCGCCGAGGAAAGTGCCCCAGTCACTTTTCGCCAACGTTGAACAATCTCTTAATAACATTCGCGATGGAGCACTCGTGCTATCAATTGACGAATTCAATTGAATAACCCTTTTTGCTGAAGAACGATTCATGCGTCGATCGCCTCTTTGATATTTTATGACACGATTGGTAGACCCTCGTTGTGTCAAGGCGATTCCAATATCGGACGAATTTAGCGATACGTAGGACTGCACTATGCGCGCGCGATGCGGCATTAAATTGTTAATGAAATAAATGTGAATCGAATTGAGTGAAACTAGGTGTTACAAAGCGATTTCTCTGTTTTTCGTTTCGTTGATGTTGTATCGTATGTTCGGAAGTATTGCATTTTGATCAAAGAAATCGTAATGTGGGGTACAATTTTGTGATACCTGTGTGGGACTTATCTGTTTATAGATGAAAGAAAAGAGTTTAAGAATGGTAAGGTGTTAATTTGTAATAAGTATTTAGGAATATTAGAGAGGTTTAGTAGTATGCAGGTGTATGTATATGTATTTTGTCAAATGTATACTGTATGTGTGGTTTAGCTTGATTGTTTAGATTGGTTTATGCCAGTTACTAATTGATTGGACATTTTATGAATAACTAATGGGGAGTTAAAGAATGCTCTGTTAAGGTATAAAAGAATCTATTCGAAATTTGCCAAGTACTGAATAAAATCAACCAAGTAATAACATTTAAGTGCAGAATAATAATAGAAATAACTTTTAATTCTTCAAGTGAAATGAAATTTTTTATCCAAATTATTTAAATACGTGAAAAGTCATCGACAAGCTCGTGAAAGTTTTTGTATAACAGCATACAGAATAATAACAATAAACAATAAATACCTTTCAATTCTGCTGTTGGAAGTTTCCTAATATGTAATTGTTATAACTGTTTCCATTCAAATGCAGCTTGAAATGTAAGAATATTACATTGCTGTTAAAACTCGTGGATATGATTTAAAGAATTTTTTAAAAAGAGAAGGATAAATTGGAATTAAGTTCTATACAAATTTAATAATAATGCTCAGAAATATATATGTACTTATCTAGTACCATAAGAGTAATTACTATTTAAAACATCGATAGCTGCAGATGAACCTTAACCTTAGTTGCTGCTAACCAATCCCATTGATCTCTTGCTGATCGATGACGCAAGTTTTCCAATTATGTAATGTTCTGGTTGTATCAGCCAATTTCTAACATGATAACACACTAAATGTAAGTTTGTAGATACAAGTAAATTGAGTTCCTTCAATCTATAATGTGAATGCAACTTCGCTTTCACCAAATAAATTGAAATTGTTATTTACATCAAATTATTACAAGCAGTATAATGCCATCATTGGTTAATCGTTTAAATGAAATAAAATAAAAAATATACTTGGAAAAATAGAATTTATACAGGTAATTGATATAAAGGATCTTTCCAAGAAAAAGGCAGCTTTATTTGTTAAGCGTGTTGTATTTTTTCTATACTTTGCAATTTTGTAAGGAAATGTTCCAAATTATATTCTACAATAATTATGTAACATACAATTTCCTAGAAGTATTCTTTAGTCACTTTTTTTAACAGAACGATGTATGTATTTAAATAATTTCAGTAACAAAGTTTATATCACCCATATAAAATACCTTTGTTTATACAATCTGTTGTATGAAAATATTTATGAATATTCAGAATAGTCTGAATTCAATTACAATTATTCCAATTTGCCATTAATCAGTCGACCTTTTCCTTTAAGTCTCATTAACATTTTAAGGCAATTTATTTAAATCGACACAGATGTTTCTTTCATTTTAAAATACATACTCTTTCAAGCTCTGTGGAACAACAATATTTAAATCTCTGCAGAACGTCATCCGCCCACGGATATTAGGCAGGAGTACGCGACACGATCAAATAAAACTGCAATTAATTGCTACTATAACATCATATTGTAGGAGCTCTGGCTGCGTGCCAGCGCCGTTATTGCTGCAAATAACTTTCTATAAATAATACTTGCGACAAGCGATCTTGCCGGCCAGCTTGCATTTCGAATATGAGACTCACTTTAACTGCCCCTCGATCGATATTTGTTTTTGGACGACAAAAATTTGTTTTATTCAGAGTAATATTTATACGTCTATCGATAAGTATTTACCCTAATCGTAAACGAGGAAATTATATATGTATCTACATACATATTTTGTTTTATGAAGATGTCATATTAATTTCGACAGACTGAATTTAATTGGTTTCCGTACATTATTTGCATAAGGAATCGAGATTTGTCGTTGAAATATTAAATTGTTCATTGTTATTTTATTGAAGATTTTCCGTACTATTATTCTGCTTTGATTGTAAGTTGTATTATTCAAGCATTCGATAAGAAAATATATTTAAGACGAGTGCAAAATCAGTTTTCTTAGTGCTCTTATTCCTTATTTCTTATTTCTGTGGCCTTTTTTATTCAACGCTTTCGAGTTATTTACAAAAAATCCCTCACCTGTGAAATGGATATGTTGGCCATTTAAATCTCTTAAATCTCTCGTCCTATACCACAATGATTCACTGAAACTTCACCTTGACCAAGAAAATTATATAAATGCTACCTTGACATCTTTCACCTTGTTGCTCTCCATATCTTCCCATTTTAATTCGCATTAGGCATTATAGTATTCTTTTTCGGAAATTATGTTTCTATGTAATTTGATATAAGATAAAATACTTGTTATCAAATATTAAATAGAGATCCTTAGACAGGATTATTCATCCAAATATTGTATTAGGTACATTGTAATTATTAATTAGGTGAAAAACTTTCTATTCAATAATCTTACTTTAATACTCTTTATTTTTAAAAAATTCTCGATTTTAAGAATAATTTCTGCAACTTATTAATGCGATTTTAAATTTGTTAAAATGGTATGCGTTAATTCAACGGCTGATTGCAGGGCTTTTATTTGGTTTTGATCGGATCTCACTGATGCCAGGTAGACTTTTTTTTATTGACAGTATAAATACGAATGGAATTTCTTAAAAATTACTCCGTGCCGTTGATCGCGCATTTATTCTTTCAATTTACGATATGGTGATATTCAGCAACGTAAAGATGATTTATCGAGGCAGCAAGTTATTTTTTAAAAGCAACTCGTAGACGTTGAAAAATGGGAAAATCACGTCTGTGTTTTACTATCGGTTTGAGGTACACGTTTCATTAGGTGCTCGCGACACCGGTCGTAAAGACACAGTTTAAAGGAATTTAATGGCATCAATTTAGGTATTTCGAGGAAGTACGTTACGCGGCTTGTTTACGGAACGAAATTTCCTTAAAGTGACACAGAAAACTGTCGCGTATAAAAGGCATTAAGGATTAATAGGATCGTTTGACACTTTTACTACGTCACGGCCCGCCGTCAATTTATGCATCGCCCTTACTTTAATTTTTCATCGTTAACATAAATCTGAGTCGCTTGAATTTATGATGGGAACGATTATCATGCATGAAAATTGAGATTGATAATGTCGCGCAAAGTCTGTGACGACAAACACCTTTTGCCGTATTGTTTTGTTGTAATTAATTTGTACGTGGTGTGCGCACAGTAAATCAAAGCTAATCAAAAAAATACAAAACTAATGCTTTCCTGAAGGTTCGTTTCAATATTTATTTCCTTTTGTAGCAAAAAAGCATTGTATCATATTTTTCAGCTTGTTTTAGCACCTTGCTTTTTGTATGGAAGGAATTGTGTACGCTGGTGTAAGTAATTGGCATATTTGAATGGAATTAAGTTTCATTATGTGTATATTGCTTATATGCATTTAATAATAAAAAGACAAATACTGGAATAGTATGGTAGGTATAGTATATACTATATACTGGGAAAAATACTGCATAAGATAGAAATTAAATCTATGGCAGTAATAATAATATTGACTATACAGGTAACGCTGTTTGATAAAGTAAATACGAATACCAAGAAAGACGCGAACAATAACATTTTCTGAGTTACAGTGAAATTTCTGTAACAAGTTTTTATTGCAATTACACATACTTTGCCTGCAAAGTGTAATATTGGAATTTTCACTTTAACTAAAAGTCACTTTTAATATTTGTGCACCCCATGAATCATTCCATTAGGGCGCTAGTAAAATAACATTCGAAAACCTTCCTAAAACAATATTAATTACGTAATCCCTGTGGGAAGTCTACATTATTTCTTTAATAAAAAATACAAGATATAATCTGTACTCCTTTTAACTTATTTTTTTTTTTGCTTATCACGTGGAAAGTGAATTTATATGAATCTTTAATTATCTTTCAATAATAAAATATTATGATGAAAGTCGGTGATCCTGTACTATTTGAAGTATGAAACTGCAGATGATATGATAAGCCTGGAATGCAGAGAAGTTTCGTTCTTCCGCCAGAAGTGGTTGCCAAATATTCGACTCAAAATATCACTGCACCTAAATAATGTCAAACAGGAAGAAGGGCAGCGTAAGTGTATTCTGTACCATCGGCATGTTTTAGTTTATGTAATGGTTACACAAAGTAATACATAGTTTCAACGAAATTATAATTATATAGCTGCCGAACCTTTAATGCGATCTTATATCTGTACGACTTGTGCAGTAAAGAATCGATCAAACAATGTATTACAATGCTTACATTTAAACCGGACGAATATATATGCCATTGGTACAAATCACATTCTGCAATTTGAAATTTCGATGAACAGATTTATTTGAGTAAACAAACTGTTAAACACCAAATAATAACAACAGTATTCATACTTTTAAAAAGTTATCTACATATTGCGGGGTAGAAATAAAATATCGATCATTATGAGCAGGTGTAATGCAAGAGTGTTACACCTATAGAAAAATGTTACATTATGGAACCTTGCTAATAAATTGACCTCTGCAGAATTTCGCCAAACACATAGCAACAGATTTCAACGGAAACTTAGCAATCTGCCTCAAGTGAACCACGCAGACAGGAATGAAAGCTTTCTACCAATAAATCCTTGATATATTACAAAACAAATATCCCACCGGAACAAAAAAGCAAACACCGCCCCGAAAACGAACGGCAAACAAGCCACTGTCCTGAACTAAAAAAACTACACATTTCTTTCATCAAACCTCGCCATGCCCACCCAAAACCCTATGAAAACCAAATCACCTTTGCTTCACCTGCAGTTCTTACTTCGTCACACTGGAATGAAAAACGAGACGAACGAGAATCTCGACCGTTTCACTCGTTCTGAGCGAAGGACCTGCTCGCTCCATCATCTAGAAGCCCGAACGAACCGTCTACTTCGCTGGTAGAAGTTCAAAAGGGTTGCCCGTCACCCTATCGAGTCCTCTTCGGATTCCCTGTTTAACGACACCGTGACTCGCATGGGGCGAGCAATTGCACGCGCGCGTATATACGTCTTCGCACGACCTCGCGCGCGGCGAAAAGAAGACGAAGAGGACGAAAAGTCAGAAGAAGACGAAGAGGACCGAAAAGTCAGAAGAAGAAGAAGACTAAGAAGAAGAAGAAGAAGAAGAAGAAGAAGAAGAAGAATAAGGCGATGGGACGGCAAGGGAAATACGAAGCTCTAGGGGGGCCGGGGTAACAGGAGGAACGAGACGGAGGCCTGGGTAAGTTATCACTCGAGTCTGGACCAGGAATAGTCGCCATGTGGTGGCAGCCGTGGGACTGACTATTTTCGGGTAAAGACAAATTTGGCGCGATGCGCTACGAGGGAGCAAGCAAGCCTCGTGGTAGTCTCAAGTGTAAGCTTACATGTGCCGGGGGGGTGTCGGCCACGACATGGAGAGGCCAATGGGATCTGTGCGGCCATTTTTAGAGGGCTCGTGGAAGCAACCGTGCTCAAAGCTTTGGCAGCATTCAGTCTGAAGCAGTCAGCCAGTCAGGAGGATTCGGTAGAAGTTCTTGACTCGAGCAGGACTCTAGCACAGTCTTCGATTGTTGGGACTCGTGAACAGAGTATCCTCGACCTCCTCATGGACTCGTCTCCTCTGGGAAGGTTCGTCGCGGTTGACACCGCTGCCCTGGCGCTGTTCTTATCCGATCATCGAGTAGAAACGGAAAGTGCGAACGATCAGGCACCTTGGCGAACGGTGAATCGTAACGGCTTTCAGGATCGGTTCCCCCCCGAACGCGGATGTCGTCCGTATCGCATCACAGTGGATTACATAATCGTTCGAATGGAAAACGAAACGCGCGACGATCAGAGTATCCCGTCTCTCGTCGTTGGAAAGTGGTCAATCTTCGTCGATCGATGGATCGATGGAACGGAACGAGGAGTATCTCACGGAGGAATGTTTTCATTGAACCGGGCGAATGCTGTTCCGTGCTTCCTTACTTCCCATAGTGAATGTGACGTATGGAATGTAAAGAAGTATGGAGCTGCGCCCAGGTGCACCAACGAACCGGAAACGCCGCGTGGGACCCGGTGTTCTACGCGAGTCTAGCGCAACAGCTGATCAAACAGTTGTCCACATGGTTCCGCGGGCTGGAGATGCTATAATTTCGCGAATATCTGCGCGAATCATGAAAGTAAAGCGGTGTTCTCCGAACGCGCCGGCAAGAATTCTTAATGTTTCTTGTTCCCATGAAAAGTCAACGTGCAAGACAGTGAGAAGCTATGCCGCGCGCAGAGTTTGCGTATCTTTTTCTTCGTCTCTCGAACAGAAAAGAATAATATCCATGGTTGTCGCAATGGAGGACGATCGTATTAGCCGACTTCCCTGGTACCAGTAGCTGGGGGCCAGAAATAGAGTCAGTTCCACGTATTCCCTAACTGAACTCGAGCATCTTTCCATGTGGTCTCTCTCCCGTGCACTCTATTTACGGTTTCGCCGTGACTGCCATGTGGTCGCCAGCTTTATTTAAATCGGCAAAATATTTCAAGGCGTTCCCAGGGCCTGCTCGCCTCTCCCGCCGAGCGCTCGCCTCGTAAGCTAGAGATTTTCTTCTTGCAGATGCTGGCGACGCATCGCCCTACGAGTAAGAAACGGGGAAAAAGTGCTCCGGTGTTGGGCTGATCGTTTTTCTCCCGATCTTGTGCAACGTGTACCAACAGTAAACAATAAAAGCTCGCGATTTTCGTAAGTATCGCACGCGAAACGTTCGTAAACCGTAAAAGGATAAGTGGATCATTTCGTTTGATTTAGGAGAGTCGAGGTGGCACACGAGTTGTTCGTTAACGAGCAATGGGTATGTAAGATGCAAAAAAACGCTCCAGGTACAGTCTCGCGTGGAGAATCGTACTTTATTACGTAGCTTATGTAATGTACGTGGAAACGTTCGTTGATGAATTTATTAAATCTCGATTAATTTGATTGCAGTCAGAGGGACGCACGGCTATGGAAAATAGAAGGTACATATAAATATATGAAAATGGTAGCAAGGGTGGGAGATTGCCTGGACGGAGATCCTCGTAAGGCGGCGAAGTCAAAAATAGGACGTGTACGCATGGTCACCAGAATATTTCCATAAATGAGATCTCCGGTTACAGGGTCTATTTCCGGCCTGAGCCGGCGACCGAAGTTACAACCAATTACAGCCGGCTCTGGGAAGTCCCAGCCTGCCTGGGGATCAAACAATTGTAAGGATCGATTGTTCGGCGTAAATCCGTGAAATAATTACCAGTAGAACAGTCAGCTCCTCGTGTGTTTCTCTACTGTCTTGGCTTAGGATGACGATTGCGAAAAACTGTGATTACGTATGAAGGTTGTGCTGAGAGTGACGTCAGTGAGCATCTGTGACGTAACCGGTATTCGATACATACTCGAGAAATTGCACTAGCGTTGATTATAATTTGCCACCTCTTTTCCCACTTTTTGTTTCGAGATCGAATAATTTGCAATGAGAAATTGTAAAAGCTAGACAATTATTATATGTAACGTGAGAGGTGAGCGCTTATTAATATAGTATCAGTGAATGATTTTGTTTATATTGAAGAGGTGAAATTGTACAGTTTTTCTATTTCTATTTGAACGACAATATTTGAGCATCTGTATTATTGGGTTACGTGCTGCGCGTAATACATGTATGTATTTATTTAGCAAATTAACGTAGGAGTAGGTGGTAATAATTCGATATTTCGTATTTTGTAAGTTAGGAATTTTTACATTGTACTTCGTTCAAAAATAAATTGAACCTTTTTATGTAGTGCACAGTGCAATATGTTTGTTTTTCTTCGATCACCTGTATTTTTCGGATATGCATTTATGTGTAATGCGTGTATTTACATATTTAACAAATTAAGGTAGGGGTAGGTGGTAATGATTTGATATTTATTGATGTAAAAGTTAGGAAATCTTTAACTTTCTACGATTCGTTATATGGAAATTTGTTAGCGCCTAATTGTAAGTGCAGTAAACGTTAGATATTTATTTGAGTAAAGGGGAATATACATTTTTGTATGACAAATGCAATAGTGCAACATTGTTCCCGGGTGTATCCGATGAAGTTATATGCCAGAAAACTTTCAACGAAGATACAATCATTTTTTATCTCTTAAAAACTGGGAACTGCGAACCTTTGTCGAATCAAATAATTGTTAATGTTTTATTTATGCAATCTGTTATAAAAATGAGATAGAAGTTTAAATATACTGTAAACAAAGGTTTTGATGGTATATTCTGAACCGTAGAAATTTGTCAAAGATTATGATTAGGCTATTAACCTTATAGTTAACGTACCTACATATTTCACGAGGTACTCATAATTTATTAGAAGGCCTTTATTTTCTAAGCAAATAAACTAGTTAAGTATTAGCTTTAATATTTTGAAATCGTATTTTTTTTTAAATCAATTGAGAACTATAAAATTGACAAAGCTGCTACTACAGTAGGTATAGCTGATATTGTAAAGTACTTTATTAGAAAGTTATAGTCAATTTAAAATGTGTGGGGTCTGTGACATCTCTTAATGTTAATAAGAACTAATGTACATTTTTCAATTGTTTTCCGCTACATAAAATGAGTTACAATAATACTGTGTTAATGTGTTAAGATGAACACATAAATAAAAAATATCAATAAACTAATATAAATTAAGTTTTATGAAAATTTTCCTTTTACAGAATGCAAAAATTCGTAAAATATACGCGGTTGTGACCTGAAAGTTCATAATCTAGAAATGTAATTTCTATAGCATTAGTACTAAACATTTAATGGAAGCTGTTACTGTTATCATGTCCAATGCTGCATGCAGTTCACGTGAGGTCCGTAATATGGCGCTGTAACCTGGGCAGCGATAAAGTACTTATTTACTATGTATATAACATTATTGGACAGCTTATAAACAATTTAGTGTATTGCGTCGAAAAACTAATTATCATATTAATCATTTGGTAGAACTGTTAGAAACGATTTTTCTTATACAAACGAAAAAATGTATTAAATATAATAAACATAATTTCTACGCGTAAAAAAGTTCTGTATTCTTAAAGATGCAATGAAACCTACAGTAAATTTTATACGTAAAGTTTACTATTATATTATAATATAAAATACATATTTTATATTATCCCATTAAGTTACCGTTAAATATAAAATTAAGTATTTCTATTGTAATCAATAGTTTAGTTGATGTAAAGCAGTGGTATATATCCTGTATCCTAATCTGAAGTGCTACTTCGCTTTTCCAAATCAAAATAACTGGATCGACATAAATATTTGTGCTTTACATTATTAGGTATAATGTGAGGTATAATGTAATGTATGCGGCCAACGAGTTTGCAATTACGTCTACGATTACTATATTTTCCAATGTAAGGCAAAATACTGAATCCACCGCGTGAAACCTAACAATAAGAGACAACATCAATGTATTATTATAACAGAAGACACGTGTTACAATAATAAAAACGAAAATTAAATATGTGTACGTATTAGTTACACAATTAATAATAATTGCATAGCAGAGCTGGACTGCGTACAGCAAAATCATCACAAGACACTTAATTTAATTTTGCAGCACGTATTGCGCGACAAACATTTCAGAAATATCCTCGCCAAAAGAAAACGACCCAATATTTTTACCGCCAACAAAAGTCAGTGCTTCTATCGGATTGAGTTTTCGAAAATTCGGAACAACAGGAAAACGTACGAGGACAACGACAATAAATATTTTTACGAATCAATTGCATCAGAATGTATTGACGGTTACTGATAAAAGTACTAAAGAAAAAGTAATGCTAAAATAGTGCATAAATTAACACCTCATGAAAATATATCGTTTCATCCTTTCCGTGCTAACATAAAGCATAAAATTATTTCACGCATTCTCTCATTTGCCACAATTATTAAACCTCTTACAAAAGACACACAAAAGACACACAGAGTACTTTAAAGCCACAGCCACTTACGAACTCTATCCGTGCAACGCAAATCCACTAAATTCTTATCTTCTGTCCAAAAACATACCCCTTTCCCTTTTCCAGTAGTATCTATTTCAATTTCGCATCGAACATCCGTAACGAGTCGCCCCCTCGTCATTAAAATTCCCCTTCCATCGCGGCAACAGAGGATCCGATCCGATCCGATTCATCCAGAGCCGCGTTTCGGCCACAAAGGGACGGCGCTGGTTTTCGCAATTTGTCGCCCGAAATTACATGCCCGAGAGGCGCTCGTCGCGCATGGAACGCGGTGTACTTTCTCCAGAACCTGGCGACGATAACGAGGAAGACGACACGGCACAAGCCCCCGGACCCTTGCGGCTAATCAACTTTATTTCGTTTGCTGTTCCATTTGCGCGGGTCTCGCGGCGACGCGTGACACGCGAAAGCGCCAAAAAATGGAACGCCAGTCGGGGAATAAATAAAAGTGCTTTGCTGAACGGCCGATTTACGAGGTTCAGGCGGCGTTGTCGGTACGAGCGTTCACCCTAATAAATAACTGACGGTCTACGGGGCAGAGAGCACAGGCGGCGGAGGTGGATGTGATCCCAGGTATGCGTGGAAGCCTCGACTATTCAGGATGCAGGCACGGCCGCATTTGCATTGCCATCATTGTCGCGATTTGAATCGGTCGCCGGGTCGCTTACTAGCGCGCGCTTAAACCTGTCGCGCTTACCGCCATTGTGGCAAATAATGCAAGGGTTGTGGCATTCACGACCGTTTTGAATAGGATTAGCGATTGCTCGGATTGGAGAACGACTCGAGGAGATCTAGTGAGACGCGGTTGGTCTTTGGGCCACTGTGTCGTGGCAGGTTTCGTGGAAAATGAACTCGTTGGAGGATTCTGCGATTTGTATATGGCCGGTGCTCAGTTCTGTGGAACACAGGGCGCTGTTGTGGTGTGTAGATGCGTGAGATGTTGATATGAGCGAGGGGTGGATATTTTGGAAAATTGTTACGGCACGCAAGGAATTCGTTTGAAATATGCGAAGTTCTTCCTGTGATTTTATTTAGTTAGTGTAGCAGCTTAAACCTGGGAGTATGCGTTGATTCTGGCGGAGATGCATCGCGCGATAACGTTTTATATTGAACATGAGTTTTGGTAATATGTGGTCCAGACAAGTGGTCCAGATGTATTGAGAGCTGCGATATGCAAAGGAATAAAATCTTCGAGATATTTATTAGCCATGCGTTATTTGTTGCTATCTTTTGCTTTAATACTGTCGTCTGTAACGTATGATAATTTATTGATTAAATTAACTAAAACATATCATTGTACGAATTGTGCAAAAATTTGCGTATATAACACGGACAATATATATTTTCAAAAACCTGTAAGAATTAAACATCCGTAGTTTTTATAATTTTTATTATTATCAAATCTTATATCTAGCATTAAATTACTCGTTTCGTTTCATTCCTCATGTTTTCAATTTATTATAACAATAATTATCTCATTTCATTTAATCACGTACAAAAAAGAATGACACTAATAGAAATATTACAATCAGATATAATAAATGCTCCCATTAAGTTACCATTAAATATGAAATTTATTTCAACTAAGGAGTTTGAACTATTCGATTTATATCTGTCTACAAAGTAAACAAAAATTATACATCCCTTTTGCAAAAGTCATTGATTAAAATTATCCCATCCCGATCCATTCGTGTACCATTCGTTCTTCGATTGGACTCACCAAAGAAGGAAAAATTCATCGATGTCGATTCATCGGTTCGGCCAACACCGAATTTCACAACAAGTAATAACTGACTTTAAACGGTTAGCGTTTCGTCGCGATCACGTGCGTTGAATTCCGCAGCCTGAATACACGTTCCATTCGATTTCGCAGACAATTGACAGGAGGGCAAGGGTGGGAAACAAGGGTGAAAAGGGAGATGAAACGACGCGACCAGGTGACCGGGGGCCGAAACGAGTCGGCATTAAATTTGCCCGTGGCAGAGTACCTTCGCCCCTGCAGTGACAGTAATGCTCTTGATTAAGCTGAACGAGTTACACTGATATTATTCCCGTAAAATAATAATATTAGCCTCTGTATTATCAACTAACGTCAACTATTGCATTAATGCATGTTCCACTAATTGATGGGGCCGTCACGTTTCGTCTATTTGTCGTACGTGCTAGAGGGACAGCGCATTACGTCGTTTCGTGTAAATGGTTTAGTAAAGTAATTATTCTTACATCGGTATTCATATATCGCGATCGTTGAAATATTAAAGATACCTTGATAAGGTATTTTTAATACAAAGGAATCTTACCCTCTGTATGAGTGTCGGCGAAATTTTAACCACGATTTCGTGACCGCATTATTGCTGAACGTTACAAAAATAATTTTCTATGAATTATGGAGACCACCAGGATAAATTGGCTGGTTTTTTTGGCGACAGTATACACGTATGTGTGTAACTGGCAGTCCTTGAACTTCTCGTAAGTTGCCATTGATTGAAGTAACTACAGAAATGATTGTTTCATTGCATTACGATTATTCGTAATCGATCTTCTAAGAAACAAAAACGGAATCTCCACGATTGTTCCTCAAATTTCGTAAGCGAAACAGCAAACCGATAAAAAAAAAGGAACGGAACACGACGAACGAGCGGAACGTAACAGAAAGGGAGCAAGCTTAACACGAAATCTGCTTCAGAAGTTGAACCATATCGGCCGACTAGATGCATTGGCGTAGTCGAATTGGCAGTCAAAGGCGTCCGGTGGGGCCGTGCGACGCCAATAGAAGTTACAGGGGTCAAATGACAGGTGAGCGCATCTATTGGCTGCTCGGCACGATTGTCACGTTCGCCACGACAATTTATGACGATTGGAATAGCGGCCAGTTCGGCCATTACACGTTCGGTGCAACGGTGCCGGACTACTAAAGCCCTGAACGAGACACCTTACCGAACTGGTTCAATTAGCAGGACAGCGTGAAAAAGGATTCACCGTCGTATCACTCTGTAACGAACTTCCTGATAGGAATAATCCGCCTGTATTCCACCTTCGTCCCCGTAATGTTCGATATTCTGGACGACGAAACGGTGCCGTTCCTCCCTGCTTTTATCTCTACTATGGTCCCTGAATGGAATTTATTCCAGCAGTTTCTTTGTACAGGTGAGGGGGCGGTAAGGTGAGTGTAACAAGAATAGAAGTTCGACGCGGAACGACAAAGGTGATTGTGGCGCATGGATGTCGTTCAGGTGTGTTGCGCGGCGGTGAACTGTGTGCCAATATATAATCATGAAGTGATGTTAATGTATTACCGACTGATAGTTATTGTAACTTGGTAATACCTGAGTAATACCGTCGACATGTTTAATATAAATCGAAGCATCTTCCGTTAGTGATCGGTAGAGTTTGGAAGGAACATTGCACCTTTTAAGCTGACAAAATCATCGACCCATTTTCGAATATCGATGATACTTTGAAAAGATATCTCAGGCAAGGAATGCTGATTTGAATAAATGGAAATCGGAAAGGAACTATGTCTGGTTGATATTTCTGATGTCGATGGATGCAAATTCTTGCCATCTGATGTATATATGTCCGTTTCTTTCCTAAAGGCGAATCGAACTTATTGTAGCTCAGTGTTTCACTATAATGGCACAGTAATATTAATGTTTTTACATGAAACTATTACGCGTCACAGAAATGAATTTTAGAAAGTAAAACTAAAAGTGAAGCAAAAAATAATTTGGAGGAACGAGTGGAAAATAAAAATTGACCGATTACTACATATCTTTTCGCAATGGTTTTGTTTGATTTTAGGAGTTCACACAATTCTACTCAAATAGTTTATTATATGTTGCACTTTAGAACGCGAGCAATTTTTATTAATTTAATAAGCATTTGTACTTGTTACATTAGATTGCTCGCGTAATTTGTTGCATAAAAAACTGCGCAATCTAAAAGTAGATTTTGTCATTTCTTTTCACGTTCTGATTTTGTTAAATAAGTATTCGTAATGCATAATAGATAAACACGTTCCATTTGCTTATTCCATTTTAAAGAACAGTCACACGTAACGAGTACAATGAAATGATATTTAGCGAAATCCTACTCCAATTCCAAGTAAATCTAAAAATTCACGATCTTATCGACAAGTATAATTTCACTACTCTCTTAATTAATCGCAGGATAAAATGAAATATGAAATATTTGCATAGTTCTTATTTCAGAGCCGACCAATACGTTCAAAGTTCTTGCTGATTAATTAAATACATACTGTCAAAGGACATAGGTATTTATTCGATTAGACCGCTAAACGTTCGATCGATCGGAATTAACTAGGATTCTTATTGTAAACTCCAACTGCTCCAAAGAACAACGGAACTGTATTAATACAAGCGTGTTACTTTAGTCTCTCTTACTCTACAAGAAACAAATTCAAATTAAATCGTACGGATAGCAGAAAAAACAACAACCACATGAATCCCATCGATCCATTTCGAATAACCGTAGAAATACGTACGTGTAATGTATCAAATCGTATCAAATATCGGCACAATTAAAGCCCGTAATTAATGCCGTGCCGTACGTGATATCGACAGATATCGCGAGATGATCCTTCGCTCCTGTGATTTTCGGAGCGCACCGCAAATCGCGTATTCGCCGATAATGAATTTGGCTGGCTAATAAATTCAAGCTATCAACACATCTGGATTAACGTTCCAGCCTGTCACGCTAATGTAGTGCACACTCTGAGAGCTCGTCGATATTAGTGGCGTATTTGCAAATGTTATGCACACGTCCAGAAGCCACGCAGTGTACACGATCAGAGCACTGACATAATAAAGATTTATTTACTCTGCCAACCTATAAGCGCCGCCCGTTCCTGTATTCCCACCTGAATCTATGGATCTAATGGATTAATACGGGACTTAATTTATCATCGTTCACGAAGCGAAACTAATGGATCGATTTACATGGGCAAATATCTCTGGCAAAAATTACAAAGAGACTTTGCTTCAGTTTACCAGATATCCGTGGCGCGAACGTCATCGGAGTGCATTTGAAAAAATTGTTCACACGTTCTGTTCTGAGCAGCTATAAATGTAAATTGAAGCTTTTGGTTTTTGCGTTACACTTTGGACGCAAACTTTACGCAGAAGTTATCTTTTAATTATGCTTTTAATTTTTATCTTTGTATAGCACGCGGTGTCGTTTTAAATGTTTCCCACTCTTTGTGTAAAACTGAGGTAACCAGGATATTTAAAAGAAAATGTGATAATATAGAATCTATATATACGCTACATAATCATACGATTATACGTACAATGCTTCACAGTTACCCCGATTGCAAAATAACTCGATTCAAAAATTTATTTCCTGTTTTACATGCTATAAAGTGTAATTTCACGACCAATATTAAATACTTCTTCTCTCGCACCTGTGAATAATCGAGAACGGTTCAAAATTCTTCCCAACCCGTATCCAGGATAAAAATATTAACAAGAATACAGCCGATTAAATGGTAACAATATAAAATCATGAAATAATCTACGCAAGACAACTTCGTTTCAACCTTCCAATTCCCTTTAAATATCCGCCAAAAAAAAATCTCAGCCGACCAATCGTCCGGCGTAATTTTGTTCCAGGGGATGCGACTTCTCCTCGCGCCCCTTAACCTTCCCCCGTTCCTCTGTCCGTTCGTGTTCCCATCCGAAATCGGTATTTCAGCAACGTTGTACCTACGCAGTGCTGTCCCAAGAAGTCGTAGTCAGGGCTTCCAGTGGGATATTGCCTTCTTCCGAGGAACGCGTCGGAACGCTCGGCATTCAGGGGTACAATGAGAGAGGGTTGGTGGCGAGGGGGTTGGTCGAAGACACGGGACTCGATACGCCGGGAATGGAACACACCATGGAGATTGTACTAATTAAGTACCGCCGCCCATTAATTGCCAACGTTCCTGCCTTGTCAATGCTCGCCGTTCGTCGCTATGGCTGCGGCCACCCAGTGACGCAGTTAACAGAATTTCGATACCGACATGCTCCACTTACGTAACTATGTACTTGCTTCTGGATGCTGGTTCCTCTCAGTTGCTTCAACTCCGATATCTCTCGTCTCTCTCCCGGTAACAAGACTGGCCTATCGCCTGATAAGACGCTTGCAAATCGTGCAACGGGACCACCTTGGATCGTGATCGATTTATTGCCCGAAATGCGAAGGGTGGTCTTTTTGTTGTAGACTGGTTCTTACATTCGTGATATTTTTTTGCGGATTATCTCGATGAAAATTTTGTACAGAGGGATTTCACGGAGCACGGTGGAAGTTTCAATGATTAATGGAATTATATGTTTTAAATATGGTTCGTTCTTTAAATATGAATTTGTGTAATAGCATCGACGAAACGGCAAAGATGATTTATCTTCGGTTGCGTTAGTTTCAGGAATAATATATATTTGTATGGAAATTGATTAAGCGTGATATAAAAGGTATGAAATTAATTTATTCTTCTAAACATTTTCAATAAATTTCCATTGCAGGCAAGTTAAACGGATGTTAAGGAGCGCCGATTAATGAAGAACGCAATATTTATCGTGCAATCTTCTGACACGATCAATCATTGCCGTCGAAATTAAATAAAGAAGAATGAATTTTCGTCTATACATATCCCCTTTTCACCCTTCTTCTCTTTATCATACTCAAAAATTATTTATGCGATAAATACTATTTATTATACATGTGAAGCTATTCCGGAAGACTATTTTATTTATACCTAGTCGTCCATGTTTTACAAACATTTCGCATACATGCACGTAGCATTGTCATTGACTGTCGCCGAATCGCATCCTATTAAAGTAAACAGAGCATTAAACCCGCAACAAAAATCAGAGAAAACTTGGTACTCGTCCTACACAAAATCGCACAGGCTAACAAGCTTGTTTGATCGCAAACAAATCTTTGCATACCTGTGTTTATTATTATATTTTCGTGTATCCGGAATAAGCAGAGGAAGAAGAAGGGAGGGAAAGGGTGGAATCCACGAGACGAAGCTTGAAGATGGCTTAATTAATCAGAAACGCATTCACCCCCGGAAATCTTTTTCCGGCAGCGAACTTCCAAGTATTCCTCAAGTCATCGAGATACTTTGAAACATTAAGGGGCCCCAGCTTACCCTGTTTTTAATTAACTCTGCATAGAAATCGGGGGAGGCTGCGCTTAGCGGCTGGATCCACGTCGATGGCGAGCGATATTGAATCCGCGGATAACTTTTCACGGAGTTAGCCTATCCTGGCACGTCGTTAAGGGAGGCCCAGAGGGAAGAAGGGTGAATTGGGATTTTATTGGACTGTCGGCACCCACGCTGGGGAAAAGGGGTGTACGTGTTTATATTACCAAGTAACCGCGGCTACACTTGCGCCGCGCGCTCTATTTTTTCGCTACAATTTAAATATTGGATGCGGTTTATTGTTATCTGTAGCTGATACAGCTTTTACAAGCCGATGGACCATGTGTCCGTCTTGTTTTCTTTTGTTTCTTTGCAGATAAAATGAATTTAGATCCCAGTGCTGCATAAGTCTCTTGTTTTTTTTTAGTTTCTTGACAAATTGGGGGGAGCGCATGGTTTTGTGCGATATGGAAAAAGTGTACTCGATGCAGGTACTTATTCGAATATCAATTGTTGCATGAATGGAAATTAATTTTTTAAACCAGTGCGAATTTCAAGTGCACGCGTTGGCAGGCGTATATTTAGATCACGGAGATTTTGGAAATGATTCAGAAATTATTACTGATATTACTGATATTACTGAAATCAAAGTCTTTAGTTTTGACGAGTGTAATAAGTTTCACAATTATGTGTCACAAATAATCTGGGAATAATATTTGTGATATGTTTTAGAAACAATGCACAGAGACTTTTAAATTAAAATGCGAAATGCTGTTTGAAAGACGAACGAATACTAACTATTTTCACTATTTCAAAATTGTTTCCTGTTTCTACTTCTTATGGATTAGTGTTCTATTTTGAAATAATGACGGTACCTTATATCATTTTCTAGTAGGCATATAATCAATTTGCTTAATACAGAACAGAAGAATACTTTAGAGCTGTACAGGGTGTTAAGTCGAGCAATACAAAAGAACGCACTTCTCTTATGAAAATTTTTAAACAGCTCCTACTATTAAAATCGACAACACGAAGCATAAACTATTGAACGAACATAATAGGTGTTTGTACGACCAAATAATTTGCCAGAGTAAATTAGTGCAAAAATATGAGTCGATATGCAGCGAGCAATTATAATTGGGGTAATGAGTTTTACAATTAATTTCAGAAGTTTTAATTCGACGCTTGAACCCATATTTCTAAAGTTTCCCACAATACAGGCCAATTATTCACCCACTTCTGACTCCGACTAGGAAATTCAACTTCCAGTTCGAAAAGCATGTCCGTTGTTCGTGTAATCGAATGGCGTTCCGAAACTTTTTAATGGTTCTCGTAATTATTTGACCAAAATCACGATAATGTACGAACCCGTTCTCCGCAATGTGATTCCCTCCTTACAACTACGGTGTTAATTTTTGTTAAATGTTACAAGTTTTCTGTTCTTTGACAGCATTTAGTATTCGCGTAAATGTAGCCATTTGTATCGAAACGTGAAATAAAAATATCGATTTCCCGATTTTAGAATAGTGGAACAGTATTCATACCACAAAAAGTAAAATTTTGTATTACAATGGATGGCTCAATTTTGGTTTTTTAATCGCTAGCTAAAACACACGATATTTTCCTAAATGTAGTAATACCTTCCAATGTACTTACTGGTGGACAAATAAGTAATGCATAATTTATAATCGGGGAGTGGTTTGTCAATTTGCCAATGCTTTAATTAGATTAACTTTTAATCTCTTTAATATGTTTACATATCATTCACAGAAATTGCCAAAGTTTGTCTTCGACCCCATCCAATTTTCGAATACAAGGATGCACGTTAAGGAAGTAATAATTTAATTGCAATTTTAATAACACCAAACTGGTCAAACTGGAATCTTTTTAGTAGAAATAGGTCATCACCAAACGTTTCGGTTGTTGGACCATTTTTCTCTCCACATTGTTACGTCAAGAGCAGTTCGTTTGCAGTAATAACGATCAATCTGAAGATGTTTTTGACGACAAATTGTAGTGCTCTCAGAAAGTGCGATAAATTTGTCGCGATGATTAAATTGTAGGATCTCTTGACATAATTATTAATCGCTGTGTGAAGACGTAAAATGTTTTAATAGTTATAGATACGTCCTTTTTAAAATTATTTTAATTTCATGGGCATGTATTTCACTGCGCTTGTTCTTCACGTACCTATGTATTATACAATTTAGAATGTACGAGTAATTAATGCCATCCAATCCCTATTCATACACATGTCCGTCATAAATGGAAGAAATGCTCGCAAATCACTTTTCAATTAACAGTTTCTAACAAAAATATACGCAAATGCAATAATTATTCTAGTTACGATTGTAGCGATTATGCGACAAAGGAATACATAGTACTATTTAAACCAGGCTAAAATATTTATGTTATTATACAAATAAATGACAGGCCCTAAAAACAGGTTAAGAATGGCTGCTTCACATATCCCTTTCTGTTAATCATACAAGCATTTCCCTGCTTTAAAAAAAATGTATTTCGTGTTACCATAGTTTTACTTTTCCAATCATACCCCGAGCAATACTAACAATAGAGGAGGATTGCCGCACTATATCGATGACTGAATTCTAACACCTGAAACGTAGTTCACGAATAATCGTACACCCAATAGGATTTCAAGTAGATCCACTACAACTACAACTACTTACGGAGGTGCACTACGTATATACTTTGGTTTCAGTAAAAGGAACGGTTATTCCACCATTCGTTTATCAAAGTCAACGAGTGGACAATTCTAGATTGAGTCACGAACGTCGCCTCTTCTGGGTCGCCTATCTTCTGTCAGGAGTAAGAAGTCGACCATGTCCTTACGAATGAACAGAGAGAACGTGACACGTGCCATTTTTATCGTCCTGGCGCATTTACCGTCTTTTCGTACCGTAAAATTAAATTGAACATATTATTTTAACTACCGAAAGGTAGCCGGCAGATAGGTTCGTAAGTGCTGTGACTTTAACTAACGTAATAAATCAGATTAATAAATTACGTGACTAAGATTGTGTTAGGCAAGTTTTTGCCCGATAAAGTGGTACAAAATATTCCTTGTCATTAGGCACGTTTGTCAAATTAATTTTGTTTATACTGAATGTGAAAGTGTAAAATTTAACATAACTGAAAATGGCAATCGTGTGAGTGACCTGTTTTATTTCAAATTTTATGCAGAGTTTGCAAATGTGTCGCGAGTTGAGTGAAGTATTAAATATTTATAGAAAACGTACGTAAGATAAAAAATACTATTTATCCAGTTTTACTATCTCCTAGGCGGGTGGGGATAGGTAGCCATCCCTATTTATTTCTTAAATAAACCAATACCCCAATTGATCAATTTCTTGTCATTTACAATAAAAGATATATGTATACATATATGGCTGCGTCCTGTTACCATTGTATTTCTAAATATGTGCACTTCTAAATTACATTAGCTACGATGGAAATTATATTCCTTAAATATTAATAAATGTATTGAAAATGTATTATTTTCTTTGAGTTCAAAAACGGACAGAACTTTCCGGTACACCTATATATATACAAATACGTTTAGGGATTACGTTGCGCGCAATTACGTAATACGCAAGATTACGTTATTAACAATTAAAAACAATGCAATGCCGGAAAAACCAAACCGTAAATCGACCGTTTCCCAATCATAAGGCCTGCACCCATTTCACTCGACGCTTTACCGAGAATTCACCCCATATACCTGCCGAAACTGCCATCAGAAAGTACCGTAAATGTTAGCCCGCGAAATCACCGGCGTTTAACGCGTTCTCGCAACAATCGAAGTGTGTCGCGATCCGCGGCGAATCAGGTTATCGAGCAATGTTGCGCAAGGGAGTGCATATTAAGCGGACCGCCATATTTAAATTGGGGCAGCGGGTTGAAATTGGATCAAGCGTTTGTGGAGAGCCAGCCCTCCTCCCGCCCGGACACTAACGTACGTCCGTCGCATCCTTCCAATTTTCATCGTTTTCAATGGGGCCCTCGATGCTCACTTGACAAATTCATTCGGACGCGGGGAACATATCCTACGCTTGCCAGTTTCCGCACGTAAGCGAAACGTCAGCTCTTCGAGTTCCTTCGGTGTTGGGCGACCGCCACCTCTCTCGTCCTCCTCGTGCTCGTCCTGTGCCACACTCTGTTTCTCGCGACGCGACCCGCCGAGACGAGACGGTTCCTCGTTCAGAATCTTCGTTCTGTGCACGAACACTTTGTCGTCGTAAGCGGGTTGCGATTCTTTGTTGATGAGAGACGGAAGACGCCCGGAGTCTCATCCAGCCGCGACGTTATCCGTGTTGACGCTGCATGCGGAATTGCAACGGGTCGCGAGAAATTTTCAGTCGTCGGGATTGTTACTTGCCGGCAGCGGATCCGTTGGCGGGGGAAACCGCTGTATTATTTATGAGCCGCTGCCACAACACCGTGAACGGTTTGCTGTGCCATGGGGCGGAAGGTGTTTCGTTCCGATCGTGCTTCTACGTGTATTTAATTCTGATGCTCTCTTTTTCTTTTATTTTCTGTTCTTCGGTTCTCGGAGGGAAATGGACGAGGGAGATTTCGAGCGACGATCTGTATTGTTGGATGGTCTGAGATAGGGGTAACTGTAAAGTTTTATTTACGGGGAAAACTTAGGGGAGGGTGGGTTTGTGTAAGTTTCTTGTTTTCGTGCATGGGCGGGGAACTTTCGTTGGGGTCCCCCTTATGCTGGAAAATCGGGGCGATAACACATTTTGGAGAAGTCAGCAGTTCGTTAGGGCCATCAGGAAAAGGAAAAATACACTCAAGTGTATTCCACACGCCTTAAGTACTTGTACTAGCAGTTTCCGCTGTACAACAAATATGTTAAAATGAAGTTCTTAGGCGAAATTCATATATTTTTGTTATTATTGCTCAATTTTGCTAAAATTTGGTATAAATAAACTTTATACATGTGAACATTTGTAGTCAAGGATTTATTGGAAGAAGTTCAATCGTAACACTCAATTTCATCGACTTTTATTGACAGTGAAGATACGAATACTTATGGGACCGACCGGATATGATTTCAATCATTCCATTGTAAGACAGCGTATGTACACCTGTACACCATTCACTTATATTTGTCACAGCCCTTCTTATGCAGCCCTTGGACGACAGTTGGTATGCAAAGGGGGTGCTTTCTGCTGTGCATCAAGTACCACTTTCTAGGTAATGTTCCACATTCTACAGTTACAAAATATATAGAATTGCACGACTTCTGAAATATTGAACTGTATATTACTAAAAAACCCTATGCAATGGAAGCAAACCAATGGCATATACAAATTCGGCGCAAAAGGTATAGGTAATTAAAATCACATATTGAATCCTATGTGACAAAAGGTAAAAAATATTTTGTAAATCAGTGTTATTGTACGGTTCTCAGCTCGCGAATTGACGGTTAATCAAAAGTACGATGACCGTTGCGCTCTACGGCAAATTAATGCCGTGAGGGCTAGTTATGTTAGGTGGTGTAAGGTGGTGATAATTGATGTTCACTTGATGAATAATTTACATGTTAATGTACAATATAATAATTATCTACGACTAGTCAACGGTGATGTAAAGATTGCCTCACAAGGTGGTGTAAAGACCTTGAAGGAGTTGCACAGATTCTGACGGTGTCGTTGATACTTTAAAGTGATGCAGTGAGTCTTAAGATGATGATGTCGCAAGGTGATGTGAATGTAACTATTGCTGATGTGATCGTATTTGACGATCTGGTCGTACTACTGAGTCTTCGTTAGGTTCGCTCTAACGAAGACTCGCAAAAACCTGGGGATGGGCGTGTAGCTGTTGGTAATATGCTGATTGGACAGTTCAGATGGTTTGTCGATGTAAATAGGTGACGGAAGGGATGTTCCAAAATCTGGTAGAAGTGGAAATTACCGCCCCTAATTACCGGTGACTCTCAGGTAGTGACTGACCTGAGGGTGCCGTGCGCGGAGTCCACATGTGCAGCTAAAGGTTCGCAGATTGTATAGCCATAAAGCGCTGTGAGTTTCAATAAAACCTAGTAATCCTAAAAAAGGCGATGTATGAATTTATTGATATATAGCTTGCAGCTGTAGAATATAGGAATTATACCCGACACGTAAATAATTATATTTTAAGGAACTCGATGGCTTTATGGGTCTACTGTTTGGGCCCGAACAGTTATTAATAGATGAGTAAAAAAGTTCTGCGGCTCCCTATATATTATCCATCAGTAGCTTTGTTGGTTGCTAACGAGTTCAACGTTAATTCCCCACTACGACTACAGTTATCTGTATGTTATACGGGTATAAAGAAGGTAGCAGTGCGCTTCAAGGGTGCAACAAAAATATAAAGTATGCATACGGTAAAGTAGGTATAAGTAAAAGATGGTTCATTCATTCCCGTACTGAAGATCTATCACTTGAAGACCAACCACAATCAAAACCATCGTCTAACATCGGCGAAAGCAAAGTATTGGCTACAATCCAGTCCAATTGGCGAGACGCGAACACTTCATTATGAAAGATGTTCAGGAGTCATAGAATTAATTGGACGATATACAGCTGGCTAGGAAATAAATAAATGACTACCAAAAATAGTTGATAGATTTTCAGTACTTTTGCCAACACCTAATATAATTATACAGGCATTAATATCTACCACTAAAGCTTATAGGACCTCATATTTCGCCGTTCAAACTCTACCGTATTCTTCAACCCTTCGTTACCGTGCCAAGGAAACACCTGGCCCGCGTTCCCCGCTGATTTCCAATCAACGACTTTCAGACGCATCCTAGGAATTGAATGATCCTGATCGATACGGTGCGCGCGGACCTGGAGTCGATTTTATCGGTTACAAAAGCGAGCTCGGGTGAAAAAAGAAACGGTAAGCAGCTCACGGAGAGACGCTTCGACACCGATTGAAACTTCGTGTGTCCGCGTTGGAGGTGTTGAGTGCATTCCTCGGGGCATGACGTGAATGGCCGACCTGAAGGAGGTGAGTTTTAAAATAAGACAAAGGCCCCGGCCTCCTTAGCTCCCGCGGCGATCGTTTCAGCAGGACGATCACGCGCCAACGGCCGTCCAACTTTGCCGGCTAATCAGAAAAATCCACACTTCGTCGACCTTATTGAATTGTCTCTGACGACTGAGACCTCCTCCCTTTGTCCCTGATCACAGCCTATCCGGGCGAATGGCGAACAATTCGCCGGTTTTTCTATCCCGGCCCTTCGACCATCCTCAATTTCGCCCGCCCTTTGAATATGAATCCCGGCGACTCTGATATATTTGGCACGTTGCGCCATTTTGTTATTGAAATTGTCTTTACTTTGCTCCGCTCGGGCTGATGAAATTGTGCGCCCGATTTTTTCCCCCGCCCCCTCGTCGCAGCTTAATGATATAATAGGAATCCCGGTGTACCTTGGCAGGATAGTTAATGAATATTTAACGAAGGTTCGACTGGCGCTGCTTGGGTAGGCGCTGCGAAGTAGAGGAAAGTAAACGGTTGATGGCTCAAAGAGAATTCTGAGCACCTGTTAATTAGAAACTCTGCAGCGGAGTTCATTTACAGAGCCTAGTAAATATTGTTAATGTTAGATTTTCTTTAAATACCCGGAGATGGTAACGAATAATTCCCGTGGAGGGTACGACGGGGACCAGAAATTTGCAAACGTTGTTGCCGGTAATAATTTATCAGTTCGAGCGAAGCTCGATGTTCAATTATGTATGTGTTGCGTGGTTGCAAATGTGTACCGCTATCTTGCGCAAGATTCTTGGGGCTGAGCAAGGATTTCCTAGCATCTGTCATCGATCATCGTAAGTGGATGACGTAGAACGGAAATGAGACTCCCATCAGAAATCCATACGCGTCGTCTGTTAACAACACTCGCGTCATGGTTCCGCTTCCTGGGCATTTCCATCGCAATTGAATTAGCCGCCCTTGTGTACAGTGTGGCGCACATATGCATTTCTAAAGAAAAAAGTATTTATCGGAGCGCACAATTTCTTTTAGCCACATGCGCGTGCACAGTGAAACTCTGTTTGTACCCATTTTCACTGTATAATCCTTTTAATAAAAACAATATACACTACGGGTGGCGAAAGTATTCGTACAGCTGAAATATAGGCAATAAGAACGCTTTTCTGTTAACACTATGTCTTGCTACAAATAGTTGAATGACGCAGTCAACTTCTTGGCCTAAATACTTTCTGCGAAACATACAAGTTCATGCCGTTTCATTCCACAGTGCATTTACCCCTTATTCCGGCGCTACCATGCAAGCGTCCGATAAATATGGGGCAGTGTTTGTCGCATTACTGGCGCGTACTAAAGCGGAAATAAAATTTCTTCGGCGCGTTGTCGATTAGCGGGTTCGATCGATCGACTGCGCCCAATTCGGAAGCGCTCACCTGCAAGAACACACGGGAAATTTGAGGCCGACTATGCCGTGGTGGGTTTCCACCGGCGACTCAATGTTATCGAATTAATTGCCATTGGAATGCAAAGTTCGCTGAAACAAATGCGAACCCGATATTGAGATATCGTGTGCGCGCATATGTGGCGTTCCTCGGGCCTCTTGCCGCGAGTGGATCTATTTCTATTGTAAAAATTCGTCGGCTACGAATTGGCACGGAAGCGGCGATAATGAAGCAGTGGAAGGTGCCTTCCATTTTCATTCACTTGAAATTGTTCGGGGGATTAAGTTAGAGGGGGATAGATAGTTGTCCCCAAAAGTCGACGCAGTTTGTTGTTTCATTTTTCGCACGATTGATAGTCGATCCTCTATCATCGTGTCTTTAATGCTGGTCAGAGATATGTTTATACAGTTTATGGAGTATGTAGTTGAAGAGAATAAACTGACGGGAAATACCTAATACCTTACCGACAGGTAATTGCAGCTATGTACATATAACGTGGGATTTACACGATCTGTAATTATAATGATTGATAGGAATATTGATCTTCTGCTTCTCAGTATTAGTTTTTAATGATAAACCCGATAATCTCTCGCAGCAAATCTCGGGGTGCTGAGGAACAATTTAGAGTGAAATACGTGAAGAAGCTGCGCAGTTGCTATTGGACTACGTTTTCTGTAATAAAGAGACTTACTATTGATATTGTCGAATTTTGGTAATTCCGAAAATAATCCTGATGAGTTAAATTATGACCCCGAGAAGTACTGTTTTATAATACTGATGTCCTATGTCCTATATTATAGGATAATAATTAATACATACTTCTTTCCTTGCAGATTCGTACTTATATTAATTCGAAACTGTGAATTTTGTAATGGATGAACAATTGGATATTTGGTATTTGATATTTCGTCGATTAATGTTTATGAACATATGTCACAGAATTTGTAGGAACGTCTGCAATTATGACAGAGGGCCAAATTGTAATATAGGATTGTAATTCTGTAATTATAAGAATAATTAATAGAGGGAAGGATCATAAACATAATTAAGAGGATACAAAGTTTTTGTATAAAGTTTTGGAAAGAAATTATTCTAATGTTCCTGCCCTTTATAAAGTAACTGTTTAAAAAAAAGGAAATTAATTAGTCATGGTGTGATTCACCTTAGAATTAAGAGGATAAACATCGATTCATTTCAAATTAAATTCACTGAAATTAATATTAGGCAAAAATGAGGTGCAAATGATTCGACGAAATTTCTACAGCTAAAAGTGTTGGCCCCTTTCATTATTCATGCGAACCTATGAGTGTTCTAATGATTTTCCTAAATCTATACAAATTATATATTACAAAAATGCAGATTATTTTACAAAATAGTAAATTTTACAAAGAGATAAGTAAAATATACGTTGATATTACTGGCAAAATATAAATCTACATGATGTAAATGTATATGCTGGAAAAGTTCAGACGTTTTTCTGCGTGTATGTGTCGTTCTTCTTATGTGAAAGTACGTTACACATGTGTGAATATTGCATTTTCCACTGAGACGAACCGGTTAAATTATTTATTCGGATGAAAGACTGGCCGATTCAATTAAACACAACTGTATATATCGTTGATTAATACTTGCGGAAACGAGGAGGAACCGTGTGGATATTGCGTGTAATCAAGCGATGAAATAAGTTCTTTTTCTCCTGACGTTTCAATTAAAATAACTTTATAACTCGTTTGAGCTAATTTAACCCCTTGATACAGAATATTCTTTATATGAAACGTATCGTTTAGACAGTTGTTTATTTTGTGTTCTATATAATCTTTACTAAACGATATAAATTGCCGAGTTCATTGAAGTACGAATTTTAGTACGAAATTACCTCTTTGCAAATATGTAAAATATATTTACACAAAAAATAAGCCAAATGTTTAGGAACCTCTAATCAAAATGGTTTATTCTCATTTTATAAAATATTTTTGGATAAGGACCAATTTGATATCATCAAAACTGCATTAAATTAATACCATAGATTAATCACGCATTCAGACGAGCTGAATAGATGACCGTGGAAAAAGTGGAGCTTCATTCAAACAAACAATTTACTCACCATACGATTTCCGTCGAAAGCCAAACTAAACAGAGAGATTAAACAAACCACGTTATTTCACTGACAATAAATATAAATTTCTCCTCTTTTAGAAAATTCCAATTAATACATCTCAGTATTCCCAAAGAAAAAATGAAAGAAACCTGGCATCAAACGAACTTGCAATTGCATTGCATTGCGTTCGAAAAAGGCTACAATAAATAATTGCCTCAATTACAAAAATTGCCGCCCAGGGTGAAAACGAAAAAGGAATCGCGTTCAATTACATTGAAACCGCGAATCTTTCGCGACCCTGCAGGTGAGTGTACAAAGTATAAAAAAGAAAATGATGCCGTAGGGGGTATATTATTTCGCTCGCACGTCTTATCTCCGCTGCTTCTTAATTTCTATACGCCGTGCTCGAGATACGGCGCAGAGTCGGCTAACCATGTTATTTAATTAAATACTTGCCCGCGCTAAGGCCGATGAGGCGAAGATGAAGTATTCCGGTGCACATTACAACGGGCTGCTGGTAATTCTCGCGAATGTCCCCGCGCTATATCATACGTACCTTTGTCAGTTTATTACACTATACCGGCTGGAAAATTCGAATAAAATATATCAGACACCACGGTTGGTTAATAAGGCACGAAATTACAGGCAGGAATTCTCAGCGAATAGCCGACTGACAGTAAGCGCCCGCATTAAATACGTTGCCGTATAACATTCCTGGGATCTCCTCCGGGAACCGGTGTAATATGTAGAATTAACGTCTCTTTTCGAAGGGGACGATAAAATTCTCGATTCGGGGGCCGTACGCCGTCGTTTTCGCGTCACTTAATTTCTGGTGGATGCGATTCGTTCGTGTGTCCTGTTATCCGGTATTACGATGGTTTTGGTTTGTAAGGTGCTGGTGGTTGCAGACTTTGGGGGATTAATGTGGATAAAGTTTGTTCATCGTGTGGAAAAGTTGGGGAAAAGTGATTGCAACATTTATGTATGCGAAGAACAGAATTTCTGTGAAATCTATGAAATGGTGTACATAGCTGGTTAATAAGCTACGAAGCTAGGTTCACAGGCACTCTTCAAGTAAGTGTACATACGGATTAAGTGGCGAAATTTATATGTAACTATTACAGTTAATTTTAATACGCAACCACGTTAATTTATAATTACCCACTTATTGTTAGCCTTATTTGAATGCTGCCTGCGAGCTTTCTGCGCTATTTAATGCGTGCTGCGTCTAACAACCGGACCTTCTTTGATTACAAATTTAATCCATTATTTTAAAATGATTAATTAATGAAGATAATATATTAATAACTATAATCACAGTGATATTTTTGTTGTTATATTTTAATAGGACTAATATAGTCAATGCATATTGCATATAAAATTTGGAATAGAATTCAGTTATAATTTAGCCTCAGACATTTTTATGTGTTTTTGTTAATTTCTAGATGTTCACGTAAGTTATTAAAATATTGCTACATATTTGTTTACTTTTCACATTTTTGTTCGTAACTCTTGCTTAAATTCATAGGAGAAGATTTGCTACTTTCACGTGGATATTAAAATCAGTGTCAAAGTTATAACTATTTCGAATACGACCTTTTTTAGTTGGAAGATTAAGTGTCGTCCGAAATTGCAGATAAAAGGGAACATGAAATTCTAGAAGTTCAGAACTTTTTAACACGTTGAATTTTACGCACTGTTTGATAACCTTCTCTAAATGTATAAAATGTATTATGCCAACCTTTACTATTTCAGTTTTTATTATTCGACATAATCATTCATTGAAAATCGGAAACTTTTCTAATCACTATATAGAGTATGTTAGCTTAAATCTAAGGGGTAAAATATATAGGGTGAGTGCAACGAATTAATATTCTCTATTAATTTTTATCTTCTATTGCAACACTTAGAAATTTATTTTCCTTGCACACACTTAATTCTAGAAATTTGCTTTTCCGAGATACAGATACGTCAATAGAAAAATGCCAATGGAATGGAAAACTTTATATGTTGCCATCATATTTTTTTTAATATAAAAAAATACTAACCTTGCTTGCGACCAGACAAGTATTTATAAACTTATTTGGTGATTCACGGAATATAATACATATTATTAGTTGTCTGTTCGAGTCGTGTAGTCTGCTGGAGAAATTATAATAAGGATTTTAAATAATTTATAATAAGTACCTACTTGTATTACAGAAAGAAACTCATTCCTTCGGACTAAACTCACCCTTATGGTGAATTTAATGTATTCCCAAAAGTATTATATATTCAACTGTCTCAGATATGTATACAGGACACTAATAAAATCTTGTAACATAATCTATATCTGCTTTATAAAACACAACGTCAAGTTTTACCCAGCCACTCCCTAATATTCAACCGAAAACATAGACCACCGCGAAATTTGATCACCCCACCGCCAGAATTTACTGCTGCACTACACAAATGTTTAAACCATGTGTCACTACGAATTAATATACAATATATTCACTACAATTATGATTCGACTTTTATATTTCCATAAATGCTAATATTCTAAATACAACCTCCCCTTTAAATCTACAATACATATTACGATTTTTAAATTGAAGTTTCTAAATACTGTCTGATCAATGCCAACCAGTTCAAACTAGCCTCCAATAAACTTATTCTCAATATCGATGGTATCCAACTGCCCAGCAATGTTTCAACGTTTTTACAAGCCAACCCCTACGACAAACGAATAACACTACCTCATCCGAGTCACCGACGAATACTCATCCAATACAGCCGGGCCAAGTGGATACTGGTATATACACGGAATATACCAGTCTGCGAATCCATTGGCGCCACGCCACCTATATAATACTCTATATTCCTCTTTACACCGTCCCCGCATCATTCCTCTTTACGTTTCCAACCCCCTATTCCCTTCGTGCTCGCACGAAAACCCACCGCCTCCCTCCACTTCGCCAAAACCTTGGACTCCCTCCGCGTCGGCGATTTCCCGTCGGGCCGGAAGTCGAGGGCCCCGAGGCCGCATCGGAAAATCCGTAGGTCGCACCTGTCGACCCGATACGCGTCGCCTTCTGATGCATATATGCATGCACGTTATGCATAATCCACTAGGCACATCGTGACCTTAGTCCACGTAGACGGGACAGAAGGGATCGCGTTACGTGACGGTCCTGGCCTGCGAGAATTCTATGCACCTTCGTGCCACTCTACACGGAAAGTGCTATTTACTGATCGATTCGGATGCGATCCGGTCAACTTTGTGCGCTGCCGGGGAGCCTCGAGTTGCAGGAATTGCGGAACGCTCTCCGGAGGATTTTCGCGAACGCCGGCGATCGTTGGAGAGTGATCGAACGGTGAAAAAGTATACGCGCAGGCACCGTTCACGAGTATGTTAGCGTTTTTACAAATTCAAGGAATAGGTTGTTCCAGCCGGTAAATAAAATATGTTTGTTGAACCAGACCGATTTGACTGTTATATTGTTATACTTGGGCCGGGCTTGGTTTTAGATTGGCGTAACTTTTTCATTTGTGACAGAATTGGGTCACGTAGGGCTGAATATAATATAAATATGAAGGTTAGCTAGTTTTGTTATAATCTGGCCTGACATACAGGGCTACATATTGTACAAATTAGTTATTAACTTTTGTTAATAATCGTCTGTATTTATACGGACTCAGGTCGTAAAATTTAGGATGTTTTACATTGGTTTGGCACTGAAGGATAGAACAGGCCAATTACTGGAAGAAGATGTAGTTAAGGAGAATAACATAATGAGAAATACACAATACAATACCGATCCATGGGTAGTCACAGCCGTGTATATATAACAGGGGGTAGTAATTCGACAATAAAAATTGAAAGGAGATATAATTATAATAAAAGTATTGTATACTATTATTTAAAACACTTGCACCTGATCGAAATATCTGTGCAAACATTAGCGCACAAAACATTTATTGCCTTTAAATGTAAGAGTTCAAGTCCTTATGTGCAATACTGTATATGTATATATTATACATATTAAATCCTAACGAAACTGCTCTTTTTACCCGTTTGCATCGATTTCACTATAATTTCGTAGAAACAAGCATAATATCCCAAATAATCCACAGCTGATATTGAACATTGAAATGCTAACGATTCAAATAATTTATTCACAAAACTGTATGCTGTACATAGTTCGCATAGTAGAGTAAATGTTAAATGAAATTAATTCGACCCACGTCCCTGTGTTGAATGTAGCTACTATTCATTAACCAAGTTTAACGTACATACGAGGCAAAATTGGGATCACGATACTACA
Source organism: Nomada goodeniana (assembly GCA_963969485.1). Lineage (NCBI taxonomy): Eukaryota > Metazoa > Arthropoda > Insecta > Hymenoptera > Apidae > Nomada > Nomada goodeniana. Next base: position 14,373,835 of record OZ018300.1, on the reverse strand, counting down.
GAAGTAGCAAAAGGTTCCGAGTGGTATCAACATTTCTGATAGTCGATTATTGAAATACAGTTCGTTGCGCTTTACCGGAGAGTTTCTTAATAGGACAATTCTCTTCGACACTGCTTTCAGAAGTACTTTGCGGAACATGTTATTTTCCGGTCGACTTTAACGTTAGTTTCCCAAATCGTCTTTGGAACGGGAGTTAATAGTTGTTTAACGCCAGTTGGTCAATGCCTATCGCTTCGCCGAACGAAACTCCATTTCTTATGAATCGAATCGACATTCTTGAAATTGCTCGCACTGAGCCTTAAGATCTTTCGAATTATGCATCTTTTTCGTCGCATTAAACTTACTACTTTCTGCTAACGGAAATTTAGTCAAAGTTTCAAGTATATGCGGTTTTAAGTTCTTTCAAAGTTCGATAGATTTCTTACTGGTTTAAGTATCTACAATATTTTATATGAAAATGCAATAAAATGACATCCGATATTATTATTACTAATGGTAGTACACATTAGTGCCTCTTATGAATCAAATTGTGATTGGTTAATATCTAATTTTGTTAAATGTTATTTAGTTTGTTCATATGAAATGCCGATTTAATTAACATTCCATGCTTATGCATGCAATTATAAATGCATATAGGAATAAATACATGCCCCATTTATCAGTATCAGTAATTTTAATTGAAGTGATAAATGGAAATACATAAGTTTCTAAATACAGTAGAAATGTAATTTATAAGATTATTGTTGCACACTCCTGACATATATATGCTAATACATTATTGTATTAAAATATATGTATAGTAAATCTTGTACAGATTATAATTGTATTATAATATTAAAATTGCGACATACATAGATCATAAATATTTGATTATTACAGTAGATTCAATATGATTGTTTTCCTCTTACAAACATTTCAGACTTCAATAAATTTTCTATGGCAAGAAAGTGTATGAATCACGAATTGTGTTTTATTATTCACTATATTTTTTCTATTAGCAATCTAGTATCCTAAAGTAATTTATAAATGTATTATTGGTCCTAATTATTACTACCCGACATATTCCTATGTACATTTAATTCTTTTGGGCGGACAAACTGAACAATGCATTTTTATGTACAATAAAATAAAGAAATAACCATAGAACAATAAATATCCAAACGAACGCACCCCAATTTTTCATAATAAAGTCCCTACGATCATTTCGACAGAGCTGTTTCTTTGTTTCGAGTGAATTTCATTGCACCCTCGTTGTTTCGTGAAAACGTACGAGATTAAATTGGAATATTAGATTACCAAATTCTGTAAGTTAGCTAATTCTACTATATGTTTGGTGGTGGATGTTGCTCTTACGACGTCGCACAGATAATATGAATTAAAGGTAACTATAATAAATGTAAGCAAATAACCATATTTGCGACAGTCGGAACGCAGTAAATGCAAAGCCATTCTTGTTCGCTTACAATTAGTGCGTGTACAGCTGTGAAATCTAGGATCACAAGGAAATATGTTCAAGTGTACCAGAATGCTGAATCAAAGAGAAATTCAACGAGATATATCCTTCGTATTTTTCCTATCTTTCTTTGCATTACTACATTGCCGCAATCTTACGAGAAGAATAGTTCTTCTTTTTACAACAAGAGTAATTCCTCCTTTCTACGACAAGAGCAATCCTTCTTTTATTTTTTTTTTCGTGGTTCTATAAAAACCGAATCTACGATAGGAACACCTGTCCTTGAAGCATGCATCAATTTTTTGTAAACACGCACAGGTAGGACCAAATTCAGATTCGACACTACATGGATAAGACTAAATACATTTAACTCTTTCGATACTAACAGCCACCATATAATAGTCATTCGTGGATTTCAATGAAACCTGTATTTGGATGTATAATTTCCTATCCAAACAACATTATAGCGGCTGTAAAATATTGGAGGTAAAAAAGAAACCAAAATTGCACAATACGACAAAAGTAAAAATACAGCGACTCACATAATTGTTCACGCGAAACTAACATATTTGTCCGTCTGAAAAATATAACTTCGTTTACTGCGCAATTAGGGACAAGAGGGGTTCATTAAGCAAGGGAAAATATCCCCGCAAAAATTCTTACGTTTTAATGCGACCAAGAATAAGGGTGGGATCATTATTTTTGAAACTTGTATTAGCGACTTACTTTCGGATATTAGAATGCAGTGGCATCATGGTGATCGATATCCTGAATTAAACGAATGGCCTTCTACGTGGGCCAATGCATCGTTATGACAATCCACCAAGAAACATTGCTGTCCAATCTTTCAGTGGTGAAAAAGAAGAAACGCATCTTAATGAACCGAGAAGTGGTTCGTGCGAAAGCGAGCCTAACTTTCGATGAGGGTCCCCTGAAAACGGTCGCCATTTCGCGGCGAGAATTAGAGATCTAATCTGGCAGATTAGTTTCTCTTATCATTCCAGTCGAGGAGCTGCAGCGAACGGAAAAGAACAAGCTCTTTGGCTCGAGAATCTCGAAGGGTAGGCAATATGTGTGTCACGTGCTCAGCACGCCTTCGCCCTTTATCATGGTCCTCTGCCCTTCTGTTCTGTACACCCTCTGCTCTGGCGCACCTCTTGAAAATCACTAGCGATGGAACACGATTGACGGATCTTAGTTAGTTTTGAAAACACAGTTTGAGTGAAACGAGTGACGGTGCAATGGGGAACTTTCCGTTTGTTATAAAACTTCTGTATAATACGTAGTTTATGTACTGTTTTACATTCAAGAATTTCTCTGATTTACACTTACGAAAAATGTGACAAATTAAATCCCAGAGCCATAGGTTACAAAAATAAATGTATATAGGTATAGGATATACCACAATCACTTGAGAATTAATTGAAATATTAATTCCCCTTAAAGTTAAACAGTAACATTTCCTAGTCCAACTCACGAAATTAAACTGCCCTTACTCAACTTAATAGCAAACAAAATAATATATATTTTGTAAATGATTTTCACATTGAAAGAAATTCAATACTAGCTCCTCAACCCTATTATTTAAACAAAAAACGAAAAAGGCCTGGGCAACACGTTCGGAGAAATCTCCGACACGCCTACGTATACCCAAGAGTCCAATTCAAAGTGGAATAAACGCGATCTATTGATACAAATGATATAAATCAGTAACAATGGCAGAAATTAATACGTTCTACATCGGATACTGGGTTGGTCCACGAGGGTATTGGTCCCATCGCTATTCCTAAGTCACGTGCAACGCGTCAGGGCCGAAGGGTGGTGTTCTTCCAGAGGGGAGCAAGAAGTAGGGGTTGTTTCGTGAGCTGCATGCTGAAAACGGCCCGGCCCTGATAAACACCAGCCAAAGCGAAGCTGCTGAAAATCGTGGGCTCGAAATTTTGTGACAGTCACGAATTTTCACGGGCACCCATCCAAGCCCGATCTACGGCGGAGGCTTCAGCGTGTCTGCCTTGAAGCATCGGGACGGCGGAAAGAAGGGCATTTCCGACGAGTCAAAGACGGGATCGAAAGGGAACCTTTCAATTATGACGGTCTATTGGGGGAAGAAAATGATTTTATTATTTTCTTTGAGTCAGGGTACACCTTACAGATTGATCAAAAGTGGCTGTACCTATAGTACCACTTACGAGTCCTGTCGCGTCGCTTTTTATGCTGCAAATACGTTCCACAGAAAACCGCATGTAAAAAAAATTGCACTGCAAAGACATAGACTGCATTGGAGAATTTGAGATACGCTTCACGATTTTCTAAGACCGCATAGAACCAGAGCAACGCGTTAAAATAATTCAGGAAAATAAGAATACCCGAAAAATACCTCCGGAAATTCGCGAGAAATTAATATAAAAATTTTCTCATCAGTATTATTGTCGCTATCTGACAATTGGGGCGCTGTATCTTTTTTTTATAAATAAGGTAAGTTCCTTTAACCGTAATTCTATTTCATTTATTATTGGGTTGGCGCATATGAAATTGCCTGTTAGCGACGATGCAATTGTAAGGGCGGTCGACGGTGGGAACCCGCCACTATTTTGCTGGAAGACGATTTATCGGGCGGGTTATTGTCTTCCGAGTTATCGTCAAGAAGACATAGTTCAAACACTGGGCGATGGCGGGTGGCTGGAGATCACATAGTCGTCTGCGTTATATGACAGTTTAAAGAAAATTTTGGGGAAATTAAGGGAATGGCAAGCAACCCCGTTGCGTTGCTTTGCTGGTTCACTAGGAGCTGGCCGCAAAGTGGGAATTGTGTTTACCTACACACAGCACTTGCCTCATATTTGTCACAGACCAAGCATGAATAAAAACAGAACTGTGAATATTTCTTGTACGTCAATCTGCAGGCATCTAAAGTCTTTAAGAATTTACTATTAGTTAAATGTGCTACAAGTGCACTTAACACTAAAAATACAAGTGACACTAAATCGTATTCTATGCTGGAATAGTCAGATTGTGCAGACCCTGGTTATCGAAATATGTACAACCAAATATAGAAACTTCACTTTCCTCACTAATAACACTATGACATAATGCTATGATAAACTATAATATTAGAGGAAATGTTGTCATGAGGCCCCCCCGAGATTTCCATATTTATAAAAAAAAATGTAGCTGTCATTTGCTACACCACTGGCTACATACACAGAGAAACATGTTTATGATACATGGTGCATGGTACAATTAATTTATTATCCCTGTGAAAGTATACTCCCGTGGCCAGGCAATTCGTTCAGCTTGGATGCCATTGAGAATATCTCGAGCTTATTCAAATCACATGTCTGCTCATCAGTGGTTAGATTAACCTTTGTAAAAGCGAAAATTGTAGACATGTGGCGAACATAGTTAAGACACAAGATACATGGCAACGCAGTGTATACTGCACAAATTAGAAAGAATACGAGATGTAATTAAGGTGAGGGGCAGAAACACGAAATACTTCTTAACATTTATATGTGTAAGACCTTAGAAATTAATAAATTTTGTTATCAAAGTTCGTTCAAGCCTTTCAATTTTTCTAAAAGAAGTTTCCTAATTCGATGGCCCGGGTTCTATACCGAAGCCGAGCAACGATAAGAATCAAATTCGCAAGCTCTGCTGATATAAATTTAAATTTGGTTATTGCATTGCAGAAAATGCTTATAATATCAAATTAATTTTTAAGAAAAGCAAAGCAAACGAATGTACTAATAGCTGCTAGTTTGGATACTTTTAATCGCAGCAACGAAGTCGCAGTAACAAGTGTTTTCGAATACAGATTTTTAATCTACCAATAAGATATGAATAATTCTGTTTGGGGATGGAAAATATTGTATTGAATAGGATGAGTCGTACTTTTATCGGCAGATATTGTTTTCCTCGAGAACATAAAGGTTGACAATTTGTTAAGAATTCGGCCATTTAATTTTTGCACCAAGCTAATAAAATAGTTCACAGTTTTTTAATAATATACATATATTATTAGATTATAAAGAATAAATTTCGATTTTATTTTCGAATAAATTGGTTTCTCGAAACAAAAAGATATTAAGCTACATCAAAATTCTGAATAAATGTCTGATCACTTTAGTTGTAAGAAATATTCCTTATCAATATGTATACACATATCAATGCATTCCGAATTTTTCACAAGAAAACTTCTCCTTTCGATTCCTGTCGTCCTTTAAAATTACAGAGATTGTCTTCACATTTAATTTTGTATCTCACTTTCAGAGTACGTTCCGTCAAATTAAACTTTATACTTTCAACACGAACAGAAAGCAAAACCACCCTTTTCCTCTTAGTGATTGTAATTACCCTTACGAACATCAGTGTCGCGGTGTAGTGTCACTTTAACAAAGTTCAAATTATGTGAATGCTTCGTTTTCACGACTTGAATGCGTTATCTGATTGGTAGAGTTTCGTAATTGCCCATCAGAGATCTTATTGCCGGTAATATTGGTTCGTAGCTATTTAAATACGAACGTCGCCATCCTGTTCGTCGTTTAACGAGCTCTACAAGGTGTTCAATTGGTATGCGAACCTTTCTAGGGGCCTTTCATTCACCACTGTGTTGATATATCATACATTAAATATTCTTCTAATTTATTGGGCCACACTATATGTCGTATTGAACTTTTTAGATAAATCTGTATGGCCGCTGCAAGCGACGAGGAATGCAAACGATTTTCGATGCAAGAATTATTTAATTACTTACTATGAATGAATTAACAGATACCAAATTGTAGATACTTTGTTAACTTTTTTTCAATACGTGGTGTGCAAGAATATTCAAGAATATAACGTTGAATCTGAATGTACAAAGGGATCATGAAAATATTATTCAGTTTCTTCTGCGGAATCACTCCTTTCCAAAATGTATCATCCCTCCCTGGTTCCTATATTCAATTACATAATTTAAACAACCGAACAGCGTACAAAATAATCTTCCGACTCGTTCTACGAGTGTCCGCGCATTTGATGAACAAAATAAACAATAGCTAACCTCCATCCCCCTAAAAAAAGATTCAATCGTTAGGCGACAACGCTCGATGGCCGCGGTCTCCAAACAGAGGGTGTATCGAAGAGCCGTAAAATTATTCTCGACTGGTCTCAAGATCAGGCGATTTCCTTTAAAGCCCTTCTAACGACCCTTACCGCCCATCTGCGACGCACCGCGACGAAGAAAGATCGACAGAGCCTCTGAAATGGTTTTTTTCAAATAATCGTTACCAACCAGTCAGAAGGACCGGGCTGTGGAAACGATGACGATTCGAAGTGACTCTACAAAGGAAGCGCTCTCTCGAGTAGGGAACCTCGACAGTGGAAAGGAAATCCACGGAGAAAAGGGAAGGGCCGGGTGTAGAAAAACGAGGAAGGGGAAGGGAAGACGCGTTGTGCATCTCTTTTCGCTGCATTACCATAGCAATGGCGGCAAATCAAATTGAATAAAAATTTATGTATCTGAAAGGCAATAAAACGGAATAGATTTGGGGCAGAATGGGGCCGAATCCATCAGCCGGGATCCCGATAAAGGTGGATCGTTTGGGTCCAGGGGAGGATCCACGCGCGTGTATCCCTTTCGATTGGAGCGGGATTGTCGAATTGTTGTCACGAAATTTATTCCACCTACACAGCCGCGCAGACAAACACGGCTGCAGAGCAGGGGTATAAGCGGACCAGAAACGCCACCCTTTTTTCCACTGAAATCGGTTTTACGATATTACGCCGCCGGGCGAAACCCGGGACATCCGGTTTATACGGACGGTTCCTCTACCATCATCTTACACCTTTGCGATACGCGACCACCGATCTTCTTTTATCCAATCTTCGAGACCGGCTTAATTGTTTCTTCTGAGCAATTCTTCGTCTACTTTTCAAAATAGTCTTCGTGTTCGTTTGCATTCGACTCGATTTTAATTACGACTACCGTTATTCAGCACAGAATTCGAAGCAATATTGTTCCGTACTATTATAGACGCTCCGAAAAATCTAAAAACTAAGACAAAGTGCAGATTTATATCGTGAAATGCTCGAGAAAGGTTGCAGGTCTGCTTCGAACAAAATGTGAGTGATCTATGCACACCTGGGAGGATCGCGGTGGAACGATTTGACGAGTATTTTTTGTTGGCATTGCCGTTCATTTCGGAACGTACCTATTTGTAGAAGTACATCTGGTCGTACATGTACAAGGTGTTTCGGTTAACTGGAAACGGTGGAATATGTCACGAGAGATTACAGCAATTAAAAAAATGTTCTCACAACAGTTGTTTGGCACGAAGGGGGACATTAGCTGGTATAAACAATTTTTCGATAGGTGTAACGCTGCGAGAAACATCGAGGTCAAGTTAAACTTTTTACACGGGACTCGGCATTTTTTAATTCATAATGCAATGACCTATGGCATGATATCGTTCCATGCAACAGAATGACAAAAGGTCGATTCTAGAAAGTCACATATCGCTAGCTGGACCTTGAAACAGAGCTAGAAAGAGGTTCCGTGAATTGGCGCGCCACGGTTCGATCCCAGGGTTAAGAGGAGCACGTTCACTGGCTTCCAAATATCCTCACCTTTGATGCACTCGTAGCTCCCTTGAGCATTCACGCTGTATAATAGAGTAATTTCTGGACTCACGCTCGTGGCTCGGGACCAGCCGCGAGTTTGTATCGTGCAGGGGTCAACTTTGCCTTCTTAGAGATTTCGGTTGAATCGGAACGGCGCGGTTTCTTTGCAGGCATCGGCATCGACGACCACAGATAGAGACAGCGAGGGATGAAAGACGGGCGTCGTTAAAGGATTAAATGTCTTCGTATTGGTAGGACAACACCGACGCATCAATGAAACTTTTTTATTGTTACATATTGGTGGTATTGTTGTGATCAAAAGGAGACCAAACACGATAAAATTGTTAACGATTGAAGGTGTTAAAAAGAGTAGCTGGACGAATTGTGTAATTCGAATAAGGTTCTTTGACAATTTATCTGAGAACCCCAGCATTGATGCTGAAACGATTGCAATTGTATGAATAAGAAGGATAATTGATTCAGGAATTTGCGTGAATTAATACGTGAAATGTGGATAAATGATTCTTTTTTTTTAAAGGCAAAATATGTACGATATCAGTACATATTTGAATCACAATATATTCAATTCAATACACGCTTGATTGGTATATGGATATTTTTGATTACGTTACAAATCAAATATATATATACACGTTTTTCATCATTTATACACGAGTGCACAATAACACTCTTATTATTGGTAGTCGTTGTTTTTTTATGGTAGATATGTATATTTATTAGATTCTAATATATTTAATTAAGAAGAGTGATAAATATCGTATCCCCTTATGTAACTACATTTAATACCAGACATTTAATTATGACTAATAAAATTCCATTTCCTTTCTATTCATATTTGAAAATATCAAGAATGTCGCCTGAAACGTATTCGATTATCTAAAGAATTTCGGAACGGCAACTGAAATTAAGCGCCAGAATAAAAATGTACTAAATTGATCTTTCTCATTCTTAAACCCGTACGAAGGCCTTCTTGTTATCCCGATCTCATAAAGGAGGGTTTCAGTGCTCCATTATTAACCAAAAACATTGGAATTCCGAATGATTCTACGGGAGATGCGGGCTCAGGTCGAATATTACATTCGTGAGATCCATTTAGGAGCCTGTAGGCTCGATCTTTCGCTATTTTTCAGCGGGAACCGGAGGATTTCGTGGCCAAAAGAATCGAACGAGAAGATTGGCCGGGAGAAACGTGACAGGTACTGTTGAATCGAGATAAAGACGTCGCCAGGTGAAATATTTGATCACCTCATAGGAGCGGAACGATGAAGAGAAGCTTTTATCCCGTCGGTTACGACATCGTTTCCGTGAAGTATTACTCTGCTTGCAAAATTCGGAAGCAATCCGTATCCAAGATCGTTCTATGGCGCGTTAAATCGAGCTGGACAGTGAATCAGCCATGAAGAAGCCATCCTTATGTCAGCATGGTAACAAATGTTGCGGGTGAAGTTGTTTTTTATTATGAATTTTTATGCCTCGACTGACTATAGCGAGTTTACAGCATCGACGTTACAAAGTGAAGCTTACAGGACTTTCGATAAGAAACACTGTTTCAAAAATGTTGTAAATTCCTGTGGGCATATTGGAGGGTATAGCTCAACTCGAAATATTGTTACTTCGCTGGGTAGAAATTGATTTATGTACACACTGGAGGACAGAAGTATTTGTGCAGTATAAATGGGAAAAGAAAACGAGATATATTATTTTATATTATTAACCGTATGTGTTGCCCAGATGTTGGTAATAACAAATATTCTGATACAGACGTTAATTGCATTATTTGGTCATTTATAATGAGACATAGTGTTAACATATTGTATTAAAAATTAACTTTTAGTATATGTCGGTTTGTGTGGTATAATTTGTTCAGCTTTATTATGAAATTATTTTCATTTTGTTATTTATTATTTCGACTGTACGGTGGTAGTTAATCTATTATTTGTTCCTGTACCAATTGGGGAGGAGTTTCGCTTGCTACAAGTACTGGATTAATTTTAGAGGATAGGATTTACAGTTTTACTTTTGTTCGTCCTAGATCTTCATAAGCTATTTCCTTAAGAAAGCTGTCAATATGGTGTAATGCTCTGAACTAATTGCTAGTGCAAATGGTCTACGCGAAAATACGGAATTATTATTTCCTAGATGTAGTCTTCTGTTTCATTAACTCTTTTTTTGTTGCACTATTATTTCGTAATAAAATAACAGATTAATAGTGCATCCACTCCTCTGTTCAATATTAATTAACATTCTACTCTTATGTTTCCCTCTTTTCATTATCTACAATTTCTGCGAAATTTTCGCGATGGTAGCAAAGCTTTTCATAGCAAACGATCGCAAAAATAATGAAATATTTTCCTTTTGAAGCTGTCACAGTCAAGAAATTAGTATTCCATTACTGGCAAAAGTATTCCAATATAGTTAATAAAATGGTTACAATTGAATCGTTTCTCTGAGGATTTGGTAAGTGTAAGAAGTGTAAATATACTTTTTACTGCAATCGAGTTGTGTAATCGTTTTCGTTCGCTCAGTCCTTTTTCCAAAGGAAAAGATTCAAGCTATCAGTGGAGATTGGGGTAGGTACATGTACGATTACGCAATAATCACAATTTACAGAATAAATGTTTCATCGTATAAAAATTACGTTCAAGCAATGCCACGAAGCAAGTTAATGCATCTTAAATAGCCACGAGACTCCCAGAAGTAAACAGGAAAAGCATGAGCCCTGTGAATTTTACCATCATCGAATTACTTTTCGCTACGGTATTGCGCTTCTTTCGAATAGAAATTTCCAGGCTTCATACCTATCTTCATCCAATCTCGAATATGATTCCTTCTTGAGATTTCTTTAGGAAAAATATCTGGCTGGTGGATAGAGACTTTTTCATCAACTTACAGTAATTGCAGGCTTCCATTTCTAATGGGAAATTGGTGAATTGAATTATTCATTTGTATTTTGGAAATTGATCCTCGAATAATCGATGCAAAATGCATTTTCTTCATGACTTTAAACTTTTACGAAGAAGTAAACGTTTGAATAAGATATTAGCCTGATTTTTTAATAGCAATTGAAACAGAAATAACATAGTCCGTATCAGTTTAATCAGTTTTCGAAAACTCTGTACCATATTTTTTTATTTAACGCACCTATTTGTTAATAAAGTTATGCTATTACGAATATAGATTACAAATATAAATGACTCACCAAGCATCGCGTTAGAAATTTCATTTAAATCAGCAGTCACATACCTGCAACAAAAAAATTGAAAATATTTAGTACATTATTATAATGCACTTAAATTCATGTGCAATAAATATTTCTACGTTTAATGCTCGGACTTCCATTTATGTATTTCTCCAAAACTTATACAGAGACAAGAATACCTTCACTCGTTTATCAGTAAATTAAACCAGTCCATCATTATTTCCCTGCTTTCAACTATGTGAAACTTCAATACTAATAATTAATATACTGAATACTGAAGATTTTGTATCAAAGGATCTTTAGAGAATTTATCAAGAAACCGCACGCTATCTCAAATACAATGGATACGATTTTCAAAGCGAACCACAATCGATAACATCGAAATTTATCATCGAAAAATATCACCTTGGTTGCATGTACCGAGGAGAGGAAACCATCTGGGTCTTCCTAGAACCTGCATTTACTCAAGGACGTCATCCAAGTGCTTGGTAAGCACACTGCCACTCCTATGAGCCTTAATCGTACACATCCATTGAGAATTCTCGGGGCAGGTTTGCCAGGTTGGTCGAAATTAGCCGACGCCAGGTAGATCGAACGTGTTTTGAGAAAACAGGCCGGACTGTCAAAGACGCTAACGAGCTAACTTTGCGTTAACGATGCTGGCACGTGATTTTTTTTAATTCGTTGCTCCGTATAATATGGTAAAACAAGTTTATGTAAATCATTAGCGCGTTCAAGTATGTATAATACTTGCTGACGGTGAGCAGAAATCGATTTTTATTAATGCACTGATAAATAGACGAGGAAATGAAGAGGAATGTAATTCGAATATTACATGCCAATATGAAAAAACAATCTATCAGGATTACCCACAAGGTTTACATGTATATGCATTTATAACTTTATAGAAAAGGTTCATATTTTCTGAAAACATTGTTCGGCTTCATTGTAACTACGAAAACGGAACTTCTGCGGAGTTTTTATTAGTATTTATATTACATATTAAAGGCGATCCTAATAATATCTTGAGATATAAGTCGCACTGCTTCATTACTCTCAAGCTTCGTTAAAGTGATAATGTAATTAAAATACTAGGTCATTTTACTTACTCAGGTGTGTCGTTATACTTTATATATTCTAATAATTCGTACCAATCGCGTTCCGTTCGCAAAGCAAATTATAATTAAAAGTAAGTATTCTCATGAATACTAAAAATAACCTTCGGATCCATATTATTTGAGCCACTTTGATTCATGCGATGCTATTGTTTCTTTTTATTTAATTAGCAATACAAGCTATGTTACGTGAAAATATAGAATTGTAAGCAGTGGAAGGCCAGAATGAAATATAACAAATTCTTGGTCTTAATTGTTAATGTAATGGAAACGCTAGTAGTAGCCACCATTCGCAAAACAATGGAACACTTTGTTGAACACGTGAGCACACGCAATTTATGTATCTAGCTGCTTTGTTGGTGCCTAATTATACTAAATAGTTCTAACAATAATACGTATTCAGCCTCATTTAATTACGAACTGTATAATTGGATCACAGTATTTGTTTACTGATGCGTAAATTGCTATGTCTGATTGTTAATTCTTTAACACAGAAACAATATATTAACACATAGCGAAACAATTGGTGCTATAATTCAAATTAATCGAGCAAACTGAATTCATTGAATTGAACGAATACTATTATGTTAAAAAAACTATAGCAAATTTTCTCGGTGGAATAAATACTTTCAGTTTAATCTTTATATACTGTTTGAAGATCAAATATTTTATAATCTTTTATCAAGATGTTCGATACAAGTGAAACATTTGTACTCCTTGACATTATTTTATAACCGCGATTACAAACAAACCTAGCTAATCTTTAACAAATTCATTGCATCGCAATGATAATACTATAAAAGTGTCTTCGCAAGTAACTTTAACTTTTAGAAACAAAAATAACTTTGATAAGTGTAGAATAATGAAATTGCTTATGCGTTGGAACGATTGAGTAGACTCACATTTAAAAAGTATCATGTTTGTATGTGTACCCGTTTGTATAATGTATATTTAAAGAGGCTACATAACAAAAGGTAACATTAAAAAATAAAATACCATTCTGACACGCAACAGCCCATTTAGTTAATCAAAACAAGAACAGCGCAAGCAATCCATTTCACCTTTGTTTAAGTTTATTTAAAACTAAACTTCTATTTTATAATTTCCTTATTGCAATCATCCTCCGTAAATCGTTGGCGTCGTCGTCATCGATGCACAGGAAAGTAAGCGAATTTTCAGTCACCGGTCACTCACGTGCGCTCCGCTAATTGATTTAATTGATTTTGCGCGCCCGCCACGTCATTATTGATGCGTGGTAACGCTGGCTGGCCCTGCGACACATTAAAATCATCGATTCAATCGAGTTGGCAGGCAATGACGCGAAATACCGAGACACGCGGCCAGCATGTCTGCCAGCGATTGGCAGGTAGACCTGCTTTGCGAATCAACCATGCACGAATGAACAATCGAACGTATCGAAATGCTAGACTGCGACAGCCTTTCAATTGTAACGCGCCAGCTGCGACTACTTTTTTTTTGCTTCTAGTAATGGCCCAGGGTGAAATTGACGGTACGGTGTTCCGATCGAGAGGAACTGGCTGAAAGAATCATTCCCTTTTATTTGCTGCTTAGTTTGTCCTTTTAATCTCGTGTTTCTTGAACCGTTCGAAATTTTCTAGCGTTAATCAATTTTCTTTGATGTTGATGGTATCTATTCATTAATTGGACCTGTAAATTTATCTACGAATCTATGCACATGTCAATGAAATTATGTGTGTAACAGAGTGAACAGCGTAACGGTGTTCACGATTTCTTTTAATTATTTTAAATGTTTTTTAAATGAAAAGTACACGTCAACATGAAATTAATTAGTTTCTAGTTCACAAATGAATTACAGTAAGTGTAGTAAGTGACAATTTTCACAGAATAACTATAATAATTATATACTGCCGCACGTCTTTGAATATTAGAAGGGTAGCCACCCTTATTCATGAAAGAAAAAGGACAAATAATTTATAGTAAAAAAGATAAATTTATAGCTCTCAAGAAACAGGTCAAATGAGCACTCGTGCAAAGTTGCAACCGCGCTATCCAGTTCCTTCAAAAATCCCCCCTGCCTTCTGGTGCAGAGAAGACACTATACGACAAGCTTCGACAAAATAAAAAAGTGAAGTCTCTTGACTAGTAACTGATACAGGGAGTGTGCGAACTATCAAATGCATTACGGAAAAGCTGATTCCTAATTGACATCGTGCAGCATTGCCCAGCGATCGAAATTTCTCATTTCAATTCGATTGTTATTTTCAAACCTCGTAACGCGTGTATTTCCCACTCGATCAATTTTCACCACCACGCTATATTTCTGGGCACTTTATACATAGTACAGTATGTTAGAAATAATATAATTATTTCTATAAAATTGTCAGGTTTACTGAAAGTATGCTTATTCGTTGGAGGTTCTGGGGTAAGTGCCATGGGGTTCATCACAGTCCTCTTACCAAAAGGCATTGCCTTCCCCACTCCGTGGCCAGATCTTCCAGAAACAGATTCCCTAATCTTTAGCAATGTGACGTCAGGTCACTTGCCATACTCAAAGTCTCTATATCTTGTATATAATAAACCATCCCTCGGCACTCGATAGCTAGAAGACCCAAGGTGGTCGCCAGCCATCGCCTGCCGACAGGATGTTTGGTTCCATTCATTCACTTCCAATACGTGCAAGGACAATGTCAATCCTCGGACATTCCTAAGACACTCTTCGACCACGCGTAAGACTGCGTCCCCATCCCAAATGATCCACATGGGGCATAGCACTTCGCCACCCGACTCCATTCCATTCTTTAAAAAAATGCGCTGTTGCTAACAAGTGCGTAGCAGAACGATAGATCCACTTGCAGAAAAACAACAACTTTAATCAACTGAAACTTAATAATCGAAAGAAATAAATATTTTCAATAATTCCTCGACTTTCCACCACTTTTTACAGACAAATTCATTCTCTTTTTTCATGCATGTTGAGAGATTTCGCAGGTGTTTCGGTGTAACACGATTCGAGCCCTCCAATGTCGCACTTTTCAATTCGGCGACGGTATTAAAGTGCCGACAATTGTCGTATACGTCACGTGCAACTTGACCCCAAAGATTTTCTATAAGTTTTATATCAGGAGATCACGCTGGCCAGATGAGACTGCTGAATCTTCTTCCTTGCAACCACTGCCTAGGTGCTGGCAGAAACGTGAATTGTCGCATTATCGTGCATGAATTGTATTTTGGAATACAATTTTGTAAATGTTTGGAAATCTTACACAATTACTCCCTAGTGCCTATAGTCAGTTAGCTGGCTCCAAAGTTATGACCAAAAGTGCAAGTGGATCTATCTTTCTGTTGCGCACTGTATATTCGTAAGTGATTACATTCTATAAATACCGCCTGATCAAGTGCTAGAAAGACGAACAAACAAATAGTACAAAAATGTCTGACCATTCACAGGTAAGAATCCCTAGCGAGTAATCCTGGCGTCAGCTCTGTGATCGATTGTTCAGCAGTCTGCGGGCGTGCTCGATGAATGGCGAGATCTGGCTGCGAGATGAATCGAACGCTAAGATGATTCGCAGCGTCCCGTGTCTGCTGGGACGGAATCGAAACGGCGCAGTCCCGAGTGCCCAGCCGCAAGCTGATTATCTTCTCGCTTCGCTTAAGATTGATACTCGTCGGCGTCCGCTGGCGCGTCCCCCGCTCCGGCAAAACTACACACGCTCGCCGACAGCGCATTAACTGGAATTGCTAGGATCGGTGGGGGGGGGGGGGGGGTTGATCGGTCGCTGAGTCGTCGGGCGATCGGTCGATTGTACTCGCGAAATTCCATTCCGGCTAGGCAACTGCGGGCCCGGGCCTGGAACTTCCGCATGTGTTGCGAATTAACGTGGCCAGCGTTGCAAACCGGATCGCGCTGTACGGCCGATCGATAATTTCGTTTGGGCCGACTTGGGTGGCCGTTCGCGAAGGGAGCTGTTCCGAATTTCGTTCTACCTTCTTGTTGTCCATTGATTCGCGACTGTTCCTTTTTTTGTTTTTAGCTTCACCGGTCCTCGTTCTTGGTCGACAAATTCATGCACGATACGGAGCTGTGCCGGGTTTTTCTTCGTCAATAGAAACTTTACCAACTATGTGTTTGAGATGTTATATTAACCCCTCTGTTGCGTTCTGATAAATATGATTTGTCCTTGATTCTACGTTAGTAGTATTTATAAGTTTCTTATTTAAATGTATTCCAACAGGACAATCATCAAAATTTCAAAGTTTTAAATCCAGATGTTTTTCTATTAGTGCGAAACTGGGACTGGGTCATGTAAAGTTTTAATAATTTATAACTGCTTAATGAAATACAAATGGCTGACACGAGTTACACTCGAGATTATTGGGTTCGAAATTGGAACTACGCTAAGCGTTGCACTTGTGTTTTTGAAGTTTATATGCGCGATTATGTGAAAAGAGTTATTATAAATATAATTTCACGGCGGTCCTAGTAAAGTTGTCCGTTTCCAAAATAAATACACATTTATTTCAGTAAATAGTGCAGATTTTACGATAAAATTCGTGCCATATAATAAAATAGTGCCAGACAGCCGATTTCAATCAGAATAAATTTTATAGAGTATCCGGCAATGCGAGCTAACTGAACGCTTCTAATCGCCTATTAATTAAAACATAAATCAGGATTTTATCGAACGCTCACGATCGTTATTTAACAGAATAAATGATCCATGTATCGTCTCCGGTACACATAGTCGATTGCACATTTTGTTTCGCAGCAGGATCTATGCAGCTTTACGGTGCACGACTTCCTGCGCGTTGTTTTGGAAAAAATCGGATTTGCTGGTTAATCCAGTGTGCACGGAAACGAATTATCGTATTACTGCCGATTCCGTTTCGACCGGGGGCCGTTTCTCGTTGCAAGAGTTTCGATAAATGGTGTTTGGACCCGCTGTCAGAGGGATAAGAGGATAGATAACTTATTTAAAAAAGTAATCACCAATATCCATATCGTAGTATAGATCGTATTTATGTAGAATTTTATGTAGAATTTGGGTTGGGACTAGTTAGAGTAGTAATAATTTATATTTCGCATTTAACTGTTGGAAATTATAGAATTCGTGAATAATAATTAACGCATTAAAAATCTGTATATAGATAACGAAAGTACAACGGTATACGTTTTATTATGCGACTGCTGTTGCAGTTATTATGCAAATTCTAATGCATTAAATTTGTATATTGCAGGATTCTTAAAGTCCTATAAATAGTAAAAAACATATAATTAGAACTAATATTAAAAGACATATTACCCTATGCTGTTACCTTTGTGCAGGGAGTAACGCGTGCGTGGTATAAAGGCGACGTATATATAATTTTAATTAATAGCCTGAAGTAAAAAGAACTTCCGTAACATGTTTTTTCTTCTAACCAAGCAGCGTGTGTAAAAAGGGAAATGTGAGATGAAGAAAACTGAAAAAATAACCGAAATACAGTATTGCTAATTTTCGTATGCAAAGTTGGACGACCAACAATAAGAATTGGGACCCAAAATTACAATGTAGGAATTATAATACAAATTATATTAGAAACTTTATTTCACACGTTATTTTTAAAGGCTATGATTCCAAATAAACACTAACACTATTACAATTCAGATTTCAACATTGCCATGGAAAATTTGTTAATATTCAAACTAATTTCTCGCATGGTTCAATTTTCTCACAATAATGTAATTAGCTGTGTTGCTACAAATTTGTCAATTACAATTAAGAGCGACAAGTAACTGCTTATTAATACTACGCAGTGTACAGAAACGTGATAATGTAATTTTATTAAAAGAGGAAACAACGATAAAGTAAGTATCCTACGAAGAATTTTCAAAATAGATTAAACAAAATCCTATAATAAACCTTTTCCCGAATTGACTCGGATGATGTGTTTCCGTTGGTAAATTATGTTTCAAATTCTAGTGAAATTTAGAAAGTTTAATTATTTAATGCAAAAATGTAATGCAAAATTTCTATTCATTCGCGGCAGATATTGTTAACACAATTTTCCTTCTCCCGACATCAATATTTTCCAGCGTGGCATACGTATTTTTCCCCGCTGCCGGTACAATATCTGTACGTTTTTTACCCTCACCGTGTCGTTGTAAAGTATACAGGTACTGTATCAAGTTTATACTGCGGCACTATAAAAGTGTAAGTTGCGAGCCACGTAGATGAAAATAAACACTGCGCACAGCTTTTCCTCTAACGCTTGAAATAATTGCACCACACTGAAATAACTTCCTAAATTAATACGAATGTTCCGACGCAACTTTCCTCGGAAAGTCCCTGTGCAAATGATTCCGTGATTACGTTATAAAGTTTACTAGTTCAATGTGAAGGAAAGCATGATACGTTTCATACGTAAGCAAGTTTCTGCGTTACGATTCGTGCACCTTTGTATATTCAAGTCGAATAATGCTGGACTTAAATAAAAATCAATATTCGACGAAACCTGTACAGGTCTATCAAGCTTTTTTGGAAAAGTTTCTGTAACGTGCATTTACTTTGTATGAAGGTATGTATAGTACATAAGTCGGGATAATAATAATACTTAATCGAGTACTATACACAATTGACATTTTTGTTCTTTGCACAATACATACATTTATGCATCTGTTTCTCTGCATATTATTAATTTAGTTTCGCAATGTTTCACTATTAATAACGCTTCACCTGGTGTGTCCTTATATCGTTCTGGTTACCAATCGCCTACTTGTACTTGTCGCGGAAGCAAAATAAATAGTCAGCATGATTTATCCATAATCGTACACTGTTATGTGTATTCAACAATATTGCTCTTCTGCTCAATATTCCTGCCTCAGAAAGACACGAATAAATTCTATCGCTTATGATTTTTGCGCCGGACAACCAAGATATCGATAATAAAAACACCGGTTAATCGAGGCTCCACTGCATTCCCGATATATGCATTCGATAAATATTTAAATACCCGCGTCAAGCGGCACTCCAGTGTGTCTCACGAATTAAACAGCAGAGAAAAAAAATAACAGCGCAACATTTCGAAGGAAATTCGCGCTCGCCATCCCTCGTCTGAACAAATGGAAACTATCCAGCGTCGGACACGGTCATACTGTGCGCGTTCACGGTGAAAAACGACGGAGAAACCGTTTTATGCATTCCGCCGTCACTGGCCGGCATTCCGTGCGACACTGTGCTCGCCGCGGAGAAACAAATTCGCGAATAAATAACGTTATTTACGAGCCGCCGGGCTTGTTCCTTCCGAGATGAAAGGGGAAGAGAAATTGGTAGGGATCAAGTGGCCGAGGGAAATGCAGCGTTGCTGAATCAGAATTTGAATAACTTGATGCTTTTTGATACGGCCGAGCTGTTGTACATGCAAAGGTGACAAGCTTGCCCAAGACAAGGTCGCCCTAGCTGGGAGGGTAGAAGTATGTATCTCTGTTCTCCGGTTTACACCTTCAAACGATGCGTATGTCAAATACAGTGACGCATGTAGGAGATTTGGGAGAGATTGAGCGAAACAGGGAAGAGTACAGTTTGTTATTCGGATGTATTCTTTAATATTGAATACGAAAAGATATAATGGAACGCAGTGCGAATTAGACACGCGGCAGGAACGACCTTGCGATTCCTTTGTACACTCGTACAATAATGAGGGAAATGCAGCGGAAATGGCGCGGGAATGCCGCTTTTAGGTGATTTTCAACACGTATGCAGTCGGTCTACTACGTATTCGTACCCTAGCTGTCTGTATACAAGAAATTTCTCGAAGTAAAGTGTTTAGAGGTAGGTTGCAGTTCGTACATTTTTGTTAGCAATTACACAATTTTGTTGACACTTGGTGTAAGTAACCTTTATATAG
This sequence comes from Nomada goodeniana, assembly GCA_963969485.1. Classification (NCBI taxonomy): domain Eukaryota; kingdom Metazoa; phylum Arthropoda; class Insecta; order Hymenoptera; family Apidae; genus Nomada; species Nomada goodeniana. The sequence continues at coordinate 14,353,578 of OZ018300.1, read as the reverse complement.
TAGAATTTCAAACTCGCCACTCAATTTCGATCAATTTCTTTAATTGACAGTTGAAGTTGCATGATAGTATGAAGAAGGGGATACGGTGCAAGACTGAATTGCAATTTTGCAGTAAAAACATTTCTTATCAACCATTCGTATTCTGTGACTATAATTGTAGTAATTTTGATGCTTGTAGTATTCAGTTTGATAGCAGAGTACTTACCAATTCACAAGAAATCATAAATTATTTTGTTTCAATTGAATGCTTATTCGTTTCCGAACCCGTGTACCTTATAGTTGTTTACTCAGCGTTCGATTCTCTTTCAAAGTGCAGAACGACCTATTGTACAAGCCATTTAAAAAATAAAGATGCTTTTTATATCTGGATGCGAAATAGAAATAGCAGAAAGCTAATTATTGTACCTTATGTACCCCTTGGTCACATATAAGTTTTGTCCAAGAACAATTTTTCACGTAACAAATAATTTATGAGTAATTTCAAATAGTCGAGTTCGCTGACTATTGCAGTGGCTGTGAATCAGTGTTCCACAAACTTGTTAGAAATATAATATTCTTTTAAATTAATGCTTTGTTTTTATCTGTTATGCAATCTGTAATCTATTATTTGCGAAAGGGACCGTTCATTCGTACTTTTGTTTCCAGTTTTCTGGGCTTACTTTCCTTATTTCTCTTGTATTTAAATATGTTCCACGATTTCGAAACCATTAAGAACCACTGCTGTTCTGCATACTGGAATCCCAAGTTCGATAAAAATGATCGTGCCGTATTGATCAGCGCGTGTTAGACATTTTCTCGCATTTCCACACGATTTCCAGCTAGAACCCGGGCGGTATTTGTACAGCGAAACGGAATTATCGTGGTCTCGTATTGTCGCGGTGTCAAAAAACTTTTAAATCACGTCCGTCAAACGTGACTAAACGTTTAAGTTCTCACACGGCGGAGCCCCGCGATTCGCGGTTGCGCCGTGGAATTTTCAAGTAGCACGTTGTAGATGCTGGTCACTGTCGCGACGATGCGATCTCGACGAGTTCCTCCGGAAGAATGCGGATGAAGGCAGCTCCGAAGATTGCGTTATAACTAGTGGGCAGAGCAGGGCTGAATGATTGAAACGAATTCGCGAAGCATCCGCTTACGCGTCGTGAATTTCTTTCTTTCCGATAAAATGGATGCAATTCAGGAAGACGAAAATTGCTGGGCGTGAGCATGCAGAGCAGTGATTGCCACCTTGCGATTTTGAACTAATTGTAAGATCATTAACCCTTATGTTAGCAATGGGGTACCCATTTCTATATATCCTTTAACAATCTTTGTATGTTCTTGACAAAATATCGCAAAACTGCTCCAAGCACTCATTCTTTGGACACTATTGCGTTAATTCACGTTTTTTGAACACAAAGGTTCTAGCCGGGTAAGAATGGGCAAGTGGCCCCATGCCAATTTTTGTTGTTATTGGGTGCTAAACGATGTTCTTTGTCTGAGACACCATTGGGCGACATTTCAGATCTCTACCCCCTCGTTTAAGGGTAATATGAGGGTAAAACCCCTAAACTTAGCCATTTTTTTTTCTCATTTAACACTTAAGATATTTAAATGAAACATAGGGAAGAAGTAGCTTCATACAAGCTCTACTTCACACAATTTTCTCAGACCTATAGGTACATTATTAAGGGCAGAACAAAAATAATTGATTTTTACCGGGAGTTTTTGCCGGCAACCCCTTGAGTGACACCCACCAAAAAAATCAAGGATAACCCTTCATTGTCCAAGTAACATCTGCAAAAGTCTCAGGAAGGCCGGATTGGTGGAACATAGATAAATAATAGAATGAAGCGTTCAATCTATGTGCAGAGAATAGTCTTTATGCAAAATATTTTACATAACTGAGTTTCAAACTTATTGACCATTTTGGTTGTTAACATAAGGGTTAAGTGTATTAAATATTTTCAAGTATTTTTATGAGCCCACCCGTTAGGATTATTCTTTTAAGACCAATTGTCTGAGTTGTAAACTCCAACAGCATCTGATCCTTGAATTCTTGTGATTTTATGATAAAGAGCCGTGGAGCTTTCTGGAAACTTCGTAGAAAAAAATGGCTTGCGGTAGCCGAAAGTAGAAGCTTCGCGCCTGGGCAGAATGCTCCACGACTTTTTGTCACAAAGTTGCAAGAGTTGAAAGATCGGCAATTTCTCGGTCGCAATTTAGTGAGCCTTTAATTTTGTTGAGTAGTGTGTACACGATATGCCTACTTAGCTGACGCGGCACTGAACCGACTAGAACATTGACTGTACCAAACGAATCCACCTTCCTGTAAAAACTCGGGCATCTTATTGTAACGCGTTGAATATTCAAATAGCGATTCCGGTTGGAAGATCTACCCTCGCGTCTGAGTTTTGCTTGAGCTCTCCACTCGGAACCTCAGAGTCGGATCCCGGGCCATTCTACAGAAGAAATAAAGTTCATTTCTCGCGAGAAACGCTGACTTATTTCTTCGTCCATCCTCATTGTTCAGCCACGACATAACAGTATATTAAATGTATGCATCAAGATTATTTAGTCAGTATTATATTATGAAATATCCATTTGCGATGGGGTTTGTCAGCTTAATTTTTATCTTACCTTTTATTAGTAAGATGCTCAGGTTGCTTGAATACGTATTATAAAAGGTTTGGTTTTTCAAAGAAAAGCCACGTCAGTTCTTTACGAACATCCAAACAGTTACTTACCATTTGGCATCGAAGTCTCTCTGGACAAGTGACCATTTGACCATAGATCATAGTATCAAATATTATTATTGTAAGAATGTATGTATGTGTGTGTGTGTGCATGAACAAAGGAACGACGACCGACGAGTGGTCGAGCGCAGCGGTTGAGCGACGAGTCAGTCGCAGTCCGAATGGCAGCGTGTCGTGTTGTACTAATACCATTTGAATAAAGAATATATATTTATACATATATTACATTATTGAAATAATTATAATCAAAGAATAATTGATCGGTATCGGATTGTATGACTGAAGGGCCCCCCTAAAATGTGCTGATGTGTATTTTTATTTTGGAAAAACTTCGTCTTGAATGGACATTGCATCGTCGCAATGAGTTTCGACTCTATAATTTTCCCATTCAACGTATCAAATTTCTTTCCTCTATGCCCGAAACTTTTTTTCTTCCAAAGATTGGACGATTTCGCGATTCCAATGTATCGTTTACAATTTCCGTACTGGTACAGACCTCGAATCTATGTACCGCATTGTATTCATAGTACGACTCGCACTATGTACAATAAATTATTATTATTAATAATATATAAACGTTACAAACTTTCTGCGTTTGGCACTTCATCTCATCCAAGTCTCATACAAACATCAACGTTATCATCCTACGATCAACAATTTTCTAACACTACGTACAATTTTTTCTAAGCGAAAGTGTCGAATAAAAATCCTTTTGAAAACGATCGTCATAAAACTTACATAAACAAGTGTGACAATTTTGAGGTGCCCATTTACACAGAAAAAAACCGTTTCTGTCATAAAAATCACTTTTTCATTTATTTATTGCAGTAGAGAAAACCTCGACGTAAAATCGTACAACGTCTTACGATCCTTCCTTTAACAAGAGAGGAATGAGGTAACTGGAAGCTAATTAACGACGGTTGTAGCAGCGACTTTTCATAAAGACCCGTAAGATGCCCGATCGTTTTCGAAAAGGCGAGGAAACTCGTCGACAGGCGACCCATTACGACTTAAATTGGCTTTTCTTGTTGGCCTCGGATCTTGATCTTCCTCATTTGTGGCAAAACTCTATTTACTTTCGATGGGGCTCGTGACTTTATGGGGCACGTCCGCAGAACTTTCTGGTTTCCTTTGAAAAGGCTTCCAAAAGGTTTCTTCCTTTGCAACCCCACATTTTTTTGTGCCAGCGGGGAAACGCAACGCGGTGTTCGAATTCTTGGCACGGGAAACACGAGAATAAAGGCACTTTTAATTCTTTCGAGGTCCCTATGTTCGTTGAAAATACAAGCTCCAAAACGCTTGTCTTTCCTTCATTCCCTTTTCTCGAGTTGAGAAATGTTCGCCGACCGCGGCTATTTCTAACGAACACGATTGTCCGGTTGTTATGTAAGAATTGTTCTAGAAAATTGCTAATATAGACATTTTTATGAGAGCAAGATTTTGGAAAACAATGTGGATTAGGATTCAATAAAGATATAATAAGTTGAATATTAATGTTTTTTCTACATGCAATACTTTATAAAAAAAAGAAAAAAGTGAAAAGCTGCACTTTCTTCTTTGCAGTAAAAGTTACTGCAGATTTTTATATTGATCGAACACCTGGAATGTTAGTACATTTCTGATACTTAGTCGATTTTTATTTAATTTGATTCGTAAAGAAATTGATATCATAGACGTACATATTCACAAAAAGGAAAAAAGTATATGTATCTTGATTTGAACTAATATTAAATAATATCTAGCAATTTACAAACGTAAATAACACTGTCAAGCACGGTATATTTTTTAAATTCATAACGTTAAACCAGGATTCTTTCATATTAATTAGGTTTTTAATTGAAATATTTAAATATTTTAATTCCAAATTCAAGGCAAACTTGATGAACGTTTTATCCGAACCAATTAATTCAACGAAAATTTGTTCCTTCATAATTTACATTATTAAAATTCGATGTGCATTTTCGCGAGTGATATTAAAATTCAGTTTCCTGTTACACACTGAACGTGTACCGTTTAACAAATACTATTACGTTACTTGTTAAAGACGGAAATATACTCTTCAGCTTTTCCCCATAGAAAACGCCACAACTGTGCTATAGTGCGAATCAAAACTTTACTAGCGCAAGGAATGAAAGAAAAAAAATTAACGGCCCGAGTACACAGCGGGATGGAGAAGATATACATTAAAATTAAAAACTAATCTGACCACGGCTTTCTTATCGCGCAAAAACAAAGAACGAACGTCCAGGGAAATAAAACAGGCGAAGAACAAGGTGGAAGATTATCAAGAAACCGCGAGAAAGAACATTTGTTAATGTCTTTCGCTCTGGTAAGGAGTTTTTTTTTCGATGAGGACGGGAATTTTCTGGCTCATCCAGCGTCAACGCGGTAATTTACTGCTTCGAATCGTGGCGAAAGCGGGGAAGGTTGGAACAACGTGGCGCTACAAATAATACTTTTTTCACGGTGTTTGTGTACCGTCTGTCCGATGAAATCGCGTATTTTTCATTAGCCAAACACTATCTCTTGATAACATAGCGAGGAGGAAACGCGGGAAGGGATGACGTGATTCGTTTTATTGTGACTTAATTTATACCCTGTCGTCTCTCCGCGCCTTTGTGCCTCTAATACTTTTTCGGGAGGGAAGTTTAAATCAGGTTCTACGATATTTCACCAGAGAAAATGCTGAGGCATACTCGCAGCCGTGCCACCTTTAATAAATCATCAGTTTCTCGGAACGTGATGCTTGAAACCGCTGCTTGTAAATCCGGGAGGAATTCTCAGGTGGTTCAGTTACCTGCGTCGAATTTCATATTATCAGTTTCGGCAGTGAGTGAATGGTCGATTGAAATAGCATTTATCGAGCTGCCGGAACACGTGTTGTATTTGATGTGTATTTCACAGGAAAAATTATTATATTAAAGATATTATGTGGGATTTTGTATACGCCATTTATTATTTTGGCCGCTATTGTATTATTTTGGCGATATGGAATGTCGGCAAAGTATTGTCAGCTTATTTTTGTATCTTCTGGTTTTAACCGTGACGTCTTTGTTACGTGAATTGGATGAAAAGAGTAGAATTTCATTTTTTTTAAATTATAATATAATTTATTTCTTGATCAAATTTTTTTACCTGGAAACCTGGAAAATACTTCTGATTTACTGTGTATATTTGAATTCTTTAGGCGAATTTACGCTTAATCTTTCTTCGATGCCTCTTGTGTGTTAAGATATATTTTCTAAAAGAAAAGATAATTGCTAGAGGAAAAATTGTACTCTACTCTACTCTAAAATAAAATAAACAGTTTATTTATATCTTGTTATATTTAACGGTATCCAAGTTTATAGCTTTCTATTCATTTGGCGAGTATCTATTGTTCTATATTATCTGATAATAATATTAAGAGACTATTATTCAATTTATTATACACTATCAATTATGTACAACATGTTAAACTATAATCGAGAATTTGTATTTAGTATATAGACGATATGACGGACAAGTAGATTATCAATATGTAAACTAGTTAATTTAGATTTGTCGCGTTAAATTATTTACCAAAGTGCAGATGTAGTAAATGTCGGATATATTTCTCGCGCTTAATGTATATTCTATGCATCTCTCGTTGCAAGTATATTACCGTTAAGTTGAGACCTCTGCTTACAAATCGAAGAAGTACGATAATTGTCGACTATACTCACACTCCATGTTATTCGCTAAACATTAACGCCACTTGCTATTTCTGAAGTCTCTTATGTCGGTCAGGAAAATTCTAATTATACTGTATTATTGTTACTATCCTTTTTCTAACATTCTTCAGAATTCGACACGCGGAACCTCTCATAAACGACAACAAAGATATGATATAACTCCGCAACAATAATGTACGTATTAAACAGTCGTACAAGAATTTGAAGCTGTACGGAGGAAAGAATAAATTAATTCTAAAGTCGTGCATCGTTCTCATAATTTCGTTTCCTACGTTTCAACGCGTCCTATCAGAATGGCCGATTAACGACCCCTGCTAATCCACAACTATCATACACCCGACTTTCCCGCCGCAGTCTGGGGATTCTTCTTCCCCCTGACCGAACTGTTTCGCCTGTAAAAGCCCAGGGACAAGAAGCGAATGATTAAAAGCGTTATTATTCCACTTCCTCGATAAAGTTGATATATCTACCAGTTGATATTCACGGCGAAAGACCTTTTGAATATGCTGGCCGCCTTCTGTCTTCTACTTTTTCCCTCGTTTTATTTCTCTCCCTTTATTATCGCTCCCTACGTCCCTTTCTCCTTTCCTTTCTTCCTTATTCTCTCTCTTTTTCTCCAGTGGCCGGGCCGCGAGGAAACTAATTTAAATCGTAATGGCCCAGCCAGCAGCAGCGTGGAACTACTCGTTTTTGTAAGAACGCCATTTGTCTGCCGTGTACGCGCGCGCGCCCGCGCGGCTATTCCGCGCACGAAATTTAGGAGACCACGTAAGAAGAGACAGAGAACGAGAGAGCTCTTCTGGTGACAATCGCAATTATGGCAGAAATTTTTTGTCGAGATTGACGCCACTCGTTGCGCTCTGCATCGCGCGTTTTATGGTGCAGTATATTGTTTAAGGGTTAACTTTGTTTCAGAGGGCGGATCTAGAAGCGTTTATTCGCGTCCATGGGCCAAAGTGGGGAGATGTGGATTTGATGCCGCATTTGCGAGTTATGAGCACATGCAGAATGCACGCCCTTCAAAAAAGAAGAATATTTTGTTTATAAACAGCTTTAGATCTGTAATGTTAACAATGAATCATTTTTTAAGATTTTTCATGGTGGTCCATGTTATTCTCAATTTTACAAGAGCTCTTCAAATGACTTGCTTTCGTAATACATGTTAAATTGAATTAAATTGTTCTTCTTTTACTTGCAGTTTTTATCACATTCATAACATTGCAAGTTTACCTATGCTTTAAGCAACAATTTGTGGCAGCTTAAGTTACAGATCAGACTTTGCGAAGGAAGATTAAACTGGGAGGCAACATTAGCACCCTATAACCTTGGAATTGTACTCGTGCATCAGAATCAGCGTTTCGTTTTCGTGATTATTGTTTACTGGTTTATTTTGTTCCAATTACATTTACGCGGATTGGTTTTCATTCTCTATATTAGTACATAATATTCGTGCGCGATTGTTTTAATCTATCCGAGCGTAGTTTGAGGCCCTGATTTTATAACAATATGAACTTGAGCGATGAATTATTCAATTAATTACGGTGCAAAAGAAGTTTATTCTAAAGCCATGGTTAGCTGTCCTTTCATCACATAAATTGATAAGATTTTGCATCTACATAATTTTCAGCACTTGTATAGCCTTATGAGCTTTCGCGGTCAATATTCTAATTTTAATAAATAATTTCTCTCGGGTATGAGTTCCTTATTTCGAAACAAGATTTATAATGTTTCTCCTGCTCCCATTGTTTCACTATCGCAACAGCGTGCTTCAATTTTTCTTAATGTTTCGTGTCAACTACTCTAACATTACCAAAATAGAGTCGCGACTACAAAATGTGCATTGAGGCTCTAATATCAACATATACAATACCTTCTATGATTTACAATACTTTGAATAATTTCCCAACAATTCAATAAACTCTATTATCAGCGTTCGATGTTGACTCTCCAACGTTTGCGTGCCTGATTCAGACGACAGGGTGTCTAGCAAACTTTTGTACAAGTCGCCATGAATTGATTGCGAGGAATCAACGTTGTTCGGTGGCTAAAGATCGATGGAGAAATTTCGGCCGTCGCGTCGTCATCGAACGAAAGCCGAGTTTCTTGCTCTAACAAGCTAATTCGGCGTTATGCTTTCTCTGATCGGACGCAACTGTCGTTATCTTTACGATTATGCGAATATCGGGACGCTGGTCATTCCATTTGGGATTTAGACAGAACGCAGACATCAAGCTTCCTTTCTGTTGGGGAAAACCCTTTTGCAAAGATACGCGTATAATTGGAAGGTTGCAGGAACGTGAATGATAATACTGATTGAAAACGATTTGTAAAACGGATTTGGATGAAACGAAGCAATTATCCGGGAGGGGGAAGAGTTAACTTACGTAACTGTGCTGCAAGTTTTTATTGACTATGTTAGAGAACAGTTTTTGAATTATGTCGGGAAAGTAGAATTTGAAAGCTTGAAAAGATTCGGGAAGCTTCGGAGAATTTTCATGATCTTTCGCGTAATTATGTTTTTTAATGGTTTTTTTTGCGGTACAATTTATTAATGAACGGGAGAATTATACGTAAAACTCACGCAAGTCACGTTTTTATCAATACGTAATTACACTTCCTGGAATAAATTTTAGTAGTTAATACTTTTAAGAGTTTGCTTATTTTTGTTATACTTGGATACTCTTTGAGAAGTTTCGTTCCTCGATGTAGTTAATATATTCACATTTTATGAAATGTATTTATAATAACTGGATCTTCATTCTATTAAACATTTAGCTCGTTGAGATTTCAGTATTACACGCGAAGTTTATGTATAATATATGCTCGTCGACATCTATGACAAAGATTTTTATTTAACGGAAAGCATTAAATGTTAATAAAATTAGGCGTTCCACAGTTCGTCGCTATGCTCTATACATAGATAGACATCAAAATACTATTTCCGTGACACATATCGATTTCACGTTGTTATGGTTTAATGATCGATATTTTCGTTGAATTTGTAGTGAAATATATTACCATTGTGACTGTTTCACCATTATTTCATTTCATTAAAATGTTCGATTTGATGATGATTTAGTTTCATATCCGTGGATTAAATAATTAATACAGAATTTGTTAAAAAAATAACGTAATAAACACAGTGGCAGCCAAATATACCACGAAATAAAATAATAAAAGAGTATTTTTGGAAAACATAAAATGAGAGAATTGCAAACAATACATAACTACTTCCTTTGTCTATATCGTACTGTATTTAATACTATAGAAAATAACTTATCTTCTAGCAGGGAGAAACCACAGCCTCTTATCTTGAACCAACTTAACTGCAAATGCATCTATCATAATGTAATTTAAACGGGATGCTTTATCAACGATATTACTTTATCGTCATCAAACCTTCCCTTATTTTATTCCCGTATGATACGAAAAGATCTGCAAATTGTATGCGAAAATTTCGAAAAAATATTGACCGTTCCTTGCCAGTAAAAAACACCATACACCATTCTCTGCCACCAGCAACTTTAATTCGACCCCTCAAAAAATATTATTCCAAGTTCTCCAAAGTGCTAAGTGCTAAACTCCTAATTACACAATCAAACAAATTCCCCAAAAGAACGAGTGCTCCACGTTATCCGAGTCAACGAGTGTCCTCGAATCGAGCCAGGACATGTTTCTCGCCCCGTCAGCTGGGCCGGCATGAAATCCCATAATCGTGCACGACTTCACGGCCTCGTAATGCACTTTTAGCGCTTCGATATCGAAGAACGGAGAACGAGCAGCGCAAGAAAAGACAGACAGCGATAGGGAAAGGGGAAAACAGAGAGGGAGGGGAAGATCCATTAGAATTGGCAAACGTACAGTGCATTTCGGTTCGTCGAAGAAAGAAAAGGACAAGCCTGTGTACGATCGCTGGTACAGCGGCCACCCCTCTACCCGGCTGGCTGGTTTCCTCTATCTAAACTGCTTCGGAAGACAGCACGGCAGTTAAGCGACGAAATTGCAAATCGAAACGTTTTACGCGGGCAATGAAAGGAGTCGAGGTCCGCCAGTTCGATTACGGGTCTGCCCGTAAAACGTGGCGGTGGAGTATACGTGAACCGGATCGAACAAAGAGGAAGGAAGAGCAGGAACACGCTTTTCGTACGTGGAATTAAGTAAAGCCGCAACCGTGAGATTTCATAGGAACAGTCTATCCTAACAACGAACATATTCGTCCGCTTCAATCTTCAAGATTGCTCGACTGCGAGTTCATTTGTGTTGGCATACTTACACGCTGATATGTGGCGTTGTTCCGCGGGGTAAATCGAATTATTTTGTATTAACGAAAGTATTAATTTCAGTGACGTTCAAGTGAGATGATTACCGAAACTGAATTTCCACAGAAACACGAATTTTTTAAGGTAACGGTGAGAGTTGGGTAAAGGCAAACTCTGTAAGGCAGACAAAAACCGCGCGTATCTAAACATTTAGTAGCTGGACATGTAAAATTCTGTGCTGGGTATATGTTAAGCGAAAGGTATTAGAAATAACAGTTTTGTTGAAGTGAAATCATATTTCAAGAGTTATTTTACGTCGTAATGATACATGCGTGTATGGAAAATATTGATTTGAAATGTAAAGGAAATGTTAAATAAAATAATAATTGATTTAAGTGTATTAGAAATAATTATTTGAAATACTATTCTATACGTCCAAACTTCCATTAAATATGCGACGAAAATCCATTTTATTATTTTGTTGTATTATTTGGTGACAAATTTTTATATGTGGTATGTAGTGATATAAAACAGGTTTAAAGTGCTACCAATCTGTCATTTGTTTTTGTTATCGTATCTCATTCGAAAACGCAATACACATAATACACATAAATCGCATAATTATTAATATTATTAATATACTACGACTACTACAGAATAACTTATCTTATTTGTTTTTTTTTGAAAGTCACAAAATAAACAAAAGTAAATTCCCCTCCAACATGCACGTGCAAAAACTTCCTGTTGCCACCGAAACGAAAAATGTCCATTAAACAAAAGGACGACAGTGAACGCCGTTTACAGCCTTAACAATATGTACATTCCAATTATTGTCAAAGCTGTCAGTATTGCGTCAAAATCCTGGTTCCCCATATTCTTACTCTCTCCTCTATAGTACCTATTTCAATGAAAAAGAAATAGAGATTGGTCTTGAACTATCTTTCACGCTTTCACCTATGCAAAAAGTATTTTATACCACATCATGTCCCCCCCACCCTCCTAATCATGCAAATACGGTACACAACATTCTTCCATATTATTATAAATAACGGAAATATTCCATGTGGTTCAAGTTTTTACCCCACTCCGTATATGTATGAACAACATAATATATGCGGAAATAATGTAATTAAATAATTGTATGTATGTGTGTATATACACAATATGGAGCTATAAATAAATGCATACGGACTGGAAGAATATAATTGTACTTAATAGCGGAATAATCTTCGATTAACAGTAACACGCTGACTAACTTCGCATCCTTTGACTCCTTTTTGATTTCCCAGTAAACGGTGAGTCGAATTTCCATAAATTACAGATCATTCAGATTTCGAGAAACTGAACATTGGTATTTTATACCGCAATCACTCATGGCCAGCAATTCATGCTTCAAACTTTCACAAATTTCCATTTGTGCAACTCTCAGGAGGGTCTCACAACGAGGGCACGTTCTGCCTGCGAAAAATTTGGTATCCTCAATTCCCTTAACACGAATTACACTTGAATCCCCCTATCCCATTCTCGTGACACGATTATCTCCTCCGCCCAAGTCGTAATCATCGATTTAATTCCAGAAGTTTACACAGCGCTTCCCACGAGAGAATCGCTTTTACTCGTAGTGTATGCGTCCCCTTCCTCTGCATTATGATGTGTTTGGCTATAATAGGAACCAGAAGGGAAGAGAAAAGTCGGTATTTAAGAAAGTGACAGCACTTTGGAATTTGGTTATCGATTTTGCCGACGTGTCGATGCTTCTTTATCTTGAAAGGGCTCAAAACAATAGGAAAGAGAATGATCTTTAATTAATTCTGATTCGGGTTACAGTCATTTTAGTGCCCTTAAAATTTTAAAGCAATTGTTCAAGTAGATTTTAAAACATCACGAACACCGTATTCAGAAACACAGTTTTGAGGAGAACCCGTTTAAAGTTTTGTTTACCGGTAACAATACCACTTATCATACGTCTTTTATACAGTGATAACTTTGTTAAGTTCAGACGTTCAAACATATATTTTTTAAACTAATTCTTCAGCAGGAGCATTCTGGGAGCAGCAAGATTCAAATGCCTTCCGGTTTCGGAAAACTATAAACTGTTAAGATGAACACTCCGAACGGTAGCGGGGGGGAACACGACTCAGCGGAACTCGCAAACGAAGATCTAACTTCTCTTTCATTCTGCTCCCGCAGTGTTACACTTCCCGGACCGAATTTATTACCTGTTTCGGAGCATTGACGATGTGTCGATGGTATGCCAGCCAGCAGTCGTGTGCTGAATCGACGAATCGGTTTCGAGTGAAGGTGCGATTGGTCGATGCTACGCTTTACGTTTCTACCTCGTGCGACAGCTGAGGACAATAGTCTACGAAAATAAAAGGAACGCTCGAACGACTGACCGGATGAGTCTGTTATGGCACCCCATAAACTGTTTAAGAATCTTGACATGGAGTTTCGTAGTGAGTCGTGCAACGGCACTGATTACGAGGAATTTTTAAATTGAACAGGCTTCTAGAAACCACAGACAACGAGAGGTTGTTATAATTTTAACCCTTTTGGACCCCACTGCATTTGGACCCACTCAATACATGAATGGTGAATGACTCTAAACCAGGCACAAGCCAACGATTTACAGACGACATCATTTTAAACGCTTATAAATTATTCCATTTTCTTTTTTAAGTGTTACGATACGTACCTCTTGCCTCGTTAATAAATAATACGTATACCTATTGGATTCTGTACAGTAATGTGTATATAATGTTGTGAGTTTATCTGTATGGAATTCTATGTTAATTCTAAGTTAAGTAGCAAAAAAAAAAAAATCGGGTCGAAAGGGTTGAGGCACAAAGGAATTTTTAATAGATCTTAATAACGTAGCAAGAAGAAGCGTTGAAGGTATACTAGATTATAATAAGTTAATTATTAATTACAGGCAAAGTCTATTTTCTACGTATACTTGCAGCTTTCACGATATGTCAATAGAGTAACCAAGCCAGTAGTGAAACAATAAATTTCGCTTTTCCAGATTGCATCGATGTTTACCGTGTGCAATAAATAAAAATCACGACAAACTGAATCGCACTGAGCAAATATTGATTTTTAATCCAAATAACAAAAATTAATATCCAAGCAGATAAAGGCTTTCCTATGTATAAGATCCAAGAATAATATATACAATAGCAACGTAATTGCTTCGCCACATTTCTTCTAGACGAAGCCTACAGTTTCTTTTTCAATTTCATGCTGCAATTATTATCGCCACGATGTCACTGCTTGTGAGATAACAGTATTATTTGAATAAGTTTTAACAATTGAAAGTGACCAATTGTGCTTCAAAGAAGTTTCTTACAATTAGTCAAACGGAAGCTCGTTCATTATTCACGGACGGGATTTCTTTGATGGATGTTAACAATCTCGCTACAGCGTACGCACACGGTTTCACCTACGAAATCCTGGCCCAATTTCGCTCACCCCGTTTGAACTCCTGGGTCGAGTGTTGAAACTTCAATCCGGTCTTTGGCTCGAGTTTCGCTCGACATTTTGCTCGTCGACCAACTCTGGCTTCAACTTCAAATTCGGCGTGCCCCGGTCTTATCTTTGTTAATATACACCGCGGATCTGCAGTTGGTTGTGAAGTGAACGGTGGTTCCGCGAGGTTGAGTTACCAATATTATTATTCGTCATATGAAGTTCAATTGTTAAGATTAATAATTATTGTATGAAAAATGTGCAGAGCCTGTTCGTGCCAAATTTTATGTAGCTTCGTATGAAGATAAATTTGCAAAAGAATATTGAATTTTCATCCCTTCAGCGTGGATGATTGCCCATAAAAAATTATTGCTCCTTTTTTTCAGTTTTCCTTTCATAAAAACTTCATCAAAATCGACGTGCACGTATTCGATGTGCACCTTTGTCAGCCGGGATGGTATCAGTCCGTGTTAAAACTGTCCATTCCATTGATGTGTATTGCAGGTTGAGCTGCATTTATGCCAGACTTGTTGTTCAATTTTTGTATATTTATCACGCTACGTCAGTTGCACACCTGTACACTGCAATGAAGAACAGAAAAAGGAAACCAAACACAGGGTTGAAAATGGGGACAGAGCGTGCCGCTTATTGTATCGCTATGCGCATTAGAATTACCAAAGAGAACTGATTGAAAAGTTTTATAAATATGTATTTTTATATACCATTAATTTCCAAAAGTTGAGTATTTTATAAATGTAAGCAGAGGTGCAATAAAAACGTAATTGTCTTTCATGCTAAAATTCTCTCACAAGGTTCAAAGACATTCCCTAAACGGTGATATACACCTTGGATATTCAAAAAGTGCATCGACTAGTTCAGTCGAAACGATAATGTTTTATTTGAAAAAAAGGTGCAACTGCATATACCGAGTGCATTATGCCTAAAAGTGTATAAAATTATTTTCCGGTTGTGCACCACTGCATACTATTTTAATTGTGATTTATTGCAATATTTTTTATCCCAACTCTAGCCCTTTGGGAGACACAGCTTGTGCCATTTGCGTGGGACAGCCTGTACGGTTCGTTACCACGTCGCACTGTTCTGCTGGACGAACTCACGACCCATGATCATCGTAGGCCACGACATATTTCACGAAGGATTCCTTTCATCAATAGTTACCTAGGCATTGCAATCCGCAGCTTACTCTCGCAATTTCGCGGCTCGCAGAAGATTTACTGCCCCCCACAACCGACAATACGAATCCCCTTTAATAACCGTGCCTATCTTTACTGCTGCTCAGTTTGCACCGTTTGTACTGGTGACTCGAGTTTGCCTACTTTACAATCCGTCGTAGATCCGCATTATTAAATAATGCGACAGCTACACGATGAAATATATCTCGTCGAAGAGCTTGCCGAGCTTTGTACCTGCAATAGTTGACCGGGGTAAACATGCTGTAAAGCTTGCTACGGGTGGTGGGATTTAATCCTCGGCCTCGTGATTTTCTTTTTACATTTCAAATACGTAATAAAGTTGATTATTTAATCATTCTAGTTATTTCGGTAGAAAATATTCTAATTTTTGTCTTTTCAGACACTGAAATCTTTCAAAAGGTATTTGTATTATTGGTGAATTATTGGCGACTGAAAACTAATTAAGTTTTTGCAGTTATATACATTTTCTATCCAATTGTTGAACGGCTACTTTATTAAAGAGTTATTAGTAATTACTCTTTGCATTTAACACGATTGATTTCTGTTTTACAAATAAATTATAACATAATTGCTAGTATATTTTCCTGGATAACTGTATAGTTACATACTATCTCAATAGATCACTTTATACGGTTGTTAATTAATTTTTTTGACACTCTGTTTTGCGTAGAATGAAAATATTGATTTCTATCTACAAAATAGTTTAAAAATTTTTAAACTTTACCATCACGTTTCCTGTAAATAATTGTACTTTTATTGCAATTAATTATGCTAATATAATTAAAAAAGATTATTCTTCGGGCTAGGTCTAAATATTATTATATTGTGATAAGGATAGGACTATAAATTCTGTTGCACCTTAAGTGTAATACATCCGGAGATATAAGTGCAAAAATTAATGCCTTTGCCGATAATTTTATTTTCTTTACGGATAGGATTATTACATGGTTGCAATAAAAAGTGTTCGAACAATCCCAATAAAATCAACAGTACTGAGGCAAGTTGACAATATTCCAAAGGACTTTCTGCTTTCAGTGTCTAGATATCAGGAAATTGGAATATTCGAAAATATGAAATAAATGCACCTGAGATAACACTGGCTGTCTTCAATAAACAACTGTACCAAACAACTGATACGTTCGGAATGATATAATTCTTGTGACGAATGGCATCCAAGGCAAACATTTCCCTGTACTCCACGGCTGTGGAAATTTAAATTTCTTGGAGCTTAGAATTTATTATTTAAACGTAAACATTTCCATCAAGCATCGAAATTTTCATGGAATCAAGAAACCAAAGAATCGCGTGGAATTGGGCCTCACTGGTCTGGCTTTGGATCGGTCGACAGTTCGAGTATCGATTCACGGAAGTTTCAAAGGCGCAACCTTCATCGGATTTTTCGAGGCATGAATTCTGACCGGGCAATTTTCGGCCGTCAAGAGTGAAGCGCTATCGAGGCGGCCGTTCCAATGGGGAAAACGCTTCGAAGCATATTTTTGGTTGGTTCGTTATCAATGGACGAGTCTATTTGCTATTCCTTTTACATTTTTGTGCCGGCCGAGTCGCGGGGAAATTGTGAATTTTCGCTGGCACCGCCGATGTTTTGAATACGGCTTTGGTCGTGATTAAAATTTCGCGTATTTTAGAACGACTCGCTTTTAATGAAAACACTCGGGCTTCTTTTTTTTTTTAGGCGGACCTACGTGCACAATCGTCACCCCGTTACTCCCTAATTCTTGGTGTCTCTGTCAGAATCGAATGTCCAGTATGTTTTTAAAATTTACATTTCGCGATTTCGTGGTGCCGTTGGTAGTTTTAGATTTTAAGTTTGAATATGATGCTGATTAAGGGGGAGGTTTGTACGTTTATTTAATTTAAAGGAATGAATATATATATGTAGATAGAACTCTAAACATTAGGAAGTGTTTCGACCAGACGACAGAACAGGAAGCGTAGGAAAAATTATTAACTAGTTTTTAGTCTAAATATATGGAATGATTCGTGACAAATGAATACATACATTTATAAAGAGTGTTTGAACGCACATACGGAAAAATGGATAATATTAAAAACCGAATACTACTTTATTAGCAAAAAATATTTCCTTGTCGAACAACGAATCCACCGGATACAGAGATTGATATAGTTACTTACCAATGACTTACAGTTTAAGTATAAAGTATAAAGAAATCTGATTATACCAAATCATTGAAACCAGCAATCGCGACATGTGACACTGTTGCCTCGGCACACACGTCTTAGGGGCTGATGTCCCTATTCCAGTTACTGAAGAGAAACCTCGTTCACTGAATGCCCTCGTACATCCCTCCAAACCTGCTATACACACGCATACACAAATCTACACACAGAGGGTCACACAAAAACGTGCACGCATACATACACGTTGCATATAATATACACACGCGCATGCACTCTCCGTACACATTTGCGCCGGATATATCGAACCCTTATGCATAATGCATTAAGGGATGACGGGAAGTATGGATATATTACTCGCCAGAGGGCAATGTTATTGCTCTCTGGCGTCTCACTGGCTAATGTTGATAAGGAAGCAACGTCGCTCGGACGAATGTGCGGAACGAAGACGAGGGATATTCATTAAGGCGAGCCCTACGTTTCACCCTGTTATTCTTGCCGTGCAATCCCGTGAAAAAGACCACCTCTGAAATCCCGGTGAAATCGCGTTACAATTCAACGCGGAGAAAGATCACCGAGTTGCGCCGGTTAGACGTGACTCGAGAATACCACTGGAATATGAAGACCCAGTAATTTCTTGCGGCATCGTTCTCAACCCGTTGCCAGAAAATTTTTCACGCTGCGGAGTTTCGGCAAATTTGTGAACAATTTTTAGGCAGCCCGAACAAGTACCGCGAGTCGCACTCGATTTTTTGGGACTCTGAACTTATCCAGAGTTGCTAGTTGTATGTTACTTGTGCCTTCCAATTTTCGTATGTAGCACGAGTGTCGCGCTTTACTATATTGGAAACTTGGAGACCTATGTCACGACCACCGTTATTTACTCTTTCGTCGTTGAAAGATATTTTCCAAAATGCTCCTCTAACAAGAGATGGATACGGAAAATGAGATGAGAGTACATATTAGGACGAATTGGTGCCTATTCTCTTCTAGTTCGATACTTCGAAATAATTAATTTGCGTAAAAGGAATGAAACATTGTATATTTCGCTTGTCGCAGGCTTGTTTTGTGTTTCCAGTGAAACATTTTGTTCAATAGTCTTCTCCTTAATCACGTTTTCATTTCAGACCGACGACATATCAATCGGACTATTCAGACCTTTGTAATTTTTGCGGTAATTATCTGGAAGAGGACGAGCAATGTGGGATGCTGGCCCCCGACTGTCCAGAACGGCCCAGAAAGGTTCCAGAAGGGTGATAAGGCAAGATTCGTGCAAAATAAAGATAGAATGAAAGAGAAAGAGGGGTACCTCCCCGCAATGCGGTACGGCTTCTGATCAGATTGCGAGCTCTCAGTCAGCCTTCTCGAGTGTAGCCAGAGTCTACTGATTTCCAAGCACCACTCGCAGATGCTTTTTATAACAAATAAAAGTTACGTCCAAGATATGTGTTATTTTACATGGAATATTGCAGTGGAAATCTATTATCCTGTGAATCAAACGATTTGATATTTCTGCAAAAAGTTCGATGGATCTATATTTCGCCTTTAAATGAATTTATATTTTGTATGTATCTAAAGCGAATTAAAATCCAGTTAAGAGGAATTCAAAATCGCTACATTTCTGCAGGCAACACCAAAAGTAATCTGTATCAAAGTAAAAAGGGTTCGCTGGTCAAAGAAATGCGCGAGACCAAATTTTCAATGTTTTTCTTCATTCTTCTATTAATGCATCGTTATTACATTACTTCGTATTTTCATTGCGTTATACACATTATTAATATACTGCAAACATTTCAATTATTCCCTTCACTTTGCATATCTTTGCCACAAGAAGAATGATTTGTCCATACAATTAGTGGATGTTTCGCGAACAATTGGTTGATGCAAAAAAATCGTTCGTTTGATGAATCTCTAAAAGTACCGTGCCATTTGCGAACGCATTAGCGAATATTTATGAAGACGTTAAAAGGATGTACCTTAATGACTGAAAGCATTAGCTTTACATACCGAAAACGCGATCGGTAGTGAGGAAACGGTGAACTGAATTCTTTCGTCGCAAATCTTTCGTGTTCTCCATTGGAGACGTGAAAGCAATTACAATAAACTCGATTTATCCTAGCAATGAAACAGAATATAGATAAGGGGATTTCGATAAAACTCTTTTGGGACAAGTTGCTTTCACTCGACAATTTAACAGTAAAACTTATGAAATACTGTGACACGCGTTCAAAGCGCAGTCAATACCGTTTCGAAAAATAAGTATTTAAGTGGTATATGCATATTGAACAACGAAGCATTGCTGAATATACATATGTTGAATATGAGGAACATTTTGTTGATTGTACCGCGACTATCTTTAGTATAATCACCGCGTAATTGCAAAAATATAATTTGGCAGAACTCGCTTACAATTATGCTAAATTACAGGCTTATGGTTTCTTATAGCACATTATGTACTGTTAATTTTGGCTTGATTATAAACTCTCAAGCTGACAGAATCAGTTCAACAGATTTTCCAAAGTGAACATATTCCAATGTTACAACGTTGATTCAAATATTACATTAAAAAGTGAAATAATAAGATGCTTCGCAGGAAAGTCATTTGCCTGTATAACAAATAAATTAACGTACAAGTATATCAACACGATTTCTTGTCAATGAAAATAATATTTTATTAAAATAATAGCTTCGCAAATACTTCATTCAATTACTCCTTAACTCTATAACCTTCCAGAGAAATATTTTACACCTATGCATTTCAACCACGGATAAACTACTAAGCCTGCAAACACTGCACTTTAAAATTCGGTCCAAAACAAATATTGCCAAACGTACTGCCAAATATGTAAAACTGCTCCACTCATTAGAAACGATTACTACTATCCATCAGCATTACAAGATTTTGCACACATCACGGCCATAAATAAAAGTGATCCAGGTAATTTCGTCGATTTACAAACGGCTAAGCCCCAATTACATTCTTCGGTGCACTAATCGAAAAAATTGCAGAAGGTAAACGTAATCACTTCAACTGAACGCATGCCCCACAGATTCGCGTATCCATTTCACGGCCTCCTAACAAATGAATAAAGGAAGGAAAAGAATTTAATTATGGCGAAACGTGTATCGGCCGCGTGCGGCCATCCCCGACCGATCGTAATTCAAACAAAAGTACATCAGCAGTCCGCGTTGGAACGGCTGGCTCCGGATGCGGTCACGGGACAGGCATAAAAGCTACAAAGGGACCCGTGGCCACACAGAGCAGCATATTTCGGCTTCGCTCGCGTCCGAACCGAACAAATATCGGCCGGCGGTCCTCTCGAAAAGTGGAAGTTCGACGTGGCTCGTTCCGATCGTAGACAATGGAACAGAGATACAAAAGGGTCGGTGACAGAGATCGCCACGATGGACAGGCAAGAGGAGGCCAAGGGTTGCACGCGGAACGGTTTGCGAAAGAGGGTGGGCGCGAACGGACGATTCGCCACCGGTGCCCGGAATCCCGTAATTTCTGCAACAAAGCGAGCCGTCCATCTCGCCACTGTACCACCCTCGGTGTACAGGGTTATTAGATCGTCGTGATGAACGAGTTGTGCTGCGACGCCGATTCCCCGACACTCGCCGAGAACACGCGTAATACGCAAACACTCGTGTCGCGCAGCTTCTGTCGGATGAATCTTATTACAGTATATAGTTTTTGCTATTAATGCGGCTATTAAGGGAAGTTTTTCGAGCTTGAATGCGTTCGAGTGTTTAGCGATATACCTATGAGCGTATTTCGAAGGAGCGATAACTTTTGTTATAATGATGGATTTGACGGTTACGTGAAGTGCAGTGTTAATCCTTCCGTTGCACTGGCGAACGGACGGGAACGAGTTTCCGGCTGCTTACAGTGAAGATACAAGGGTACCAAATAAAAATAGTTTCAGTTAAAAAATATTGTCTTTCAACCATTCATTTTGCAATTGTTTTGAACGACTGCAATTTTATAAGAGCAGGGGAATATTGAAAGATTTGAAGGGAATGTGAACACAGCTTGTTTGTCCTTTTCGCAGATCAATCTAAAAAAATGCAGGCACTTTAAAATTGCGTATTTAACCCTGGTGTGTACAACCAACATGGTCAATAAGTTCGAAGCTTAGTTACGTAAAATATTTTGCATAAATTTTTTTTCACAAAACGCGAATACACGTAAAAGTGTCCAAAGAATGGAGATTCGCAGTGGTTTTGCGATATCTTGTCAAGAACATGCAAAAATTATTAAAGGAAATATAGAAATAAGTACCCGGGTACTAGGTTGCGCCGAAAAGCTCGTTCTCGTCCGTTTCTTACTTCAACCCTTATAATTCAGTTTGAAAACAATTTTGAAAACAAGATCAAGCGAAGCCTCCCATGAAACAACATGCATTCTATACATTCGACTTATTTTTTTCACGCGGAACGACCCCCTCCTTGGTTGTACCATCGATACTGAGACACCCTGTCCATTACTAAAGACAACGACGCATCCAAGTTCCGGCAAAACGAAAGCTGTTGCCGCAAAAAGAGTCCGCTATCGCGTGGACTCGGTGACCCACAATCGAGATAAATAAATCGAGACAGAAAGATCGCGACGCAAATTTTCGTTCTTCGGAATGATCGGACGCTCCAGACTCGTTGCCAGAGGGGTCGACGGAAAGCGTGCACGCGGAAAACGGTCTCCCAGAGCGTTACAAGACGCGCGTGCACAAGTGGCAGGCGTTTTCGTAGCAGCGTGGCATCGTTTCGCGTAATTACTTAATCCGTTTACTCGCGCGCCAGCGGCCACCAGCACGGAATACGAATTCGTGTTTTCGGCCGGCGCGGCGGCCGCCCGCGGCGGAATAATTGCGCTCGCAATAAATACAGCGGCGGGTAATTTTATTCGCGACGCTGCCCGTTGCCCGTGGTCAGTTATTAGATCATCATGATGAACGAGCCGGCGCATGGCGGCCGACGCGACAGAGACGCGAAAGAAACGGGATTGCGCGGCGCGCTTTGTCTCCGGATTTGCCTGATAAAATTACCGGCGCTCGTAACAAATACGATTCCCCGGTAATTTTATTGCGCCGCCATCGTCGTCGCTGGTGTTGTCGTTCTTTTCCACTTTTTTTTTCTTCCCGGCAACCAACGAGATTATGAACGCGAGCCCGCGGAAAAACGAGATCCGTGCGAACGAGCGCATACTAGTTTACGGTTATGAACTGATTACGCGTTTCTGCCGGGGACCAACATTTGTTTGCTTTTAATCTAGCGGCGTTGGTTAAATGTGGTGTGGTTACTTGGACGGGTGTGCGCGCGCGCGCGTGTGGATATGGGAGGAAGAGCGTAAATAGAGCGTGAATAAAAGAAAGCGAGTCTGCTGGTTTAATTGTGAAGTCCTGCAGTGACCCGCAGCGATAAACCATGTGCAACATGAACAGTTGCATGAATTTGTTCATTGCTCAAGAAGAAACCGCTCGCGAACCCGAGGAATTTCTTTTTTCCCGTAGGTACCTTACGTTTCGACAATGACTACGTCTGGATAATCGATAGTTCGCGGCACGCGCGTTTCAAGTATGTATGAAAGTGTCTTTTATCCTTTCTTCGCAATATTTGCCAAAAACAAGCTCCTTGTGATATCATTATGTACAGTGGCTGCCAAAAGTTTCCAGCCAAAACTTTGTAACATTATTTTTGCAAAAGACAACGCAAGTGGTACTATGCAATCTAACACACAAGCTATACTCGCGCAACGAGTTGTTACCTTAATATCTTTAATATTGGCGATATAACAAAATTCCATTTCGGCCGGAAACTTTTGGCAGCCACTGTATACGTGTATATGTATGTACATATACATCAATAAATATCAGAATACTTTCTCAAATCACTATCAAGCCAATAACCCCGCGTTTAACGCTACCTAATTCCTTTCTATTTACTTTCTTGTTAACTTTCCCAATAGAAAACCAACTGGGTTTCTATACGTTTCAGTAAATAGATATATTATAAATATAATATAATTACCTACGGGACCAACCTTTAATGTCCTATCTTCAAACATATATACTTGAACAAAATACAATCTATGTTATCCACTATATCCTATTCTTAACAAATCACGCAACAAGTATCCCATATATTCTTTTCGATCGACGTTTAAAACATCTCTGCGGGTATCGCGGCGAACTCTCGAATTACATCGGCCGTGGCCAGATAATCGGACGCATCTGAGCATCGACGGGACAAAAAGATCGACGGACACGCGTTCGTAGTTCCTGCTTCCTGATCGTTACGGCCCCGACAGCCGCGGCGCGCGCGCTGTGGAAGAGTCATGGACATTCAGTACGCGAATGACGTCCAATTTCATGGGACAATGGTTACGCGGCGGCTGTCGCGATGAAGAGAGAAGGACAACGGCTCAGAATCCGGGGGATGAACGAGCCCTGGCACTCGGGGAAATTCGAGAGAAATGCACAGAGTCCTTCTTGTCTATACGGAGAAAAAGGAGAAGTACGCGACGCGTACAGAGAAGGAGAATGAATTGGGGACAGGGGGGCTGGCGAAGGGGTTGGGGCAAGGGGGATAACAAGAAACAGAATGAGAGGGGGAGGGAAGGAATAGGAAGGGGTGTTACCAGCCCTGGAATTTAGATGACAGAATCACGGTTCCGTGAAATCGTTCGGTGATACGTGGTTCTCCGGGGGCGGAAAAAGTCATTGCGAACCGCGATTTTGGTCGATTCGCGGCCTGTCCAACGACCAAGGGCCAAGGCGATTCTCTGTTTCATAATTGACAGCGATGGATACTGCCGTCTCTACAGCTGTGAATTAATGTGCGCCCGGGGCGTGCCAAGAAGTACGAGCGCAATATAAATGTAAAAATACGGAGTCACCGTAGGTGGCGCGTTCTCGCGAGGGTATATTTCAAACGGGTACGGGGATGGCACGGGGAATTTGAATTTTTTAGCTTCGATTCTTTTGTAATTTAATGCGGCAAGAATACGGGGCCGCCTGTGAATAGCGACGGATAAATAATTGGCGGCGGTGATTTATTTATCGTTTCGCGAACGGGCGATTCTGTTTCGAATATTTATTTTTTCGCGATGATTCTACAATTTCGCAGCTTTCTGTACAGCATACGTACAGCTGGTTGATTTGCAATGTTACGAGGGAGAGTGTCCGGATATAAGTGTAAAGAAACCGTATTATCCTTCAAGTAGCCGGCAAGCAACAAACAAGTCCGGGAACTTCGATCGTGTTTGCGGAAATCTACGATTAAACAGTTCAAAGGGAGGCTCAGCCAAGCGACGGAAACTCATTAACATTTCAGCCGAGTCGTGTTTTCTTTAATTCCGTTGCAAAGGCTACGTAGAAACTTAGTGTTTCCCTGCGTCTCTCGAATTCAAGTCGAAAGAACGAATCGAAGGCGGACTTTCTTTCTTTTCCTTGTCTCGTATCCCCGGAATGACGTAGCTTTCCCTTTAATTTGTTTCGTTTGGATCGCGTTAGTGTTTCCTTTCCAGGTCGCACTCTTTGATATTGTTTTATTCCGTTAATAATAGTTATGGATATACATAAATTAAGTGTGCATAATGTTGTTGGGCAGTGTGCGAGGTCTACAAGTGAAAGGGCGTAGAATTATTTATATTGAATAACCCTTTCGTTAATTCGATCAATAATTTCATTGTGCGGTAGTGAGCCTTACAATTAACTGTACGGATTATTTGTACCTGTCAAACTGCGAATTTGACAACGTGTGGACAGATTTAGAGGAACCGGCTTTTTCTAAAATTGTATTATTTATTATCGAAATAAATAGTTGCTTGCACACCTTATAAATATAATATATATTCGCCTGAAAATTTCTATTAGCAAGTATAAGGCATATTGATCTCATTAAGATACAATGTATATAATTCGGAGCCTCCTCTATAAGAATTTTATATAACAACGATATACAGAATTTTCTGTAATTCTAATCGTAATATGTAACATATTGTGCAGTACCTTCCTTCTCTATTTGCCCTAATGTTGACTGGTCCGTACACCGTTGACATTATCTGTTATGTAGTTGTCTGCCGTATCTTTATTCGTAACAGTGAAATCAATTTTATACGCAGGCACAGATTTCACATAAACATATGATCATTTCTGTCTTGAATTCGAATTAGTCATTCCCGTTTCTCAAATATTTGGTTTGCAATTGGGTATTCCAATTTCATCGGGTTTTATAGATTACAGTCACTCGCGGTAAAAAGCGTACAGGTGGTAGGTCGCATCGTAAGCTTACGTGAGGTCGTGTTGACTCGGTACAATTATAAAATAAGGAATTTAGTCAAAAAGAAATTAGCAGTCTATAGCTTAATACTTGATCAACGCACGTACTGAAAATACAAAAAACGAAAGTTATTCTTTATTCATGAAGAGCAAAGCAATAGTACAATACTCAATACTTATTACGTATGTGCAATACAATTTACGTCTGACCGTCAATTCATTTAGTTTCTTCCGTCTTGTCGTGTTATCGTTACTAAAAAGTATATTATCATCACACCTAAGTACGTAACACAAGTCTCTGGGGGAAAAGGAGTGGAAAATATAATAATAAACCGAAATGTAACGAATATTGAATATTGAAATGTAACAGTAGTGTCAGAGGGATTAGGCAAGCGGCTGTCGGCTAGCGAATCCCGTAAAACGCGATAAAAAAAAGTGACGCTCCTACTGCAGAATATCGTGGGACAAATATTTGACGTTCGTTGTTTCAATAAAATTTTCGGCTGCTTGTGGACGTTCGCCATTGCTCATGAAGAATTCGATCCTCGATCCGTTCTGGGGCTTCAGCCGATTCAGCAAAAAAACGGAATAATATAGGATCAGGACGTAGATAATAATAAAGCTACAGGGATAGAGCTAGCATTTTCCTAAAATTTGTTATGGTTTAACTATTACGCGTGCATACAGCTGAATTACAATTACACGTATTGTATACAAGAAGACCGAAGTGACATATTAACTAAAAGTATTACCTGTCGCAACGAGATATTTTACAGACGTATCGTATATCTCATTAAACTAAGCAGTATGTATATTTTCAAATGTTCACTTACAATATATAAAGAGGAACGAGAGGCGACGTGTAATTTAGCACACTTGTTACTAAGCGATTAATTCGAACAAAAATGAAAAAAAATCGTCAACTACATAACGTATCAACTTGTCCTAGTCACTCCACTGTAAATGCAAAATCATCGATTATTATCGAGCAGCATTTTTGGCTAGAACGATCAACGAGTCGCCTAGATCCAACGTTCGGCGCACCGAAATTCATTGGTCCAGTGGAGTCCATTGTCCCACTTCCGTCGTTTTGATTTCTCGCGTTTCCTTTGATGTTCCATTGGTTTGAATTCGCATCGCCACACAAAATAAATCATTCGGTCGTCTCCACTTGGCGCGAAATCCGGCCGGGATCAATTCGATTTCACCGAATATAATATATTGCAGGCTGTCGGCCACGGGCAGTCGTCTCGTGTTCCAAACGAGTGTGGTGCATTGTTGAAAGAATGGTATTGTCCACTTAATCGGCCGATGCCGTTTCGCAAACGTTATGGGAAACGCTCTAACACCGATACGTGCCAATATAATATGCGAGTCGGGTAATAATTCACGTCGAGCGAATTATATTCGTCGTGTTATTTTGATCATCGTTGTAATTTTCGTTCTATTTTTGGGTAAACAATCGTGACTGATTTTATGGATCGTTGTACATATATCTATGTATATTTACAGTGGCTGGGAACTAAATATTGGCACAGTATTCGACTCAGTAGACATAACAGTGCACGTAACTATTGTAATGATTGCTGTAATATTTGATGTAAAACGTGAGTGGGCCCTATCGCAGTTCTTATCGTGTTAAAAATTTTAATTATCTATTAACGTTACTTTTTATATTACGAAATATAAATTTGGGAAAAAATCGTCGTTCTCGTGATAATTGTTGCAGTGCTACTACATAGTACATTCTATTTGTTTGTGTTTGTTCTTTTCGTACTTGCTTTTTGAATCATACTTCTGTATTTCTACTCTTTCGAACGATGTAACCAGTTCTGCAACAAAGCCAAGGATTCTCTGAGTTCTTGCCACTGTACATTTGGTGGCCAAGCCAAAACGATCTTCAGTATTGTTTTCTATCTTTCCCGCTCATTGCCATTTTCCTTTTTCCTTGCTACTTTTTGTTTGATATATACTATTATTAAATTGTAATTTTCAATGAGGGATCACGCTACTCAAATTAATTAATTATGCTATTTACTTGAAGCAACATTCAAAGCAATGCAGCATTCGATTAGAATAAAGTGAAACAGTTCATACATACATACGCGATTGGCCTTGTGAACACCCCAGCTACCACCAAAAGTTATTCAGACGTTCCAGTGGCCAGATTAATTCGGATCGGGACGCTTATCGATGAAAGCTGCCGTTGTCCGGGCTGTTTGTGTTATCGGACGTGCAGTTGTCCCTACGTGGTGCTGGTGCAACCAGTTTGCGATAATAGATGTTCATTAGCATACTGCATAATATGATACGTATCTAGGCGGAAGAATAACTAACGCGATGCTTGAGGGCCGTGAAATAGCGCAAGAGTAACTTGCGTCTAATTATGTTTTCCCGCAAATGATATTGCTTTGACCCTCGAATTCAAAGGTGTAATTTGTGAACACTTCCATGAACCCTTTGAGTACCGTTGGTGTATGTGCGCGCTCAAGAAAAGGTCATTTTGGGCAGCTGGCCGCATATATGCGCTAAGGACGTCCGTCTACAGCGTTTCTTATTAGTATTTTTATTCCGGTCACAGAGTGCTTTTTATTGCGCTGTTTTACAACCGCAGGGTTAAAAATGTTATTAACCCTTTGATTAATACTGGCGGAAATATATACAGTCCGGAAAAGAAGTTTATTTTAACCTGTTGGCGTATATAAGGAACAAAATCAATCCAATCGCAGAAATTTTTAAGAGAAGTATTATTTATTGTTTATATAAAATATAAGGATATAAAACTGAACGACGATAGTTCTTTCCTTATTGACCTAGGAAACGTAGACAATTTTCCAATGTAGAAAATGTGCTTTCCTTCGACCCTGACAAATAAAATTCATAATAACAGGTAGACATTGTTAAGGTGATCGCGTGCAATAATTTTTCGTTCACATCGAGGGCTACATTATATATATAGATGTGCTCAGACCAATCGTAAGAAGTACACCAGTCCTACAGAGTTCTTTTAATTTCGCTGTTCCGTATCGAAGTGGTTGATTACCTGTACGCGACACCGCGCTCGATATTAATACGATTTATTTAGAGCGTCCCAAGTCCAAGGTTCTTAATGATTTCTATCTTTCACCTATTTCCGAATCATAATTATTTTCAGTAACGGGTGGACCGGTTAGATTACTCCCATTAAGAAATGTACCTGTTAACTACCCTTTAACACGCCATATTTTAAATCCCCCAACTTCGAAGACAAGTAGTGCGGTCTTCGCGCTATCATTTATCATCTGCACATTTCAAAGAATCATTTTCAATCCCCCCATGACAATCAACAATCAATAAAGAGACTTCGACCGCTCGCCGCATTCTAATCCAACAGCGTCCCTCAAAATCTAACCACGCGACAGTACTCGCTCACATGAATGCGCTTGCGAATTACGTAGCAACGACAAGTACAGCGACGGAATTGCGTATGCGGTAACTGGAGCTTGTGCAGAACAGCGGCTGAGCGTGGCTAAGAAATCATGAAAGATTCGCGAGTGCATTACAGGCTCGGGGGAGGTTTTCACGTGGCTGGGGTGTTCCGGCGGTTCCGTTTTGCTGCTCCCCGGGGCGGCATTAGCGCAACATTTGTAACGAAGTGCGCAAGTTGGACGAAGTTCGACTGGGCGGAACCACGCCGTACCTGTTGTTACGGGCGTTTATTAACGCATTATACAACGTCAACAGAGACGCACAAAGTATGAGGGGGTTGGGGGAGGCCTGGGGGTTGAGATAGAACAACGTACAGTCGGACGAACAGCCAGTTCCGGTAGCGACACCTGCTACCGAGTACTTTCGTCCTCGGGGTGGACATAAATAATTCATACGCCGCTGCTCGAAAGCTGCATTAACGTTCGTCAAAACTTATTTTTACCAGCTAAGAAGTTCTTCATCGCGAAACTCCTCCGGGATTCTTCAAGGATTCTTGGGATTAGTAACGGAGACGCTTTGTGAACGGAAACTTTCTCTCTCTCTCTTTCTCTCTCCCTCGGTGTGGCTGTGTGTCGTTTTGTACCGGGGGGGGGGGTGTACGTACAGTTGTTGAGTTGAAATTACGAGACTTAGAAGTGTGTATTCAGAGGAGGCTCTGAGAAGTTGCGTCCGATAACGGGTTACTTCTTTGGCTTCAGCGAGCACAGGAAGAAGATGGGCAAGTCCAGATAGAGGACTATGAAATTTATAAGCGTGTTTTATACAGTTTGGCGCGAAAGTTGCTTCTTGATGTTTAGTTTATGTAAGTCTGTTTCAAGGTAACTAATATTAATATCGTGTGTTTCATGTTGTACAGAGTGGGTCCGAAATTCATGGCAAAATTGGGGTCATGCAGATCCTATGGGTCGACATAAGACAATATTCAGAACAACGAAATTGCGTGCGTGGGCTTCGTTTAATGTTAATAATTAAAAATAATTGAAACTGCAATGGTTATGTAAGATGAATACCTCTCTCTCTCTGTGTGTGTGTGGGTGCGTGTCCACGAAGTGCGTCGAGAAATGTCGAACAAAAGGTGCGATCGACGTAGGAACAGTAGTCGAAGGTGATGAGTGAAGAACGATGGAGCAACAGATGAAGTGCACTGCGATATGTATCAGTTTTGTAATTCTACTCTTTTTTACATTAAACTACTTAATTTCCTAGTCATTTTATTATCGTATTGCATCTTGTGCAAAAACTATCGCGGCGGACCGCAGTCAAATCCGTAATATAGTTTATTAGTTAAAAGCAATACATTTCTGTGTAATACACAAATACATTTTTCTCGAAAACGAAGCCCCCCCCCCCACGAAATCTCGATATTCCTGTATTTGTATCTTGGCTTCATTGTATCGCACACAGTTCAAACCGTCTTTACAGTATTACAATAAAGTATAATACACACGCATGTGCAATACATAATTATCAATCAGTCTCTTTTCTCTTCGCTGTTGTATCTCGTTTCTTACAACAGACCTAACTTCGAAACATTTTTTCAACATCCTTTACGTCTGCTTACTCTGTCCAACATTTCCAAATTTCGCAACAATTAATATCTCGAAATTCGTTCAACGCGAATAACTAAAAATCTCGCACACCAAAATTACCATAACGTATCGAATATATGCAACGAGTTTGACCGACAAAAAATCAATGAATATAATAGGAATTCTGCGCGATATGACGCGCAATGGCACGCACACGTGAATTTCAGGGTACAATTCAGCCTGGCCACGATAAGCCTCTAATTCCTCCTCCTAATTCGTGGCGCAGTTACGGCCCCGGAGAAATGTGTTGAATGATGAAAGACTCTCGACAAGTGGTAAGGTGTTTCGCGTTGCATCGTATGAATAATTTATGTTCGCAAACGGGGGTCGCGGTCGAAAGTGCTAAGTAGTTATGGTCCGAATTCGCTGTTTACACCGGCGTCGACCGAGTTTCGTTTTATTCGGGAGCATGAGCGCGTTGAAAGCTAATCGCGCGGTCATAAATGCGCGCACCGTCGCGTTAAATTGGGTTTGTCTTCTGGGGGAAGGATCGAATATGGTATCGCGTGTTTCGGGGGAAACGTTCGGCGAGTAAGAGCAAAAAAGACGGAAGTTAATTGGATAATAGGGCGAAGAAAAAGGAAAAGGCAGTTTTTTTCTGTCGTTGGCGTCCAGCGTATAGTATTAGCATACAGAATTTGAAATTTAAATGGGTCGGCAAATGAAAATTCGTGGTAGTCAAGGCGAATAATAGATTTTTATATTTTTATAGTTCAATTCATCAGCTGTTTGAAGCCGGGTTTTTTTGCATTTGAAACATTGTGCGACTGAATTAAAATAGAAAAATTGAGGGGCTCATTTATTTTAAATAGCGTGATTTTCAGTGATACATATATGTATAAATCATTATGTTTTTTCAGTAACTACGTTATGAACCACAACAATTTTTAAGTAAGAAGAAATTGTATTTAGGTTGTAGGAAAACTGCAGCACGATGCAATAGTGAAGATTATTATGCAGATTAAATAGCCCTGATGAGAAAGATTTGAAATGTGTTGCACGATATGTAATGGGTTCTATCATGAAGTAGTTGGTTATATTATTACGTAGTATCCAATACGTTGGCATGCAAAGAAAGTATAATACATTTTATTTTAGAAGAAAACAAGACGGCATAGTCAACAAGAGTTTGATGTAGTATTATAAGTGTGCACCATGTATGAAGATCCACAAGAAGTGCTTAAATAATATTTACGCATACAAGTATTAACGAGACAGCAAAAAAAGGGAAATCGAAGCCCGGAAAATAGGAATACCCGAGATTAAAAGATCCTCCCTAAAAACTTTCAACCCTTAGAACTTGACTCAAAAATCATTAAAAACGACGTAGAAGTAAATGTGAAACAGTAAAAATGAATTCATAAAGTATGCCTGCGTGTGAGGAAAATCGGAAGACGATAAAAATTCGTTTCAGCATCATAAAAGAATATCATTACCTATATTTCTGATTGACCGCAACCTCTGTCTGCGTTACATTTCCACAATATTCCCCATCGTATAACACATCGGTGGCCTCCTTCCAAACACTCCAGAAACAAACCACTGGCCCGCGTATCAAGCTCCCTACAGACGAGTGCAATTTATTCCGCGCGAGTATAACAAACTGCAGCACCTTCTCGATATTTTCCAAGGAATACGCTCTCTCGGCGCCGAAGCCGCCAGAATTTCCACAGTTTGTTGCGGGGGCCGCGTTGCGAGGCGAAAATTTCGATTTTCTTACGAGCAGTGGCGTGGAGTCGTGGCAACGGGGGGGCGGAAGAGTTGGAGTTACGCCAGCCCTACCGCAGCAACCCTCTCGTTTTTGGGTCAGACATGTTATTCCGACGGCGGGCCGAGTGACAAAGGGCTCTGAATGCGGAACGAGAATACCGAGACGTTGATATGAATTATTGGCAGTATCCGAAAGTCGAATTTTTTTAAACGTCGCCTGGCGCAGCTCGCCCCGACGAGCCCCCGCGATATATCACGAGCGGACCGCGCATGAATTATGACAAGAAGAATTTTGCCACGGGATCGTTCGCGGAGCATTCGCAATTCGTACGCCATAAAGTCCACCGTACAGAAGCGAGTAGAACCTGAAAATTTGGATGCGAGCCATCCTTTTACTTTTACCGTTGCCTCATCGACCCCGGGTTTTGTTGCAAATCGAGTCATGCTCCAGTGAAATGTGAACCGGTGGTTCCCTCGTACAGACTACAGTGACTAAAGTAACGAGAAACTTTGAACCGTTCGTTCTTTCTTCTTTTTTATTTATCTTTTTATATGTTCCATTTATTTTTAGTCCGAGAACGTAGTTCGGTCTTTCACTGTACAGTTCGGAGTAGATTGGCGGTCTTTGTTATGGGGAGACGAGAAATTAATATTAGAAGTTGATTGGAGGACAAATGCTATTTATAGATGGTATAGAGACTGGAGTATAGAATATGCACAGATTTACTTTGTTGCTATTATTTCTGTTTTAATTGCCCAAGTATCACACGGCTATTTTACACTCTACTGTTAACGAGACGAATCAGTTTTGAGAATTAGTAAACAATACGTTAGTATTTTTGTCTTCCCAAAACCGTGGCGTATTAATGTTAAAGGGATACAAAATCCATATTTCTGATACGTTTTAAGTGACACAGCTTTTACACAATGCTGCGTGAAGAATTCGTAAATAGTAACATTCAATAAAGATCACGAATGAGTTAACCGCGTTAGACTGTACATTTAGTAAGTTGATCCAGTGTTAATGTAAACTATTAACAATAAGTAGTACAAGTATTAATACTAGGAAGCCGAAAATTATCATGATATAGAAAATCTTTTCTCTGTAAAGAGATTCTAATCAACGAGCAAAATAATAAACTTTTAAACATGCTTAGCAATGTCGTTTAACACAACATCTTTAAAACATACTTCCAAACTTTGACTCTTGTGCTGAGACTTCAATATAGCTCGTCGTCCTATCGTTTTGGGGGCGGCCAACACCGACAAAATTCGCAATATAACCAAAATGTAAAAAGCTGGCACACATCCAGGATTTTAGCGAATAGGTGTGCCTGGACGCTGGATTTTATTACGAAAGCGATCAAAGTGAAAGGGGGTTTGACGGAAAACAGGAATCCGAGCGGGCCACTCGAAAATTCGTTTGTTTTTACGCCGACGACACTCGTAACTTGGAAGGCTGAAGGATTATCCTAACATTTTCCTCGACAGAAGGGTAAATTCTGTGAACGGTTCAACTGCGTCGCCGTCATACATGAATGCTTGTTTTTACGATTCAATTTCCCTCAAAGATTCGCGAGATCTTCTGCCGTTTCTGTTATTCCGTGTCAGCTTTTTGCTTACACAGCGAGTGGCTGTCGACGTTTTTCGACTGGCTAAAGAGTTGAAGCGTATCGTGATTAGCACCACCTTTGCTGAATGGACGCTTCAGATTCACGCGGTTGCGTTTACTTTATTGCGACCTTTGTTTCTGCCATGTTGCTAAAAGTGTGCTCTTTAAGGGTTCCTTTTTTGAAAATAAAATTACTATTCATGTGGAGCGAACCGCGGGGAAAAGCAAAATGAAATGGAACTTGTACTATATGCTTTAAGAACAGTAATTTCGTCCTCTATCGTTTAAGGAACATACATACACGTATAGTATGTACATACTTATATACAGCAGGAAAATAAATGTGTTGCATCTGTTTATGAAAAATAAAACAATATATATTAATGTAGAAAGTTAGCAAATGGGGGCTATTTTTATACTCATTCCGGAGCATAAAGTTAGAGGCTACATTCAACATGTATAAAAGCGAAAGGGTTAAGCTGGTAACAGGTATCTTACCTTGTGAGATATACACACAATAGTTGCTTCACATTATTAAACGGAATATAGTTGTTTGAATATTGGTTCGAATTTATGGAAGACGAGAAAATAATAGTGAGCCGTTGAAAAACAAAAAAAAAACACATGACCTCGTTGCTTAAATTATACAAATATCTTGTTACAACCAATTTCTCTAATCCGTAATATCTACTTTCAAAGTATCCTTGATATTTGTATCAAGAATGCATCGTTGTATGCATAATTGCAAGAAATAGAAGGAAATAAAGCTGTAACATTGTATCTATATGAAATTAAAAATTTCACAACCCATCTGGATACCCTCAATTTTATTTTCATTCCAATTAAAATGATCGCAAGACTTGCTTCTTGTGCGAATACTTCCTCGCGACTATAATTCGTACTGTGATATAAAAACGCAATTGAACATGGTCCAATGAAATTTTCAAGTAAAGAAGTCCCGCGATCACCATCAGATAGTAAACAAACAGCAGCAGAAACAACTGCAAGTACATTGATGGAGCATACTTTTATGGCGGCTATCTCGTTCTTTACGCGTCCATAAAAAGCCCAATCTGCTTCAATACGTTCGAGACGAAGTACAAAACGACAGCCTCCACCTCATTCGCGAGACCGGTATCTGTTTGTCGTTTCGCAGCTGAATAGAAGATCAGAAACAGTATCAGCCCTATAACGAGCAACAATTGTCAACGACTCTGTACGTAGTAAACATTATTTTGCGTATTCTCGTTGGAACGAAAACGAGGTTCGTTCGTAGCGACAGATCTACCAGTCTTCGAATTCTTATTTCGAAGCGTGTTTTATGCGATTTCCTAGAACTCCACGAGATAACGGGTTTACTTCGATATTTCGATATTTGCGAGAAGAAATGCGTTTTACAGCAGGTGTACAATTCATTCAATACTTCTCCCACAAAATTGGTAAATTATTTAATTTATTAATTACGTTTCACGTAGCAAGAAATTTATACTAAAATTTAATTTCATCGCCACACAAAACAGTTTTTTTTTAAATTAATTATTATTTTTGATATTTTTACAGTTGATTGGATGTATGTATTAAAGAGCAGTATATAAAATAACTGATTTTTTAAATATAGAATACTTTTCAAAATGTAGTAACTTTAAACATCAATGCTAGATGAATACAGTATGTTTAATGATTTCTGAATTGTTTTATTTCAGAATGATACTCGTAGATTGCGTGTCAAAGCGAATTCCGGATAAACATATGGCGGGAATGCCCTTCTTGTTTGAATTCAAACTTGGCCATAACGTAGCAGAAACTGCTGAAATAATATCAGTGCGGCTATTGGAAAATCTGTAGGAAGCGAAAGCTCGATCCACTGCTGGTTCAAAGAATCTTAATCAGTACATACGAATGCCGAAATCTATTAATGAACGCGCTATAGGAAACATTTTCGAAGGTTTAAAATGATATAATGAGTCGGAAAGGTATTGAATCGAATGGACAGCATTTCAATTAAATTTTCGCGAGACTATGGACGTTGACGCTTTCGTTAAAAATTTGGTCATTCTATGTTATAACATTACGATGCAGGTAATATTATTTATAAATTGTTAAGCTTTCCGTGTCGTATGATCCACGAACAATGAACAATTGTGTGACTCGATTTTAATATTTTCTTACGTGAAAATTGATATGAAACACAAATACACAACTATATCGCGTAATCACCGATTAATTGCACGAATAGTCAGCTGAATGTTTTTAAGCTTACCCTACTTCGTGGCACGAGATCAAGGAGATGATTCCGTGATTCAGGGTCGTTTTATGGTCACGGGGGATGTCTTTGATGAGAAACCGGTTTATTGAAAGCCAGTGGTTCGGAATAATGCATGACTCTGGAGATTTTTGCCGGAGAACTATTTTCCCGTGAAGGGGGTCAAAGGGCAAGGGATTCCCTTTGCTGGGATGCTTCGATGGTCGATCAGCTTTTGATTAGAGACTATGCCAAAGCAAAGTAACAGATTCAATTTCTTCAAAAGCCGTGTTAATATTGAATGCATACTAGCTGCCTATCTAATACTCCTTCTTCATTATATTTCTTGCGACAGAATTATCAATTATTTCAGGAGACAACACACAGCGCTATAATAAAGCAGTGGAGAGATACGGTTTGTTCAGACCATTGACCTATTCAAGACTGGGTAATATATTATTTCAGAGACGAGTTTTGCAATTAAATAAATTATGGAAATACGTAAGATTCATGCATCCTTGTATGCACGTACTTGTTTGAAGAATTAAATCCCTAACATGTGATAGATTTGTAGATGGCTGTTACTAGACACATACTGCTACCTCAATCGATTAACCACATGTTACATGTAAAAGGTTATATGCAATATTCAATGGGAAAGCCATCAATTCTACGAAGATCGACTGGGATCGAATGATTTACGTTGATACCTTGCAATACTTGGTCGTCATATGCTTCAAATTCAACATTGTATTGACATGTGACATTGTAACAGATACCTTATACATATATGGGACGTACTTTTATCTTTCATTATTACTTGTGGAAAATACAATCGAGTGTTTGACAAAGTTCTTAAAAAATGTAATCGTTCATTTCTATTCCAGTACATTTTAATATTGGCACATATGAAATTAAGTTAAGCCTTATAATGATCATGAATATTTCGATTTAAATATATTGAGTTAACTGGATCGAGCATGCACTCAAAGTCTAATAACAAAAATAAATCCAATATTCATTTGGACATCCTTGCTATGAAACAAAGGGCGATATGATCGCTACTAAAACAATTGAAATTAAATCGCGGGTTCGTCGACCGAGATTCAGCACGCCTGTAGAAAACCTTATAGAAGAGAAGGTGTCGTCCCTTGGCCTAAATAAATATTCTCTATCAAAACTATATTGCCTCATCTACATTTATTGCTTCCACCCACAACCTTCTATTCAATAAAATCTAAAGCTCTTATATAAGAACTTGTACTAATCTAAAACGTGGGGAACAATATGAGATTTTAGAGTTAAAGAAACTGTCTTTCAAAATACCAACTATGTACCTTACTTTAAACATCCAGAGAGCAATATATTCAGTTACCAAACCCTGCCTAAATGTCGAACTCATTATCCAATCATAAACGAACAAGCCACCAAAGTTCAAGCCTCCCCTAATTTCATCTTCCCACAATCCCCAGCCTCTCAAAATTCGCGATCAGCCTGCACAGTTTCGCACAGCTGCGATCAAGGACCGGTACTAAAACTTGACCAGCGTCGGGGCAGTGAAAAATCGCACAGCAACAACACGTGCTTGGCCCATGAAGCGAGAAGTTTTCGTATGGGGCAACGCTCGATGGATCATAAATTGTTCTAGTCGAATCGACGACGAGCCACGAGCGGTATCCGGCGAGAAAGTTTCAACGGGTCGACCTAATGCGACTGGCGGTTATCTTTACTAAATTTTCTACTCAGCAACCGCACTGTCTTCGTGATAAAGTAGCTAGCGGACTCATGACGACACCACGGGGACCGTATGCGAAAGTAGACGCTCAACTTCGACCGTATATACGCTCGGATCGTCAGGTAGAAGGTCGGATTAGTATCTGGGCTAATCTGAAAGTCTACAGCCTCTGGCAATAGGATTAGGACCACAGTGCAGAGACTGCACTTTTCTAAGTACAACGCTATGACACGAGTGGCAAATTGTCCTTGGCTGTCGAAATTATCAGAGTCGAATTCGATTTATGAATACTGCGAAAGTTGAACATCATGGCCAGACAATTCTCGACATTGCTCAATTCAACAAATATTTCTCGGGTCTAAACAAACGATTTGTTTAGCCGACACCGTTCACCACATTACCCGAGTTAAAAACAAAAATGGAAGATATTTGGCAAAACAGCGTAAGCATAAACGCAGTGTATCGGAAAGGATACCAGTTGCAATATAAGGAAATTCGTTTTACTGCTGTGCGTTCTTGCGGATATACTTGTGTTTAATATTAGTTTAGTACAGGAAAATAGAATTTTCGGCTGTTCAAATCTTGTCAAAAATGAGAAATATGCTTAGTTGTTGCAATATAACTTGGGGGGGAGGAGTTCAAACCGAGCTGTGGAACATTCTACTTACAAGAGGAATGATAAAATATTGGTAGCAAAATTATTAAAAAGAACTAATTCCTAGGATGCTAAAATTGTCAAACTCTAATTATTATTAACGATTTTCGTAAGGACTTGCGCAAATTATTGCAGGCGTCGTTAATTATACACATACGTAATTGTGTAAAATATGAAGAAGGACTGTTCTCTGTTAAATATGTTAACGATTCCAATCGTAGTTTTTAGATTTTTATATTATAACCGGCTAGTATACGCGACTACGGTAATAAACCAAACACTTGGCCCAATAAAAATAACCCAATCACAACAGAAATCGAAAAAACCTAACCCAAACCTATAAAACAAGCAAAGTATAAAAAACTAACTCAAATATTGAAACCCAGGCAAGGGGAAGTCACGAAAAATGTTGCAAATTTTGAATGGTCCAGATTCTATGGCCGACTGCTATAGTGTAAGGGATTGGTGGCAAAACAAAAATCGGCATTTTCCAGGCTTATCCCGCTCGAGGAAGCACTTACGTTGCTCGTCGTTTTGCCCTGCTGCTTTGCCCGCCCTGACCAGCCCATGACACAGAAAAATGCATGCATGTATTCCTTAGGTACTTTATATTATGCTAGTGAATTCTGCTTCTGTGACGCAACTGAGTTACTATCTAATAGGCCTGACAAGGTTAATGCAGCCATCGATCAAATTACCTTAGGCTTATCAGTCCTGTAGGAACTCTGCTACATTGTCAAATTTACAACCATAACAATTAATCCAAGGATGACAATATCATGGAATTGTATCATGGCCAATTAAGTACTTCATTAAATTATGCTACGGAGTTCGTGTATTGATTCAACGCGAATTTCGCATTACTCCCATTTACATATATCCACAAAGATCAAGCAAGATTCGAAAGGACCACTATATAATCGCAATATATCACAATCCAGTTGAAGGAGGAAACTGTATAATTGATTCAGTTATTCTAACACGCAACAGCCATCTACTAATCCATTACCGTCTTGTTGTATATACACATGAATTTCTATATCTGAGCGAGACTGTCTGTGTTACGAGTGTACTTGTATGAATTAGGGCTAAAAATATGCAACTTTTCTTTACAAAAACTATGAGGCGTTTTAATTTACCATCCAGCCAGCATATACATATAGCATTCCTGTTTGAAAAGTCTGACAATTTTTCAAATAAATCTAATCGGCGGACATTAAGAAACAAGCAATAAATTGTTACGAAGTTAAATTAAATATGAAGGTATGATTTTACTGTGCATCATGTATATTTAAAAAATGCATTGATTTCTTGCACGGATTGAATAAACATGTTTGTATCTGTACTTCAAATTAAAATAGCCAAACGGAGATCAGCTTGTACGTGTACCATTGTTGAACAAAGCGCAAAGAGATACAGTGCGTAACAGAAAGATAGATCTAATTGGATTTTTGGCTGAAACTTATTCACCATGTAGCCTAGGCACTATGGGGTATATGTGCAAAATTTCATATTAATGTAGTGCCTCATTTTTGTGCAGTAAACATTTATCTGATTTTCGGTAATTTTTTACCGTAACAAAGAGATAGATCAACTTGCAGAAAAACGAAAACAATATACACGGACAGACTGGTTCAATGACTCTAATTGTGAATATAATTAACCAATTAATTTGTTAACGATTTCTGTAAAAGTGGTTCCTACATTATTAAACTCCGGCAATGCTCCACCGAGAAAATCCTAAAAAAAAAAAACAGATCAGATCACCGATAATACTATTTCGCTTATAAAAAAGAGTGAGCCCGAAGTCCTAATTAAGAAACACTAACAAAAAAGTAGAAAGAAACATCCAACGATACAACGTATTCGTTGTGTCAACCGCACCAACCGCACAAAACATCTGCAGATCAATTATTTCCACAAGAACGAAACTCCAATCAGGGTCCTAATTAAATTAACCAAAAACAAAGACATCGTTCGAGCTTTGATTCATTATTTTCGACAAAAACGTGTCTCCTAGCTGCGAGAGGCGTCGAAAACGAAAGAGGCGCGATCCAGCGAGTGATTTCCAATTCGAGTGAAGTATCGAGTGTAGAGTACGCTCGACTAGATCGGTAGCGAGGTGATTCCCTCTCCAAGTACACCTGAAGTGCTCACTCGATCGTGTCGTTACATCGAATCGAGGGTCCACTTTTTGAACGCACGCGTACTCCGAAGATCATGCAGTGGTTCGCAGGACTCCTCGCTGTATTAACCCTCGGAGTATCAACGGTTCAGTGTTGCCGTGGAGTTCCACAGCGGGCCACTTTGGACCCTTTACTACAACATCCCTTTCCTTTCTTATCACTTACGTATGCAATTCTCCACTAATGTAAAGTAACAACTCCTTATTCAAAGTTTTAGTTACTCTAAAAATGGTGTTTTTACAGAACACGAAGAAACAAACAAAATATACATATGTTTCTAAAATTACTTGTCCAAAAATCATAAGTAAACAACGAAGTACGAGTAAGTTAGAACCAAAATACATACAAGCCCTTTAGTTGACAAGTGAATTATATTATTGCCTTTTGTTAGTTGAAAATTGGACTTTCATGTTTAGGTTCAACAGTTTAGGTTCACGACCTCGACTGAGCGCGATTGAGAGACTCCGATTGGCCAGTACTTTTCGTTCATAACTAAAAAACGAAGCTGCAAACAACATTTTGGTCGATGGAAAAAGTTGTTCAGAGTCACCCCAGCAACCCCCCATTAAAATGCGGGATGACAGATTCTGGCGGACCCCGTATAGTTGCAGCCAAGGTATAGCGCGCTCGTAAAAGCCAAGAGGCGCTTCTGAACACTTGTTTTGGTGGCCGGGACAAGAGAATTGACGGAGCTAGGGAGAAGTTACGTATACTGCATTATTCGTATACGAAAGTAAAAATTCACACTCGCACTTGCGGGGCAAATACTATTTACCAATTGAAACGCCATTAATTACTTGTCGTAACCCTAAAACAGAGTGCAACGCACAGCCCTGAGCGCCCCAGCACCAGAGGGTGCAGATTCTCAAGTGTTTAAGTTACGAGAGCGCTATATCTTGGCTGCGACTCATTGATTTGAGTTCCAAACAGAAAATGAATTATAGCATGCGTCTTGGTATTTCATATGTGCATGCATGTATGTATGTGTACTGTTTCAATGTTTCATATGTTTATGTATAAACGCGTCTGGCGTATCCCTCAGGAACGTGCATAGGAAATTTCGCCATTAGGAATATCGCGGGAGGCTCGTCTCAGTCAGACGATTCTCTCTGATTTTATCGTGACGATTGTCGGACTAGAATCGTAGTCAGGTTCGTTAGGCTCGATAAAGGATCACCTGCAGGAAATTGCAGGAAGGTGACGCGAATGCCGGCAATTAGCGGCTCCATTGGGGCGATGGTCGCTTGATTTACGAGCGGCCTTCTTCGTCAACTCTTTCTTCGTCCCTGTCCTAGCATTCTTCGCAGTCAAGTTTGACAAAAATGGAGTTGGAAGATTGGATCTACCTCGAGACGGTAGGGTTGAACCCGGGCACAGGGGAGAATTGTTTTTGCTTGTACATTTAGTTAGACAGAGATACATAGGCGTGATGAAGAAGGATGTCGGGATTAGTTGTGGAGCTGTTGGATTTTCTTGCGGATGTACATTTCACTAGATGCGCGATGTAAGAACGTAAAGCCGGCTTGATGTATTGCGGGGTATTGTAAACTGTAATGTTATTTTGGGAATCGCGCGGTGTAAGGAGAAATTCATTTTGTAAGGATGTACATGGGAATCATTTTATCAATATTATGTACCACTTGATGAATTTGTTAACTGTGCAGGAGTCTAACATTTGTGGAAACTTTGGTATTATAGAAATTATTCATAAGATTACTTAACTCACACATGCATTCTGCCCGGCAATTATATCAAACGCTTACCTGTAACAAAAACAAAAATGCTATTTCAGTTTCAAAGGGAATATTGGAATACTGGATGATGAGGGATTTTATTTGAATGCTC
Organism: Nomada goodeniana; assembly: GCA_963969485.1. Taxonomy (NCBI): domain Eukaryota; kingdom Metazoa; phylum Arthropoda; class Insecta; order Hymenoptera; family Apidae; genus Nomada; species Nomada goodeniana. The sequence goes on along the minus strand of OZ018300.1, from coordinate 14,310,714 downwards.
TATTTTTTTTAACTTTAATTAGAATTACAGTTTTTTAGCCGACACAAAATAAGAATAAACAGTATTGTCTATATTGAGGTTTGCACTGTAATTTTATTGTGAATATAATATAACGTAATAAAATATAGAATAATTATTGTGAATAGCTATATCAGAACAGTGCCATCGATTATCACACAGCTAAAGATTTAAAAAACCAGAATAACTTGCTTGCCATATCGATGCTATATTTTGGAAAATATGAAATGCCACGTTAAAATCGAATACGAAACACGTAAGCGATTTAGATATGTTTTATTAATATAATAATTATAAATGTATTCTATATTCAAAACTGTGTCGCTGAAGATAATTCTTGTGGATTGAACAATAAACTCTGCTGATCGATTTTATATAAGCTATTCCATCAATTTGTGCCAATCTAGACAGTTGATTTAATCTGAACAAGATACTGTATTATCGTCCGAAATCAATTAATCCGTAATACGCTTAATAAATATGAGTGAAAGGAAATTTGTTGTCCAAAAAAGTGACAATTCGCGAGATTAATCGCAACGAATACACAGTACCCCGTGCGATCTTGTCAAAGTTCATTGCCAACCGCGGAGAAAAAGTGGATAAAATTATTGGCGTTACAATTAGACTTCAGCGGCCAGCTTACGTTCGATTTTATCGGCCAATTGTCTGGCTGAAATTGGTCCCAGGTTCATTAGACGCGATAAAGGATGCGATGCGAGGAAATTACACGCCAACGACGATCGTGTGGACCAGTAATTAATGGCAAAGTGTCGCTACCGATTCGTCTTTCGACTTGCTTATCACGTCACTTCCGGATTATCGTCAGGTCCATCGTACGATTTTCACTGTTACGACTGTGTGGGCTGACTATAGGGTCATTTCGTGGCTGGTCAATTACTGTACGTTGGAGCTACCCAGTCAAGAATTTGCAACGCTATCTTTCTGCCCTGATTATTTTGTACCCGTTTCCCTTTGATGCTAATTTACGAAGTGGCGGAGAGAGTTGAGACAAAGCAAGAACACAATGCATTTCTAATTGTTCTTGCGCAAGTTTCATGCTGTATAATACATTTGTGCCCATGATTATAGGGAAGATATGTTTTAAAATGTATACATGTATGAATACGTTATTACGTTTCATTGGTTTTTATTTCAACTTTGACTGTTCGGTAACGTATAAGTTACTTGTGTATTAAAAGTTTTATGAATAATATTGATACTTTTAAACGTGGACTGGCAATGCAGAGGAAGAAATGTTTTTGATGCGATGGACAGAAGTAGGCCATTTTCTAATTGCGTTTTATTGGGAAGAGACAATTGTGAAGCAAGTTCCATTCTTAATAATGGTAGAATATAAGTATCGTCATATGGGTTATTTTGTTACAAATATATGCATTACATTCCAAAATAAAAATGAACCGATATAATTAATTTATGATATTAACGTGATATTAAACAAAATTCGGGATTTTACAATATTGCTGATGACTTGTCATTCATTCAGACCTACAATTTATTAAAATTACTTGCAATGTTATTCGTCCCCGAAAAACTATATCATAAAAAATAATTTCCAAGTTAAAACGTTTTCCGTATAAATGATACATTAAAAAGAAAGGAAAAATTCCGAGTTTTCCATTCTTTTTGTCTAAGAATGGTTAAAGTTTTATAAGAATGTGCATATTTGCAGAACGTAAAAATAATGATACGAGAAAGGCAGGATTCGAAAAGTAGGAAGATGGATACGATATGCACAGCGGCGAGAGCATAATAAATTCGATCGAAGCGAAAATTCAAAATTAATTCGGTAGCTTGGTCGGAGTTGATGATACGCATATGCTTCGTATGAAACCAGACACGTTTATGATCGTTAACGAAAACGTAATTACGGTTGGTGTTGCTTGTGGTCACGGCTAATAAATTAGAGACCGAGAGTTTCTGGAAAAGCGCTTTACGCCACCCTTTTCGCATAATTATTAAGTTAAAATATTCGCGCGTACGGCACTACTGTGGTAACCAAAGAATTTTAGCGAAAAAATGGGAAACAAATTAACGTGTAACAATTCTAGTTGATACGCAAAGAAATAGTTTCTACAGAAATTTAAAATGCCCCAAGTTTCTATAGGGTAGCAAAAACATTTTCGCGTGGGAACAGAAAAGTATTTAGACTTTGAGCAATCTATATGTTTCAATAGAACCTCCGACAGCGGTGACTCGGGCGGCGAACGTGGAGTCATTTTGACTCACACCGATATTTCACTACCACATCTTCACGAGCCCCCTAACCCTCACCGATATTGTACTAACCAGGGACGGTTGCTCGTCCCTAGACCTTCATGGATACATTGTATTCTATTCGCTTTGCGTTCAGGTATATTTTTCTTTACTACGTATAGGAAAACGTATAGGAAAAAATAATAATTTCGTGAATTGTAATAAACATTATATTGATTATAAATTTGTATTGCTGCATGGAATACATTTTGTAATTTGTTGGCGTCTTCAAACAAAATTGTAGGCGTCTTCCGGAAAATCACCAAAACGAACTTGCTCCTTTGTTAGTAACACAGATATTGCGTTAATAAAAACAACAAAGAAATAACAACAAAAAAGTTTCTTTGGCAACGTATAAGACTCAAGTAAAATGGAAAACTGTAAAGGAATACGAAGAGAGGTTCGCGCAAGTCGCTGGTCGTCGCAAGAATAATCCCTCGCTGCACATTTGTTTCCATTCAGCCAACCGAGTTCAGGGTTTTTCCAATTTTGGGGTACTACTAAAAAGGCCCGCTCGCGCCTAACACAAACAGCTCCGTCACTGTGTGCGTATCGGTCTCCAAACCAGTGACTCCGGCATCGCTGTCGGAGGGTTAATGGAGTAATAAATAATCGATATTGGTTTGTCTACGGCAATGCGTACGTCGCGTTTTGCGTTTATCTTTATGAAATTTCTATGTCAATTTGTAAACTTGTGAAATAAAAGTCTGCAATAATTAATTATCTATTCATTTTTCCCTACTAAAAACCGCCTGGCACATCATCAACCCTATAAACTATGGGAACAAAAGGCTGTTGGATGGAAACGATTAAAACGATTAAACGATGAACAATATATAAATCGGTACCTTATTAACAACGTGTCAGGGCTACTAATCGCTGTTCCACAACGCACGACTGTCAATGAATGAATGCCTACCAACGAGTTTCGATACACGAATCCACAACGAACGCCAATATACGAATGAATGAATCCACCCGATCGTCCTTTCCCAACGGCGACGAACAGCCCTTGAGATCGTTTACGTTGCATAGACGCGACTATCTCACTATCATGGCCCGAGCCAAGCCTACGTAAAATCTCCGGCAAAATATTATTCATAAATGTTTTACACGCGTACATAAAAAGGTTCACTGACACTGTTTTACACACGAACCTTAATAGATGATATTTCGCATGCACATACAGTGGGCCAAAAAAGTGTTCACGTAGCGCATTAGTTTCACTTGCAACTACATTATTTTGATGTCACCAAACCGTCAGTGTCAAGACAATTATTCCTAAAGCAATATACATCGATGTGAAGCGCAGCTATTACACTTTAAAATAATGTACATTGTACATTACATCATTGTACTGTACATCAGGAATAAATGTCTTAACACCAATATTTTGGTGGCACCAAGATAATGAAGTTGCATGCGAAATGCCCCGTACGAATACTTTTTTGGCCCACTGTACACGTAAGTCTACAAGTCTTCGGCTCGATATAAATTACGAGAACCTCACACGTCCCTGATACAGATTACCCCGTTCTAGGTAGCTCGCGACAGGGATCCTTGGGCGAGACTGGAAGGACGGTAGCAGGAAGGAGGGACGGTTCTAAGTGCGTGTAACGAGATCCTGGGTAATGTGGAATAGGGTAGGGTGTTGTTACAGCCATAATCACCGTAACGTATGCCGCGGGGCTTGCGTCAATGTTGACTCCCGTGGTCACGCATACACTCGAGCTGGAATCCTTCAGCGACGCCTTCGGTCGCGCAGGATTAAAGGGATCCTCTCACGAGACGAGCGGCAAATTAAGGCGAAGTTACTTCGGACCGGTGCTCTACTTTGACCCTCTGACCACTCGTTGCTTTAATGATCGCGCGAGCGAGATTGCCCTGACGGAGAATGTAATTCCCTGCCGGACAATTAACCCCTCGTTCCGGGATTTTTCACGGGGAACAGGGGAAAATTGTTATCCGTTCGAACAACGGCGGCGCGACGGTTGCTTGGTGGAAAATCGATGGGAAAAGTGCGGTGAGTATCTTTGGCGCATCTCAGTTTGCTTGACCCCCCCGGTGTCCGTTTGTTTGCGTGTGAATATTGAAATGATTCTATTTAGGGGGGCGATTCATTTATTCGCGGCAGAGGGTTAATCGTTCGAACGGGCGACAAAGCGGTGAGATTGAACGTAAGAAGTGTAGTGTTGAGTTTACTTTTTGGGCGAAACAAAATTCTATTATTATATGTGACATTCGTTGAGGACGTAGTTTCTTTTTAAAGTTACATAATTAATAAGTTCATTGCTGGGAATTCCAAACGTTTATTGATTCATTATATAATTCCACATATATACAGTTTATTCGTGTTAAAAAACACAACAGTTAAATTTTTCTGTATTCCTTACGATTTATTTGTGCATAAGCTGAACCAGAAAATTTATTTTTCCGGCCACCATATACCGATTTTACGAGATTTTATACCATTTAAAGGGAACATTCATACTATCGATTTATAAAGCACTTATTCGCTTACTCCTAAAGGTTGCTCGCCTTAACCTATTATGTTCGAGACAATAAACCGATATATGTTGCAATAAATACGACTATTGAGTACATGAAAATTTGTCCTCCTTATTTTCACTGTTTCTCTTTTATTGCTTGCACAGACACGCTAGACATATTTTACTGAATGCCGAACATTCACGTTTCATTGTATAATTGTATAATAAAATATTGTCGACTCAAATTATATCTTCTACGAATTTGTAATATGAAATTGTCTTCAAATATCAACAAGCTTTGCAAGAATCTCTTTTCCAATCACATTAACATTGTTTTGCAAATACTTACTTCTAAGTGCAGTTCACAATTTTCGGTTAAGTATTTACGTTCTTAACTATTAAAGTATTAAGTATTAAAGTGACAAATAACTATTGATATGAGTTGTAAAATTGGTATTTTCAATTTTTGATTTCGATTGTATTAATAATTTAATAAATTGTTAAACAAAGTATTTGTTTGTTTTATCATAATTCGGAAGTATTTAATACATGTCGTACTCGTATATTTCATAATATATTGCAACTGGAAGAAAGATAAATAATAGATACTTTCAGTCACTCAGTCCCTTAAATAGCAACTAATACTGATATCTATCGATCAGAGTTATTCAGTTGTCACCATAAGCGTCGTTGCCTCCACCTCATGAAATAAATAATTGCACCTACGAATTCATACTGCCTGCAGTATATCAACTTTCGCATATCCTTCATAGGCAGGCGTACGTTGACGGGGGTTAGATGCAATCTCCCATACAGAATAAGACGTCTTCAAGATTCGTATCGAATGGACGGTAGTAAATCGTTGACTCGAACGCACTGATCCTCAACCACCGTGCTATTCAACGGTATGCAAACAGTTTTTCCATATGTCGTTACTCGAACGACTGCCCCTACAACGTCAACAATAGCGTCGAAGGGGAAGAAGAAGAAGGAGAAAAAGAAGAAGAACAACAACAAGTAGAGGCAGAGAAATGGGGGTTCGACGGAAATGCGAAAGATTTCGAAAGTGGCCGGCGTTGCAGGCCAATGCGAGCTACTTGACGGACCGTGCTCGAGATACTAAGTCGACGGTGGTCTCGTAAAAGGGATCCCCACAAAAGATTATGCTGACGTTCCAGGGGTGCCTCAGGTATATCCTTTCACAAGATGTGCCTCGGGTATGAATGTATCTTTACGAGTTGAACGTCACCAGTGCTGGTGCACGCTCCTCCGGTAATATCTCCGGATTCCACCTCGTCCGTCCAACTGTCTCAAGAGGTGCACGCAACGTCAAGATACCGTAATATCTTCTCCATCTAGTCGTATATCCAAATTTTCGGGAAAATCCGGATCACCGGCTCGCGAAAGAACGGTAAGGTGCTTCTGGATATCATCGCGAGGATCTCATCGGGTACAAAGCTTTTCTTTGTCGTCGCGAATTGCTTTAATTATTTCCTTGTTTCAATTTTATTTAAATTGTGTGGGATGTTTATGAAGTGGTGGAAGATCGAGTTAGATAATGAGAGGCGGCAGTGATTTGCACGAGGGTAGTTTGTTGGGAGAAGGTAGAGAATGGTTAGGGGGTGATTATTGAATAGTAATAGAATGAGCAAATTTTAGCGTAATAGGACAACAAATGTTATGCATACAGCTTTATATGTATATAAAGTACAAACAATACTTCACATTTATTTCATGTTCATTTTGATTTTCGAATATTATGCGTTTCCGTTTCATCGCTATCAATGAATCGGGTATAAATCGCCTTAAAAGTAAACGTGAAATTTCAATGTTATATTCAATCGTTATGAACAAATGTCGTCCTATAGAAAGAAATAGTGCGCGTATAATATTTAGATGCACGTATAGTGTATCAGTAAGAAGAAAGTCGGATAATAAATAATACAATGTTTCGACAAGAGAATGTTTCAATAGTAGAACGATAGGCGAATGGATGTTGAGATAATGCACGAAATGTGGACCAATGGTACGTACTGTATTGCCTCATGTATTGTTATTTGGAAATCGAGAAGAGTTATTCGGACGAGTCTTTTTCGCAATGTATATTATAGAAATATTTTTGTAATGCAAGATAATTTGAATTTTTTAAAGTAAATGTTAAAAATAAAGTATCTATTAGTGATGTATTTTTGTTTTATATATAATATGTATATTCCGTTCTAAACATTGTGCAGCAGCATCGCGTGGAGTCGCATGGTGCGTTGTACTTGCTTTAAGATAGAGTTTACGATAAAGGAGGCAAACAGAACATTGTTTGCTATAATACTGGGTCGATAAGGTTCCTGTTGCAACACCACATGTCAACCTATGGCATAATCCATTGCATATGTTGTATGCAACTAACAGCGTCGTTTTAAGCATAAATTCATGTACAGCTATGTTGTCATAGGCTGGTGTCCTCTGAATTACTACCATAGTGCATATACGTAATGCATTGCAATGTGGTAATGGGATAATATGAATCCCTGAATACATTAAGGACTTCAAATCGTTTATTTGTTATCTGTTTAAAAATGTATTAATCCCACACAATCTGACAGGAATTTAAAATAAATTTTTTTCTGTTATACACATTAAAGATATGTCATAATAAATACAACAAATTTTACTCATCAATTTTATTAAGTCAAGGGCTCGTATATAGTATTTGAGATTCCAGATTTCAAGATATTTATGTACGGATTACACATAAAATTTACACTTATTCAATCGTTTATTTTGCATCTTTTATAACATGAAGATTATGAAGATGTAGTTGTAGGGCTATAGTTCTATCATTAATGATGTTTCGGTATTAAGTTTAATGTTATAATTATATTCTCGGAACTGTATAATAAAAATTGTTATATATAGAAAAGCAGTTGTATCTTGTCGAATTATTAATCAGAAAAATAATTCTACCTTCCATTTTACCTTGAAAAATCTGTTTAATACATTAGTTTCTTTGACAAATACAAAATTTCTACTTAAACGAAAGACTTTTCTTATTATTTAATGGGGCACTGGCGTTGCACGTAATTAGCGTTAATTGTAAAGAGGCGACTATACTCTGGTCATGGGATTATGATCAATTATCCATTTTCATTTATATTTCTGCCGATACTATTTCATACGTTTGTGTTAAGATCCGGAACAGCTATATTTAATCCCTACGTGTACGATCTACTAAACTTGTAACTGACAACGCGGTACATGTACAGTAATTCGCCGTTGCGTTATTGGAAAAACATTGTACATACATATGTCGAATATTCCGAATCGTATACGAAATTGTACAAGGATCGCGTAAAATCGTGCTACTAAAACGAACAACGCGAACGTATCGATCGTTGTAACTTCGTGAACATAAAATTTCGCGATATTCGCGAAATTTAATATCTTTTAAAACATACAATTTTGCTATATTCGAAATGTATGTATGCGTTCGCTTTTTAAAGTACTATGACAAATATCTATTATAATTAACGAAGTAACGACTTCCAGTTTCACGAAAGTAATTATCTGTATGCTACGCATAAGTCAATGAAATAAAGTGAAGGTGTCGCAAAGTAAATTTCGAGGCGATTATATTTTATTTAATTTCCGACACACAATTATGTTTCACTTCACTATCGCGCAGTAATATCGTTCGCACAGAGGTCATTACGAGGGACATTAGTAACAATTTGCACTTGCCTACACGTTTATGAACCCTTGTTATAGAACGGAATCGTAATAAATGTGCACTTACATTTCAATTAACGCCCATTTTACGCGCATCAAGGAAACAATGCCGCGCGAATATAACTACGAACCGTCTAAATTAACCCGGACTACCTGGTGCACAATGTGCACCAGAAATTTGCATCGAAGAAGTGGTCCGTTGTACTCTTGACATGTTGATTTATACAGGAAACATTTCTATTTCGTACGAATAACTAACACTATCAAACCGCTAACAATGGTTGCGTTCATTATTTCAATAAGTATTTTTAAATCGTCGGCATTTGTTATTTGCTCTCTGACGAACGTAACTGTTTCTCATATCTATTCCGCAAACTGATTTTTATGGAAAAAATATACTATGACAGAGTGCGACGTGAAATCAAAATAAATTTCTTTCTATAACATATGTGAAAGATACGCTCTAATGAATACAACAAATTTTACGTATCGATTTGATTATGATAATCACTCCTATACATATAGTAAGCAAGATTCAAGCATTTACATTCAAAATATGTATCTATGGACGACATAAAGAATTTACACTCGCTGATGCTCTTTATCAATGACACCCAACAGATGGCCAATAATCTACTTGACATTATCAGAGTCAAGTTCTACTCCGTTCTAGTAAATCGAACGTATGATGTATATACCTGTAATAAGCGATTATCGATCCGCTTGATGAATGGAGGATGACTGCAGACCTGTCTTTTAAGAAGAATAAGTAAGCACTACTTCAAACATCGTTGGGAAGGAGGTATTTCATCTTTCAGTTTCCCTTCATCATCGACCTCGATTTCATATTTTATTCTTATCCCCCGTTGCATCTCCGTTCACTTAGACGCAATCGCGAGGAATATTTCCATCAAAATAAATACGTAATATTTCTGAATGGTCTCGGACGTTCCATTTCGCGTTGCTCCATAAAACGAAACAGCCCGTTCAATAGAATCCGGATATTATTATGTATCATAAATGTTACCTTTATTCAATTTACTACCGGGGACAATTTTAAATAAAAAAGATAAATTATTCTCACAAGTAGAACATTTTCAAGTAATGGGAATACGGGGATGGGAAAATTATTGGTGTTATGTTTGGGAGTGCAATTTCAAATAGAACGGGAGATTTTTCTTTAATGCAGAAAACTTCAGTAAGTACAAGTATAAGGGATGAGAAAATTAGTGTTACAGGAATGTTGGTGTACAAGGAAAGCTTAATAATTGTGTGTGTGTGTATTCGTATTTGTGTTTTATTTGATGTGGTTGGATGAATATTTCAGTGGTATGATGATTGTAAGTCGAACGTGACAAAAGATGAAAATAGTGCGTTTAGCAAACGTATCTGTTACTGTACTACTCAACATATACGAAAACCACTCAACTTCTTTAATATTCTCGATTTAATATTACTTAAAGTGAAATGTCCAAGTATGACGTGCTATGTATAATAGTACTACTTCCATATTATTAAAAAGTTAGGAATGTTTCGTAGAGCGGAAATATGGGCTTTAGCATAACCAGTTATTTCACTTTATCGAGATTAGATTTCCTTAAACTTCAATAATACGGAATCTGTTCATTCGTGGATATAGAAAACTCCGTTCGAATTTAATTTTCCACCTTCGGTGAAGCACAAATCGCAGACAAATGTGCGATACGAAAGAAAACAAATTCCAGCCAGCTCAGGATAGAATATCAGTTTCGAAAGTATATTAAAAACAATATTGCTCGCTGTTAACCGCGTGTGCTTCTTCTCCAATCCGTGTTTCGAGAGACCTGGATATCTGGCACGCCCCAAAAAGGCACACTTCGAACGAAAGTCTGCAATCCAGGATCGACACATGCATATGCACGTATGGTAGTTCGGACTCGCGAGTTCGATAAGAATTCAGCCGGTAAGGGACACGCAAACTGACAATATAGGAAGCCGACGTCGCTTTGAAGTGCTTTCGATTCGTCGTAAAGCTTTACGATAATGGCGACTACGAAAAGAACAGCTCTCCAAGACAATGTGGAGGTCACCAAACGGTGGCAGCTGCTCGGATCGTTTGCTCTACGCGCGTCTGGTATTAGAATAAGCATCGAACGGAGGCATTCTTGAAGGGTCAGTGGCTGGCAGTTTGACTCCGTTCGAACGATAACTCACAGGAAACGACAAGATCAAGGCTGATACCTGGCCAAGGTTGCCGCGATCATTTTAGGACAGTCGTCACTCGAACTCCATTCTGGGTAAGGTTTAACACCTGTAGTAACTTGTCAATTTTGATACAGTTGATGCATAGTACAACTGTGCACCAAATCGCCACCCGTCTTAGGGGGACTGGAGCAACCAAAGTCTGAAACGAACAGAGGCTTCGCGTTAAGGTCTTTCGAAATCGTCGATTTGTTTCGCTTTTTTCGAATTCCAACCCTCGATGCATTGGAGTGAAATTGTTGGGCGGCATTTCAATTAATAGTTTCGTTCGCACTGAATCTTTAATTAAGTGGGCTAGCTGTGCTCACGAAAGATGATGTTTTCGGGGTTTGCATCGACTTGGCATAGGAGAAGCACGAAAAGTTGATGCGAAACGATTTAATTATTAGATCGTCCGGAAAGTTTGCGCCGTTTTTATAGGTACGATTGTGGCTTATTTTTATTTTCGGAATGAAAGGTGTTCATCTTTTGTAACGGTTCGTTCTGATTTAATGAGCAATTCCATTGTACCACTTTCATGAAATTTTCTACATTTATTTCCCAAAAACTTGTTCAACTTGTTGCTGGTCGGCCTCTCCGGTTCGAACATTTTTTTAGCGACGGTGAATGTTGGAATGAGTTATATAAATATTTTACCGATGGAACAGATTTGATTAATTAATACAAAAATTGGGCGGCGACATGGCCAGAAATTGTGTTAACAGATACATCAACTCGCTGGTATTGTTTGCTTTCATACTAAAAAGTAATGTTCGTACTTTTGGATTAAAGTATAAAGCGGCTAGTCATTGTTGCTTCGAAATTAAATTAACTCGCGCATAAAATGTATCAAATAATACATTATAAAATTTGATATCGATTGTACCTTTTTCATACACTTCGCAGCCAACCCCTGCATTATTTGAGAGGAAAATTTAATTTGCATGAACTCTCATTACATACATACTCGAAATGTAGGTGCATGCAGAAAATGAGAAAAGAAGTAAGTCAAACTGTACAGCTTCATTTAACATTGGCGTATAGCTTCATTCAAACTAATACGGATAAGAATTAATTTCTCCAGATTGACAACCCACCTTCCATCTCGCAGAAGAAATTCATGATATACCACCGATCAATAATACAATTTTTGAATAATGTCCACAAAGACAAACGAAATAAAGCATCTCTGTCCACAATTTATCCTCGAATTCACGGCATCCAATCGAGTCCTATCGCATGCAACAAATTATTCAACCGAAAAAAAACCTGCCCTCAAACGAACCCCTTTCGAATGCTCCACTCTTCCTTTCAAAGCGACGTTATCGTTACAAATTTCGAGGGCATAAAACCGAGCATCGACGCGCGCGTCAAAGCCTAAACCGGATGTCCGGCCCGGGGGGTGACACCCGTGGTTGACGGTCGTTTAGCAATTCCGTCGTGAATCCATCGGCAGGGTGGCGAAATACAATTACACTATCGAAAACGATCTACCGCCGGTAAATATAAAAACGGCTCTCCTACGGCTCGTTAGCCGGTGCTCGCGAAGCGGCGTGGTGTCGATGCTGTAATCCAATTTGCAGCCCGCCGGCAGCACCGCCGTCCAGGTTCGTGTGAAGCGCGATCAAGCCGACGCGTCGTGTTAGAAGCACTTTCACAATGTCGCCTGGAATTAGGAGTAGTTTGTCTCGTTATGGCTGGCCGACTACTCGCCTCGACTCGAGAACGCCTCTTTGTGCGGCATCGATCGTCCACCTCCATCGGCGATAATGTCATTTCGTTATTGACGGTGACGCGTGCTCTTTATCGTCCTGCAGTTTCGTTGCGACTGTGTCTGTGGGCCGCGCGTCCAACGGAACAAGGTGGTTAAAGGTGTGTGTCACAGGTGATGGGAAATAGGTGGTTATATTGTAGATATATATGGCATACGTACGTGTACGGTTCACAATAAAAAATTCAAATTAAAAAGGTGGGTCATTTAAAACAATGTGCGCGACTGTTTTATAGTACTTATTTCTTTTTTTCTTTAGGGGGTAAGTATACGTTAAAGGTGAACGATGTGTTTTCTTATTGTCCGGTATATACTGAAAACTGCGATATAAAGAATTGATAGGAGGGTAATTTTCCGGTTAATGTTCTGAGCTTACAGAGATATCATTTTTTTAATAGTCTTTTTTCAAGCAAATAACGATTTGTAACGACTTTAACGAATTTAAATGAAATTAATGAATTGTGATTGTCGCAGTTCACTTTCTGTATTAATGTTGCAGCATCTTTATCATTCCATAACAATTTGATATTCCTAACTGTCAGAATACCGTATGTGGAAAGATACCTGGGGCAATGAATATCTTCGCTGATATTGTGTATTGGGCTGTCATACGAACTTGCAATACATATTACGGGGTATATTGTAACCCGACAGTCCCGTGATAAACTATGTACATTTGCAACCAAACTGCAAAGCAGAAATGAAAAGTGCACGTCAGAGGTCGAGGAAATATGCCGTGCCGACAAATCGTGATAATCCCCCTAAACACAAAACTATGCGATAATTGCACAGGAAATGATTAAAATGTATTTTTAAATACCAAAGCATTTCGAGCATTATCGTCCACTAAAAAATGTCATCGCCGTATATACTAAATTTACCCACACTTCCAAACGTCCACACGACGTTTGTCCTTGCAACGACGCTCCTTAGAAACGATCCGCATCGTTCGAATGAAAATCTCTGGAAAAAACTTCAACGCGAAACCTCCACCGTAAAGCAACGAGTCGCTGCAATATTGAAACGCATAAATAAACATCTGAAAACGTAACCACCCATTCCAGCTCTGCCGCAGCAGCTTCGCACGATTTGCTCGAAAGCAAAACCGAACCCCAGCGCACGTACTCGTCCCTGTCCGCATTTTCAATAAGCCCAGGAACGCCCCCGGGGAACCAGTCGTGTCGGTTCTGGCGCGATGAAAGATTCCGTCCGAGAATCGGCTCTCCTTCTTCCGGCCGCTGGGCACGATAAATGTTTCACACTGCTCCGTGCCGCCCCGGTCAATGGGACAGAATCCCAAAAAGAAAATCGTTCCAAGGGCGTGCGGCAACCGGGATTTCGCCGGAATAAGGTTACAAACACCGCCGCCGCTACCGGCATCGGGAACAGCGGCAATAGTTCGACCGGTTTGGTATCGCTAATGCAGTCCCCTGTCCAGTTAGAAGGAAATTGCATTGGGTCGTGCTGCAGCTATATAGGGCAGCCGGGGATGTGAGCCCATCCCGGCTATCAATTATCTCAAATAGCGCGAGTTAAACCAACCCATTCTCTAACCTCCGTTAGTACTCACCCAACCCACCTGTCCCTGTTCCCCTATTTCTCGTTTCCAAACCTCTCTCTTACCGCTCTTCCCGCTATCAGTCGTTTCTCTTTCTCGGGCTCCTACTCTCTCCCTGCTCGTCGTGGCTCCCAGTCAGGTTCCTCCTCTGACTGAATTCGACGACGGTCTCTTCCTACTCTCTCCCGCCTCTGTCGACAGACGCTCACCCGAACAGTCGCCCCTTCTTCGTTGTCTGCAGACCAGCCTCATTCCCCGGCACGAGCTTCCTCCTGACTTCTGATTGCTTCTGTCCCCGGCCAGCTGCTCCGTGACCAAATCGATTCGCTGTTTCGTTGAATTTTCCAGACCACCCTTGCTGCTGCTAGACGACGGCCAAGTCGTCGTCGTCTTCGGGGGGCTAGTACCGGGTAACGAGCATGCCAACGAGGAACGACTGCGCGACTCCAAACGGGACGACCGAGATAACTCTTGCTCTTTGTTCGCAATCTCTTGTTCCCGCTGCTCTGTTCTTTGAATTATCTCTCTTTCTACTCGCGGTTTTGAGCGGCTGCTTTTTGCTCCATTTGAAACCGTTTGACCTTTGCGCGCCTGTCATTCAGGACTCACAATTCTTGGGACACTTGGAACGACGGGGATGTTTAACGATCGCGGTGAACGTGCTTGTCTTGGATGCTTGGACCAACCGATTCTCCTTTGACCCGGTGCTTGAGTTGCTTAGTACATTTTGTATCAGCTGGGTTTGCTTTATAAGTTAAAGTTACGTATATACGTGTTGTAGGTAGAATGGTAGGTAGCTTGGTCTGACGTAATCTAATCTTTTGCTTCCATTCTGCAGTAAGGGGTTCTGAAGGTACTGAAACTGGCATATGGAAGATACCGATGTTTTTAACTAATGTAATGGTTAATAGAATCGAGAGGATAATGGAGAAATACTGTACCCTAATATTTAATAACGAAGTATCATTCTCAAGAAAAGAAAATTCGGAAGTTGGTTTAAAAGTCGGACCTTCTGCAAGGACTGCAACGTTCGTGGCGGACTTTCTAAAGGAACGATATTATACTAACAAAATAGTAGCACTGGTATTGGAAATGTTATTCCTGCATCTTCGAATTACGAATAAAACATTTCACGCGCGTACCGGGGATTCCATTCGAATAAAATCTTCGATATTGTGAACACGAAGATATTACTATATACCGCTTCATCCTGTCGATCTCGAAGGACATTTACTCCAAAATAAAATTCTTCTAATACCCGGCGCAACGGATCACACATCCAAACAGATTCAATGCGACCACTAATTCCCTCACGGGTCTAAATCGACACGACCGCCCACATTCAACGTTCAATTAAGGAACTATCACGTGTAAGTAAATCGCCTCTGAACTGTCGCTCCCTCTCGCTAAAACCGCCAACCGCAGGATTTCTTTCGCAACGTCGCAATTTCCACCGTTTCCGACGATCCCACAGCAATCGCTCCAATCTCTTCGAATCAGATCCAACAACCAATCCCACCGAACTCACACCGAATCCAAGTTACACGAATCATCCGCGACGTCGTGCGACCTGTACGCGCGCACCGGTCTCCTTCCATCGTCGTACCTCCATAACGACCCGGTCCACGCGTGAACCAGGAGACCATGTTCCAGGCGAGGAGGCGAACGAGCCAGCTAAGCGCGTAACGAGCAAACAATAAAATGCAAAGTCCCTTCAGGATCATTTATTAAACGGATTCGTTTGGCGGGCCGAGGTTGGGGGGCAGAGAGAGAGAGGGGGGGGGGGCAGTGACAAGAGAGAAGAGAGCCGGCAAGTCGGTTACACGAGAACGACATATTGGATTTACATGTACCAGAGTACGGTAGGACCGGCTCGAATTAATGGCGGGGGCTATTACGACGCCGAATGAATATGCATAAAACTGCACAAAGTGAATTGGCGGTGGCGTTATAGCAAAGGGTGGATAGAGAGAGAGGGGACGAGAGAGAACGGGAACAGCGGGTGGTTTTTAGAGGGGTAAAACGCAGGGGTGCATGGGCAAGGTGGGTCGGTGGTAGGCGTGGTTACACGTGACGTCACCGGCTCGTTGTTCTATTTTACCGAGGACAGTCGTGGCTGGGATGGGCGAGCGCGGGAGTTGTTGTGTTTTGTGTCCCCGCCATGCTTCATAAATCAACGAAACAAACAGAAACGCCGGCATGCATCGTGGCCAACCCTGGGCCAAACTCGATTCTGATGGCGAATGTATAATTTAATTCCGTCGTGGCCCGCGCGACCGCCGTTGGTTTCGCAAAATTCGCCCCTCTGACAAAAGAGTTTTTCGGGCCCGGCGAAATTCCGTCGATTCCCAACGTTTTGTACGGAATTGTCGAACGTTGCCACACTGTTATTTCCACTTCCTTTGGACAGCAAACTCTCTTTGTTCGGTGTAATGAAATCGGGGTTTGCTCGGGGGGGTTAACAATTATCTTCTGCCATTGATCTCATTGATCTAATCGATCTCGCGTCAACGGGCCGTCGGGAACGTTGAATTGAGTCGATTCGAAGGTGGGCAGATGTTAGCGCAATTGAGGAAGTCACCGGTTTGTAATTGGGACAAATATAAATATTTTTGGAAAAATATTCTTCTTCTAGAAAAAAAGCTGAGCGCAAACAGCCTTTCCGTTGTGCATAAAGTTGATTTATTGCAAGAGCTTTCTGGGATCTCAAAACAGAGTAAAGGACTTGCGTTTAATTAATTGTTCTTTATAAAGTAACACTAGCACATTAATTAATTTTAATTATAAAAGTAATCAAACCTCCTCTAAGTTGAGTAATCATATTTTAGATCCGACACATGTTGTAACATTAATTATTGTAAACGTGCAATATTTGATTTCCATTCGATTACAAGAAACTGTCGTCAATTTTTATAAACAAAGCCCGCCAAAAATTAATTGCCCTGAAAATGGCAGTGTCCCATGTTTTTAATTTATTTTATCCGATAGCTCATAAAGCGAAGAAAATAAGCGCGGGGAGAGAGTAGAACGATGTAAAATGTACGTCAATTTTTCTCGACGCTTTAATTCGCAAGTAGAATCGGTTGTCGTAATTTGCCGCCAAGGCCCCGAAATTGTGATTTGCAAACATCGATGCACATTCCAGCCCTGCTATCGGGTTAAATTGGATTCTGGTGGAAACCTCTTTCTCGATGGTGCGTAATCTAATTCCACGCGATTCAAGAGCCAAGGAATTTCAACCGCAGGCGAGACTTAATTTTGAAATTTTGGACGTTTCGATGACCAACCAAATGCCCATTTACTGCACACAAGCAAATGTAAGCATTGCATAGATGTGTTCGAAATTATAACAGGATGCTGTAGCGGATAGCGCCACCAGTGAGCTATTAAGTTTACGATTGTCGTTGCAATTGTGGTTTCGCTATATGAGATTTAACGAATAGATATGCGTACAATAAAATGTTTAAAACATTAACTAACTTGCATGAATTATCAATTACTGTAAAATGTATTCGTATTATTTAGAACTCGATAATATTAAAAATGTCTTACAGTGATTTCTGGAAACACGTAAGAGTTTGAGCTTAACTCGCAAGAGTTGGATCGTGTGTGTCTGACCAATGGCGGGCCGAACTACTCCGCCGACGGGTCTCATTATTTTCTGTTCTAATAGGTCACTGCTTTTTGTTCTTAAATTTCTTCTGTTTTTGGAGTATTATAGTATGAAACATAATATTATAATAAAAATAAATTAAAACACTTAACAATTTATAGCTTCTTTCAATAGCAACACGTATACTGCATGCACTCAGAAGACTGAACTGGATTAATTATAATTTGTCTTGCTCCTACAGATTATTATACATTAACTTAAAAATAATATTGTTTCATATTTATTAAGGGATTTAAAAATTGGTATACCATTGAATAATAATGAGAGAGAACTACTGCGTTACTTTGTTTCTCTCGTTAGGTTAGGTAAAACAGATTTCTAAACATGCAAATACGGAAAAAAAGGATATAAATTTAAGAGTAACTTATACTTTAACATCTAATTCTTTTAAACTTAAATAGCGGTAATAGATTTCATTATTGCTTGCAATTAATTAGCTGAAACATACATACTCCTATATTTACGTAAGCAAAATATAGGGTTTAATAAGTCAACGAAACGTAGAACTCGATTTAATTATAAATTTATTTTGCGGTCCTAACTGAACTAAAAATAGCTCATAATTAATTCACCTTTCGTTTATTGCATGCAACTTGATAATTTACGCAGTAATACTTCAAATTAACCCAGATTAATAGAAAAATTTTTGATTTATAGTTAAACTGGCTATAAGGCCCTTCAACCTTTATTGTTATAAAAAATCTGATTCGATATACTGTATACAAATTTTCGCACACCATATCCGATCTGCAAATCTTTATTTTAACTTGCCATCAACTATCCATTGAAAGGCTGAGTTGCAAACACGATCAATTGTGAGTATCAAACATCATTGCGAGCTATGTAAATATTTAACCTTTCCGGGACTTCCCGTTATCGATCTCGCAACGAAAAGTGTGTACTCGGAACTGTTTGCAACTCAGATTTCAAATAACTACTTCTCTCCTAGAGAATCTGGAAACTCTACAGTTGCTGCCTTCTATTCTTGCCAATCGACATTCCTTTTGAGCTGATTTTCTTAAAATTTTAAGTTTTTAATAGAGTTTGACGGAAACCATAGATGCCAATCTCGTAACTTTGTTGGGCCTTTTCATTTTTGTTCTTTTTACATTTGAAGGTGAATATTTCAAACTGTCAATCAGTGTTTTCTCCTTTTTCTAAAATATTAGTCCCTGTGGGATTAGCTAGAATTACAGGTTCTATTAATTTGTTTTTAGACAATGATGTTCGGTGTTAAGTGACCTTCAGTTTATAAAAGCATCGATATATCTGAATTAAACACCAAAATTTTGTAAAAAGTTCTAAGTTTTTCATTGATCAAAAATAGGTACTTCTCTAAACTTTAGTAGTTTAGAATTTTATTTTAGTATCATACTGTTTTTGTTTCATTGGACTAACAAGTAAATTATATTTTTATCTCTAATGAACTGCAAAAACAAATGCAATAAATAACATTTAATACACTTCTGAAGTTGATACAACATCGATTTCAAATATATTATTGCTGCATTTTTCGATTCAAACATTTACCAATGTCCGATTATTTTCCCACCAGTAGTATACATCTTGTTGGATATTTGCTATTGACAGTAAATATATCATGGTAGAGCAAACTTTCCTCAACGTTCTTATAAATGTCTTACTAACAGAGATGGTCAGATGGGTCTGTACTTGGCAAAACAAAAGGGCCTGGGTTGTAAAATGTGGCGATGCGCATTCGTAGGTATAATTGGAGCCCAATTCTTCTGGGCGTTTTCGTTCAGTTCTAGAGAGCATTTCATAGAGAGAGAGGACATTCCGTCAGAGCGATTTTAGATACACGGATTGAGATAAATATAATAGTTATTTTTATTTAACACACCATATCCAATACATATACTACAATATACTAGTAGTGACGCATTAATCATTAACGCGTGAACTTATTTTTCTACCTGATAAATTTTTCTAGTGCAGTTGCTCAAATTCAGTTCGAAGAGCAGTAATCGCTCAGAGCACATAGGAAACCTTCCAACGGGCTAAGGAATTAAATGTATTCGTTTCATTCCTTCAGCCAAGCAGTGCAAAAGATAGCAGCGTTCATCCTCCTTGAAATTACGACTTCGAACGAATGGAGGATCGTTCTATAGCTCGCCTCATCAATATCCTACAACGATTATACACGGCCGCTGCTTCAATTAAATTTTCATGATACGATTGACATTATTCTCAGGCAGGGCCGTTAAAAGCAGCAGGAACAGCACAGTATCGAGGCTTTTTGCTACCAAATAAAATCGAATCAGACGTCAGACACAAGTAAGGCTAAGGTCAAAGAGCGAGAAACGCTGAAAGCAACTGGCTAAGTGACGATAGAAATAGAGTGTCCGTCGCAATTCGTTTTACCTTTGTGCACGGTGCGTGTCTGCACGTGAGATGAATACGAGCTAGTAATTTATTCAGAGATTGTAGGGGAACGGCATTTTCATTTTCAAAAACAGACGTTCCCGTTTGTACGCGAGTACGCAATAAGAAACATTTTCGATAAACTTTTATACAATTCTTTCAGAAGGCATTGACCTTTTTATACAGACCGTCCCAATCGTAGACATTATTGGAAACGAACGGTTCTCAATTCTTGTTCAAAAGAAAAAGTGGAAATTGTAGAATAAAGCTTTCGCATACAAAGATTGAACATGCACTGGGAATACAATGCCTGTTGCAGATGACGTTTATGAATAAAGGGACTTTTATTATTGTAGACTGCTATTGTGGGTTGTACTTGTATTTGCAAATCTGGGCAATTTCGTGCTTTATTATTATTGTTAGCAATGCTCCTCATTCTGCTCTTTTACTTTGCATCCTGCAATTCAAAACGATTACCGGGACATCCTGTATTTTTATGACAAGGTTATTTAATTTTGGGAAAACGTCTGGACTGGAAGATAACAATTTCAAGATATCTGCAGTATAATTTTTAATGTTTTATATTAATGAAATTTCTTGACTATAAATTCATATTATGTTTTTATACATAAATAATCCGCGTTGGATTAAAAAATATAGTTCTATTATGTTCAGATTCAGGGATTACAGTAAATTGTTGAAAATCATAATTCGTAATGGGAGGCGACCCCTCAAAAGGAGGAGGATTTAATATTATATTATAAAATATGCGAATTTATTAAAAGCTTCAATTGATCTATTAAACGCATTGCAAATTCATCAAGAACGTACATATATCTATGCGTAATGAAAATCGATGGACTGATTAACTACCCGTAAAAAAATATTCCTCGTTAAAATAATTCGATCTGGTCAAATAATCGTTATCTCACAAATATCGTGCTGCAATATCTTTCGCTGACTAGATTCCAACTTTCTGTAGAAAGATTTTCATTTTGCATCTCCAGAACATTGTGGAGCTGATGAGAAAAAAAGAAGTAAATAGAAAGTTACTTAAATCTCCCCGTCCTGCCTTTATTCTGTTCTCTATTTACCGAGTATCGTTCGAGATTACAATCATATTACGAGTAACATTTCAGGCGAATTGAAAAGTTCCTTTACACCTTCCTTATCAGCGAACATTCAACGGTGCATTGAGATTCTTCGAAGAAAACCAGCACAGCCCACTTCCACTCAACGTCCGTCTGATGTTATACTTTCTATCGCGAAACCAGATGTAAAAGTCACTTCACCGTCGATGGGAATGGGGTGGGCTTTCTTTGACTTCTAAGTTGCTGAACAACTTGAACTTTCAAACCACGAAACAAGAGAAGAAAGAGCCGGTGATTGCATTAATTGCAAAGACACGAAATGTGTACAGATGTTTAAAACCTGTACAAATGAAACGGAATTCTGCGCCATATTATTTAAAGAAGTAATCAGAATATGAAGAACTCTGAATTAGAAGACAAACATTGGGAAAATTTAGTAACGATGATGCGCTCTAATTAAGTTAAGAAATTATTAAGCACTGTGCTGGTTTTGTATTACAACAATGGACATCCAATTTTTATTGGCGAATATCACGGATAAAGATAAATTACTTTCTACTATTGATGAACCATCGGAAGACTGTATTTATAGGCGTAATTATAATAATTTTGATTTGTAACAATCTGTCTATACAGTGTGTCTCGTTTAGTACGATATTAAAGTCGAAGTATACGTTAATGAATAGGTTCTGCGAATTTTCGTTCCAAATACGAGCTGCAGTATTCGGGCTAAGAATGTATCTAATTTACTTTGTGCAAGGAAATATGAAATTTGCTACCACGTATGAAATATCGAGAAACCGTTCGTTATCTATGCGCGTACCATCGTCACCGGACACATCAAAGCGTTTTTCATTTTAAGGTTGTTGCCGTTTCAAATTCAACAATTGGGTACAATTTGTAAGGCCAATCATAACATATATTTTCATTTTGATGTTCAAATTGTGGGCTGCATGGCGACTGACACTGAATACGTAAATAATAAACAATTACTTTCTTCAACTGAATATTGCTTAAATTAATATTTCATTTTAAATGTAACATGCACCTGTTGTAATACTATAAATACAAAAACAAATTCTGTAAATCGCCACACGCGTACACTTCAGTAGTGTGTTCAGTAGTATGTTCTTTTCTAACGTGATCACTGAAGGAGTCACAAGGGCCAGCTCAATTACGAAATTGCACCTGTTCGATTGAGATTTCCGAGATAGCTATGGCGACGTAATGAGGCAGAGACGTAAAATGCTCGTTGTTAAATAGGTATGGAGAGTGTCTACGGCAACGCGTAATAGGGCGGAATTGTAACGGCAACGGTTTGTGGGTGAAAAATCTAATGTTCTCTCGCAGCCACGATAAGGATTATTGTCATCTTTGAAAGAAGAATTTGTACTGTTCTGCTTCTATGCTACGTGAAATTTCTCGGTTCTCTGTACCGCGCTGGATACATGCAAAACTGAATCAGGTTTTCCAATAAAGTTTTTTCGTCCTATTTTTTAGTGACAGATATAAATTTTTCAACAATTACGGCGGAGTCTCTTTTTATGGTCCAGTATAAATGATGGATACACACTGCACCTCGACGTCGAAGCTTTTAACGATTAACGTTGGATCGTTTCGTTGATCGACGTAAAAAATATTTTCATACACAGCAATTAGCGTTAGCCGAACAACAGTACATCCTTTGTGCTCCTTTCAGCTTGCATCGAAAAAGAACGGTGATGCATGTTTTAAGCGAAAATTTTTTTCTACGAGGCTACTACATTTCAAAGAGCAACGGGCGGGCGAAATCCAATTTTCGAAAAATTTAATTTCCACCGAATGCACGCAGCTACGTAGGAACGCCCCGGCGGTAAATTGGAAATTTATTCTTCACGATATCTTTTCCGAAGAGTGTTGAATTAAACATCCTATTCGCTGCCAAAAAACCAAGCATACCGGTTTACATTTAATCCTGTTATGCTTTGTTACGAATGGCATGCACGTATAAATGGATAGTGTACCAAAGAGACAGAGACAGATCTATTATTTTATGAAATGCTTTCCACGTTCGCAAAAATGTTGCCAAAAAATGGAATTTATGATTATGATACCACTGTATGGATTATGGATTATTTTGATTAAAATGCCGTGTACGATTTTAATGAGAATTATAGATCAGATTTACTTTTGAGGCATTGTGAATAGAACAGCATCATCATGCGATAACAAGTTCAATACTAACTTTTAGGGACTTTAATAAGATATGAATTTTTATTGCATCAAGCAAGAAAGTTGATGGATGTTGCTATTCAAGAATAAAATATAGCTTATAGGTGTAGTGCGAACAAAATCCTACGGTTAGTTTAATTTACGTAATCCTAAGCAAAGTTTTTCGTAGAGAAATTTCAAATAATATTTTTCGCTGCCTTAAGAAAAACATCTCGTGTAAACTTACAACCTACGAGACTACATATTATATGCGGCCACTATGTAAGATGAAATTTTTAAAAAGAGTACACAAATATTTTGGTCTGAAGCTTTATTAAAAAAAATACGACGGAAAAATATATAGGTATTCACAATTTTGTTTTCTGTATATTGTAAAACTTTTTCTTAGCACCTTGAACTGATTCGGTAAAATCTGTATCCAAACTTATTTACTTATTGCTTTAGAAAAATTTCACCACAATCTTCGCAATTCAATATTAAAATCATTGACAAATTATTCGACTTCAAAAAAAATTTCCCAAAAAACTAATGACCAAAGTAACTTGCGGCACAACAAAGGAAAATTTTCGTTTGTAGTAGATTGACAGATCCGCGCAAATAACGTAGAAAATTGTAGGAAAATCTCAGCCATGTTATTCGTTACGTACATAACTGAAATAAATTGTCCTAACGCACGATAACGACAAAATCAAGTCAGTCTCGCGTAAGTTCATGTACAGCCAAGACAATTCCGCCCAAGCAGCTTTACGTAATTACACTTTCAACATTTTACTGACGATATATGTGTGGGATTGGAAATACTGCGTGACTGTTTAGAATAATTCCGAGGTGTGAAAGATATGTATTTGGAGCTGAGTACTAGAGAAGCTTGTGTACAGCGGGCCAAGGATTCGGGTGGACGCGATCGACTGTCGTCAAGGAATGTCTGCAGTGTGATTCCCAAATAAGGGAGAACGAATGAGGAACAGAATGAGAGAGAAACTAAGAGTGAAAGAATATAAGAGTGCATGATGTGTGCGCGAGGCAGATTTTAGGGAGACTTAGAGGAGAGTCGATTAAGAATAGAGCAGAATAGTTTGAAGAGTTTAAAAGATTCATACCGTGAGAAAGGGGTATTGTATTAAGAGTATTGTGAGTATCGTAGTGAGTATGTGAGAGTCGCTGTTCGTTAAAAATTGTCGTGTGTCGACGTTTTTATATTAATAAAGTTAGTGTTTAATTGAAGGAGACTGAAGTCTTATTACCTTACCTGCCCTCTATTCCCATTTTACGTCAGGTTTACAGAAAATAACTCCTACATATGCCAGTTAGAAATACACTGTTCTCCAAACAGTGCAACAAGGAAGTACTGTTTACAATAATAACGCGCTGGCCACTATGTGCCACCTTACTGCGAAACTAGAATAATAATTTCTTCTGAAAATACTTGCTCTTATAAAAAGGCGGGGAGAGTGTCTGCCGCGTACAAAGACATCGAAATCATTTATTTCAGTTGAAGGTAGAGCGTAACAATGCAGGTGAATGAAATACTTCATCTTGAAGAGGCGTCATGCGTCACTTTCTCTGTAGCTGCCTGTCGGATAGAGAGTGTCATCTGACTTGATGGCCTCTAATGCACCTTTCATTCGCACGGAAAATGAGAAACATGTACATTACTGATTACTGCGGCACAGAAGGAAGTTGCGCGTCTTTTGGCCGGCGTTTGGCCGGCGTTGATGCAAAGACTTCTGGCTGATGAATTGTGAAAGAAACACGAGGATCAATCCTTTATATCTTTCTTCTATGGCGAACCATCCATATGGGTCAAAATTTTAGGACTCATTTTTAATGGAAGCCTGACGATATTTTCCGCGGCTTGATCCTTCCGTTGGGTACACTCAGAAATTGTCCGCTACGATGCACACGTTCTCGATAACAATTTACCACTGCTGCAATTGTTTATATAAATTAGGCGTTACGCAATTAAATAGAGCGTCTAGGTGTTTGTATGATTAGCTCTTCGATATCAATAAAAACTGCACCGTTTTGTGTGTCAGGACAGTTTTTTATCCGAGGGCACAGAGTGGGAGGATTAATTGCGCCACAGTGTATTCATATTTCAATGTCCGCAGTGGTAAAGAATTAATCGTATGCCCTGAATTATGTGAAATGATATCTTGTGTCTAAATTCGGTTGCAAAGGCTGTTTTAATATTTGATAATATTTTTATATCCCCCGAAGTGTGTTGGTTTCAAGATACTTTTACGATTACATTCTTTTCGAATTTATAATAACACTTGAAAATGAGCAATTATTGGCGGTGCAAATTGAAAAAGAAATAATTCGTCATGAAGTAATGAGGCGGGAGCACTTAAAATATTTAGAGTAGTTTCTTAGGAAAATGAATTTGTTTATTTATATCGTGGATAGATGCATATTACCAACAATCCATCCAACAAATTTCTCTATAGGACTGCCAAAGATGATCATTAATAACAATCTATCCTATGACGTATAAATAACATTCGATCCACTCTTTATTTAAACCTACATAAACAACAAGGAATCGTGTACCCCTAATGAACATACAACGTAATCATCCCCGAAGTGCAAATAATCTTACGCAGACCGATCTCCCAAATTCTTTCTAATCTCCTTTCCCTTTCGCCACCCAGCAGTATATGCATTCAAATCGAACATCAAACAAAAGAGTCTAGTATCAGCAACGCTTTTAACCATACAATGATTCCACTCCATATAAATATCACCCCCAAACGCCCCAAGACAAAAAAATGGAGCCCGACCACACCCAAACGTAATATCCCATTTGTACGCACAGAACCATAACTGCAATTCGTTGCAGGCATCGGTCGCAGCGTGACATAGGTAGGTCGCACGCCTCGACGGTCACGATCACCGTCAAAAGAAGCCATAGCCGTTCTTCTGATCAAAATTTCCGGCCGAGTGCCAATTACACCGATAATAACAGTCGCAGATTATTGGCATGCGGCAACGTTCCCGCATTCGGATACCGTCGACCAAGCGTGTATCTACAGACGATCTCGAGCAGAATCCATACGCAGCCTCCGCTCCGCTGCGAATCAATATAATACCGTATACACGAGTGCACGTGCACGTGCACGGACAACCGTGAAGGCGCAACACATCGAATGGGATTAAATTTGGATCGAACGCTGGCCAGGCGCGCACAAGCTACTAAACGATCGACGGATCGTCCTATATTGCACCTGTACACGAGGTATGCATACAAGTGAATATACCGGGGGCCGTTTCGAGGGCCCATTAGAAAGTTGAATATGAAACGCCGATGGAAACGGAGTCCGAGGGCCGGTTCTTAACCCATTAACGCTCGCGGCGTTGCGTTTTGTGTGGAGAACGCTTCAGCGTATTGAACGATCACGGAAAAAGCATCGGCGTTCGTTAAATGCTCCACAGTCAACGTGCGTTCGTTCGTTCGTTCCTTCTTGTGAATCGGCGATTGATCGCGGCTCGACTTTCGAACACGCCCGCTTTTATTCTGCATGACGTGCAGAATAATTTGGATAATGTATCGTGCTGTTGTTGTGCAACGATGTGGAATTTTTTTAGTTCACTGCGATTCGATGTGTAACACGACGGAGCATGTTTGGAGTTACGATTTCTTGAATTTATGCGCGTACGTTGATTTAATATAGTACATTATATTCTGAACAGTTTTTCTTAATGGAATTTTGCGTTTCTTATGGTTCGAATATTCATTTGTTTTTAAGCCTGTCTTTCCCGTTTAGATAGAGTTTTCAGATGCCGTTGTAGAGTTTACTGTTTGCGTAACTTTTAGTCCTGTCAGTTTGTCGTTGGAAAACCTGCGTAGTATAAAAATACGTCTTGACTATGAGAAGCAAATGATTGGACAAAAACTAGAAAAGAATTCAGGAACGTTTTTTCTTCGTGCTTTTTATCCTTTTAGGAGAAAGGAGAAAAGAGAGGAAATAGAGAATATAATATATCAGACGCCCTAGCACCGAATTACTATCTTCTTACTTACTTATTTTGCAAAATTTTACCGATACATGATTAAAATGAAAGAAATCTACTAAATACCATTCGTATTTGTACTCTTAAAATAACGTAACAGGAATTCTTTAAATTTTGATATTTCTTTTGAAACTTATCTCCTCACTGGAATTACATCGAATAGCATCATTCCAGTGAATGGATCATCTATATTTTCGTTTTTTTTGCTTTCGCTCGTTTCATTTTCTCATTCCTGCATCGGCTTCTTTCACATCTTCCTTAGACTCGTTTTCTCAATCATGAACTAGTTCCTTGGAAGCATTTCAGAAACTTTCCAATGAACGGACCTCTGACTTATTTTGGCGTTCTTTCATCGTAGAAACGAAAATATCCACGTCGATTCACTTCTTAAATCCGTCGTTCAATCAACTATCCACAAGTATAACTGGACAGAAAAATTGTAAACGACTAAGGGGATTTAACAAGTCTAAATAAATATTGCTTATTACGCGCGAGGTAACAGAGAAATCAATAATTCAGAAAACTTAGTAGGTAGTGTTTCATAGTAAAAATTGAAAAGGATTAAGAGGATTTAATATATCAAATATGAACATTGCTTACTGTTCATAAAGCAACAATTTTTGCCAACAAAAATTTACTCGTAAGAGAGGGCTAATCTAATTCTATAATAATGGAGAATAAAACTTAAAACGTGTCATGATATCCACATCTTAGAAGAGGCGCGAAATAATACTTGTTTTTTCAGATGTTCAAAGAGAAACAGTTTTCTTTAACCCTATGTACAAAAACCATTCATTTCTCAAATGGTTTATCGCAGTACATTAAAAAAAGGTGAAAAGAATAGACGAATACGAAAGGACTTGAAATTACAAACGAGTTGTTTCCTGTATATCGTTTGTGTTTCGCCGCGCAACGGCGACGTAACTGTGGACAGGACCGATCAGGTAAAACGAAGGTCGTAAATTTTCGTTCCGACTAGGGTCGCGTCGCTTGGTGCGTTAGGCTTTCCTATTTTGCGTTTTAATAGGATTAATTATTGATGTAGTGGATGAATCTCAGTGATGTTAACGATGTTCTGTTAACGGTTGGTATTTATTTAAGAAAACAACACTTAAAGTAGAACAATGATTGAATAGACTAGGCTAGTGAATGTTCGACGAGTATTTGATGACGAAGTATCGGGTGGAATCGCGATGTTCACACCTCTCGTGAAGACGGATACTCCGGAGTCGGTTAGCAGAAGTCTGTGTAAAAAACTTTGTTGGGGCAAAGCCCTGCTGGAGACTTGTTTAGGGCAAAGCCCGTTTGACGACGGACTTCCTCGTCGAGTGTTATCCTACACGTCGACTTGGAAGTATTCTTTATGCATGCTGATTGGATTTTAGGAAAACCATCCAATGTCCAATCAGCAAGCTTCCTTAGCGCCCGAAGCGCGTTTGCTAAAAGAAGGTGTGTCTTCGTACGCTGCAGCGGAATTTTCCTCAGGGTCCTAGAGCTTGACCTGGCCGCGTCATCTGGGGCCCAGCTGCAAGGCCCTTTTGGAAACTCACGTTTACGACGCATGCAATGAACTGCTGAGGTCGTGTATGCCTAATTTTTGCACCTTGGCGGATTAGAGAGTAAAACGACTTTCTCAAAAACAGTTATATTACTTGCGCGTCATAAATGCCTTAGACATCTGCGCGTTGAAGGTTATTCCTTGTGCAGATCTCCAGACGTCTTTTTATGGGGGGACCGATTTTAAAAGATATGTTGGTTCCGCGGGTGTGCCGCGGAACAGTTTGTAAGTATCAAGTTTTCTTGGCAGATGCTGAAACGTAATTAATTCTCTGTTACTTAACAAACACGTTTACGTTTCGTTTGCGTTGTTCGATTTTACTGTGGTATAAACACAGTATTCCTTCGTTTGAATTCCTGTACCTTCTTTCCTTTCAATTGCCCTCTCGTGCTTTCCATCCATTCGTTCCTTTTCTGGTGAACTAGTTTCCGTAGTAACGGTACGCCAGGCTCTTACTAAATAGAGTTTAAAACTGACCCTTTCTATTTTATTCGATGCAGGCCAAGTATTTATCTAATCCCATTTGCTTAATAATTCGAAGGTAGAAAGATAGTGATGATTAAAGGAGTATCGACACTAAAGATCGTTGCTGCGTTTTCAGCAAAATACCTTTGAATGCGTTACTTTTGAATGTACAGTGGGCCAGAAAAGTATTCATACAGTGCATTAGTTTCACTTGCAACCTCATTATTTTAGTGCTAAGACAATTATTCCTAAAACAATATACATGAATATGAAACACGTAAATTACATTTTGACAGATGTGCGCGGTTACTAATGCACTGTATGAATACATTTCTGTCCCACTGTATATATTCATGCAGGTTGATATCACATTATCAGGTTGTTTCAACGAAATGTGAAACTATTCAACTATTCAACGATACCTGTTGGTGTAGTTGGTTTAAAATTTATAGGTTCCTCTTTAAAACTATTTTAAGGCTCAAATACTTTTGCGATCACCGTTCAAGCGTAATTACTTTCTACATAGTAATTACGCAAACCTGTGAGTACAGAGAATATAAGAAATTAGAAGATCGTATAAATATCCCTTATAAATGACAGGATCACAACTATCACCATATCTAGTACTACTTGCATTTTCGCGAACGATGTAAACATCACCAGTTATTCCGCGTAATGCATAAAAGAAGATTTATATGACTATTGCACAACGCAACGAGCAATAAATTCAAAGCAAATACAAATAACCTGATTCATAAGAAACTGTACAGCAAAGCTTCACTATTCCGACCCATATCCCACATAAAGCGCCAGCTCTAACTGTTGAAACAACTTTAACAACCATTCCAAGAACACTGCAGTTAATTTCCCGGATGAACGGTGGAAAGTAACAATCCATCCCCCCAGTGACCTCGCGACTCACCGTAAAGGGGCATCAAGAGCTACGCGCAGCTACGAAAAATTCTTTTCAGTCTCACCGTGGCGAATAAAACTATTACATGAGCTCATTAATACAGAAACCGAGAACTCTCAGCCGTGGCAATTCAATCTCACTTCTTCCCTCACCTGACACTATTATACACCAAACAAAAATTAAAAAAAAAACACTTAAAAATCATTCGAGCTCGATGCAGTTTCCGACGTGCCCTCAATTCCTGATTGGCTAAGCGAGGTAGAGAGGGAAAGTGGCAGAAATGGGTAGCTCTATTTGTATGGGGGGGATGCCATAAAAAAAACGCACGCAGTAACATCAGGAGGCTGAAGGCGGCTTAAGTTTCAGAGATTGAATAGAAAAATCGAAACCGCCAACGAGAGATGTCCGAGAGAAAAAGGGACAGAACGATCCGTGACAGACGCACGGAAGGCGAAGATAGACAGCGATAGAGACGAGGGCGGTCGCAAAGAGAGCAAGATAGAGACCCGCGATACTTCTCGAAAGCTGGCCGTATCGATCGGCGAATAAAGCCGTGGCAGACCTATTTCCTCTGCCGGGAGCTTGTTTGCTGGCTGCCTACACAGTGTTTTGTGATGAGGATTTTGGCCTGTGGCCAAGCTCATTTCAAATGGACGTATTACATCATGAGTTTAGCGAATCAATGTTTTGTTGGTACATAACATCCCTTTCGTCCTGATGCACGGGACCGGGCCCGTGTGTCCTGGTCGACGTGCACAACCCCTTGAATACGTGTATACATTTCGCCGTAGACCATTGGACGTACCTGTCTGACTATTTGCTTAGGATACTGTCTTCGAAAATATTAGATCGTACCGTAAGTGATGCCTGACAGCTGAGTTTAAAACAATGGAACTCGTCGTGATCATAATCATCGCTTAGTGTGTAGGTATTACTGTAAATGTGGACTTTCAGGAAACGTCGTATTAAAAGTTCACAAGTGTTCGAATAAAATCGAACGGGAGAACATATTCGGCACGATACGTTATATAAGTTTAGTATTGGAATCGCAAAGACTATCAAAACCAACAATTCAAATTGTTAGCATCGTATGGATCGTATTGGAGGAATTTATGGTGACGTTTGACAAGGCAGAACAACCCCTTTCATTTTCATAATCTGTCCGACGTATACCGAAACGTAGGATGGGTGTCAAGATTCGTTAGCAAGCCCAGTGTTAATAAAGGAATTAACGCAACTGCGGCTGTGAAGACATACTTCAGATGTATGAAGAAATTATTAGTGTAAGCCAGTGTTAAAGATAGGTCAAGATAATTCAAGTTAGGAACGACAGTTTCAAAAATAAACCTCGTGACGAGAGGTATAAAACTGTTGAACCGGACTCAAATAGAATTGTCGAAAAATTGGCCCAGAAGTTGAATTTGATTCATTGTTAATAACCGACAGATAGTTGTGTATTTTCATCTGACATACATATAATATATTAACCGAAATATATATTGAAAGATAATATATCATACGTTCTTCTTATCGAAAATCTTTCTGGATGCCAATCATATGTAAACGTATGCAAGAAACAGTGCCATCATTTTTTTAAATACAGGGAGGAAATTTTAAAGCGTTACAGGCGAATATCCTCGACAATATTGATTATACGCAAAAATGTTTCAAACGAAAGTTGTTCAGTACCGAGGGGGACATCATATGGTGGGACTTTTATTTTTCTCGGTGGACACTCCAAGGTCAACTTTCTTTTTTTTTAACGGAATGATATGTTTCATCGTCAAGGTGAAACTTGCAGGAAAATGCAGAAAAGGTGTGATATCTTTGTAACGAATGTGAGCATCTCTCCTCTATTGCACGTCAAGATGGGTGAAAACGGATTCAATTCAAAGACAGGTTAACGAAAATTTAAATCAAGAAATATATACCTGGAACACTTCATCCCTTACGAAATATCTAATCGTTAAATAATACTGTAAACTTGATTAAACGGGCGCACACGCAAATCCGAATACACGACTACGTTAAATTCCAAATTATATACCAGGAAAATTCAACGGAGATATCGAACACCGGATTTTCCCAATTGCAGGAAATCCCTATTGCAATCATACTTGGAGGGAAAAGCAAACGTCAAAATTTCTCGACGCAGATTTGACAAGAAACCCTTCCCTTCCATCGTTCAGCCACCCGAGCGTTTCACGATGCAACCTCGGTGCTTATTCTCTTTCCATTCGATAGCTTAAACCATTGATCGGCTTTTTCTGTTCCGTTGTGCAGGTAGAATCGTGCATGTTCGAGGGACCGATCGCTCGACGGCAATATATCACCGTTTATGGGATTTATGAGACCTGTACTATCGTACTGAATTACGAAAAGCGATTTACGTACGATCGTTCTGCATGTCGAAATATTTTCACTGGAGTTCCTTCGTCGCTACGTGATCCGCTATCGAATAAACGATAGAGAAGGGGCGGTGGGAGGATTGGAGGGAGAAAATAAAGAACAAAACCGACGGGCAAGAAAGAAACGGGAAACTATGTCACCGTGTTATTTCCGGTGGATGTACAAACAGGTTTATCCTGTGCCGTTGATTAAAACCGGGGATGTTATATACACGGGGAAAAGTAAATACGGTTCGTTTGATACGCTACGCGGTACTTTAACAAATTTCCTGTCGTTGCTACCATTTGTACACGTTCGTTGTTAACTGGTTTCAACGTACTCCCGTAACAGAGTTCCGGTTCGATTGTGTAATAAAGGTAAGAAGGCTCTTAAAATGCTCAGCTTTCATTGATTTGGACGTGCTTGTTGTCCATTGTGAATGAGTATTCACGAGCGAAGGTCGGCGATAAAACTCGAGAAATAAAACGCGACAGTTAGCTCGCAAAGGGTGCTGTTCATTTTCGACGATCGAGGCGAACGATTAAACGGGTAAGCTCTTTGTGAAATTGTTCTTCGTTGTATTTACGCGATTATCAACGATGCTGTTTTATACGATATTGGGAATATCTGATGCGTCATGAAACTAAGAGTGACATTAATTCGGATAATTTTCAGCATGTTATTCTATCTATTATATGTATACATCCTGCTTTAATTACGCTTTAATAACGTGACAGTTGAAAGTTTTGTTGCGAAAATAACTTGTCGCACTGGATTGATATTGATTTGTATAATGGTTTGTTTTAAGGTGATTATATAAGATGGCAATCTGAATGCGCACATTTGCATTATTTAATCGATAGAAGGGTATGCGCCGACCGTATACATGGCCGTGGAGTTCATGAAGTCCACAAACAACAGTGTTTGAGAAAAATAATGGATATGCAACCGTTGGCGGGTGAATATTCATTGAAATCCACGGTTAATTTATTTAACGAGCTGCAAGGAAGAAAAATTCGCACGGAGATTGCAATCAATCTGGGCCAGTATCGGAATGAAATCACCAGGTCAATAAAAAATTTAATTGGCTCGGTTTAATTCTGACGTAAGCGGTACTGGATCACGGACAGCGTGTCGAACAATTGCGATTCTGAAATAAATATTAAACACCGACGGAATTGCAAGCACTCGTGAATTATTCGATACAATTTTAATTTAATAAGATATTACTTTCAAGACATTTCCATCTTTTCGTTCTGCGATTTGAAATTCTAAGTGCGTTAGGTATATATGTATGTGCTTGTTTCTGTCAAGGCTTATGGCTTCTACAATTAAACTGAGAGAAAAATGGATACAGAATATATTTCACTTGAATATCAGATTCATATTACTGCTTTTAATTCAACTGGACATATCTGTTCGCAATTGGAAAATATGTTTGGATGTTTTACATTTAGTGGTAATTTGCTTGGAGAACTATATATTATTTATTTTGTCAACTAATACAATATAAATAAAATTGAAAGCAATACATATTGTGGATATTTGTCTGACTACAGTATTTTTAGTGTTGAGTGCATTTTCCGTCTCATCTGATTTTAATATTTCGTCACCTAATATATTGAACACGAATTTCTAACTATATATTAGATATGCCCAATGCAAATTACTTGAAAAAAGCGAACAACAAAGAGCATACTATTATTATATTTCAAAAACCGCTGTCTTAGTTATGCCACTTTTCCAAAAATAAATTTGGCATTCGCATTATAGTATCAAACAAAATCAGAACCACGTACTTTCAATTCTTTCAAATTAAATTTCCAGTGCTCTGGATCATTAACTATGAATGCCTACTGGGGCTGCAGCGCTCCATACATAATTATTGCGATCATAAACTACGCCATTTTAAAGTGCAAAATATCGTCCACTCCGAGCAAGACACCACAATCTAATTTAACTAATAAAAAGAATTCCTTGCATCTTTCTTCCCCCCTAGTTCCTCCGTTCAATCAAATCGCTAATGCTAAATGTTCTTCTTCTGAAATCCTCCCGAAATCCTCCAAAAATCAACTCCCCAATAACTTTCTCCCAGCAAGCGACGCTCGTTCCTGGCAACTCCCGGCCGTAGCCAAATAATTCTAAGAAACGATCAATGTCGAACACTCTGCCCGTCCAGACTTCTAGCAACCTGTTGTGGGATATTCAAAGCTAGTCTATTCACGTCCACCCCAACACTGGCCACTATACACCTGTACCAGTCGGATTCGGGGGAAGCGTAGGCGAGAGGACAATCTGAACGTACCCGGAATAGCGTGAAAGCGCTATCGCCGATAGAAGCTGTTCCGGGGATTCTGTTAATTCCAGGAATTACGGGAGCAGCAGGCTTCGACATGCATGCGATGCCAGTTACCGCGAGGCGCAGCATCTCTGGCACGGACAGAGGCTGCTTGCGGTGCACTTGGAGGAAACTTAACTCGACGTTACACTCGAGGACCGGACGCCAGCTCCGGGGAAGCATCCACAGAGACTGCGCATCCGCTCTTGTTACAACTGAATGGCCCATTGCTCTTATGCACGAGTTTCGTACACAGAAATCCAGGGAAATTTCGTCCAAGTTGATGCTGCCGCGGTAACGTCGCGTCGGGCCAATAATTCGACCTGATAATTCGCCAGAGATCAAAGGACAGATCAAAGGACACTTGGGGAGGGAATAACGATACGTTTTGTCATTGTTGTTATCGATTGCCCTTCGGGTAGCGTCAGCCTTACTGATTTCTCGATATTTTTCGTTTTTCGAGAAATGAGATTATATTTCTCGGCAAGTTGAAACAGAGATTGCAACGTTTGTATTTTTTGGATAACGTCGACGCCTCTACATTCTCCTCTACATTCTACATTCGCAGTTGCCTGTAGATGACAATTACAATTTTGAACAAACTGAGAATTCGTTTCCGAAAATAAATAAGATTTAGAGCGTTTTCCCCAAGAAACTTCAGTTTCTGGAGATGTACTGCAATTGTCGTGAAATGAGAAACAAGCAATTGTGCAATTTTACGAGAAATACTCGAGCAGGAATTCTGGCGAAGCAGTACTAGCCAGCTTGTTTTCATATTCCTTCTTATATCGTTAGTTGGAGCCATATGTAGCTAACCAAAGTTTGTTATGAGGTTTCTGTTTTTAAATGGTACTTTATGGCTGGGCTGAATCGAGATATGGTTTGCTGAAGTTTGATCATTTTTCGGTGGAAAAGTCGAGCTGTGATCTGCATGTGACGCACAGTTATGGTTGATAATGGAGTATAAATATAGAAAGGGTAGATGATATCCTGCTCTTCCTTCGTTTCATACATTTTACTCGGCAGATAGATCTCTTGACATTTAAAGTGCGAGTGAGTAAAGGTTAATTGAAGACAGGAGGTTGTTTTGTCATACATAGATATGAGGGTCTTAAGAGTAAATCATTATGGCGTTTAAGTCGTTCACATAAAATATAAATTTGATCAAATTGTTTGCGAATCATTACACGTAGAATGTATTTTTGTATTCCCCTCGTTGCAGGGTTTCCATTATTTTTAATACATATCTACTTTTAAGATAATATATACTTGCCAATCAAGTGGAAACATATATGTATATGTATACATGCACAATTCACATTTTACTGTTACTGCATTTTCAGAATATTGTTCAATATAGTAAATCTGATTAATAACAATGAATATTAATAATGAGAAGCTAAAAATTGTCACCTTCCAATGTTTCATTTTATTTTATTCTTACTTCTCTTTGAAAAATTAAATGTCAAGTATAATTTATTATGCTTTACGTAAGGTAATATAGTACCACCCTAATCTAATTTATCTTCTTACCTTGCATTGTAGAACTTCAGTTTCCGTAAGCTCGTTGGCGTATACAATATTTCCTCCTCAAAAAATGTTCCTTTCTTGATTCATTCGATTCCTAATTAATATTGTTTCAAAAGTTTCAATAATTTTTCCAAGGATCACTCAACCGCGTTATTCATTTACATTTTCTTTTCACCAAGAACTCATTAACCGATGCTCAAACCTACGCGAGATCCGAATATAATAGAGCTTCGAGATGCATAATAAGTGCGCCAACAACTGTGCCAAATTAAAATGAAAATAATGAAAATAAAAATTGTAAACAAGACAATGCACAGAATACCGTAATTTAAATGGTAATACTCCTCAAATGCTTTGAAATTCAGACCTTACATTTGCAGATATTCCACGGAAGAGATGAGTAATAAAAATATTGTATAATTTAACCCAGTTTCGTTGGATGTATTATTTTGTCCACAAAAAATTGCGCACCTTAATTTAATAAATTACACATGGCACAAGCGTATGCGCATAAAAATCGTTATAATTTCATCGCGATCAGCGGATATCAGCAATGCATCGATGAAATCTACGCCTATCAATGAAGTAATTATTGTATTCGTCGTTTTCTGCTGCCCCCTGCATGCACGTCTCAGCTAACTCTAAATTTGAACAAGATTCGAAGCCATTACAGCGACGATGAATAGAGTATCGCATGGTGAACCGCGTTCGAATAAAAACCGATCACTTCGTAAACACCACTCACTGTATTCGACCAGTAACGATCGCAGTATATCATTTTTACTGCATTCTATGCGTCGCGTTTACGCGACTCTATACATATAGCAATAACGATGTTACCGAGAGGAGAAGCGAGGCACAGCTAACACACCTACCGTATGAACGAGGACAGGTTTTGATGTACGAGAACAGGGCGATTTGAAATAAAAACATTATTCTTAAGGACATTGGAATTTCCTTGCTAATGTCCCCTTCGTTCTATAGACATTGATAACATCGTTGAATCGAAGAAATTCTTGTGAAACGAATATTGAGCACAAAATTCCTTACTCCAATGATATTTGATTTTGATGGGGTACAGAATTGTGTTCGAGATTTAATTTGTTCAATGGAACGTGTTGTGTATTTTATTCTGATATTAAGCATATTCGTTTTTTGCGTGTGTAACGTGTAAATACGTAAATGTCGCGTGTGAAACAAATTGAGGACCATAGAATATATAATATATTCATAATTCGACAAATTTCAGTAGTTGCAAACTAATAAGTTGGAAAATTACTATTTATAATAATTTCCAAGGTTCACAAATTGAAATTAAATATTGTACAATCGTTTCAACTAATGAGGACAAATATTGCCATCAACAATTTAGCTTCTTCGCTATATTCGCACCACCAAAAACCAGCAACTCTTTTTAAAATGGACAATAACATCGATTATCGCGGATTTACTGTAATATACCAATAAATAATTATTAGATGAATTGATCCTGTGTAATAAAATAAATATGTTATCATAGAGAATAAGGTTTCGCGAAATTATGTTAACAAAGATAATCTTTTTGCAATGTGGACGAAGACTCATTATTATGATGATGATGATGATGATGATGATGATGATGATGATGATGATGATGATGATTATTATTATTATTATTATTATTATACCCCATTTAATAAACTACAGTCTCGCGCATAAAAAACATAATGAAAATGCTGCTGTGGCACTCCATAAAACGTTTGTACAGATTTTCAGCAAGCGGTTGCATGATTCCTGAGGGCGTACGTATACGCTTTTCGCAGGCAAAGGGTTAACCGGTAATCCGCGTGGACGAAATGCGGTGACCACCCGATTAAATCTCCCCTGGTTGGATAATTCGCCGGACCGGTGAGAATTTCTTGGAAAATTTACAACGGGTTAGTGCCAGCGGATTACCATGAGCGCGGAATGTAAAAGGGTTTCGATGTTAGCACGGATCCGCAACGAGCGAGGAGGAACTCGCGAGCAACGCGGTCTTTGTGAACGCACAGACGTGGCTGGCAAACGCGCATCACCGTCGCTTAGGGAATATTCCATGAATCATAACGAGACCGGTATAATTTGCAATTTGTTGCGCGTGAAAATGCGAATTTTACAGCCACCGCTGCCGTTGCGTTGGCTTCCCCGCCGCGAGCCATTGAAATTCGGCATGAAAGTACGATAACTTAATTACGCTGCGGGGAAACGAGCGATTTCGAACAATCGCGCGGCGGATGAAGTGCCTGCTATGCTCGTATTTCCCTGATTATTTAGAGGAATCATCGTCGTTGTCATGGTTTCGAGTTCGACGGGATTACAAAAATAACTTTGGCGCAATAGAATTGAAGGCTTCACGGGACGAAAGCGTTGTGGATCATTTTTGGGAAAATTGAATTTGCTTAGTGAATGAAAGTGGTACGCGCTGTTTTTCTTTTTATGGTGTAATGTTTTGTATTATTTCGTTGCATCGAGCAATGAGGGAAACAACTGTTCGGTAGAAAAATGTGGGAAAGATAACGTTTAAATTCAATTTGTTGTAAATAATAATTGCTGTTAATTCCTGTAACACCTTTATATTTTGAAGCCAAGAATGCGCAAATTTTGGATAACTCCTTTAATGATTCTTGGTATTTATGTTCATTGTTATACGAAAGCTATTTCTACGAGAACTGTTACACAATTAATTAGACCAACATCAATTATTTTAGTTAACGTTTTGTTATTCAAATCTGCTTGTTCAATTGAACAATGTAATGTGAATCTGTTAATAACAACTGATGACCGAGATCATATGAAAAATTATTATAGTAGCAAATAATTGTAACAAAAAATAAATATTTTATATTATTACGTTTTCGGTGTTCGAATTACGTTTATTCAAAGTAATATCATGCACTGTAGCATAATAGTTTTGAATCTTATTTTTAAAGAAGTTAAAGTAAAGTGAAACGTTAACTTTGCTTGTTATATTTGTGACTTTGAAACAGACTAATATGTATCAAGGGAGTTACTTGGGTATCTAAGCATAAATTGGTCTTCATTTAAATATGAAGTATATGTATAGTCTTTGCTAGTTTGTATTAATTGGTAATTTGCGTCTCGTACAATGCACGATCCCCGTGGCTTTCGAACAAGAAGAGAGGAGGGAAAATGAGATATACTTTTACAGCCCCTTTGCGCAAGAGCACCGCCAAGGAATTAACTTTGGACCATAGTCGTTGCAATCATTTTACATATTTTATACTCTTGGAACAAGTTCCATGCGTTCATCTTCTAAACAGCACGACTTCCTTCATTCGATAAAAAGTTCATTCCTTAAATGATCTTTCCTTAACTTTGTTCAGAAATATTTGAAGGTGATACCTTGCATAGAGCATGACATTATATTTTCTTATATTGTTAAGAAACCATTTTAGCCGTAAGAATGACATATCCTACTATGTTAAAATACAATAATCGATACATCGTCGAACCCACCGTACGTGGAATAAGTATTATTTTATGTTGTTTCATTGCGAAATTTTGAAAAATAAGCTGTTCACGCGCAATAACGTAATAGACAATTTGAGAATTTAATATAATTTGAAGTGCACCTATACCTTGCTCTTTATACGGCATTTCGCTATAACGGCCTTTTTTAATTGTGGCACTTTTTCGATTTAAGTCCCACAATGATTCGTTATACAGCCAAAAAAACAGGAAACAAAAAGCAGAGATAAAAAGTAAGTTATTTTAAAAATTTTGTAGGTATTACTTAGGTAGTAATTTACATAAAAATTTTGTAAAAGTAATTGATGAAATGTTGATTTTTATTCTAATGGAAGGCACTTATCATTCAACCCACAAGAAATTTTTGAAAAAATGACGTGACTAAAAAATTTTCATTTTTAACTTTTCTGGTTATGAATAACGATTACGAATGACTAAAATTTTGTTGGTTAATGGCCAACATTGTTTTCGATTATAAATAATTGTTATTGGGCGGCAGAAATCTTCTTGGTTACGAATGAACATTGCCGAAGACAAACATTTTTTTGGGTTTTGAATAACCATTACACATGACGGAAATTTTTGTTGGTTAAGAGTGACCAATATAGATGCCCGGAGTTTCGTTTTGGTTACATTGGAACTAAAATTTTAGCTTCGCGTGTTTATTAGTTACTGAGATATTGATAAAAAGACTTTCTAGATAATTACTTACCCAACCGTCTTCCCTGTGGTAGACGTCGGCGTCGAGTGCAAGCGAAATTTTGTTTGTAAACACAGATCACGAGTATGAACGACACAGAGTCCTGTTTCACGATCTCTATCTACCCGATTTATAATGCCGTCACACTTCGTAAAAACTTTCTAATCATGAATGTACATTATAAAAAAGCTCGACGAAACACGGTCGTTGTCGAAGTATGATTTACGATCCATATTCTCCTTCTTCTACCGGACGTTTCATGACGCACTTTAAGAGCAGAGCAACCAACGCAACAATGTACCAAAAATAAGAATACAGGAACAGTGCTGCAGAACATTAGGATGCACTCATTGGATACGGTAGATCATTTTTCCCAGATTGGTTCTCATCGTCTAGTCCGCGCCAAAAAGAATCAAGGAATAAAACAGGTTTTTCGTTATAAACTAAATGAAATATCTGTAACAAAGTTAATACAAGTAGACGTCTTAAAAATTCCAGTGACAATAAACACGTATTATTCGACGATTAAATATACAGCTAACAGGAGAAAATGTTTGATTGGTGACATTGTTGGTCGGGTGGACCAATCAACGAATCAGATTTTAAACGCACTTTTTAAAATTGAGTAGAAGGGCCGTTGAAGGAGAGGTAGCCTAGATTTTAATGGCTATTTATCGCAACCTGGTCATTCGTAAATACTTCGGATTGCAAGTCAATATTGCCGCGACGGTTTTCTTGTGTTCGCGAGCTTATACGGTAGATGCCACACTGTGTACGACTGAAAGTAGAACGGGTTTTCCGTTTTCCAGAAAGTACAGGCCGGACGCTACGATGTACGTAATAGCACTCTGACTTTATATGCTATTACGGAGAAAAATTAGCCTTTTGAAATAATCGAGCCGTTTTATTGTCTAGTGAGTGTCGTTTCTTCTTCGCCGCTGATTGTTTCAGTCGTATTTCGAGTGACTGTTTTTTGAAATAGTTCAAAGTGCAATGGATGCCTAGCAATGGATATCTAACAATGGTTGCTATTCGCCGGAAAATCTGCATGGATTACAATCGGACCTACATTTTGATCAGGCATCGTCGTCAGGGAACGGTGAGTTCTAACATATACGAACAAGCTTTTTTCATTTCGTACACGCATCCACCATCGAAATTTTTTACCATATCATCGTACAAACAAGGGGATTTCGTTCGAAAGTATAAGTTCGATACGGAAATAAATAACCGACATACGAAACCAGTGGTATTGATTATTGACGTTCGAAACAATCTGCAAGCGCGTTTGTTATTCATGTTTATTAACAAATATCATTAGCATGAATATTTAGTTAGCAAAATTTTCGAATTATTGGTATATTCCGCAATTCATTTCTCGCAATCGGGATTATTGAATTAAAAGACGAACGATCTCGTTAAAAATTACATTCCTCGCGTTCTCGTTTAATTCTTATTCGGTCTGTATACCCCCGTCTCTCATTATAATGTATAATACCGGGGACCTTGTGATGTGCACGCGTACCGAACTGAGCATCAACGGGATATACGCGCACTGTTGATTGAATCCGCCAACAGGTGCACTAATCACGGAGCCCGCTGTCTTTTAAGATTATTAAAATTGTCAAAGGTTCAAAATCCTCAAAGGGTTAATTACCATGTAGAACATTTATGGCTGGGTTGCTCTCTTCCCTCGCTTGCCGGGGAACAGAGGTAAATAAAGAAGGAGAACGCGGCCAGATAAGGGGTAGACTGCGAACTATCCGCGGAAAGAGTCTTTCTATTCACGTGTCATTGGCTTGGAGATAGATTGCTCACGCGATAATTGATTTCCTACGTACTGTCGCACAGTGGGGAAAAACGGCAATTTAGGCGTGCAAAAGTCGAAAAACAAAACACGGAGCAGGCCTATAATTTTATATGCAATATGAAGCTAGATGTCCGTAGCACCTAAAAATGACATTTTCATTTCTTAAATCTATTGTTGTTAAGCGTGGCAAGGGATACAAACGTTAAAAATTGAAGATAGCTTAAAAATGAAGAGTACTATTTTCACCTGTATTCTAATGCTTAGGACCTTAATGGTATTTCTGTTTGCAGGAACTGTATCAACAGAGATTAGGAATGTGTAAACATGAAAAGAAAAATTTTATAAAAATTTTGTAATATTTTTTTCAAGAAAGTTTCAACAAACTAATTTTTAACGCTAATTTTCTTTTATGAAATACTTTTTAACACCACTCACCTTCGCGCTAATTTTTATATACACGTTAAGAATGGGATGTATACTATGTGCTCTATAAAATTTGGCTGCAGCCAGCTGCAGCTGCAAAAGTTATTGCATTTTTTATAGAATAGTTCAATGCCGAGAACGTTCGCACTGATGCGATCTACGGTAGACGGTAGATGATCGGTTGCCCCTTTTTCATTCATGAACATGTATAATTTACAGAAATAAAATTTACAATACAGACAATAACAATATATACAAAAAACATTAATATTATATAATAACAAAAAAATATTAAATTACAAAAAATTTATAAAAAATTGTCAGTTATTGATCCTCCACTTCGAGAAGAGCTATCACTTCATTTTCAAAGATTGAAATTTTCCGAGAGCAGAAACTTTTGTTTTTACAAGATATCATAGAAATGAAGGGATCGGACGTGTTTGGTAAACTATGAAATAAAATAAATAAACGTTAGAAGTTAATAAAACGCAAGAGTTGTTCCCCTTTTGCAGGGAAAACCCATAATTATATCATCAACAAACGTTGCCATGAACTGTATATTACTGAGTGTTTTATTCTTTGGATTATTTTAATACTTTATTTGTTCGGAAGGGGTGATTAACTCTTTAATTATCTTAATCCCTTAGCGAGTAAAGAATGAGCGAACGACATGTCGTGTCGAATAATTATGCAGTTTTGCGGAAAAAATTGATAATGCGTGATTTATATGTATATTTCGGGCAATATTTCATATATGTATATGTATTATCATACGGACCGTTTGAAAAGGTAGCTGACCTGCAGATACTATATTTTTTTTTATGCGTGTGAATCATAGGATTCAATTAACCGACTTCATTAATACTTAACAGCGTCCAATATATGTTACGATCGCGCGAGCCATGCCATTATTACCTACCCTGCAAACACTATTTAGAGTTAATTCTGATACGTTCATGGTTCGTTCGAAAAAAAATTCCAAACGTGTAAGATGATTCCATGCAAGAACTCAAACGTCGTGGCAGCCCAGACGTTTTCCCGCTTGCCTTTCCCCCCCGGTTATTACTTACCAGCAACGATAATTATTATGGGTGGGCTCAAGCTGAAATATCATCGTGAAACTGTATACGCAACTTTCAATGTATAGCACCGAAAGTCTTTTTATCAATATCTCAGAAACTACTAGGCATGCGAAGATAAAATTTTGGA
The DNA here is from genome assembly GCA_963969485.1 of Nomada goodeniana. NCBI lineage: Eukaryota > Metazoa > Arthropoda > Insecta > Hymenoptera > Apidae > Nomada > Nomada goodeniana. The sequence continues at coordinate 14,266,449 of OZ018300.1, read as the reverse complement.
TCTGACGTAACCAAAACGAAACTGCCGGCATCGATATTGTGGTCACCCGTAACCAAAAAGGAATTCGGTTATCCGTAACCAAAAATACTTTCCGTCATCTATAATGATTGTTCGTAACCAAAAAGATTTCTGTCGTCCAATAACGATTATTCTTAACTAAAATCTTTTCAACTAAAGCATTGACTGCCATATCGTCACTTTTTAAATTTTGGTTATAACAGTTATTGTGTCTGAATAGGAAGAATAAAATTCATTATGAACTAAGAACTATATTATTTTATCAAAAATTGAACAGATCCAATTGAATTTGTATGGGTTTGTATAAGAATAATTGATTCGTTATACGGCTTTTCCACAAACGAAGTGATCAACAATGTACTCGTCGTCATCGAGAGAATAATCAACTTTACCAAATAAATCGTTAATTTCCTCGAACACTTGAGCAAGCTACGTGTTAGAACTTCTTAAGAAATTTCAACCAGCAACAGTGCGTTCCAATTTTCATTTAATACGGGTGATCGATCCCCGATGAAAGCCCCGTATCCGTAATCTATGTTGTTATATTAAATCGATAATTTACCAGTGGAGTGTTCCTCGGCCAAATAGCCGTTGTAATTAATTTCGCCATTTTACCCAGCGCGCAACTTCCTGACGACGGCCACGGACGAAAACTTGCAGCCCTGCATCAAAGTGTCACCCCGGGCAGCGGCGATGCTGCCCTTAAGTAAAAAACATGCGACTTCGTGAGAAACACCGGGGCCAAAGTGAACTTTATTATGGACCTGCTGTAAGTTAAGATCTATAGAAATTGCGCGCGAAACTTGCCACGTTTTATCGCAAAACTGCTGAAACAAGGTTTGAATGATGGAAGCGAGAGTTAATCCCGGGGCGAGCTTGTTGGCAGTTAATGGTTAATTTTGTTTCTTTGTTTTTATGAGAAAGTGTTACGACGAAACTCGCATTCTGTAAGTGTTTAAGTTTCGGTGTTATATGCTTTATCATTATCTGGGTTTGAGTGAAAGTTGGTAGCTTTGAGAGGTTCGTTTATGAAAATAGACCTGAGTGATTGCAGTTCAATTATTTTTTACTTGTTATGGTTTGCTGTCGTGTCCTGCAAATGCTATGGGAAGCTCTAGCTATTCCATTGTTGAGAATGGAAGATGAATCTTGTACTTAATTTCTTTATGTTAATGCTCGAATTAATTGGCAGTGTTTGGGAAATTTGTTATGGGTGTACACGGTACGTCGCCGACGAAATGAACAGGTTAGTCTTAAATTTTCTGTTTACGAGGTTTCAATTTTTGTTTCGTCTTCAATAGGTTTGCAGGTTTATAGATTTAGAGCAAAAATATTCTCATTTGCTTAAATAATAATAATACTAGTATCCTGTTTCAAAGCTACACTGAACAATAGAGGATTAAGCCACGTTCAGTGCAGATGTCAGTTCTGTCGACTAAGAATATTGCTACGATTGTAATTTTTCAGTGACAGAGAATGTATAGAACGGAGTAGACAAACAAAAATAAAATATATTTCCGTATAGAGTGAAATTCTGTATTTATTGGGTGCGCATTCCAACTACATCGATGGTGCCATTGTATTTGATGTCTGTATATATATATATATAGTTAAAATCGGTAAGATCGAAAAAATAGGTACAATTCTGGAAAGGGATTTTTTTGAGTAGAAACACTATACCACAATGCACATATGTAATCAACCAAAAAGTATATCAATTCTTGAAACAAAAAGGCCGCTTCACACACATATGACAATTACCTGTACTTCGAAAAATATCTAGAAACAAACTTGAAACCGTAATTCAAGTTGACACTACTATTTTAACGCGTCAAGCACTATACTCACTTCGGGTATTCTAAAGAACTCAAAAGTTAGTAAAATCACTCTCTCTATATGAGGAAGCCTGATCCGGCTCAATAAATTGCACTGACAACAAAAGACACTATCAGAAGGAACAAACAAAACAGCAAAGGGGACGAGGTAAACGAAGTAAACGAAGTAAACCGAAATCTCAACCGAAGCGTCACTCAATGAAATTCGTTCACCATTTATCCCAGCTCTTTTACCGGATCTCTAAATCTAACATCTTCATCCCCGCGCTGCAGCGCGCCCTTTCAGATCTCACCGCGTTACCCCTATAGAACGATTCACCCAACCCCTCCAATCCGAATTCTTCTGGAAGTTACGGGGACGAAACTTCCGGTTTCTCTTCGCCCGGTTCCTGTCTTCCTTACACTCTACACTCCCCAACAAACCCAGGAAGCTCCGTGGGGGAGAGAGCTTGCAAGTTTCTAGCCGGCGGTCGGTAAGGTCAAGCTGGCGCAAAGTACAAAAGAATGCAATCAATGAGAAACGCAGGGCATCCGTCACGGAATTTTCACCGAAGGCGATGACGATGTCGTTTGTCGTCAATCGAGTGGCGAAATGAGAACAGGGGCAGGCGACACGAAATTTGGAATCGTTCAGCGATGCCGATTGATTATTTTGGTCGGTAAGTTTCTTTATCTTGGCCGCTTTTGTTATACGGATCTTCTATGCAAGATTATCTCGTTCTGCCTACCCTCCGTTGTTAAATTTCGGCAGAGGCCGGGGGTGTTAGAAAGAAATTGTAAGCTTTCTAAGAGTAAGAATTCACGATGTAAATATTTCTTATTTTTTTTTTGTCAATTTGAGTACGAGGAAGGAGCAGTTTTGGTTAAGGGCCGGGGGAAAGAATATTGAATGAAAGGGGACGCTGGGGGGTGTAGAAGTATTTTGAAAATTCAGGAAGCGAAGGAGTAAGAAAGTGGACGGTTATCTGTTTAGGTTTATACTATGAAGATGGAGAGCGTAGTGGGTACATTTTAAAGTAGTCGGTAATGCATTAAATTTGTTATGAGTTATAAATTTCGAAAGAATGTCTTTGAAGTTGTGTAACGAGGAGAGAACATTGTACTCTCTTATGCATTTTTAGGAACGACTATTTCAAGTACCAAATTAGTTCAGTGAAGTGTAGATACTTTGTAATAGCAAGATAATATTTTCAGTCTGACTATATGTATGCTAAACCTTAGTTCAATCTTTGTCATTTTTATTTTAAATTGGCTGTAAATACAACATGGGACAATGTATAGAGATCAGTACGTTATAAATTATCGACCTGAAATTCAGCTATATTTCTTTTTAGAAAAGTATAATGCAATGTTTGTTGGCAGGTTTTATTGTTACAAAAGGAAACGCCAATTTTGTAACTCAATCTTTTTCCTACGAAAAAACAAGTTCTGTTTCGATTGTAACAAAAATCAGGATTATGAACGAAACAAAAGCTTTAAGAAAATATAAGAATTGGAAGCCCTTTGTTGAATGCTGTTTGACAGAAAAAGCACGTTTAATAATACAAATATTTCCATAGTTTGAACTTCATACCTAAATAACTTATGTAATCGATCAAAGTATCTAAACCTGAGTATCTACAACAAAAGGAGTTTATTAATGGAATTGAAGTCTATTAAATTTAATAATCCACTGAATCAATAAATATAACACGTGCCCAAGTTACAAACGTTTACTAAACATAAAATTATAAATTTTCATGAATGCTGATAAATTCTATTAGGCAGCACATTCTTCTTTGAAAGCCTTGCAAAAATGCTCACACTGCTTTTGAAATATTATGCAACTTAATTTTACAATTTCTAAGTGTTGAGGACTTACGTTATATTAGAACCACAACAAATTTTAATACAGATTACATTTATTTAATGGCACAATTATGAAAGATGTACTTCATCGATACACTTTATAATGTACCATCAAGGCTTGCATTGAAACAGTTAATACTGTATCAACTAATTCCAACAAATAAATTGCGACACTTCAATATTTATTTACGGAACTCAGACAAATAATTATTAATCCTTCTGTCTAATATCAACAATTTTCACCGTTGTTTATACAAATAATATAACTGGGTTACACGGGCACTTCAAGTGGACCGTTCATCACAATGCATTGACTTATACTACTTGACACTACCCAGCCATATCATTTACCAGTACTACTTAACCTCTTCATTGTGACAACATTAAACTGGTGAATTTCGGGGGTTGTTTTTATTAATATGGAATTACTTCTATATCCCCTTTAATGTACTAAGGCACCATCCATAATACATAAATATTTATATTAATTATACACTATTTCAGAGAACTTCTTTATTAAAGTCTTCTCAAACGAAACCAGTTTTAGCAACGAAAAGGTTAATGCATTCACATTATATAGACAAAAATGATCATGTTTTCATTAATAAACAAAAATGAAAACAATGGTAACTATTTGGGCAGGACGTTTAGCGATCTGTTTCACCAATACACAGTTTCTGGTACAGTACGGTCCAATATAAATCGACAAGGGGTACACCGGCGTAACCCCGACCGAAGCATAATAAACACCAACTAGGCAACTTTCACTTGAACGGTGTCATTGCAGCTCAGACGAGCAACTTACCCAACCTACCTTCGCTTCTATAACCCGGACAGCGCGTCAGTAGCCGCGCCCAGCCATCAATAACGTCCCACCTAAGGAGAAACGTTGCAGTCTCGTAAATCAGCTTCGGAATTCACTCGTCCCGTCCGGCTCCTCCTTCAAAAATCTTGCGTCACTGATCGGCAATCTTAACGTCACCGGGTGGGCATTAATCATCGACCAAAACGATGCTTTTTCAGGCTAATCTTCGAAACCGAACCGTTCAGAAACGATCATCGGAGGCGAGCCCCGGCGCTAACAAGAGCCGAAAGAGTCGCAAAGAAATCAGCAACAAGAATTACGACGAGGAACGACGGGCAAGAGTGAACGGCGAACGAGGGGAGAACAAACAAACCGAAGTCCGGGCGAGGCAAGAAACGACGACGAGAACTTTTCCACGGTAACCGGAAAGGTGTGGGGAAGCATTAATTAGTAAAATTCGTGGGTACTTCGTCTTCGATCATTGACAGGTCGACTCGAAAACACGGTAATTTGCAGACGGCCCCCGACTTCCAAGGGAAGAATGGTGCATCGGCTACGTGCCAGTTGCCTGGCAGCCCCGAAGAAATTGACAAATTGTACTTTTAAATGATCCGAGCCGAGCGGAACATGGCCTCCGACGGGTTGGACTCGAGCAAGGGTTCACGAGGCAGTCCGCTAGAACTGGGTTGGAGGATTTTAAATAGGGCGTCGGTTAAGTTCGGTAAGAAAGCAAAGAGGATCGGTATGGGCGAAGAAGGGCGAGGAGACGGGAAGGGTTGCCGCGTGACGAAGAACTGTACGGGGTTCGCTGTGACTTCTTCTTTTTTTCGCGAAAGGTACGCGTGTCGAAGGAAATTAAATGATGGAGGGAACGGAGAAGTTTCAGCGGCCAAGTTTTAGATTAATATTGTTACGCGACACGGTAATCGTGATAAGCTGGTCCACCGGCAGCGTGGCTGAGGGTGACCCTTCCCCCGACAAGTGGGCCAGAGGTTGCCACGACTATGGCACGGAATCCTTTCTCACCGTCGTCGTCGTTCCGCCGAATGAATCTTCCGGAACTGCGGGGACGAAGATAAGTTCCGGCCGAGCTCTTTATTTCACTCGGCGCTTCGAACCCGGGCTCGCTCTCTTGCACGACGATTTAGTATTTCTACCTCTTGAAACTGCATTCCAACGAGACAGACAGAGAGAGAGAGAGAGGGGGGGGGGGGAGTGACTCCTTTTCGTTCCTATTCTCTTGGTTCTTGTAGTCTTGTGCGACGAGCTTTTTGGCGCGTTGCGAGTTCCCACTCGATCGAACTTTAACGCGTTAACTTCCGTGGTCCATTCTCGCCAGTCTGACAGAGTGGTTGCGAGCGGCGCGGCGAGAAAAAGTTTTGTTCAGCCGCCAAAGTAGATTGCTTCGGTGCAATTTCTGTTTTTCTGTTCTTATCCTGTAGTGGATTAGGGGGCGAGAGGCAGGACATTGTATATGCATTTGATGGTTGAAATTATGATTATGCAGTTACGAGAATGGTAATTGTTTGATAAAGCTGTTCTGTAATTATGACGTTTCAATATTTGCGGCTGTATCAGTTATTTTTGTATGCTGGATATGTCGGGTCAATTATTAATTCGTTTTAGAAATGGAAGGGAATACATTTATTCGAGGGAAGTAATTATTTCTTTGAAATAATTGGCGCCGCTGTTATTCCAATTAAGTAATCATTTTTCAGAAGTACAGAAGGGTGAAACGATTACTTAAGAGAGAATTATTTCTGTAAAATAATTACAGTAGCACTCCGCAGACTGGAGTCAGCTGCGAGCTCGTATATCATTTAGAACTGAACGCTAACTAGTTTGGATAAATACAGTGTAGATGATCCGAGTTCCACAGCAATATATTTCCTTTAATCATTTTCGTACGTTCTTGATAAAATATGGCAAAAGTGCTCCATATCTCGATTCTTTGAACAATTTTACGTCAATTCACGTTTTCTAAAAACAAATTTATGCAAAATATTTTAAATAACTGAGCCTAGAATTTCGTGACCAATTTGCTTGCTAACACAAGGATTAACGAGGTGTAGAGCGAATTTGATTTTCGATATTTCGAACGACTTGCACCGCTGTTACATGTATTACACTGCTGTCATTAGTGGCATTGTTGTGAATAGAAGTTCGTAAATCAGCGCTAGTTCGCGCCCCAGCGTGGGCCTCATGCATTCCTTTGTTCCTTTTGTACGTAGACGTATATGTGTGTGTATGTGTGACGCTGAGCAGAGTGCAGCAGAGCAAAGCGCAAATGCTATATCACTTACTTGATTATAAATGTATGTGGAATTCTTGGAATAAAACTATCAGGTTATGGGCCCAGGGACAGGTCCACTGCGCCAAATAAATAAGAATAATTATAAGTATGTGTATTGCACTAGGAAAGGTAAGGTAAGAGAACTTAACCTAAAATAAGTAAGAAAGCACGTGGTCGTGCCGGCAAAGATTGAAGGTACGTGATAAACGACAAAATATAAAGATGGCCCTGCATAATGTACACATAGAAAAACTAGGTAAGGAAAACTATGAAACGTGGAAGCTTCAAATGAAAGCAATCTTAATACAAAATGATTTCTGGGAATACGTAGACGGCTCGAAAGAACCGCGAGAAAATGCGAATGAACTCGTGACGTATGATAAGGGAGACCAAAAGGCTAAGACGAGTATAATTCTCTCTATGAGTCCATCAGAATTGTGTTACGTGAAACACTGTGCTACGGCAAGGGAAGTTTGGTTAAAATTGCAGGAGATTTACCAATCAAAAGGACCTGCGCGAAAAGCGACTCTCTTAAAACAGCTGTTATTTACAAAATTAAAAGAAGAAATGAGTATGATTGAACATTTGAATATGTTCATTGTTATTGTAGACAGACTTTCAGAAATGGACATTCAAGTGTCAGAGGATTTGCTGGTGATTATATTATTATATAGTATCTCAGACAGTTATAGCTCTTTTAGATATGCCATAGAAGCTAGAGACCAGTTACCTAAACCAGAAATGTTGAAAATTAAATTAATCGAAAAAGCACAGGCAAGAAAGGAGAACACAGTCTTAAAGGATCAAGGTAGTTCTTTGTATACGAAAGGCGTACATCACAAAAATAAAACAAAAACTATGATAAGCCTAAATACAGGTGCTTTAAATGTCACAAGATTGGACATAAGTCTTTTGAATGCTATCAGAAATCGGCGAATAAAACACAAAGTGCAGCTCATGGGGGAGAAACCTTATTGAGCACTAGAGCAAAATCGCAAGTAAATCTACAATTAAACCGAAATAAAGAAGTTGCTTTGGGCTTAGAAGTTTCAGACTTCTCAAAGAACAAAGATTCTCGTTGGTGTGTGGACAGCGGAGCCACAGCTCACATTAAGACTAGTATCAGGAGTGCAAGTTAAATTGGCTGCAAATAAAACAATTGACGTGCTTGGGTTAGGAACGGTATGCCTGAACCAAAGGGAGTTTAAGGTAAGACCTGAAAATACCTTGTATGTCCCAGAGTTGAGAGCCAACTTGTTGTCTGTGATGAAAGCTACCAGAAATGGAAGAAAAGTGATTTTTAATAGCTACGGTGCACAAATCATTAATCACTATGGTAAGATGATACTCAAGGCTAGGAAGGAGGGTAATTTATATTTTATAGAAGAAGAAATAAATACAGCTCAGATGGCTGCCTCAATCACAAGTGAGTTAATGTTGTGGCACATGCGCTATGGACATTTGAATGAAAATGATTTGAAGAGATTGGCGTCAAAGAGGATGGTAAGAGGCTTACATTTTAAACAAGAAAAAATGCCATTTTGCGATGTTTGTGCGGAAAGTAAACAAGCAGCTACGCGGTTTCCAAAGAGCTCGAACAGAAGCAGCTCAGGTTCATTAAACTTGGTTCATTCAGATATCTGTGGACCAATGCGACATGTGTCCAATGGCGGATCACGTTACTTTATAACGTTCATTGATGAATACTCCAATTGGGTAGAAGTATTTTTGTTGAAACAGAAAAACGAAGTAATTGATGCATTTAAGAAATATAAGGCGATGGTTGAAAATCAGACAAATTGCAAGATAAAATGTTTCAGGACCGATAACGGACTTGAGTATTGCTCAGCTGTATTTAACAAAACATTGGAAGAAAGCGGTATAAGAAGGGAATAGTCCACCCCTTATTCTCCCCAGCAAAATGGGACTGCGGAGAGAATGAACCGTCCGCTCGTGGAAATGGCCCGTAGTATGTTGTACGAATCCGGCCTATCTAGAACATTTTGGGCAGAAGCGATAAATACAGCCGTATATATTAGAAATCGCTGTCCTTCGAGGAAATTGGAAGATAAAACCCCTTTCGAAATTTGTCATGGTTGTAAGCCAAGTATCGCTCACTTTAAAACATTTGGTTGCAAAGCTTTCGTGCTGCATAGGAAACCTGGGAGAGACAAATTTGAACCAAAAGCAAGCGAGTGTTTGTTTATAGGCTACTCGTGTTTTTACGTAATACGCGGCTTCGATGCTACCATCGGATGAAACGATATCCTTAGTATACGGAAGTCGTAAATCTCCGTTCCGAATTCCTTCGACACCGTCGCGCACGTATGACCCTACGACCGTTTAAGGAGATAGGGGTAGTATATTGAATGACTGCTCGTTTAACGTAACGAATGATAACGATTTTAATTGCTATTAACAAATGAATGATAACAAAAAGATATTAAACGGATCTTACAGTCGTGTTTAGTATAATGTACAGTGAACAATTTGTGGGATGATAATGTTTCCCGTTTGGTTTGAAATAGGAGAGTATAATGGTTGCTCCTGCTTCTGAGTGAAGACAAATGGTCGAGTAAGAAGATGATACTTGGACTTGCACCTTTGAGAAGAAGACAGACACACCTGAAGAAGGAGAGGATACTGCTTCTCCTCTTCAGTGTGCTGGGTAGGACCCTGTCTTGGACTCTGTGCTAGACTGTCTTAGGCACGCTGATTGGACATTAGGAAAAATGACTAATTTCCAATCAGCGTATTTTCAAGGTGCCCGAAGCGCGTTTCCTGAAGGGAGGGGGTGCGTCCTTAAATGTTGCAGATTATTTGGCAACACCACGGAATTTCCACCGGGGTCCTAGAGCTTGACCTGGTCGGGCCTGCTGGGTCCCAGCTACGAGGCCCTTGTGGAAACTCACGTTTATGACGCATGCAATTAACTGCAATTTCAGGTCGTATATGCGTAATTTCGTATACTCCAACGGATTATAGAATAAAACGACTTCTTCAAAAACAGTTCTATTACTTGCGCGTCATAAACGCCCTAACAATCTGCACATCGAAGGTTGTTCTCTGTACCGATTGCTAGCCGTATTTTTATGGGGGTAGCCATTTATTTTTGCATGGGTTCGCGGGTTTGCCGCGTAACAACTCGCGTGAATCTAAGGCTTATAGATTGTGGGATGTCAATAGAAGAAGAGTGATTATTGCTCGAGGCGTGAAATTCTCAGAAACCTGCTTTAAAAAACAAAATATCAGTAATAGAAAAATTGTGCCGCATGACTCAGTTACTGAAATCGAAAACCCAGAGCCCGAGCGATTAAGAGATATACATTTAATAAGAAACGAAGAAGATGCGAGGTCTAGAGTGTCAGATACTGCAGAATCGGAACAAGAAGTGGTTCACGTAGAACCAAATGCAGAGGAAAGCGCAAATGCTATATCACTTACTTGATTATAAATGTATGTGGAATGCTTGGAATAAAAGTATCAGGCATAAGCGATTTTCATAAAAGATATTTAGGAACGGTGTGGAAGGTGTCTTTTGCTCAAATGTGCTAATTTCTTCAATTCGAGTATAATTGCATTGTTTGTTTCATACTTTGAACTGTTTAATAATATTGTCACCCAAACTGGGCACTTCATAATTTCATTTAAAAATTAATTGTTCCAAATTGTTAATACAAATGACAAATTCCACTGGTTATACTAGTATCTACAATTGATACAAGATTACAAGAGGAGTCGTTCATATACCACAATACAGGCAGCCATTGTAAGACCGTGTATGACCACGTACCAAACATAATCATAATTATTTACCGTTGCAGAAATTGCTTCTATGCTCGTATACACGAATGCATAGTTTAAACCGTGCAAACGTTAGACGATGCTTCGAACGTTGGTGCAACGATGTTTCATAAGCTCGTAGCACGATAAGGCAATTAATCATCGTGATATCTGGTGTTTTCGGTAGCGTGTACGCCCACGAAATAGCAGCATAAACTAATACCGTCGTAAATTCCATCGTATCTGCACGTGTCGAATGATTACAGTTGTTCCGTGATCGAAGTAGCTTACGTTTTGGCCGCTTAAAAATTATCGCAAGCGTTTCGAAAGTGTCAAAATGGCAAAAATGATATGCACAATTGCAGGTGGACAGGATAAATACGAGATCCATATAAATGGCTTCAGATATCAGAATGAACAGTTACATGCGATTATTCCTCGTTACATTTCTTGCATCTTGCGCCAAAACTCTATTTATCATTTCAATACCCATGATAAATTTATTTCGGTCCTGCTCATTCGTTAATAAATAATCGTGCATACAATTGACAGCATTTAAGGGGAAAATTAAAATCCAGTATAATCTTTTAATATTTTGATATCTAATGTAACAGATTAGTTAGATAAATAAACGGCTATTAGTAGAGAGGATATACTAGACTGTTAAGGATAAACTAAAATATATAGACATTCGAAGGTTCCCTATTACTTATTCACCAAATTGAATTTCTACTTTTAAACTCCCTTGTGTAACCAATACGTCAAAACTCACGCATAACGTGAACTACTCAACGAAAGCAAATCCTTATCGAATCAGGAAACAGTTTGCAACTGTAATTTTCTCAATTATTATTATTTTCTTCCTAAATAAGATTTTCTTATTTTCCCATGTACTTGCAAACAATCGTGCTCCTATCTCTTTGTCGCAGCTCATATTTTCCATAACTTTGCACAACACATTTGCAATTAAATTTATATCAAATATCCAATAAAGTCCCCCATAAAATTATACATATCTAAAAAATATGACCAAAATCTTACCCCTAATCCTTTCAATAATCCAAACGAATTTTCCGAAGAATAAGCAAGATCACTCCGCAAGACAAACAATTAACCATACCAACAAAAAAAAAAATACGTAGGACAAGCAGAAAGCGACGGTTGAAGGTATAACGGGAGGATCAAAGGAAATCCGATTATCCCAAAGAGTAGGTGGATATATTGGAGGCGAGGACGACCATGGTCCAGCGGCGCAGCGACAGGAAAACTGAAGCGGCGTTGAAACGAATACCGGAACAAAGTTTCCAGGTCAAACACGTTGGACAAACGTGGATTAGAGGGCCGGCGTTTCCGAAATCGGAAAAGCGGGTCCGGCCAAATGGAGATCCGATTGTTCGGCCGTAGTTAAAATAGTTACAGATACCGGGTCGTTCGGACCCCGGTTCTTCATCCCCCGAAACTACCATTCCGTAGATCCAGTTCCACGTCGATCGGAATTACCGGCCTCGATCGTTAGTATTAGCCTCATCGTTTATCCTTAAACGCCGTTGGTCACCGTCTGCGTCGCTAATTATAACAAACTATCCGAACTCTGCCAGCCATTCCAGAATTCCAAGTTCTGCTGCCTGTTTTCCCCCCGTTCTGTCCCCTTCCTACCGCTCCCATTCCCGAACCGGGACCGGCCACGATTTTACGCGAGCGTTCCGCTCCGGCTAACAATTGCCCGCTATCCTATCCGCTTCTGAGAACTTTCGGCTCGGCTTCCACGGGCACAGTTAACTAGGTCTTCCGTGAGAAGAGCTTCACGAAAGCGCTGGATCCGCAGCGTTTTTGGGAAACTTCGTCTTCTACGTGGCTGTCTTCAGCTACGCCGGATTCTGCTGTTGCTGGCGTTAATTGGTTACATCGTCGTCCCGGAGCGAGTCGACTTCCTGCCGGTAAACATCGTGCGTTTCAGAGTTTCGCCCCGGTCGGAACAATTGTTTACTCGTATCCCTCGGTTCCCTCAGGTTTTATCGCTTTTCCACCCTTTATGTACTTCGATAACTGTGCTTCGAGGTTCGAGCAAGAAGTTCTGTATGTTTGGACGGGGATTGTGTGTACGTGTCCTTCGTTTACGGCGGTAAAATTTTTGGGGGATGCAACGGTAGGGAATGGTGAACCTCGTTCGAGATAGAAATGAATCCAGTTAGCGAACTGATTATTGTTTTGGTTGGTTATAACGATCACTCTTTGGACAGGAAAGTAATATTAGTTAAATTCGGGGCAAAAATTACGAAGTTGAAGTTAGGGATTTAATTTTCAGAACTGCATAATTTATTAATTGGATCGGTATTTTTAATTTTGTGTCCAGTAACTAAGCGTCTTGTTAGGTTCTTGAACAACATTTATCAGTTACCATAAAGTTACTGATCTTCACTTAACAGTAGTACTATAAATATTTTATTATTAGTAAAAGGCTTGGGAGAAACAACATTGAACATATTTTCAGGGTTTCAATATTTTTTAGCTTGGGAGAGTGTGTTAATACGTGGGATGCAAGAATTCGTGGATCTGGCGTGAAGGGGCTTTGTGAAGGGAAATGAAGGGGCATCTTGTGAAGGGAAATATCGAATGTTGCGCGAAGTGCGAATGAAGAGTGTTAGTCGAAACGTCGAATGCGGATTTACGTGAATGTTTATCTCGAGGATAGAGTGAATGGTTTCGGGGAATGCACGTGGAGCCTAGGATGCATGGTGACCCGTGGTCGAACTGTGACACGTGGCCAGAGTGTGTGTGTCGGTGTGGGTCCTAATGCGTGAGAACGAATGATGAATAGAATGAGAGGGAAACTGCGTGAAAGAATATACATATGGAGTGGATGATGCGTGCGAGAGCCATAGTTGAGGGGAGTCGAGTGAGAATTGTTGCGCGAGTATTGTTGAGATAAAGTATATTGAGTCGTGTAAAAGAAGAGTTAAGAGACATTGAGCAATAAAGCAATTTTATTTGAAAGAAAATGGTAATCATAATTTCCCCTGGAAAATAATCCTACAAATATTCAACTTAAAATTGTTAATTAGTTTGAAAGCTTCTGTACTCCTCGACTACCTAGTGATCAAACACTTTTATTCAATAGTACCTATGTACCCGTACATATTGTCTCCTAGTGAAAAAATAGAAGTCTGACAATGGGATTTCTCTGAATTCCAGCAGAAGTTATAACATTATTACCGTGGAACATTCTTAATATCATCTTTCCTGTTAAATTAAGTCACGATAATTTGGAAAGCTTGCAACAAAATTCTCGATATTTTCAGGACAAACAAATGGGAGAACGATAATAATGAAATTTTTACTACCAAAAGTCCTTGACTAAAAAATTCCAACTGCGTTTACTTCAACCTACTATTTGCTAAACGAAAACGCAATCGTTTCGAACCCTTGAGTTCTGCTAAAAGTGCCTTGGAAGATGAGGTAAGATGTATCGATTGCGAGTAGAGGAGGTGTTGCAGCGGCTAGCGTCGTTTAAAATTTACGGCTGACTCGAAACATTCGCCGACAAGAATGTAATTTCCTTGATTGACTGACTCGCTTAGGTCGAGTTGCGTAAGCGGCGGCGTATCGTCAGATAGTTAGTCACTTTTCCCTTAATTATAAATACTATAGCGATCATTATGAATTAGATTAGCCGGTGCTGAACCGAAACCGATTAAAGTAGGTTCGCTGACACGCCAGCCAACTTTCTCGATCAATCACCGATTTTCCGCAAATTGAGTCATGAAAATTTCTGAAATTTACCCACCGTGAGTGAGTCAATTAAGACGATTAATGAACGGCGGAATATTTGCTGCACAAGTTTGATTTAACACTTTTCGTTTGGCTGCAATGATAATGTAATTACGTTTCTCCTGTGTTCATTACGTAACCCCTGTGTCCGTAATTAAAATGTTCAGTCAGTTGGAAACTTATAGTAAGATATTTCTCAATATTTTGCATAAATTCTTGTTTACAAAACGTTTGGCGATATTTCGTCGGGAATATAAAAAATTATCAAAGGAAACATACCAAATGATTGTTCACAAAAGGATTAATAGTAATGGAAGTTTATTGCAATTAATGATTTTCATTTATCCTGAACTGTCTGGATAACATATTAATTAAGGGCTCTGTTCCAATATCGTTGTTTAAATAATTTAAAATGATCACTGACTGTTTCGTGTTTTAATACAAAAATAGAGTGCAAAAAAGAATAAGGACGAAAGAGTCCAATCATAAAAGCTAGAAACTTAAACCTCGAAGAGAAACGGATGGGGAACGGAAAGAAATGAAAATCCATCCACGGAAGAGATCATATTGGCTCACTGGGAATCGATAACATCGCGACGAAATTGGGAAGGATGTCGAAGAATTATGAGATGAGCAGAAGCGGGCCTCGTGGCCTGTCCAGACGAAGATGACAAATTTGCTTTTGTCAAGGATAGAATGAGGGAGACAGGAACGAGAACAGAGATCGAGTGTTCATAGTTCGATCCCGTTTCTGGAACATTGCCACGTGCCGATCAATTACGTTATTTCATTTTCGTAATACTGTTTATCGCGAACGGTCGTAAAAGCGGGAGAATCGAGCAATCAACGTCAAATGTTGATCAGGTGTACCTCGAGATCTTAAGAATAAGAATCAATTGAAATGATAGATTCCCATTTTACGTGTATTAAACGTACCTGCACTATGGTCGTATTAACGTATCCGTGTTTTATTTCGTTTAAGTTTGAGGACACGGACACTCCAGTATATATGTAGAATAACAATATGGTTTTATATATTATATTTTCAGGTTGGAGATGAACAGATAAATTATTATATACGTGCAACTAAATTTACGTTAATAATGCAAGGCTACGTATCTTTAATCAGTTTCAGCATTATTCGAATAAAATTCCATTCAAATTTGAATACACGTCCAAAATGACGATCTTCCGGTGAAACCGATTCATTTCGACACAAATAATACATATAAGTATTATTAGATCCCTTCTTCCTATTAAGTTGGAAAAATGCAGTAAAACCAACGCGCAGTAATCTTCGAAAAAAATCATCCACATGATCGTAAAAGGTCACTAGTTGACAAACATGACAATCATTTGTATGATGGTATCACGCAGGAATAGCCCGGTAAAATATTTCACACTGAGAAAAAAGTGAGTTTAAAACGAGACGAATTTTTCTCCTACCGGTATCTCCCTCCTAAGGTGTCCACCATTTTTATTCCGGAATTTATGCTCAGCCCTGGCACAAGTTCAGGAGAATTACGGCCTCGATCGATTACACGAAATTATCTCGGCGATCAAATTATTTCGGATCGAAACGGCACGTACGTCTACTTTAGGAACTGTCCTGGGGCGACGTAACGATATTGTTCGGGTCGTGAGAAACGACAGCGAACGCTCACACGTCGCATTAAATTACAGAGTTCATTTAGGAAAAACTTCACGTAGCTGCACTTTACTTATACACGCTGCACTCTGACGCGGCTCGTGAATTACGTGGGCCGCGCTAACGTTCTTCCCAACTTGAGAAAGAGCACACGAATTTTGCATGCTCTATACGACCGAACGTGCACGGACAGAGTGTGGCCTGAATTGCGGAATAATGAGGGGACACGGACGTCTCTTTGTGAACAACTAAATCGAAAATGTAAAACATGTTGTCTTATGCGGGCTTTGGGTTGGGAAACATTCATTTCGAAAGTGTTTTGCTTTTGAAATGATAATAGGAGCTTGAAACTCCACATGCGCGTTTTGTATATAATAATCGTTGTGTATCGATTATTTGTACATACGATATTTATATTACAACATCACTTGAAGCTAATTCTAATTAAGGTGGAAAATATTGTGTAATTCATATATTTTGGAATTAAATAAAAGTGGCTTTGAACAAAAATTTAATTGGTTGTGGTAGTAAAAAAAAGTGTATAGCATTTTCGTATATTGTTGGAGAACTAAGATTCACTGAACGTGTTTCGTTGTGTTATTGTGGACAATAAGTTTCTTTACGATAAGCCTTAAATAAGTTCCCATACTTTACCAAAACTTCTTTATACGTAAACGAATAAATTGTACAACGATCGTATAAACAGCGTAGGTAAATTTCGGGCAGAAACAAATTAAATACGAATAGCAGGCTTTCCAACCGTAAAAAACGTGTGGCGATAATGAAAGCTCATTATTCTGTTCACATATATTTTAATTACATGGAACTTTAAACAGCGCAACAGTTAGAAGTACTACCCAAGTAGATGAAATTTAAATTGGGTGCATGTTGCGAAATATGTTTCTATAATACGAAACTTTTTTTAATTGACATTTAAGCAGAAGACTGCCAGCAAAATTTCATCGTATTTTAAAAGATTATACGTCCGGTACGGTATATCATGTTGTCGAAAGTTCAAATAACTTTCTTTTTAAGCGGGTCAAACTATTTCTCGCACGCCAACACTTATCCTATTCCGGGTAACAAGGTGTCCTTGTAAGGATATCAAGAAGGATCACGCGAACTAGTGGTTTTGAAGCATGAATAGCGCCACATATTATGCGAACACGTCTTTCTGCCCGTAAATACGGCTCGGCATGCTTCTAAATGCGCCCTTTCAGACTTCAGAATTTATTTCCACGCCGTCATACAGGCTGTTTTAAAGAAATTGTGCCATTTGCGATTTATGCCGGGAACCGAACAGTTTTTCTATAGTGAACAGAAAGACTATATTTATTTCAGCAACATCTGTGTACAGCACTGTTATAACCATAAACATTTCTTTGCACGTGTGATATTGACATTTAGTGTTACGAAAGTAGAGTTATGAAAGGAATAGTAAATGCTACGATAATAACTTCGATTTAATGTAATAATGTTCTGTATAGTCTATGGTGTTACAGATAAAATTAAATTTTCACAATTCCTTTCTGAATCTTTGTAGTTTTAATGCAAGTATATGCTGAAATTTTTAAATAAAATTTTAGAAAAGCCAAGAATTGAGTATAGTTAAGTAACATCATATTATAATGATCCCAACAAACTCGATACAATGAAGTAAACTGAAACAATCTCGAGGTCTATTAATATTCACAATCTTTCAGCCAAATTTACGTAGGTAAAGCAACAACAAATGCTACTACTACTACTGCTGCTACTACTACTGCCAACAATAATATAGTCATTATTATTAACAAGGAAACTTCGTTAAATCATATCATCACCCTCTAAGGAAATGATCAAAAAAAGAATAGTCGAAAAGGGAAATCGAAGTTCAACTACATAATTCATTAATTATCGCCACAGTGAAGGGTTATACACGCCCTGAGAATCGTCCACCGCGGAATTGAGAAATTTCATGACCTCAGAATCAGAACAGTCGTCTTTTACGTTTCCAGGAACCTCGTTCACCCCATCCACCCCATTCACCATCGGTCGGGTCGGTGCGTTTTAACTTTTTTTTTCACACCTCTATTACAACTCGTTACGACAATGCATCCTTTGACCCTCGTCACCTCTTGTTCGCCTTTTTCACTTACCCGCCACTCGGCGGGCACTCGACCGCAACAACACCCGCATTCACTCTCGCGTACCAACTTTTATACATATCTGCAAGCATATGACCAATGACCATCCGTCTGTCAAGCGCAAACCCCACCATTTCCATTCAATTCCGGCGAACTGGGCCATCATCTGATCTGTCGGATAATATCGCACGTTTTCGCGGATACGGTGGAAAAATGAAATATGTCCGCAATAGATTTTACACTCGAGCACGAATCATGCGAGCATCTGTGTTTTATCGTCGGTGTTTCGAGTCGAAACACTTGGAACGAAAAGGTGGCGATAAAAGGTTCTCGTTTTGGACCTTGCATGATCGTAGGCGGTGGAAGATTTTCATACGAATTTTTGTTCACTTGAATTGTTGTGGCGTGGATTAATTATTGTTGCTTCGTGGCAAAGTTTTTACCTACCGAACTCTTAATTAACGTAGTGCTGCATTTCAATTACTACTATTGTTACTATGCATGTTTATGCTCGTGTATATTAACCCTTACAATTAACCCTTACGCTTCTAAATATTTAACTTGCGCGGGCGAAGTAATAATTTTCTATTTTGATATAGAGTTAGATTACATATGAGGGTATTTAGAATCGTGATATGATTAATTTAAAGAATCTGAGATATGAGATTCGCCTAGGAAAGCTGAATGTTCAATTGTAGTGCTCTCCCATGAATATAAAAATGTAACGAGCATGACATAAAACTATCAGAAACAAAAGAAACTGGCGCACTTGTCTTGCGCAGGATCTTAAACTGAAATTGAATTCATTTTAAATGTCATTTTTATTCCACACCCTAGATACTGAGGCGTACAAGTATACTTCCTTGTTCCGTGCGATGCTGTAAACGCTGTTAAACCTTTACAATAGGCGTGTGCTTCGTGAAATAAAAAAACAGGAAGTAGCTGCAGGTTCATCTCGGGGAAAGTTTCTATCCTACGGCGTGCGTGTTCTTTAAAACTACCCAAGTTCAATCTCTTGATTGAAACGAAGTCGACCCGAACGTCTCAAAACAAGAAACATCGTTTCCAACCTACCAATCGTCACGTCGCGAATATAACAAAGAAAAATCGTACAAGATTTTCGTAAAAGACTGTCGCTTAACGACAGCCCTTCCTGCCGTTACCTTTCTTCTTTCGCCGCGACGTGAACAGACTTCGATTAAGGAGCACTGGCGAGGAACGTATATAGGTCCAATCGAGTATGATTTCGGACTTAAACGGAAAGAACCGAGAGAAGGCGCACGGGATGAACCCGATGAACGCGATGAGAAACACCGATACCATGAACACTTGCAAACATAGCCGCGTACACGTGAGTAGACAGCGTGAGTGGCGCGGGAAAAGCTGCCGAGAATGCGAAGCGAAGGCTCTAGATTAAATACCGATACGACGAGCATCTATTCTCCGGGGAAACCTTTCGTTGTAGCCTTCGGCTGGCCAGGAACGGGTAGGGGACGAAACAAAGGAGGCTCCTTCAAAGAATTTCTTGTCGCGACGCGGAACAGGCGCGATGCAATTTTGCGATATTGTTCTCCCGTGCAGACCCGCCGTACAACTTATCCAGCAAACGTTAAAACACAGCCGGTACGTTTAAACGATAGGTGTGGCCGTTCCGATATTCATAACTTTTTTCACTGATCTCTCAACGGTGCAACCTTGTTTGAAATCAAGTTAATCGCCGTAGTAACGATTCCGCAGACGCTCGTTCGGAAAATGCATGTTGGCGGAGAGCGTTGAAAAGCGATGCAAGCTTTTATGGCCGCACCGATGAATAATAAACTGTGCTTCGCGGGCGGATGGTACGGTGCATACGCGAAAAAAATTATGGCGTGTTTATGTTAGGTGTAAGCGGAACTTAAAATTTCAGTGCTTTGCAATCTACAAAATGGAAATGTTGAGCTGTGTGTTTGTCTTGTGGCAAGAACTCCTGGCGAGACGCCGAATGAGTACAATCAGTAGACCTACAAAGTAAAAGTCACTACTGTTGCAAATGTAAAACTTAAAATAAGAATTGTCGTCTGCATTAATTTTGCCTGCATAACCGTACGTGCATCCAGAATAATTAATATTTACGAATATATATAGTAATTCTTGAAGTGTCCTTTAAGTTTGTTGTTCATATAAATTGATCTGCCCTTTCTTATTAGTCCCTTATTAAACCCGTTGAACTTGTAGCTTCTTTAACATTAAGAGTCACGAGGAGAATATTTGGCAACTTTCATTCTTGACGAACTGTAAATGCGAACGCGATTCATTTTATGTTCACGAATTACGACGAGAAAATAAAACTGATTACGAAAGTATTATATGATGTCTGGTTACGATACAAAGCTAAGTGAACTTGAGCTCCTTTAAAAGATTAATGCTCGAGAATATTCTACCTGAATTACCAGGATTTCATCAAGATATATGCCACCCTTAATAACCTTCTGCATTTTCAGCATCATTTTAGAAGTAATATCGGGGTATGTGTCGTAGAACGTTCGGTATTATTTTATTTATCAGCTCGAAGCTATCGAAAGCTCTCATTTCATTCTTATTATATTCTTTTAATCATCGCGATAAAGGGTAAGCATAGAGTAATTTTGTTGCATCAATATTTATTAGCAGAAATATCCTATGGTCCTATGCGAAAATATAATAAGCTTTAAATATCGAGGTATGGAAATTTCTACGGAATACGTTACTCGCTCATGTATATAAAGTATTGCAGAGATACATTTTATTACAGGGTTCGGTGCGTATCGCCTACAAAAAATAAAATGCGCTGCGAGTAATAAAAGATCTTGCCCCATAAAAGGAGCGCGATTCTAGATTCTATTAAATAATCACGCAGGTTATATCACATATTCTCGTGCCACCTGTTTATTATTTAACTACCACAATTCAATATCCATCTAGTGCAGCTGAATTAAATTCAACATCGAGCAAATAAATTGGAAATACCTATCAATGAGTTTCGTTAAAAAAAGAGTCGATAAATACCTTAAAGAGGACCTGTCAATTATACTTAATTAAAAGTTCGTCAAAATTCAATAGTTGTAATTAATTACAAACTTGTTCAATCAAATTGTCTGCCAATTGCAAAGTGCCCGTTGCAATTACATTGTAGATACCTACATCAAAAGATCGCAAAGCCTAATGAACTTTGAAATCGTTCTGAATCGTGAAATAGGTTCAGATTCACTCTTGTATCTTTGATTAAAAATAGAGATGTCTTCAAAGGTTGCTATAAATTGTTAAGACCACAGGTATTAAGAAGCATTTGAAAACACATACGTATGGATACATATGTACGCGCACATATATGTACTTTCTTTCGTATAATATATTTGGATCGTTGGAAACACGTCTGCAAAATTGCTGACAGTTTGACAGATTGAGTAGATGTAATCGGCAGCGTGAAAACACTGATATATGGGACAAGCTCGACTGTACGATGCAGAAACATCTTCGAATATCGGAAATCACAGTCTGAAACCTTTTACACAGAATACGATGCGTGTCATGTTAAGTTGTCACTGCCAGATAATCATTTGTTACTTTCAAACGATTGCACGACCGTCGCGACGGTATTACGTTTTCTGAACTATAATTTCTATTTCAGAAGATTTCTTGTCCAATTTGGATCGGCGGAAACGTTGCCTTTTCAAAATATTCGGTTTAAGAAACAAAGGGGCGATAAGAAAAATACTGACTGTATCACATTTTTAACATTTGTACCTTGGTACAATTTTCTTGAATTATTGTAAAATAAAAGTAAAATAAAACACAATGACAAAGAAAGCCCGTGGCACCGAGTAACTTGACATAAATTTATTTCAATGAAGCGTAATTAAATTACTCGTAATGGTTTACCGGAATTCATAAGAATTGTGTTATAGTTTCAATGTACTTTCCTCTTAATAAACAGGTTCCATCAAGTACAATCTCTCTAATATAATAGCAGACTAAGTCCACTTTCGAAATCAACCTTCACTGTTTATTACAATTTCCTAACCGCCCAAATTGTTCCTCTAACGTTTGCCCACTTGGAAAAATCCATTAGTATGTAAATATCTTCCAAAATACCGACTTCCATCATCTCGTATTACCCCTCCCTTAAATGTAAAAAACAGTCCACAAAGCACGAAAGTTCCTCACTTGACGTCCATTTCAACCCAGCTTGCACAGCCAGAGAAATTAACATTGAATAACCAACTACGACCCCCACGAAGATCAATATTCTCATTGACTGCCAATGACTTAATAACTGCAAGCAATACACATTACTTGTTTCAAGAATATCGAAATATCCAGGCCAGTATAAAACGCTCGAAAGCTTCAAAGGTTGAACGGTACGAGGGCAGCTTACGCAAAGTCGAGTCCAAGGAACGCGTTGCTAATTGAAAAGAAGCGGCTCAATTTTTAATTACCACGTTACTTTGTATAAACTCTAGATGCGTCGATAGAGGGATAATCGATCCTTTTGTACGATTCCGTCTTCCTTCGCGTTCGACGATAGTTTATTTAACAAGCTACGTGCCTCTTTGTTTCTCTCATTACTTTCCGCTTTCAGTCGCCCTTTCCCCCCTTCCACCCATGTCCGCTATTCTACCGCCCTTCTCACGGACAATGGCATTTCTATTGTCGCTTTGTGAACGCTTCCGTGATTTCGTAATTATATTTGAAGCGACAACGCGGCCGGAGAGCGAGCACGAACGGAAGGTTAATCGTCAAAGCGCATCGGCGACTCCTTTTCTAATAATAATCGGATTTCGCGAGAACGGCCACCTTTTATAGCGCGACAGTTTCGAAAACAGAGAGCATTGTCTTACCGATCAAAGCGAATACCTCGACGACGTCGATTTTCCGCTCATCGATCAGCTGCATCGTCTCACTTACCTGGAACAAGTGGAAAAGGCTATTGTTAGGGGATAAGTTATTAACGTTGACGAATAGGATGAAAAGTAATATGAGATTAACGTATAATCGCATGTACGCTTTGTGCCACATTTGATTGGGATTTTATTAAATGCTTTTTATACAATGTTTGCTCGCGATAGAATTCGTTCAAACAAGAGAAATGTAATCAATATTATATGAAGTGTGATATTTGGTTGAATCAACGATAACAAATATTTACATACATATGATATTAACTTCTGAATTTTCGTTTTTAATAAAATTCCATACCAAACAGGGGTAGAATTGTCTAACATTAAGAACAAATTTCGCGTGGAAAATATAATTCACAGGCTACACCATTATTTATTATTCGTATCGTCGTTTCCGTGTTTTATATTTTATATTTTTTATTCGTCGCATTCGTTGCGACGTAAGTCGTCGCAAACAGGTGATTTTATTCTTCGCAAATCCAAAGGGCACTATATGTGTGTAATGAATCAGAAACAGCAAATTTCCAATAAATTTTATTTACAAATAATTGCTTAACAATGGTACAATCTATACTATCACAGGCGCGGAGGAAGCCAGGAATAAGGGTTGTCGATGCAAGGCATTCCATTATAGTGAACATTTATTAAAATATTTTTATTGTATAGTACAGCAGAGGTTCGATTAACCGACTATTGTAATTATAAGAGAGGTTAAATAAACTAAGATCCGTGGATCAGCGACCAAAAATAAATTTGTCTTCTTTATAATTGATTTCAGAATTGAATAGCATGATTATCCATATCTACGTTAGTAATAAATTCGAAACCACGTATGATCAAGACCGTGGGCAATCAGAAATTCAGTTAATTGAAGTTTCAACTGTACAAATATATTATTATATGGCGGTGACGTTTACGGTGGCCACTCGAAAACCTTGAATCGAGTGTTTCAGGTTTCACAGAAACCCCACGTGAAATATTCCTCGATGGTCCCTTGCTGACTACGGCCACTGGATTCTCGCGTAAGTGGCGCTCTGTGTTCCTGGTACGTCGTAACATTGAAGCGTTTATGCTACGGCATGCGGCTCGAACGCGTCTAAATACACACGGGTTCATGAACACAGGTGGAATTACATGTAAATTGGACGGAGGAACAGGGAACTCCAGCTGGTGGATAAGGGGAGGAAGGTAGGTGGAGCGGTGCACAAGGATGAACAGAGGGAGAGAGGGAGAGGAATAGAGAAAAAGGGGTAAAGGAAAGTGAGTTAGAGTGGTGAAAAACTGAATAAAATGAGGGGTTGCGAAGTGGATGGCTCGATGTAGTTACAGCTGCACCTGAAACAACTGGAACCTTGTTGCATAAAAAATTGTAAGGTGAATATATTTGGTAATTTTTGAGCCGGGAACTTACAATTACTTGAGTTAAGATGTTAGATGAAACATGTAAGCGTCATTCCGTAACGAAGCACCAAAATTACTGCACACATTTTCCCGTGCTTTACGGTTAATATGAATATAACATTTCGGTACGAGTGAAACGTAAAATATAATGATAACTGAAATGTGAATTTAATATCTTGATACGAAAAAATTGCTTTCTATTATTGCATATAATTAACTTTGGATTGCTGGACGGTGTTATTTTTATTTTACGGAATACTAAAAGAGACACGAAGACTATTCGAATTTCCAACGACTAAAGATTACCTTGCGCAACAAAATATTAATCATATACGCATAAGCACTGGAGTGAAAAATAAGATAAATTCGAAGCTGATTTTTTAAAATTAATATTGCCAGAGGTTCAAAATGCAGTGAAAAGGATACGTTTATTAATGTTTCCATAGAGTTACAAATGGCACCAATAGAAACGGATAAATAATATACTGAAAATAATTTTCAATAAAACTTAATCCCAGTGTTATATATCGTTTTCAATAAAACAGTACAGTATATTCCGCCATGCTAAAAATAATACGTTTGTAACAGTACATACGTCAGATAAATCGCAAATTCTCTTCAGTTTTGTTTAGCAGTATTCCGTAAATCGTAATCTCGATGCGAGGTTCATCTCTGAAACTGCAATTTCTGGCTCGAAATTTGTCAACTCATCTTGGACCATAGTTTGCACTAATTATTTTCTTCATAGAGCTCAAACATGTTCAAGCACCGTTGCTGTAGCATTATCTCCCTTATTGGACTCATACGACACAAGATGTCGAATAGATTCTATCGTCGCGTTCATTTTAAACATTCGTCATAATTGCAATGTTCGATCTACACTTAGGAAATCTTAATACGACATTAACAAAAGGCCTCTATTTATAATACTATAAATACTTCCAACGTTTCTTAAACGTATTACATATGGGATGGCTTAATATCACTGCCCGTAGAGTAGCATGCAGTTCGCCTAGCAACATTGAAACGAAACGCAAGGATAACAAAATGTAAGTGCCGGCAGTGCAGTGCAAATGATCGAGAAAAGTGGGCCAAGCATAGAGTGGAAGCGGGAACGCAGCATCAGTCGAATCTCGAGATTAACGTGCAGAACAACACCGAGGGACGATAGTCCGCGCAACACAGGGCGGTGTTTAAATTTAACCGTCGGAGTGTTTAAGTGCTCTTCTGCTCGCCCTTTTCCTTCCACCCTCTCTGCCCTTCTTATCCAGCCCCCTCTGTACTTGAGAAACCAAGTGACTGTGAAAGCGGTCGAGCTTCCCGCCGTTTCAACGGCTGTGACGCGCCGCGGATAAAATGGCTCCGGTCGAAACACCTGGAATAAAAGTATCGCCGACGGGATTTATACGATTCACTAGATTAAAATAGCCACGCTCGATACCTCTGAGAAAAAAAAACTCGACGTGCAACGGCAGTCCGCTTCGAGTCGATAGTAGAAATGTGGAAAACATAAACAAAGACTGTACATTATTTACAGGCACTAACGGAACAGAAGTGGGTTCACGGTCTACTTTTGCAACATGCAAATATAGAAAGAACGTATGGCACACGAAGAAAGTTAAATTCAGCGAATAAAAAATTGGTGCATGCGACGCTGACACGTGTATTTCTCGTATAATCTCGTTTTCATTAAATAATCAGCGATGTCGTAAGAGAAACACTTATGTCTCAGACTGTCGAAGAACAAGGATAGGGGAATTATGTTTGTCAACTTGAAACCGTGCGAACGCATTCTCGAATCACTGTATATAGAAAAGGTTAGCAGAAATGATAAATAGGACGAATTATTAGATAAAGCGTTACAAAAGATTAATCGTTTGGAATGAATATTAGAAACAACAACTTCCACCCACTGCCGTGCACACCGAAAAGTACAAAACGAAGAAGTGAAGCAACGGTCCCAAATGCTCGCAACAATGAAACCCAATTCAACCGTCTAACCTGTCAAACTCAATTCCAAATCGCTCCAGGCACACTTATCGAGCAAAAGCGGGAGCGTCACTAAACATCGCACAAAACGACGCGTCGTATTCGATCAACAAATACCGTACAGTTCGCCCGCAACACCTGCCAAATTCTATTCTCCACCTTCGTTTCCCAATCAACGGCCAGCTACGTGGCGGTGCCATCGCGAGGCAGGTCGTACCCTTCCTCGTCGTAGCCATAAGATCTACCGGCGACAGATCAGAATGTTTCTCGTGTCTTCCAAAAAGTTCACGCAACACCGACAGTCTCGTGGCCTACAAAACGCTCGTACGTTTCCGGCATGCTCGAGAGAAAGGAGGACGAAGCAACATCCCGCGGGCTGTGCCAAGCTTATCCCTTTTACCGTTGGATTCGCCGTTTTTCCAGACAGCCTCGTACCATTTCGTAAAGTCATCTATTTGCGGGATTAACGTACCACGGATACCAAGCAACTTCCTGCTAGGTAAGCAAGGGAAACTTTTCGAACCAACCAAGGGAACGGCGAAGGAAGAGGGGGGAAAAAGGGAGAAAGAGCTCAGACTCGAACGAAAATTAGTTTCACTTTTTTTCCCCCGGCCCTTTCGCCCCCACCCCCTCAACCCTCCACCCCTCACCCTTTGCTGGCTCTTCCTTCCCCTGTTCGTCGACGTACCAGCCCCCGCGTCGGCTTTTGCGCCATCCAGCCACTTTCATTCGCCTCTGTGTCCGCGGAAACATAATCGTTTCTTTGAAATTGCTTAGAACCCTCCGGGCGTTCTCCTGCCGCTTCTGCCCGCACGATGACTCTACAATACTCTGCATGAATATTTAGTGACCTCGTAAGAGAGCTTTCGAATAGCTGTATGCATGGATGGAGCAATTAGAAATGGCATTGTTCATTCGCGGGCAAGACCGTGGAAGGTCGGAGGACATGATTCGTTTTTTATCGTTTTGTGGATTGCCGTGATTTTTGGACTGCGTTGGGAGTTATTCGTGTAAAATGTTTCTAGAACGTTTATTCTTATAATCGAACTTTTCAAATAGTTTTCAGCGATCGAACTCTTGCAATCTGAAACAGTTGAAATAATCGAACTCTTATTTGAACAGGCAAATCACTTGTTTACAAATTATTTACTTACTTGGCTAATAAATGATAGCATGGTGTATATTATTCGACTAAATGTTTCTCGCAATAATTTCTGAAGTGTTTCACGATCCTAGCGGTGTCTCGTGTGCATATTTTGTTTGATACAGTTACCCAAAATTGGAAGTTACTTGAGCAAATTATTTTTATAATAAATATAATAAAATACTTTAAACAATTCATTATTTAAAATTGTTACTTTTGTATCTTTATTTCAAATAAAAATTTACTCGGCATGATTTGTAGAACGATGACTTTTTTTTAGTGACCCAGAGCGTGGAAATTTAAAGCACGTGTCGTTTAATTAGAAGCAGCTTAAGCTTGTTATTTATTGTAAGTAAATACATTCGCCTTGACTGGATTTAGGTTAAACTGAGGCTTAAATATTTTTGCCGTGTGGCTTGTACTATTGAAATTGCTTGAAAAATAGCACGCATGAAATATTTCATTTGCTGAGCTTGTATCTTTAATTATCCCAGTGTGCCAATTTTATGTTTTGACAGTCATTCTGAATTATTGTATACGTTTATCCTTCTCAAGCGATATTTCAATTCGTATTTCTTATATTACCTTAGAGACTGGCTAAATTACAGGTTGCTCAATCACAATAGTTTGAAAAATAGAAATATAAGATTGTGATGCACAGGAATATAAAGTGGTTATACATCGTTGGCAAGAGTAACTTGTGAAGTTATTTAACGTTAACAATTTGGTGCAAAGTAGATTAAATGCATCGTCTTAATACGGAAAGTTTCAAACAGGTTCAGAAAACAAATTACAAGTTTGCAAACTTTTTCAGTTATTCAGTTTCGGACTGTAATTTTACAACAATGACAGTGATAAGTCAATCGAATGTTCCATAACAATAAATATACTTCAATAATCATGAATCTACAACTCCATCGTCCTAAAGAGCATAATTAAGCTCTGCCACAAAATAAATTTCCTGTAGTTTCATAGGACTAAAGAACTTTTACAATTTACTTTACAATAAATCTTCATTATAACTGACAAGTACTTGACAAAAACTACAATTAATGCACTTAAAGCATGGTCACTAGGGCGCTGTGAAAGTATAAATTTCTATTATACTATGAAGACCTAGCACGCATCTAGCAGTCACTGTTCCGTCCGTAGACGGAATTTGTATTTATTTCAAGGCGCCAGGATTCTGGAGTATGGCGAGACTTGTCACAGTCGAGACGCCAGTTTTCCTGGCGTACAAGTCAAAGTCAAGGGCCTCTTGGTACTCAGGCGATAAGGGCCTGTGAGGCCCGATGACAGAATTAGCGGTCCAGCGGCGACGTTGGCCGCCCGCGTCGTAGGGTTTCCCACGGCGAGTTTTCCCTTTCCCTAATTATTAGGGGAAGGTCTTATTTGGCACCCTTGGTGGGAGCTATGCCGGATTGCACCAATAAAATACCTGTGTTTTAAAAAACATATAGAACTCCACCCACTCGGAGTCCACCTTGTAGAGCATGATGAGCCTTTAGTTTAGTTTACCACTAACCAGCGTAAGAAACAGTTGTACCTAGCCATAACACCGTTGTCTATCTACCAATAACCGAGCTGTAGTTCTCAATAAAGTATATCGCATTGATTAGGAGCTACTGTGGTTACAGTTCTTCAAAGGCTCTCTAATCGCTTAAAAGTTCTCGCCGCCATTAATTTGCCGTCGGGAAGCGCAGTCTAGCAACTTACAATTGTTAGACGCGCGCCGTCGTTACTGTTCTAAAAAAGTGACGTACGGTCGAAACAGTCACTATAAAAGACACATAATAAACAATTCAATTTAATTTAATCACGCAATGTGAAAACTAGTATCTCAACATAAAGTACGTAACAAGAGAAAGATAAATTTTCATTAGTAACCATAAAGAACATTTTTTTCTATAAAAAGTAAGAAATCAGAAAATATTTACTATATCACCTAAATCAGTGTTTCCCAATCTTGTTTGTAGGTCGACCCCCTTTTGTAATAATCATATTACCTGTGCCTTCTCGCTTAAGGTAGGATAAATTCAGTAAGATACAGAAAAAGCATTAAAAAAATTTAGAATATCATTCTAACTTAATAATATTGAATTATTTTATTTTTAAAATAAAATATTTTATATATTTAAACAAGTTTAATATATTTAAACATATTTAATATACTTAATATCTCATTTGAAAAACAGATCTGCAGGTTGGGAACCACTGACATAAAATATCCACTAATACCTCGCCATATCAAATAGCAATCATAAAAGTCTACCCAAGGAAACCATCCCTAACTACCTTCTACCATTCTCTCGTTACAACAATCCAAGTACCAAACACTTACTAACGACATCAAAAGAAACAAGATTCCAAGAAATACATGCGAGCAAAATAGAAAAAAGCATTCAATAAGAGATCTTAGTGCAAAGAACGGCGTCCAGGAAAAGATGACGAAAGTGTTCAACACACGAAAATACGGAAGAAAGCTAAGGAGGACGCAATGGGACGAGGGGTTCGAATCTGTCGACCTTGCGGCCGGGCCACAATGCAGTGTGCTTCGTCCCAATAAAGCCCGCCAGTTTATACACGATCTTTGGCAAATACGTTGCAATTATCATATAAAAGGATCAGTCTGGGGAAGAAGACGGTCCGCTTCTATGGCGGTCCATTATAGGGGAGAGCCCACGAAAGGAATCCCGGTAAGGGCGGAAGATTCCGCGCAGCAGAAGAGGCGAAGGAGGAGGAGCAGAGATAGGACGTGTATTGATCTGTCATCGTTCGCCCGGCCCTTTTCGAATTTTAGATCAGTGAGAGTCCTATGCAAACCCGTCCTATTCTACTGCGTGGCTACTTCATCCGATAGCCAGAAGGATTCGAGCGGAGAGGAGTTCGCTGAATTCGATCGATTCTATTCGACGGGGTTTGTCTTTAAATGGGCTCTGTGCAGCGAGTCGGAGATACCTCGAGCTGCTTTGCCGTTCCGCTATAGGTCGTGTGGCAGTTAGATGGTATTGTATAGCGATGGTCTGCTGGATTCATGAATGCTAAGGGAGCTTTAGGCGGTATTTTGATCGCGAATAATGATGCTTGTGAGGTGATTCGTATTATATTTATGAGTTAGAGATTTTTTTCGTACGGGAATAGAAGGTGTGCGCGTGGTTTTTAGAATTGTACTAATATTAACGGTGCTATTGGTAATTTGTGAGTTGCCTCGTGAGATATTCAATTAATAATAGACCTTGGGATGTAGCGTTTCAAGGAAACTCTGTTTTGAATATCAAATTTTTTATACGTGTGCACTGCTTTCTTGAAGGAACTTAATTATTTACTATCAGATTCTCATTCGACAATTTTTCTTCCAACATACATACATATTTCTCAAGTAAGGCAATACAAAAAGGTACTTATACGTTTTCAGAGGACTGAAAAATAATTGCTGTCTAAAGTTAGCGCCATAAATTCACATAAACGAGGACAAAGAAAAAAGCAGGACATTGGAAAGAATAAAGATATCATTGGGAAATGATAATTAGAAGTTGGCAAATTTCACCTGCCTTGAGACAACCAGCTTTGTAATTGTCTGCACTAAATAATATATTACAGGAAGTAAATCAATGTTTCATGATTACATAAAATCTATTCCGCCAGAATTGCGTCGTACAAATGAAACAATTCTGTAATATTATATCAATGAGAACATTGATTAAACAATTTCTCGTAAAATATCGTACAACGGGGCAGTAAAAATATCTAAAATTTACCATTTCTGGAATACATCTCTTGCGCAACAATTAATCAAGGACCGGCGTACATGGTCAAAGAAAATTTCAACTCAATATAACAATATCTTTTTGAGCGCAGTAGCCGGCTCCCGTTAAATAAACGAGATCAGCTCTCGGGAACGTGGATAAGGACAATGGAGGTCACCGTGGTCCAGGGAGATGTGATCTTAAAGGCTCGTTCGAAGGGAAGTGGGGATAAATTGGCTAGGAATCACATAGGGTTAAAACTTTAATCAATACGGAGATAGAGCATGTTTGTCCCTTATTGAAATAGGAATTCGACTTTCGAGATTGCACAGTAGGGAAGTAAAATGGATTTATATTACAAGACATGGTCACGTTGAGTCTTCCAACGTGGATCGCGTTAACATACGAGAGAAAAGTGGGAGAGACGGAGATGGCAGAGGGTGATTCGATAGATTTCGAGATTAAAGTAGCCTCTTGGAGAAGCACGCCGTAGGAATCTAAGAGCAAAGAAGACGGAACGTTACGGCCCGAGACAAACCCAGCAGAACAATCGTGTTTCTCGTTGCTTCGGTCGTAATTAGATAAAATAAAGTTCGGGCAAACGTTTCAGGATTCAACAGGGCTCGGGCAGCTACGCGAATTTCAATAGCTCTGCGGAGGGTGAACTAATTTTCCTATCGCAAAAACTTTCCGCCATAGTTTGAACTTCGTTGGAGATACGTCCAGATAAGTTATCGCGTTGCACGACCGTAGTCGTCCACGTTTCCCGTCACAAAATTTAAACGCGTGCACGCAGGATATGGAAAAAAAGGAAGGGCAAAGCTTCGAAACGATTGCGACCAGAGCTGGCGTTCCTTCATTGAGTCTCTTTCGGAAGCGATCGATTTAATCGAACCTTCGCCTTAATCGATTCCGTTCGCCACCGAGTACCGTGCGCACGACGTAACAAATCAAAATCCACGAGGGAGCCTGACTAAAAATTCAACTCCAGATAACGGCTATCCGAACAAACAAGATCGATTCGGCGTCGATAAACGCGATACCAACTCGAATCCATCGGGGGGAAAAAACCACCCCTGTCCGCGAACGACTGTAGGGAAAAAACATTAGAATCGTCCGAAGCTGTGGAGCTCGTAACAAATTATCCGGCTTGCCACCACGACGAGTTGTTCCCCGCCCCGGGAATCTCACGTGCAATCTCGGCCGGCAAAAATGAGACAGGTTTATCCGCGACGCGATAAATCTTCGTGGCACCTGGATAAAGAGGAGGGACCGGTCGGGTGAACGGCTGTTCGAACAAATAATTCAGAGGGTGCCCCCATCGAACAGTGGATAGCCCCGGGAAAAGAAACGTGCCGTTTGCGTTCCTTAATCGGTGTGTAACGATGTTTGCGTGTCCATTAGAAATTATGAGGCCGCCCGGATACATCGGGCGGAGAGTGGTTAACGCCGCGGAGCATAATTCAACCGGCCCCCCTCTCGCCCCATGGGTGTACAGGGTGTTGGTACAGTAAACTTCCATAAACTCTAATATAGCACGCCGTATTCGGAGAGTCCAGAGTTCGCGGCTATCTTAAATTGAATCTGCCAGCAATGCCAATGCGGCTCGCGTCGGGGCGTTCGGGGGTTTGACTCTCCTTATTTCGTGCCCGCTGTTATCATTTTCTCTCCTCGGGCATTATCCTTGGCTCCAAGTGCAGCCGGGAATGGCGATGCGCCACCGGGTGCTTAATCGATTCCGCTGTAATTACGTCCTGCTAACGAACGCTCGTTAATTATCATTCGAAGGTATTTCTCTTGTACGCTTTCCCGTAACTTGCGCCTGGTGATTCGTTGATTCCGTTTGTCTCGTTCGTGGCTTGGTTGTTCGATTGATTACGGCGACCCTGGCTGGCTGTAAAAGGATTGTTATCGGCGAGTCGCGTGAGAGACACGCAAACGAAAGTCATGGCGAATCTTGCAAAGTTCGTTTCGACGAGATGTTACTGGTGTATGTTGTAGATTGAGAGAGTACATTTACGCAGCGGATCTATTTGTTAACGTATTTGCATGCAGATGGTACATTAGGAGATTTTCTACTGCGAAATTCACTCGTTCAGGGCGCTTTAGAATATTTGGAGCAGTCCTTTCTCGCGGCGAATGTTAAATTGAAATTGAATTCCTGGTAACTTATACTTGAATTGGAATGGATTGAAATTAACACACGCACGAGGGGACACGTTTCTTCCGACTGTTTACAACGTAAAAGAATTTTATTGCGAATTCTATTATAATTAATATAATTAATACGAAAAAGTTCCACCAAGAAAGTGTAGCGCGTAATTTTGTTAATAAGAGTACAGAGTACCCCTGGCAATTTTTAACGTGGTGTCATGTTTTAACTGTTACCTGTACACAGCTCAAGGCAATTAGAAGATCACATATGTGTGTACATCCCTTGTTTGTGACAGGAGTTTGAATTATTACCACTTTACAACTTTACTGCAAGGTATGTAATCTCATTGTCCATTACGAAACTCAATTATTATCGCATATTTAATTCTTCACTTAACACGCGTTTCCAATTCTGACAGACCCTCACAGTTTCACTTATAAAAGTCTTTCAATAAAATGGATATCAACGAAAATAAATGCACCTGTCTTCAAATCAATAATATAACACAGAATCGAAGGCAATCGTTAAGGACGACAATCAAGCCGAAGCTCTCAGACGGTAACACCTGCAGGAATGCGTCAGTGTGATATGCCTTGCGTACAAAATAACACTCTTATTACAAGTCTTGGGATAATAAAATTTTAAAAGGTATAATGCGTCCGTCGGGAACTTACGTTCGATGGTCAACGCATATTACTTCAGGACATCTGTATCTGCGCGAATATCAATCCCCAACTGTATCATAGCTGGTGTGAAGAAAATGTGATTCAGATCCGCTTGAATATTAATGATTCTCGCATGGCGTTTCATGTACCAATGGTTCCTGACACACCGGCATAAACACGTTTATGGTCGCACCGATGTTGTCCTTCCTTTATTTCCGAAACGCGATTCCGTACTTTTATCGTATTCCTCATTCTTGCTTGGTATTTTACGAGACATCAAATCGACGTATTATGCATTATGTGTAGCAAATGGAGAAACAGAAACAAAGGAAGATGTGATGTGATCTTCCACGAACATATTAATCCCTTGTCTTGCGATTTTTCGTATCACAACGCGCGACAATATTTAATTGCTGCATTGGACAACTGCGTGGTCTTCACAATTCACGACAATTTTACGTTGGGCCACAAACTACCTCGAGTCACATTTTTTTTTGCGTATCCTTCTGTGTTTTCTCTGTGATTTCGAATGTTTGCGTACAAATTATAGGGCGACTGTCACTCGTTATTATAAAGCAATATGTGCTTTAGTATGTTGAAAATTGAAATACAAATAATGTTCGTTGCTTGGTTTAATGGATGCCACATATTAGCGAATAAAAATAAATGAGTATAGGAATATTATTATTGTATTCTAATTGGGAAGAATGTGATGTGACTGCGAAGTTAGCTGGAAGAAGAGTGAACGATTAAAAACCAAATGTTCCTCGACAAGTGCTCTGATCAAAATATAAATGGATAAAAATTTCATATTGTTAACAGCCTGGCAAATAATAAATATACATCAACTTATTATAGTTTCCACTGAAGCATATGTGGGTATAAAATTTCAAGACAATCGGGAATTTAAGTTACAATCATACGATAGCTTGTTCCTGTATAATACAAGAAAAAACATACAACTTTGAATTTGAGTGCTACGATTAAATAATTCTATTAAAATACTTCAAAAAAGCATCCCTTTGTTAGAATAAAATGCGTCACGTATCAGTTACAATAACCTGTACGAATAAGAATTACGTTTTTGCGACTGCTTGTAATATTCAATTTAGGTCACGTATAGTCGTTGCGAAATTAATTGTTGATGGTCGGGGTAGAAGAAAAATGAAATAAATGACGAAACACTTGTAGAAAAGTTAGGAGGAAAAGGAGAGAAAATCATTTTCCAACGATTTCTGACTTATCACCGTGCAGAATTAATTGCTTCACAGAAGACCGAAAATCTAATCTAACTCTGGCATACTGCGATGCTGCGTTATATGCAAACGGTACAGGATATTCAGTACTATCAGTCAAGAAATTTCAAAGTGAGAAGCTGTGTCGTGCTACTCGTATCAAAGTCGCTACGTAACTTCGAGAATTGCTATCCAAATGATCAGCTTAAGCAGGCATAGTAAGCTCAACGAAATTGGATGCCATCGTCTATTGCTGATCTACGCAATAAGGGCTTTGGAAATTAATTATTTGAACTGCCAACGATTCGACAAGTATAAAGGATTATTGGAATTCAATGTTGTTTCAACAGATTAGTTCTAGCAGCTCAGCAGTTTTGTAAGAGATATTGAAATTCTAGACAGTGAGGCGGAGAAATTTAACAAAATTAATTCGAACGATCAGAATTATTTATTTATTTCATTTAAATTATGAGCATACGCCGGCTACTACCTGTTAATAAAATTGATAAACGTGTACGGAAGGATTGCATGACTTAATTATGTTAACGATAGTTTTAAAAATAACCAACTATTTTTTCGTTTAGGTGTGTAGTATGTAACTTTCTGCAGGTACTATTCAAAAAGAGATGTGATACTGATTCAAATGCACAATAATATAAGAAATCGATTACAGGATATACCGAATTCACAAATTGGATAGCACATACAATAAAATTAATTCCAAAATATTGATATAATGTAGGATTATTTTCCAGGGGAAATTATGATTGCCTTTTCTTTCACGTAAAATTGCTCTATTATTCAATATCTCTCAATTATTCTCTTTCACAACGCAAGATATCTCTTCTCAACAATACTCTCGCAACAATCCTCGCTCGACTCCGCTTCAACTCTGTCTCAACTCTACCTCAACTCTGACCCTCGCACGCATCATCCACTGCATATATTCTTTCACGCATTTTCCCTCTCAGTCTATTCATCATACGTTCTCGCTCATTAAGACCCACACCGACACACACACACACACACATATTATTTAATCAGTGTAAACTCTCTGCTTAATACACGTGCAATAAATTTAGCCATGACTAATATTAGACATAAATAATTTGTCTAAGAAACCAGAATATTCAAAAAAACAACAACAACGTAACATAAACCTACTTAAACAGCCGATCTCACACACCGATTATTATTATGTGTCGCTTATTATCATTATCTCGCGAGAAGCATAAACTGTCCGATGATCACCATCTGTACCAGGCATGGATAAACTTGGAATCGTCTGGCGATCGATCAGCTTACGAATCAACGAAATCAGCAAATTCGTGCTACGTCTTCCAAACCGGAAAAACTAAGCTTCAGCTTTTCCGCGGCTTTTCGAACTCGAAACGGCTAAAGGGATGACGATGGATAATCGGGACGGGAAAGAAGCGAAGTAGATCGGTGTGACCCCCTTTCTCAGTGAGTTTCAAGATGAACGAGTCATGCGAACCAACTAGCGTTACCGTCGGCCTGTCATCCCGGGAACTCAAGGAGGCGGATAGAAGAATTGCAAGAATGAGAGGGTGCTAGCTGGATAAGACGTGAGTCACATACATAAGTCACTGCGACAAAGTAGCGCACGTCGTCAGAAATTTTTACTTTGTGCCTCGGTAAATCGCGCGCAACGGGGACACGCTGGTCGAAGGGGGGAATAATCGATTCTACTTATCATATGGCACAGTGAGAATCACTCGAATACGAATAATAATTGGCAGTCTTCTGTATTGACAATGGAAAATGCGTCGCAGTAAGTCCGAGTTGCAGCGCCCTGTCAGAAGTTTTCGGCCAAACGCTCAGTTCAATATATCTCTTAAATACAAATTAATCGCGTTGTTTTTGCAAAAGACTTAACAAATGGTACAGTATAATCTAATTTACAAGCTATACTTGCGCAATTATTTGTTTATTTTGAAATTCCACTTTTTGTCAGCCACTATATGATTCTTTATTTCACGTAATTGTGTAATGCACTTTGTTCCTGCGTATTTTTATTCAATCTTACTTTACTACAGTGGTACTTGCTTATTTTTCTACCAACGTGCTTTGGATTTTTACCTGCATATATCTGACACTCATATATTTAATCACAGTTTTACTTACTATCAAATATTTACCTAGTGCTATTAACGCTTTTGCTATAGGGTATATGTACATACGCCCTTAGATAATCGGTAACTGTTTGCCAAAGATTTATATAAACGGTCTCTGAAACAATAAAATATTATCGTTGCAGTTATTTACATAAATTATATCTTGGACAACTCAATAAAGTATTAATTGTTTTTAGGAAGTAACAATTGCAAACAACTGTTTATATCAACAGCATTTCAATATAAATCAATCTATACAACTTTCTGCATCGAGGATAATTTCACTTTTAATAGTGCCCGAAAGGGTTAAACAGTCTCTCTCGTGTTACCAAATAATTTCGAGCTTTTTCAATTAAAATTAGTAATGAGATCTACGAGTCTCGTATATTTCGTTTAATAATCGATTACATTAATGTGGCTAATATCAAGCCGAGCAGAATAGCGTTTCCGTTTTTCCTCGGTTGCCATTTAATTGAATGCACGGTCGCGTGGTATTGCTTCAATGTCTTTGAGGTATTAAATGTATAACATCGTGGCAGCTCGATATCGTACGTTCTCTACGTTCCGGTTTGCCACGAACGCACCTCCATAGAAGCTAATTAATAGGGAAACCTACTGATGTATTAATTCGGACATGTTAAACAGAAACCGCATACAATCTAATAGCAGACTATTCGATCCGCAGAGCCATAAGTTCGACATGCCTGTCTTATTAGATTAAATGCTCGAGGCTGTGATGAATTTCGCCGGAAGTGTTAAGGTAATCGGGAAAATGAAGTGGGGGAACATTTAGGAAACTTGAGGTTTTTGCCAGCAACCACCATTCTGGGTATTGTAAACGGAAACGAATTGTTAACTCTCGCTTGAGAATTGGGTCAATGTAATCCAATTATAATACAAATGAATACTACGCTGTTTTTAGTTGTTGATGAATAACAATATTCGAAATGCTCTATAAGTCGAAAAATCAGTATGCTTGGAATCTTGTTGCAGGGAATTTAATAAAGTATTGAAACACTACATTTTTTAGTAATGGGGGTACTTTTATTTTATATTGATTTTCCGTGAGAATCTGGTGGTCCATTTTGGCAAATGGAAGTGATTTGATCGTCGTAAAGTTGACATACGGATTAAATAAGTCTATCGACAGTTCCTGACTGTCCTGTCCTGACATTTCGAGCAAGAATTTAATTGCATAGAAATATTGAATTATGCATGCTACCTTTCTATAAATATTAACACAACATTTTGAAAGACATCAAAATTTATTATTCTATATAACCCTTGGCCTTCGATAATATTGTCAGACCATAAATCTTCTGCATCGCAAAATACAAAATGTATAGCTGCATTAGATGTAAAATCTCTTTGGAAATAGATTTCACATTGTTCTGTGAAAATATTTCTCTTACTACAATCAATTCTGAAAGTCCTCATGATATATCTTTTTAAGGAATATTATGAATACATTCTATCAAAAAATGGAAGACCTAGTTATCATACATTTCTAAAACTGGAACCTCTGTAATATAAAATCTTAAACTGTACGAACACCATATTGTAGGGTGTCAGAAAAGAGTGCTTGTGTGTGAATACCTATGTGAATCTATGATTGAATGCACCTGTGTGAATGAAATCGTTAAAGATAAAGAGAATGAACGGTATTCTGTGAACAGCGCATTTTATTATTGTTTATTAATTTGGTAACAAGATTGCAAACTGAAAAGCGGGCGCCATTAAAAACTGCCATTCTAATAGTAAACGCTGTAATAGAAACATCTTTATAACTTAATTAAACTTATATTTCCTAACAAAAGCAATACCACTTAATAATATTCCCACAATTTTAACCCTAGAACTATCAGGCCAGTCAAAATGACTGGCTTCAGATTTCTTGCCATAAAATTATTAACATATAAGTATCGTTGCAGCAATTTATACATCTCTATTTAATATCTGTTCATCCACTTCACGTGCTCATAATCTCTCTAGATATATACTTTCCAAAGAGAACCAAAATCTATCGGTAGTTCTAGTGTTAACCGACGTAAAAACGAAAATTGCAGACAATTGGCAAACTAATGAAGACATGTAATGAAACCAAAAATGAAAAAAACAAAATATCAACACGGACGTACATACGCGCGACACTTAAACGTTACTAAATGGAAATTGCTGACAATTCTTAGTGGTCCCGATTCGACAGCAGGGGCCGTAAAATTCCGCGTCGACCAATCGATCCCGTCATCAAGCGGCACACATCTAAA
Organism: Nomada goodeniana; assembly: GCA_963969485.1. NCBI lineage: Eukaryota > Metazoa > Arthropoda > Insecta > Hymenoptera > Apidae > Nomada > Nomada goodeniana. The sequence continues at coordinate 14,226,672 of OZ018300.1, read as the reverse complement.
CCACCCTTACAGCTTCGATTGTTAACCTCCTTCGTCGATCAGGCTTGATCGTCGCCCGGGCAGGGATGCACCGTATCCGTGTTCCCCGCAACACTAATTATCACGTACGCACGGGTCGTTGGATCCCTAATAGACATTAGCGGGCAAACAAAGTAAGGAAGTCGGGCGCGTAACGACGATTTCACCGGCATGAAGGTTATGACCGTCCAGGGAACGACGTGACCCGAGCCAACCGAGCATTTCCGGTTCCCTTATGCCCGGTAATCGACCGCGACGTCTCTTTCGCGGCTTCAGCCATTGAGGTCCGTTTTGCGATCGATGCCAGCCAGTAGGTGGGTGTACGCGATTAACGAAACGAACCGGCTTCCGGTGCCAAGACTCGTTGGAAAAGTCTGCGCACCCCCCGAGGCACTATCCGCCATGGAATATCGAATATTTCTGCACCTCTGGCCCCTGCTGTGGCTTTGTACGTTACGTAAGGCGCAATTGGGTTTATTAGACGTATAAATTGTCCGGCTGCCAGGCACGCTACTGGAGGCACGTTTCTTTTAGATTTAATTACCTCGCTTGGCACGCCGGCGTGCTCGTAAAATTTGACAAGCATTATCCGTCGGACAAGAGGAGAATTTTGCGAGCCTGAGAGAGCTTCCGGCGAATTGTTTCCGGGGTCGATATTGTCGGCGGATGCGTTTGGCCTTCGAGTAATTTTTGCTTTAGCCGCCACAATAGATGTAATTAATGGGGTTCAAACAATGGCAGAAATTCGGTTGCCGCGTGCGATTTTTTCGCGCGGGTCTGTGGGTGTTTATTTCTTTTTTTTTCGTTTTGCCGCCATTGTGCGCCACTCCCGTTCTGTGCTGCTGGTCCATGGCGGGGTCGCAGCCTGCCCGACTCCGGCCACGGAAACCGAATTGTCGCTGTTCTCCTTCGGTGCAAATTACTAGTGGGGAGTAATAGTCTCTCGGTCTCGTGTCACCCATACAGATAACAGAAGCGAGCTAATAACTTGAAGCTTTCAGTGTCAAATTGAGAGACAGACGCGGAGATAGATAGTTCGCGCCGGCAACGAACAGATTCGTCCAACGATTTTGCCTACCAACCGGTTTCCGTTCATTCTTTGCCCATTTATTTATTCATCCCCACCCTCTGTCGACCGCTAACAATTCCGATCCACGACTGCTGTCCCCTGTATTCAACGATCACACCCCCCCCCCACCCTCCACCAACCCTACCACTCGTGACTAGACCAATCTTCAGCGACATTCCGCTGCCAAACGTGTCTGCCTAATTACGGAGAATCCTGGTGCAGTGGCGTCGCACACATGCGACATTTCGTAGCCTTAGAATTTTAATCGACATCCGTGCGTCGACTACGAATGTTGTACCTAGAACGTTGGGAGGATTTTTCGTTGGTAAATATTAATTGGTGGCACGGGAACGGGTTCAACGTATTTTGAGCGCGATTAAGAAATAGTGGTTTTCTATTTTTTTCTTTTTTTTACGGCGACGTATTATCACCCCCCCCCCCAAAAAAATGTGGAAACTGTATGAGTTGATGAACAAGATAGGCAGATTCTATTAAGGAAATATAAATGTTGTCATTCGATAACTTCAATATACAATTGGCATTCTATCGATTTGGTAATTTATAATAAATTATGAAAACATTCTCGGATATGTCACAGTCTGGCTATAGTAACTCAGGTTTTTCTCTTAACATTTTATAGGACGGAACAGAAGAAATCAAGCATAAACTGTCAATCATGTTTAGGACCGTGCCTACTCTAATAACAGGGGCCCAGAGGGTCTCTCGATTTACGCGTGACAAGTTTAATTTGATCTGGGGCCTACTCTCCATCTATGTCATATCTGTGTGAATCTGTGAATAACTTTAAATTGACTTGGTATTTGGTCACACGTCCCTTCTTTGCGAACACGAGTTTATATATCCTTAAATCGTAGAAGATAAATCTTTGTTCGTGATTAGAAATTATAAGTAGCTTCATTATTAAAATAATATATTATTTATAGCGTTCGTTATTAAAGCAAAGTTTCTGATGACTATAACAGTATGTAGCGAGTAATAATGTATACTGAAATCTGATAAATAATTTTGAAACTGCATTACAAATAACTTTCGAAACGTCATTTCCATACTACCATATGCTGTTAAAAATTACACGAAGGCTGAATTTGAGTCTGTCTCCGGAAAAAAACTACTACTCGCTGAATGACAAAATAAGACCTATTGCAATGTGCATTAAACGCAACAAATTTCCGAATCCAACAATTGAAACGAAATATACAAGACAAATTTGCCTCCCTTCAATGCGAAATTTATGTTGAAAATAGTATCGGGGATATCATTTAAATTTAAACCATTAAATCTACAACTTCAACTTTTATTTGCTTACAATCCACATTGAACGCATCCATACCAGGCAATGTAGAATTCGCGACGAAGCAGCGGCGTCAGGAAATAATTGCAAACGGAAATAAATCTCACGTGACAAAAGGAGGAGCCACAAAGATCGCGTGGAAATTCTTCGCACTTAGGTCCCCGTGACTTTTGCAATTAATTTTAAATTACCGCGCGGCGGTTCGTACAAAGAGACATTTCGCAGCACGGAAAATTGGAATAAAGGGGGTGCCGAGGAGGGAAGCTGGCCGTCGGCCATTTTAAAGCGACTCAGCCATTTAACGCGCGCCTCGCAATTCAATTTAATTGGGATACGCAACAACGCAGCGTAACCAACGTCCGCTAATCGACTTCGATAGTGATGTACACATAAATAACGAGCAAAAAGTATTGAATGAACGATGTTACAACGAAGTATCGGGGAACAGTACAGTGGAACGAAATAAAGTTTAACTGCCAGAACGGAAATAATCAATTAGAACGTAACATTTTAATCTAAAATTGATTTCTAAAGGGCGTGACATTGACTTTCAGAAGTGTTCTTGTATCGACGTCAGTGTTTAACCCCTTTATTGCCCCACGGTTGCTTCGTAGTACCACTTATATTAAAGTGCTGTCATGCATTTTGAACCAGGATAAAATTTTGCGTAATCACTTCTACAATTTGTAATCGAACGTTTGCAAGAAATATGTACAGTTGGAATATGTCTTATTTGATCACCTTTTGAAGTATTCGGAGTGTAATTCAGGTCTCAAAGGGTAAATGCTGTAACTTTACGGCGGCAGAATAATTAAAAGGGGAAAAGAAACGACGAAATACGGGACGTATTTCATTTAGCATTAAAGGTGATGTTCTATGGTAAATGACAAAGGCGATGTTTTATGAGATTTTATATGATAATTATTAATATGAAATAATGAGATTGCGCCGAAGAAAACCGAAAGCATTATTCATCCCCAACGGGCTGACCTGTGAAGTTTCGTGAGATATTCTCTGTGAAATTTTAAATCTAAAACAACGCGGAAGCTCGCATACAGTTTTCGCATTCATATAACCGGGAAACAACTTAAATTCGGGTGAAATATTTCCACGAAACCTCTCTGCAGAGTTTTCCTGCCTGCACAAATTAAACGTCCGGAATTTATACGTTCTGACACAATTTGTTGCTACCATAGTTACTCTTACTTATGACAAGCGCTTTTTGATAAAATATACAGGAGTACAGTGCTAGAAACATTACTCGTTGGTGCATTTAAATGCTCTAAAAGTGCCTTTTATATCTGTTTCAGTTTAATGTTTTCATTGCTACGGTGCTTAGTTTAGTATATATTGGGTCAAGGATCAGCTGTTTCAACTTTGGTAGAACCAGAAGAAAAATATGCTTCATCTTTTCTTCGTTTTCTAGTGCATAGACACAGGTAACAAGGATCATGAACAGCACTTCCCGAGATTGTATTAGTTGTTAGGCAAAAGAAGTTTCAGAATAATTATTTTCTATAAAATGTAAAAAAGTTCATCTTCTATATATATATAAAATAAATATTTTGCTAAACCATAATGTTAAACAATTTAGCTTAATAATGCTGCTAAAATTCTGTACACATGTTAAACAATGTAGTTTAATATCTTTGCCTAAAATTCTGTACAATATTTCCATTGAAATATTTAGAGCAGCTCGTGTTTCTCGAAAGCCACGCATGCAACTGGAGCAACTTATATAATATCGCTCACTTATTTACGAATGTCGTACGAAATATCAAATATCCGTGAATACCTGTACGTGTGTTCGTGAATACAGTAATGTCTCGATTAGTGTACCTCGCTCGGGACTGAATGTGAACACTAATCGTGTGCAGGACACGTTTCCCGAGCGAGTTCGGGTCCCCTTTGATGTGGTGGCAGCCGAAATACGGGGCAGCGTTCCAGGAAAAAAGCAAGTTTAAATACCCGTGTACGTGAGGGAACACTACCGCGATCAAAATCTAATATTAAAACTTGTTCATTTTTGGTCCGTTTTAAATTAAATTTTACCAAAGTGTTCGTTACAATATCCTGATGAAAATGATACCAGACACGATATGGTTTGGACAATTTTTACTTATCACGGTATTAATAATTTTATTCTCCTTTCTTATTATTTTGAATAACAACTAGAATATGTGTATATTAGTTAACAGCAATAAGGTAATTAATAGTGAGATTGTAAATTTGGATGTAAACTCTCGAATCGAGAGCCTCTTAATTCTCTTAATCTTAAATTGCTACATTTAGATAATGGCAATACATTGTTGTATCGACAATTATTCTCGTTCCTGTGACATTATATTCGGTGTTCATAAGAGTTTATAACTTTTTCTGACAAGAAATTGTAAGCATTTATATCTTCTTTTTTGATAAAGAAACTACGCCGGGAAGGCAACTGGGTCATTTATCGCATCAATAATAATAAGTAAATATATGTATAGTTCCAAAATATATGATTCTAGTTGTTATCGAAAACAATAATAAAGGAGAATGGAATTATTTATACCCTGATAAGTAAAAATTGTACAAACCATATCGTGTTTGGTATCATTTTAATCAGGATATTGTAACGAACATTTTGGTAAAATTTCAATTAAAACGGACTAGAAATGAACAAGTTTTAATTTTTAATCTCGCTTGCAACAGTGTTGACTCTCACCGACATTCGATCTGGGTTCAGATTACATGCTCGGCGCTTCACGCTTCGCTGGTTCCAGGGGGGACCACCCCAAGTAGTGGGGATAGAAATGAACACTAATCGTAGACACAGTTTTGAACACTAATCGAGACATTACTGTACTGTCAAATTTGCAAATTACTTTCCCCAAAATTAAAATCAATTCCACATCACACGTATATAGCGTACCTTAAGTAAGGAATGAAATTGTGGCCCATTTACTTTTCGCGAAATACGTTTGCCCTAAATTGAAGCCAATTATTCACGGGAAATTTGCAGTAGAATAATGCACACAGCGCGTGGTTCCATATTCCAGAGTGATTTAAATAAACCAATTCGGTACAAACAACCTTGTTTATGCCCAATTTGCAACGTACGCTGTTCGGGTTTAATTTATCTAAATGCATCACCGCGATTCCTCCGAAATTTATCATATTTCATCATTCTGGGCTGTTTTATCGATAATATGTTGCTGCATCAATAACACAACGAGGTCTCGTTATGTTTTAAAGGAACAAACGAAGGCAGCCAAACATATCCTTTATCTCCAAGTGCAGGGTAGCGTGGGAACGAACGTTAGGCACAAAGTGCACGCAGGAAATCGGTGCAATTCGAAAAGCCCGATGGTCCTTGAAACGAGAAGCCGCGAGAAGGAGAAAGACAACGAGATGGCAATTAAGTCTTATCGTCAGCCGCGCACAGTGTTCACCGTTATCATTTACGCGGCTTACATGCTTTTCCCTTCTAATCCCGTCTCCGGCAAAACTGTCCCTTTGTTCAAAGCCTTCAAATAATTATCGACCATAACTCATGCCGGTGGTAATAAAACAGAAGTCGGGGAAAACTGATCCTTGTTTCGACCAATGTTCGCGGGCTCTACTGACTGAGATAAAACATCCTTGATAAATTCGCGGACTTGCATCTCTGCTTTATGGCTGCTTTTTTATCGATATTAATTTGTTTCGTAATTCAATCGTTATTACTTTGATTGAAGCACATTTGAGAGGGCATTACGGAACAAGATTTTCAAAACGCGGAATCGTCAAATAGTTGAAAGGGGAAAGGAAATGGAACAAGTTAATGAAAAGAACGGGGGAATCGTTTTTCAACATAGTAAAACTGTTATCCATTGAAATGTCGAAAATTCAGAAGGGGTAGATCAGTAATGAACTTTTTGGCAACCGAGAATTTTTAATTATAAGGTATATTTTCTGTAAGGTAGGCTCTGCATAGAATTACTTCTAATTATTAATCAACTAAAAGCCAATAGCTATCAATTTTTGTTATTAACACGAATAAGAAGTGTGATAATTTATTTGAATACTTCAGACTAGTAATTGCTTGCCAGATCAAATCTAAAGGTAATTATTTGTCCCTCCCAATCCACGCAGAGAGATCACTAATATAAAAAAGTGAACAGAAATGATAATACCTTTTAAAAATATGTGACGAAAGTGTCAATATCAGTTATAAAAAAAACGAAACTAACTAAACAATCTATTTAAAATCGAAATCATAGATTCTACACTATGTTGATGAACAACCCTCAAACACGCGTCTCGTTGGCGAAGTGCAAGTCCGAATGTAAATTGGCGAAACACTTGCCATAGGGCAATTCGTAAATTATACAAGGGCGGTGATGCATTCACGGCCGCTTTGAACTAGGTATTGTTCCCCAATAAAAGGCGATCGGGCTGTGAACGTTGCAGAAATCGCAAACATCGGTGGTGCCATATTCAATATACTATTTTGCCGACTGCTTCATCCGCTTCCATTATTCTATTATTTCGCTGCTTGTAGAATTTATTTTTCTTTTCAGCTGTATAATATCACGTGAATTGTGAAAACGATTGTGATTAAAATTACTGTCGTCCTGTAAGGACTGCTTCAGAACTAACAGAAAACTAAGGTAGAGCCAGTAATAAAGATCACAGTTTCTTTATGGAATATGCTTATCGTTTCTTTGAATGTGTAATTGAAAATGCGGGAGAGATAAGACATGTAATACAGTGGAAGTCAATGGGGGGCCACCCCTACTGTTAATTTAAAAACCTACAACTATTACACCCGTCAAATAAACTAAGAAATGTACCAAATGCTCAGGTGCCAAATTGAACAAATTGCATGTCTATTAATTTAAACAAGAAGAAAGAACAAGAGATGCGTATCCTCAGTTCCTCAGACGTACGAGGTTAAACTGCATCTTCGTATCGAACGGTGTTACGCGGCAAACCCGCGAACCCATGCAAAAATAAATGGCTACCCCCATAAAAATACGGCTAGCAATCGGTACAGAGAACAACCTTCGATGTGCAGATTGTTAGGACGTTTATGACGCGCAAGTAATAGAACTGTTTTTGAGGAAGTCGTTTTATTCTATAATCCGCTGGAGTATACGAAATTACGCATATAAGACCTCAACAGTTAATTGCATGCGTCATAAACGTGAGTTTCCACAAGGGCCTCGCAGCTGGTACCCAGCAGGCCCGACCAGGTCAAGCTCTAGGACCCCGGTGGAAATTCCGTGGTGTTGCCAAATAATCTGCAACGTTTAAGGGCGCACCCCCTCCCTTCAGGAAACGCGCTTCGTGCGCTAAGGAAGGGTGCGACCACACCTTGAAAATACGCTGATTGGAAATTAGTCATTTTTCCTAATGTCCAATCAGCGTGCCTAAAACACACTTCCGAGTCGATGTGCTGGAGCACATTCGACGAGGAAGTCAGTCTAAGACAGTCTAGCACAGAGTCCAAGACAGGGTCCTACCCAGCACACTGAAGAGGAGAAGCAGTATCCTCTCCTTCTTCAGGTGTGTCTGTCTTCTTCTCAAAGGTGCAAGTCCAAGTATCATCTTCTTACTCGACCATTTGTCTTCACTCAGAAGCAGGAGCAACCATTATACTCTCCTACTTCAAACCAAACGGGAAACATTATCCTCCCACAAATTGTTCACTGTACATTATACTAAACACGACTGTAAGATCCGTTTAATATCTTTTTGTTATCATTCATTGTTAATAGCAATTAAAATCGTTATCATTCGTTACGTTAAACGAGCAGTCATTCAATATACTACCCCTATCTCCTTAAACGGTCGTAGGGTCATACGTGCGCGACGGTGTCGAAGAAATTCGGAACGGAGATTTACGACCTCCGTATACTAAGGATATCGTTTCATCCGATGGTAGCATCGAAGCCGCGTATTACGTAAAAACAAACGGTGAAAGTGTTATATCTTTTTATTTACTTGTATTTCTGTCAGAAAAAGGAGCAACGTGCTGTATTGACACTTGTTCATGAATGGAGGGCAAGTGCTCCGTTTTAATTGCTCATACACCATCGTTAGAAACACTCGAACACTTTCTATAGCTGCTTCATATATGACAGACGATGAATCGTGTCATTCGAGTCTAAACCGACTCTTTCAGTAATCATTGGTTGTGCGTGTACCGCAATCACGCGTAGGTAATATATTTACGGCATGGAATTCGGACGAACGAAATTAACAGCAAAGAGAAAATCGACGTGAAAGTATGGTATTTTCACCGTGGCCGTTTTATGTAATTTCCCCTATTACGAGCTGCGAAAGTTAAGGAATGTCCATTCCCCGAGATAACTACTATTATCGCTAATGTTCAGTGTATACTTTTAAACGAACTTTGTTGGATTTGACGATCTGCGATTAAAGCACGAAGGGAAGCTACTTTTTAGTACAAAACGAAAGACTGCTTATAATCATCTATTGTGCAAATTAATTTGTATGATTCATCAATTTTTTATTCGTATATATTGTTTACTGCATTCCAGTTAAATAGGTGGAAGTTTATTTTGATTTTTGAAACATTCAGTTTTCTTGAAACAGGTTTTTCGATTTATAGATTTATTATAGGTTTAGTTTTTTCTTAATACGTGAGAAAAAGATTTCTCATTTGTTTACACAATGGTAAGAGTATAGTAGGAGACTTCGAAGTTACACTATACAGAAAAAGGTAAATTTATATGTGATGATACTGACGTGAAACAAATGAACAATACAGTATGACATTTTTCCAGACAAAAAAATTTGGAATCACTTCGAACATTCCAGTAATTGTGGATACAGGGATGCTAATTTATTACATTTGTGTTAATCTCAGCTATTTAGTACTGAATGTACATACATAGATTTTCCATTATTGGAATGTACTTAACTAATTAATAATATACTTAATCAATTGTCAGTTTTACATTGAATACTGTAGTAATTTCCTAACTTATTTACATTAATGCTAATGTTTCCCAAACAAGATTACATTTTATATTGAATGAGAATATTTTATTGCGAATTAAAGCTTATTAGTTCGACACTCACTCCATACTATAAATTGCATCAGTGATTCAAGAAAATGGTTTAAGCCATATATTTTTCATTTCAAAATATTATAGCTTGTGGCTTTGTATTAAAATTATAACCGATATCTCTATAAAACAAAACACATCACGTCTCTTGTAAAGTAATTCATTGACGTAAATATAAATTCTTGTCAATAATTGGCGGATAAATTTCAGTTTTCATCCCTCAAATTGGTATAATAAAAGAAAAAAATTGAGACCACTTTCGCAATTACTCGTATCATTGAAGAAATTCATGCTTACAATAATCTATCCAGTCGAACAGTGCTGCGAAACGAAACTGTGAAACGAAACTATCGAATAGCACAAGCGTACATGTATATCCATCGCCATCCTCTGTTTTTCCAAACACGAGACCCGAGCTGCTTTTTGCCAGCGAGGCGTTTTACTATTTTTATATTTATTGTCATTAGAGCCGTGCATCGTGAAAATGAATCCCGTATACGAATATAAATGAAGTTACCCGTTACCGTGGAATTTGCGCGAACAGCAATGACGTGTCCTTCTCTCTCGCAGGAAGAGACCAGAGAATTACCGAATGGCGAAATTGTGCATTGTCCGTAAAAGTCCGTTGTGCATTGTCATTGGCGGTAAAAAGCGTAACAGCTGTGGACGTCCGCGAGCCTTGATATTCATGGCCGATGGTCTATGCATGAACATATGCTTCTGACAAAAAGAAAGAGGATTGTATATGGCAATAGCGTTGACAAAGCTGCTTGGTTTTCTTTTTTCAGAAAGTGCGCGGCACGCGCACGCGTCCAAAACGCGCGGGCACGTTTGCTAAACGATGGAACCGCGTTTTCCCTTTTCCGAATGAAAATTAATACCGCGATCGACGATCATAAATACGAGCCCGTGAAAAGATAGTATCGAGGCGGACGTGAGAATAAAAAACAGAATAAAGCGATAAGAGTGAAACGGTGATTTCCGATCGTACGTTTCTTACCCATTATTTATTTATGGTAACCGGAAAATTTTTGTTAACCCTTTCACGGTTGTAGCTCCTTTCAAGATTGATTTTGTCCACTCTGAGTTAGCACAGTTATGTAAAATGGAGGCATTTTATACAGGCAGATCTGTCAGTCACTGGCACTCGACGGGGCGATTAACAATTTAAAATAAGGGGAAAAATGTTGCACAAATGTAGGGTATGCAATTATTTATTGGTCTCGAATTATGTTCTTCGATAATTGACTCGACTGCAATTACCAAGCAACATACCGAGGGAAAAAAACCTGTCAGGCAGGATCAAAAGGAAAATGTTGCCAGTCGCGGGACAAATAGGGTTGCATATAAATCGATAGGAATTGCACATTGTCCAAGAGTAAAAGGCAAAAGAAGCTCGTACAAGGGTGTGGACCGTGGTGAATGGTGGTCGTATAAAATCCAAGAGGCGCGATGCCGGGACAGAAAGCAAGGGATAAAGTGCAGGGACGTTCAGTGGCGGCGTTCCCGCCACTAACCACAGGCCATCCAGGCCATTTTTTACGTCCAGTGGCGAACACCGCGTATAAAGCGTGTTATGTATGTACGAGAACGTGTCACCAGGAGTTGTCGGGCCATTTTAGTATCTCAAAGCGACGTAAGATGCGGCTCGCCGAAAGAAACGCTTCAAACTTTCAGCTCTTCGCGTTTCTGTCACAGTACGTCCGCGGAAGTGGACGGGTTTTTAGTTGTTCAGCGTGGGCGGTGAAAAGGAAAATGCGATGGCTGATAGTGGTCCATCGTAGACGTGAATTTTGAGAATTTTGTAGTGATTGAATTGTTAACAATTAATTGACACTGTTAATTATTTATTTCGTAAATTTTTCGGACGATTTTTGTAAGTCGCGGGCCATACATTGTATGCGTCGACGGCGACGGTGGCCGGGAGAGCGGACGCTCGTGTTTCGAGACGAGGGACTCTGGCCGAGACGCTCGGGCGAAACGGACGCAGTACGTAAATAACGTGCAACAAATGTTTCTTATATTCTGGGGATAATAGTGACTATTATAATAGCGAATAGCACATACAAAAATTATTATGGACTGTCCAACTTGTAAATATTAAAAGAATATACTGCGGAAATAAGTAAACCCATGAAAATTAAGGATCCTCGAGAATTGTCCCATCACGTTTATTAATTCTCTTTTAATTACTCATAAAGTAAATTATAAGTAAATAAATAAGTGAACTTAAACTAAATAGCTGTTTAATATGTACTAAAACTGTCTCATCTATCCTTTTGATTTTAGTATATAATTTATTTCCTATTTTATTTAATATGTCGTTAATTCATAATGTGACAATTGAACAAGTATGAACACTTTGAAGGCAATTCCGCTGCACAGTTGATTGCAAGATACTTTATATTTTGTACAAATACGAAGGAGTAAAGTTCAGGGGTGCTACCATCCTTAAGCTGGGCAATAACTGCTACTAACAACCAACAATTGTATACCTGTTTACGAGAGAGGGTGAAAAGCAGACATAAAATGCCTTATATATGTGCAAAGAACGTGCCAGAGGAACTTGTCGGGACGGTTTACATTGTCCGAGCAAGAACGAGCCGCAATTTTATGAAAGAAATAGCCACTTCAGCTCCTCGGCTGCTCAACACGCAATATTTTTAGCTAAACCAACGTCTAAGGCTAAGGAAGACTGCAAATAATTGTGTTAGAAATATTTTGCTAGTTCAAGACGAAACGTTATATTTTACTCCCTCCGAAGGGAACAGTGTAAATAATGTGTTACTAAATATATCCGCAACTATTAAATGAAACAAACGCGAATATAGTAATGCGCAAATTTAATTACTGTTAATATTGTAGGATTATTTTCCAGGGGAAATTATGATTGGCTTTACTTTCTCGTAAAATTACTTTATTGTTCAATAATCATTAATCGCTCTCTCTCTCAACACAATATATACTCTCTCACCAATGCTCTCGCTACAATTCTCGCTCGACACCGCTTCAACTCTCACACGACTCCACCTCGACTCTGCTACGACTCTACCTCAACTCTGCCACGACTCTACCTCAACTCTGCTACGACTCTAGCTCAACTCTGTTCTCGCCCGCATCATCCACTGCATATATTCTTTCACGCATTTTCCCTCTCGTTCTATTCATCATTCGTTCTCACTCATTAAGACCCACACCGACACACACACTCTTACCACGTGTCACAGTTCGACCACGGGTCACCATTCATCCTAGACTCCACGTGCATTCCCCGAAACCATCCACTCGATCCTTGAGATAAACATTCACTCGATCCGCATTTGACGTTTCGACTAACACTCTTCATTCACACTTCGCGCAACACTCGATACTTCCTTCACACGATTCATACAAAGCCCTCTCATACCATTTCCACGAATTCTTGCATCCCACAATATGAACAATATTATAGAATTATTCTACATATGTGGGATTGAAAATACTGCGTGACTGCTTAGAATGATTCTGAGGTGCGAAAGATATGTATTTGGAGCTGAGCACTTGAGCAGATCGTGTGAACAGCGGCCCAAGGATTCGGGTGGCCACGACTGACTGTCGCCAAGGAATGTCTTCAGTGCTTATCCTAAATGAGTGAGAGCAAATGAGGAATAGAATGAGAAAGAAACTAAGAGTGATATGTTAAAAAAGAGGCACTCCTGTAAGAAAGTGTTAAATTTCCTAAAATGCATTGGTTTATACCACCTGGTATAGGTAGTTTATTGCACTGACCAATTACACCGTGGTCACTAATAACTTCAGAAGGTGCATGTGCCCATAAACACCTAAATAAAAAAAACTAAGAGTGAAAGAATATATACAGTGCATGATGCGTGCACGAAGCAGAGTTTAGGGAGACATAGAGGAGAGGTGATTGTGAATAGAGCAGAATACAGTCATTTCTCGATTTGTACCCGTATAGTTTGAAGAATTTAAGAGAGTCGTATCGTGAGCAGAGAGTATTGAATTGAGAGTATTGTGAGTATCGTGTGAGAGTCGTTGTTTGTTCAGAATTGCCGTGTGTCGGCGTTTTATATTAATAAGGTTAGTGATTAATTGAAGGAGACTGAAGTCTTATTACCCTACTTGCCTCTATTCCAATCTACGTGAGGTTTACAGAAAATAACTTCTACACATATAGAAGTATTCTTTCAAAATACACTCTATCCCAGCCAATACACTCCACTAATATGTCCGTTTGTTTGTCATTTGAATATAAAAGACATGAATATAAACATCGACGCTATGACCTATCTCACTTGCAATTAGTATTTTTGACACAATTTTAATATAACACGTTTCGATTTCTGGACAACAGTTCATGCGCTTGTTACGAATTGCTTATATTACTAACTCATATGTTAAACAAAAGGCAAGTAAAACAACAAATTAATTTGTGGAATGTAAAACGTTTTATATACAGGCTGGGTCACGCAACTCGCACACCTCAAATAACTTTATAATTATACATCTAATCCAATATTGTTAAATATAGAGGTTGCAGGGCATCGAGGCCGGTATCGTGTGGTGTACATGGTTCTTTTATAAGTGGAGGCGTTTAGCAGAGTCTAAGGTCTACTTCCTTTGAAGTACACATCCTTCTTACCGCAGATCGGAAGAGTATTAAATTATAAGTAGAAAAGTATAAATCTGTGCCTCCATTTTCTACTTTTCTATTTAATAATTTTTGATTAAATGTATATATATTAAAAGTTTTTTGCGGCGTGCAAGTTACGTGACTCATCCTCTGTATATTGTAAATACAAAGCTATTGCTGCCATTTTATGCCAATCACAAACGCCTACGTATCGTCATTCACGAATCTACAATATCCGTCACCGTAAAGCGAGAAGTTTACACGAAAATAGTATTACGGGATGCAAGCAAGCTGTAAACTGTAAAAACCTGCACTGCAAAAAAGAACATTAAAGTGCAAGCGGTCTATAAAATCTGTGTAAAAAAAAAAAGCGAACCCGGCAGAAACCAAAAAAGGCGGCGTCCCATTAAAAGCCGGTTCTTTTGATCGAGAAGGCATCCACGGTTCGGTCGCGAAGCCTTTAATAAATCCGTCAAAACGAAGCTGGTAAAAGTCGGTTCGGAGGCGTTGTTCCGAGTTCTCGCCACGGATATTCCTGCATAGCCTGCGTTGTTTTTCGCCATACGCGACGGGGGAGGAAAAAAAAGAGACGTAATTCGCGCAAGGCACGGCGCATATTCAACGACGTGCATGAAAACCGTGCCAGCGCAGCGGTGCATCTGTTCGCAGAAAAGAGACGCGAGTTTTGCAAACGATCCAACTGGCTGGTGTCGCCCGCCTTGCTTCGTCCAGCGCACGCCTGTCACCGCTCTTTTTTTTCTGGATAACGACAATTTGTGATTCGCCCGCGTGCCTGTCAGCGTTTCTCCCGCTGCGGACGTTCACGGTTCTTCGGAAGCTGGTGAAAATCGTTCGATTACCGGCACGGTTACCCGACACGTCGTCGAAATTGTGGAATTAAAAAGACTCGCTGGAAACTTCGGTAATACTCGTAATACTCGGCTTTCGTGAACTTAGGTTGTAATGGTCAGGTTTTTTGTCGGGTAATTTTCACCGGTTTGTGCCACAGGTACTTTACGTGGATCTCAATTACCGAAAATATTTATCACATAACTCAAAATCAGACATTCACGATCATTTTAATTTTCTTGTTTTATTCGATAGTCGTATTTGGGAAACGAATTTAAACGGCTACTGAATGAAGATTCAGAAGTAAATTAAATACCAAGCGTTTGAGAATTGTACAGTGTGCTCTAGATTTCTCGCGACAAAGTACAATGGTCGGGTCTTCAGATGGAAATAAGGAAAAAATGTTGCACGAAGTGCCGCAATAAATATTCGTTACAGAGTTATATTGTATATCTAATACTGCGCATGCATGAAATGGGTAAACACGGATTGTCGATCGCAGCATGCGGAAGACCGACTGCGTTTATCCCCAACAGTATACCTAATCCTTCATTTATATCATTCTTACTTACTTCGTGCGTACAATATTTATTTGCTTATCATCTTTGCAAAAAAACGTTTAATGCCGAATGTAACATATCATTTTCTTCCTGCTCTTAGGACAATTTTATACCTTTAAAATTGTGCACCCCACAAGAATATTTAGGCGATGTAATATATTACAATTCCCAGTACTGTACACTAATTAATTCTAATAGCTTCATCTTCAGAGATGAATGTGCATATGTATAAAGCGTGTGCAATGCAAAATTAAACGTGAATTTCATTACACAATAAAGGACATACTGTCATGTGTAAACTAATCTAAAATAAATCCCCCAAAATTGATTACGGCAAGTAAAATATTAACGTGAATACCTTGTCCCACGTGAGAAACGATTTTGTGTCACACACGACCACAGAACCGTCCAAGCAGATCCATAACTCAGAACCCGACCGAGCAGCACCGTTTTATAGTCCAACGTGATCCCGAATTTCTTATCAGTATCTAACAAATGAACCCCACCGTCCCAGGTTCCCTCAAGAGAGACCACGTGTGCTAACTACTCACGACGCTCTGCCACGCAACACAATTATCCCATTACCCGTAAATAACGGCGAATTGCTCGCGCTTTTACGCGAGGGACGCCAAGAATCCCGCGAAGCCCTCGTGCGCGATAAGCAAGTTGGCAAATGATTTTCAGGCGAGTGGAATGGTGCGTTTTGTGTGCACGTAACGGCCGGATCGTCGGTGTAACGGTGCGCTGTAGCGAGTTAAGGCCACGTGCGAAAATGCTGCAACGTTAGGTGAAAATGGAACGTGGGCTGGTTCGAGACGCGCAACAATACGTGGACCATTCGCCGAATCTTAATGACGTAGTCGGTTTTCCTGCCCGCAAGCAGGTGATAACCGTAATGGTTTTATACGTTTCACTTATACCGGGGATCCTGTTGATTTACAACGGCCTCGCGGCCGCCATTCTAACAATCATATTCGAAGGACCCCCCCCCCCCCCGGGGTGTGTTGTTTTCCCGAGACGAAAATTCTTTTCGTGAAATATTCTGCATGGATGTGTGTCTTTTTCTAGCTGAGATATTTTGCTGGTACAATTTAGTTATTTAAGAACAGAAAATAAGATGATTTGAGATACAATTGAATACTTTGATAATGATTGATTAATAAAGTAATTTGAGATACAAGATTGGAGAACGGATTGCGTTCAATTTTTGTGAGACGGCAAGTGCAGCTCCGTGTCGTACGAAATTGCTTGAGTTTAATCAAATAAATATGGATCTTGATAAGAGAAAATTTTATTTCGAATCGCAACGTTTAAATTCAGGGTAACGATGCTGGACTGGTGCTGTTATCAACGCGCAAAGGGCCAGCAGCTGCAGCTATTAAATAGAGAATGTTGTAATAATAAATTGTATGGTTTTATTTTTGGAACTTTCGCGTATTCCTGTACTTTATTATTTCTGAATAAAATGTGCAACCATAGTACAGATTAATTTAATATCATGGAAGGTTGCTAAAATAATATGGATTTATTTATACCGGTTGTAATACGACTATTTCGGACTTTCACATATTCCTGTACCTTATTATTTTCGAATAGAATGCGGAAACATAATACGGACTAATTTAATAGCATGGAAAGTTACTAGAACGAAGCGACTTCGTTATTAAATTTTGCACAGCTTTAGTTAACAACGATGCGAACTCTATAAAGTGCTTAATATATTCTGTGCATAATATGACCGGAATAAAATTTATTTTGGTGCCTTGCATTGTTAAATTTCAGCCCCAGCAATTTCGTTTCGCAATTCTTTCGCCGCTAATTCAATTTCTTCTTTTATTCTTGCTTCGTGAATCATTCTTTTCACTCTATGTATGTACTACGTTCAAAAAGTTGGAACGAAAACTTTTTGCCGTTACACTCACGGAAACAAATAGGGTACTTCACTTTTCAAATATTTTGAATTTCAATGCATCACCGAGTCTTTGCAAATCATGTTACTAGTGCGAGGGCTAAAGCCCGACTAATCCATTCAATCTGTAGACCACAATTCCCTTCGTGAAGGACAGATTGACGAGAAACGAAAATATATCAGATTCGAGGCATTGAAATTGGTACAATTTTGTTCGTCTCACCTGAAAATGTACACAAACCACACCACATTGTGCTGATAAATTGAATTTTCGAGGAAACTTTGGATTTACGATGTTTCTTATAAAGATTCCGTTAATATTGATTATCTGAAAGTGGGAAACCATTCAGTTTCTATGCTGGGAAGAAGATATTTTGGATTTAAAATAAACCTATTATGTAATAAATATTGAGTTTTTAACTTTATTGATTCTCGATTGCAATAATTGTAATATTTATTAAATGTCTTGACGTACGTAAATTTTAGTTAAGAACATTTCATCTACATAAGAGCTTACTTGAAATTATTGTGGTACGATACTAGCAACGATAAAAGTTGCTGGTAAAAAATTAATGTCTAGAAAATGTTATTCAGATTTGCACGAAACCACTATACGTTTCGTTCATACAAACCTTTGTAAACTGTACGTTTAAATTGATGGATAAAATATACTGGGCTCGAAATATTAAATAAAATTATTTGTTCGGCGCAGATCAAGAAAAAAATATTAAATGAACGAAAGAGTTTAATCGACGTACGGATCCTCCTACAATTTCAAAAGCCAATTTCACCGCACCTATAACGCGACAACGTGCAACGTAAAACAAATACACGCTGTACACTGCCAGCCAAAAGTTTCAAGCTACACAGAAATTCCATGACTATGATTGTACCATTATGTATAAATAATTGTATCACAATATCACACAATTCGAAGTTGAAAGTTTAAGAATACTTCCAACACATCGAAACAAAGTTTATCACCGTCGGTCTCTGTAATATTCTCAAATCAAGGAAACCTAATACGCCATGGATTGATTTGTACAAACTAAGGAAGCGGTCCGAAACTTTTAGCCAGCAGTGCGAGTCGAACATCAAACACTTTAACCAACCACACCTGCTGTCCACCTAAAATGACCCTTATTTTACACTTCAATAATTACACACGCGGCGAAACACGGCCGGGGGGTGATAAAAGGCAGAGTCGCAGAAATCGCACGCTAAAGATACAGCGAGAGGACACGCGTTCGTTCTCATTAACCGTCGTCAGACAAGGAAGTCGCACCCGAAACCTTTTTCTTTCAACCCTTCTAATTAGTATCCGCCTCTCATTTTGCCGTCGCGAGGCATCGAGGCGAACTTCCGGCCAAGGCTGAGCAGATTTTTCTCGGGCACGCGGCTGCATGGACGGCACAAAAAGCGAAACGCAAGAACCATCGTGGCTGGTAACAACTGTCGACCATTGTATCCGCATTAGGTGCGTCCCGACGCCCAGGCGTTGCCTCGAAGAAGGACCGTTGGCTAACGTCGGCTACAGGGTGAGTTGTATTTCATAGCACGGCTAGTTCGTCCGTTCCCTAGGCACCGCCAACCTCCGGGGATTACCGACTTTTTCTTCCCTCGCCCTTGATTTGTTCCTGATTCGCTTGATTCCGCGCCACCCTCTTGCACGCTCGTTGCTGCAACCTCATCGGGAACTTGTAGAATCCACTCTTTCCTCATATTGCTTCGTCCGTTCAACGTGTCTGCCTTTTCCCCGCGAATCCACATTTTCACCGGAAACTTTCTTCCTGTTCCCATTTCTCCCGCGCATTGTTGCCCCCTGCTTCCCGTGTCTTTTACTGCCGCCCTTCCATTGTCTGGACTGGTTTGTTTTCGTTTGCCGCGGCTTTATTGTTCGTGAAAAAAAAAGAAAAAACGAAAGGGAGGCGGCTCCGTCACTGGGGCGCGAAACCGAAGAAAAATAACGCGGTTGTAAATTTCGTCGCGTCGCGACGCGACGGGACGCCTCTTCAGTGCGATGATCGTAAAACGCGAGGAGCTTGTTATGAACGTGAGCGTAGCCGCGTGTTTGAGCGGACTTTATCGCGAGTCAAGTAGCGGAGTAATTATCGCGTGAAAATTAAACGCGTTCAAATGGCTAGTTAAATTACTCGCCCGAACGAATGGATGGTAGGAGGCCCGTCTCGCAGTTTGCCTCTGCTCGTCGTACAGACATGGTTGCCCCGTGTTTGTTGTCCGAACTACGCCGTTCCTCGTGGCTGCACTCGTCGATGGAGTTAATTAACGTAAATCGGATTTAAATTGTTGAAATAAATGTTGAAGTTTGTTCGGAAAGGCTGCCCGAACGTTCGGACGTCGATTATGTAGATGTTCAATATTTTGTATGAAATTAATGGTCGATCAGGCCGTTGTCTCTTTATTTCATTATTCAATAATCGTTTGAAAATTTTATTGCAGCATTTTCGTAGGATCCCCAGTTTCTAAATTTCTGCAGGGCTTCGTATGAGAAACGTTGTATTTTGTTCATTTGCAAACGCGTATTGAAGATAGTGTTTCAAATGGCAGATGTAACAAAGTTAAGAACAATTGGTAATAGCAATATTCAATAGCAAACAATAAACAATAGCAAATTTATGTGACAAATTTATTTGAAATAATTCTTCTATTGTTAGCTTCCAATCGTAAAGTTTTTTTAATACGTACAATATATTCTGGAAGATTTGAAACAGATACACCCAGTTTATAAATGCCGTGGCTGTTGTAATATTCATTACCAAAACCAAACAAACTATCGATTCGAAGAATTTTTATAAAGCACCCTTACGTGGTTCATAAAATTGAAACGAAGGCTGCGATACATTCAATATCGCTCAAATGCTACAACACTTTTGCAGGATACTCATTTTCCAATATCGAATAACTTTTTATTCAGGAAAGAGCTTCCCGCGTTGAAAGTTATTGCTTCTTTATTTTTTCCCTTTGCTTTTATTCAATTCGTGCTCCTTTTCATTTTCTTGCGCAGACGTCCCTCCATCTGGCCAACTAGTTTATTCGCTTCTTATGTGTTGGAAATGGGAACGGTAAACGGACCGTATGCGAAAAAACTGAAAGGAAATTGAAATACAAACGGAAACAAGTACGTCTGTAAATTTTTATAATGGACTCCATGCATGACCTTGGAGGAGAAATATTCTTTTCTCGCTTTTTGTTTAATGTTCCAACGATGCTAACAGCTGCAACTTCTTTTTCCAATAATTTCATCGTATTTTTCTAATACATATAAATGTATTTAAGACTCGGTTTCAAGTGATTAAATGTACAAAAAGTAGCTGCGCACTTTTGATTTTTCCTGGGACACTAACTTTAAATTCGTTAAAATCCTGCCAATTTATTTCAGTTAACAGCTAATACGAACCAATAAAGGATACCCACCCCATTCCCATTTCCCTTTCGTGCTTTCATTCATCTTGTCGTTGCTTCTGCCATCCCATTTTGTTTTACATCCGTGACAGGAATACATTTTCGAGAGCAAAGGGTCGAATAGATGGGAAACGAGTACGAGGCAGGAGAAGCAGACAGGAGGAGGGTAGTGTCATTACGAATTTCAACGATTCAGTGATCACAGCGATTTATACGTATGTAGCACGATATACTGCATTCTAAGCATAATGTTCTACTTTGTATTCCGCCAACATTGCTAGCTTATATTTGCTTCTTGCCGGTTTACGTTTGCATTTTCCCCCAAATGTAACTTGTCTTCAGTAAAGGTATTTACTTATTTTCCTTTTGCACGTGTGCGCGTAACAATAGTTTTCTAAACCGTACTCGCGTAAATAAACATCATACGTGAATAAATAATCCTGCAATGTAGATAGAGGCTGACAAGGAAGAAAGGGCACAATTTCAGTAACCAATACGTTGAAGGAGAGGTCAGGTTTAAAAAATAAAAACTACGATTCGAATAGCCAAGTCAAGCTCGATTTGCATGGATTGAAAAGAATTGTACAATTCACAAGAATTTTCGCAACACATTTTCGTGTATCTAAAAACGTTTTGGTTTTCATGCGAGGTCCACTTCAGCCACCGAGCTCATCCATTAAAATTAAATATAGCGGGTGTCCCAATACAAACGAACAGCACGGCCGTTTCATCTATCTTTGAACGTCAAATGAAATTTTCGTTTCGAACACTGAAGTGTTCGATACAGTATCGACAGTCCATTTCGTCATTTCCAATTTCACCGATGCGGCTTCATTTGCGAAGAAACACAACGCGCGCACAATTACAACACTTGACACTTCCGAACAGAATCAATTTACAAAAACGAAAACAATCGGGGTGAAATTGAACTGGAAGAAACATGGGCGAAAGTATATCGAGAATCGATAATCAATCTCGCAAGCAAGCTCAACTTTTACATCGCCGGATATATAGTACACGTGCAAATTAATTGATCACCGTTCCTTCGGTTAATCGATATACGGGATCGACTTACGGACGGGAGATTTCAAAAGTGGCCGGGAAGTACGTGAAGGGGGCAGACGAGATTGTGATCGTGGGGCAAACATCCACGGACAACGGGAAGAAGTATCGAGGAGATAGAGGAACAGGGACGAGACGGTGATAAAAAGGATGCGAGCGCGACAGAAAGGGACGAGTCGGGCAAAAGTACGAGGGGGACGTGGAAAAAGTAATTAATTTCGTCACATCAATTCTATTTGCTCGACGTCGCTTCCAACCCCACACATTCATCAGCGTGCGTCTACAAAATTATTCGAATGGCAGAGGTGAAAGAATTCACTCTCGCGCGCACCGCGTGCGGAAACCGCTCGCGGCAAAATTGAAGGTGGGTTCGTGACAGTTTTAATGGTGGACATATTGCCCACCGTGCTATTTCTAGTCGCCGATTACTCGGTGATCCAACGTCTGGGACGATAAGAAATGAAAAAAATTTATTGGGTCCCTCGTGCTTTGTATTTGTTGTCTAATAAATGACTGGTTGTTTCGAAGCATGACAGGCGAAAGATTTATTTTTCATCCCTGAATCGTCTGTCTTGTTGTTGTTATTACGATGTATATGTGGCAAACAAAGATTTGATATATTTATAAGAAACGTTTCGTGGGATTACATTATTGTGCGGTCAATAAATCTGTTGTCGAAAAAGTAATTCGAACAAATTTGTGAAAATTTCCACAAGTTCGCTTTCTACATGCATTTTTATCTGGTTATACTATGTAAATTATTGTTCAATGGTAATAATATCTAGGTAAGCTGCTTGCAACCTAATTTGTCGTGCCAAGTCAATTAAATTACGCAAAAATTATTGCAAATCAGTCTTCAAATAGAAACATAAAATACTGTTAGAAACTATTTGTCCTATATATTCATCCTCTCGCCATTTGCACCGAATTTAAATACAACTTTTGAAACAAATTTTGGGAAAAAATACCATTTATTCGCATCTTAAAGTCTTGCGAGAACCATGCGAATGTTTATAAAAAACACGCGACAACGTCGAATACAAATAGACTATAATTAATATCACCATTGCGTAGGAAAGATTTGCCTGCGTAACAACTATATCCTGTACTGCTGTTTACGAAAAGCAGTAGAAACAGCGTACGATATATTTTGCACGCAAATTGGCAGGCCCGTCCGTAAGTATAATCCGAAATTATGTTTTACAACAAATGAAACAGGATCCCCGACGTGATTTCCTGTGGACAGTGTCGAGATAGATTGCTTCCTGGTTTTAATGCTACTCAAACTGGACAGGCTTCACGTTAATTATCGCCGTGTTTCGGATTTTCTGGATTATTACTTCATAGAAGTTGCGACGTCGATGAAGCATTGGAAACGAATTGCGCTAATTGCGTTGCCCGCCGCTTGTACAAGTTGATACCTCAAATCGTGCGTAATACCCATCGAAATATTTTTTTCATTTCTTCAATAACATTTTTGCTCATTTCGAGTGTCTGCCATTTTCACTTGCTTTTTAAGTCTTTACATATGTCTTCGTATGATACATATTTTTCATAAACAACTGGTTAATTGGCAGACTGTAAATCGAGATTGCATGGCAATGAAAAATAATGTGTACACAGTTGCGCGACTGGAATTGGAAAAATGTATCTTTCGAGATAACGAAGTTGTATTTGTTTTTAGCGGCAGAAATTGATTTTTAGACCAGACTAACAAGAGAAAAACGAGATTGTGGCGAGGTGAGACAGAAACGGACGAAATCTGATCTTATAAATATTATAATATTGCGTGCGACATGAGTATCTCTGTTCGTGCAGAAAGAATAATTTTCTAAAGAGGAATTGGATCTTCCAGATGGTTTTATTTTTTCAACCATTTAAACTTTAGTTTAGAGTCCCATCAGTGCCTGATATTCTTTATATTATTTAGTTAGATTTTTTATTTTAAAAATTCTACAAACTTCACTTTGTCTACACAACTCTGTTTGCCGATATTTCAAATATTACCATATTTAGCCTAGTTTATCATGCGCAAGTACTTATTCATATTTCTTTCTTTTTCATATCGTATACATCTGTACATTGTATTTCCTCCCTTTCGTAATATAAGGAAACGTTTTCCCGGTTTTATTATACTTAAGACTTCTCTACTAAGCAGTTTTTATCTTCTTTTCCCATCACATTATACGATATTCGTGGTCCTTGAATCCTAAGCTTCATGAAACATAAAACGGATGTCCCTAACTTATAAATTCATTCTGAACTTAATTCCTTTTTTACTTTATCCTAAGATACGAATGATAATAAAGGCAAGTTCCTGAAAGACAAAGAGGCCCGATCACTTTTATGACAAATTTAGAAGGAAAAAGTATTCAAAATTTGAAACAATAAACTTAACAACTATATTTTGCAGAATCACTTTGCAAAAGCAATATTTCTTTTATAAAATGACAAATCTTATTAATTACCAAACGTGTGACTCTAAAAGTAACGGACCTGCTCTTAACAAATGTATTTGCTCATTGATCATAAAATAATGTAGGTAGAATGTACATAGAATGCAATTCTGCCAAACGAAACAATTTGTCGTAACAAAAAATTGGTCCGAAGTTGGAGAAAAATAGGAAAAAATTTGCTGGAAACGTTCCATGGATTACTTCTAAATAACAAAGGAATTACGTGCGTCCGTTTACTTAACCCTTTCGCTCGAGTGCTCGTTAAAAGGAAAGTGTCCTCGATCCGCAAAACAATAGGAAGCTTGATATCGAACATTTATACGTATAAATGCTTCGATACTCTGTTTATATAAATAATCGCAATAACGATACATTGCTGCGCAGAACATTTATACAGATTTTCAACCAATAATTGTTAAATATCTGCGGGCACGCCCTCCGTAGCGAAATGGTTAAATACCATTCAAACTTCCCACTACGCAATAACGAACACCAAATTTTAAACTTATTTCTTCATACGCTGCCCGCAGAGTACCACGGGAGAAGGAGAACCAGTCTCACGAGTTCAGTAATCTCAGCGCTACTCCCTTTTCCATTATCACACAGATCTAGCAGTTTCCCGAACGTATTTCCAAGATCGCGCACAAAAGTTCTTTCCAACTCCATCAGCCGATCGAGCTTATGCTTCAGCCTCAAAAAACAATATTATCACGTCCAATTTTCCACGATTGAACGAACGAATGAACGGGGACGAGCAGGAGACGATCGAAGCGACTCCGTTATCTCTTGCAGGCTTCAGCATTCTTTCGCGTGGCTACAATTTACATTCAAATGCCCAATGAAACCGCAAAATCGTCACAATGCCATCCCGGCCAATCCGATTATATATACATATATATCAAACCGTGCTGTTCGTGAAACGATTTCACGGCACGATAGTGCGGCGTATCCGGCATTAATAGCTAAACTGGACTGGCTGGCAAATACGTACATATAGGGGAACGCGACGAAAAACGTCGCACTAGAATTGCTGGTACATAATCGTTCGTTTCCTCGGTATGCGGTATAAAAAGCGTATGTTCGCCATTACGAACGGGTAAGAGCGTCTTCAGATTTTTATCGTCCGCCGCTGCTTCGACATCAGCATCTTCTCATGGGTCTCTATTTTAATAGTAATAGAGAAATAACGTGGCCGCAATAAAAGCAACTAACACCAACCTGGGGATACTTTTATAGTGTCCTTTTATAATGTCCACTTATAGGGAGCATCCGGTAACCGGTATGGAACGTACCCTATTTTTTGGTTCTTTTTTTTGTTACGATGGCTAGGGTACAGGCGAGAGGTTCATTCAGTGAGCAGAGCGTTTAAGAAAAATTATTTATGAAGCTGAATGCTATGATACACTGGTTCGAGACAAGATGCAGACAATCGTCACAATGCCATCCCGGCCAATCCGATATCCGATATGCGAACAGGCATATTGGTAGTTTCAAAATGAAGTGATCCTATTAGTGGAAAAATGGAAAGAGGTGCTGGCATATTCCTTAATTAATTAGTTAATTGAATTATAGCAAGGCAGGAATAAATGTGCGATTTATATAGAATGTTGAAAACTTCGAATCTCCGCGCAATGAATAAACCCAATTATTCGAAATTAATATTTTGTTAGGCAGTATTTCACTGAACAGATATAAATGTTTTGATATTGCAAGTGACAAGTTTAGTAAATAATTGGTTGATAAACTATTCAAATAAGCTAACAGGTTGTTAGAAGAATGCAAAGACTAATGAAATAAATAAAATGGAGTTATCATCTATTATACTTAAAAATAATGTATATTGTTTTAGTAATAGTTGTCCCAACACCAATATTTTGGTAACACTAAAATAATGAAGTTGCAAGTGAAACTAATGCACTGTACGAATGATTTTTGGCCCACTGTACGTACTTCGGAACAGTCAGTAACAGAGCGCAATTAAAATTTAATTGGTAAGTAAAGTAATAGTGACAGTAATAGTAATAGTAATAGTAATAGTAATAGTAATAGTAATAGTAATAGTAATAGTAATTGCGAGAATCTCAATCTGCGTTCTGCTATGGTGCGCGCGCAGCGCCGAGCGCGGCGCTGATGGGCCTGCTGCCCTCGAGTGATTATGTGCTTCTTTTGTCTTGCGTCACACACGACACATCGTGTCCTGATCGTAATTTCCTTTTCAATCCATAATCTGCTAGACGTACAATAAATATAAGTTCATACGTGCGTGTACAACTCATTTTTCCCCGGCAAAACCCTGACAGTAATAGTAATAGTATTAGTAATAACTAATCGTTTCGTGACGAATGAAATTGATTTATTAATTGTGAAAATAGCAGTGGATCACAATAAATGTATCCACTATATGGCGAGTAAACAATATTTAGTAGATCGAAAACCAGACATTATGCTCCAAAAAATAGCCAATGTAAAATGCTTTTTTAGAAGTCCATTCAGCAAATAACTTTCAGCAACGATTAGACACGCCATTATCTGCGAAATTATCCCATTTATTAATTATCATGCGTCCGCAACTAACGATCCTCGTTTATTAGGTTGTGACATATGAAATGTCCGATTTTCACTCTTCAACTTTAACTGAATATAACATTTTTTATATTAAATGTTTGTAATCAAGGTAACCATGGGAATCTGTACATTTTTTCCAACACGTTTCAAGTTCCGCAATTCTATTTTTATACAAATTTGGAGTTCTGGTATCAATAAATTCTTGAACGGTCTTTTTAACGCGTGCTTGATTTCTGAACATTTTTTAATTGACAAAATATCGATATAGCAAAATTGGATATTTCATACGTTACAACCTAATACAACTATAACATTTTTCCCCGGAATGTTCAGAAATCCGTTTGTTGCCTCCTAAATAATTTACCACTCGAGCATTCCCAAACTCCGCGCCACTCGTTCAGGGAAACAGACCGAGAAATACTTGTTTAGATCTCCTTTCCCAGCATCGCCAGTTCTCATGTTCGATTCAATTCGTGGGCACGCCACTACTGCTGCGACTGCTTCGAAAATCGTCGTTAAGTCGTTTAAAAGCAGCGGCAATGTAGCTGAAGAAGGCATGTCTGGATAAACCGCCATTGCCACTGGACCGGAACGAGCGTTCATTTAGATTAGGAATCTTAATACAGCAGTTATCTCTCACCACCTCCTCCCCTAGCCCTTCTTAACCCCCTTTCTTTTCCCCGTTTTTCGCCCGGAACCCGTCTGTGTCTCATGCCCGTGACTTTTTGTCGCTGCCGTTTCTCCGTTCTTTACCTCGAGACGGAATGGCGGCCTATCTAGATAAGCAGCCAAGTCGCTCTTATTTTTCGTCTTAAAGAAGTTTCCCCGCATTTCTTCCTTCCACTCTCTTCCTCTATCTCATCTGCTTCAACCTCTTGCCCTTCTTTGATATCCCTCCCCATCATCCGTAAACTTCTTCCACTCGCAATCCTGCAAAAAAAAAATCGCGGGGAACCGGGGTAAAGGCGGACCGTCGTTGACATCAAGCAACTCCTGTTAGACGTGCTTTTGAAAGTCTGGTTACGTTTGATTTTAATGCGCTTTTCCGTGTTTTGATTTCGTTCACCAGCGGCACAGGAAGGGAGGAAGAATCTGAGTCCGCTTTTCTGGTTGCTGGATGAATGGACGACGATCAGATTTTTCTTTTTTAGAATATTCGGGGAACCGTGCGTCAGGGTTGTTCAATTATGAATTTAGTTGCGAGCGTGTCATTGTTCTTGTCGTGCAAGATTGTCTCTTGCGATAGCCCGCGATATCGTCGAATAATGGCATTATGTGTCCAACTTCTTAATAGCGCGTGACATAATATTGTGTAAGAGATATTTTGTGAGAAGTTGCGTGAGATATAGAGTGAAATTATATTTGCGGACTTCTTAACAAAAAACACAAGGAAATTTTATTTTCAACAATAACATTTATTGTTAGTGTGGCATGCAATAAACTTTTATCTGCTATATAAGTCTAAACAAAAGTGGATTTATATTACTTTGCTACTGTAATTATTACTTATGTAGTCGACCAAGGAGCGTTGGACGACGCCGGCGTTGCGGTGCGGCTTCGAACGGACTGCCGCGTGCGATTTCTGAGAAGCGATCGTTGCGTCGGGTTGCCAGGATTCTCCCTTTTAGTTACCCCTTTAGTTAGCCCTTAGAGGCCAAGGAGGCCACAGCCTTACAAATTAACCAGCATTTTTACGGTTACGGATTGTTCTTTTTGAAAACGCTTGGACATTCACCGATCCGCCGCCCTTACAGTTACAACATTTTGAATGGGAATATAAAATTTCACCTGTGTAACGCATGTGATGTACACATATATTAGTTGAAATATTTCCAATTGGCACCCAGTACAAATGGTGTTGAAGGAAGGGAAATCAATACGGAAACGAAATACTACAGGATCGCTAGTTTTTAAGCGTCCAGTCGCATAAATTCCTTTCTCTCAAAGAATTTATCGTTGCGAGAAAGTTCACATTTTCAAGTATTTTTCTCTGTTTCTTTATTTGGCAGTTTGCAAGGAAAAGGAGATATTTCAGGAACATTGAATCCTGGCCAACTCACCCGTAGTCATTGAATCTTTACGATCAGCACCTCTAAAACTTCCAAACTCGAGGATTTTGTCAAACGTGCGTGTGTCATAAAAATCAGTCCTGTTTTCAACAATGTACATCCTGACTCGTCCTTCACGAACGAGAGGGCCCTTTTTTAATTGCACATTGCCAGACATTACGTTACTGCTCAACATCAACTTCTCGACTTATTATTTGTCAAACACTGTTCACTATCTATTTATTCATTCTTCGTTGATATATATTTAATTTGTGCCGATAATTATATATTTCAAATTTTTAGAATATTATATGTATCGTTCAGTATTTCATACCATTTTTCGCATTTAAATGCAATGCCTGGAAGTTATAACAAATATAACTTTATAGTCTTCTTATATTCATAGAGAGTTTCATTTTATTCGTTCCATTCTGTCTTGTCACGATTGTTTGATATATTGATGTAATAAATTGGCCAGAAATGTATTTGAATATCTGCTGACTTTTAATCTAAACTTTACCTCTCTTCATACAAATACTTCCTTCCAATACTATTTAAGTTTCCACAAAGCTTACGCTTATATTTTATGTCTAATTCACTTCACGTTCTCGCATCTGTTAAAACCTTTCGCCTTAAACTGTCTGATATCTGTATATCACAAGAAGTACTATTAATTTTTGTGCAACATTTGTTGGCACCATTACCATCGCATAGTATCATCGTTCAAACAAAAAATCAGTAATGATATTCATTCTTTTCATACCACATTTCTTTACAAGTAGAGAAATATCGACGTCTAAACCAGGCAGGTAACTGAAGAATTATTTATACAACGTCCAATGTAAACCGGACTCGATTCAATCAATGTTGCTTCCCACGGACACCACGATTCGTCCATTTACTGCATGTTTCAATGTCCTGCGATTTACCCCTTTCACGTTAAAACTATAGGCCACGTTTAAACTCCTCAACTCATTGTCAGTGCAGCCACGCCTCGCAGCCTGCGTTTACGACCTTCTAACACTGCTCTACGCCAACATTCCAGCAATTTCCGTCATCGGGGGCCGCACAAGCGGTTCTATTCTTATGAAATAAATCCACTATTTCGGAGAGGATTATTTGCGGGCTTTGACGCGCAGTCGTCACTCGTAACGTTCAATTTACTCTCCGGTATCAATCTTGTCTTTCTTCGTTCACCTTGTCATGCACCTTCTCTACCCCCCACCTGTACACTTAAGCTCCACAGCTTCAACCATTTTCGTTTTTCTTCGAATATCACGAAAACGCTTTCTACGCCCTGCTCACGCGATTCTCCAACCGAACTGTTCTTTTTTCTCTTCGCCCTCTTCATCTATCAGGGGTATCGTACAATCATTGTCAACCGTTTTCTCTTAATCGTTGCTCCACACTGCTATCCCTTTTTTTCTCCCCCATAAACTTCACTCCCCTGAGCGATGTAATCGTTAATCGTGCACGAATGTGAAGATTTTCCGTGTCATGCTGAGCTTTCCTTCATTACTTATCTCGCTGAGGTATCGGGGTATTCAGCGTATACAGAGCGTATCCAGGCTCTGATTGGCGGATTTTTGTCGCGTTCGTCCGTTTTGAAAACGTAAAATGAAACGTAATAAGGGCTTTTTGTTAAACTCGTTGAAAGTGCTGTATGCATACTGTGGGTTGTACTTGATTGAAGTGAAGAGTTTTGGTGAATTTAAGCTACGTATTTAAATAATAGCTGGATACCGGTTGTTGCGTTGGTTTGGATTAATCTGTAGGTATCTATTATTTGAAATACAGCTTCACACAAAATAGACAGTTTAATCGAATATTATTGTTTACAAGGACAAATATTATTATGAAGTAGAATAGTCAATTTGATCGTAGTAAACTTTGAAGACCGAGTATAAATTAACTATTATTCTCAGTCTTAACTAATGGAGAATGTGGATGTCCTTAAATTTTCTTCTTTGCAATACTATATAAAAATTAATTAAAAACGATCAAACGTAAGGATGTTATTATATCAATAGTTAATCCATTCGAAAATTCTATCAGACAAAACTGTAGCAACTTCTATTCCATGGAATATATTATAATAATATTTGCTTGCAAATACAGAAACAGGGCATATAAGAAGAAAATTAATACTTCTATAACAGAGACACGAATGTCAATTAGTGCTTGACATCGACGATTAATTAAATTTTCAAGGAAGAAAACGACGTTGAAGGAAATTCATACTCTTGTTAGTTAAAACTTACTATAAATATTATATAATAAATAAACTGATCTTCGAAGAATTACATTAAATAAAGAGTATTTAAATTGCATTACTATGGAGGTGTGCACAGAGAAATGTGTTGAGGACGATTTTTCGAAAGTAAAATAATATAAATAATATGAAGTGACCAAAAGCAGACGAGCAATAACAGGTATAATAGAAAAAGCAGTGCAATTGTACGGAAATAGTGGAAGGATATTATCAAGGGGAATCACATACCTACCACTTTAATGCTGTGAATTTTATTAAAAGGTTAAATTTCCATTTACTTTTTGACTTTACCGGGCATAATCCCACGTTATTAATTTGCGTAACGTTGGAATTTCCACGACGAAAGCTGGATCCACGTTGGAATTAACGGCGGAGATTTAAAACGGCGTGGAATTAAGGTCGCAACAAGGAAGATGAATAGCGTTGAGTGAATCCTCATGGGATGCAACGCGTGATGCAAAGTTTTCGGCGGACCTGACGTAGGCGAGAAACGTGAACTCGTGATAAATTGGTGCTGTCGCGTTCCACGCTTCGAATTTGTATTCCAACTGGCCAGTTGGAGGGCCAGCTGGCAGCTTGTTTAATAAAATACTTCGCGCCGATGAATGGTCGTGCTTCTGGGATTTCCTCGAGGTGGCGGGTTACGTCCGAGAAAAACAGTTTTCGCTGGTCTCAGATTGTCTTGCGGGGGAAATGAATAAGTTAAATTATCGCATACTTTTGCGTGGCAAATCTGGTTTTTATGCTCGGCGTTTTATGCCTGCCCAATAAATGTAGATAATGTAGCTCGTTTTTAAGGATTAGATTGCTGGTTGATTTCTCAGCAGAGAAATTTTGAGTCGTGAAGAGGTCACGGGCCATTGATTAAACATATAATTAAACTTAGAAATATGATGTATTCTTGGACGATAATTCGTTTAGTACGAAATGGATAATAGAGTGTTGATTTATTATAATAATGTCTCGATGCTATTGTATATTGGGCAAGGACATTTTCTAGTATGTAATTTAAATATGTTATAAAAAAATGTTCCTTAATTCAATACAATTTCTGTCTCGCTTTTAAGGTATGAGTAAAAAATTTCATCATTTTAAGGTACGATTTGATGTTACTTACAAATGAGCTTTTTCACTGTGGCTTACTGTACTTTCCACATGACTTGCATGTTAAATCTGTTTAATTACGAATGAGTATTTAAGTATTTAAGTAATATTAAGTATTAGTTATTAAAATGATTTTACCTTCAATTTACTATTACAAACATTATTGGCAGATCTCAATGTTAAATATGGACGATATTATAAACAAAATAAATAGAAAATAACCAAATACCAAATCAATTATATTTCTAAAAGGGTACAGTTCCGTTATACAAGTGTACACGTAAAAATAGAAGCTGCAGCAGTAGTTCAAGTAGTACGAGTAAATATCATATCAGACATTAAAGTCGTACAGCGAACACAGCGGGCATTACTTTAAACCAATCGCTTCCGCTTTGAACAATTTCGTACCACGTAAAAATGCAATGAATCACAAAACAAACTTGTTCACTGCCAGTTAAGAAAGTCCAATGGTATTACATAACCATGCAATGATAAACGACAAAGTGAACCGAAATTCTCGATAAGCATGAAGAGTAAGATTTGTGTAGCTCGAAATAGAATGGACGATACCTACGGCGGTTTTCAGAAACGAAAGACGGCGCGCAATGAAATCGAACGAAATCGTTGAACAAGCAGAAACATTACCAACTATCGCTGATGAAACGAATCGGACAATAATACGCGATATTGGGCTGAAACGTGGTCGATGAAGAATCGTCTCCCACTGTTATTTATTAACTCGGTTTATATCCGAATCCGTATTAGCCCGATCTGTATCCAGCCAATAAGATTCTCGAAAGAATTACGAGACCACCAGAAGCTCGGGATAAGCAGGTAAAGGGAAGGTACCAGCGGAATATCAGCGTCTTCCTCCAAACGGATTAACTAAAGAACCGTTCAGCCGACCGATAATCCTCTGGACGATGTCCAATCCCGCGTAATTTCGAGGCGAACCAATGGGAAACACAATCGAAAACTCGACATTGGGAAACAAATTCGCGGATTAAGTCTTTGGTGCCGGCCAGCGGTAATGTTTCATTAAAATTGAAGGAAAATGTAATGATTCGCTATTAAGTGAACCCACATCTGGACGCTCGAATAATATAATGGAATTCGTGAATAATTCTAAACTAAAAATTGTTTAACAAGAAAGATCATTAGAAAAACCATTCTTTATTTTTATATAGCTTTGCATACGAATAGAGTACGAAAATATGGTATGTACATACGTTATATCGAGAAGCATAAGAATCGCAGATATTGAAACTTTCTGCTAAGTAATTCTGTTATTTATAAATTCATGATGTAATTAATGTTATCTCTAATATGACAAATATACCAAATCGCACGGCGATGTTCAAGTAAAATATGTATCACTCCAGTTATTGGGTAAATTTGATCGTTGGTAAAATATATGATTATTGGCATAGCAAGTCGTATAAATTGACCAAGCTACACGGCTTTCGAATTGAGTATCTTAGATACGTACTCGGTGTGGAAATATTCAGATACCTTGTACAAATAGATAACCCTTAAACCCATAGTGTTGCCATTTACTGACATATCTGTATGTCCTATTCTAACGGATACACAATTAGGGGCGTACGTTTACTCCACTACCAACGTATAAAGACACACATTGGTGAAATGGAAGAATTAATGGTTTAAGAGAAAAACTATTTGCAAAGCATTGGTAAACTATAAAAAGAAATGCAAAAAAATGAGATGGATTTCTAATATTATGTTTCTACGGTTTGTAGAAAATGGTAAATCTTTAAAATTATTATAAGAGAAGGACAAAGGAATTCGCAACTTTGTTTCTATCAATCACCCTCGAAGGGGGTTAACCTGTCATTAATGGTGTATCTATTGCACAGAAGCACTGTGTTAGTCACACCTGTACAATATACAATATTAGTATCAGTAATTTTAATGGAAAATTAAAATGTCTATCACAGATGACGGTACAAACTGTTCCGATTACGAATTCTATCTCTCAACAGTTCTAAAGGATTGATGTCCGTGTACTGCAATTAATCATTTCCGCTCCAATCGAACGATTATCATAATAACTGAAAAAGTGCGAACGTGAATGTATTTTTTCCACATTACAGCGCTGGTCCCCTAAGAATTCGAACGTTCGACAATATTCAGCGGTTTTCCTCCCCCAAGAGGATAAGAAGCTGTTTTCCTTACGTCTCTGTATCCGATTAATGGGCGCGCCCGATCGGGCCGCGCAACGACTAGCTTTTAATGAATAATTTATTAAAAATTCATCCCTCTTCCGCGCCAGCCGATGGTCGGGTCGCTTGTGTCCACGAGCTGCTCTCCCGCGGGTGCCAGAAGCACTCACGGCATTTGTGCTCGGGAACTGCTTCCATCGACCGGAACTTTCCACGCAAATGCAAATTCAGCCGAAAAGGAGAAAATACAATACACGGTAGCGTACAGGAAACGAAATCTTCAACAAGAGAACGCGAGTCTGGCGGCTGAAATTGTTTTCAATCGCGATGCAGTTGTTGGATTGATTTTGCTAATTGACGAGGCAAGGCGATTTATATTTCTTTTACGATGTACATAAATTAACTACGAGCAGGCTACAGTATTTTTGTTTATGGAAGCTTTACTATTATGCGCGAGTCTGAAGCTGAGTTTGATACAGTATTTTCATTCTTATAAGGAAATCTTAATTCAATCTGTGGCAAAATTGTGACAACAATTACGTTCTATAATTCGTTAACGGTTGGTGCCTAGCTTTTGTTAATGCAGATACTGTAGGTTATTGCGAAAAGTTATTATATCATTATTTGAAGATTCTTCAGCAGACAAATTTGAAGACGTTTGTAGCTTATTAATATTGAAGTCATTTTCAATGATAATCTGTTTGGTATGAAATGGTTAATCGAGTAACAGGTTATTAAAATAATATTTTTTTGAAGCTGCATATTGAAACCTTCGATTCGCATTGTAGGAAATTTAATCATTTCATGTCATTAAACTGAAAATTTCGGGTGCATGTACTTTTTGTTATGTTGCATTCGTTTCGCATAAATATATGACATAGGGTTAGCTTGACTCGAAATTATTTAATAGCGGAACGTTTACAAATTTTTATAAACGCAATTAA
This sequence comes from Nomada goodeniana, assembly GCA_963969485.1. Taxonomy (NCBI): domain Eukaryota; kingdom Metazoa; phylum Arthropoda; class Insecta; order Hymenoptera; family Apidae; genus Nomada; species Nomada goodeniana. Next base: position 14,191,207 of record OZ018300.1, on the reverse strand, counting down.
ATATAATGCGATAGAAGCCGAAGAAGTTTGACTGCCTCGACGTGTTCGTTTCTTATCAAAACGCACGCTATTAGAACAGACGTACACTGGAAACGCGACCAAGATCTCGTTAACAGGCGTCAACATTGCCTTGGGACTTGCCAAGTCGCCTTTTGTTGCGTTCCCAAGTGCCTTGTATGCACCGTCGAATTGCAATGTCTATGTTGTCCTCTTTAGCTCTTCATTCGAAGAACGTGTATGACGTGAACTAGAGATCCTAGTATATTATGTCTTGGTGGCACAGTGACAACTATACCTGCATACTAGAACACTGAATGGAGTAAATTACTGAATTTCTAATTTGTGATTTTATAACGTTTTATTGGTAGAATTTATTACATTGTTCTTTCTAGTACTGTTATTAATTATAAAGAATATAAGAATTTGGAAATTTTCCGTTCAACGAATGCTGTATGCTAATACGAAAGATTTCATTATTTTCTTGCGAATAATAACAGCATTTTAAATAATTTTAATATATTAAATATCATTCAGATGGTACTGTGCGTTAAGAAAGGAAATTTTCAGTCTGGGTTGATGCAAAATATCATACGATGGATTGGTACACTATTTGGCACACTATTTGTTTCATGTATTAAAATGTATCAGTTTAATACATAAAAACACTTTGTTTTCCTTCCATCGATTAATAAAAACGTTAACCAACATAGAGAGCATTCTACTGTACATCGAAAAAAGTTCTATCGTGTTCAAACGTCTGGGATAATAGCCAGCATTCTCCACTTCAGAACATTGGTTAGAAGGACTATAATTCGTAGATGTATTTGGGGAGAAGATAAGATATGATAAAACTTTATACCTTAATTTCATTAGTTCCTGTGCAGTGGTTATGACCCATGAGCACGAATATTACCGTTGATACGTATCGGACGAGCTTTATAATAATATTAAAATTAGTTGGGAAATTTTCGTTTTTATTACATTAATAGTTTTATTTTATATCATTTTATATATTAAATTACATATAAAATTATATGTTTCATTACAGTGAACTACAGTGAAATCCACAACTGTAAGTTATTTTATAATATCGAATTGTACCTTGTGCTATAATAATCGCTGAAAATAGTGAATGGCAGCGATCATATAAACGTAATAAGTTTAAATGTATACCAATTCGATCATTTCGGCAAAATAGATGTCTTTCTATCGTGAAATATAATATCCACTCACACAAATTTAGTAATACGAAAATACTGGCGCACAAGAAGTTTCTACCTAACCCGCGTACACATACACGTTACTGTTATCCACAAAGCTCATTAGCATTTAACTAAGTACTATAGATAATCATTTATAAGGTGCATCTTAATACTACAAACGGGGAGGATAGTTCGCGCAAACATAGCACGAAGCAGCCTGTTCGTCCTTGAACGTAATTCTCATTAAAGCATGAAATTCAAAATTCAAATTTGGCACATGACGATTCAGGTTTAGCTGAGGGACACCATATCTCACTGAAGATTAATATTCTCTGAAAACAGTAACGGCAAGCTTCACACGAATATATTCTCACGGCTTGCATAATAATTTGTACTTGTATATTATTTAAGAGGTCACGCGCAATTGTTATATTCTATGGAAAAGCTTGGGATATCAGAAGAAATGAAATTCAAAGAAAGAGAAACGACACTTAAGCAGCCGATTACATACCGCATGTTTTAACACAGAATCTGGTGAACAGTTGTAACGCAAAGTGGATCGCTAGTAATAATTCAAGTTTGCAGTTAGGGAGTTTTAGAACCACTTCCGCGTGATGTTTAGCTCAAGGCAGCTATAACTCGTTTTAGAGCGATCAAGTTTGCAGTATAATTGATTTACGATGAAACATAGAACTTTTTAATAAGGCAATATGCATTATGGCTTCACTAGTTTATAACTTAGCCGTTTATAAGTAAGCGAGACGAATTCTTGCATCGTCCCACTTGCCAGTATTTCATTTGCAATCAGAGAAATAAGAAAAATGAGAATTCACGTTAATCTGTACACCCATTATAGATGACACTAGTAAAAAGTGATGTGCCCCTACATTCTGCACTCCTGTCAGAATTTTAGCAGATTCTATTTTCCATTTATAGAAGAACTGATCAAATTCGCAATAGCATTATTTACATGGAGAAGTTAGTCAAATAGTCATTCGAACTTGATTTAAACTTGAACTTAACATGTACGTATACATATTGATACATTATTTGATTGATATATATATTTGATTCAATTGATATATTAGTAATATAATAATATAATTCACATTATTAACGTTTAACATTATTACTTTCATTACCCTGGGAAATCTTCATCGTTCGCGAATTCAACCGCAATTTTCTATGCTATTTATTTTTCAACACGAATCGTTCTTCGCAACAAAATGAAATAAGTAAAACAGAAATGATTCCCGATAACAATACACCACGATCAAGCATTAAGGAGCAACAAATACCTCTGCGGCTACCAAAAACTGTTGCCGTTAAAATAAAGCTACAAAAAACTGTCCCTTGTTTTGCAAAAGAACGTGGTTCCTTTGAAATTCAAGTAGCCGTGGCGGCGACCGGATCCGATAACAGAGCAGAACAACGCGAGAACTTTGGCCACAAAACAATTGCGTTGAGATCTAAAACCAGGTCATTCGAAGCGTGTCCTCTATTCTTCGAATACACATCACGTAAGCGAAAAATCTTTACATCGAAATATTCCAATTCTACGAATACGTGACGGAGAAGAATGGGGCAAAAAGCAGTGGCAAAAGGAAAGAGCGGGAAGAGGAAACTTGCTCCTCAGTTCACGCGTGGAAATCAAAGATTCAAGAAAAACAAAGTAAAATACTTGGAGAGAGGAAGCGAACGTTTACGTAGCCACGTAGCGGTTCGTATCTTCCTCGCGTAAGGGTAGCTGGACCGAGCTGCTTATATTAAAGTTGAAAAATTTCCCTGCTGTCCAACTTTCCCCGCCGGGGAAGAAAGAAAATTTCCCTATGAATGGAAACAGCCTCCGGTGAACGGCATTCAAGAGCAAAGCCGCCACGGAGCTGATACTTTTTTCTTCAATACCGCGACTCGACATTACGCCTCTTTAGATCATGCACACGCGCGATTTTGCGGTACAAACGCGAGAAGGAATGTTGATCTACGGTCAACGGATGAATAGGGTGGGCCACCGTGAAGTGGCGGGGCCAACCACTTATTTATAGATAACGAAATAATTCAAAAGTTTCGTTATATATGCGGCTGTTCTGCCCCTGGATATTATTTATTCCCGCTACGTGTCTGGCCCCTTTGAAAATTTACGAATCGCCCGGTGGAGGTAGAGCCCGTTCATTGGGGGCCAAATTTTCGAACGGGCGCAGGTAAACAAATGAGATATTTTTGGTTGGTCTTGGTTGGTGTAAACGTGACGCGGAATGTTGTAGTAGGTTTCTTCACGGTTTTTACAGATCAAAGAGTGTCACGCGCAAAGAGCTAATATTGGAGAATTTTTTGTTCGTTTCAAACAGGCGATGTTTAGAGGTGAAACACGTTGCAGATTATTCTACCGCGCGTTGGAGTAAAAAAGTTTGTGTGAACTGCGAGCAATATGCAGATGGTGACGTGAAGTATTTTTATTATCAAAATAAAAAAAAAAGAAATGACTATTATTAATGCAGGATAAATTTATAGCTTGGGGACACTAATACGATGTACTATTTCAAAGATGTCATGAATCGAGGATCTGATAATTTTTCTCCTTATACCGAAAAATGTAAAACAATATAATATCTGAAACGCAGCACAATTTTACGACAGTTTTGTGTTTTTCCTTCTATCTTTGCAAAATTATTTTAGTTCCTTATGTTCTTTTTCATTCTCACATTACATCTTTCTCCTCTCAAATATGAGACATTTGTGTCAAACACCTTTTGTTAAGGCGAGGTTCCGTCAGCGTACACTACGAGCCTGGCGAGCGATCGCCGTTTGTCCAGAACGGCGTGAGTTTGGACCGTCCGGTCCAATCACTCTTCTTGCGTTCGTCATCGCGTTGCGTCAACATCGTGCGTGGATACATATTGTAACATTTATACTTTAACACCTTTTGTCTCTACTTTCGAAAATAATAATAAAAAGGTTCCACGACACACACGATTATGCAACTTACAATACACCAGCGTGCACATTGCACGGCATTAAATAAAAATAGCGAATTAATTTTTCTCGTTGCGTAACATTTACCACAAATTTCTTAAAACCAAAAACGAAGTTACAAATTTTCCAACAGTTCTAAAATCACTGCCACGCATATATAATATAATTTACAGTTTGTAAAAAAGACGGTAACGCGTTATAATTTTTCTTCGAACTCACGAATTACCGTTCTAATTTTACGAACAAACATACAAAAAGCGTACTAACTGTAAGTACATACAATACTTCTATTTAATATTAACCGTAACAAAGGACAGCGTACAAAAACTTTGACCCTGCACGAACCAGTTTTCTTTCGCAGCTTTTATTCGAGAAAATGAAAGAACGTATCCATTCACAGCGTCCCCCAATCGCAGTTTTTGAAAATCATTTAGCTGACCAAACAGAAAACTTCCGACAACGAGCAATCCGCGTGTTTTCAAACGATCTGCCCTCCATTCTCGTTTCACTAACACCAACTAGCTATTTTACATGCACATTTTAACCTACATTCCTCTAAAATGGTAACGTTTTTAAACAATGAAATGGCAAGTACGGTTAACGTTGTTTTCTAGAACATGGAACAAAAGCTCAGGCACGTATTTCGCATCGCACTTGGAATCTCGCATTTCTTGTTTCCGGAATACATTTTCAAACGCTATTCATCGTTATCCTTGTGGTCGATATATAGAAGCTGAGGGAACTACGTTTTTAAGGGAGGAAATATAGCTGAAACGCTATTATTCCACTGGGGAATTAAAAAAATTTCCATGGAAATAAGAAGCCAGTTAGGTAATGTTCTATTAACTACTTTCTCTTCTATTATTGTTGTGCCATTCAATTACTTGCACTATTGTGACAACTGCAAAATTTTCAGTATAATGATTTCGTTACATGTATAATATACGTTGTAGCATTCTCTGAAGTAGAAAAGAGGACAGAAAGAATACTTCAACTGCTGTACATAATGATACCACGTAATTCCTGGGTGTTCCTTGTTTCAGTACGATCGCGTGTATGTAACAAATTGAAGGAAACGCGAATTTCTAAAATATCTTACATCGGGCAAGCTTCCAACACCTGCAACTTCGAGTCAGTCAGCCTGGTGCCAGCACAGACATTACACGCATTATCGCACAATGATCCCAGGTAAGTAACCGAAAGCGCGTGCCGTCGCGACGATACACTGAAAAGTGGGGGTAACAGAAGAAGAAGAGAAACACTGTAGTAACACGACAGTTTCGTCCTGGGTGCTGTTACGGAAGAAGAAATGGCCGATTTGAAGGAAATCGGAGGGGAGGGGGGGGGGAGGACGCTGTCGGGTAACCAAGATTTACATTTTTCCGGGGAAATAGGTTTTGCGATAAAAGGATTTGGAATAAAATTTAGCTCGGCTGCTGCGCCCTGCCGCGTTGGTATTTTGATTTAGTAGTCGTTTGAGAGTTGGCAAGCTCTTTGGAGTGCCGCCAACATTTTTATGTTATTCCTTCGGGCCACCCTACTGTCGAAGGGTCTCTCCTTCCGTTTTTGTCATTTCTTCTCCATCCTCTATTTTTTCCCCCCTCCCTCCATCGTCTTTTCCCTTCGTTTTTTTCTTTTTTTATTATTGCCGAACACCGCGAACATTTCGCACCGTGCCAGTGGGAGATCAGAAACTAAATCCGTGAGCGGATTGGTGCCGCGAAATGGTCGTGGATAATTTTAACCGAAAGGACCTATTTATGCAAAGTATGCGGAGAAGGTATTATATTTCAAGAGAGTTTAATGCTTTATTGGCGAAATCGGGATTTACAGCGTACATCTGGTTAGGCGTGACAAAAGATAGGCAAATTTGAGATAAGATTTTTATTTTATATATAAATATATATTATTTTATACCTTCGGTTAATTGCAATAACGCAGGTCTTTTTGAATTTGTATTTGTTACAAAAGTATATGCACTTCTGATTGTAAAATGTATTGCATTAAATGTGAATTTGAGCAGAAAGTTTATCTACTTTATTGCTTTCTTGACATCTTTATTAAGAGTTATAGTACCGTAATTTGTGTTACAGCTTTGTCGTATATATTTTTTATTTAAAATATATTATAAAGTGCCACGCTGATGGAAAAGGTACTTCACAGTGTATTTCGTTTTATTTTCATCTGTTAATTAGTTTGACGTGCAATTTAAACTTTCCCCGCCTGTGCCAGTGTTACAAAGTAACCAGCGGAAGCGCAAAAACTTAATTAATGAGTGTATCGCAAGTTTCGAAAATAGGGAAGTGCAAAGTACTGTTGTACCATGTAATTAAATGCGATTACTAAATAACGCACCCCTACTTTTCACACAGATGCACGAAAAGATAATTGTTTATTCGAGTAGAAAAATGCAACTGTTACATAGAAAAATTGTTGAAGCATATCATTATTTTCGATAAAATGAAGTTATGGATAAAGAAATTCAATTACCAAAAGGAAACAAAAATCGTAACGTATTTATCGAGTTATAAAATAGATTATGCAATAAGTAATTCAGTAAGGCCTTGTAACTCATTTACGTCACAAATATTTAACGAGAACCTTTCGTAATCGAATTAAAATAGTCTTTTCATATTTAATAAAAATAGATCCCGAGTTATTATTTTCTCGACAGAAATATAATTTTATAATCAAATTTACCGAACGCGTAACGTGCCCGGTTACTTTTTTGACCAAATGCATACGCGAATTCGCACACACAGACGCGTCAGTTTGCACGCACCAATAGCTCACGGCTGCTGACACAAAGTGTTATAACTGTAAAGTTTCGTCGCAGGTTCTCTGCTGTGGACAGAAATATAGGAATAAAATTGTTGCTGGAAAACGAACGAGGACAAGCATATATACGGGCATTATCGTCTATTCGAGAAACATACGACGCGAAATTGCATTCTGACGCGTTTCAGACAGGGATTCTGGGCCTTGTGGTAAAATGGCGAAGTCGGCAAAACAATTACCAGAACTGAATCGTTCGTTCGGAACATTTTTAATCGTTGCGAACGTGCGCCGATCAAACCGTGCATGCTATATGCGATCCTTTAATTTCGAGGGAACGTCACTTCCACTATTATACTCAAAAACAACCACTACCGACGACTGCGTGAAATCTACAATGCAACGAAAACAAGAAATTCCAAATAGAAGATCTTCCTCAGCGGCTGAATTATTTTCAGACGTCAGCATACTTCCAGTCACCCTGCACGAAGATTAATACCGCTCTGAAAACTTTCGAATAACGCGGACCCCTTACCGAACTAACATCGTAAATCTTATTCCGCCCCGAAATTGCTCGTAAAACGAAATTCGTCACTGGAACAATTAACCCCAGTCACTAACCCTTTCCAATCGTTGCTGAAAAGAGAAAGAGAGAAGAATTCTCCCCTTTAAACTCGCTCGTACAAAAAAGTATTTGACCCGGTTGGTCCGGGGCTCACGAGCAGGCCCTTTGAAAAGTCTTCTTCCTGTCGTTTTTGCCCCCATCGAGCAAACCGGTTGCAATCCCGCGACGGCGAAACGCGCAACGGCGAGTCGCATTAATCCCACAGATTAAATTGTGTACAGGATTCCAAGGCAGAAATGTTCTCATGGTCTGAAACGTTTATCTTGTCGCGTTATCGCGTGCCAGGAGTAATGACTTCTACTTTGCCCGGGCACTTTTCGTTCTGTCCCACCCTGTCCATACCGCGGTGTCTTTCGGAAGGAGGTCAGTAAATATTTACGGTTTCGTTTTTCCAGAAGGGCCGATTCTATTTGAACTGGCTCCCAGTTGAAACACGACCGCCTCGTCCCGACCCTCCCCCTGGTTCATTGGATATTTCGGTCGTTCCGGAAGCCACGATAAAACGAAGAAGACCGACGGCGACTTTATCCCACGACCTTTCGCCAGGGAATCCTCTTTTTACCGGACAGAGAGCGGTGGATGAGAGTAACGCCGGAACAGATTCGAACGGTGATCGAAAAGTGATAAAGGGGATCGGCTCGAATTGGTGTCCCCTTCCTGTAAGGATTCACCCCTTAACGTTTAATTGGGGAAACGAAGCTACGGCGCGAGCCCTTGTTTAATACTTTCGATTTCTATGGGGATTTTATTGTGACGCGCAACGAGTGGATTTGTAATGCCGGTGGTTTTATAGGGATTGAAATTGGTAGGATGAGGAAGTATCGCTGATGGCAAGCTTTTATTTTATTCCTTTGAGACACGTGAAGATGTGAAAATTATATAGAATGATTATGTGGAGAGAAATTGTATGAAAAAGGTTGCAAAGTTATATTTTGTAATGTTAGAGTTTGTACTTTTTAATTATAATTATAATTTTAATTATGACGAATTGTAATAGTTCATTGCAAATGTTCATTGTACAGTACAATACGATTCGAATGTCTGGAATTTTACCGAGGATATTTGAATAGAAAGTTTAGAAACCATAATTAGTTGATTTATTGGGGCACATACTTAATTTTATTAAATGTTAAATCCGTTAAATTCCCATAAACAACGCTTTATCATATTTACAAATTCCATTTCCATTACTACTTGATTACAGTCGGACGGCATAAATGGAAATTGTAAAGCCGCCAACTTGTTAATTAATTTAAATCACCTTTAAAATACTGTTAATAGAATATATCTTAATATGATTCTAACATATATTATAATATTCTTATGCATTTTTGAGCTGCATTTGATACTTCTACTAATTAATATTAACATCACTCGAGTATAGATTAAGACTGTACATTCTTAACCACATACTACATGTTCAACGCTACCTTTGCAATCTGTTTATGAATAAGACATGATATAAGAAACATTAAGTCATATAAATGTCGTGAGATATAGAGGTAAGAAATGCACAGCGGTTACGTATTTAATTCGCACACATATATGTATGAATTTGCAAATATCTAATTTATAAAAAGAGGATATTTATTTTAAAAATCAATTCGAGTTATCACAACGGCTTATGGTGAATATTGAATACGAATTCAGGGAGCGTGTAATATAATTAGGGATATGTGCGTCTACTATTGTGACACATGTAAGACAATCGTTGACACGTGCTTCGAATATTTGCTCAGCATTGGATACATTGATGAACACCTGCGGTAGTAGTAATTTACACCCCAGGAAAGTACAGGCTGCCGTTCAACCGAGACACCCCATTTCCCCTTCTTGAAACTGTGTGATTATCCCATATATGTAAATATTACATAATAATTAATGAAGACGCTAGTTAATTTAAAACTGTTACAATATAGGGTAAGCAGGAGTTATGTAACAACCAATGTAACTTCAGTTATTTAACATGAACCTTTATACTCCCCATCTAATTTTAATATTTTACGCAGCACTTGTATGTATATATACAACAACTATTGTATTTCAAAAAATTTGAACATAATTTCATAGTGACAATGGAACTGCATTAAAAACATACTCATGGATATATCTGTTACCACTAACGGTCGACAGAGCAATCACGAAAAACGAAATTATAGCTTCAAACAAACGCCAAAAAAGAAGATATGTGATTGACATCGAACACAGCTAGAATACAATTACTCATCAAATATGTTGCCCGAAAATTATACGCGTTTTCACAAAGTTATTGTTTCCAAATACCTAATTATTAACAGTTGCCACAGAAATGGAAAACGTGAAGACTAGAACGAGATACCTTTTCTCATCTTTCCTCGTATAAATACATGTCGTTCTAAGATCCAAAAAACTTAATCGTTCACGTTCAGTTTTAATTTATATTCGACCATGTACATAAGTACAACAAAGGTGTGGTAGAATAAAAAGGAAAGATAGTGGAATCGAAAGCAATCGAATCAATGGAATCATTGCAAATAAGATGCGTTAGCTGCGAAATGCAAATTCCCGGCGATCTGTGAAATGTCAATAAATTAATAACGTTATGGTATACTCACGCCGAACTAAATCGGCTAAATCAATGTTCTGATGCATGTAAATGGAACATCAGATACGGTATTCTAGATGGCCCCTTTGTTCACCTCCGTAAATAGTGTGGATCTTTGATAAAACTGTCAGCGTATAAGATTAGTGTTTCGGATTCTAAGGTCCCACCGAAAGAATAGAAATGGAGACAATAGACAAGAGGAGAATTTTCAGCAGTTTGACAGTTATATTGGATATCGTTTCTGTATAATTCTGTGACAATGGCCAGTAGAATTGATAGCATTGTGGTCTAGGAAGTTAATTGTCTATGTATCGAACTATTAGAGAATCGATATAATAGATATTTTGTTCAAATGGTTTCAAATTACTCAGGGGAATTTCAATCTAAATCATATGCGTTATATATTTATAAAGATATGCAACAGTAGAATGCTACAGTATTTGAAGAACATATACTGTTTTCTAGTTTTCTAGTGCCACTTACCTTAAACTATTTCATATACACGTAACATATTGGGTTCATACATATCTCGTGTTTGGTTAGAATATTTGTCTGCGATTAATGTAATAAATGTATTAAATTCTTATCGCGCTGGTATGTAGCATGCAAGTTATCAATACAACTGAAATAGATTAGAAGATAACGAAGCATAGGTTGCAAGAATTAAGATTGACAATGAATTGATACAATGTATAATTAAATCAAATTTCTTGGATTACTAATACACATAACCCAGTGTTCATAAATCTGCAAAACATAATAAAAGCGCACGAAATGTTTGATCAACCCAACATCATTTAACAGAAATTATATTTCTATGGAGACATAGATAATATTGACATCCAATGCAATATTAATACGTAAGCGAACTAATAAGTACTAATCTCATTAATATCACGTGAACCTAATTGAACATTCAAGATAATATTAATTCACGTCGACAAGAATATATTTTATGCACTGTATGTGGTATCAATATTAATATACATCAGTGATACGGTAAATATAATGTTTCAGGCGTCAGTTCGATTAGATCCTTGCATCAACTACCGAAACGCCCAATGCAATAATTTTCCGAGGCACCGTTAATTTTACTGTCCACAGCACTGACTGTTTCTATAATAAACAAAATTCACTGCTCAGCAACAAAAACAATATTTTATATGCTGTAGATACAAACTGCATTGTATTATTACAGCGTACAGTATCTACTAATTATTTTTATTTACAATAGTTTATTACTAAATCGAATACAGATCCTGTCATCGCAGTAGAACGTTTTACAATGAAACATCGCGTAACTCAAAAACGAACATTCATTTATCAGACACAAGAAACACGGAACTTCATCAGCCGAAAAAGACTCCCGAACCCCTGCATTGTCGTTGCAGCTTTAGTTTCCTGAACCTCAAACATCCACTCCAATGTCCACCCTAAATTCCCTCCACAATTCCACCGCCAAATCTAACACGTTACTTCTTAATTCGCTTACGTGGCCGGAATGAGTCAAACAGCGTCTACATACATACATACAGCACGAACGCGAAGCGGCAATGGGACACAACAAGACACCAACACCCAATCGTATTCCATCCATTCGCGAGTGCTCGCATTGAAGACGACTCGAAATCCCGTACGCTATCGCGAAAGGGCAAACAAAAAGAAAACGGACAAAAAATACCGCACCGCGTGAAAACCCCTCGCCGAAAAATCCACGCGGACGCGCGAGCGCGAGAAGAAGAGCGGCAGAGACAATAAATACTTGATGTGTTATGCTTACTGAATCGTCGAGAGGGATCGGATCAATAATCCACGGACACGAACCATAAATCAGCCGACGAGCGTCTGGCCAGGTCACTCCACTGAACATCCTAAACTAGGCCTACGGGCCTGCAGGAAAATTAGCTGCTCGACCCCGCTACTCGTCTACTAGAAGCAGCCCGACCAGGCCGACTTCGACGTGCGTGGCACGCGGTGCCACCCTCCGAGGCAGAGGGTTCCAGCTTGGTTACCGACCGTGGTTACGTCGCTGGAGAGGTGGAAACACGCCGCGGAGGGTGCTGCAAGCACAGCTTTACGCTTGCGGCCGGCGTCGAGCATTCGCTCAGGGACGAGGATCGCTCGCGTTTCAGCTTCTCCGGGACACTACGCGGGCCTGCGCGCCTCCATCTAGGCGTCGGCTGGGGGTTCGAACCGACGAACCCTTGGCTTGATAACAGTGCCACGCCACCCGTCGACGGACACGCACAAATTGCGTGCCAGACGTCAACGTTCGTCGGCTGGGACTTGGATGACACGATTGTTTTCATCGCCGGACGGATCGGCAACGAGTTCGTTCGCTCGGTCTTCCGGGGTGTTTCTCTTGGCGATTCGCGGCGGCTCGGGGCAATCATTCGGAGGGTTGTATTTAGGAGAGGGGAAGGGTTGAATGTAACGAGGTTCGAGATATGCTTTTGTAACAGCTGGATTTCTTGCGCTTTCAATCATTCTTGGCAGGCCTGTCTGAAGTTGCTGTTGCTAGTGGTTTACTGCAATCGGGTAGTTTCTGGGTTTCGGATTAATTGTGGGGGCTTACTGTAAGTTTAGTTGAATGACGTATAGTAATTTGTGTAGCTTGTGAAAGCAGTTTTGGAGATAGGGGACGAAACTCTGTGAAGGAATAATGATGTAATTCTTGGCATAATTTTCACGTTCTTATTGGATCTCAAATTATGGGAGTTGGGTAGGAAAAATAACTGGAGTTAGAAAAAATAGAGTAAGTTAGCGGAATAACGCCTGATAGAATTTCAAATTACAATTAGGCGGAGGAAAAAGTTTCACACTGTTGGGGTAAATCTGCAATAATTACTAAGTTATACAGTCGCGGCTCTAGGGGCGAGAATTTTCAAACGAAGTTTCTGTGGATACTACATTTCGTGATTACGATCCTAATGTGACGGAGAATTACGAAGGTCTGTTGCTTCGCAATGGTCGCTGATGCAAACCTTGCACACAATTGAAATGGACTGCGATGCATCAAACAACCCTCGAAATTTTCCGTCGAGAGACTGCGCAAAATACTTTTCAATAATTAAAAGCTTCGGGCTAGTTGCGATGCCAGTATTTCCTCTTAATAACTATACATCCAAAATATTAACACATAATTTAACGAAGAAAGAAAAGTAGAATATTTCTTGCGAAGTGGAACCCTACCCTTTTCGTACAGACTATGCTCAATTAAATTTATATATCGTTCAAACAGTTCACAGTTACGATTTCCACGTCGCGGGAAGAAACAACCGCATTGTCGATTAATTGTCACGGGAACGAAATTCCCAAATACGCAATCAGCGTCCACGGAAGGCATATTTCCCCACTTTTATCGTGGCCGAATAAAAACGAGAATGGAGAAATAAAACTAGTTAGCGGAACGAAATATCTTCGCGCCACGATGTTTTACACCGTGTCATAGAAGCAGTCGATTTTATCGCGCCGCTCGATTCAGAGCGCCGTTCGGGCATCCACATTGATAATTCGGTCGCCCGACAACGGCGCGAATCAAATCGTTAATCGCCTCTTGGCAATCGTAAAAACGATCGACGCGTTCCGTAACGAGCCGCCAGCAATAATACGATACCAGTATAAAGTTGTCGTACGACGAGGAGCGAAACATTTATCGGCGTGACCTAATATTCGTGGCCGGCGGAGGGGGATGCGTAACGAGCGTTTTGTATCGCAGCGATCGGTCCGAGCCGTGCGAACGGATCGTCGACAATATCCAGCCGGTTCGTCGAATCGACGTGGTTACGGCCGTTACGGTGATATTTTACGGCGTGTTTTTATCGACGAACCGCGAACCGTAGGGCCGAGTCAGTAGTAACAGCCGCGCGTGGTCAGACGACACGGTGGACGCGAACTAGTTAGGAGCTGATCGCTGCTTTATCGCGACATCTCATAGGCAGTGGGGAGAATTAGAATCGTTTTCGAACGTCTATTTAAGACTTCGTGTTCGATTTTGTTTATATTAAAAATTGGAATTATGCTGTATGAGAGGCTTCAGTACTGTTTTACATTCATGAATCTTTATTTAAATTGGCTAACGGTGCTTAAGTAATTAACGGAGGCAACGCCTGTATTAAGCGTTCAATGCCTTTTCAAATTGTAGGATAAAATGTTGCAGATTTCGTACAGGGAATTGAAAGTGAATTTCATACCTTGATAACAGAGAAAAAAAATGGACAAATTTATTTTAGCAGATATCTTGTCCTACTGTGCCACGGCTTTTATTTCAAAGCATTTTTCATGTAACAAATGGTTTATGAGTAATTACAGGTGATCGAGATAGATGACTCACGTTGAATAATATTTTTTTTTTCACGTTAGAATTTTATGATCCTTTATGACCTAGGATTAATTTTTCTCGCTCAATTTCTAGTCACTGATATAAAAAAATGGAGTATGATTTAAATCTCTTGCATGTGTTATGTTGTTTTTTTATTACCATACACTGATGTGTACAGATTCGATAAGCTAATTGGCTATATACTTTTTGTACGAAAGATTGTATTCAATTGTTAATGAGTGAACGAATGTTTTGTACAATTGTGTAACTGCAGTTTGTCCACTGGGATTTACATCATTGCTAAGGAAAACGGTTTCAATGGAGGCAGTGTAAGAAGATATTAAAGCAATTCATTTTCGATAGTCTGTGTTATTGTGACAGAAAGTAAAATCGATGTTGAAAAGTAAAATTATTTGTGAATGCGTAAACAAAATTTTATTACGAGAGAAATATTAGGGTTCAAAATTTGACACATTGAACCGATATTAGCCACAATGTAGTTAATAAATGTATATCTGTGATTGGTTAGCAGATAATGGTTTTCCTACTTGTGTAGAATTACCCCCAAATTCCGCTTGTATTTAGTTATTAATTAATTAATTAATTTACTTTAACCATATTTGACGAAAGCTCCTCCGCACGCAAGCATATTATTACACATACATATGCGCATTGATTAAAATAGAGTAATTAAATATGGAAGATAATTAAAGTGAATGTGATAATGGAGGACGAAATATAAATACTGTAATTAGCAGCTGCATTTGTGAATGTAATTGTAAGTTATTACTTTTAACAGTTTTAATTTATTCAAAAATGTCGTAACAAGAAACGCAAAAGTAGTTGCCTTTTATGTAACACCGTTATCACTTGGATTGTTTCAAAATATTCAAGATATCTACGTCAGAGGTTACGTTTCTTATGAATAAGATTTGGAACGGCATGTTCCACTTCTACCAACTCGTAGAGTTTTTTATAAGTATTAAAAATGTGCAAATTAATTGGATGAAATGTTGGGCAAATATATTCTGAATTTAGTAATACAGAAGATACTAGGAGCAATTTATATATGTATTCACATTCTTTTATAATAACTAATGATATTTTAGTCCGGTACCAATGTATCCATAATGCTGTGGACACGTTATACAATAGCTATATCATAATTACTATAAAAATCTTCTTTCCGAAAGATATCTCGTTGGTCACTATTTGATTGTCAAACAACGAATAAATATGGATGAAGAAAAAAATATTTAAAAAATAATGAACAAGGAAAATGGATATAGACTGCAGAGAGCACCAATTATTATTTGCATCTAAACGTTTCTCACTTCGACTTAACCTAATAACCTAATTATACCCACTGGTATTAGAAAACAATAACAGGAATGAATCCAACAATAAGACAAACAATTTAATATTTCAAGATTATTATTTTAATAAAACTATGAAAATAACGAACGATATTAATAAATCTATGCCTAAGAAAGCAAAAGCCCATAATATTTGCGAACGGTATGATAGAAATACTTGAATTTATAAGTTACATACTTTATTTATTGCGCACTGCAAACGAACAATCAGTATGTTAACTTGGACATATCCGAACAAAAAGAATAACGTCTACGAAAGAAAATCCTTGATAGAAATCCATGTCAATCGTTCCACGTAAATGTCCCGTATACCACCAGAACACGCCTGAAATCCTGTATGTAAAATTTTAAACGCCAACCGAGAGCAAGGGACGAACAGGGTAGAATATATAGAGCAAGGAGAAATTTACGAGGAAATGGCGACTGCCCTGTCTCAGTGTCGTAAAAGATCCGAGAATTAACGAGCTGCATTTATCACGAGGAATTTTTCCAGGTGTGCCTCGTAGTAGACGAAAATCCTGTGATACGCAGCAAACGGTGCAATTTAGAGAATACCATCAATCAACGCCGAATGAAACGCGGAAAAATTAATACCCGGATTCGTCACTGTTCTATACTGGAGTAGATGGTAACAGTGGGGGGGAGGGGGATGGAAACTGAGTTAAAAGGACAAAAAAAAAATACATGAATATGAATGATTATGTAGCCGATGTGTGCCGGTTGAAGTTATTAATATTCCATTCAAAGCCGTCGATTCTATTCAGAACAGTCCGTGGAAATTCAGATGAATCGAGTGAATTCTGATCCGCGACCAGATTGCAGCTGGAGACTGGACGGCCATTACCGTCCATTCTATAAATTTGGACCGTCCTTTATGGTGGCTCGTTAAAACTAACGTAGCTGCCGGCCGATCTCTGGGATTAAATCGGTCAAACAAGCGGGCCAGATGACTTGGAAAACGGCCCCGAAAACACGGAAACGCCGAGCGACCTGCCGACAACGATAAAAGGTGAATCCGCCGCTTCTAAGTTTTCGATTTGTCCCCCTTTCGCGCGAAACTACGAAGCAATCTGATTTATCCATCGATTACTAAATGCGATATTCTGAATAGAATGTTTCTCATTGCTGTTGCTTTTGTTTGTTGGCGATAAAAAAATATACTACAACACTGTCAACAAGAACTGTTCTATTATACGTACGAACGTCAAAGAGCAACCAATAATATAATACAATAGCTTCGAAGAAAAACAATATTTTATCTCTGAACACGAAGTTAAAATTATTTTATTACCTTCGAAGCCATCGATAAAACCCCTCAAATATCATTTATTCGCGAGCATTTTGTCAGCCTCGTCGCGCAATACTACAATACTCCGTGCAATATTAATCCTCTAATATCGGCTCATCATCCGTTGCACGTAATAAAACGTCTTTGCGTCTCGTTGAATCATAAATTTCGCCCATCAATAACACTTTGATTGTACCGAACGAGTTGTACCGTGAAAATAACATTAATTGCAGATTCGCATCGGGTCACTCGGGCGCTGTTGCAACGTCAGCTTTAATCAGCAGACGGATGAGGCCGTCCTATTGGCGCAAACAATGCGCGATGAGTATTTATTGCGGCGGCTAATACCGGTTTATTGGGATGTAAAATGAGGCGAGTCTATGCTGACATGCTTGGTTTCCTCCTGCTCGAGTTCACTGGCGTCCGACATATAATGGAACGTGCTTTGGCGTCCGTTATGAATAAAGGAACAACCATTGTCGATCGTCAACCGCGTATTACGTTTAAGATTACCGTGAACTGAACGCTTGCTTAATCGTTCTCGCGGAATCGGGAGAATTATATTTACTATCAGTCGTAGGAACTTTGTAGCATAGCTGACTGTTTGGAAAATCGGGGCAAGAGTTTTCTTTGACGAGATGTATCGCGGAAGTAGGCACAGTGTGTCAGGTTTGAGGTTTATTATAATTGTTATAGGTAGCGAATCAGGTTACTCCAGGTATGAGTCTTCAACACGTTTACGTCTATTTTCAAGTGCAGCTTTAATTACGTGAGAATATACAAAAAGCTTCAAGTAAAAGCAGTGAATAATAATGCCGCGGTGTATTTGAATCGCTTAATTCCAACACAGTGTTTGTAAAAAGTGGTGAATTGCTAATTGTTATGTTAATTGAAAGTGTCGCAGATTTGCAGTGTCCTTACTACAGAAGTGTCGTATGTTATTATCAGAAGTTGAGCTCGTATTTTTCACTTGCCTATTTAACTGGTTGAAGTACAAGTTTATACCCTGTAAGAATAAGAAACTGAGATATTTATTATTAAAGTTTTCCTTTTATCGGGATCGAACTTTGATGCAGAATAACGATTTATATTTATATTTTACGTTCTCACATTTTTGAAGGGTGTAAGGATAATAAGGGATGTGATACAGTAACATGGCATGATAAAAATAATCCAAGAGTACCTGTGATTATCACCTGTTCTTTATATGTTTTACCTATTTTGATATTTAAAGAACCACTATAATGATTGAATGAGAGTTGCCAATATCAGTTTTCCTTTGCACCAACTTGCAATATTTCCATGATCGCCAAATTTATCATCACACCACTGGAAATGTAACAAACTAAATACAACCAAGCAATTTTAGATTATTCACCAAAATCTTAATTAATGCATGATTGATTTAATAGAAAAGAACTTCGCTTAATGCAATCTTGACACATTTAAAACAGCTGCAGGTCACCCTGTACGTTTCAATATTTCATGAAAGTACGAATTTCAACGGCGACAAAATTCGCAACTGCAGGCGTATTTTCACGATCGATAAATAAATTGTGGCCACGCTCTTAATTATTGTTTGCGATGACGTAACGTGTAATATGTCGAGCACATTAACGCGTTGATTCGGTTTCAAAACGAAATTCGACTGTTGTTATCGTAACACAGACACGCCGAAACATACATATGCAGAACAGTTGCGCAAACGTGGGGAATAATTTATCAGCATAATTTTGATCGGTGAATTTCGATAATTAGGAAAAACGACCGACAGAACTGCTGGCATGTGCACAACCGTGAAATCCTTTGCACGAATCAACAGGGAATTTGTAAAGTTTTTGTACGTTATAAAATAGAAAAATAATGTAAAGATATCGTTGGGATTGAAAATATAGTATTTTGAGAAGTAACGGTCTGAAACGCGAAAATTTTATATATGAATTTAGATCAACCTGATTCTAACAAGATTTTAACATACTTTGCAATGGGGGAAATAATGAATTACGAATGAGTTACTGACAACGTTAATTTAGAATCTAGAGACTTCGAACTGTACAAGAAGATAGTAAAAGTTTAGTTCCAGAAGTGCAATTATTATGCGATATTGGTGCTATGCGCTTCTTTTTTAGCTATTTTTACAGATGCTTTAAATAATTTTAAATGCGGCTTAAAATAATATATTGAAATAACCATTATATGTATAATATAGCATTTCATTCTAAAAACTGTATGTCAGATAGTAGATTTATTTATCTATTTAATGTACTTTTAATAATAAAAGCGATTCCATGAATCATTCTGTAGTTCTTTGAAGTATTCGTGGGAACTGTATCGTAAAATGAAAATTCGCACTAAAATTTACCGGAAAGCTCTGTGTTCTATGGTAGCTGAATTATTTCGAGATTTAAGTAGTAAAACGTGAAATCAACCTACAGTAGTGGCACCGAACTTTCTCGAGGCAGAGCAACTTCAGTTTCAGTTGTCCTCGCTAGATAGTGCCACTGATTGTTTTACAGTATTTGATACATCTATAAATTTTAAAGCCTAATTTATTTAAACATTACTTAAAGAACAGTGCACAAACATTTAAGATACATGTAAACGATTGTGTAACGTAATTGACCAAATTGATTCGAATAATATCAGTGTCATAAACCGTGGCAACTCAAATATTTAACTTGAAAACAATTCAATTTTACTGTAGCATATAAAAAATATACTTTATTACATAATATTTTATTATTAGTGACTGATATTAGTTAATGAACAGGTTCAGTTTAAATAGTATAAAGAATAGACCAAAAAGTAATAATATATTTCTCCCACAAAATATATTTCATTTCACTGGTCTTTGCAACTGTACTTTAAAGATAGTTAGTTCGGAAGTAGATCAATGAAACATATTTCACCCCAAATAAGTGAAACGCACCAACACTCCATATAATTTCGAAAACGAAACTTCCAACATGTCAACCGGAATACAAAATACGAACGTTTCAACATTTATACTTCAATGCTGATCGATATAACTTTAAAGCTGAATGTTCACGCCATGTTACCATTACGTAATTCCCGTCCAAACTACATAACTTTGTACATTACTGTTGAAAATAATTCAACAATTACAAAAATGTTCTCCTTCTATAGAAATAAAAAAAACCGTTAGTTACATATAATTTCTCAATTCCTTCTCATTACTATCAAACATCAACTAACCAAATCACTCTGTCGGGCATACAATAATTCAATTCCATTCAATTTCTCAAATTTTGATTGTCTCTAAAGTAGATTAGGTCTTCCAACAAAAACAAAAAAATCCCCTGCCGCGATCAATCAATCACTCCGGAAAAATAAATGGTCAAACATCAGCCTACCTAAACCATGCTGGTAAATATACAGCTGGAGACTGCGATTCGATCCAATTCCACCCCCAAAGTAGATCACCTTCGGAAAAACTCTGCAGACCCCTCTACAATGCAATCCCCGCGCCGCGATGAATCAATCGGTCACGAAAAATAAATCTCGAAACGTTCCGATCGGAGCGGAAACGTTCGAAGGCCTGTCAACGAAACACGTAAAAGAGGCCACCGCGAAATTTACAAGCGCCCGGATGCAAATGGACTTCATCCCCCAAGCATGTCCTATTCCATACAACAGCCAGTGACCAGAGCAACCGGCAGTCTCTACGCATCGGGTCTACCTATTTAGCGGGCCGCGACGTAGGACCGCCGTTCATACGTATGTATATGAGTCAATTAGCATACAAAACAGTCGCATTTGCGTTGATATTAGAGCACGACTGCGCCGCGGCGAGAGTGTTAGCCGGCTTTATTAAGCGTATCTTTCAAAACCACCGACGAACGCTGTCGGTCCAGGGTTCGCAACCCCCGCCCGTCGGCCCCGACCCTTCCTATATCCGCCCCATCTGCTGCCACCCGCTACCGTCGCTCCCGTGGCCGTAAACTTATTCAGTCCAAGTGGAGCAGATACGTCGGCCAACGAGCGCGAATGCAACACGCGACATTGAAAGCTAACGACGGGAAATTTTCTAAGGATCGTCTCGAATCGAGAGAGGATCGCGACGGCGTTCTACAATTTGGCGTCGTTCCTAGTGTTCTTTCGCGAGCACTTCTGTTTCCTGTTTTTCCGGGTCCGGTTGATCGGTGAAAGTAGCACGCGGGTGTAACTTTGCAGCTGCGCCCGTTCGAACGAAATTTTACGGAAAAAATGTTACTTAAGTATTAAGCAGCCGATGGCGCATGTTGTGCGTTTTGCGTCGGCTGTTAAATATAACTTATGTGGGCCAGCAGTGAAATAGCGTAGTCTTGTGTAGAGCAAACTCAGCGTGATACCTTTTATATATAGAATAAACACGTTTTATATTACACTTACATCGCTCTTGATTGCACAAAACTTCCAATCACACACTTATGATGCACGTTTTGAAATATTCGTTGGCGTAGTTGGGGAGAAAATTTGTCAAGAAATGCGTTCACCTCGGCTGTGCTCCTATTATTCGAACTGGCGCTGGTATTGTGAACGTGTACAGTAGCCTGAATATAGAGTGTGAATAAAATTTGTAATACGTTTCCGACAGGTTTATTTAAAGTTGACACGTAGTCGCGAAACGTAGTTAATTCCTACGAGGGATTCAATTATTCGCACTGTTCTTCAAATAATGTTATCATTTGGTAAAATATCGATTTGAATACACTTTTATAATTATTATTATTTCGTAAAGTAATTCGTGCGCTCAAGCCTCAAGTTTATTTTAAAAAACTGTTCACGCACTTTGCACTATGCGACGAAACAGTCAGTTAACGAAGGCCCTTATGTTTCATGACTTTTATTAGACAAATAAAGTAGTAGACACCGCTGCACAATGTTTTATAGAAATTGAATAAAGTATCGAAGAATGAGCAGCAGGGGCTATCTTCAAACTATCAACATATTGTTAATGATAAAGAATTTCTAATCCCATAGAGGTTCGGTGCAACTTACACTTTCCGATTGACTTCGCAGCAAAAAGCGGGAACACCGAAGCCGGACGAAGAAACGAAACGGGCAGATGCAGGGGAAAATAATTGCAGAACAAAGTTGCCGATACTCCCCCCCCCCCCCGAACCGAAGGGCGATTTATCGAGAATGGATTTCCATTCGATGGGAAATTCTTCTCGCGCAAGATTACGTTTTATTAAATGCCAGAAGCGAAAGACGATAACATCCATTACGCCGCAATCGATACCGTACTGAGCCCCGATAATTGAACCCGGACGCTTCTGAAGTCCGCTAATTGGAGACCGTGCGCTCGCTCAAAAGGCACAGAAACGCGTGAAACGATTCACACGGAAGTCCCGTTTCGTTCCAGCGACGAGCAAACTTCCGTCGATCCGTGAACGATCATACCCTTCGCGTTCATTCGCGTGGCACACATTCCGTCCAGTCGACACGGATTCGATCGTTCAGCGAACACTCGACCGGTTTATTCGCGACATTATCAGGCGAGGAGAAAAGTGTCGGCCGCTATTGGGTTACAGAGTGACCAGGTCGTAACCGGATCCTCTAAAGGGGATGTACAGGGACTGTCGAATCGCCCGGAAGAACTTGAGCCACGCGATTTTTCCGCTGTCCACTTTATTTCTCTCCGCGTTTCCAGCCCTCCGCCCTCCCTGCGCTGTTTACCGACCTGGTAAATGGCCGTATCGAGGCTGATTTAACGCCGGCTCGGTTGTTCGCGGCGCTCGTTAATAACCGGCGAAAAAAAATTTCATTCACCGCAACTGAGTAATTTCGCCCCTTTCTTCGTGCTTTTTATTGCCGTCGATAACGGCAGTTTGCTGGAATACTGTTGCAGTGATAAATTTGTCGGTCGGGAAAAAGGGGGGAAATGCAGATAGCGATGGAGGAAGGAGTGGTTATTAATTCGGATATTGTGGAATTATCGTGGAGGAAGTTTTATATGGTAATTTTATCAAGCATTGCTAGGCAAATTACTGGATCAGTGAAAATAATGCGGTACGAAGTAAACGTATTATTTGGTATTTTTTTATTTGTACGTGATGTGTCTTTTATTTATTTTTTATTTGGTATTTTTATTAGCCCGGAATTTGTGATTGTGATTGCGTAAATAGGACATTTTTTACGTAGCTAGTTGTACGACAGTTTATTCTTCCCCCCGAATTTCATAATTTGCATTGGTTCGATTTCGGCTCAGATTGATCAAAAATTCCGCAAGGGGGTTAAAGTCATACCTTGCATGCGGCACATGCATTATAATTTCGTGCAATTTAATTGTCCAGAGGTATGGTTTTACTGCGGCATATAAGCATTCTATGGCACAGGAGATACGATATAGTTGATAACAGAATTGTAATTTTAAAAGCATAGTTGCAATACTGATCAATGTAACAGCAGTTTTACTGGAATTTGATTAATTTTTGCGGTATCACCTAGCGTATGTATACATATTTTCATGTCGAAAAAGAAATATAATTTTCAGAGACCCAACAATTTATTACTTGAATATTTGTTGCCATACTATAATTGTGGAAAACTATGGTTTTAAAATGTATTAGCTTCCAGTTGTTAACGTATGATTTTCACATTCGTGGATCTGTATAATATATCGACGTTCGCAATGTAGACTAAAATATGGTTAAACTATATCATCGTAAATAATTACGAACTTTTCTCTCAATATCTTTTAAATACTGTCAACGATAAGACTAGGGTTCCACCCCTTCAATTATTGTATCTAAAATTTCACGTTTAACCGTACATACATAGATTTTTAACTGAAGTAGTGTAGAAACATTTTCACTCTTCACTTTCATACTATCAACCCCTGAAACAATCCTGACCGTACTTTGTGTTGTCCGCACCTGTCCAGTGCGCCTGTCCAAACGTTACTAAATTGATCGCAGCCATTAACATTGTTCATCGCAAAGAATATCTACATTGAATCGATTCGATCAACCACAACACGGCAATCCAATCCTCAACGCCACGTGTCAGATCCTCTGCCCCGTGAAGCCCAGAAAATAAATCGCCTTAGCGATCGCAATCAATCAGAAGCGATCCCTAATTCTTTCTAAGTAACAGGAACTCATCTCTCCGCTATACGAAATCAAACAGCGCAGGGATATGTATTGGGATTCGGGAAACATCGCCAAAGACAGCGGGCCATTTGTCCTTAACTCCGCAAGCAACATAGAACTGGCCAAACTTTCAGCTTCTGCTCCTTTAATTAACAGATTTTTCTCGAATTTCTCTGATGCCCTTATTTGGAAATCGAGGGTGCATGCAGTCGAGTCTGCCCCTTCCGCGACGTCGCGATGACGTGACCCTTTGGGGGAATCTTTCCTGACTCCCTTGGAATTTTCCGTGCCCCCACCAGCTTTTTGGTCCGGATTTCGGGTATAAAAAGGACACGATTTCTGCTCTCGGCGGCTCAGTATTAATCTAGCTTCGAGTACGTTCCGTATCGACTATTTTGATATTGTTGCTCAGTGAGATCGGGTTCCGAGTCCCCTTCGAGCAATATTACTAAATTCTTATACGTTTCATTTCTTAAAGACGTTATACATATTTTACGGTATATCGTCAGGCCTTTTTTGGGCAGTGTACATTTCCAATCCGTACAGATTGAGGAATGTGGGTTTTGTGGTTTACAATCAGACTGTAGAATAACCAAAGAGTAGGAAATATACGCTTAATAATATCGTACGCATTTTTCTCATTGAATCTCCTCTACCAATCATTAGCAGTAACGTCCCACCGAACAGATACACTTTAACCGCTCGAGGTGTATCGCTATAAGTTACGAGTCCATTTTTACTAACAATCCTGTGGCTCCCGGTGATGAAAGAGGCATCGGTTTGTCCACGAAAACCTTCCTGTGGCTCCCGGTGATGAAAGAGGCATCGGTTTGTCCACGAAAACTTACCATCCTGTGGCTCCCGGTGATGAAAGAGGCATCGGTTTGTCCACGATTACCTTTACCTTCCTGTGACACCCGGTGATGAAACAGGCATCGGCAAGTTCACGCACTTCCTATCTACGCGGCTTCCAGTGACGAAATACGCACTGGCCGTCCGTAACTAACAAACTCTTAAACTACCGATCCTCGGCTCGCGCAGCTGTGCCCCTTTGCCCTCGGCTCGTAACAGGGTAATAGCAATATTTGTAAATTCGGTAGCAGTGCATAAAGTGGGTAATGGAATTATTAGAAAAACTCTGAAAGTTACTACCCGTTTAAAGTTTGATCAAGAATTGAGACAAAATCATACCTGCAATGAAACCTTCTCTATTACGAAACATATTGCTATGTGAAAAAGTACATCTGACAACGATTTTAAACGTGTTCGCTGAATGATGTCGAATTAAAACTCGTGTATCTTATGTTAAATCGTTTATCTGTGTACGTACATACATATATGTGAAGAACAAAAGATCTAACGAAAATCTAACATATGTAGCTCTATAAAATATTATTTCAGAAAAAGCAATTACATTTATGGCATGAGTACAAAATGTGACTAGTTCTATAAAATGATTATTAATAAATGAAAAATATTATATTCGTCGTTTCGTAAGCGTCTGTTTGTATATAAGTATTATGTAAAAATATCACTTCCCAATAAAAACATTTTAAAAATGTTACGACCTGGACCTTTCCAAAAGAAGTTTGCCGACCCCTGGCCTAATCCGTGGCATATGGCCAAACCTTTGTAGCACACCATAAAACGCCGTACCAACAGCGCACCGAAAAAGTCTATAATTGTCACGAAAGTTACTGACCAAGTAGTCCGCATCGCGAACCGAGTCGTCCGGGGCCAAACTTTTCGCATCACTTAACCCAATCCATAAAGACCGGCAGATCGCCCCCCTACAACATACCCATGGCAAGAATAATTCGACGAGTGGCACCGTTACTCTGCCCCTACACAATCGCACAGCCCTGTTATAGAGCAAGGGCCACGAAGAAGATTATTCCAGGCCGGCGGTGATTCCCTGATTCATGCGACCTCGGAAGAAGTTGAATCGTCGAGCTGTCGATTCAGCGCGTAATGGGTTATGGTACGACCCGGCTAACACAGGGCGGGGTTTCCAATCACTTAGCTAATCACGCTAGTCAGCCAGCCACTCATCCAGTCAGCCAGACGAGCCGTTGTTCTTCCGTTTATCAGATGTGCCGGAACAGGGTCCCCGCCTGATTCCTCAGGGCGTGTACCGGCTCCGCTAACTCGACTTAATGGCCCGCTGGCCACCGCCACCTTTTGCGTACGTGACTACGGTCAAGAAAAGGTGGCGTTTTATTGGGGCGATCTGGTGCACTGCGGTGATCGCTATCGATAACGTCGTTGGCGAATTTTCACTCGGCGGATTATGATTAACAATGGGCACCTGTTCGTCGATGATTGCAGCTGAGCTCCGTTTGCTTGCATCGACGTCGGAGACACGACGATTCCGATGACTGAATAGTTTCCATAATAGAAGCTTGATTCGTAGCTCTCCCGGTTATCTGTATTTATGAGTTTCGATAAAAGATGTTGAAAGAAAATTGCCGTCGATCGGAGCTGCACGTGCTCTCTGTATCGCGTTCAACTGTACATGCACTTGTTCCTAATACGAGCAGATATTTGTTTATGTTTATTGCAAAAATACGTGCCCATGTCACAGGATCTGAGCTCGATCGTAGTTCGGATAATATAAGCTCGGCTGCGAGTTCGTATACCGTTTGGAACTGTGCATTACCTAGTTCCCATAAATGGGGTGCAAACAAACGAAGATCTACTGTACTTGCTTCGTGCGATTAGGAGTGCATTTGCGTAATCGTAATTGTGTAGTACATACGAAGTGATGGTGTGCTTTTTGTTTATTTTCTCATATTACTTTAAACAGAAGATAATTTACATATCTTGTTCGTTTTAAATAATACAATTGTAATAAATCAGATTATTAGAAGAATTTAAATATTTGATTTCAGATTGAAATCAATCCTGATCAAATACAGCTCGCGTTAAAACAAAATTGGCTTACCGTAATATTTATTCATAAATAAAATATGCGCCATAAAACACTTGCATTGTTCCCGATAATGTAATAAATTGATATAAATATCTGTCACGTTACTGTTAGAATATTCGAGGTACAGGAACGGCCGAGGCGGGCCCTCTGCATTTCGCCGATGCACGCTGTCTTTGTCTAGCGTAGCTTTCTTTTGGGGCGAACCCTAAAATGGTTAAAAAGGGCCACGGTGACGTAGGCGTCCTCACGACCGACGCTTTTGCCAAAGGAAGGCATTCTTGTATAGACTACGGTCGAGAGAGCACAGTAATAATAAACGCAATACCTTGTTAATATATACACGCCTACGCAATTATTCTAATACCTAATCGAGACTTCGATTCGAGTATTAGTGTATACTTTCTCTTACATTACTAATATTCTTACGCTTTTTATATCACATATAATAAGCAGCCAAGAAAACCCGGAATTCTGCTTAAGCCTCGATAGCATCGCAGTTCCGTCCAGCACACGAATTACAAAAGCATGCACTGTTGGATTCCGAGTGAAGGGAATCGAGTACAACACGTATTATATATTTTAAGTTCTTTCAAAGAAGAGGTTTATTCAAAGTAGTTCGATCGGTTATTCGACAGAGCTTCCGCTCTTAACCTCTAGGAAACTTATTCTGGCCACCATTGGTATTCTGCTGATATATATATATATTATGAGTTTTAGGGGGGAAGGATGACCTTAGCCCTTATTATGTCGCTTTAGCCAACGCGGAGTCTGGCCCTTGGCAGTAGTCATATCGCTGACTACTACGTATAGTGCATAATATTGACTCTGACTAGGCCAGGATCCGCGGGCCTTACATATTATCGGTGACTCAAGGGCTGGTCATCCAACAGCACGATAGAAATATACGCTATTTCGACGATAATGAATTATTTGTTCTTGACAGCCGTTAATTATTTCCCGGGTATGTGCGTTAATCGAGCACGCCCGATTTAATAAATCGCGCTGAGTGGGCGATAGGTTAATTAGACGAAGTTGAAGAAACGTGGTAACAATTCCAGCGCGAAAATAATTGACAAGTGAAACGATTGGTTATAATACAGAATGAAACGAAAGATTGTTAAACAATGTAATTATAAAAAATCATTTTAGCGGACGATTTATCGAATTGACGCTGTGCTTCTGTTTCAATAAAAGCTTCAAGCATATTCGATATACTGTACCGAATAACTGAAATCATTCCAGGTTCATTGTTTTATTGGCCGCGGCATTAAATTCAGCGACCAAAGATGAGAATCTGCGAAGCGAAAACGTTATGCATATATTTGAACGAAATTCGAACGAATTCCTAATTAAATGAATTTTTCATTAATTAAACACAATTGTAACAATCCTGCAATTTCCTTGGTTACTGTCTCCCACAAAAGGGAAATGCAGCATAGCATTACCCCTTCTCAAAATGCATTGAAAAATTACACCTGCCGACGTGGAATCGTCAAACAAAAAGACGCCACATCAACGGTTTAATTTCGATCTCAGACCGAAAGCAGCTCATCGCCCCGTCCTCCGGAAGATTCCCAATTCCGCAGAACACAATTCTCAGAGCGACAGGCAGCAGGAATCGTAGAAAAAAAGAGGGTCACCGAATCTCGAGAGAGCGAGAGCAGCAAAGCAAGAAAGGCCAGGCTCGTTACACCCAAAGCGAGAAGCCTCCCGCTGTCTCCAAACCATTCCGGCACGTGTTCCACGCGGTACGAGATAACAAAAACGAACAAAAAGAAACCTGCAAAAGAAAAATGAGAAAAAGCAACAGAACAATGGTGGACAAAAACGAACGAAATAAGGGCGCGCGAGAAGAACAACGAAGCTCGGTGAAAAGGGACACGAACGAAGAAAAAACGAAAACACGGGAAAACGAGGAACGGGAGCTTGTCCATATTTTTCGCCGCGCGGGAGCGCCGTGCCCTCGCAAAAAGCAGCGCAATTCGTCTTCCCGTTTCCAGCGAGTAAATCGCATTCGCGGGTGCGCCGCCCGCGATCCCGGCCAAGGAAGAAACGCGGGGAGAGGGTAAAGTGGGGCGAGCAAAACCGTTAAGCTAACGAACGTGTCGCGGGACAAAGGCGAGATAAAGCCCAGGTACAACCGGCCGCTCTTTTCGTGCCAGCTGCATGCATGCACGGCGCGAGCAACGCGGAATGCATTTCCGTATATCATCCCGTGGCCGCGTGCACGCCGATTGAATTGAAGTTACGACGCAGCCAGTTCTGCCGATAAAACGATTCACGGCCCCGTGTCCTGTGCCCGACTGTGCATTAGAAGCGCGCCAGGGTGAAACAGAGGTGCCCGGCTGCGTTCTCCCCGATGCCGAGAGCAAGCGTCGCGACGCGACGCGTCGTACGTATCCGATAACGCGGCAACTTTATATTCTGCGCTGGAACAATGTCTCGCGGGTACGTCAAAGGTATCGTCGCAAGTGGATCCATGGAAGGGGGGGGGGGTTGATTTGTGCGTGAATCGTGACGCGTCGGGGCGACTCAGGTATCAAACTGCGATCGTGGCTTGCGCCGGGGCGCGTGGACTTGACGGATTGATGGTGCATTTGTACGGAATGTCCGGAAATTGGGGACAATAAGTGCGTTCTAGTTTAACGACGATTGTTATGGGTTGTTATTGAGGATCGGATGCTTGTGGTGTATAAATATTTGTTGAATGGTGTATTTCATTGAGGAGAGGAACCGTTCGGACGTTGTTGGTACAGTACTTCTCTTAGCGGTCACCACGATCTCTACCGAGCATGCTTACGAGTTATCCCCACCACTGGAGGGGCCCCTCTAGTTCTGAGTCGACGGAGTAATTCGGCACCTTTTGATTAGCCGACACGTCGCGGCCGCGACGGCCGCGTTTAACCATTAAAAGATTAAATGCTTCGTATCGGTGAGGCAACACTAATACAACGGCGTAACTTTTTTATTGTTACTTATATCGCTATAATTTTGGGGGGGAATTATTGCTGAGATTGTGGTGATTAAAATGAGACCAAACACGATAGAATTTGGATTATATTTTCTTACTTAGTAATATTATACGTAATGGGCAAGGATCCTTACAAGAAAAGCTTGGGAACGGTCGTGCTCAGTTTTTACTATAACTTTACGGGCTTAGAGAATAGTCCAAATCTAAACATATATTCCAATAGGCCTCTTCAAGGTGAAATAATAATTTCAATTCGACGGTGTAATGAGGGTAACTACAGTAATGCCTTGATCGATGCGAAAGTCTCGGGTCTGAACGTTCGCTTCCATCGTGTAGTTCCTACATTGTTTGAAATTTGCCGACAGCGTCGAACGTAGAAAAGGACAGCGAGTAAAGAAAGAGAACCGAGCAGCCAAGCCAAAAAACAATATCCAGCGTATCGGTGAAATAACACTAATGCAAAGGTAAAACTTTTTTATTTCTCATCTCATTGAATAGACTAGGCGCGTGAAAGTTCGACGAGTATTTGGTGACGAAGTATCGGGTGGAATCGCGATGTTCACACCTCTCGTGAAGACAGATACTCCGGAGTCGGTTAGCAGAAGTCCGTGTAAAAGACTTTGTTAGGGCAAAGCCCTGTTGAAGACTGGTCAGGGCAAAGCCCTGGTGGAGACTGTTTAGGGCAAAGCCCTGGTCGTGACTGACTTCCTCGTCGAGTGTTTTCCTACACGTCGACTTGGAAGTATTTTTTATGCATGCTGATTGGATTTTAGGAAAACCATCCAATGTCCAATCAGCATGTTTCGAAGATGTAGACGCACCCTTCCATAGCGCCCGAAGCGCGTTTGCTAAAAGAAGGTGTGTCTTCGTACGCTGCAGCGGAATTTTCCTCAGGGTCCTAGAGCTTGACCTGGCCGCGTCATCTGGGGCCCAGCTGCGAGGCCCTTTTGAGACGCATGCAATGAACTGCTGAGGTCGTGTATGCCTAATTTTTGCACCTTGGCGGATTAGAGAGTAGACCGACTTCCTCAAAAACAGTTATATTACTTGCGCGTCATAAACGCCCTAGCCATCTGCACGTTGAAGGATATTCCTTGTGCAGATGTCCAGACGCTTTTTTATGGGGGGACCGATTTTGAAAGATATGTTGGTTCCGCGGGTGTGCCGCGGAACAGAATAATGCGCGCCGCTGAAAGCTTTTCGAACGAAGCTAAACACAAAGCGTAGAAAAGAAACGAACCGAGAGCAAATCGCTTTAATAACATTTATAGATGGAGAATTTCAATGTATCTTTCAATAGAGAGGTGGTGGATAATAACGGCAATTTCTTGACAAAGAACGAGGTACAATTTGACAATAGCTGCAATTATTCCGCACGAATGGACAGGGAACAACAGCGAAAACAGTTGACTCCATTTTCAATCTTAACTGACCGGAAGATAGATTTATTTCCACCGAATAGTTCAAACAGGACAAATTTGGGACACACTTTGTTGAGAACGTTGCAACTATATTGCACAGAAATAATATTACGATAAATAAATTTCAGCGCCAATTCATGAAAAAAAGTATATACACGATGATTGCATTGAAAAATCACGAGTACCAGATTCCATGTAATATTCCTGAGCCTGGTCAATGAAATTAAGACTTAATTAACGCCGACCCTGCCTAATAAATGAACTTTCTCGAGGAAATGCCCTTCAGGGAATAGCAAAGAATAGCCTCGTCAGTATCGTTACTCGCTAAAAGGAATAACGCTTGCAAGAGGAAAGCTTTGCAACCTTCGAAAGATTTCACCACGACGAACGACCATAATTATCTTACGCCGGCTAATAAACTTCCTAGGGTGACAAATTAAATACTGAAACACGATGGTTTTTACCAAAAATCTGCATGCGCGTACAGATACAAAATCTAACAAGGACGACTCTGCTCGCGTCAGCATACATAGATCAATTCACAGAGAGCTAAAACTAGTTCAGTAGCGAAGGGGTTAGTCTCAATTGAACCACTTTTCGCAAGCAAAGGACGATCGAATTAGCGACGGGTCAGCAACAACAATTTCTCCACTCGCGTAGAACATGGTCTGACAAACGTCGAAAGATAAAAAGCCCGGAGGATTCGTAGCCGACGTCGAATCGTCGAAGAGCTGGCTTTTATTTCGAATAAAAAGGGCAGAGAAGCGGGACGGAACGGAAGCGGGCGCGAAGAGCGGTGCGTTATCGAGCCGCATAATTATCAATGTGACTGATGCATGTTTCATGGCACGGCATCGCGAGCTTTTGCATCGCGGATCGACGAACGAAATGAATGGACGTACTGCGGACAGTGATAGCGGCCTCTCATAATTACTCATCGCTGCAAGAGGCAAGAGCTTGCGCGCGTGGGCGCATCGACCAAACGGCAAAATGTAATAAATGTACGCGGGGGTCCAATAAACGTCGAACGCCGATGACGAATCGTCAAACAATATCCGTGCGATCGGCCACGTCCGGCGATTTGTTCCTGATTAAGGACGGGACGACGATTAACCCTGTCGAACGGATTTGCCAGACAGCTCGACGATCGCTGCTACCTTTTCACCATACAAAAAGGGTCTAATGGGCAGAACCTGTCGGTCGATTCGTGTGTCCGATTACCATTCTCTTACCAGTTTTTTTTCGCCCCTTTCGCCGCGGGGCACCGTTGCAACTGAAATTTTCCGTGGCGTATGAAACGGTACGGGGTTTTATTATTGCTGAGGGGGTGTGTGCGATCACACTTGGGTAATTCGTGTCCATTAACTGACGAGGAAACACACCGCACAGTCCGTCTCCAGTTTTTATGAAACTTGGTGGATATATTAAGCAGCTGAAAATAAGGAAGTATTTTTTTATTGCGGCCAAATCGCAAGTTTAGGGAGTGAAAAAAATACAGAATGTCCTCTTTCGTGAAATACCTTAGAAACGATGAGAGATTACAAAAAAGTATAAACAAAACTTGCATCGTTTTATTGCGTTTACAAAATTACATAAACAAATTTTTGAAAAAACCATGATCTCTTTCACCTGCTGAATATACTCACCAGGTTTCATTAAAATCGGAGACGAACAGTTCGACATGTTTCCCTATAAGACATTGTTTATATGAATAATATAGAATAATATTTGTTTTTAAGAAACGGTTGCGGAATTCCTCAGAATGTATATATAGCGATTCTAAAAATTGGTTCACATACTTTTAAATTTTAAGGATAATGACTGCACCTTTGTTCTTCGTTCATTGAAGCTGTAAGCAATTATTTCGCGATAATTTTTTTACTCTATGAAAGGCCATCTGTATAATAACAGAAATTATATTTGGTGAAGGAATAAATGTTTCTCATTTGGCGTATAGATGTACGCCATATGCAGTGCAAAGATCAAGTATATAATTAATGTTAACTGTACTTGTGGAATGTAAATAATGTTGGGCGGTAAATGAAGGGGTCCATAAGCCTATCTTAATATATCAGTGCCATTTTTCTATTCTTTCTGTCTACCTTTGCTTATTGGTATCTTATGAATGAATTGATACATAATTATGTTACTGGCATTGCAAATTTATTCATATCTTATTGACTACTTTGTGACAAAATTTAATGCCACTTTGGAGTGAGGAAACGTTCCGGCTGTCAAATAGTATGTTAATTACAGTATTGAAAGTGCAAAGTAATAGCAAGCAATGCAATATATTATATTTCATATGTATACAATTTTTCAAAGTGGGAAGTCGACATGTTTAAGCAACTAAAGTCCACTGGTAAGTCAAGTAAACCGTAAAATATTATTAAACTTTGGCACAACATTCTAGAGAAATTTTTTATTTGTCCTTCTTAATTATTAATACGGGTTATCGATAAACATCCGCAATTAATTGAGAAGATACGTACCACTTTCAAATTCGAATCCATTCCCGGACACTATCTGGTTTCCTATGTAACCCACCATTCCAGAAGTGATTGAAACTTGTAACCTTTTAAAAAGTTCAGTTTTACACTCGCTGTTGGGCTGAATTAAGCCTGAAAGTTTTCTAGTTAACCAGGAAGAAATGCGAAATCGCTTGTCTTTTGTAATTTCGCCGACGCGAGAAGGATCGCGACGCAGAAACAAAAATACTAATTTCGCGAAATCCGGTACAGCGAGAAGTTATGAATGCGCCATGGCTTCATAACGACCACCCTGACCTGTGTCGCCGTTAATTTCCTCTGTCTCGACAACGAATCGGACGAAAAATCAGATAGAAGATACTCTTTGTGAATAATAACTGGCGAATAAAAAGAAGAAATGCCAATTGCGTTCTGACTGACAATGGGAACCTGACTTTAAAATATTATTACTTCTCAGTAGCAACATCTAACTAACATTAATTGAAAAGATTCGAATAACCAAACGAATGAGATTGTATATTCAAGATATTATTTATAACTCCGATCAATAGTCATGACATGAACAAGTATTATTGGTATACAAGTATTACTGTTACAGTTCGTCCAGAGCTAAATGAAAAAAGTGGAGTGAGAGCGGCCGATTGATGCCGCCGATCGGCAGGGCCGTAGCGCCTTGCAGATGTTGCGTTCTAAGCAATAAGATGCAAAGCTTATGAATTCATTTTTAATTATACTAATAGTTCAGTTACTACTAGTATAGCTATACATTTTATTCAATATTTTAAGTATTGAATAGAATTTTAATCCTTCGCGCAGTATTATCCTTGGTTTGTAGTATAGGAATCACTTTTGGAATATAACGCTCACAGAGCTCATGTTTTAACAAACTCTATTGTTCTATTTAGACTTACATTTTGTACTTCATGGCAAGTAAGGATGCTTGTCACCTAGTACACTATTTTAATTAATAAAAAAAAGAAAACAGACATCCGTATTTGTATTGTAACATCAGTATCTTTTTTAAAATTAGAGATATCTATTTTGTAGGTGATCATGTGGAAATTTATTTGAATATCCGACGATTAAAACAAAAATACTTAATTATAAAGTATATCGGTCTCCCCGATATAATTATATCTTGCTAATTTATATATATTTTGTACATATTTGTACAGATATATGTATTATTCCTGAATATTTATTAATGGTTTTGAAACATAATAAATTGAACATTAATAAACTTTGTATTTTAATTATATGTCGTAAATGCCTTACTATAAAAATAAAGATACAATGTGGTCTGAAATATATCATGTTTGGTCCCATTTTAATCGGAAGAATTTCAACAATATGTTTAAAAAAGTTGGAAGTCGAAAAAACTAGAAATGAAAAAGTTAAGCTGTCGTTTTTATTATAGCATCGTTTTG
This sequence comes from Nomada goodeniana, assembly GCA_963969485.1. Lineage (NCBI taxonomy): Eukaryota > Metazoa > Arthropoda > Insecta > Hymenoptera > Apidae > Nomada > Nomada goodeniana. Next base: position 14,155,726 of record OZ018300.1, on the reverse strand, counting down.
CATTTGCATAATCACACCGGTGGTATTTAAATTTCTCGGCTGCCGCGGCCATCGTTCTATCCTTGTTTTTTCCTTTACAACCTAGCAACACCGACAAAAGCGAGCCGCGAACTTCAAGAAATTGGGGTCCGTTCTACTGACACTGTCTCAAACCATTTACACATTGATCAACAGTATATCATATACTGTATATGTGCACCCATTTCAAATTGGCATGGCACTGCCCTGCTTGGGTCGACGAGCGGTCGAGCTTTGTATTTCGTTTAGTGGGGTGAGAAATCCCCACACCACTTTTTTCATTTAGCTCTGGACGAACTGTACAAGTATTACAAAAGTGTTACTGTAGATGATAAAAAATAATCATTGAAAATATATATTATATTAATTTCTAAAAAGGCATAACTCTATAAAAATTAGAATAGAATAATTAGAATAATTTCAGGCAGGCTTTAGTGCAATAACAAAATATTACATTACCAATATTACACTATTACAGTGTACGATAGTCACAGATTCCCAGTACTGTTCCAAGAAACGTAACAAATATTTTCATTCATACAATAACCGTCTACAAAGGAACTATATATAAAAACATCATACACAAAAGGTTTTGGAAATGCACAATCTCGTTACCTTCACAACAGACCACGTGAATCACAAGACTCTTAATATTGAATTATATATGAACGATCGAGGATGAATAGGTACTCCAGTTTACTCGATGTCTCGCACAGACGTATATCAATTAATGGAAGCCGATTACGTATACCGCGTAACTGCACCGCAAGGGATCGGAACAAACGGAAGTGAGGCAAGATACTTCCATCCTGTCCATGCAAGAATACCTTCACGAAAGGAACACAGTCTACTTGCTAGAACGACGCGCGCGAAGAGTCTTAATTAAATATCAGCCGTGAATTCTCGACGTTTCGTGTGGAAAACACATGGGGCGGTCTTCGTGCTCCAGTAACGAGGTTTCACGCGGAACACAGAAATTGTCGAGGCTTTTTGGCGTCGTGCACGTTCGAACCGCAAACGACTGACACGTGCAGAGGTACGTATGTATGCACGTGGATATAAAGTGGAGAAGAGGGAAGACGTGCGAATGGGATCAAAGCGGGTATAATTGGGTGGCGTTAAAAATTAATTAAAAAGCACGCGGGAGAAATTTGGTGAAAGATGGATTATTCGCGAGGACAGGGGCAGGGCGCAAAGGGGTGTGGGAGGAGGGAAAGGGTGTGCCGGGCGACCCCTTTTTCCGAACGGTGTTTTCTTTGACGGTCTCGAATCGATAACAAGGCCATTAACAGCGGACGATCGTCGAACAGAGCAATTTCACGTGCGAAAACGAAAACGAAAGTGAAACGAAAGGTTTAATATTTATCGCGGGGATAATGGATTTTATAAACCGCTTTCAGCGGTGGAGACAGCGGGCGAGGAAGGGGGAATGGAACTCGAGACGGGGGGTAAGAAGAGGCAGACAGTACTGCATTAGCCGACAAGCCGGCACGCTGGTCGGTTTTGTTTCCAAGTTTCCAAATCAATTATTTATGGACTCGTTAACGGGCATCGCTTTCCACCTGGACAAGTGAACCACTTCATTTCCTTCTTTCTCGCGTCACTTTTCACTCTACCTTTCCTTATCGTGCCTACGTTTCTCCTTTCTCCTGCTCCTTTATCCCCGACACTCGCTCTTCCCCTTTGCCTCCATTTCCCTTATCCGTTGCATGTTCGAGCGGTCCCTTTAAGAGCGACATGAAAGCGCGAGGCTCGTTAATGCGGCTCACGAGTGTCTCGACGTCGCTTTCGACGAGTTTCGATGTTCTCGCCTCGTTGATGTACGAATAAAATCGGACTTCAGATGAAAATTCGGGAAATTGAGACAAAATTCTACAATTATTCCCTTGATTTTTCCTCCCTCTGCTCTCTCTCTCTCTCTCTACTTTTGATATTTATTGTACCAACGGGTTATTTCAGAAAGTAAAATAATGCAATGGTATTAGTAGGAGGTTCAGTGAAAGGAAATGAGAAAAAAAGTCGGGACATCTATCTTACGCTGGGCCCGTGACCGTTTCTCTATGTTTTAAAGCACAGAGAACTGCGATATTAAAGTCGTTCGTTACGCGTTTTGTTTCAAGTTAAAAGTAAAACAGTGAAGCTCTCTAGCTCCTACCGTTTATTGTAATTTATCATTATAGGATTCGGATTATAGGGACATCGAATAGAAGTTCTGCGTTTCGGGGAAATCTCTATTGGACACAGCAGTTCGATTTCTTGTCCATCGTATCTATCTTATATATATTTTATACGTACTATAAAAAGAACTGAAGTAAATTCCTATCGTTGCAAATTGTTGATAGCCCAAATGGTAGCAGTTTTCATCAGTCATTAATTTGCTCTAAATTAATTGGACTAATAATTTGTTGCATATCTTTATGTGTTCCTGCACGAATGACTAATACTGCAATAATTCTGTCTGCAACTTTCTTATACAAAGTTAATTTTCAATATGATTGAATTCCATTTTACATTCGTTTATATTCTTATACCAAACAATTCATGCAGACATCGTTGTTATTTTGCTAACATACATTGTAACCTAAGCCAGGATAAAAAATCTAATTAATTTAAAATACATTTAATTCTAGAATTTAATTTTTCCAGTCTGCGTAACCAATCACAATTGTCAACCAAAATTTATTTATCTGTTTTACTCTACGTCCAATACATACTTTACACCATTCGACTATTTTCATTTGTTATAGGATAGTCATCTTTATTTCCAGGATGAAGATTTCGCAGATACGGCATTACGACGAAAGCGAAAAAGAAATTTCCAGCGAAATGTACGAATTACTTAAACACGAATGGCAAAAGCAGAAAATAGTATAAAAGTGATATCTAATCCGGTCGAATGTCGGCTGGCGAAATATTATTCGGTCAAACATTATTCCCGAAAGGAAATGATTTTTCGCGAACAAGAATAAACCCTTAGGAAGCTGCAGTGAGTTCAGCGGAAAATAAAAGATAATAAGAAGATAACGCGGCTGTATGATGAAAAGTTATGGCAGTTCTGTGTTTCAATATCTGCGGGCTACGTACTTCAGATACGTACTTGAGGTTCCACGTACAAGGAGAATTCGAAGTACGTATAATTTGAGTTATGAGCGCTACGGGGCAACGATCAAAGTTTTCAGTGCCAGCAGTGTTCTCATGCTGAAGTCAACCGGGGCGATATCTTGTGGAATAATAACACAATTGTCACATCACTTAGAATTCCCTCTACTACTTATTTTTACCTCAAACAATGTTGACTAACTTCTGCCATTCCGATAACTTTGACCGCGGTATTTGATTTTATGAAAATCTCGTTAGACCAACATTTATTGCAATTTTTTTTTCCGGATGAAAAGTGAAACATACTGCAATTCATATCATCAGGAGGTGCCTATTTCAATGGTTCTTAACTGTAATGAAGATATTGTTTTATAGACACGAGATATGAAAGCCATACAAATGATGTACCTACACGACCGTTTTATGTAAACAAATATAAAAAGAGATTAATAATATTTTTAATTTTATTGAAAGAAGAGGAAATGTCTAAATAAGTTGGATAAGGAATGACACTTCGTACTAATATGTTCTAGATTTTTAATTGTTGAGGTTTTACTGGAATAAATATACAGAGTTATATTGCACTTCGTTAAGTTTTTTAATTGAAAATTAAATTTTTAAATTAATATCCATCTAAAAAATATTAATAGTAGTACGCGGTGGAATAGAAACGGCTAAAAGTTTAGAATAAAGTAGAACGGACGAAGCAGAGGATGGCGTGTAAGTGAAATGGTCTGTTTATTGTCAGACACGTTTCGTGGACACTGTGACAGTCGCTAAATTTTCTTGCAGCATTTCATATTTAAACCATTTTAAAAATTATTCTAAGTAGGTTGCAGTGAAATTAAAAATTACTTGAAAATCACCTTGTTGTTTAACAATAAAATATTCGTTCTACTTCTTTGACACGAACGCAAAGTATTGTTTTTCCTCGTTGTATATAAATGTACATTTTCATTAAAACTAAATATATGCGGCTGTAGTTGACACATGCATTTTTGCAACTGCAGAAAAAATATGACCTTAGGGGTCGTGACACATATTTCTCTATCAACTTTTATTGTATTCACCTAGAAAAAAAGCGCTGGGTTTTGCGGCGTTTCAAACATTGTCCAGAATAGTGTTACAAAATTTATATGCGCATAGAGTAACTTAAAGTTGACGAAACTTGTACGTTTTGATTTTAAATCAAACGTGATCATATTTTCTGTGACTTATTGTTAGTACTACTCACTTTTGTGACTGTTATGTATGACTGTTCACTGTATTGTACATCAATCTAAAATTTTAACATTACTAAAACTCTAGATTCCCTTACATTTCAAGTAGTTGGGTCTTATATACAGTATAAGGGCTGAACAGCAATACCTCTTCAAACGAAACGTGCAAACTTCCATATTCCAAAAAGCGAAGGCCACAATTCGGTACGTTTACGACAAATTAATATAAAATACACGTTCGAAGTGAACGAACATCCAGCGAACGAAACTGTCATCTTTAAAACGGTTCATTTTTGCGGATTACATATTAATTGCGATTACGCAAACTCCTCGTCATTTAAGTCCCATAGGAGGTAAGCGCAAAAAGTGGTAACAACGTGGAAAATATTAATGTTATTCGCAGCGGTAATTAATTAAACGACGGAAAAGGGGGTGGGGGCTGATGTCGTGCAACGAATAGGTCGAAAGTGTGTAAGGTGTGTAAACGGACGCAAGGTTCGAGGGATCGGCTAAACGCGACGGACGATAATTAATCGTTTCTGTTGTTCCGATTGTTAATTCGTTATCGAGCGATCGGCCGCGACACGTGGCTATTTCGCCCAGTACCAGGAGCGGCACTCTTTAAGCAACGATGGCGTGCCGTGGAATGTTTATGCCGTGTAATACATGCGCGGCAACGTAATTACATGCAATTTACATCAGATTTTAATTTGATACAAGCCGCTGCCATGAAGGGACCCGTTGAAAGTGCGATTCTAATCAGGCCACGGCGACAGCATCGATAACGTCATCCTGATATTTCGCGACGTAATTACGAGGGCGAAAGGGGGAGAGAGAAAAAAAACCTATGGAAATCTGGAGATGATCGCGAAAGCGTTCTCACGTGACGCCTATCTAGCATGTAATACCTCCCTAAATCACGAAAAATACGATCGTCCACGGGAGCCAATAGGTATACTTAAGATTTTTAGATCGTTTTTATGGCCACTGGTCAACACTGCCACCGCCGTCGCCCTGCATTCGACCGGTAATGAACGTTAAAGTGTTTTACTGCGTCGATGGTACGCGAAAATAATTCCAGCCCGAATCAAGGCTCGTTGTACCGACCTTCGGTCCGATTTGATCGATTCTCTGTTCGATTCTTCGGTCAACAACAAGCTCTTTGTACTGGCCGATGTTTTACGTTACAAAGAGCAATGGCGGATTGAGGTTCTTGGATTTATTGCAGGAATGGGCGCGACGAGTTGTATTGAATTCGACTGCAAAGTTGGAACAGTCGCATTGAGACTGTGATTGATTTATTATATTTGCACGTTACTACCTAATGTTTTTCGTTATAGTGTTGCGCGAATTAGATTGTAAACTGTTATTAATCTAATTTTGTGTTGAAAGATAATTGAGCCTATTAGTTGACACGTGAAACAAGTATTCTGAAAACTTGTTTCACTTACCAAAATAAACGCATTTTTCGTCTTTTCGGATTTACGTCACTCGTCAATCGTGAGGCACAATCGTTAGGACTTTGAATAACGTTATTTATGAAGCACGAACTTGAAATTAATGCAAACTGATAAGAAGTAATGCGTAAATCGTTCCCTTCATAAATGAAAAGATCAACGGAAGATCGGTAAGTTGTTACGATTCGCAGTTTGACTGTGATAAAAAATAAGGACGACGTACATATTACGGAATTATTTTCTAGTGCCCCACTCATCAATTGGAAATCGGAAGTTTATTAAAACTTTGATTAAGCGGCTTAATGGAAAGACAGACAGGCTGAAGAAATTTTAGTCGATTTTATTTAAAGCAGAATTATCTCGTTTGTGTAATTTCAGGTCCTGAAATGGTATTATAAATTTATTATCAGTAACTATGACAGCACGGATAATTAACTCTGACGCCAATCACAATCCGGTTAAACGAGGTTAAACTGTATTCGAGTTTTTTACCTTCCTTTTCCATAAATCAATAGCTTCCCATACTACACTTCTCCTAATTTGCTAAGGTCTCTATTCACACAGGGTTACCTCGATGTATCAACAACCTGTAATAGTATGACAATATTGCCCCGAAGATTATGCATACACAAGTCCCTTTTCGATAACCATAAAGCAAACGATCTACCGTAGATTGACTATCGAAACTTTATGGACGTGTATCTCCTTAGCATGTTTAATGTCACGATAGAGTGTGCAGTCTTTGTGAGAGATGATTGATGAACGTTTCGCATATTTGGAATTTTCCGAATTTAGATAATACAGTATCGTATTTAGAATACCGCAAAAATTAAACAGAACATTCGTTATACTATTAACGATTTACAAATTACACAGAGAAAAATGTAGATCTGTTTTAATCTGGAACATCAGCATCAAGTATGTTTAATAATGATAAGTTAGACGTAACGATATCTTTAACTTTAATTTAACTTTAACTGTTGCAGAATTTAGAAATGCCTTACAGAGAATAATCGAAGTTAAATTGATTCAAATTATATTGATTTAAATTACACAAGAAGGCCTACTTTAATATTATCAGATATTAAGATATATAGTCCAAGTGATACAGTCTAGAACATCGAAGTACCGAACAAATTATTTTGCAAAATATACTTCCACAAATAATAAATGATCAGTGAACCCTAGTTACTGCCCTCGACTCACTCCCCATAGGTCTAAAAACTAATACTCAATCATTACTATATCATTATGGAACTACGTAAAAAACACGAACACGAAGCAAGTACAATTTAAACATAAATAATAACCACGCGGGGAGAATGTCGCGTGTCGTCGAGCCGTAACATTAGGGCACTGATTCGAGTTCTAATAACGGCCCTCCCTATTGAGTCGATCCTTCTTCCGTCCCCGACTTTTGCGCAACCGATTCAAAAGGGGAAAGCCCCCGCAGTGGCGGCGCAGCAAAACCGGGCACCAATTCGAGGACAAAGAGCGAGGGTATCAAGTTCGAAAGTCGACGCTGAGCCTTAAAGCGGGACCGGTCGTAAAAGGTGCCAGTTCCGTGCGTGATTAAAGAAGCTGTATCAAAGTTCGATGCAGCGGAGAAAGAACAAGTGGCACGAGTCAAGGGTGTACGAAGATTATTCAAGAACACGGACCTCGATAGAAGCAAACGGGGGGGGGGGGGGGGGGGGCTAACGTTTGCTGGCACCGAAGCGTCCGTTTTTCCTCGTCGCGACAGAACGACAAATATCGCGGAGAAAAGACCAGCGTATGGGCACGATAACGAACGAAATCGTTTACCGCAGAACGGCCGCGGGACGGTTCCATTGTTGTCCAGTCAGGTGAGAGACTATCTAGATCCAGATTCACGTAGGTGGATCACGTAGTGACCAGCGGAGAAGCTTGCGTTCCCTATTCATGGTCGGGGGTGCGTGGGCTAGGGTTGCGATAGCTGCCCGCAGAACATTATAATCGGCCTTGCACGGTGCGGCCATGGCAACAAAATCGTCCATGACAACGACCCCTCGGACTCTCCGTGTCCCTAGAGATTCCTAGAGGTTGATGCGGTCGGCAGGCTGAAGGAGGGTAGCGGAGCACAAGGGAACGCAGAACTGGAACCAAGGATTGGAGAGAAAGGGGGATGGGGCTGTGCGTGTGTTCCACATGTGTAGAACAGGTGAAAAGAGGCAACGGACGAAGGTAAAAAGAACGATGGGTGGTCGAAGCGGGGAAATATCGCAGGAGAAAAGGCTGCCGCGGGAGATGAATAGAGAAGGAACGGTGGAAGAAGAATGAAAAGACAAAGCAAAGTGGAAAAGGAATGGGAGGAGAGGAAAGGACGAGGGGGAAAAAAGAAATAGGTCACATTAAAGGTTCATTAGGGCACGGCAGCTGGTATCTGACCCAAATTCATATTTTCCATAGTGACGGGCTTGCAACGTAGAGAGGGGGTGGCAGGCAGGGAAGCAGGCAGGTAGGAGGCAGGCAGACAGTTAGGCAAGCAGGCAGGCTGGCTGGCTGACAAGCAGGCCGGTCGGGGGTGGGTGGTCGGTTTGCCTGAGCACGCGGGGCTGGGTGTCGTATTCGACGGGGTAGCGCGAGGGAGAGGGGTTGACGGTGTGTACGTGAGCGCGTGTACACGCGTGATATGGTGTGTGCGCGCGTGGAATGGGTGGGTATTCGGGGGATAGGACAGGGTTGGTGCGTTCCTTTCAAAGGATCGTGGTACGCTGGCGCAAGCGTTTCGGGCGCCGGCGCCTCCCCCACCCTTGCACATCCCCTACCTTGTATGCACAGCTAGTGTACGGGCGGGGAAGCGTCGCGACGCCTGCCGTCGGCTGCACAGTGCGGGCCCGGACGCCCACCAAGTAGTACGTTCACGTTCTGGTCGGACCGTCGGACCTTGGCAGTACTGCGTTCTCTTTCTCTCTTCTGTCCTGGCACTCACCCCTCCCTCGCGCTCTCTCTCTCTCTCCCTCTCTTGCACACCCTCTAGTCGCCTGCGACGTAACCCTCCCTCAATTCCTACTCTCTCTTTCCCTCCCGGATACCTATACGTTCATACATCTATATCTCTCCTCGGAGCGCTGCAGCAGAGTGCAGCTGCAGAGGGACGTGGCAGCGTGAACTGTCCGCGATGGACTCGCTAAAGGAGCGGACGCACCGTGGCCCAGTAGTCACGGCGTAGCGCGTGGCCAGGCACGACAGGAGGTGAAAGCAGTCGTGTACGATACCGTGTTCTCGTCGTGGAAAGGCGAACAGAGCCACAGTTTCCAGACAGTGAGCTCCGCCTTGTCGTGATCGTACGGACCCTATCGTCGGGCTTGAAGATTCTCGGGTGAGATAGAACATTGGCAACGTGTGCATCAACGTCGCGAATTACACGACAATTTCGACGCGTCGTACGACGGTCGCCGATCAACGGTTCTTCGGGTGCACGGCAGTAGACACGGACGATACAGCGGCGAGGATCAAATGGTTCGAAGAGAGAAAAAAAAAAGAGAAAAGTCTAAAAAAAAGAGAAGGAACAGCGGCGATACCTCGTAATTCCGCGACTCGGACGCTTCTGTAATGGCCTCTATAATTCCATGGGGGTGGGTTCTCGAAGCGTCTTAAAGGGGCGCGATCGTTCCGGGACGCGTTCCTTCTTCACGAGCACCGTTGTTCTCGGCTCGAACATTTTTCGAGGAGCGCGAGTACTTGGGCCGACGAAAACGCGGTCGACGCTGGATTGACAGCAAGTGTGAAGGCTTTGTGGCTACTCGAGGATGAGTATCGGCCTCGGCCATTGTCGTTCTAACAATAGCGGCGTGTTCAAGAAGCGTTAGCGTACCCCCGAGGGTGCAGCGGCTTTAAAAGACGCGAAACGCTCGTGTGCAATGCTCGTATACCAAGCCCCGTGCATCCACGACGGACCTCCGTCGTCTTTCCTCGGCTTTAAATCGTTAACGCTTTTTATTCTTCCATCGTCACATCCGGTAGGGATTTTCCACGAATCGTAAATTGTGCCGGCGGCAAGAATGGATGTTGCCAGTGAAACGAGTCGCCCGGCGCAAAACGAAGTACAGGCTGCTCGTTTTGACGCGAGCTTGCGCAGGCACCGTTAAGAACCGACGTCGAGGCAATTTCACGCGAGTTGATCCGAGTTCTGAGCTCTCCGGCCTGAAGTTATTACTTCCACGCTCGGGAATCTACGGCCAGTTTCGAAGGCAAATCGTCGTTTAAAGGGTGTTCTCGTTAGAGTTCCGCTGCACTCGCCGTTTCACTCGTCAAAAGTTGTGCATAATCTGGAACGTCGAAAGAGCTCGTTTATTATTTCGTGCGTCCTCAGAGCGTCGCGAAAAATCCTCGTCGCGAGAGTTCTCGACGAATTACCTTCCGCCAGAGGAAATTCCCGTCTCTGTCGAGAAACATTTTCTCTTTTAACAACGTCTGCAGTCCGCGGGCGTACCATTTCGGTCGGGACAAAAATTTTCCCATTCTGCTCGGAACATCGTTGCGGAACGTATTCTTCCGTTCGTCGAAGAGGACCAGTCGTTTGTTCTCGTATTTCGCGGTTTCGAAAGCCGACCAGATGATTTTCTCGATTTTCTCCTGAGTGAAAACGTTCCCCGACTTATCGAATATTCTTCTTCTTCTTTGTTCTTTTCAAAGATCGAAATACCTGATTAATTTTGCCATTCTACAAATGCATCCCCCTTTTTTGCAACGCAAGCGAAATAACTTGTGAACACCATTCTTCCGTAAGATTCCAGGGTTCTTTCTTAATCAGAGAACATGCAGCTCGAATTTTTCAATATAGCGAATGCAAAACTGCCCTCGTTATTCTAAAAATTGAAGAAACCACCTGAGATTAATTCAAGCTTTGTTCCTGTTTCTATGGAATTTCTGCGAACGTTACTTTATTGCGAGCAAAAACTTAATTATTCAATTCGAAATCACGCCCGAGACTCCGTCAGTTCTCTCGTTTTATCGATCCCTATCGACAACAGCGAGATCAAAACTCCTTGGCCTACCGAAATAGCTCCGTGAAATTATTAACTGCGATCGCTGTCCGTCTTCGAGTGACCCGTCGGCTGACCGAAAGAATCAGAAATCCGTCGTCGCCCGATCGATCTCGTTTCCCCTAGGGCCTTCCAATTTTCGATGGGAAAGACTACGTTCTCATCCGCCAAAAGTTGAAGGTGACGGACGATCGATAGAATTAGCTCAACGTGTCGAGAGTTCGTCTAAATTTAAGCCGCTTATTTTGGTGTGTTCCTGGCGGCGTTTCTATTCGCTGCTCGACCATCCCGAGGATAATTTCCATCCGCCGATTCCGTTTCGCGGGAGGGGGTCGGAAAGGCAGGACAGGGCAGTAAGGTTGGACCGATAACAAGATTCGGAATTTGTCAGGGTGGCCATTTCATAGTCGATTAGCCGACATTCTTCGACCGGCTGCACGGTCGAACGGGAGTAATCGAGGCAGATAAAAATGTAACGAACTGAATGGACAGGAGAAAACACGGAAGTCGATATTGAACTTGCCGTACATTTGCCTAGCCGGATGGAATATTGCGGAAAACTTTTCCTGGCCCGAGCACCGGCTTCTCTCTTTTCCCATTCGCTCGCCGCATCGCCGGCCGTTCTCCAGCTGTCGATATTTACGATATTACATTTGCCTCGGCCGTTCCCGTGCTCTTGAAAAGGGGCCTCGAACTTCGTGCTCGAGGCCCGGCCGATATTCGCCAAGAGGGTCACGTCGAATCTCACTTTGTTCCCGTCTTCCAAGCTCCGCCTAATTATTCTCTTTCGACCAAGTCGATCGAGTCGCCCCTCCAATTAATCGCTGTCTTTCGAAGCGCGAACTCGTGAATCAACGTCGGGCGCACAAAGGGTCGATGAAATGGTTCGTTCGTCGGACTACAGTTGAAAGTCGACGATCGTCAAGGGACAAAGGAATAGTGCAAGCGACGAAGCGGGACCAGTAACGAACAGATTCGGGAGGAATGACAGTTATTGACACTGAACACCGCGTGCTTCGCGGCAGGCGCAGCAACCTCGCGAGAAGACCCGCTCCGGATATAGGCCGACCGATGGACATTCCCTCTCCCGTGTTGTTTCTCTTTCCTTCGTTCGCGCAGACACGTGCGCGCCTTCCTTGTCCTCGTGCACGACGAAAATATCGCCGAACGGGCGAAGGAACGAACGCAGAGAACCGCGGAATCGTCCAACGAAACTTGGGACCTTCGTCGATGGTCCGAGACGTAATCGAGACTTTCCAAGTTCGGGCGTTCGTCGGTGCAGCGACGGACACGTACATTAGGCCGATCCTCGCGCGCAGTGTTTCTTTCGCGATCGTAGTTCAATGTTAGTAGCTCTTGTGACTCGAAGGTTCGTAGGGTAAAAAGCAAGAGAGCGAGAGGCGAGAGGGGAGAGAGAGAGAGAGAGAGAGCGAGAGCGAGAGCGCGAGCACCATAGTGACTCGGTGTTTTCCGGCGTAAACTGAATCGTCGTTGCATAATTTTCCTAAAAATACGCGAAAACGGCCGGCCGAGGGCACGCGATTGCGCGAGCGTCAGAAATATTCACGAGCCGACGATGATACTCGATGAACCCGTAGCACCGCGTACGTAAATCCCGGACTACGTCGCGGGACAGTGAAGTGCCGACAGCCACGGGAGTACGCGTGTACGACCGCGTACGAAATTGTCCGCTGTGCAAGTGATCGAAGGACGCAACCACGAACCTGGGGCCTCCTGCCGCACACCGCACACAGTGAACGCGACTGTTCGGGACGGTTGGAGTATGGTGCCAGAATTCGTTCAGTGAGTGATGTCTGTCTCGGAGTGGATCCTCCGCCGATGAGCGACCAATCGTTTCGCAGCCAGCTGATCGAGCAAGGTATGCAAGCTCGGGACAGTGCTCCTATAAACAGTTTTGCACGATATTTCAGAGGGGACGCGTCTTCTCGATTGTGGAGAGCTTCGTCTCGATACCATATTTGACGTTCGCAGAGTGGCGGCTCTGTGAACTTTTTCGGAACTGCATCTACTGTCTTTGAACCCCGTGCCGCCTTGGCCGCCTTGGCCGCCTTGGCGCTGAATTCGCGACAGGACTGCTATATCGTTTGCTCCCTTTCGCCTGTGCAGAACCATAATCGTGCCGGCTGTCGAGGCGAGCGAAAATGTACGCGGTTCGAGCGATCGAGCCAGCTACGCCGAGAGGGACTTCACGCTCAGCCTGCAAGATATATTTAAACGCGCGCGTCTCGTGTTACTCGCGCATCATGCCGAGCCGAGAATAGGAATCCGCGTGCGCGCGAGCGCGAGAACGTCACGCCGACTCTCCTTTCAGACGCGATGCTCGTGGCGGTCGTTCATTGAAAAACTCGGTTTCCAGGGAGGACCAGGGCGGCGGGATTTTTGGGGCGAAGGTATTGTCTTTGGCAATTCCGAGCGAGGAGATAGCCGGTCGGGGGAGGATTTGGGTGGTCAAGATCTATCGTCGGTGACCGACATTCCCAAGTTTGGGGGACGCGGACGGTAGTACGGGCTATTTAAATATCCACTGGAATCCCACGAGGTATTCCCTTCGAGTTTCCACGTTCGTGCCTCGGGGAGGGACGCGCCGAAGGGCGGGGAGGAGATTCTGGAAGGCAAGGGGTGGCAGCGTGGGTGGAAGGGTGGCAAGGTTGGCTTGCAGGATCGAGGCGAGGTCCATTGTTACTGCTTTAATGCCCCCCTTCCTGCCAATAACCCCCCTCTGTCTCTCGCGAGCACAATGACACCCTTAATGGCCGTCTGCAAGTCAGCGACGAGCTTTCATGCCGCGATCCCGTTTTACATTTTTTTTCTTCTTCGGAAGGGTAGGATTCTGACACCCGTCTGCAGCGTCGTCTCTACTCTTTCGAATCGATTGACCCTAGCTCGTATCAACTGTTACTTCGGACATCGTAAATGCGTCGACATACAATTTTATTAATACGTCTCAACGCCCGAGGGGATGCGCGGGTGACAAACAACAGTGTTTATCCTTGTCCTTTCGGTGGCTGGACGATAAAACGTATCCCCAAAGACCAGACGTCAGGAACGCTGCTCTAAAACTTTTGCATTTTCCCCACTGGTCTCTCATCGAGCGATGAGCACGGTACCGTTATATCGACACGGTTCGGCCTCTGATAATTTCACAGTGTATTTCAGCGTGAAGTCCGTCGTCAGAGAAGAGCAGGCAGCGGGCGTCCCGATGTAAAGGACAGTAATTAGCTATGGCACGGCGAGGAACACTCCGGGTATCGGGTATTACGGATCGGGGAGCATGAAATGTCATCGGCAGAGCCAGCCAGCCAGCCAGCCAGCATTTCTGGAATCGACATTTTGCGGTCGGAACGTCGTAGGGGCGAAGAACGCGCAGATAACGGGCGTCACCCTGATCAGCTGTTTCTTTTTTCCCCTACCCTGACACTGGCTCCCTTTGCTGGATCTTGCTGCCGTGGAACAAGAACGGGACGGATGGAAAGAAGAGTTGGTCCGGATGAAGGACTGCAACCGAAGAATCACAAAATGGGGCACATGTAATGTTAAGCTTAGCTGGTTGAACACGGGTCAAATATACCGCACGATTGACGCATTTGGTCCCCTTCAACCAGCTGTAGTTGACATTAGACTCCGACCCCGTGTCATCCTGCAGGAGAGAACTACGCTGACCAGTAGTGAGATCGTGAAGTGTTCGTGACGTCGGGCTGGGCAGTGTTAATTAATTGATCGTTTAAGAGAGCCGTCGTTGAAACAGTTTCGTCCATGCTGTTCGCAATGCAGACGAGCAGCGGAGGACCCGTGAAGCAAATTAAGCGACGATAGAGAGTTTAACGCCGTTTCGCGAGCATTCCGTGTTACAGACAAGCTCGTTTACGTGAAAGTTAGGAATTCCCGCAGTGCTGGAAAGAGAATCACGTAACGCCGTAACGGCGGGCGCAAAGCAAATCCATTTGCAGTTTTAACGACTGAACTCGTTGGGTACGTAGTAAAACACCGCTGGAACGCGGCCCGTTTCTTCGTTACACCCTCAAGATCGAGGTTAATGGCGCTGACTGATTGACAGCAGTACACCGTTTAACCTATTTTCGTGGTATTTTATGCATGCTGGTGACCTTGTTCTTACAGTATTCTTGCCGATGCTTTGCAACGATGAGGAAACTGTCGCTAGTCCATCGATTTATTTTCCCTGTGTTCGTTACCCCTTGGTACGTTGATGTTGCCCCTTTGATATGTTGCGTAACGTAAACTTACCTCTAGATGTTTAATGGGAATTTCAGTGCAACTTTGACTAATAATTGGCCCACTGTATTCCAATCTGTCGGCTCACTTGTCTTTTATGATCGCATAAACAGCGTATGACAATAGGCTGTTAGCTGTCGATGAAATTAATGCAAGCAATTGATGTTTCGCTATTCCTGTTAAAACACTGCTTTAACGATAAATATTATTTTGGCTTTTTCGACGTGAAACACTTAACACTATATGTTTACGTTTCCATGTTTGTTATTTCAAAACCAAGCAACAATTAAATAGTGAACTATGGAATATTCTTTTTCACGTGACATGGAATCCCCGTTTTTAAAATGTTTAATTTAGTGATTAACAAAATGATGTGGTGGCAATTGGCAATTTTCGTTCGATCGATAACAAGTAATGGCGATAAAGAGACGAGGCTGAGGGATGAAGATTGAAAAACTTCAAAGACGAAGTAAATCAAACCAACCCTCCCTTTAACACGCTCAAGTACTTGACGCTCGTGCTTCTCTGCAGCTTCTTCTAACTTCATTACCCCAGACACTTGACACGTGTCACATTCGCTCGCGTTACATCAAACTTCTGCACGTTTCGCTGGAATTGGACGAGCAAAATATTTGGAAAACTTTCACGC
The DNA here is from genome assembly GCA_963969485.1 of Nomada goodeniana. Lineage (NCBI taxonomy): Eukaryota > Metazoa > Arthropoda > Insecta > Hymenoptera > Apidae > Nomada > Nomada goodeniana. Next base: position 14,140,023 of record OZ018300.1, on the reverse strand, counting down.
CTGAGAAAAAAGAGGCATATTTTCGAATAAATTTTCTTCAAACTGGTTGGATTACTCAAATTCGATATTATTTACCTTTCATACAGTTGTAATTCACTCTAATATTCATGTAACTTCGAAATTGTAATTTAACTACGATTTTTCTTTTGCATCCCTTGTAGTTTCAATGTTTGGCATGTGTTAGGATCGTCATAGCAGGTACATTAAGCTGGTAAATTTTTATTATAAAAGAAGCTTCTTCATATGAGTTTTAAAAAATCCTTGACAACGTAGACAGTTATTTCTATAGGACCTACTATATGTGGAAATAAACTGTACGGGTTGCAATTAATGCTGCTTTACTGCAGTGTACTTCGACGGTTCTTCGTGACGGCTTGCGTACCATTGAACTATATTTTTAATTCAGGAAGTTGCAAAAGTAGGTCACGTTGATTGTATCTTTGGATACCGAAGAATTAAAATGATTTCCAACAAAAAATTTCCAAAATTAAAATGATACGCGACATTAAAATAAATACGGTCTCCTATATAAAAACTTAATATTGCAAAAATAAATTCTCTCATTGTTGAATGATTCTTGTGATCATGCAATTATTTGTTACACATTTGCTAGTACATAGTTACAGTGCTTCCTATTGCAATAAATTTTCAAAAGTTGATTATATTAGAGATATCCTAAATGATATTCGATACAGTTTAAATGTACTTATTGTTAAATAAATAATATACAAGTGGTATCAATTATTGACAATAACTCAGCATTGCTCAGGTACATTCATTTTATGGCACATATTTTTGGTACTTTACTTGGATAGCTTGTTGTACGGCTTTTACTAACGCCATTACTAACAGAGTTCAGCACAACTTTATTCGAGAGATCAATAACGAATGAATGCAATAAATGGAGATTTGCAGTGTATTGCAGAAATCAACTTTTATCTTCATAACATTTCACTGAATAAAAAAACAGCACATATTTTAATATCAATTTTGCTGCGAAACAGAACTCACATAATTCGTAATATTATTAGTGCAAACAGGAAAATATCTGAAGTTGTCAAATAACATATTATTAGAAGAATAATAATAACATAACAGAATGAAGAGTAATTTACAATACATTAATAACGACAACTAGTATATTTTTAGTACAATAATAATTTGTTCGGTTGAGCGGATACTCAGAATACTCAGCCAAAGAACCACTTGGACACTATTAAAAAAACGAACAAACTACGCTTTCTAAACGGCGAAAAGTTTAATGTAGCTAAAACCAGACGGAATGCTATCTTATTTTTAATAACGGCGAATACAATGGAGACCGACAATTGTAGAAACTAAATGTTAGGGTTGACCTGCTTAAAAAATCACCAAATAAGCCTGTATTCTTCAGAGAATAATAAAATGTTACAATATTTAACAAGGAATAAAATCATTAACAATTCAGAATTTCTAAGAGCAATTTTTCATTATACATATACATGTGCACATAATCTTTCTATCAATTATGCTCTTCTAGAAGACATCAAACATGTCGAATTCAATCTGTTCAAAATATCAGAAAACCATTAATTGACCAAGATGATATTGAAAATCAAGAGACGTCTCTCGGCCAACGAGGAATTAATGAAAATAAATTTCTCCTACATCATCAGACGTTCGTCTTGCTATTCTCACCACGTTCGCGCACCTCGTAATTAATTCTACGATCGCACCGATTCCAGGATCGTCGTTTTCCGCCGTTGTATGCAAACAACGTCGTCTTCATTCAATTCAATTCGTGGCAAACGAAACTGCTCCCACGGCGCACACTTTCTCGCGCTAACTGCATCGTTATAAAAGCAAAGTCCGTGCGCATAATAGACGCCCTTACGACCCTTCAGACACTTACGTCCGGCGGAATGGCGCCACTAAATCCGGATTCCGTCATTAAATCCTCTTTTGTGGCCAACGTTTCCCCGTATCAAGCCCGGCTGCCGACATTCACCTCGGGCGAAGTGTACGTGCAGGAAATTGCACGCAACAATTACGAATTAGTCTCTTTGCGCGATCTATCGTAAGAGAAAGAACGAAGATAGCAAACGAGAAAATTCGGAAAGAAAATACTAAGGGAAGAATGCAGTGGGCCAGATGAATTAGTACCTTGCTGTCCAAGCTCAGGCTACGAATTTTTTGTTTGAAGTGCAGGCAGTGGATAGAAGTATGTTACAAATTGAACAGTAATTTTGCAAGTAATACGTACAGTGGTTATTTAGAATTTGTTTGCCAAATGTTCATTAGCAGGATTTATGAAAGGAGGACGAGAATAAGTATTGACGGCCGATGGACCTTATGTGGAATGTGAAGTGCGAACAGAAAGTATACGAGATTCTGAGAGAAAATACGATTTGGACAACTATTAATTATACCTAAAAGTTTATTATTCTTTCTTTTATATTCTCTTACATATCAGATTTTGATCAATCACTTTAGTAAAGTACTGAACTATTGATATCTCTATAGAGGTATTCTTGCCTCCTTTATTCATATAATGAGTAATAAATTAGATCGCAGAATAGAATATTTTTGCGGGCTTAGGTCAAGAAACTCTAACTTGGCGAGGAATTCAATATCGAATAGTTACGTTTCGCTCATACGAGACAACAAAATAAACTTCGTTGCTTATTAATAATTTTAAATGCTTTCACTTAATTTCAATAACCGCACAAACTGTATTGAAATTTGTTAAATTCTTAATATAAAAGAAAAGTTTGTTGTTACATTTTTAACTACCACCGCATCTCCACAATATTAATTATCATTAAAATCGTTGTCATCTATAATAGAACAGAATTCCATTTAATATGAGAAAGGGTGGCATTTGTAAATAAAATAGTAAGAAGAAAATTGCCGGACGAGTGCAATTATTTCTAAGGTATTCACTGGAGCGGCTATTAAACGAATCTAATTATCCCGACGGTTGTTACACTTAATTGTATAAATTTACAGTCCGTAGGAACGGCCAGAGTGTACCATTGATCGAAAACTACTCTGGGTTTAAGCAATCTTCATTGTACTTGCATTCAGTTCACGTTTCGTAATAGTTTTCAATTTAATGCAACCCTGGACCCCCATGAACGAGTTTCCCCAGTTTTTCTATTGCTCGATTTCTCTGGTTCTAGTTTCTCTTCTTCTTTCTTTCGTTTGTTCTTTTTACGTTCTTCTTATAAACTGATCACTGTTTCCGGGGTAACGGGGCCGCGGTACGTAATTAGTCTCGACTTCTAATTTTAGCTGCGATACATTCATATACGCGAAAGAGGAGTGGGTAAACACGGCTGGTGTTAATTGGAACTGTGATTTATATTTAAGCGGGGGTGCGTTAAATAAAATTGATTGCTCGTGTGCTCGGGCGCGGTTGAAGGACGGCTGTATATTATCAATTTCATAATTCAATGCGAAACGCCTCTCGCAGGTGGTGTTTAAACATAACATTTCAGTTACACTTTTGAAAAGATTTCTCTGTTTCGCGTCATGAATTGAACAGGTGGTACTTAAGTATAACGTTCCAGTTACATATTTCAAGAGATATTTCCGTTTTTAATTATAAATTGAAGTCAGTACTTGCTATGATCTACTCTCGAAGGTCTGTATACAATTTTTCAATTCTAAGCTCTACAGATGGAAGTTTAAAACGCTGGTGTTTATTATTGATATTTTAGTGTGTTCGTATTGTGAAAATGAATATTAATATCATAGGCTTTCACGTACACAAATTATTGACTACTTTTATTGTATTTTTAACACGGATTTCAACGTACTTTTCTATATTGTGCCATTGGCAGTCTGCTAGCAGTTGTAATTTAGATTGTACCAGCAGTAATTTAAACTGGAAGCTGCATTTCGCTAAATACTTTGTTATTATGATCGTTCTGTGCAAGAAATGGTTATGACTCAATCATTTATTAATTAAAACAACGGGCAAATCAAACGATAATTTTGATTAAACTAGTGGAACATCTTTAAAAATTTTACGATATAATCAAATCCAACTATATGAATCAAATTTCATACTACAAATAACATTATTTAATACAAAACCGTGCACGTCTTAAACAAAGATGTGTAGGTAACGAAAATACTAATTTCTATCATTTAGAAAAGTTAATTTTCACTCATTTTCTAAAACCAAACCATTATATCAATGTATTCATATTTTATTTCATATTATATATATGTATTCATACTTATTCAAAGTTATGCTTAAGAAAATTTATAAATAACACCCCGAGCACCCACAATTTTCTTTTTAAATAGTTCCGTGCGAAGCGTGTATTTTGCGATAGAAATTTCAGTTTGCTGCTCCTCTAGCTTTTGCTCATACTCACAGTGAAGTAATTACAGGACACGAGCCCGCCCCTCGAAGATGCGCTGAAACGGGAGGGTGGCAACTAAGGCCCGATATTGTAATCCGTCGACGGGGACAGCAGCCGGCTGCTGGCTCGACCTAAATATTCCTTTTAATTAAATTTCAACCCGCTACATTTCATTACCGCGGCCGACTAATAACAGTTAATTAATAAGATAGACATATATACGGGGTTGTTGGGTAAATTAAAAAAAATCGGATATATATTTTCCATGCTTGGAAATGTATGAAACTTTAGCTTTAAATACTAATATCGTAGCTAATAGAAGTATAATACGATATAGTAAATTAGTATGCGATCGTAATCTATTTAGAAAATAAAAGTTGATATTAAGTTTCTTATGACTCGACATGTTGCGGAATTTATGTCAGTTCTCTTGTGTCATATTACTGTCGCAATTCAATTTTTTCAATTGATAAGGTTCCCGGTTTGCAAGCTTGCACATTAAAGCGAGCGTCTCAGTAATTATTTCATTAGACAATATTTTTAATTATTAAAATACAAAAAGATTATTCCCGACAAAGTTGTGGCTAAAAATTTTCAGTAACTGCGCAGATGTGTCTTCCACTTGTATAAGAATATCATAGCCAGTCACGAGTCTTGTTCCTTTCGATATTAAACGAATTCGCGAACTCGCGGTTGCACCACGCGAGATGAATGTACCTGTTAACTTTTAATCGTTTGAAATTGCCGCTTAATGCGACACGCGCAACAAGAAACTCGCAACATTCCGGAAACTTTTCCATAAAATACAATTCAACCCCTTTACCCGTTTCCGTTGTAAATGACAGATAGCGAGCAATAAAAACTCTCGCGAGATCGCTCTTTCCATTTTCAACTTTCATCGAGTTCAAAATTGTCATACCGATCCGACACGCGCGGCCGCAAATTCATAAAAAAGTTGTTTCGAAACTAATCGGTTAGCTTTTGCCATCGCGTAGGCATAGTTTTCCCCTTAAAACTTCCGGCCAGTTTTTTTCCCTCCTGCACATCCCCCTACTGTTGTTCCATTCTCTATCGCTTTTCGGTTAAAACTGTTTCGTATACGTGATTGTTTACGTGCCGTTTATGATACAGTGCGATACCAAAAGCGACAACTTCGAACAGTCACAGTGATCAACTCGTCCGCGCGCGCCGATTTAATATCGCTGTAAAAGAACAGGAATAAAAGGGCCAATAGGCGACCAGCAAAAGTAAAAACAAGAAAAACAAAAAAAAACGGAAAAAAACAAGGCGGGCTACCGGCAATACGGCGTGAATCATTCAGCACGCGAAGTAAACTCCAATTAAGTGGAGCGTGCAGATTGCACCGATAGTTACGACGGCAATGTTTCATGAACGCGGACGATATTTTCGAACGGGACCGTTTGTTCATTGGCCGCACGGGCCATTATTGGAGATTACCTACGATATCAGATAAAACTGAAAGATGGTACGAGTTTCCTCGCCGACTGTGCGGGAAATACGCGAGGCTGCCAATTATTTATTACTTACGATTATGGGATTACGTGAACTGCACCGTTCCCGTATGAAACGGTAATGCTAGGCTAGATTAGCTTGATTTTTCTCCAAATCGTTCCTGGCGAGCACTCAATTTTCTCTGCCTTTAGAAACGGATAAGTAACCGTGAGATCCCGCGGCGAATTTCGCGTTGTTTGTATTCCGTTAGATTGTCGTGGATGGCTGTATAAAACCGTGAGGGCAAATTGTTCTACATTTATCCTGTTGAAATGGATATTATGGTTTCATGAAAAATCAGACTGGCATCGAAAGTGAAGTTTTCAGACGCGGTTCCGTTCCAAGCGCAGAATTTTAAGGCGTCGCCGACGTTCAAATGAAACAACGATCGATCGTGAGAATAAGGGGGAGTAATGCACAGAAATTCTCTCGATGTTCGTAGAAATTTTCATTAATGCAATGGAACTGAGTATTCCGGTTTCTGTGAATTTTATACGCCGCGTGAAACGTGGCGCGCAAATGTCTGCGTGTTGTGCACACCGTTATGCTTCAATGAGATTGGACGAATCCTCGGATTTTCGTAAATAGCTTTAATGAACTGTGAATGTTCGTTCGGTCATTACATTGTTCGTGAACAAGTGATTCGCATTTAATTAATCCTCGAAATGTAATATTCTTCGTATATTTTCATTAAGATTCGAGAAATCGAATCGACGAGATCGCCAATTTACGAGCCGTGTAACAATTTATAATAATTAATTTTGTTTCTTCGTCTAGAGTCCAGAGGGAAGAAACACGATGCATGTATTCGGCTTGGTTGAAAGGTAGCCTGCTCGATACAGGTATTCCTCCAAAGGAAACAGAAAGCATAGCTCTGTAGTAGGTGCAAGTAAATTAAATTTCGAAGACGAATGCGCATTTTAATATCTACGTTGAATCGAGTACTGCGATAAACTAAAACGGGGCACGACGGAATTGTTTCACGCGTGAAATAAAGCACAATTTTATATAAACCCTTTGCCTTTTCTTGTTCAGAAAAAAGGTAACTCTATTGCCTGAATTGTCTATTCCATATAAATATAGAATAATGTAAAGGAACATTAAAAACGAAGAGAAAATTGAAATTCGGAGGGCAATACAAATGTGTCTTCCTCTAAAAATGCCTGCGTTACAGTACCTACAGATAGATGATAAATTTAATTAAGTAAACGAAGGAGTGAAACACCACAAATATCTTTGCAAACACCGGACATAGGGAATTCCTCTACTTAACAAAATTTCGCAAATGAGAAAAGAAGGAAGTTCAACCGCCAACAGTTTCACCCATTACGGACGCATTTCTCCACTACGGTTTCCCAAATTCACGCTTTCTAGATGCACCACCGATAACCACAATTCTCTGATTCCGGAAACATGCACATTCTCTAAAGGACAAACTATTCCTTGCGGACCGCAGGGTAGATCCTATAACGGTTTAAGGGGTCCTAACGGTGCAAGAGGTCAACAAAATCAATACTCCTTCTTCCCCTTTTGCACATTTTGAAACGTACATACGTATGTCCAGACTGAAACAGTAAACGGAAATACGAAGAAACAGAAACATTTTTCGCTAGGCACTTTCGCTAGATCGTGTACATACATACGGAGTGTAGCACAAGTATTACTCCATTACTGTAACAAAGACATAATGCATGCATTGCCCTATGTAGATCGATTCATTATAATTAACCTTTATACGGAATGTGTAAATTTGTTAAAAATAATAAATCCTGAGGTCAGAAGAACCCTATCTCAAATACGCAAATAAAACGAACATAAAATAAAAAATACGGTTCATTTAAAAATTTCGTTTTAATATCCTTGCAGCAACCTAACTTTCGTTAAACTTTCGACACAATAGTTCGGAGATAATTTAATCCTTTTCTTCGAATGTAACAATTTGAATGGTATGGAGTGGCGCTTTCTCCACTTGCTATCAGATGAGTGCACACGAAAATTTGATCACACAGGAAAGCTCGAAAGTGGTCACATAAAATATGCATAACTAAAAATACCATAGTGCAACCTGTTCTAACTATATCCATGTCTAAGATAGAGGACTATTAGGATAGTCTAATTGATGAGTGCACCAGCAGACCCAAGATAAACGAAAGCCTTCATTACCCTTAATCCTCTTAATTAGTCCATCCACCGCAGGTACATTAAAGCTGAAGCAAAAATATTCTTGTCTGCGTTCTTAGCCGACACGTGTCCGAAATGTACGAGAGTTGAAAAATGTCGACGTTATCACGTGAATAAAACCAAACGCACCCGTGCCATCGAGGCAAGATCCATCAAATTGAAAACACGCACCTTTCTCCAGACAATTCAATCACAAAATATGGAGTCTGCATCAGTGGTTGTCAACCAGTGCTCCCCGAACTTGCATACAAGTATTTCGCAACACTATGTCAGCTAATTACGAATATAACATTTTTTTAAACCATATATTATTTCCTTCGCGTCGTGTAATCTATAATCTATCATGTTTAATATAAGGCATCCTTGTGCATATTTTTCTTGCTGGCTTTATGACCTTAGTGTTACAGAAATATTCCTTCATGATTTCGAAAAGATTAGACCAACACCGACGGAACGGTGTCCCGAACAGAAAATATGTCAGAAATTACTCCAGAAGATAGTGTCGTCGTCAATAATAAATAAGATTACGCCGGACATGTGGCGCCCCCTGGGCCGCTGGCATCCACGCCACCGTAAATTAGTTTGATTTCGCGGGACCGCAAAGTAGCAGGCCCCTAAGTAATGTAATCTTGTTCGCGGCGATGTCGCCCCGTGGCTGGTGGTGAGCCTGAAGTTACCGTCGCAGGCTGCGGCGACACAGGTGCTGGTGGCGTTGTCCCAGTTTTCCTGTGGCCTCAGGAATTAGGTACGCCGACGTCGTGGAACGTCTCGTCAGGCCCGTACACGAACAACCTCGATCGGATGACCGCGTGGAACAACACGTTCGACACTTTCTCACCGGCAACTTTGTTTGCAAAGTGATAACGGCCCCGTGTTTCAGGTGGCAAAGCCGGGGCGGGCGCCAGGTAGGGTATCCCGCAGGATTCATCAGTGTTTAGGAGAAGTTGAATACTTTCGCGGGCCAACGTTTGGGAAGCTGCGCGAGAGTGTACGGTATCGTTCTCCGCCGAATTTTCATGGAAATTTATGCCGTTTTGCGGGCGTAATAAGGCCCCGGATGCTGGCTGCGTCGCGATGCCGCTCCGCGCTACCTCGTGCAAGTTTTAGAACCATCTAACCTCGTCCCCGTGTGAATAACTGGAATGTTCGTCGTGTTCGGTGGAATTTGACGACGATTAGACGGGCTCGGCGTTCGTTTCGAAAGGAGGATCGTGTGTCGCGGTAATGCAAGGAGAATGTGTGGGGGGGGGGGGAGAATTAGAATTTGTTTTTCATTAGCGACTCGTTAGTGGGGAAATTACGTTCCGGGCCTTTCCCATTAACCTGTGCCCGAAAAGTATGTCTGCAGTCGTATTAGTGAGAAATTTTCCAGCAGTGTCGAATTAGTTTTATTCGCCACTCGTTAATGAAAAAATTACGTTGCGAGTCTCTCTCATTCACTTGTAATAGAAAGACTGTAAGTAGTGTTTTTAGTGGTAGTGGTTTTAGCGGTTTTCTATTAAAACCACTACAGTGGTGTTAGTAGAAAGTTTGCTGGCAGGGCAGAATTATTTTTATTGATGACTCGTTAATGAAAGGATTATGATATAGGTAAGCTGGCGGCGATAGAGATATGGAAGGATGAAGAGGCTCAAGTTTTCATAATTCAACCGGTTTAGAAATATAATTTGCTGTGAAAATAAATTCGTCTTGGAAAATAAATTCGCTTTTGAAATACAAACGAATTCAAACAGGCAATCATTCGTCCGTAATTTGCTGGAGTGCATGAAACGTCAATTAAACGATTACCAGGCACACGTAAAGTAGTCTTCAAACCGTAACGCTGCCGTATTACAAGGAAATTCAATTTGAGAATTATCTATAACAATTTTCAGAGTACAGCAGTCGCACACAGGCCACTCAATTAAATTGCAAATAATTTGAACTGGATTTCTTAGAATTATCATCAGAAATGAAAATGATATTCGCAATTATTTCGCTTCAATTTAAAACTAAACTATTTCGTGTTAAGTTTTAACTGAATAACAGTTGTCTTGTTCCTCATGAAAATACTTTTTCTCCGTTTGAGGCACAATGTTAATATACTCCTACCAAAATAATATTCTCGCATTAAAATATTAAGCCAATATGAAAGATACCGTGAAAATTACTCAAGAAAAAATTATTGCGCAATGCATATTTGAGTCATCTAAATTATCAGATTTCGTTGAATACTCTGTGGATATTTGAACAATCATAAATGATTTTTCGCTAACAGTTAATTAAACCTGTACAGAAAAAGAGACTCAGGAAGCATGCTGTATCTACGAAGTTAAAGGTTCCTGGAATGTTCCTTTTGAAAACTTTTCAAAGGTTCTGTTCCTCGTGTGGAGAACAAAGTTGTTTATTTGGTGTGCGAGATGAGGAAACGTGAATAGCTCGATTTTGTAATGGAAAACGGTTGCGGGGAAGGTGGAGAAAATGTTGGGTTATGAAAACATAGATTCAGATGTGTAGTAAGCGCCTCGCGTTTAATTAAGAATCGTTAGATATAGTTTTTAATTAATGCAGAACGAAAAAAATATACAATATGGTGGCTTGAATTGAAAATGGGAAGGTGGAAAAGAGTTGCGAAATACGAAATATGGAAAATGCGAACGGAAAAGGTAGAACGAAAATGTTTCCACGAGTACCAGAGGGAAAATGTTGGGGAAAAGCAGCTGTGCAAAAGTGTGCAAACATAGGAATACATTCGTAGCGAAAAACATTCTTATGGTATTGAATTGTAATGGTGAACTGATACCGCTATCCTTTTATTTTACTCTTCCGGATTGAATTCTGTCGAATATGTTCTTTTTTTTTAGATTCGAATATGTTTCGATTCTGGGAAAGAATAAAAGGTTAACTGAATCAAATGAAATCTAATTCCTGCAATAAAAATAGTGCAGAAACTGTTATACCAGATGTAAATATTTAAACTAGTAACCAGAGATCAGAAGATATAGAAAACATGTCGCGTAAAGTATTATTTTTTCATGAGGTTACCGTTTTTTAGACGCTTAAATGTTCGATAAATAATAATAAGTACCAATAAAACTTGCTTCCAAGTAACTTCTGGTAGACATATGGATGAATTTCTTATTACTACCACTGAAATTATTATTCAAGAAATTTTTAGTAAAACCATTTATGTAGCATTAAAATTCAATTTCGTTCAAAGAAAATTGGTTCATTCTTAATATGTACATACAAGCTTATCTGTCGCCTTTTCTGTAATTATGGACACCTATTAATTTTAGAACATAATACTTGTGGCGCTGCAAAGTGAAGTTGCTAATCAAATCAAATTATATCGAATGAGGAACACATATGTCAATACAATATTTATACAGTATGACCATACCTTTGTGTTCCATCATATCATATATTTGAAGAATTAAATGCCAACGATAAAATTGAAAGTTGACAAAGGAAAAGCTTTTTATAACAACTCAATACTCCAGCTGTCACTTCACAAAGCAAATTATTATATTCCTTAATTAATTCTCCCAGCCTTTGCTATTAATTGTTCCATCAATATGAAAGTTAATTCTTAAATTAAATGCAAATAATTCCTTAATGCTGTTAAATTCCCGTGGCATTAAAACTGTTTAATTCATTATAAATCTTACAACGCGTATATTTTATACGCTATTATTTTCACTATCGTTAGATTACCAAATAATGATTCCACTGTAACCTGGCTATTCTTCTGCCAGCGCACAAATAAGTACGCCAATATCGAACCTAATAAGGAAACGACTAACAAACTGAAATACTTACAAGCTAATCCCCCTGCGTCACCAAACCTTTCCCCTCCAGATCGTACCACGAAAACCAGATTTACCGCACACAAATATCTGTACGCAACAACATAAACGAACGCCCACGCAATCACCATACACAAAAAAACAAAACTATATCCGCGTTTCAAAACCGGCATTCCCGTTTTCTCGTTCGACTCGCGTTCCCATCCCGAACGAGCTAGATCGCGAGCCGGTTACAGGCGCGTAAAGGCCAGCGTAACACAAATCTCGATCGAGGACGATCGTGCAATCTTGATGTTCGACGATATCCAGGCCCGTATCGATTTGCCGACGAGGTCGGAAGGGCGCGGGACCGTATCGAGCCTCGATTCCGGCAAATTACACGGCAGCTTTCGAGCGGCAGTTACGACTAGCCCTCGGCCGAGTGGACCTACAGATAGACAGATGGTCGAAGTTGCGAGTGGTCAGCCAATTTGCGAATCTCGAGTAGGTATTTTGGTCCTGCAGATGCTCTTCTACTATCTATCCGGGCGATTTGAAAACGTTGCGCCGTCACGGAGCACCCGGAATCGGCCAATAATGGAGGAACGAGCGGCTAGAAAAGCAACTACAGGACCATCCCGAATAGCGTCTGAGGATATCGAAACTTTAAAGGCAGCTGCGACGTCCGCAATTGCCCGCCCTTCAGTGGAAGTGTACGATCGTCTCATAAGGAAGCTTACCTTATATTACAGTGTCTCTCGATGGGCACTTGGGAAACCTTGAAAAACGGTAATGCAGCTTCGAGTCCCTCTCGCTGATCAGACAAATCGACGACCCTCGTATCGTTCCCTTCGTTACATGTGTATTTCGATGGTAATAGAGTCCCAGGCGCGAGAGGAAGCCATGCAACAATGGTAGCATTGTGGTCATTGTGACGTATTATGGGTTTTGTGGAAAGTAGTGTTTCAGTAGAAATTGCTTTTACCTGAAATTGACAGCTTTTGTTTTACTTAAATGTATCATTGTTTCTTTAAATATAACTGCTATTTGTAGTGTTAACCGTTTATTGAACAGCTGTTAGAGTTCTTTTGACTAATCTTCCAACCCTTTTCTTTATTTTCAGTTATATCTTTTTGTACCTTTTTCGTACTTTTTTTGTAAGAAAAGATCCATCCCGCTAACACGTATACAATAAACTTATAGTTACCGAACTTTTTGTGTGCTTAAATCTGATGATTAGATCACAAAATAAGCTTTACGAAAATACAGGGTGGACAATCATTCATATACATAATCATAGTACAGACAGGAATTTTGTCAGGCAGATATAAATTAAGGGTCAATACCTAAATCCCAAAAGTTGCCAGAATTAATAACAATCTCGTTTTTCAACATTTTGTGCCACTGCTCGCTCTTGCACTGGACCCTGCAACTGTTATTTCTGTGTGACGTCTGATTCTACACAGATTCTACACTGTGGTTCAGCATGAAATAATTGTATGAATGGGAAATCCCGAGGGACTGGTGTTGCTTAGTGAATACGATTTCAATGGTAACGAAATAAAAACAATTGTTGTGCTGGAAAAAATAATTAACGAATAATGTTCTGCGAGAGGGAATCTTGGGATCATAAATCGTTGATCTATTTCCCTGCGTGAAACTGAAACAAGAGATTGAAAAAAATACGTGGAGCTTCTGTAATCACAGTTGAATTAGAACGGAATGTCACTTGCAACTGGAGAAGCAAGAATCGTTCAACCCTTCACACACCCGGGCAACTTTGACCTACTTAATTTTCTTTTTAATCAGTTTCAATCAATACATATATTTGTTGCATGCAATTACCAATGAAAAGTTTTCCCCTTATAATAAACTACTCAAAATAATTTCAAGCGTGAAAATAAATCGGAATATAGAGAGTTAACGCACAGTAATACAATTATTATCGTTCCACACCGACTAATTCGATTTAATTTGGCGCTATAAGTACTTTACATACCAACTAAACCAGATACGGTATTGAAAGAAGAAACCAAAAACGCTGAAACGAATAAAATCAACCACACCATGGTGCTTCAAATATGAATCCCAGGTAGCTAGTCACTTTCAGGAATTGAATTCCAACCTCAATAACCGAATCGTTCTTTTCTAACATCTAAAATAGCACAGTGACCGGTACTAAATTACAGCAAGCAGAATCACCGTAAACCGATCTCATTTTTCCGTATTCAAAATATTATAATAACAAGTCCAAGTCCAGTCGCACGCACACGCACCGAACTAAAAAGCAAATATCTCACCGCTAAAATTCCGACACTGTTTTCCTATAGACACACGAAACTCCAGCACGGAATAGTACATAAAGTACGATTTACACGACATGCCCGGAGTCATAAGCGCCCGTCTGCACTCGAGTAACTCAGCCGGCGCCCTGTTCGGCTCATCCCGGCGAAAACGTTCGCAAGAAACACGATACATCGAACAAGAAGCCGAACGATGTCCTTTCGGGGAATATTAATTAGAACGCAACCGGAAATCTAGTCGCTGCCGGTCTAATTAAGCCGCGCTCACGTTGATCAGCTCCGCGCCGTATTCCCCGACGTTTTCACTTGCAATTGCGAACACGTACGAAACAGACATCCACGGATCGTCTCGCAGCGTCGTCGTTATCCAAACGCGTCTCTTTCCACCCGAAATAACAAAAAAAGCACCCCCCCCCTTCTCACAAAAAATACTCTGCTACGCTCCGATCGAATGAACCATAAATCGGTTGGTTTCGAGGAAAGTTTAGAGCGGGGAACAGAATCGATCGACTTCGTTCCGGTCGAGGAGGCTAGGCAAAGGTTGTCGGACACCTCGTATATGTGCGGCCACATACCAAGGCGGGGTACTCGGTAGCTGCGTGAGATACAAGGGGTTGTATATCAAGGAGCCACGCCTAACACGAGAACCACTTCCGGTCTAGACACGCGAGCTAGCTTGCCCGCCTGCCAGCCCAGCCCCAGCCTTGAGCGTCGAATCGGTTCCCTAAATACGTCGGCATTTACAACCACCGCCTATCCACCTATTTCTGCGAGCCCGGCTTAGAATTGAGCTCTCTACGCCGCTGTGCCGCGGAGCAGTGGGTACGCGATCCAACTCACGCTCCGCTGATATCTTTACGCGACTACGCGCCGATTGAAATCTTGCGGAACCACATCGCTCGACGTTGGATTGAACGGGATCGGTAACGCCGTTGACAGGGGGAGGAACGTGCATTCGGTACGTGCGTCGGGTTTTGTTCGGGCCAGTGTGAATTTGGGTGGGTCTCGTTTGCCTTCGCCTTGTGTTCAACCGGTTGCAATAAGGAATCACGTGTAGTGCGACGATCGAACGAGTTTGGGACTAATTTGGCCGATAATGGGACAGGGTGGGATGCAATGCTTCTGTGGACGGGGTGTTGGTATTTGTCGAAGGATGCTGGGAGAGCAGGGATGTGTGACTTTTTTGGTGCACGAGAAGTTAGTTCGATTGTGGCAGAAGAAAGGTGGAATCGTGTGCTTATTGGACGAGCGTATTTTTATGCAGAAATTGTTGGATGGTAAACGCGGTAAATATCTGTCTCGGTCGTTTGAACGGTGTTGCTGGATGTTTTCACTCGTCACGCTAAAATGATGGACTAACTCTACTTTCAATTCAATTACTAACTAATTACTAACAATAGAAGTGTCATGCAATTTTCGTGCTAGGTGGTTAAAATTACTGTTTCAACCGAATTAACAAGCATCAATGTGAAAGGGCGGAAAGTGTATTCTCTAGACATAAATAATTTTGTGATTTCTGTTGAAACAAGTGTTAGAATAATCGTGGTACGGGAACGGCCGAGACAGGCCATGTACATTTCGTCTAGCATAGCTTTCGCTTAGGGCGAACCTTAAAATGGTTAAAAAGGGGCCTTGGTGACGTAGGCGTCCTCGCGACCGACGTTTTCGCCAAAGGAAAGGCATTCATGTATAGACTACGGTCGACAGAGCACCTTTTTACACCTTTTTAATATATACACGCCTACATAATCATTGTAATACCTAATCGAGACTCCTTCGATTATCTTACACAAAAAGAAGTTGTTCAAGCAATTTTCTAGGAATGTCACGCCTAATATAAGCAAACTGCCGTTAGTTAATGTCGATCAGAGTTAAGAGGCAACATTTATGGTGCTTATCGACGTATGAAAGTAAACAGCATGTAACATGCAGAGAATAATAAAAGGGGGAAATAAAATGGAGGCAGATCGCTTTACAAAATACATACGTGCTTCTTTTGCTCGTTAAAACGCCACCCCGTATGGATTACATCTGCTTTTTATACATGGAAATGAAAACACATATCAATCGCGTCTCTTCTATTTGCCGAATCAAACCGCTCTGTTTCCCTTCTCTGAGCGGATGGAAACGCAACCCTGTCTCAGGGGTGCCCTTTTATGGACTTTGCCGCGACTGATGCTTTCCGAATAGTTTGGATGGCAATCCAAGCCAATAGCATGGCATAGAATAGCATGAGAGGAGAGGGTGGGATGGGGTTGCATTCAAAGTGGAGGTTGTTTTGAAAATTCATTGGCAGTTGCGCGGAGGCAAAATTTTGTTCTATGTGCAAAATGAAACCATGCACATACTCGTTTATTCCATTCGGTAAACTATGCAAACGAAATCATTCGCCGCTTTCGTCCACCGGATTTAGACAAATTTCAAACCTTCCTTGGGTATAGTTCAAAAAGGAAGTACAAAGTTTTTATTTTTGCATCCCTTTTGAAGGTATTGCAAAACTGTATTTACTACAGCACCAATAATATTATAAAGTTGAAAATAACGAACGAATTTATGGGAAAATATGGCGTTGGTTTGCTAGGGTTGATTGAAGTTATAGTAAAATATTATGGAGGCGAATAAAAATAATGGCAGGTTTGAATATTCCGACAGTTTTCAAATTTGTTTCAAACGGTTAAATAGATATGCATTGAAATTACGAGATAATATTTATAGTGCCACGAATTGACTTTGTCAAATAAATTGATGTTGTAACTATAATAACATTTTGAGTACAAAATAATATGCAACGTTTCGTTTAACGAAACGGAATATATCCACGGTTTTGAATTTCGCATATTTTATATCACGGATAAAAGCATGCATATGTGTGAAAATTCAACTTTTCAGAGAAAATTTTCACTCAAATTCATTTCACAGAAAAATATTTTCACAGAAAAATATTACTCGTACCCTCCCATAAAAGGCATAATAATCTTAAGACATATTAATGCAAATAAATCTCATGTACACGTTACCGCCATGCTAAACAATGTCAAGAGTCGAAAATAAAAGGACAACCAGAAGTACCGTGCGTCTTATACAAATTGTATATCAACGTACGTTTAGGTTCTATAAATACGCTGCGCAAAAAGATTTCACTGATTAAAAGGGTTCTGGAAACTCTATAAAGTTATGAAAAGTTATGAAAAGAAGCTAAACAACAGCGAAAAAGAACCATTCTAATTTAAAGCCCAAATATCTATTTACATTAAAGAAGAAATTAAGAATTTGCATCAATTGTAACTTACTTAACCCAGTTAATTGTAGCGTTGTTCACTAACCTCCAATGCAAGCTGATGGAATAAAGTATAGTACCTCAGTTAACCCATAAATTAACTCACATATTAATCCAGAAAGTGAACGAATAAGTCAAAGATGTATTTGCAAGAAATGTTCACAGCGGAGAAGACATCAAATAAAGGAATACGAAATTTTCTTTATATAAAAAAAAAATAGTAGAATATCACAGAAAATAAACATTTGCTGCGCTCCAGCAACGAGTTGCTGCAGCAAAGAAAAGAATAATATTATCCATACAATTATTCTGTACTTACCCATTCGATTAAAAATTGCAGGAACACGTTGGCACACACTCACTCTATGGGTAATCACTTTTGCTTGACAATCAAAAAAAGAACAAAATGACATAATTTGCGGCGTGATCGATTAATTGGACCGACATCGGGGGTGCGTTGATACACGGGGTGTGCACAAAGCGTTATCGGGGAGCAACACGACGCGGTCGATGCGTTTGCGAATCTCGATCGAAATAATCCTGTGCGGGTTCGTCGAGAAAAATGCAATTACGCGCCGATACGGTCAGCAAATTGACGATCCTGTGAAAATCGTTTGGCAAAACGATCGCATAACACCCGCTGTGCGACCCGCCAAGCGGTGTTTCTTTCCAAATCGTTGACAAAACGTGAATGAATAGTAAATGATTCGTAAAAAAACAGGACAAAAAAACGAACGTAACGGGGCGCAAAATGGCGATGAAATTTACGCTGATCTCGCTTCAAAGCGATGTAAAATGTATTAGACTGGTAATATGACGCTGAAATTTTGGCCTTGCGTTGCTTGCAACATTTAGTTCTCGCGCAGAGAACGAGCGTTCGAGGATAAAACGTATTCGAGGGGAAAAGGTTTTGGTAATTGCCTTATTAGAAGAATGATAATATTATATTAAAGAAAATTGGGCTGGGATAATATTATCTAGATTATTCTGTTCACTAGTCTGTCCCAATTTTTGGTCGTACAATTTTGACTCGGCAGAACCTACATTTACGAATATTGATAAAAGATATTTGATTGCTTTTATTATTTTATTATTGCAACGAATGTTTCCTTTCCAGCATTGCATAGTTCGTTAATTGTCAAATATTTATTTAGTGTTTAAATGATTGGTTTTACTTTTCATTTTCATTCTTACAGTTGTTAGTGCTTCTTTTCAAACAGTGAAAAGTGAAATACGAAGAGTAAAATAGGTTGTAAGAAAACCCGAGGCTTTGGAGCGCCTTGCTTACCGATCTGGTAAATGTCACTACGAGGCCGATAGGCGAGCGGGACCCGTAAACATTTCGGGGTCGTAAAACGGACCCTCGAAGGGACTGCATCGTGGGACCGCGGACTCGCCTTCTCGACGGGCAAGAGACAACGTCGAGACTCTTTAGGAAACGGTCGAATAGAGCAGACCGATTGTAACCTAACCATTGTATTAATACATAAATAGTTATACTGGTTATCGTAGACGAATTGTGCGATTTCTTCATTTATTCGTCTTACAAGGTAAAATAAAATTAACTTAATGTTTGAAGTAGTTAAATCTGTCTTAATTATAAGTTATTTTACCGTAACAATTATAACTTTGGTATTTGAGTTTTCGTGATTCGTTAAAAATTGACACGCTTTTCAGTAATACTCTGTTGATTAATGAGCTCGCCCGAATTTCGACAATGCATGTTAAGCAGTGTCACCGAAATGTTATATATGCACAAAATGCAAATTTTAATCAAAATAAAGAAACGAAAATATTTCTTATGTAGGAAAATTCCTACAAACACTGTATGGCGGCGCGAAGCTTCGGGCCTCGTCGCCCGCGACGTCAGCGGGACGTCCCTGACGGCCGGCCCGCTTCCCTGCTCACCTCAGCATGGCCCAGGACCGATGCGAACAAAGGACGTTCGCATTTAGAATATTCAAGGGCAGTAGTGTCCGAGCGTTCACGTAATAAAGATATCCTGACGAACCACCGTTATTTCTTTTCTCCTACACTTAATATTCTTTGAAAATATGCAGAACAAAACGATCGGTCGAAATCAAAGTAAGAATTCCAATGCTCCCTTAATACTTCATCAGCGCTCTAAAAAACAATTGTTTTACAACCAACGAAATTGGATGACCATACCAATTATAAACTCATATTAGAAGACAAAACAGTTGTCATTAATAAATATGTTACCGACTGGAGTATTATAAATAATCACTTGACATCAGCCCTCAAAATATATACGACACGAACACCAGTACAAACATATGAACAATAATTGCAACGCGGATGCGAGCGATAAATCTAATTTCAGCACATATTTAAATTCAATTTATCGTAACGATTAGACCGTAACGTATCAAGACCATGTCAGTAATTATATCGCGCACAAGCTTCCCACAAGGACCTGGACGCATCTGTAGCCGATTCGATTCACAGCCAACTGACCCAGATGTAATAGGCTGCAGCTAAGAGTCTGCCAATCAATGAAATTATCCTTTTAAAGGGGCGCGAGCCGTTCCAGCTTAACAGCGCGTTCGAACTCGTTGAAACGGAATTACAGAAA
Source organism: Nomada goodeniana (assembly GCA_963969485.1). NCBI lineage: Eukaryota > Metazoa > Arthropoda > Insecta > Hymenoptera > Apidae > Nomada > Nomada goodeniana. The sequence goes on along the minus strand of OZ018300.1, from coordinate 14,120,032 downwards.
GCGTCGGGTCGCGTGTCGTGAGACAGGCCAGGAGCCCCTTTGGCGTCCGGAGCGCCATTGCTTCTCCGCAGTGTCCGTGGGGGGTGGCCACCCTGAAAACGTCAAGGAGCCCGGGTGGCCGGCACGATATCGCACTAACTCAATCAATGCGTTATTCCTTCCTTGGCATTGCCGATGCTTATCTGAGGTCGATTTCTTAGCCGCGTGGGGCTCGATCAGAGAGGGGCAAGGACTTTTGGATCGAAGAAAAGGGGATGTTCAATTTGAAAGAAACAGCTTGGGTACCTAGAATAGATATGCATTGTGCGTTCACAGCTTACTGTTTTTAATTCAGATTCTGGGTCTCCTTTTAATAAAGCTTTAATTATAACATTAATCTTTAACAGATTTATAATTGTTCTCGAACTTAGAATGGGTTTAACGGTTGGAAGATCATTTATGATTCGTGCAGGATTGTAACTTATTGCTTTTCGTGTGTGTGAATGTTACATGTGAATACTGGAACTGGAATCGGCGAAAGGTGAAAATGCCAATGGCTTTTATATATTAATAATGTTTGGGTAGGGGGGGGGGGTATTCAGTTCATTCGCTGATGCGGCTTCAGATTATCTGGAGAATCTGAGAAGAAAGTGGCGGTAATTAGGTCAAGAAACAGGTACTTTCGACCGTCGAGGGTAATATAATAAAAGCTGGTTGGACGTTTAAATGGAATATGATTAAATTGATCGACATAAATTACTTGAGCCTAAAATGTTTTTTCAAATTACACGATAATTTCTATTCTGCGATGTATGCTGCCAGTGTAATTACAGCTCAAGACCGAAATAATTTGAGAAAAGTCGCAGAGCTGTTGAAGATCATTCAGAAATATTAATACAGTGTCTGTATTAAATTGAGATACAGTTATGCAAACATCTATTGGACAAAGCAATTACTATTAATTGAATATTCCTTGAAGCCGTGAAAGTAGCGGGACAATAAAATTGATATTAACCAGAACAATAAGCAAATAATATTTCGCAAAGTGTTTCACAACTTTCCACCTCGTCGTTCTTATTTTCAAACTCCAAACCGCAAAATACTAATTTAAATCTACCACGATTGCACGAACGCCTCGTTCCTCGCTGGAGTCGACAATAGGATTCGATGAAGTTCGTCCCAAAGCGAATTTTTAATGGGGTGCAAAAACAGACGTGCAGCCGGCGGATTAAGTTAATTAAAATCCAATTAATAATTTAATCAACGCCACGGGGCCGACGTGACGGTTAAAAAGATGAGCGGGGAAGGATAGAAGACGGACGCTGCTGAACGGAGGCAAAACGGGATACACGTGTTTGACGCGCGATGAGATAATTCCTTGGGAATTTTGAGAAAAGTTTCGGCCGTTTTAGCAAAAAGTTACGCGGCCCATTTAAATCAGCCGACGATCCAATTCAATTTCGTCCCTGGGTATAATTAAATCGCCGCCGAATTAACGAAAGATTTCGGTGACTCGAGTAAATTTCAGTCGAGATTAAATTTTTGACGAGTCAACAAAACTTTTCTCATCTCCAGGCCACGGCCGTCGTGCGGGCGCGCTTCAGCTCGCTTTTTCCGCCGCGTTACACAACCCTATCACGGCTCGTGCCATTTTCGCTTTTCTACAAGCGTGAGGGGAAAGTTTTGTTCTATGCCAGGGGTTAAATCATATGATTCCGTGTACGTCGCGGCGGGATATATACGTAAAATATCCAGTGTGTAAGAGATTTCGGCTGCGAGCGCCCTAGCTGGGCATCTGATGTACGTCAGCGCGGGGCCGGATAGCGCACGTACCCACAGGACACCGTGGGCCGAATGGAAATACGTGACCGAGGCCCTTGAAGCCATGGCGCCGGGAAAAATACATACAGCGCGTCCTTTTTGGCGATCACGATGCATCAGGGCATTCTTGCATCGATCGCCATTCGGAACAGTCCTGACAACAGTTTAGCGGAACGGATAATAAAGAATAGCTGGTTTAAGCGTCTTAGATAGAGTAGCCCCATCTATTTACGCGCAGCTACTTTCTAGAACGTCTATTATTGTATAGTTTTGGAATAAAGAGAAATAGCACTCTTACAGCAATCAACGCTGAAACTTAATGTACTAAAGTATACTTGTTCCCTTCAGTTTCATTTCGATAATATACGTATTGAATCAGAAATGGCATGACACAGTTACAGTGAAAATTTGCAATTGATTATATACTCGTCGAGAATGTGCAAATAAACCATTTTAATTAAAATTACAAGCTGATTAATTATTTTCTATTCCGTGTCATTAGATGCGTAAAAATTAATCCCAGAGAAAAAAGTACACGCATAATTGTCACGCAATCCAGTCGCACCGAGTAGTCTGAAAAATTGAACGATTTACATGCATAAATATATTAATTTGAAAGGAAACACTTGTTCGGCGGACAACTTGTTCGCGTGCGAAAAAAAAATCGTGGGAAAAGAATATATAAAACCGTGGCGTGGTAAAATATATGGTGCAATTTCACACTCGATTATCTTGTATCAGTGCAATAGCAGGATTTAGCTATTGTAGCCGTAAAAAATGGGTTTTGAGAGCAAAGTGCGATTGTAACGCGTGGAAGGTCAAGATTATAGGGGTGCGTGCGTGCTTCGAGGTGAATGAATGGTGACGTTGTGTGCGTACGCGTGCACGTGGCAGAGTAAATGTTCTTAATGACGGTCAGTGCGTTACGAGAATGGGGTATGGCGAGAATAATGGGTTAAGCGGGAGCAGTCAGTGGCTTTGTAAAGCGAATATTTCTATGCAGAATAACGAGAATATGTTGCAACGAGGATTTAAGTGCATGCATATCAATTGTTCTATTTGTAGTTGTTCTGATTACATCATGCTCAATCGTATTATTAAAAATAATAACGAAAAGGAGAATGTGTGTACTGTTTTCGTATGAATAATAAGCTAATGCAAATAAAAGGCGAGCAATGGAAATGATTTTAATTTCATCTTAATGAACTATCTATGTGTTTTTATACCGTTTGCAAAACGGTTACTGAAATAAATTCTGAACAGCCGATATAAATCGTGATCAGCTTTTACGGCATGGAAAAGAAAAATGAAAATAAACACCGAGTCTGAAGATTTTTGTCTTTCTCCACACCCTTATATTTTATTCTTCTGCATATGAATATATTTAATAATTCATGTTTTCTGCAATGCTGGAGAAATTAAACTATATATTAAAATGTAGTTTTAATTTAATACATTTCCCCCGTTGGAATACGTTTCGAACGCTTTTATCTCACAAGTGAGATCTAAATTTGTATTAAATGTGAAAATCGATTGGCAACTGTAAATATTATGAAATTAATTATTAACGTCAGAATGGTGTAGCCTGTGCAATTTTCGTTATGGTAAAAATATTTAAATAACAGAAATATGTTATTATAAGAGATTGCATCAAACTGCAAAATTCATAGAACAATATTATACATAGATACTTTCAAAGGAACTTACTTTTGTGGCCGCGTAACGTACATCTTTGGACAAAAATATAACGCTTGTACCCGATAAGTTCCATTTAACATTCATTGAAAAAATCCTTTCAAATGAAATTTAAACCTCTAAACCTCTGCCAATTTCAGTTAATTAAGAATTAAAATTAATAAACTTCGAAAATTCACCGAAATAATGTCACAGTTCGTCGAAAGTGTTGTCAACGGCGTTCATTGATCGCAAACTATAAATCACACAATAGCATATGTTTTGTTAATCAGCAACGAACAATGGATGGATCGCACGGTGCAGCGTCACCGTGGATCAGTAATTAATCGTGGACCACGTACTACCGCGTTCTCTGTAGACCGCCAACGAACTATAGATCATGTAGTACCGTGTGTTTTGTTAATTAGCGATGAACTATGGATCGGGCAGTACCACCGACATATATCACGTGTTAACGCACAGTATATGCGTTATGCAACCGGTGAGCCGCCCACCACTTTCGAATCTTGCCGGTCATTCATTCTTCATTTTCCACCACGATTTCCTTACAATTGTTAGTACGCGAAGGCAGCACTTGGCGCACAACTTTTGCACCGTTAAGTCTATAATGAAACTCGGGCCTGCCGAAAAAGAGGAAAATGAAAAACCGAAAAAGTCTCGCTAATTTTAAGTAAAGAGTTTTATCATTCTTTCAACCAGAGACACCTGCTGGATGATTGAACTTCGAGCAGTGGTAATTTTTGAATCATTTCTATAATGCTCTTCCATCATTAACAGTAAGGCGCACTCAGATACTATATTTTGATTTAAATAATTTAATTTCAAGTGCTAGTATACTTACAAGTATATCGCCAGTCCAGTGGAACAATAATACAACTGCATATTCACAAATATTTAGGTAAATTTCATCGTTGAACCATTACATACCAAATGTCGAACGTGAAAAATGGAACAGAGCACTTTACTACTGAACAAGCGTCGAACTACCATTCCTGCCCAAATATGTCCCTCCGCGTACAAACCCACAAATCGTGTCGTTGATTGCACTACGAATTACAGCAAACGGAACGGAGATTTGTGTCTATAAGACGAATACCATGAGCCAAGGACACCGAAACCAGGGCATCCTGATTACCGTCGAGAACGGAACAGCATCGCCGGTTATTTTCGTCGGCGCGCATCACCTGTTAGCTTGCCTCGCGCGGCGTGTACATATGTATGTATACATGCAGGTGGAACGTGTCTCGTCGTTGGGACACGATCAAATTGTTCGAGGAAGTCCCCGTTTGGGTGGCAGAATCTAGTTACTCACCAGCGGGAATGACGTCAACGTGAGCCCTCAACGGCGAACACGGTTGCTCGCGTTACTCACCTGAAAGGGGAAAAAGAAAAATGAGAAAAGAAACGCGCGAGTTTGAGACAAGGGAAGGGAATCGGACGAATGGAAAATGACCATGGCTCTGGGCGAATTCCAATTGTGGAGAATGGTTTGTAAGAGACAATATACACTAATACTTGAATCGAAGTCTCGATTAGGTATTAGAATAATTGCGTAGGCGTGTATATATTAACAAGGTACAGTAATGCCTTGATCGATGCGAAAGCCTCGGGTCTGAACGTTCGCTTCCATCGTGTAGTTCCTACATTGTTTGAAATTTGCCGACAGCGTCGAACGTAGAAAAGGACAGCGAGTAAAGAAAGAGAACCGAGCAGCCAAGCCAAAAAACAATATCCAGCGTATCGGTGAAATAACACTAATGCAAAGATAAAACTTTTTTATTTCTCATCGTTTTCTTATGAAATTTTTACATGGCATAGCTGACAATTTTCTGATTAAAATGACATCAAACACGATATAATTTGCACTATATTTACTGCCTTAATTAACGGTAATAAGTTGGTATGTTAAACCATGTACTGGGCCTTTAATCTTTGCCGATTGCCACGATCGCAGCTTCTCTTTTCTTTTCCCTAGCTATCCTTTTCTGCGGTCGAAACTTATTATTGTCAATTAAAGCAGTAAGTATAGTCCAAATTATATCGTGTTTGGTGTCATTTTAGTCAGAAAATTGTCAGCTATGCTATGTAAAAGTTTCATAAGAAAAGGATGAGAAATAGCAAAGTTTCATGGTTGAATTAGTATTAGCTCACCGATATACCCGAGCCCGGATCGCGTTACACTGATCGCCAAGTGAACTTTGACGCCTCAAGAGGTATACCCCGCAGTGGTGGGGATAAACTTTTCGTTTGCATGGTGTAGAAATCTTTCGCGTCGATCAAGGCATTACTGTATTCCGTTTATTAATACTGTGCTCTCTCGACCGTAGTCTATACAAGAATGCCTTCCTTTGGCAAAAGCGTCGGTCATAAGGACGCCTACGTCACCATGGCCCTTTTTAACCATTTTAGGGTTCGCTCCGAAAGAAAGCTACGCTAGACAAAGACAGCGTACATCGGCGAAATGCACATGGCCCGCCTCGGCCGTTCCTGTACCTCGAATATTCTAACAGGTTCAATGGAATTCGTTCAACAAGAAGCTGTTTAATAGAAAACTGGAGCGATATGATGACATTTTCCGTGGACACGCAATTGCGATATTGAAATATTTCACTGCGAACGCGTATATAGGGTGGGCACGAGTGTGGAACGCATTTTTAACAAGGGAGTTTCAATATCGCGATACCGGTTACGCCCGTGGTTTTATTCCGATGATGAACACATCCTGAAAATATTAATATCTGCTGGAGACCTTCCTTCGTTTTTCTATTCGAATAATAACGTTATTAATCTCGAGGAAGAAAAATGTATTAACACCGTTTCTACCACGATTTTGTGTGTAGCTGTTTCGACCGAAAGGTGTCTTCTGACACCTTTGCGTTTGTATGTAAATAATTGACAAAAGTGACGGGATTTCAAATTATCAGTTAAATATAGATAATTTGAGCAATATATTTATTGATACATTGATGCATATTTATCAGAGATTATTTAATTAGGTTGTAAATTGTAGGATTAGTCACTGCAATGATCTCCACTAAAATGCAACAGGGCGGAAAATGTATTCTCCGTTACAACAGAAATCGGGATTCTCCAAACTGATTATAAAAGATATGATGCAGTAAGATGGCGCTGATATTTATATGTAAAATGGCCGAAAATTAGAATTTGTTATGAAATCCCTAAAATGTCAAAGGACACCTCATGGTAGAAATAGGTATACCATGTGCATATTTTTAGATCCAGGATGGGCTGGAGGAAAATTATATCGCTGAATTAATTTTGCAGCTATTCTATTAAAAGTTACTAAATTAGTTGTGGACATATGATTATAGTTAGAGAATAATTTAAAGATAATATTGGAAACATGTCTGTTGACACCTCTTGGTAGACATAGTGTTAATGTATAATATACGCGACACGTGGTATTACTCTACTACACTTCTTTTGAAACAGAAGTTTGGGATTAATAAAAATGCCATAAATAAATTTCTGGAATATGTAATTGATTTATATGTTTGCTTATAAATTTCCATTTGTTTAGTAATTAATATCCTTATATGTAAAGATATGATATATTATGTGTGACCGCATACTATAATATTATAATAACAAATTATTAATACAGAAAAACATGTCGATGAGATAGAGAAAATTTCTTTAGCATGTTTCGTGTGGATTAGTCTGTCATATCGATTGTTCGTCACAGCATATTGCGTGAGGCCTACGATTTAAGCCCATACATATGACGATTATTAAAATAGCTGAATAGACAAGAAAGTTGTTTATGTGACAGGTTTATTGGTGCAGAAAAATGTAATGCTGAATTCTGTGTTTTACTGAGATTCTACTGCCATATTTCTTTCATTAAATAATACGATACTTTAATGGTACAATTACCGTAAAATGAAATAATAGCGGGCCAATTGTGGGATACTATCTTCAAGTGTAGATAAAAGTATAAAGACCAATTAGCCGGTTTAATACAATTCGTAAAGTAGGATGAATGATACTGTGCTTCGAAAAGAATGTTAATGTTTATTAAATTCTAAATAACATATTAATTCAGTTTTTAACTTCTTAATACTTTTGCGCCTCATTCAATTAACAAAACTTCATGAAGAGCAATATCAGTATGTACCTATATAATTTCTGATGATTCGTAACATTACACGTAGAGTGTTTTTCCTCTGTTTAAACACCTGCTTAAAATAATAATTAAGTTAAATTCTTCTTTACGAAAATCTTCAAGATTAACTAGCAGACATGCATTATAAATGTACTCTACTACATTGTAAAAATAATGTAGTGGTTCCGATAAGAAGAACTCAACCATAAATTCGCACATTTAGCACCCGAGCATTAACTAAGTCGAGAAAACGAAGTTCCACTGCACCTGACAATTCAGCACCGAAAACGGATACTAATCTTCTTGAACTTTCTTTTCAACGCAATCAACGCCACACTATTTTAAACAGGATCCCAATTTCCCACCAAAGTTTCCGCGCGAAAGTGCTTATCTCAATTCTCAAATATAAACGTTGCCAGCCAAAGGAGGGAAAAAAGAAGCCCAGGTCCAGGAAGGGGGTCGGCGACTTAAGCGGAGAATCGATCGCCAGGAAAATGGAGCGCGGCTCAGCATGTCGTCGGAAAATTCGTAGGAATGTGTCACCAACGTGAAATGAGGGGAAGAAAAAGAAGCATACACACTTTCCGCCCTTCGTTTCGCGTCGCCCGGCGATTTTTAAAGGGCGGCGAATTCCCGACGGGGGTAGAAGTCGCGTAAGAAAAAAAAAATGGGCTGGATCCGTACTTCGAGATCGTACATCGCCGATACATAGGAGCGAAGTGTTGAAGGGGGTTGACAGAAACGGCTGCGGAAAGGGATAGCTGAAGGTGCGTCACTCACAGCTGACACCCTCCAGCCGTTTTCCAACCCCCTCGCTTAGATTAATGTTTATCTTTACTTAAGGGCCTCCAGAACCCTTACTTTTTTTTTTGTATCGCGACTGCATCCACTGGCGAAATCAGAGGGAGAGAGAGAGAGAGAGATGGAAAAGCCGCGACGACTTGACGCAATTTACATCGGTCCTGCCGTTGTTGACGCGAGAGACAAGTTCGCGATGTCACAACGTTCAAACTGTAACGCGGGATCCGTGTAGAAGGTTACGTTTTAGACGGGGCAATGGTCGGCAAAGAACAGCCGCCTTTTGTCCGCGACACTCGTGACGTTTGGAGTATTTTATGGCTGGAGCTTGTATTGCGTCTCGCGGGAAGGAAAATTAATGCTGCTTTAATTCCCTCGGAAATTTTGCGTCACACTGAAATTCAGTTTTTACAATATCCGTCTATTGTAATGTATGTGTCTATAAATAGCTTCATTGACACATGTACTATTCAGATTAGAGGCTGCTTAAAGTACTTCTTATTGAGCAATTGGTACGTTAAAATTAAATGGAAATCTGAAGCAAAGAACAATGAAAGTGAATAATTTATTACTAGAAGCTTGCAGGAAGTTTTCTTCTTAATTTGAAAATGTGCTACAATACAAGTACAAGTTTGGTGAAACCTTATTGGACTTATTCACTTTGATAACTGTTAATGATAACTACGATATAACGGAAGCAGATTATATGGATTCATAAATTGTTCTAGTAGTCACCTGAATCTACGGCAAAGCAAACATTTTTGACAAAGAAGCATATTCTATTCTATTTTACATTTCCATAAAAACAGAATTTTTGCCAAAGCATGCTTCACAAATTTCAAACAAATAAGGTTTCTCCAATTTTACCATCGCGTTTCAACCAAAAATTCTCGAATATAACATTTTCCGTAGAAACGCTTCAGTAGAAACAATTTCCTTTCCACTTTGTAAAAAGATTGAACGTTCACGAGCCAATGCGCAGTTATCGAATTTCGCCATGTAGACGTACAAACTAACGCAGAAAATAAATAAAAAAAAAACAAGAATAGCAGCTCGCGTCGCATTTCTGCGAATGAGATTCTCCTTCTGACAGAAAATCTACGCCTCCGCGCCGCTTCTCAGCATCCCCTTAATTCGCCCCTGACCTTGCTGACCGCGTAAAAATCGTACAGTCAAACGAGTACTCAGGTGACCCGTTGCGACCCTGTGTTGAGCGATCGTATGCAAAGTATTCGAGCGAGCCCGTGCTAGCACGTCTTGTGAGCTTCGAAAATACGCATTTCTTAGCGAATAGAGAGCACGCGTGGGGAAATCAGCGTAGCTTGAACGAGTGATCGAAGGGAAACGATTGCCTTGGCATATCAATGAGCCCTGCAGCCGAGTAGACGCGAATTTCTTACGATCACGTTATCACCGTTCTCTGCGAGAAAAAGAAGGAAAAACGGGAAAAGAGAACGGGGGGTGAACGTCGTAAGTCTGCTTCAAGACGAGCAAATCTTTCATAGGCAACTCGACTTACGCATATACTTATGCACATGCAATTTGTCGATGAGGAAATTCAGTTTCGCAACTTCTGGAAACTTTGTAGAAAATTTTGATGAAGTTTGGAGTGGTATTTTATTTATACATATATTTGGATTGGATTTGGATTGAAGGTGATGCGTGGCAATTCTTATATGAATTAATGTGTTTCTAAATGGGATCGGGATGTAATGTCTAGTTTTTAATCATATATAGAGATTTATGCAATTATTAAATTAATAATGACAACTTAAGCTTTTTACAGTCGCAGAATTCAAGTCTGGCTTTATAATTTGTTTAAAGGCAAAGGTGCTCGAATATCTGTAGTTATGCAATCTGAATTCTCATGAAGAGATTATATTTTTTCGCGATTAAGTTATTATAACATATTTTTGTAAAATATTTGCTGTCGAATAAACTTTACTCCGATTTTTGCGATACATAATAATTGGATTCTTCACAGTTAAATATGTGTTCTGAATGAAAATTGAAAATGTTCAATAACTATGATGCCATTATCTGCTTTGCCTTTTTGTTGTCTTTACAATCTATATATGCAAGTCAACTAAATTACAAATATCCTACAAACGTGTAACTATCGTTATCGATAGATATTGTATCAAACATAGTCACTAATAAATAATTATTAACAAGCATCATGAAAATTACGTGTACTCACCAAAAATCGCGCAACTAACTGATACGAAATACTATTAAAAGTTTACCTATGCACTTAGGGATACTCAAGCGTGAACATTCATTGTCCCTTCAACAATAAAGCCGCGTCAATTATTATCGTAGTGATAGGATCGCTGATTTCACACTTAATTAATCGCTATTTTCGATGTGACTATGATAACGTAGACACTTCCTTTGAAATAAACGATGCTACGTAAACACCTGTATCGTTAACTATGAATACCGATAGTCTGGCACAAATATAGGCTCACCTAAGCGGTCAGAGGTTACGCAGGGGTAATAATAGAAAACGTGGCATAGATACTAGAGCCTAGAACCTGACGAGCCCTTATGATAGAAATTGTTAATCCCCAACGACAATAAGTAACATTGAATAGGAATATGTTTCGATAAAACAAGAATACTTTTAGATAGATGTTTCCAAAATATTGAGCCTGAGAAATTAGCAATTATTTGTTCACCCTGTGTTCGTTTTGTATAATCACCAATGTATATTTTACCACGATCTTTTCTCAAAAGAGCTTATAAGGCAAACAGTACCAAAAAACAGCACAATCTTGCAAAACGGTACTATAGTATATCTACATGCAATGGAGTGACGGGACATCTCAGAATAAATGCGTGTCGATAACACGACATAAATTTACCATGAAAGTTACTGATACTCATACATAGAAATACCAATTTTAAACTTACTTTTCTCCGCCACTGGATACCATTCATCTCAAACACAATCGCAGCCTAATAATATACTGCAAATGATACTTGAAAACTCCGACCAAAAATATCGTGCACAAAGCAGCCACCAAAGTTCCAATCGAAAAAGGTGCCACTACGTGTAGAACCAAAAGGCCAATCTCGGATTTTCAATTTCGAAAGCCTGCAATCTGCGATCCATAAACACCCGCGTATCTTTCCAACGATCCACAGTATATTTTCCTAACGTTCATCGCGTATCTGCCGCAAAGTCAATCTCTCCCTGCGTCCGCTGCAAAAACGTAGCATTAACCCCTATGTTAGCAACCAAAACGGTCGCGAAATTCGAGGCTTAGTTTAACAAAAAACATTTAAAATGTTTTGCACAAATTTGTTTTGCAAAACGTAAATTGACCTAAAATTATTCAAAGAATCGAGAGAACGATTCGCTTAAAGGAAATATAACGAACGAAATGCTTAAAGGAAATATAAAAATGGGTGTTAGCAACCGGGTGGTTGCTAACACAAGAGTTAACCGCGGCAACGACGATAAAGCGGCGGTCCAAACTGCACCGCTCAATCTCCTCGAAAAATTCGTATAACACCCGAGAAAAGGACGCAGCCGTTTCCAGTTCGTTCTTTCGACAAAAATCGAACGGTTAAACAACGATGCGTTACTAGCACGCCGCGTGAGTGATAAGAAACGACGGGGAAAAAGCGTTCGCATACGGAGGAAGCTGCGTGTGCCCTGATCGAAACCGCCCCCGATCGAGCCAGAGCGTATCACGATCACGCGGCAAGGGGAATAGCCATGGGGTGCGATCGCGATACGGACAGTGCAGCATTGATCCGATCAATCTATCCGGCGTCCCTGGAAACGCAGTCGGTTAAATCCCAGCCTGATCGTCTTACACAGTTCACAGGACATCGTTCGCGTCGTGATACGTACACCCGACAAAGTGAGTGCGCACTCACGTAGTTATTGGGCCGGCTTCTATACGGCGGCGTACTACGATGTTCGCAAATATTGACTCGCGCGCTGGATGTCTGGCTGCACTCGAGCTAAGTTCGTGCCAGCCAGATTATGTATTTTGCCGCTGTGTCAATACCTTACTACGAATTGCGTAATGATACCTATACATGTGTCGTGGTTTATGTATATACGTTCGCGGCAGGTGTTAGATCCAATACACCGGGTGTCGCCGCAGCGATCATGCCCTACGTCATTGCTTGGTTCGCTATGCGCGTTGACATTGCTACTGCGTTCGGTGGATTTGCGGGAGTCACGTGCGATTTGGCGAATTCTTTGTGGCGTTGACTTTGTTCTGAAGGTTCACGTGAAGGCAAATGGGAGGCTGCGACGAAACGGTTGCAGCGTGGACTTGCGACGGCTGAGCCGCATGCAATAAAAGGGGCGAGGGTGAATGTTTGGGTGCGAACGCGAAGAAGTAAGTGCCTGCAGTTGAGGGACATGTGCGCGAAGACGAGTACGTTCGACTGTGAGAAATGTATTATTTTTCTTCGTTTTGTTGGAAATCGTTTTTCCGAATGGTGTGCCAGTGCGTTTATGCTTGTTCGTTAGGTGCGGATGCGGCTTTACAGGGACGCGTGGTTTTTGTTAAGCGCGTTCCACACCTGTCAGATGGACACAGCAAGCAGAACAAATTACAACGGATGAACGATTTCGATCAATTAACATATCTCATTTTTTATATCGAATTCATGTACTGCAATACAGTGCGATACAGTGTAATAGAGTAGTCGTCAATCACCCTAGAACGTGTATGTGAATCGCAATAAATCTAATGAAATAAAGGAAGAACGAAATATAGAGTCTACACCGTAGACCAAATCGCAATAAGAATAAGCGAGTTTCGACTTTTTCCTGCAATCATTAGATGCGGCGACGATTTTATATACAAAACCTTTCTCTATCTAATTACACAAATAAACAAAGAGTACAGAGTTCGCAATGACTCCGTAATACTTAAATGGTATTGCATATCCTCTGATTGCGGTTAACCATCAATGGACCTAGAAATTCATTCCCATCACTTCAGAAATGTTAGCACTTCTGCTCCTATCTACCCAAATAATAGTATAAATAATATTTACTGCATAGCTACTAAATAATTTCGCCCACCTCCATAGAAACTACAGGTTCCCTAAAAAAATGTCTATAAAATTAAACGAAATATTTATATCCCTGCAGCTATTGACGCAGTAATCGCCAATAAATATTCTGTCCCGTTCGCAAAATTCCGTTGCATCGCAGTCGTTCAAGACTCGACGAAAAGCGGCGGCAGTACACGCTAGTACGCGGGAGCAAGCGCGGCCACAAAATATTATTCAAAACGACCGAGCACGTACATAAATAACGCTAACGTTAATCCGACAGGTCTCATGGCTATAGTGCGGTGGCACGGCGGCCACGGTTGCTGCATTCTGGCTAGGACGCGATTCCACGGCCGCTGAACACGAGCCAGGTGCGGATTTCCCGAACAAATATGGATTGGCCGAAACTAGGCTGGTTTAGGACTGTCACAACGGTCGGGCTTTTGTCATCGGCCATGTTCGTTTCACGTTTGATTGCTAGAGATTACGCGGTGAATCTTTCGCGAGTTCATGATGCTTCCGGAAGCGACTGTCAATCGCGTGTCCGATATGTTTCGCCCGGCGATTTATTTTGGAAACACCTCGCTGGCTATTGTACACCTGTTTCACGATTTGCACGAACGCGAACAGTGTGCTGCGTGTCAACGTTGTTACAAATATTCGAATTACTTAATAATTTAATTCTTGCGTGATATTCGCGAAAAAAGAACGACGAATATATCGCGCAAAGGGAGGAATTGTTTGCGGCGCGACTGAAGGGATGGCCGAGGGAATGGCTGTGGTGTGCCGGCTACGATAAAAGGGTGAAAAAATCGACGCGAGGGCTCGACGATCTGGCCACGATGTTACATTGAAACAATTACACAAATGCAGATATAGAATGCTCGTACTAAACAGATTATTTTATCTGCGAGGAGGGGGTAGTAAAGGAAACGAATAACGCAGGTGTAATTGATTTTGTACACACGGCACGGATTTTAATTCATCAACGAGAACACTTTCGGAAGCCTAATGTTTCCAAGGTGCATACCTGAGCAGCATCCAGCTGGTATCGATGTAAAAGGTGATGCTATGGAGCATTGAAAACAGCCGCATGGAATGCTTGAAAGATAAGCTCGTGAAGCGTGCTTCTGATTTATGCATACCTGCGTTAGCCACATAAGTTCGCGATACTTATTACACATGAAGCTTATTACACAGCGGCCGCGCATATCCATCAAGAAACAAGACGTCGGACATATTTCGAAACGGCCTTCACGTTTTACTAAAGGGCCGGACGGCACGAAACTTCTTGAAGAAAACATCAAACACTCCGTCACCGTGGCTTTTCGACCGTCCCCGTCAAACAAGCTTCTCGACGCGCGGAAACGCGGAAACTAGGCCAGCCAGGTGAAACAGAAAAAACGACTTTCGCGCCGCTAGATCGATACCTGCATCCGACGAGGTATTCGTTTCCCTCGTAACGAAAGTTTCGGTCGTTATAAATCGGGAGTGACAGTGGTCAGTGGAATTATTACACCAGTCCGTGTAAATATCGAGTTGTCGATTTATCGGCTCTGTATTATTCTACCGGTCGCGTGTTTAAATAAACGTGACTGGAAAAGGAAATTCCTCGTGCAACGGTCGCATATTGTTACTCCTATGAATTGTTTTCAATTACGAATTGCATCCGTTCATGCCCTCTGTGTTATACGACACTTTTGTGTTTTACTTTGTGTGCATATTTCGACTGGCTGCAATGACCTGCATGGTTATTGGAATTCCCACGGATCAATAATTTTTCTGCAGTCTAGTAAATAATAAATTATTTCCTTCGAGAATCCCTTTAACAATTCCATGGTATTTCTAAGAAGCAGTTTAACATTGGGCAAATTTCGTTTATAGAGTGATCTAGCAAATACTTTCGATCTGTGTTGTACAACTTGTTTACTTTTACCAATTGTAAGAACCGAGCAAACTATGAGAGAATTTGTATTTCACTAAATATAATGTACGTGAAAGAAATGCACAATAAGTTTGCACATAATACAACGTTGCGTGAGTATCACATTCGTCATAATATATTTTAATGAAATATTCAAATCAAAGTAAATCCTGCCACGCTGTACTTATTTGATTACTAGTTTACTTTAAATTCCTTTCAAAATTGTACCTCATTACGAGTCGACCTGAATTTATACCCGAGCTTCGTCGCATCACACACACGTCATTCAGTATAATTTGCCTACGACGGTGTTCTAAATTTCCAGATTTCTTTGATTTGATTTGATCCGACTCGTGTATTGAAGCTCATATTATGAATACAATCATGATAATACTTGTAAGCATTTAATTTGATTCTTCTAAAATCTATGTAGTTAGATGAGAAGGTTTTATGAGCCACTGTTGCACAAATCTTAAAAGAAATTGTCAAAACATTTGCTGAAAATTGGAATTCGACGTATTCTTAATTACCAATAAATAATAATTGTTTGTTTCACCTACTGTACAAGTACAACCCAATGCAATATTCTTAATTTCGAGGCTCAAAACCAACTGAATGTCATCTTGTCATAGGTCGTTGAATCCATTCTTTTGACGGCTACAACACAGCGGTAATAAAAATATGCATCGCCATAAAAAAAACTCGAGATCCCCGAGATCTCCTCCGATATTACCACAAATAAAATTCAGAAAAAATATTAAAATGCACGTATCTGGTCAGCCCTATCGAATACAACACACTTTATTTGACACATTTTGTGCTAACATAAAAAAAAAGTTTGAACGAAACATTTTAGCCGCGTTACTTTATACAATAGTGCTTATAGGCTCATCCTGTACATGAAACTTTGTATTGCACTTTAAATACCGAGACTCAATCATAATTGAAGAAAGCTAGTTGTAGCCTCGTTCAGTTAAGGTAGAGAAAATCATTGTCACATCGTGAAACTTCCATATTGGAAACGAACTTAATATTTAGTTCCTCGAGTCGCTGATACGGGTCGGTCTACGTTTTGGTCGCGGTTTTATCAACGCCATACGTTTCGCCAGTCACGTGTTTAAATCAAAGAGGCCCGAAAGGAAATTCTTCGGGCAAAGGTGCGGGGCCGTACATCGTCGTTATAAATCTGATTGGAACGCCTGTACGGGGCCGAAAGATAGCATAAAGCGGCATGAACGCGCGATTATGATATAAAGAGCGACAGATCCGCCGAGTTACATAACGTCACAGGGGAGAGAACGAGATCGTAGCAGCGGCGAGGTGGTTGAATCACCTGCATTCTATCTCGAACGCGAATCACCGGCTGGGTCGATTAGAAAAGAATTGACCTAGAAACGCGTGACCGAAATAAAACAGACGCGACCTTAAAATAAATCCTTCAAGTACATGTTTCACCAGTTTCTCTCTGCTTCCCTTCTGTTTCTTTTTGTTCTGTTTTTTTTTGTTTGCTTTTCTGTTTCCCGCCTGCCGTTCCGGGGAAAACGGTACCAATGCTCCGAATTCACGATATATACATAGACGTATGTACGTACATTTATGTGTTCCCGTTGACGGAAAGTGATCACACGTTAACTAGATCAGCGCCGAGTTTCGTTAAATATTATAGTTACGAGGAAGAGATTTGCTTGCAAGCTTGATAGACGTTTTCTGGAGAAAATAAATAATTTAGTAGTAGTGGTTTTTAGTGCTTTCGTTGCCTTTTGGACTAGGCAGGAACGAGAAAAGTTTAGATTGCGGGATGCAATTAAAGATAAACGTTAATGCTCATGAACGAGCTTTTTGGGGAGGAAATTATGGTCTGACGAACGCTGTCGAATTTTGAAAATAATCGGCACGATGTTTTTGTGAATTTCATGAAACTATTCTATTTTATGTTTGCTATAATTATCATGTATGTATTGTAGAGGACATCTATGTGACATGTGTGTTGGTTGTGGAGTTAATGTGTGTGACGTTCATGTGCTCGCTTTGTATATCGATCAGCCACCAGTTTTTGTTAATGTTCATTTGTTAGTTTATTTATTTATTTTCTTGGTAACGCTGTTGCAAAACAGAACGCGTCAGTCTGATCTAGGTCACTGATTACGTAGGTTGTAAAAGTTTTCATTAATAAAATAAAAGTTTACTTATTTTTGCCCACAGAACGTAGATATATCTCAATAAAATTCATAAAAGAATATTATCAAGCACCGGACGAGTACAAAAATTAGTGATCATCATAAAATAAAACGGAGGCGTACGTATCAAAATTCATGTCGGGTCAGAATTTCAGATTCAAACATTCAAAGTGGCCCTCTGAATTTCTCGCAAAATAAGAGCTTCCTCGGTAAGAAAAGAACAATGAATGCATACGAAGAGAATACAAAACGTTGGAACTCCGGGGGACCTTAAAGGAATTCACTGAAAACTTTTCTATGAAGCGAAAGCGCAAAAAGTGTGCGACTTCGAGAAGATGCAAATAGTTGACGCAGAACAATTTCTCTTAAACCAGTAACCACCGTCATTTGCATTTATTATGTTCTGAATGGACTATAAATAAACTTGTCCATGTAACCGATAGTTATCAAAATAAAAATTCATACATGCATATTTCTCTTTCTATACAAATGATCACCTCCAAATTGTACAATCAACTTTCTTTTCGTCGGAAAACGATTTTCAATTCGTCCCTCCAATTTTAAACTTCACTCGAAATGAAATAAACAAGCGGCCAACATGCTCCACACATTCCAAAACCTTTCCCTCAAAATCTCAAACGTCGCCCGTAGGAAGTGAAAAAGGGCCGCAGAGAAATACTTTAACGATCAAGGACACAGAAAATGTTCGACATGCCGCAGTCAGCATCCACTGATCAAACGCTGAATGCGAAAGAAACGAGAACGTTCAACGCAGTGCCGTAGCAAGATGATTCGCGCCCAGTGGCATACACTAACGCTTGAACGATTCCTCTTCCGCCAATAGCCAACCCGCGCGCACCACGTACCCCTCGGATCCGTGCAACATTTACGCGGTCCATTTTATTCCCCACTGCGCTCGCGAAAGTTATCTTTCACTAAACGCGTTACTCGCGTGTCCAGGTCGCGCGAGCGCCCCAGCCCCGAAAGCGCGCGCGCACGCACGCGACACAATAAGCGCAATAATTTTAGCGCGTCGCGCGACAGTAATGGCTACCAACAAACTACGAAATCCCTGTACGCGACAACTATCGTAAACACAAGTATGCACGTACATACCAGTCGGGTTGGTGCAGTGTGCACTTTATAACCGGCGAACGACCGGGGCAGCTAGCAAACCGCGACGCAACATTTTTGCCAGAGTCCGGCGTGCTTTCCACCGCGACGGCGACACGTATTCCAACCTGACCACGTACGAACTGGGCCACATTTATTATACAGGTGGGACGAGCAGAAACGCGTATAAATATCGGGGCTGTGGGGCGAGTCGCGGGTGTTTGGGGGAGATGGGATGGTAGCACGCGAGACGAGGGAGGGTGAAGGGTGTGGCATTTCGGCCCCCGCGCGAGGAGATAGCATCGATGCAACAGCCGGCAATGCAAATATGAAACCGCGACTGTGTAACGTTACGTTGATGGTGAACGACCCTATACTGGGTGGTCCTGTTAGTTCGGATGAGGAATTTGGAGGTATTCGAAGGGCGAGTCCGATGTGTCGCGCCGAGGTGGAGCCTGTCTAAATTGTGTGGCGAGGGGGGGTTACTGTTTTCGTTTGGGAATAGTTCGCGGCATAAGTCGCAGACGGTTGCTAAAATAATTAATCCTACAGGTATGTTTAATAGAGAGATTTCTGTTGCGAGAGTACGGGATACCTCCGTGCAACACGGCATTCCTGTGACGCGGTTTCGCTATAACACAATAATGTCGTTCAAAATTGGAGAGCCTTCGCGAAAGCTGCTAATTGCAAGAAATTTGTGCAGATATGTCAAGAAAAAGTAAATAAATGGAAGTAAGACATTTGTTTGGGGAAGGCAGACTGTAAAAAGTTCCAGAAGAAAACTCAGATGACCCAAATATTTTGCAACATAGAAAACTGTTCAGTTCAATGGCGGTTGCTGGTGATAAAGATGGCAACAAAATTAGCATCATTTAACATTAATACAGTGTTCGCTTGGATAGTTATCGATATATTTAGTAAACATATTTCTGACTGCTATTCTATAATGCTCTTTACACGTACTTTCTTTACACCCTGTGCTTAGTTCCGTATAACACGAATTTGCTTAAGTTTTGCATAAT
Organism: Nomada goodeniana; assembly: GCA_963969485.1. Classification (NCBI taxonomy): domain Eukaryota; kingdom Metazoa; phylum Arthropoda; class Insecta; order Hymenoptera; family Apidae; genus Nomada; species Nomada goodeniana. The sequence goes on along the minus strand of OZ018300.1, from coordinate 14,100,346 downwards.
TTTTGGGAACATATCCATTGTGTTATACTGCAGTTATCTGTATGTGATTTTTTTAATGGAGAGCATGACTAGGTGTCGTAAGACGATTTTGAAGAAAGGTGGCGATTAAAGGATTTATTAATACAAAAAAGTCGTAGTAAATGATATGCAGATCCTGTCGATTCATTTTGATTCTGTTATAATTAGTAATTTTGAAATTAATTCGGTCACACTTTTGTTGAACAGACTGCCGAACACAATTATTAATTGACTTGTTATCCATGTTTATATTTCTAATACACCTTTACGTTTATGATAAAAATGCCCTGCCGAATTTGAAGCAACGGTTAAAGCACAATAATTCCGTTTTATCCATTTCTAACTTCTGTCCTAAAAGAAGTACCTGATTGGAAGCCAGGTCACAGTTATTAAATTAAAGGAACATCCGAGGAGATTGTTCACCTTTGGGTTGGGGGGTTTTTGGCGAATTGATTTGTACTTTCTTGAGGTGATACTTCGGATATATCTTGTTTTATTGATAGCAGACCAAGCCTAGGAGCGGAAACTTATTCTCGAAGTAGATGGTAGTAAATTGGGAAACAGTGTAAATAACCAATTTATGAAATCGAATTTTGATAACATTGAAAATATAACCACCTTTATAAATTTACTCGTGTTCATTTTGCATGAACCTGCAGAAAATATTTTATTACTATTATATGCACGCTGTGTCTACCTCGTACACAAAATATACAGCTACGTATTAATTAAAATATACGACAATTTAAATAAACGTGAAACGGCAGTGAATGACAATGTTTAAAAATATTCTCCCATAATTTAAAGGATTGCTGCAATAGCTTAGTAAATATAACTTGAAGGAAACTTTTCAGTCATGCACATTATGAATTCCAAAATTGTCATTAATATGCTAACCTACCACATCGACGATAACATACACGCCTATGTAACCTACCTGTCCCTTCATTTCTTCGCTGCTATCGTAGCGAACGAACCTGGTATACTCTATTAACTGATTTCATCCTTCGTTACCAATAAATTCGCATTCTATTATCAATCGACAGCCATCAATCGTGTTAAGCATTCTTCAACATCAACGATCTAATCCTATTCTACATATAAGGCTGCATTCAACACCGCTCAATTAACAAAGTTGCGAGTGTCGACCACTCTGCCGAAGTCGAATCACAACAAGCCACCCCGTATATTGGCGTGACCGTTCTGTCCCAACCACTATGATCACGAATAACCTTTCTGGGACCGTGTACAGAGTATGGAAGTGGTGTATGGGTGCGTGACAGCAGCTTATCGGCAGAGAACGATATTCCGCCCGAAGCTGGCAGAATGGAAGCGTGCCCGCGCGTTCCCTCGGCGACAGTTTCGGCAAAACGCGACTGCCGAGGTTTCATCGCGCCATTTACAATGTAATAATTGGACGGTGGCAACGATAACGGGATAGACCAGCGATGTGTGGCTCGTTTGCCCCATCGGAGCTTTTCATGTCTCTTCCATCTCGCGAGTGTTACGCGTGATTCTTTTTATCGCGTAAAAGCTCGAGAATCGTCGGAATTGTCTGCCATTCGAACGGCTGGATTGCTGTACGTTAGAGTTCCGGTTTGTGTACGTGTGCGCGTGTATTCTTTTGGGACTTTTCGTAATGTTGGAGAAACGAGGGGGCACCGAAGATTGAAAGGACAATAATAAAGGTTAATGTACACAGTAGGTAATTTGTATTTGTGCATGATAGTTTTAACACCTTGCAGCGTCGTTATAAAATAAGAAATTAGAACATTGGTGAATGTTTAAAAATTTGGTTGGTTCACTCGGAAATTGATGTACGGTTTCAAGCTGTCTTGATTCGAAGTTAGTAAAGGTGGCGTTAAAAGTTTCCTTTTTACATTATTTATTATACTATCGTATTTTAAGTATCGCTCTGATTTTATTGAAAGTGAAGGAAAATCGTTAAAACAGTTCTGCACAATTTGTGTATCGACAGATTTCACTTGTAATAGATTTGTAATACCAGCCAATTACTGAACCCACTGTGTCTATTCGGTATCGATCCATTTGAAAAATTGCATAATGGTTTAAGATATAAAGCAGACGATGCAAAATTCTCACCTATACATAAACAATAAATGGCAAGTAATTGCCACGGTAGCTGTTCGGGCCCAAACAGTAGACCCATAAAGCCATCGAGTTCCTTAAAATATAATTATTTACGCGTCGGGTATAATTACTATATTCTATAGCTGCAAGCTATATATCTATAAATTCATACATCGCCTTTTTTAGGATTAGTAGGTTCTATTGAAACTCTCAGCACTTTATGGCTTTACAATCTGCGAACCTTTAGCTGCACATGTGGACTCCGCGCACGGCACCCTCAGGTCAGTCACTAGCTGAGAGTGACCGGTAATTAGGGGCGGTAATTTCCACTTCTACCACATTTTGGAACATCCCTTCCGTCACCTATGTACATTGACAAACCATCTGAACTAACCAATCAGCATATTACCAACAGCAACACGCCCATCCTCAGGTTTTTGCGAGTCTTCGTTAGAGCGAACCTAACGAAGACTCGGTAGTACGACCAGATCGTCAAATACGATCAAATCAGCAATAGTTACATTCACATCACCTTGCGACATCATCATCTTAAGACTCACTACATCACTTTAAAGTATCAACGACACCGTCAGAATCTGTGCAACTCCTTCAAGGTCTTTACACCACCTTGCGAGGCAATCTTTCCATCACCGTGGACTAGTCGTAGTTAATATCATTTTGTACATTAACATGTAAATATGCGACTATTTATCAAGTGAAACCAAATCTCACCACCTTACACCACCTAATATAACTAGCCCTCACGGCATTAATTTGGCGTAGAGCGCAACGGTCATCGTGCTTTTGATTAACCGTCAATTCGCGAGCTGAGAACCGTACAGTAGCTGTCGAATTTGCCAATTTTTATGGTTCATTAATTGCGTTTACTATTTTTAAACATATACGTATTTCCAGCTACTTTTCAATATCCACAAATATACTAGCATTACGAGCAAGCTTTCATAAAGCTATACAGATACGCATAAGTGTATAGGTGCTTCAAGTTCAGTATACTATAAACGATAACCTCGTGTTCATAGTACACCATACCCTTTTCCAAGTTTATATTATACCTTGGTCTACGTATATACGTGCCGATTATATTTTATGATACTAAAATATGTTTAGCTTGGCTATATATATTCACATTTTGAAATAGCACTTATCGTATTATATTTTTCTTTACAAGCAAATTTTTGACAGGAATAGGATGTAAGTGTCGAATTTCAACGACAAAAATGATATTTAGAGCCTTCAATACGTTGCAATTTATTTACAACATTCGTCAGTATAGTAGTTTTCAATTACGTTATGAAATTTATTGTACTGTATAAAATAAACTATGCTAAATTTCAGTATTTAATATTACTTACATAATAGTAAACAAAAATGAGTAGTAATCTAATAACAAATTAATAGTAATCCAGTGAATGAATTAATAGTAATAGACAATTTTATGAAATTATGTGTACCATTAAATTCGTCTTTTCGTTTATAATTAATTCCAGGCATTGGTTTCCCTATTTAACAATATTCATCCGTTCTTTTAGTTTTTCTCTATGTATATTGCGAACTGTTCTCTTTTCTATTCTGCGACTATTCATTCGCATTCTTCTATCACTATTTAGTCAACCGTTTGTCTGTCCGTTTAACTCAATGTCTATCTCTGCCTTGGCGTACCCATTGCAGTAGAGTTGTTGGGGGATGGTCTGTCAGTCATGGAGGCGGAGCTCAAGTGATCACGGTCGATATTGGTCAGCCGTGGTTACTCTGTTACCGAATTCGGGACAGTGAACACGATTGCGGGCATCGATCAACGATTGCAACATTTCCAACGATTTACTGCCCTCCATTTTTTAACATAAGAAAACAAAATCGTACATGCACATATATGTATAATCAAATACTAAATACAGTTTGTTATATAAATCGTTATACATAATTATTATAGTCTGACGTTAGAGTTTTAGTCTGGTTTTTTAGGAATTGGTAATATTATTAAACGCAGTATCAAAACGAGTTACTGAACATTAGCAACAATATGTTATGAATTAGTTTACGGGTAAGCGATGTAGCTCTTTCCAGGACTGTTCTGGGGTAAGGACTGAGCGGTCAATCACAGTCCTTTTACCAAAAGGCATAACCTTCCCCACTCCGTGGCCAGATCCTTCAGAAACAGAGTCCCTATTCCTTGGTAATACGGCGATAGGCCGATTGCCATATTTGGTCTTTCGCTCGACACTCTAATAAACAATGCCTCGATACCAGATAGTTGGAAGACCAAATGCGGTCGCCAGCCATCATCTGTGAACGGAATGTTCAGTCTCATTCATTCACTTTCAAAAACCCCTAATAAATAGCCAATCCTAGCCGATAGTTGAACAGCGTCGGCCCACCAGCCATCATCTGTCGCTCAGATTGCCCATTTCTAAAACACTCTCCAACCATACGCAGGCTAAGTCCCTACCATAAATTCTTCAACGAATGAATAGCACTTCGCTACTCGGCCCTTTTCCTTTCTTTCAAAAATACGCTGACGCTAACAAATGTCATATGTAATTAATTTTTCGTTTATTTAAGTCAAAATAAAATTCGAAGAGATAGTTAACGTTTATTCATGTAAAATACACTGTTTACAACGTTATATTTGTAACTTACTTTTACTTGTAAATTGTAGGTTAAAAAGGAAATAAACAAATAGGTATAGAGAATGTTAAATACAAAGATTTAAATTTCGCGTTCCTCGTTTCTACGAAGATTCATATTTTCTTTCATTTCTGCAAGAATTAATAAATTACTGCTCATATATGAAATAACTTTGAAATAAATATCAACATAATAACACACGCTGACCGAGTTTCTCGATTGTTTTTAAACAGTGCTTCGCACCTAATCAAAGTTTTAAAAGGACGGTCATTACGGCTTCTTCCGAGCGAGTCACTCTTAATCGTTGCCCTTTGCAAGTTTTGCTCTCGATGCTCCATTAATAGCCGAGCTGCTCGAAAGTGTACTTACATCCACTGTTAACTCATAATGAGACACGATAAGCTCAATGTCGAGCGATACTTGACCGGACCTCCGTCTACGAAAATCTCACGTTGAACGACTCTTACCGTTAGCTCGTTACTGAGACAAATTATGATTATAACGCTAGGACTGTTCTTATAAATAAGGATGACGTATAAATGTTACGATAACTGCGGAACATTTGATCGTTTCTTAAGGGCACTCGAGTTCGATTCGAGAACTGTAATCGACAGACAAAACCATATAAGTTGTTGTATCAAATTTATTCTCATGATTCATGCTCGAAGTTTAAGACTGCGATAGAATAGTGCACTTTGAAGCAAAGTTTCCATCGTTGACATTAACATTAATGTCGCTCGTGAAGAAGATTTGGCAGAGTAATAGAGCTCCTCCTGTCAACTAAAGAATTGTATAACAACCGTAAGTAATAAAATACAAGTTGAGTTGCAAGTTTCGTTCGAAGTATAGTTATAACAAGTTGTTACGTTTCTTGGGCTATTGGTACTCGCGATTATTATTTAGATCTTGTTATTCCCATTGTAAAGTAAAATTCTATGTTCTGTAAATACATTGTGGTATGGATACATATAATTGCACGATACAGTTTCTATGCAAATAATATGGGATTGGAAATACTGCGTGCCTCTTTAGAATGACTCCGAGGTGTGAAAGATATGTTTTTGGAACTGAGCACTTGAGAAGATCGTGTGAACGGGGGGTACAGCGGCCCAAGGATTTGGGTGGACGCGACTGACTGTCGCCAAGGAATGTCTGCAGTGTGTATCCTAAATGAGTGACAGCAAATGAGGAATAGTACGAGAGAGTAACTAGGAGTGAAAGAATATATAAAGTGGATGATGCGTGCGCGAGTCAGAGTTAAAGGAGAGTTGAAGAGAGTAGAGAGTATTGAATCGAGGGTATCGTGAGAATTATTCGAGAGTCGTTGTTTGGGACGGAGTTGTCGTGTGTCGACGTTTTATATTAACAAAGTTAGTTGATAATTGTAGAAAATAATTCAGTAGAAAATCATTTTTTTGCTTTAGCGAGTTAATAACCCCTGCAACAACGTCAGAAGGAAAAAAATTGCTTACTTGAGAATCTAAATACGTTTTTGAAGCATTCGTATCTGCATATAGGTACATATATTAAGCAAAAAATTGCAAAAATATAGAGGAAATAAAATTATATCATACCTGCAGTACAAATTTTTGAACGCAATAACATAACCAAAAGCACAAATACAACCCACTTTTAGTCACGTCTAAAACATGATTTCTCGTATAGTTGCTGCAACGAAATCACCAAAATCAATATGTTCAAAGTACGAGCGAAATAAAAGTAAGAAGAGAAATCAGGGAACAAAGGGATCGAACTAGCTATAAATTTGCGACAAACTGTTCGGAAATTGGTAGACATTACGCTTAAAGGACTATCAACAACTATGTGCAACTAATGCTTTGCGCAAACTTCCTCAGCAACTCCAAGTCCGATTGCTGGGGGATGTTAATTGAACTACCGACGTGCCCAGTGCTGGAACTTGCTTAACGTATACAACCCCAATCGTTATGCTTCTATCGACAAATGTAACATAACAACTTATTTAACAAATTTAGCGGACCGTTTACACTTGCTGTTGGCACTTTAATTAGAGTCGAAAATGTTGCGTCTTAATATAAAATATATATTTTTTGTCCCCAAAATATATTATATCTAGAAATTGATCTGTGAAGATTACAGCTTATCGGAAAATATGGACAACATGTTTGTCCGGGTTTATAGTATTTTGAAATACTTTTAAGTATTTCAGTGTATTATATTTTAATACGATTTTTCCCCATAAATTCTTCATTAATTTTTATTTCACTACAATGCTGGTATCCGTTTCAGGAGTTAAAAGCTGTCGTACGGGAGACAGTTGTATTATAAATGCAAATTGACACTACTTCTAATTATGAAAACTGGAGGAATCATAGAATAAAGATACATATAAAGATTCGAATACTACACACAGGCTATCATTATGAATTCCCAATTAATGCCAGTTTCCATTGGTACTTTGCTCTTGTCAAATCTCTATTCTGCGGCCGAGCAAATGTTAAATATTCGGCAGTGTTGTTTACATAAATTAATGCCACGAATGGAAATGTTTGGAACATTTAGTATTAAACTTAATAGCACAATAATTATCAATGGTAGCACGAATATGAATGCAAACTTGTTGGAATTGAAACTGTGTCAGTAACTAATATTCCAATTTCTTAATAATAATTAACGTTCCAAATGCGACCCATGAAACGTAGAATATCTGTGTTATAGGACGTAATTCCATGGTATTCTGTTCGTGCAATATTACACAATTATATCTAATATTATTCTGAAGCATCAACTGTTATCATTTCTTATAGTAATCTATCTAGCGATAGCTTAAATCATTTGAAACAAGAAACAGAAATTTGCAGAAAAATATAAAAAGCAATTCACAATTTAAATAGAATCACGTGTATTCAAGAAACAAATTAAAATGATTAAATGTAAGCAAATTGTAATACTGAAATTGATTTCAATTAACAACTAGTATAGAATTCTTACCATTTACTGAACCACAGTCACTAACGTATTTCTCAGCGAACATGTTTCGTACGTCATTCGTCATTATGTACATATGCAACTTACAATGTACATGTAGCATGCAAAACGCGTGTAGACATGTAGTCAGAACGTGCATACATAGAATTGGTAATGAACTTCACGTTTACGTACAGGTGTTGATTTAGGAGAACCGACTGAAGGATCGGTTCAAAATGATTACGAATTGACTGAACTCCCTAGTTATAGTTGCAGTATTTTGGTAAATATTTCCAACATAAAATGTCAATTTATTTTCATTAAAATCAGCGTGGAAAGTAATAGAAGTGATTTGAAACCCATCTTTAACCAACAAACATTCAACTTTCTAAAGTAAATTGGACTTATAGTTTATTTGGCTACAAGTATATAAGTTGATTCTTATCGTAAAATAAGGGACACACTAGCAACCAAATCAATGGCAGGCGGACAACGATTCCATTTCGCTGAGCAGTTCGCTGACAATTGTATCATATTATATCAGTCTAAAAGACCACGAGGCAAGAATAAAAAAAAAAAACAAAAAAGAAAAAACCTCAACAAATATACAAAAACAAACCAAACAATTTCAAGATTTTTACCTACAGGCGTGTAAGGGCGAATGAACGAGCAGCTATCAGGCACAGTTTCGAGCATGCATCGAAAACTCGATCGAAGCGTTCATCGTGTTTCAATCGTGAGCTTTTTCCAGCTGCGTTGGCCCTCTACTAAGTTCCATCGCCTTCTGACGGCTCGTTACCGTGCCACGGCCTCGTTACCCGCTCTGTGGCGCGAGCTCATGAACATTATGGATGCAACGATGCTCTTTGACGCGATATTAGCTACACGAAACGGGAGATAAAAGGAGGATTTCGAAGCACGCGACCGGAACCTGCGGTAGTAGGATCTCTAGTCGATACGCGAGAAATCACAGGGCGGCCACTGGTACGTTTTAACGAGGGATGCTCTTTCATCAAATATTCAAGTCACTGAAGATTGTGCGAAGCGACGGTCCTGGACGTAGGACTGCCGATTTATCGCGAGATCAAGCGCTTAGAAAACCATTGTGCCGGCAGGTGTACAGCTTCTGGTCGTCCAATTAGGATCGCACAAATTTTTCAATATTTTTCATGTTTTTAATCCAAGTACATGGCAGGAGCGAACTTTAACAATAAAATTTATTAACTTCTAAGGTATTGTATGGATACTCGTTTATATTTTGCACCCTCCTGTCTCAATTATAATTCGTATCCTATTGCTGTGTGCTCTGTACTACGTTACTTTTCAGACTATCTGTGTGTCTCAAGTATTTTGTCAAATGTCTGCAATCTTTGTTTTTAAATGTGCCCCAGACAATTTAAGTGGCAATCAAGTCGGTAGCATTGCCTTGCCGCGAGAGTAGACATTCGCAGTATTAATAAATTAATCGCAACGTATATACGCATTGTCGTCTGCGTATTTAGTAATAATTTGGGCAGTTAAAGACAATTTGCTATTTATCTCTTATGCCTGAGGTCGTGATTCGATGATCATGGATGTCAAACGTAATAGAATTGTGACGAAACTTTCTTCGAAAATTCGTTGAGTGGAAATGGAAATTAAACATATTTCTATAACGTTACATAGAATATACAATACCGAGATCGGTTGGACAATCCTATTGATTAAAAGAATAAATTGCAGAAATAGAGAAATGCAGAATGCGATTATAATCTTTTAATGTTAAAATATTGGTGAAGAATCTGATTACGAATGTATGGCTACTTAAATTAAATTAAAGAAGATCAATATAGGGAAATTAATTGTGTCTCTATTGTTTTAAGAAAATGTTCTTTTTCGTGTAAAATGCACGTAGAAATACACACTAAAACCAGAAAGTAACCAGGTCATAGCAATATTTGCAACTCTTAATTCGTGCACATTACACTTTTATAACTGAAAATCTGAAAATCATTGACAAACAAGAACACCTTTCGAAAGAATAGTCTAATGCAAAGCACACGCAACAAATTCTGTGGAAAACAGTAAAGTATATCAATGGTTCCCCTGGCACGCTTGCGTCCCTGAAGCGAGCTTTCTCTTGTCGAATTTACATTGAACCAGCCTGAACGATAGAATTCAGTCTCGCATAATGAACTGGTTAACCAATTTGGCAATTAACCAATTATTTCCGTTGCACTATTCGATCGGCAGACCGATCGAATTTAGTTCGCTAATCGTTTAATTGGCTGGCCGATATTTTTCTTCTGGTCGAGTCAAATTCTCTCGACAGACGGATCAGTCAGATACTCTAACGATTTCGACCACATTTTTCGAGCGTAATCGAATTTAGAGACAATATATAACTTATGATCAGACATTTTATGTCCCCGATTCTCCGATTACATTTTGCTCTACCAATCAGCTATTGTTTCGCCAATCGTATTCTTAAATATATTCTTTTATATATTTAATTTTATATATTATAATTAATATATTTTCTGTAATAATTCCATTCATTGCAGTGATCGACGTCGCCTCTTTAATGTTCTACCCATTCCTTTATTAAGCCAAACATTTCAGATCCAGTGGAAAATTGATTCTTTACGAAATTCTCGAAACATGGTTTATTCTAATTTTCCTACGATGCTTTAACTTATCCGTCATAACAAAAAAAATATGATGGCATTATATTTTCACTCTTGGGAAGGCAACCAAAATGTTCGCTAGGTTTGAGGCGTAGGTATTTTAAATATTTTGCAACCACTTGTTTCAAAACTTGGACCTACAGCGGTATTGGGGTATTTAGTCAAGTATAAAAAAATTATTAACGGAACTGTAGAAATGGATACCCCAAAAATGTGAACCTAATAATAGAATGGCCCGGGGACTTTACCGCAAGTAAAGTATGTTTCTGTTGGGCGAAAAATTGTAATGCCCCAAGTGAAATAGAAAAAGCGTAGAAAAAGTGACAACAAATTTTTTTAAGAATGAATTTTCTTACAATGTATTGATAATAAGTCATAAAAGTAATGAATAGATAGTGGATTAGTACTTATTGGTGCCCCTAATAGTTGCTATTAATTGCTATCAAGGCACTAAAGAACGAGAAATTGAACTCGAAAGCAAATAAAATGTTCTGCTTTTCCAGATTTAACTACGCGCGTACGTCTTCACTGAAACGCGCTAACGAGTTTATGGACAACGATTATAATTTATTGCCGAACGTTTATCGTTATCGAAACTGAAATTGCATTATAGCGGAACGAGCGGCGACTGGCTTAGCAGCTGCCAATTAGCACTGCATTTTAGCTAAGCATACTTTGAGAATGATTAGTGATCAATTAATTGCTAGTCTCCCAACGCAAGTTTCGGCGCACAGCACTTAATATTATTATTGATTCGTCCATAGACAGACCATTTTCCATTTAAGATGCAATCACATCATCAATATAGAATGTTAATTTTATTTTTCATTACCTTATTGAAACTGATTGCCAGATGATTTCGTCAATAATGTTTTTAACTATTTTGCAAGGCGGAAGGAAACTTCAATTTCGGATTTAAGTAATTACTTTTCAATTGTGCACGGGGAAAGAAATATTACAAACTAAAGTTGTGGAATTTTAATTGATGAATTTTGCTGGTGTTCATCTCGGTAGCAGATATTCGGTTTGAATGTTCTTAAAAGCATCGTAATGTGTGTATAATAAAATCCAAACACTCACCAATATCGAATTCCCTTATTCTATGTTATCATTGACAAACGTGAATATCGCTTACCTGAAACAAAAAGTAAAACAGGTGAGCCAATATAACTTTGTATTATGCAGTTTTAGTATCGAAGTATAAAGTCGAGTTGGCTATTGGAATCGTATTCGTAGACACAGTATTTATCTACGATTAGGGTTATCCTGAAGATACAAATATTTTAAACGATATTTTAATTGCATTATATTAACAATACCAGTGTATACCAGTTTTGAATAAATTATCACACTGTCAGAAATCGATGAAAGACTTGGACGATAAACAAAAAAGCTCGTTAAACGTTAAGTTAGCTGGTAGAGAAACAATTCCGATTCTCTCTCAGCGGTTCAAGAGTCACTTGCGTTGGTTTTCAATGTGCTAGATGGAAGTGTCTTACTTCTACCTCTTGTACCGTTCCTTTCATTCTTTTTACTTCAGCACTTTCTTTTTATATGCGTTATGTGGATCCATCTATGTGCACATACAAAGTGCTTTTATTGTTCCTAGCGATATTCCACGTTAGTTAAAGGCGTGCGAAAAATTGTGGAAATACGAAAGTAGCAAAGTTCTCTAATAGTAATCTTATATTTAATATATCTAATATAAATTCTTATTTATATAACGTACTCCGTGTAAAATTAAATTTATTTGTAATGTACTCCCTATATGAAGAAAGGAAAAGAAACTGTTTTAAATTAACAAATAACCCGGTCGATAGATACTACTTTATCTGTCATTACATTGTCGGGGTAATTTTTTAGCCAGAGCTTTAATACTTATTACATGCGAATTAAATTAATTCAGCAATTACAAATCTGTATTACGACAGTCATTTTCAATGCGCAATAAAAAGTCATGATGCATGTGGTTAAAGAATTAAATAGGTACTTTTTCCCCCAGGTGAACAGATCAACAGAACTATCAGAACTTCAAAGAATGCTTCCTTCTGTACGATATTGAATATTTAATAGATTAACACTCTGTGGAAAAAACTATAGAAAAAATATTAGCATACAATGAACGAAGAGAAATTCTAGACGATCACACTGTGAAATGAAACGTATAGTACGAACAACTTATATAATTTCCTATTTCAATTCCCATTTCCGATTTCAAATACATTAACAGAGCAAAAGGTATTTGCAAAACACTTATATATTTCTGGCCTGTCGACAAATCCCTTTAGACGACCAATCATTTTACACTGTTAAACGTCATTCTAGCAAGGCTGTCATAAAAATCCACAAGTACAACAGAATTAAACCGCAATTCGAAGTTAATTATCTACTATGTACTATCTATATCCAATACGCATTGAACGCCAAAAAAAGTGAACATAAACTCCAGTCAGTAATAGAACGTTTTCTTTTTTACACTCATATTTCATGTCATTCCTACTGCTATACCTACTGGAATACACGAACTATCGACAACACGAACACCCTCTACATCTACCCTTATATGCGCAAGCATCCCCGCATGAGCTGGCTCACAGGTGTGTACGAAAATATTTACGACTTCGTGCAACCGACAGCCCTCACTTTCTGTCTCGTACAGTCCCTCTCTTTCCCGTCGTCGTTCTCGCCGGTCTCGTTCTCAAAGCGGACACGTGCGTGCGCGGGCGTAAAGTGTGCAGCGCGATAAAAGTGCAGGTAAATCGTGATGGGTGGTGCGGGTACGCGGCGCCAGTAAATTTTTCAGAAGTTATGCTGCGAGAAAAAGGGGCACAGAGATGTAGCGAAGAGGTACGATTCCACCGAGTGCATGTCGAACATTGAATTTCTCCTCCGTTTCCCTTTTCGACAATGGCTGACTCGAGTGAAATGCTGCGGGGCTTTCGAAATGCCGCGCCGCCACATTGGCACCGCAATTTTTCCTCGATACTCGGCGTTACGAACAAACGCACTGGCACGGGCTAAGTGAAGGGAAAATGAGCGACTGAATAATTCCAGTTCGAGCAATTTGTCATCGTGATTTCGTTATTGAACAATCATTTGTCTCGAAGCAGTGGATGCATTGAAATTGTAGACGAGGGAAACTGTAGGTAGTTACAGGATTAATTGCTTTTTTTCTAGACAAAAAGCTTTCAGCGTTGACTTTTATTGGTGTTTACAGAGTGCTGCAAGACTTGGATTAACCAGCTCTTAATCGGAAGACAGCTCGAATACATGCGATTGCAAAGAAAGTTTTTGAAACATTCAAAACACGTGGTTTAAGAATTTGGTATTTTATTGACAATTAATTGTAGTGGCGAAAGATACGGGTCTAGAATACACATACTAAATATTAGTAAAGTAGAGATTCTAGATAATCGAGAGCACGAGTAATCCCCAACTCGTTAATCGATATTGTACTCTAACCCTTTATTGATAGAGCCATTAATAGTATTCGGACCGTGAAATGATAAAGTTTCAGTGATCAAATGGGTTTAATTACTTGGCTGATTACTTTTAAAAAATAGACAATGGGTAATTATTCTTCTAACTGGCATCACCTAAATTATACAGAATTGCTGCTTTTTCTACACAAATATATTTTGTATAAAAATGCATTTTATGCGCAAAATTCTTACATATATAATATAAAATGAGACAATGAATGTCTCGCCACATTAATTTCACTTTTGTCCAACACCTCCTACCAATTTAGTCAAAATGACGTTCAATATTTGTTCGAAAACCTACGCACGGCACATATACAGGCCGAAAGACAATTAACACGTTCGCGGACACTAAGAATTTTAATAAGGCACAAAAATAGAAGGACGATTTATTATTAATTAATTTCTTTTTTAATTTCAACAAATAATGATAATGCGGCTTATACATTTGAATGTTACAGCATTCATGCCATTTTGCATCGCACTTACAATGAATTTGTTTAACACGAACATGTTAAACAAATTAGACGCACAACAAATGTCTATCACAACGGCAACCCAACGCAAATAAACCGCCGCCCGTTACATTCGTCGGAATATCGCCGAGCCGTTTCAAAATGTCCTTCAAACTAGTATTATATTTAACCGTAAATTTGTTCGACCAGGGATTGAAATGCGTCCAACAGTAAACCCGTCGGCGACGTTCGCGATGAATGAAAATGCAGGCCGATTGATGGCCGGTCACGTCACCGGTGGAACGGTTGATTATGTTAAATTCAATCGATACACGCGGCCGCGATGGATATCACGAACTGCGGCTCGATAACCACGATAACGTCGACGACAGTGGTCACGATAGCCGTGACGACAACGATCTGCGCGATCATCGTGACGGCGATCTAACGAGAAGGTCGATGACCGTGACGACGATCGCGACAATGATTCGAGCGATCGCGTTCCGTTAACCTAACCCACGTGCGAACTTGCCACGATAAGCTAAGGGCGTCGTACGAGAGTGCGAGTGAATGAACGAGTCATCGATCGAATCGTTATTAGGCGCACCATATTGGTTGGGCTGGGAACGGGTCACCTGATGCTCGTGCCGTCAACGTGGATTAGAAGGGGTGTCTCGTGAATGAAAGCATGAGGGGCGGGAGACGGTTTCTGCGAATGAAAGTTAGATGAAGATGGAATTTCGCTGTACTGGGTGTTTTGGCAACAGTACTGCAAGCGGGAAGGGTGTCTTCGCGGAAGAAAGAAATTAAGACGAAATTGTAGGGTACGGTTTTCGAATGTCCAGGTTTCAGTTCTTGCGAGGAACGAATTCAATCCAATATCTTTTGAAATAATTGTCTCGCGTTCATTCGTGAGAACAGTGCAATCACTTATAAATCTGCCCTTTCCGTTATAACAACTCTAGCATATGTTATGGGATCAATACTAATCACGCATCCAGAATAGGTATGAAAATTTCATCGACTTATTCAACGCGTTATCAAACGCTATTTGCTGTGTAAATAATTATTCTAATACAAATGTTTATTTCGCGGCACGAAGCACACGAGCGTTTACACATCAGCAACTAAAGAACCACCACCACTTTCTCTTGTTCCATAAATTTGCAACTTCCAAGCGTAAATGTGATAAATTTATCGGAGCCCATTCGGCCAAAATAATAGCTCCATCTCCGTTGAACGTTACGTCAGAAAGGCTTTCGCGGCCCCACTCTCATTACAGCGGAAGGCGCAAAGCCTTCAATAAATACCAATAACCCGAAACGGGCGGGACAATTGAATAACCGGCCTCCCTACAATACGCGTACATCATTTACCTGGCCCGGAATTGTGGAAAACCAGCGGCGAACCGTGGACGTGGATTCAAGAGTTTCGTCACGATCGAAACGGGTCTGAAGAAAAGCCCTCCAAATTGTTAGGTGGTCATAAAAATTTCGCGAGTGCGCCGCGACCCGTCTGAAACGGGGGAACACGTGCATGGCCGACCGAAAAGGGGGCGAGAGACTGGAACAGCGCACGAAATACATTTAAATAGAGGCTACCCACTCACGACGCTGCTGGTACAATGATGCTTCCGGTTAGCAAGTACCACAATGGATACGGACCGTCCGCAGGATCCGTCTGTCTCCTTTACCCCCGCTATAATTTAGCCTTGCTTTGCATATAAAAAGCAACAATGGTCCACGGACCCGTGCAGTCAGAGCGAAAATTTGATTTGTCGTCCCGTTGGCTGCACTTTTTGCAGCCTCCGGCGGCCCGACCTTTCGCCTTCTACCCTCGCGTAGCCGCGTCTCTTATCCGTGTCCCTTTCTGAAGGTCTTTCCTCTACCTTCAGTCTGCCTCGTTCGAGACTGTCACGCGAAGCCTCGGCCACCCTTGGTAACTCATTGTTGGGGTAAAATTTTTTAACCGTGTAGTATATGCGTACGTGTTACGGGTTTGATTAATAGTTGTAGTTTTAATTTGTTGGAATTTAATGATAAATTGCGGGTGGAAAATTCGCTGCGAACGTTCGGGAAAGTGGCGGAGAATGTGGTGAAAATAGAATGAGAAATTGGTGGTTAGTTGAAATATTGTTGCGAAAATAAAATTAAAAATGGCATATAATATTGTATGTCAAACGTGTCCTATGCTGAAGTGTTACCAACTGTTTCCTTGGAAATTACCGTACATATCGATGCGAATTTCTGTTTAATTAAATGACGCAAAGGTGCCAACCTCGTGGGGTACAAAAAGGGGCCCCACGTCGCTTCCGTTTCTTCTTTTAGTGGAATGACCTATTATTTTTTTCATTTGGATAGCTGCTGACAGATCTTGCAAACATTATTTTATCTTCCGCATAGTAAACGTTGCAACGAAGACTATGTTTCTCGACAGTGTATTTATAAAAAATATATATCACGCATACAAGAATTGAAACATTTTCGACCGATATATCACAATTGCAAGGGAACCGTCCCATTCAACCATACTCGGGGGAAGACACATGATCGCAGAATTCGCAAGGATTCCCGCCACGACGATTTCGTATAAAAATAATAAAGTGCACTGCACTCAAATATTTAAAGGCTCCCCGAACAAGGACGTTTCGGCAAACACATTACACACGTGAAGCATCGCCCTTCACCGGACTGAAACGAAGGAGAACGAATAGAGTGGAACACGGTACATCTGAACCGCATCGGAATTTTTAATTAAATCCCCGTCGTCCCAGTCGATTACGGACCTCTTACGAACGTACCCGATACGTTCGGCGCGTCCCATTCACAGAATCAATTTGCTGCCGCGCGTTAACGTGCGCGCGACACGGCTAAATGCATAAATAATTTTTTTCCTTGAAAAAACCAGAACGTGGCGCAACACTCGAGTCCTGAATGCCAACGAAATCCAATTACAGCGAGTACAGCGTGCGCCGGGATGGAAGAAGAAAAAAAGACCGCGGCCGGTCTTTGCGGAGAGCGAGTGTACGAATGATTTTTATGGAATCCAGGCTGTGCTGCACAGCCAGCGCCGGTCCGCGGGCGAATTCGCTTCGATCCGGAGCTGTACCTCCGTCGTTTCCACGGCGCGCCGACAAACGAGTTTCCTCCTTTAATTTGAAACGGCAAATTTCCGGAAGCTGGGTAATAAGAATCCGAGTAACCTCGATACTCTCGCGTTTTCCGTACATCGGCGATATTGCTCGTCAGGCTGCGGCCCCGCGGCCGCGAAATTTAAATCACTTTCTACGGAAGCCAGCGCCAACCAGATGGGCGCTCTAATATATTTCCTCATCGTCGTGCACGTCTCGCTTCCAGCTAGGATCCACCTGTATAACCGCGCGGCCCTACGTCAGAATAAGAGGGGTGAAAAAGTGGATGGTGCACGGGGCAAGATAAGGGGGGACAGGTGTTGCGTTTGAGAAAAGGCAAGTGCCATATGGGAGAACGTCGAAAAAGCAGGGGAGAATTGATCGAATTATGTGTTTAAATATTTTAAATATTTTAGTTGATTATTATTAATACAGTATACTCTGTGCACTGGACTTGGTTTATCCATCTGGGAAAAAAAGTTTTGCTATGCGGAGATGCCCAGCTACTCTGTTTCGATACGCGTGACCGATGTCAATTCAATTCGAAGGAGCTCTGGTAATGTCGTCATTAAGGTAATGTCGACGATTAAGTTTACACGTGTTGCATTTATGCCCGGGACAGAGGGTCCTTGAGTAAAGTTATACATAGATCGAGATGTCGGAACCAAATCAAAAACTTTCGTAATTGCAAAAGAATTGATTGCTAATCATAGGGACCGATTGCAGAGTAATTGCAGGATATACTTTTAAATTTTCAACATAGAGTTACGAATAAGTCATAAAATTTCTGCAAATTTGTTTATACTGTTTCGATAGTATTTATAAGTTCTGGAAAACAAATGTATAATGCATCCCGGTAACTCTGAAATAGATAATGACTTTGCCAAATGCTTTCTTGCATTTCGCTGTAACTCGATCAATGTTCCGAAACTTGCCTACCAAACCACGTTAACGACCCAGCAAACAGGACTAAAGCTTCAAACTCTAAATCGTTCAACAGTCTTAAATGGACAAGGGCATCCGTTGTCGCTTCAGTTGGCCACTGGAGCAAGTTCCGATGCGTCTACCAGGCGATCAATCCGCACGCTCCACCTAGCCGACCTCGATGAAATTTTCAGCCGCGGTCCACTGAAAATCCCGTCCAGACGAAAGCAGTTGCAACCACCCGACCCAAGGCAATTAATAATCCCGGTCATTAAATATTCCTGTCACGTTTCTTGCATCGCGGCGGCCAGTTTAGTTTCACGTCGAACGTTCGATCGGTTCAGTCCAGTAACGCCCCGGACTTCTCAGCCGCAAAAACAAATCCCCCGTAACCCGTTGGATGACCGATATCTTGTAAGTCACGCGCGAGCACCCTTTTTCTCGTCCAGAATGCAGAGCGAGGGGAAAAAAGACAAATGAACAAAAGAAAGCAGGAGTAGCCCGTAACAGCCGCACCGCGTGGACCGTCCCGGCTGAGAACGATTTATAATCCTGTTATTAAAGATTCTTCACACGTCTGACCCCGCGTCCTCGCGTCCCGCCAAGCTGATTAATAGCTTAGAAGCGTCGCCGCACGCGAAGCTGTTTAATTGCGCGTTGTATTTGAGAGCGTCGACTTAGCGGCTCGTCCTTCGCCTCGTCGTCGTCGTCGTCGTCGTCGCCGAGCGGAAAGCTAGATTACGTGTGCAGCATCAATCCAAATATATACAACGTGGCCGAGCGGGATGAAATCGAGGGCGCCTGGTGGGAAGGCTTGGACGAGAGTGCAGGTAATCGTGAATTAGCATGACAATGGCAACGGCGTGGATCACGCCGCTCAAGATAAGCAGCAATTTATGAGGGAGAAGCTCCGAGGACCGGGTCGGCTACCTTATTACACACTTATCCCTCCAGGATGTAAATGGATTAGATGCCATCATCGTTTTCGACGGAGGCTAGCCAAGCTGATGCATCGTAATTGCGCGGTCGACTCACGGTTGCTTACAATTAGTCTGCGCGAATGGAAATTGTCCTGGCGATTCCGAAGGATAATGGTTCCGGGTCGAAAGTGTCCTGCGATTCGGCGTGCGGCTGCCTCGATAGGATTTGACGTTTCTCCTTTTTCAGGAGTGAATTGGAGAGAATTATTATGTGATGATTATTTTGAGCTACGGTCTCGTATTCCCCTGTATGAAGGGGAATTTATTGTTAGTAATTAGTGAACGGTTGCTCTAAATTTAAGACGTTTAGGTAAAAGGCGTTTTAATGATTTGTGGGCAACATCGTCACGGAACTGAAGAAGCGTGCAATTATATAACACTATTACTACCACGGTACCATTATTGTAGTAATATTATTTATAATACGATTTGATCATAAAATGTTCAAATAGAAATAACTACGAATGATTTGTCTTTTGACAGCTCCTGGATGTCAATATAATATTGTAGTATAATAACCAGTTATATAATCCGTTAATATTATCGTATCAATTACCAATGGTTGTATAGTTTGTACGTATTTTCGCGTCCAATAGAGAAAAAAAAACCTTTTACGCGTAATACATCGTATCCTCGTAGCAATTCTAAGGAATATTGCCTTGTGCCACTTGTAACCACGTCTGATCGTAATTGATATATATTACTTAAAAGCACCCGCAAGATTATCATTCATCTGTATAACTTAAAAATAGCACGCACACGCGCCTGACCATAAGTTGACTGATTCCCCTTATCCCATAATTTTCGTTGCAGCATTTCCTTCTAACTAACGCTGACGAATCAGCTGTTTAGACGATTCTTGATAGTGTTACTTGAAGCAATGATACACATTAATCGTGCGACAACCTCACAATCTAACTATTAATTAGTAATAAGTATCCAACGTCCATATTACCAGCTTTAATCGTTTATCAAAACACTAGCAATGCCGATTTCCATAATTTATAAATTAATAATGGATTTACATTGACCTCAGTCTCTCAGCATTCTAATTAACCTAGATCCTCTTATAATTTCCGACAGGTTTCTGCTATTCCAGAACCATGATTTCCTTCGACCATCCGCTTTGAAGTTTCCCTTGAGCGTACTATCAGCCGTAAAAATTGACAATGAGTTTGCTCCGTTCTGCAGGATCGTAGAATTAAACTTTAGAACGATTCGTTAGGTACAGTGGATGGCGTTTGGTCGGTTACATCAATCGCAAAGTAATAGCAACGCAGGCAGAAATAGATAAACATCGACAACGTCTGTTAATTTAACGCGACGCGACGGTTTGAACTGTTGATTGCTGGCAACGTCTCTGATTCGTGATAGTCTGGACAGACGAACGAGTTGAAAATGTTAGTAATCGTTAGCAAATTGAAAGCAATGGGTTAGAATGCAACGTAAAATGTTCAATAATAATTCCTGTTCCACTAAGCACATTTATAGAGATCACTTTGCAGAAAAATTGAACAGCTGCAGATTGTACAACAGATTGTGGATACAATCGGTACAAGCTAAGATATTCAGGATTTGAATATCAATAAGTGAATTTCAAGTTCAACGCATACATTTTGATAATTTTTATTTTATTTTTATTTTTATCATAATTATAATATAAAGATACAACGAGTACTGTTTTACTTAACTTAAATCCATTCAACCCGCAGTATTAACCGAATTACGAAAATTATTTAACACTAACCAAATTAACATCCCGTCGAAGCTTACCACCAAAAAAACAACTCATAAAGCATTTCAAACATATGTTTCAAAATAACAAAACGACCGCTAGATACAAGACGAACCGATAAGAAAAAGATAGAAAACCAATGACATATATAAATCACTGCAGGATAAATATGAAATAAAAATTACGAATACAAAATAGCACTCTCAACCGGGTTGACAATACCTTTATTAGCGTTTCGTTGCTATCGTTCACGATGACTCCCAATCATCGATCCATTGACAGCCAGCGAAGATATAGGGTGTAGCAGCGAGAGAGGAACAGAAAACGGGCCTCTGTAATCCCGACTGGAACGGTGCAGGTAATAATAGGGCTATAAAACGCTCCTCGCAATAATTGGCACATTGTAATCTCTCCGCGTTAGCCGTTCGGAACACCTCACTAATCGCTCGTAATCAATCCCCTGATTGCCGCCGTTTATATCACCGTTGTTGCCGCCGCGTCTTCCTGGATACGGGGTCACACCACTGCAGGTGCAGTTTGTGCACCATTCAGCCGTCATGGACGCTCAAATTATGCACTGCCTCGAGTGTTTCGTCGAAACGTACGGTAATGAACTGCCGCTATCGGAAGATGCAGGCCGACCTCCCAATATAGGACAGTAGATTATGCCCAGAATTGATCGGACATCATGGAAATTCTATGGATCGTGATCCATGTCAAGGTAAATGATTTGTATAATAACTTCGAAAACACTGTGGGACATATCTATTAATCGATTTGGGGAAAACGTGAAAACGAATGGAAAAATCATAACGTTGCTAATACAATCTGAAGTTAATGTGAAACGAAGTATGAAGTTTGAAAAGGCTCTGACAGTTTGGAAAGGACATAAATCTTTTACAATTAATTTAATTGCAATACTTTGATTGCAGTACATAAGCATAATATGTAGTATATGTGTCGAGAGCAAAGGACTCGCGCGAATAAATAATAAATACTACAAATATACTGTTATATATTTAAACTAATGTAATGTTTGCAACGTAAATAATCATATGGAGTGCATACGATCCCAAATAAGTTAAAAAAGGATAATAATTTCGTAATGGCCGGTGTAATGGCCCGGAGTACAATACACTATTGTACAAAATTATTGCTTTTGGAGCACATGCGATAGGGGAAATGTTTATTCCATCGTGCCGTAAAATTTACTGGTTTATTTATTATTTGTTCAAGTATGCTAAATGCACGGACAATTTCCCGGTCGAAATTATTCTCAAGTGACTATTATTTGAGTTACTTGTGACAAACAGCGAATGCATTGAATTTTTTAGTGGAAAACCGTGTAA
Organism: Nomada goodeniana; assembly: GCA_963969485.1. Lineage (NCBI taxonomy): Eukaryota > Metazoa > Arthropoda > Insecta > Hymenoptera > Apidae > Nomada > Nomada goodeniana. The sequence goes on along the minus strand of OZ018300.1, from coordinate 14,077,924 downwards.
TTAAATTGTCCTAAATGCAGTAAGTTAGGTAGAAATATTAACGTCGTAAATATCTGAGTGATGCAATGAATATATCCAGTACAATGTATAATGTACAATGTACAAACTGTTGTAACGGGGCTTTTCCATATATGGTGTTTTTTAAATCAAGCTACGAACGAAACAGAGATGATTTCATATACAAAAAATAAGTTGTACAATAATATGTGTTCATTGCATGTATTGAGTGCATTTGAAAATTCTGTTGGTTTTGAGTGATAAAAAGAGCACCAAAACGTCAATAATTCTTTTAAAATTAATTCCGAAAAACATTACAATTTTAATAAGATTCTTACAGTTTGTAAGAGATACAAATCTTTTACCATAAATCTAATTAATTCAATTCACTGTACAGTCTCAATCAATATGACTCATTTATTGCACTCAATTGATATATTGTAATATAGTTATTGCTAATAATATTTAGGGTGCATGCGACTCAAATTACATGTATAATAATTAAGAAGAATATGAAAGATGTAAATCATGCTGTCAGGATCGAAAATTAAATAGCTGAACGTAAATCTTATTAACGGCTATGAGCTATGGGCATACATAAAAGCAGAATCTAGGGGAAACTACTCATGGCTGTTGGTATACAGAAGTAGGCCTGTAGAAGGGCAATATGGTGGCCATTAGCAGTGAAAGGGGTTAATATTGCTAGCGATATATCGAGTGTGCTGCATTTTTGTGCTCGTTGCGTCGTTAAATCACTCCAAACGATCGTGCCACACAATAGTCCTCATAATCTGCTTAAAAAATACGCCTGTGTCTGTGCAGTAAGCCCCCTTTCACAATTCGTATTACATCAATATGCCCGTGGCACTGGACATTTCATTCAGAAAATGTTTTCCACTCGCGGAAACACGGTCCACTCGATTATTTCTTCAATCAGGAACGGCCATTGCGACAATATATCTTCCGAATTTTCATAACGAATCACGAAGTCCAAATGCGTGATAAAAACATGGAAACACGTTCATCGTCGCAGCCACTGGCGTTTAACCCTTTCGTGACCAATGGGGTGCATATATCCCACGTATGTTACCTACGCGAACAAAAATTTATCTGAATTCAATAATCAACCCAGACCTCGATATGTGGCGAATTAATGAGATATTGATCAAAATTAATGTCAGCACGAAAGGGTTAATGCCTCGTTCAATTCTACCATAGAAATTCTCTGCGTTACTCAGGTGTCTTTATAAACAGATAAACATTTTCATTTACTAACATCAATACGGACGCGTTCCGTTTTAATTGGTCACTAACTTTATTTGTTGAAATGCAGAAAACGCGAAAATCACGAAAATTCGTACTTTTTGATCGACAGATTTATTAATTTGAAAACTGATAGACTGAAAAATGCTTCCTAACTTCTGCAAGAGATAAAATAAACCGAAATATATTGATCGATTTATTCGTCAATCTATATCCATCAACAATGTCATTAGAGAAATCGTCCGTCGATTCTGATAATCATTTTTCAATTAAATAGAAAATATAAATGGCGTGTATGGCGTATATAAATCCAATACAATCCTTTCATTACAAGCCAGGGAGAGATGGCCCACTTTTTTAAAGCCGTCGAAAGATTGTAAATTTAATAGACATCCAGTAAAAAATATATTGAAATAAATAAATGCATGTGAAATGATAATATCAAGGTAAAATTAAAAAACAATCATAGATTTTTTCGCAGAAAAAGAAAAGAAATTTAATCATATGCCCAAGGTCAGCTAGTCAGGAGTGTCCAGGTGAGATGACGCATTGTTGATATCATTGTAGAAAAAATTAGGCCTTTTGCCTGCATAAATCCTTTATACAAAGTTACTGTTAGTCGCCTAGTTTAGGATGCACTGCTCCTCACGCCCTGCGTTCAGTAAACGGAAAGAATAATTAATGCTGTTTGCCAAACAATGTTTCTTATACCATTAGAATGAAGCAAAATATTCCGAGGCCAAACTAATTTCACTCACAGGGCCATCACACGCGCAATTAATCCACTTATGAAAAGTGTACAACACGGTACTCGACTATTTCGAAGATTATTTATCTCTACGAACCACGTAGAATGGTCTAACATTCACGGTCGATACCATACAGAATAGAAAATCTACTTTATGGACAAAAGAATACTGCGCGATTTAGTAATCGAACATGTGATCAAAGTAGTAGGTCTTTGTACTAACAAGTTGTAGACGTAAGTATAGTGAAGGGAAGGTATTCCTTCAAAAATTGAAATATATTTGCGGGCGTTTGCAAAGTATGCTTCACATAAGCTTTACATATTCAATTTTTTGTACGCTACAATGGTTCCGTAATCATTGCAGAGCACAATCTTTTTGCTACGTGCAATCATATTTGTCTGGCACAATACATTTGCTATATAAACGTCCGGCAAAGGATGAAATAGAAGGATATTTCATTTTAATAACGTGAATTCCAAAGCTGGGACTTCTATAACAACTTGCATAAGGGAGATTGATTGCGGGATGCAACAAAATAATGCACTCAAAGGTACACGCGATGCAGAAACATGCATTACTGTCGTGTTACGTTTGTATGGCCGCGACACTTTTCTAGCAAAGCTTGACGAAAACTAAATTGCTTTACAAGCGTTTGAGAATTTAGAAACGCATAGCGACAATCAACGAGGATTTCTTATAATCTAAATATCTAAAAGATATCTAAAAGATATCTGAAAAAGTCAATGCCTTCAATTCAAATTACTACTATAAACAGATAACTCTTTTAAAATATTTGCAAACTAGTGCACAGCGTTGTTTAAGAAGTAAATGTAGTAAATCTTTATTTGCTCAAAATTTGTTTATTCAAGACGAAAGCTCATTAATATCTGTCGTCGAAACCAAGAGTGATAAAATATTTTTATTAAAATAGTAAATGATTGCGAATTCGAATATCTAAAATACACTATCGATGAACGCTATATAACATGTGATCTCGCTGTTCTGAAAACTATTACTCCTGAGGGATAACGTGACTGTCTTTAGATTCCAAAATGACGGTGGACGCTGTTTGGACGTGACATAAATGCAAGTACGTACACAAAATTATGCTCTGCAACAATACCTGCAAACCATAAATAAATGATTTCATACATATATACGATACTATTAAACTTGCACGCTGTAAGTGATTTCGAACTTCGAGAAGGGTTGTAAATCAAAGTTAAGCAGCGATGATTTCAAACTTTCAAGCAGTACCATACATATCGCCCAGGTACCAGAAGTGACCTGAGAATTTTATACCACATCTTCATGCTGTACGTAGTCTAAGAGTTTCGAGTAGCTGTATATGTAGGTATACGTAGATCAAACTCAAACATACGAGCTTAGAGTTTTATACGATGCACCGAATCTATATTTTACAGATAATTCACGAGCGACGTTAGTAGATAGGTTAACTATTTATCAATGCGACCGATTTGGAAGTGAAAGGTCAAAGGAAATATTGGATGCCGTTTAATTCCGTTCATTGTGAAACAACACATTGAAATGTCAAAATTAATTTTACTGTCATAGACCACGTTTTTTTATAAATTGCTTCCAATTCTTACTTATATATGTTATATATATTAAGACCAAATTGATTTAGGCAGCCTTAAACTTTCGAAAGTATTCTTGCAGCGAGTTTGTTCGTTCATGCCAATCAAATTGCCTATCAAATATTTCCCATACCTGCAAAACTGAAGGATACATTTAGGTCAGGCATCGAAATGATGTGGCATTTAAATAAGCACACCTAAACGACACCTGTTATTTATAGGTTTATGGAAAAAGTCATCGGGACAAAGTTAGACTATTTGAAGCGACATATGTAATAATACGATCATTTTTCCAAAATAGTAGCATATAGTGTTTTAAGACATATCAAAGTAATCGTTATTTTTTAAAATGGAACTCCATTTACATGACGTAAAAGTCAGGATCATGATATCAAATGTGCACATATCCAGTCTTCACAAAGAAACGAATAATTACATCCTATTCGAATATCGTTCACTCTAATCTAGCAGAAACAACTTTAACATACTAAATAATTTACAAATCCCACTCGAAAGCATAAAAATACTAATAACTTCTGTACTATCCTGTTCGAGAACCAAAATAAACCACACCTTTATCCCCTAAATCTCCTTATGTTATTCGTTCTTATCGAAAACGATCGAGACGGATAACTTTGGAAGTTTTAAACGGTGGCTGCCACAGTGACGCGATTGCGAATCGAGGGGCGAGTGGAAATTACGGTACGCCTGGAAGAGTATCTATGGCATCGATCGATGTTACGTGAGATGCATCGGGGATGCAGTCGAGATTCGGAGCGTACGTGTGTAACTCCGCTCCGTTAATATTGTCACGTACGCTTTTGTTACCGCGGGCTTCGAAACTTTTTGCCGCATGGCTCGCGTGGTCGTTGTATCAGCGCGTTCTAAAATTAATGAAACTCGTAACTCTATGTTAATGCACGCCGGGGGCGAGCATGTCTGTGACGATTTATGCGTTTCGCGAAACGCCGCGTAATCGGTCTTTGCTGCGTTAACAAAGAATATAAAATGTCGCTGCCGGTTCAGAAGCCACGGTCCGCCGCGGTACGTATCGATATCGGTGCGTTTACTCGCGAAGCAACTTTATTTTGTTGAACGCGCCCTGTCGGAGTTACCCAATCATTTGGACTATTTTTATGCTCCGGAAAGCTTTGACTAATTCTGACCTCGCGATTTTTTCGAGAACACTGTATGCAAGAGGTGTGCAACGTGGGAAGAATGGTAGGTGAGTGCGAATTTAGAAGAGATGAATTGACCCCTTCGTAGTCAGGTAGATAACAGTTAGAGGGTGGGGTCGAATTATGAATATTATAATTACGAAATAACATACGGAGGGTCCAGAAGCCAATCAGTGTAAGTCCATTAGCATTCAAACCGAGATAAACAAGTGTTTTACAAATTACTTCGGAAAAAATGACAATGGAGCCATCTACCGCCATCTATTGCTTATGTATGAGAATAGTGACTTAATTGATTTATCAGCTGAAAGTTTTAACAATAAAGAGGTTTTTGAACTAGGTGACTCATTTTCTGGGAAAGTGGACATACACTTATTGGCATCTGAGCCCTCCATATGTATATTATATGTATGCACTAAGGGCTCCGACTCCATGCGCCATGAACTGTGTGCGTGCACTCACACAAACAAAGGAAAGCATGCACGTATACGCCATGCGCGAGAGAGAGGCTCGATTTCATAGATTCGATTTTTCTTCTCTATAATTTCATTAATGAAACTTTCACGGGTACACCACACACGGGTAGACTTCACCACAGCCCGAGTCATTCGTTTGAACGCCAATAAATTCAGCATTCGTTCAGGATAACGTTATTTATGAAACTGGCAAGCTTGAGACAGACATCGATGTAGGCAACAAGATGGCTGCAGCATCTTGACACACTTCACATTTCGCCAATATTGAACGATTTAATGGTTTATTCACTGCTTACAAACCCCACCTAGTTTCCTTGAACTAGCACAAAATCACATAAATTCGATTTTTCACAATCTATCACTTCTGGAAAGCGGTGAATCGATTCTACGATTTGCACGCATCCGACGTGAGAATAGTTCAATGATTCTCCGTCTGTGGCGTTTATGGCACATTTTAGTTAATTTGGCCAGGTTATCGTCAGAATCGATAAAAATACATATCCGTCGGTAAATGTAAGTTATAATTTCACACAACGAACGGCGATTCATACGTGAATACCTGATGCGCAAACACAGACGCACGTAAAACATAGTTGCCGGCACGTAGCAAGAACTCTGTGACCCTGTTGCCACATCTGTTACAATTATAACCATCAGCAAAATGAATCGGTTCGAGCAGAGATTTTGATTCGAGCCGTTGCAAAAACTTTTTTTTAGGATCGAACCCCCTCAAGTTCATTTTTTCTACATAATTTTTTTCAAGTTACTAACTAAATGTGAATTATATATATTTATTATCCCTTATGTTATCAACCAGGTACCCATGTACCCATATAATAGACGATATTTTTAGGCGTTCGCATGCACATAAACATGAACCAGTTGTTAAATAATATGATTTATTTATTTATTAAATTTCAATAATAAACAATTCCTTGGACAATTTCGAAATATTGCTATAGTATTTACGTGCTTATCATAAATAGGACGGTCGAAATTTTCGCAAGGCTTTCGTGCTTTTCGTCGTTTCTTTTTGTGATCAGCCTGACACATATAACAGAATCCGACAACTCTTTTTCTGAAGTATAATGAATTTCATTTATTTCTAATTTACTGTTTCTCATGCTTTGTATTGCTTTGTATTTTTATTTGTAACGATCCTGACCTACCTTAACAATTTTATGCTACGCAATTGTTTCCACACGGATACGACCCACACACACCTCTGACGGGCCATGACCGTTTGCACTACAATGAGGCCTATGTACGTCAATGTGTCTCGCATCCGTGTGGAAACAAGTGCGAATCAGATCTTTATCGATCGCCGGGACGTGCGTTTCGTAGCATAAAATTGTTAAGATAGGTCAGGATTGGTACAATGACCAACGGCCAAGGACCCACTTTCGTCGAAGCTGGTTACTTCGTGAACGAAAGGATATGTTTATTTACCTATCTTTTTTAAACATTAATTATCCAAACATTGTTTTAATAAGTAATAAAATACTTCATAATTTTCGGATAAGGAATGAAAGTATGGAACAGTTAATAAACGGCTTGATAATTAAATTGTTATTCGTGAATAACGAATCATTACACATTATTATTAATTTAATATGAATAAAACGTTCTATTGTTAAACATATTAATATTGTTTCATAAATCTGTTTTGTTCAACATGACCAAGGAATCTCTTTCATTTACACTGTTCATTAGATTTGTAAAAAAAATAAATGTGTGTTCTGAAAGAAAGCCAAAATAGTAGGAAAACATACCACTGTCGACTCAAATTTTAATGTCCTATTGCAGGTTGATAATACAAAGGCTCCTGATGGTATACGTAAAATATTATGTGTAGTTATTCATAAACTTTAATGATACTAGCAATTAAAGTTACATACCTTCTATGGGAGGCCATATCTTATATAAATAGGGAGTAATTCTATAGAAGATTGGTAGCCCAGTGAGATGGTGTATGGCTTTTGTCGTAGAGGTTCCGGATTCGATTCTCGGTGAATTGACATTATTTTTTTTTAAATGGTTTCATTTTAACAACAGTGTGCACGTTTCTGAATGATAAATAGTTCTTTTAAAATGTTAATAACTTTGAAACACTATTTCTTTAAAATACGTTTTAGTGGACGTGCGGTCAACACTGTTTATGATTAGATTGTAGAAAACTTTGAGTACGTTTCTAATTTCACGTATAGGCTCACCTACCCACACACTGCGATATTTATTATTTTGGCATAATATATACATAGTCAAGAGTTTTCGAAGTCGGTCCAAGATGCATAGCTAGTCCTGTAGGAATCAGTGTATCTTTTGAAGCCTAGCGAAACGTTTATTGTGTTTGCGTGGTGTCGCACTTTCTTGTGTTTCAATTACATGTATGACAACTATCATCCAGAAACGTGCACAGTGTCGCAAAAATGAAACCACAAATAAAAAAAAAATTAATTAACCGGAAATCGAACCCGGAACCTCTACGACACAAGCCATAAACCATCTCACTTGGCTACCAATCTTCTATAGAATTATTTCCTATTTATAGAAGATATGGTCTCACATAGAAGGTATGTAACTTTAATTGTTAATATCATTAAAGTTTATGAATAACTACACATAATATTTTACGTATACCATCAGGAGCCTTTGTATTATCAACCTGCAAAAGGACATTAAAATTTGAGTCGACCAGTTGAGAGTCTTCCTTCGTTCGAGCGCTTTTCGTGCTACCGTTTCAAACAGTGGTATGTTTTACTACTATTTTGGCTTTCTTTTAGAACACACATTTATTTTTTTTAACAAATCTAATGAACAGTGTAAATGAAAGAGATTCCTTGGTCATGTTGAACAAAACAGATTTATGAAACAATATTAATATGTTTAACAATAGAACGTTTTATTCATATTAAATTAATAATAATGTGTAATGATTCGTTATTCACGAATAACAATTTAATTATCAAGCCGTTTATTAACTGTTCCATACTTTCATTCCTTATCCGAAAATTATGAAGTATTTTATTACTTATTAAAACAATGTTTGGATAATTAATGCTTAAAAAAGATAGGTAAATAAACATATCCTTTCGTTCACGAAGTAACCAGCTTCGACGAAAGTGGGTCCTTGGCCGTTGGTCATTGTACCAATCCTGACCTATCTGTTACGTCGTAAAAGCCTCCGTACGAAAAGGGACGTCGAGCGCGTGGTGCTCAGGCCCGGTCAAGGGATTACCGATGACCAGGTAATGACACGGCTACTGCGCGAAACGAAGCAGCCAGCATTGTTCGCCGACATACCCGCCAAAGCAATAAACATCGTATCTACCAAAAAAGACGGCTAGCAGTCGGTACAAGAAAAACCTACAGATGGCTAGCACGTTTTATGACGCGTAAGTAACAAGACTGTTTTTGAGGAAATCGTTTCATACTTAGTCAAGAAACTACCAGCCTTCAAATTATTCACGACCTCAACAGTCAATTGCATGCGTCATAAACGTGGACTTCCAACCGGGCCTCGGAGCTGGGCCCAACCAACATCTGGCAGCCTAGCTTTGGACACCCTGACGGAAATTCCGTTGCATTACCAAATTTATGGCAATGTTTAAGGACACACCCTTACCTCCTAGAAACACACTTCGGGCGCTACGGAAGGGTGTGGCTACGCCCACAAAACACACTGATTGGTAATTTCTAATTTCTCCTAATCTCCAATCAGCGTACAGAAAAAACCTTCCGAGTCGACGTTTTGACAACGCCCGACGAGGAAACCAGTTCCATTCCGACTACCCTCAAGACAACAACCGCTTGCTCTTGAGTTACTATCGCTTTACCTCAGAAGTCCAAGATTGAGCCTTACAACCTCGATCTTGTCACTTCCCTCAGGATCGAGCCTTACAACCTCGATTCTGAACGTGCGCAAGCCGAGTCTTGCACCTTAACACAGCGACGGAAGAAGGGCTCCGGAGTTGATTTACGACCAGTCTTCGTTATTCCCGTCGTGATCTAAGTCTACGAATTTCGTGACCGATACGACACCACACTATCTTAACAATTTTATGCTACGAAACGCACGTCCCGGCGATCGATAAAGATCTGATTCGTACTTGTTTCCACACGGATGCGAGACACATTGACGTACATAGGCCTCATTGTAGTGCAAACGGTCATGGCCCGTCAGAGGTGTGTGTGGGTCGTGTCCGTGTGGAAACAATTGCGTAGCATAAAATTGTTAAGATAGGTCAGGATCGGTACAAATAAAAATACAAAGCAATACAAAGCAAGAGAAACAGTAAATTAGAAATAAATGAAATTCATTATACTTCAGAAAAAGAGTTGTCGGATTCTGTTATATGTGTCAGGCTGATCACAAAAAGAGACGACGAAAAACACGAAAGCCTTGCAACAATTTCGACCGTCCTATTTGTGATAAGCACGTAAATACTATAGCAATATTTCGAAATTGTCCAAAGAATTGTTTATTATTGAAATTTAATAAATAAATAAATCATATTATTTAACAACTGGTTCATGTTTATGTGCATAGAACGCCTAAAAATATCGTCTACTATATGGGTACATGGGTACTTGGTTAATAACATAAGGGTTAATAAATATATATAATTCACATTTAGTTAGTAACTTGAAAAAAATTATGTAGAAAAAATGAACTTGAGGGGGTTCGAACCTAAAAAAAAGTTTTTGCAACGGCTCGAATCAAAATCTCTGCACGAACCGATTCATTTTGCTGATGGTTATAATTGTAAAAGATGTGGCAACAGCGTCACATAGGTCTTGCTACGTGCCGGCAACTATGTTTTACTTGCGTATGTGTTTGCGCATCAGGTATTCACGTATGAAACGACGTTCGTTGTGTGAAATTATAACTTACATTTACCGACTGATATGTATTTTTATCGACTCTGACGGTAACCTGGCAAAATTAACTAAAATGTGCCATAAATGCCACAGACGGATAATCATTGAACTATTCTAACGTCGGATGCGTGCAAATCGTAGAACCGTTTCTCCGCTTTAAAGAAGTGATAGATTGTGAAAAATATAATTTATGTGATTTTGTGCTAGTAAAAGGAAGGCCGAAAGGGTGTTTAAGCAGTGAATAAACAATTAAATAGTTCAATATTTAAGAAATGTGAAGTGTGTCAAGATGCTGCAGCCATCTTGTTGCCTACATCGATGTCTGTCTCAAGCTTGACAGTTTCATAAATAACGTTATCCTGAACGAATGCTGAATTTATTGGCGTTCAAACGAATGACTCGGGCTGTGGTGAAGTCTGCCCGTGTGTGGTATACCTGTGAAAGTTTCATTAATGAAATTATAGAGAAGAAAAATCGAATCTATAAAATCGAGCCTCTCTCTCGCGCATGGCGTATACGTGCATGCTTTCCTTTGTTTGTGTGAGTGCACGCACACATTTCATGGCGCATGGAGTCGGGGCCCTTAAAAGCGATGTTTAATACTGCGCTGAAACTGCAGTTTATGGAAACATTATTGTACATCACTTTGATGAAACACATCTGCCTGAGCAGAACCCGTACAGATATGTAATTTCCAATAAAACGGTGTGAGATCAGATATTTATTCCAAACAACAGATATATTACAACTTTTCGCGCTCTGCATAATTTTACGTATTTTGTACACGCGTAACATTGAATTCTTTTAATCAATGAATGATTTCCATTCGCAGACAACAGCATTAAGCGAATTGTTACGATAAACAGTAACTGAAATCATCGAAACATAAACTAACGAAACACATCTCCCACAATTTAGGACAACAGATCTCCATAAACATCCGCATTCTAACTTTACATAAATATAATTACCATACACAATCATAACTTTCCCCAACTTATTAAAATCCATCATGGGTGATCACGATATTAAGCTGTTACCGTTTACAACACCGCATCAGGCATGCGCACATTGTTAGAACAATAACATCGTTCGCAATATGGCGTGCCACTGTAATTTCAACCGGAGTAGTACGATATTATCAATAGGGTAGAAACTCGAAAAGGGAAACGCACAATGGTTATTGAACGTGGTGTCCGTTCACTACCGGTGCAAATGTCGACGAGTTTCATGGATATTCGGCCCGGGTATTCCAGGTATATCGGTATTCCGTTAACTAAGATGGAACACGTCCGGGAATCCCGTCCAAATTATACGGATCAAGTGGCAGAATAGAAGGATATACGCGGACATTCTCCAGTGTCACATCCGAAAGGAACACACCGCCATTCCTGAAGCCCAATGATATGCCTGAGGCATCCACACGTTCCATCCATTATAGTGCATATCTCGGTGCATTTCACGCATGACTGATCAACGCAGTGGATAATTTATCCGCAATATCGGGGCTACAAACTACGACGGCGAACGGATATCGACCGTGTAAATCTGCTAGGGAATCGTAGGGTCCTGCGTGATTTATCCCGTTTGATTTTTGTTATCTTTCTCCAGTGGCTATTGGATTTGTATTTGTACGAAGGATGCTTGGTACGTGTTGAATAATGAAGCCAGATGTTTGAAGGACGATCGAGAAGGTGGTTCACTTATTTATTTGTTAGAAATTATACTTCAAGAGTATGCAAGGTAGATCTTTCCCGGACAGTTCTGCGGTAAAGACTGAGCGGTCAATCACAGTTCATTTACCAAAAGGCATAACCTTCCCCACTCCGTGGCCAGATCCTCCAGGAGCAGAGTCCCTATACCTTGGTAATACGGCGACAGGCCGATTGCCATATTTGGTCTTTCACTCCACATTCAAATAAACACTCCTTCGACACCAGATGGTTGAAAGATCCAAAGCGGTCGCCCGCCATCGTCGGCCAACAGGATGTTCAGTCTCATTCATTCGTTCTTAAAAACCTCTAGTAAACAGTCAATCCTTGGACATTCGATAGTTGAATAGCGTCGGGCCACCAGCCATCGCCTGTCGTCCAGATTGCCCGTTTCTAAGACACTCTCCAACCATACGCAGGCTAAGCCCCTATCATAAATTCTTCCCCGAATTAATAGCACTTCGCCTCTCGATCCGTTTCTTTTCGTTAAAAATACGCTGTCGCTAACATATTTATCGTTGACTATTTCATTAATGCGGCGAAGTGAAAGTCATTGAAAGATGAGTAAAATAAAAATTACGTTACATGAATGAAGAGTTACTTCGTACGAAGGAACAATTAGTATGTGACAATTAAATGCAATGTTAAGGTGCACTATAGCCTGTCAAAAATAAATTAACACCCTGGATGCATTTGACATCGATATATATATAACATATAAAAATGCGTGTCATAGGAGAGGAAAAATGCGTGCTGCTAGGTGTTTTATTGTCCGAATCGAGCGCTTTCACTCAATTATTTTCACTCGAATTAAAAAAGTTATTTGAGAGGAACTCACCGGGATGTACACTCTATAACTTTTATAACTTTTTATAGAAAACTAATGAAACAGTTGCACATATATCCGCTTTGTATAAAAAATGGCAAGTGGAAAGTTGTGATGTTTCAGCTATCACCATGAATAAGTTGCGTGAACATTGCTTTGTATATTAGCCAAAGTGTGTTAATCCATTTTCATAATTTATAACAGATCAGCCTTATATGCACCAGAGGAATGTGGAAAAATGTGGCAAATAAAAAAGACGGTCTTTAAACACTTTTCGTTCAACATTCTTCTCTGTCGCCAATAGCAATTTAATAATGCTCTAAACTCTACAGGGTACATCTTCTTTTTGCCAATATTATTTTATTAGTTGATGACTTTTCACAAAATTAAAAAGAAATCAACGCCTTCGATGTTTCACGACTGTTCCGCGGCACACCCGCGGAACCAACATATCTTTCAAAATCGGTCCCCCCATAAAAAGGCGTCTGGACATCTGCACAAGGAATAACCTTCAACGTGCAGATGTCTAGGGTGTTTATGACGCGCAAGTAATATAACTGTTTTTGAGGAAGTCGTTTTACTCTCTAATCCGCCAAGGTGCAAAAATCAGGCATACACGACCTCAGCAGTTCATTGCATGCGTCGTAAACGTGAGTTTCCAAAAGGGCCTTGCAGCTGGGCCCCAGATGACGCGGCCAGGTCAAGCTCTAGGACCCTGAGGAAAATTCCGCTGCCGCGTACGAAGACACACCTTCTTTTAGCAAACGCGCTTCGGGCGCTAAGGAAGGGTGCGTCTACACCTTCGAAACATGCTGATTGGACATTGGATGGTTTTCCTAAAATCCAATCAGTATGCATAAAAAATACTTCCAAGTCGACGTGTAGGATAACACTCGACGAGGAAGTGAGTCGTCAAATAGTCGTCAAACGGGCTTTGCCCTAAACAAGTCTTCACCCGGGCTTTGCCCCAAACAGTCTTCAACAGGGCTTTGCCCTAACAAAGTCTTTTACACGGACTTCTGCTAAACGACTCCGGAGTATCCGTCCTCACGAGAGGTGTGAACATCGCGATTCCACCCGATACTTCGTCACCAAATACTCGTCGAACATTCACCCGCCTAGTCTATTCAATCATTGTTTTACTTTAAGTGTTGTTTTCTTAAATAAATACCAACCGTTAACAGAACATCGTTAACATCGCTGAGATTCATCCACTACATCAATAATTAATCCTATTAAAACCCAAAATAGGAAAGCCTAACGCACCAAGCGACGCGACCCTAGTCGGAACGAAGATTTACGACCTTTGTTTTACCTGATCGGTCCTGTCCACAGTTACGTCGCCGGTGCGCGGCGAAACAACGACTATGCTAAGATAGTCCTTTTTATTTCATAGAACAATCCACTTTCTTATTCCCTTTGAATCAAGGATGAAATATAATAGCGGATTAATTAAAGAGCGACCAGTGTACATCGATTCTGAAATAGGTATCAGACACACCAACCACGTTGACCATAACGTGTTACGTGTTACGTGTACTACATATACAATTGGGTCACGTGAATAGCCAAACACCTACAGGAAACGAGAGATCGGTGCGATACTATCTAATGGAGCATTCTATCTTGACGTTAATTGCGGTATTTCGATATAGAAGGATTATGTATGGCATCGATCGAGTCGCAGGATGTGTCCACGGTTTTGTGTGTGTGTGTGTGTGTGTGTGTGTGTGCGCGCGCGCGCGTGCCGTGGGCACTTCCTTCATGAATCGTAACCGGAAGCGCGTGGTTCTGTGCCATTGTAATAAACTCACCCATGCCAATGAAGCCAATACATACTCAGCATCCTTGTAGAGTTTGGTCCTCGTGAAAGCAATACAATATTTCGTTCCTTGAAAGATTTTTACTGTCGTGTTTCATATTCGAATGCATTACAGTAACAGGGATAACTATACAGACTGTGTATGATTTTCAATTTAACTATTGCTTTTCAATAGGGCAACCTGTTTATCTATAGCAAATATATTGTTAGTTTTTAATTCAGGCTTAATTCTACTTTCATACTAAGTTTTTTAAGTCAAATATATTTGCTGTAGGACATTGATTGGAATATTTGTTGAATTATTTGGCTGCATTTTTAATGCCTTGATTACCTCTAGACTTGTTAGCATCTCTTTGATATACTCTAATAAAGCGACTGGTGTTCGAACTCGGGGAGGAATTACCTGTAGGCACAAAATTGGAAAACATACCAACGACTTGATTTTCTACACCATTTGACTATCTTACTTTCAACAATTACGCTATTCAAGTTCATAGGATGCAAAATTCAAAAAGTACGATTAAAAATAGAATAGTGAAAACTGTATAGCATGTTACACGCATAACCATGTATGTATTGCGAAGTTATACTTTCAGCATTAATTTATGATAGAAGTTGGCAAAATTACGAGTAGTTTTAACGAATATATAAAGGTATGTATATTCATATATATTCCTTGAACGGCGTGCTCAAGTCAAGAGCAGCACATCATGCATATTCATTTATACCGCCTGGCTTTTCCTCAGCGTGCAAATATTCACCTGGAATTTATCAAATTCTTTATCGCGGTTTCACTCGTTAAAGTGATACCATGGCTAAAGGGTACTAGAAGTTCACCGCCAAAAGAGATTTCATTACTGATGTCAGGAAAATTGTACATGAAGTAAGTTACAGACGAAAATTATATTTTCAATTTCTTTTTAATTGCTGTTTTATGCGGGAAAGTATCTAAGTCTTTTATTCGCCTGGACTGTTGCTGGAGAATAATGGGAAAACGTTTCTGCTGCGTTACTACTGCAGCAAACAATTGGCAGGCTGTTTTAGTGAAACACAATTTTACAAGTTGTGTCGCAGTTTTATAGATACTGATAATACATTCGGATATAGATAAAGGTTTTTTAATGGCTAAGTATTGCAAAATAATTTTATTTACATATTGCGCGCAGTAAAAGAAAATTGGCACGAAATTCTGGCAGAGAAAGAGTTTTCATTTTTTAAGTTCAGATACCCAAGTCCTCTGCATTTAAAAATGGTAAGAATTGAGATAGCTGAATTGTAATTAAATTACTATTTCGGTTCACCAAAGAAAATAAAACTGAAAAATCGTCTCCTTTCGCTTACCGTATAAATTTTAAACAAAACTTGCATAAATAATAAAATATTCAGTTATATGAAGCGAAGTCGAGTAGAAAACATTAATCACTGCCGTATTTCGGAACACACTGAACATTATTTACAACTGGTAAATTAGAAATGGTTGAAACGGTCGTTATAAATCCCGAACCTGTTACTGTAAACGATTGTTCAAATTGAAAGGCTATTTACAAAGTCCCAATTAAACCTGCATTGTATTTTGCTGGAACAATTATAAAGGGATACAACCCAGTGTTTCAAACACCAAGCGGATTACCCATAAAAGTTAATCGAATTCTTTTTCCACGGTATTCCTGCTGTATCACCGACCAATTCGCAGACCTTAAACAACGCCCCTGCAACCAAATATTTCGAACGCTCCAGAAACCTTATACGACTTCACGAGTCTTTTTATTGCGCGGAAAAATCTGCTATAAATTTTCACGCCACATTTACATAAATACAAGATTCACCGAAACAAAATGCAATTCCCATTTTCTACGAGGGTGAAAAGTTAGAACGTTAAAATTTGTCTACGTTCCCCGCGACAGGAACTGCAAAATAAATCATCGAGTAGATAGCTATAGCAGTTTACTAACTGCGAAGCGTGTACCTTGCTGTCGTCATTTTTATACGAAATTTAAGGCAGAAGTTTTTCAAACTTCAGGTCCTTTGCAGATGATATTTTTGTTATATGGGGTTAGTCCAGATAGATTCCTGATCTCGATGCAGTAAAAAAATCTATAAGGTGTACATAATGGAATTAAGGAACAGTGCACCGCAGTGAAAGGAAATTTTACAAAATTACTGTACAAAACTATTGTAGTTAAAAATAAATTAAGACGATTTAAGGCTGTCATAAAATCAAAGGATATATACAAAGTAGTAGGGTGAAATGAAAATTGTAAATCTTAACGCACGAAATCGTAGTGCGAAACTATATATTTTATTTATTGTAGTTAAAGAAGGGCGTGTTTGAAGTATTAAAAACTTGCTTTGGTTTCCAACGACAGTAAATAATTCCTACAATAATAAGTAATACTTTTCATCCAAATTCCTACGATTAGTTCAGTTTCACTCCCCACCATACGCCAGGGAATATGCGACTTTTGGGCCACACTAGGACCACATCTGGCCCAAAATCGACCCGCGCAAGTCGGCGAACATTTTCCTAACACGGTTACAATAATACCAAAAGGAAGAAAGGGAACAACGGAAGCGCACTGACGTGAGGAACATTGTCCTCTCCCAGGCACCTCTTACGTGACATTTCACTGCCAACTTCGTCAGTCGAGTGCCGGCGAAGAAAACACCGTAAAGAATTTAAAAAATGGAGCTAAATCTGGCGAGCCCTCAGACAGTCGTACCAAGCGTGCGGCGCGCCTTCTTCGGAATAAATTCACGTCCGGCCAGCAAGTGTACGGGAATGAACGCGAGTAAACAAATCGGGAGATAAAATTGCAAACGTGCCGCACATTCCTCGACGATCTAACCGCGCCGCAGCATTATTTAATTCCTCGCTGGGAAACGTGCCTCCGGTTCCTGTAACCGACCACCTCTGCACCGTTCCCACTCTCTTTTCCCATTGAACCTCTCGTTCCCGTATCTTCCCGGGCATCCGCAGTCGTTCTCGTCGTGGTTTCCGGGAGTATCGAATCGGTATTTTTCGCGGCATCGTGCAACGAATATTTAAGCGCCGCCGTAGCGAAAATTAATTTTGAAAATTCCTCGTACTCAATAGCTTGCGTAAGACGAGATCTGTGCCGACAGTTGTGTCGTTGAGTTCGATGAAATACGACGACGATTATGCCAGGTAAATGTTTGCACCGGTGGTAATTCCTTGACGAATGCACCGGTCGCTCGTGATCGATGTAACGCGAGATCGATGAGGTGTACACTAGGTACTTGCAGCTGCTCGCTAGTTTACGAGATGTGTAAGGTCGTCGCTTTATGGTGAAATTGTTTGTGAAGCTTGAATGGTGAAAGATCGCGGTGTGGATGGCGAGTACGCAGATCGAGAAATTCTTTAGCGAGGATTCTTGGTACTCGACTAATTTGAATACGCGCGACTTTTATTTTTTGAAAGTTCAAAGTTCAAAGTTCAAGTATCAATTATTTGGTTGAACATTGTATGTAATTTGTACTATAGTTCGACAGGTTTTGGGGAAATCCATGGAATCGTAAAATAGTCGATAATTGTCAACTATCATTATTGTAATGCTTTCCGTAAAATGTTACGTGAAATGTAATACCGTAAGGCACATATTAATTAAGTTCGAAACAAAACACCTAGACTAATTATAGGATTTATTTCTAACAAAGAAATCAGTCGATTCGTAACAAAATTCCACCAGATAGATAAAAACATCTTGGGCCCCGGTCATTTTTAGACTATTAATTTAATTTTAAATTATTGTTTTAATCCTTTACACGCGATAAGCGGTTCTTTCATGACACTTGACTTAATACAAATTGTATGGCGCACTGAGAGCCAGTAACAAATATTTCTACAACATATTAATATTATTCGCCTTTCCCCTTTATATTTCAAATGCATCATTTTAAAATTTTCATTTTAAATTTACTCTGTTCTGAGTGGCCCTACAAATACAACCAAGCGGTCAAATTAATAGCATAGAAAACGAGTTTAGCTACATTCATAATGCTATAAATAGGAGAATGTGAACATAATGAACCAAATCACAGTGATTAAATAATTCCAGAAACACTGGAAACTACAATAATACAAACTGAACGCGAGTCCAAGTGCAATTCCACGTGGAGAAAACGTATCTTGTACATAATAATTACATGCATGCTACAGATTCTGATGAAACACAAGTAGAAAAAATTGTAACCGAACAATGTCGAGCAGCTACGTCCCTCTGGCGAAAAATCCAGCGAATGCAAAGGGTTAATTGACAAGAAAGAACCGTACAAATATACGCCACAGCATACGCTATACCAGTCGCAAGAATTAACAATTCATAGCCAAGAGTCTCCACTAAAGTGCTTCTAACGAACGAAAAAGAGAGAAGTCCTCGAAAACGTACGAGCGCACATACCGTCCAACCAGTTTTCCAAAAAGCTATTCGTCAACCGGAATGATGCGAGCCAAGTGGCTAGGGGACTTTCCGCGAACCCGAAAGTTACCGCCTCGCTTATTTTCCGGCTAACCTGTTGTACAGCCGGCTTTCGAGCTGAGATAAAGGACGGGATGTCCCCGGATAGCCCGACACGCGACGCCGCGCAGGTTTATCGAGTAGTCATCAATTTTACGAGCTGATCATCTTTTATGAGTTCCCATAGCCGACTTCCTCGACCTGGCTCGCCTTTTGCCCCGGACTCGCACTTATCCGCCGATTGCCATTCATGGCGGGCCATCCTCGTAAAGCATCCGCTTCCTGGCTGCGCCGATTCGAGCGAGCCATTTCTCTTCACGCTTAGCCGTATGCTGCGTTGACGGTTGGCAGCGATTGTTCCTTGTAGACGAGGTAGTACGGTGAAAACATTAAGGTGCACCGGCAACATTTGAATTTCATTTTAAAACAGCCCTCTGGTAGAAGTTGGAGGAAAGTGTAGCTTCGATTGGTCAGGGGAAATGTAGTGTTTTGTAATTTGCTTTCGTTGACGTTAAAAGGCAACGTTTTTATATATTTATATATTTAAGGTATGGTTAGAAAAAGAAGTAATGGTAGACCAAACTATTTGATAAGATATGTACGCTTGGAATTCGATAATATTCTCTAATATTCCGTTTGTTGAGGATACGTGTTGGATAGAGAATGCACGCGTGGCTTTTGCAAAATTAAACCAAGCGACCTTAAGGTTATACAGTTTTCAAGTAGTAATTTTGTACCTTATAGTTAAAGAGCTTGTGCTCATGTACTGGAATGGAATATATTTTATTTCATTGAACTGAGATCTAGCAAAGATTATCCTTTGCCAAATATTCAACTCGGCGGACTGCGAAAGACTGAACATTGGTCCTTCGAACCGGATCTGGAGTTAACACCGTTGCTGCGTGCTTTTAAACCCTATGCAAATACAATAAATATTCTAATTCCTGTTGTCCAACCAGAGCTCGACACAGTGTACAGAGCTTCAATCGCCCACAAACAGGTGACACAAAACGCGACGTCGAACACGAAAGGCCGGCAGAAAAATTGCGAATCTGAAATCCGGCGATAAAGTCACGCCCGCATGCAAGATTCAATCGCCCTTGCAAACAAACCAAACAGGTTAAACGTTCAGCGTGTAAAGAATATGACTGCACATAATAACGATCCAGGGAAAAAGTCGCTGCCGATAATAATCAATGTGGACACGAGGAGCGGAGTAAAAAAATGGAACCAAGGAAGAGAACGTAAAAAAGTAAAGCGTACAAAGGGAGTAGGATGGAAAGAAGAATTATCTTCGAAGATTATTCGCCGGAAGTGGTGAGAACGCCTCGTCACGGAATATTAATATCGCCGTTATTCCCGCAATATTCCGGCGAAACGAGGAGCACGCGTATCCGCCGCGTAGCCAACACTTTCTCGAGACAATGGAGGCAGAAACGAAACGAAACGAAACGAAGCAGAACGCTACACGGCCAATATCCACGGTATGACGCCAAAAATTAAAAGCACCGGCAGATGCGTCGCGACGTCCAACGCCGGTGGCTGCATTAAAGCGGCGATGCGAAGCGTCCGTACAGACGCCAAAAGGAACCGAGTACCGGAGTGTGGGGGGAGGGTGGGTTTCGAGGTTGGGGGTGCAGAGGGCAAAAACAACGTTACTCTAAATCGGGCTAATTAGCGGAATGGCCGGTCCGGGGGACCAAGGGGATACTTGGTGTAGCAAATGTTTCAAGAAGTAGCCCAGTGCCATCTCCTTTCTCTTCGTGATTTTTCTCGTCGTTCTCGAGTCTCCGTTCCCTATGTCTGGTTTTGGACTCCTCTCATGGTGTCTTCTTTAATGACGTTTACTTGTACCGTCCGTTTTTGTGGCCTTTGGAAGCGTACCCTCTCAAGTTGCGTTTCTTTTATTGTTAACGAAAGTGGAGTTGGCGTTGCTTGTTGATAATACGTCCGTGGCAGTCGATAGATCGTGTTGGTCAAAATGTTTCGTGCTGCGGTGGTCGTTATTACATCGGTGGAAAATAAATAGCTAGCTGGTGAAAATATATTCAAGGATTTTTCTTAATGAATTTTTAATTAATACTTAATCCTTGTATACGTTTTTGTTCTCTCAAGCTTATGTGTTCTGCATTAATTAAACGAATATTACTCATATATCGCGTGCACCAGATAATAAACGGTCGCACTGTATGCAATAAACAGTGAATGCAAACGCAATGCAACTAATGTTCGTCGATGGTCCGAAATAGCGCTTAAAGTGATTCGCGAATCCACCAACGCTAGTGGGTAGTGTCCATAATCAATATTCCAATAATATATCAGCTATTCTCAGGCCTCAATAATTAAATTAAATAATAACAATCGATCAAGCATTAATTTCACACCAAGATCTTTGAAAATTGCTTCCTAACATTTCATTAATTATTCGCTATTCAAAGATTCAACGCTGCACAGATTGATCTGTTGTGAATGACATATTTGAAGAAAGGAGCTCCTGATCTCACAAACTGATCACAAAGAATTAGTAGGACGAATCTGTATCTGGAATCTTCTTTTCTTGAAACAATTGGTTAGAAAAGGCGAAAGGAATTCGTTTTCCACAACAGTGGCGAGAAAAATGTATGTATATCAAGATTACAAATTTCACACGCCTTCTCGATTTTCTTATGTTACCGTCTTAAAAGAATCATAAATTTCTGTCAGATTATTTTCAAAATTATTGCTGACGAGCAATTAAAAATGATTTCCCTTATTTCTTCACTGGGCTAAACAAGGAAGCAATGTTAAGGTAGTTCGTACGATAAATTCTATACTCAAACAAATAAACAAATTAAATATCTTCAAATAACTTTGAGTAAAGAACACAAAATATTTCGGCAAGTGCACCCTTTGGTCGTCGAATTAGGACCAGGTGCACAAATTCAATTTTCCTAATTACAACATTGTCACACAAATAGAAAATTGTCTTTCGTTCGGAAAATTATCGAGTATCGATATAAAGGCGTGTTTTCTTTAAAAATTTCATTCATTCAATATAGAAATAAAATATAATTAATTTAAATGTACATTATTAAAAGACCCTCGTTAATGTTTTGCTTTCAAAGTCTGAAATCCGTCAAACTAAGCCTCGTGATAAATACGCAGACACTCATGGATACGCAGCAGTTTATTTAGTAACACCATAATGAATGTCTATTTTTATAACCAGATAATTCGGCTATTTCGAATGCTATTGAAATATCTGCAGCCTATCCAAATCACTTGTCTACTCATAACCCGATTCAAGAACAAAAATTGGTAGATATTTGGCGAAATAAAATATTAACCAAGACCTTGAAAATTAATGAACCGTGTTAATAAAGTTCCCTGAGATCTAAAACCATGAAAACTGTTAAAAATGTTGGGCGGTTCTAATTCGATACACGGGGGCCATCATCCAAAACCATTTTATTCAAATAGTGTCTACCACCCCTGTCTAATATAATACTTTCACTCCGTGAAACTACGGGATTCCATTAGCAACGTCGTCAGTCTCACGAACGCTCCCTATCGCATTCCTCACCGTCACTTTGCGTCTCCTTCCTTTTTTTTTCTCCGCCAAACACTCGTAACTTTCACTCTCCACCTGTTCGCCTGTCCAGCTTCGGGCCAAGTGTATTTACTTTTATGGCTGTTTTGCGGCGAGGCGAGCCTCGTTCGCTCCTTGTTCCTAGCTGAAATACTCTAACAGGTCCCCGGCTGGACCTTGCGACTCGCTTTTTCATTTCGCTAATGAAATAACGAGGCGATGTTCAGCTTTTCGCCGTTGACCTCGCGAGCTTTCGCGCCACCACAACCGGAAATTAGGATTCTTCCACAAGGTAATGCGCGTTCACACGCTGAGGAATTAGAAATTCGCGTGCAGGACTCGAGGAACGCCGTAGCTGCCAGCCCCGTGGCGTTACTTTTAAATTAAAAGCCCCGGGGTGGGCTGTTTAAGGACAGATTAAGGGCGGTTTGATGTGCAACGAATGAAGTGCACGCGCTGAATAGAAAGCTGGGAAACGGAACGATTGTACTACGAGCGAGACGGAATTGCGAGATTGATGCTTAGCCGGCGTGTTTTATTTGCTTTTCTAGCTCGGAGCAGGTATTGCGTGGATTCACTGCTGTTAAATTTTCTGACTTGCGAATTGGCGTTGCACTTCTTTTCTTTCACGTTTGGAAACGGTTATGAATTTGTTTCTATGTAATAAACAACGTGGGATAATTATTAATCATTTGATTGGTAATTAGCTGGAGCGGTAACTCTAAAATTAGTATTATCTTTTTAAACCCTTTGCATGGCGATAGTTCGCAGCGTTCAAGCAAGGGAATAAAAATATTTTATTGGTATAACTAAAGTTGATAGCAGGAGCAAGTGAACAAGGTATTATACATATATAAATGCACAAAAGAGGTTAAATAGGAAGTTCGAAGTCATAGAACACGTATTAAAGTGTTATGAAAATCACGAAAAAGTTATTGGAATAGTTAATATAATATATATCCCTTATGTTAGCAACCGGGTATCCATTTCATGTTTCCTACAAAAATTGTTGATCTTCTGGTAACAATATCGCAAAACACCTCTGGAACCCCATTATTTGGATGTTTCTACGTCGATATACCAAATTTAAATAAAATTAATTCGCAATTTTTTTTGTTATAATGCTTCAAACATATTTATACGCCTGTCTGGTAACCGGGGTACCCGGGTACCAATATAAGAGACGAGATTGTTAGGTATTCTATGCACATAAACATGAACCAGTGTTTAACTAAAATGATTTATTTATTTATTAAATCGCAATAATAAACAATTCTGTGGACAATGTCTGCATATTGCTATAGTATTTACGTGTTTATCACAAATAGGACGGTCGCGCTTGTGGCAAGCCTTTCGTGTTTTTCGTCGTTTCTTTTCGAGATCAGTCTGACACATAACATATTCCCACGACTTTTTTTTGAAGTAGAAGGATTTTCATTTATTTCTACTTGACTATTTCTCATGCTTCGTATTGCCAATTTTGTGGAAAGATGTCTCATAGTTTGAGTATATGCCAATCGGGTTCGAATTGTTGGAAAAGAAAGGTCTTCCCGTAATTGACGTAGAAACACACGACGATTATTTAATTTTCTAGACAATATATTATTATTGATAATGCTTCCATGTTTATAATATAAACTTGTAAAACTTACAAATGATATTTCACAAAAGCACTGTACGTTTCTCCTAACTGCAAAGAATCGTGTGCCTCGAATCGAGAACTGAATACAAACTGATGCATATTGGAGATGGTCTGCGATGCTAGCTTAAACTTGTTTATATGTATAAATATATGCATCCCTTCCTTAGCAATAGAACTAGGAACGATTCGAAGAATCGAAAGTCGAAGACTGGACACTTGAGAAACTGGGAGACTACACAGAAGAGCATGGTACATAAAATATTTAAAAAAAACTGATACTTCATGTCAGTATAAGAATATACATATAATAGATTTGCATAAAATGTTTAAAGCTGCAGCTGTTGAGTTATAGAAATGAAAGCTAACAGTCTGGAAAGAATATAATTTTATATTTCAGCCACTCATTGGCTACATCGAATAAGTCCACAAAACAAACAGAAGTCAATTTATTATAAATACAAGAAGTCATGTGTCAATAAAACGCTTTAACGATAAAATTGTAGAAAAATTTAATAGGTGGAATCAACCAATTTGGTTAATGTGCCGATGGAAACAGTATGGGGTACCCGGATACTAGGTTACGAGACAGACGTTGAAATTTCGGTTGCTAACATAAGGGATATTTGACATAAAACAGACGTACTTAAAATTGTACACCATTAGCTATGCGTACAATAAAAAAAGCAGTACCAAAATTGTTAATAATAATTAGATCCTCTTTTCGTCTACGTATCCCCTGTAAGCGTTGGCGGGATCGGGTGTCGTTGTAGGGCCCTTATCGCTGTTTACAGTAAGGCGCCATGGAATCGCCATTGCGTCGGAGGGGTGGTATGGTTTCGGTACGGGAAGGGACAGCCTTTTTCGAGAGGCCCA
This sequence comes from Nomada goodeniana, assembly GCA_963969485.1. Lineage (NCBI taxonomy): Eukaryota > Metazoa > Arthropoda > Insecta > Hymenoptera > Apidae > Nomada > Nomada goodeniana. The sequence continues at coordinate 14,052,864 of OZ018300.1, read as the reverse complement.
GTCTTGTCGAAGCCACAGTGAAATAAAGAGAGCATTATTAATTTACTCCAGAGAGCCTACATTTATTGAAAGACCCTTCCACCCTAAACCCCCGTGTGTCATAATTTTGATATTTAAAAAATTCATTTTTCATCAATTATTTCCCAGCACTTGAAATATGTTTTTCATTGTTTAAAACATATCTTTCTTCTTCTAAACTCTAAACCAATATCAAACATATTATTCGCCAATATGCGCAGCAATAAAACTCATTTGCGTTTAATAGCGAAACTGTGTTAAAACTGACTATGATTTTCAAGCGTGGGCGTAAATATACAAACTAGTGCCAACACCCAGCACCTTAGCACCGTGCAACGCACACAAATCAGCCAACCACCGAGAAGCAACACAAGTCCACAACCGAGAAGAACGCACCACTCCGAACACAATGTGCCCTGACAAATCGCTAGAGGCTTGCATTGCGTACACACCAATCACCCCTACAACAGACAGCCGTCAAATTTCTCCAAGGAGATGGGAAATTTAATAAGAGTTACAGTTTCGGGCCACATTCTACCGCGTTCCGCGGGAACCAGTTCCTCAGTCGCTGCCAATTTACCGAACGATCCCAGGTGTAAAAGGAACACCAAAGAACGCGCCGCTGCATCGCACTGGAACGGTGCGCAATCGCATTTTCTGCCACGAATCGGTTGCGTCGCGATACCCAGTGTCGTTCAGCCCCGAGGAGACACGTCGGGAGAGAGAACGAAAACGTGACACCGACGAGAAACAGGGATAAATTAAAAAAACAGCGGAGAGAACACTCAAAAGTGAAGTCGGTACGAGCAGAGCGGGGGAGGAGAGATTGACGGGATAGATGTAACGGGTGGGAAGGGGGAAATAAAAGATCCACGACTCATTCATTGGACTTCGTCCTCTCGACGACAAGAACTCGTCGTTGGACATCACATGCGTACGCGTATCAACGTTTCCTCTTAAACGGCCACGCAAGGGGAGCGTGGAAAGCGTTCAGACGTCGCTCGGGGGAAAGCGGAAAGGCGAAAGGTGAAACGAGGGAGCACAGAAGGCGGGGGAAAGGGTGAACAAATGACGTCGCGTGCAATGAGTTTCACTGGAGCACGCACACGCGCGGACTTCGGGGGGGAAATCTGGGTCGAAGACGCAAGAATGCGAGAAGCGTTTATTATCGGCTTTTTTCCCGGGGAAAATGGGTCGAGACGCGGGACTCTTGACGGGCTGATGCTAACGCGACCGACGCTTTGTTGAGGTTGAAACGCGGTTTGATCTCGCGATCGCTATCCTATGCCCGGACTGGCGGTGCGTCTGGAGAATCTGTACATATCGCACTTAGGATCGTTCAGAAGGTAGAAACGCGAGGGAACAACTTTGGCCTTTGTTTGAAGTAAGGAGTCGGGATCCTCTGTGCGATGTACCGGGTGCCCGCGTAATTGTCGCCACTAAATCACTAAAAAATATTTAAAATGTATTACAGTCCTATTTACAAAAATGCAGGTATGAAAACTTTGTTTGGTAAAAGTTATGCAGACCTAAATACAGTTTAACTTTTATACAACACAATTTTGTGTAAACTTGGGTAAACTTGTGTAAACTTGAAGACAGCTCTGAAATTTAGTGGGACACTGTGCATTATTCGAATCAATCTTGTTCTCGGTGTTTGTTTGAAGCGTGACAGATAACGATAGTGAGATTGAATAGATGGAGGAGAGTGAAATTAGTTTGTCGCGAATAAGGAAACAATAGAAAAAAAATGGCTGCTTTTGGTATTAATGATAAGTTACAGGTGATGGTACCGAATAGTGTTTGCGTAGTTTATGTGGCGATGAATTTTGAATTGAATCAAAATGATATTCGTATGCAAGAGAAATTGACCTACATGTTATTTTGATATTTGCATGTAAGAGTGTAGTGCCGCGAATTGCGTTGATAAACTTCCAACAAAAAGCGCGACGACGTAGAAACGGCAGTCGAAGGTAATGAGTAACGAGCGATGGAGCGACAGATGTAGTGCAATGCTATATGTATCTGTCTTGTAATTCTACTCTTTTTACATTAAACTACTTAATTTCCTATAATAATAATTTAGCTCAGATATCACAATCACGGTGCAGTTACTTTGCAGCAACAATGAACAGACTTCTAATCGAGTTTATCGAGCCATTTCACTGTTAATTGAATCCTAGAGCTACGCCGTCAATAAAACGGATCGTGATAACCTCATAAACTTTTTACAGTGAGTATTATGTTATTTACGCAATTAGGAGAATCGCAGTAGGACGGAAAAAGTTCGCGCAGTTCTCAGTGTTTTAACAAAGCGAAAGCTCGTGTCTTAAGAAAATTTAACGAATGAAATCCTTGCTCGAAAAGAGAATTACATTAAATAACTTTAAAAAGCACACAATCGGTTTTCCTTATTAAATAATAAATATACCCGTACTATAACTAGAAGAAACTATTGTTCCGTCCTTAGACGGTATTTGTATTTATTTCAAGGCGCCAGGATTCTGGAGTATGGCGAGACTTTTCATAGTCAAGGCGCCAGTTTTCCTGGCGTACAAGTCAAAGTCAAGGGCCTCTTGGTACTCAGGCGAGAAGGGCCTGTGGGGCCCGATGACAGAATTAGCGGTCCAGCGGCGACGCTGGCCGCCCGCGTCGTAGGGTTTCCAACGGCGAGTTTTTCCCTGTCCCTAATTATTAGAGGAAGGTCTTATTTGGCACCCTTGGTGGGAGCTATGCCGGATTGCACCAATAAAGTAGCTGTGTTTTAAAAAACATACAGAACTCCACCCACTCGGAGTCCACCTTGTAGAGCATGATGAGCCTTTAGTTTAGCTTACCACTAACCAGGGTAAGAAACAGTTGTGCCTAGCGATAACACCGTTGTCTATCTACTAATAACCGAGCTGTAGTTCTCAATAAAGTATATCACATTGATTAGGAGCTACTGTGGTTACAGTTCTTCAAAGGCTCTCTAATTGCCTAAAAGTTCTCGCCGTCATTAATTTGCCGTCGGGAAGCGCAGTCTAGGCAACTTACAATTGTTAGACGCGCGCCGTCGTTACTGTTCCAAAAAAGTGACGTACGGTCGAAACAACTATTACAATATTATGCTACCTGCATTTTTAAAAGTTGATGTTCTTGAAAGTAAACACATTGCTTCTTTTAATCATAAATATAGAGTCTCCAGTCATTTTATCGAATCTGAATTACAATTAACTGAAATTTATGATTTTCTAGACAAATATAACACTTCCCAACAGCTGACACCTGCATATAATATTAGTAGCCGAATAGAAAAAACGAAAAGTTGAAACTATTTATAAGAAAAATTCCATCAATTACGATTGCTTATTTGACAGATTGCCAATTTCATTTCCAACGTTATCGCAATATAAATTAAAAACACATATATTAAAGGCTTGCATATATCATGCAAGCTCCTTGACTTTTCACCCCATGTTAACATCGGGACACCTCGTTTGCTGCACCATTAAATCAAACGAACTCGCGGGAGCAATAATTTTTCTGTCGAACAAAAAAGAGCACAATTTATTGTACAATCGTTACAAGCAATACGCGGTAGCCTCTTATTATCGAAACAACAATGGATCGGCCATTACTGAGGACACAATCGGCTGTACATAATTTACGTATGCTCAGCATCGTCGCGCCGGCCACTAACCACCCCATAAAGTGCCGGAAGTCGAGGCTTACGGGGCTGTTAATGCTCGAGAGACGACTACAGGACACTTGTTTCAAAGGACCTATAAAACCGTACACGAGCGAATTCGTGGAGCCCTGGGCCAACCGTTTACGACGATGCTAGTCAATTGTGAATTGCTGCTCACCTCGGTGATAATTGCCCAATGAAATTAATTAGCGAATCCGTCAGGTGTCAATCGTGACGAAGCTTGTTTTGTTCAAAATTTTAAAGCACAATTGGAATCGTAGCACAACTGGAACGTCGATGTACAGGGGAATTTCGTTTTCACAATATTTATGCGATCGGAAAGAAATTTTTGTCAGCAGTTGGTTTACTTATTTCTTAGTTAGACGTCACTGGTAGCAGTAAAATGAAGCAATTTAATGTATTTTCATATACTTTACGGCTACGAATATAAATAGAATTAAATGAAAATTCACAACTTTTTCAGGAAGTGCATTCAAGTTTGAAACAGATTTTTTGATTAAAGTAAAAAGTAGCTGCGTCACTAGGTCCACCTAAATTACATTTCTACAAAATTTCGGACTGTTTCAAAAAATCATGTATAATTTAGAAACTTAGCGAACGATTAACATTTGTCATTTTCTTCTAGACTTAAATCGGATTTTAGTATATGTATATTCGAGATCATGAGGACATGGTTCTTAACTGTCAATTATTGCGGAATAAAATATTGGATTGTGAAATATCAAATGATCATTTTTGATGGATGGAAGTAAATGTGATAATCGTAAATGAAATATACGGTAGCATTAAGATCTACAGCCCCTAGTTGGATATCAAATGGTGGATTAACGGCACACTAAACTTCAGCAGCATCAAAGCTTATGTATAAATTGTTTAAATCTCCCACCGCTACTTTCGTTTAACGTATCTGTTAGCGGAACTCGATGATACTGAATTCGATATCCCATAAATGAAAAACTGGCGCCCCGTTAATAAAAGATATAATACATTTAAGTCAATTTATACCAACTGAAACATTGAACGCAAAAAGTATGAAATGTCGGATTTCTTTCTATTCTTTAAAACTCGCTTAACATTTCGACTCGGTATACAACAATAAATGCGTCACTATAATAATAAGAAACGTAACAAATACAGTGGGCCTAAAATAATATCGTAAAATCAATTCCACCTGGCAAAATATTCCTGCAAGCGTAACACGCTTCATGATTTAACGCATCCACAACAATAGTGGATTCTATGAAATTACATTATTTCCCCTTTTCGCAACAATACATTCTTTATATTACCCTCCAAACAAGCTTCCATTTTGTCAAAATTCGTACAATATCCGTCCATTTGGAAATCGTTTATCGTCACGTGATTGAAGGGTTGCGGGACGAAAATAGATCACCGGAAGAGAAAGAAAAATCGACGGTCTAGCACTGTTGACGGAACGAAAGACGTAACCGCGACTATCGAACAGGGAAATGAAAGGGGCAAATCGAGGGGTCGATTTTTCACAGCACACGGCAGCCTAAAGCGCTTCCTATTTCCCTTCTACGTGTGGGAACTTCTCGATTTCGGATTGCCGGGTCGATGTTTGTTCTAGAAGGCCTGAAATTTATGGATATTGTTGCGCCGAACGGGGGCTCAACAACGATCACTTCTATCCTTCGGCTCTATTGATTCTGAACGGTACGAAGAGGCCGCGGTACAATGAATACTTCAAACGCGAATCAATTGGTCCTCGAACGGCGTGTTTGATTCTGAACCTTTCTCCGCTGCAACGGCGAACCTCGCGTTCTCTCGCGACGGCCACTCGAAGATTAAAATTTATACATACCTTCTACCGCAGGCTGGCCGAGTTTGATGGACCGGATAGGGAACAAAATTATTTGAGAAATAAAGAATTTCGAGGGGGGTGTTCGTGAAATGTGTATGGTAATATATTTGGTTCTGTCCCAGGTAACTGTTAGTTTGATAAGGATGAAGTGTCAGCGTTCTTGTAAAAAGCCTGTGAATGGTTTTAGTTTTGTGGAAATAATATTTGTTAGTTAAATGTGATCGATTAGATTCAGTACGCTTCAATGTCTGCGTTCTTAGGCTTACGAGTAAACTTTTAATAGAATCACGCTTTTCCATAGTGTTTTTGTTAATAATTTTCTGGGTTCGTGTTTAGTGATTACACTGTTTCGAACCAGTAGTGAATTGCACTCACACTTGCTGTGCATTAAAAAAAAGCTGTATTTGTATTATGCCTAACTAGGCGTTATGCCTAAGTTTAAATTCATACAAAAAGAATAGTCAAATTTCGTGTTTATCCATAATCCGCCTTGATACACGATTTGCCACATTGAAATATTAAGATGATGAACTCAAGTTTTAAATTGATGTACAATAAGTCTTTCCTACCTGCAGAATTGACTAATAAATTTTAGGAGGCCTACCGATTGTGATTACATTGTCGAATAATTTGCGCAATTTCTGTTTACTTCTGTAGATGCATAAATTGGCTACACCAAATAAGCTGCCATACGATAATTTAAACTTTTAATGTTCACAAAACCGATGACAAACGTTTCAGATTGTAATAGTTTAATTATAATACTAATTAAAATTTTCAGCTCATGTTACCCTAGCAATCTACGATAACATATTAATTATGATAAATCCTGGTATACTAAATGCTTCTACTATATTTTGTATTAAGATGTTAAGCGAATTTTTATTTGAAAATGACATCATCGAAAAATGAACGGTGTATTTTGAAATTTGTTTAGCACAATATGTTCTTTATCAAAACAACTGCAGCATTAATATTCCACTGTGTGTTAATGCTTCACTTCGTTGTTTCAACGAAATGAAACTTAACTATCACAAACAGGCTTTCATTGAAATAACGTGGAAGCCATATGAATATACTTTGCATAAACGTGCAAAATGTACATTGCTCGTAAGTGCGCCACCCATGAGAGTACTTGTAAATTATTGTTTACCTATTAACAAATTACACAGATACAAGTATATCTTTTACAACAAATATTAAGGTCGCCTAGTGTTTTCTAGGAAATCCGTTATTTGCTCCGAATGCAATTAAATTCCGAAGACTAATAAGACTAATAAAGAAAATCAACATCAATTGCAGCATGAAAATAGTAGTATACAGAAGCCTTCCGTTTCCGAGAAAAATGCGACGCATCATATAAATCACTGCATTTGCAAAATAAAATAAATATTACAGCTTCGTCGTGCTCGCGATAGGTTTCATATCGTCCACAATATCCAGGGAATTGCGCCCTCCCGTTTGTCCGTTCAATATTAAATGCATTTTATTTATGCAACTGCGCACTTTTGATAACATTCCAAACAGAACGTTATTATGATTGCATTCGATTACACAACATCCGTCGAATCCCAGCGCTCGTAATCGAACGGTGGAAAAATCGCACGAATATTCCTCTGTTTCGTATTACGACAGAAAACAAAATGCACCTGCGCCCTTGATCCCCGGGATGCCTCCCGGCACACCCCCCGGGTTTTCATTCTAACATCGATCGATTCCTTTCCTTTCTGTAGGGTTTTTAATTTTTGTAAAGCAGGATCGCGTGTGATCTTTGCCGGGCGAGCAGAAAACGTACACACGTGAACTTCATGCCACGGTGTTCGAAAATACTTGAGAAATAGTCGAGCTGATATTCGACCGGACGGCACGCCGACATTTCTAGAATCCGTAGAATTCCTACCATTTCTTTGACAAACGTTTAAAACGCGCTGACGTTAATAGTTTGAATTACTTCCATCGGCACACGTAATTTCCCGTTATTCACGTACGGCTACTCTTGTTCGGGCGACGGTTACCGTTTTCCAAAGCGGACTAGAAATTCTGTTAAATTGTCCTTATTAATCACACTCCCTTTGGGCAAACGTACAAATGGGCAATTTAATGGTTTCCTTCGTCCGAATGAAATTTCATTTGCTATTCAGTTTAAAATACATGTATTTGTGCATTTTCTAAATTCCTCTATTCTGCAGTTTCTTTATATTTTCTTCGCTAAAAATGTGGTGAAATTGTTTAAACTGTAGGTCGGTTGAGCAAGCAAGGAAGTTAATTTCATATTATATTTCTTGGGTCTTTTAAGCATCGCACCTAAATTCGGCGTTTATTTATAGAATTTAGAGGAACATATTATGGCACCATGGTTCCGAGTTTAGACTGCAATGTAGATTAAATAACAAATGGAAGCAAATACTTCAAGGCCGACGGTAGGTAATTAAATAGCTTCCAATGAAAAGAGGCATTTTGAAAATTTGAGTTGTGATTGACAAATTGATTGCCCTGCAATTTGGAATTCTTACTGACACTAACGAGTGAATTACTTTTATCGTACTGTCGTGTCGACACTTTATATCAAATGTTTCTGTTGACAAAATAGCGACGAACAAAGCATAGCAGCTGCAACTGATAAAATGGGGTATTTAACAATTATTACTATGTCCATTCATTATCTGGATATCATACTTATTATCGTTTTCGTAAATTTTCTCACGAATCCCGTGGGTTAATAAAAAATAGATAATTCTACGCTTAATTCAATTTTAAAACGTCGAATATTTAAAACTCGTGAAGCAATCAGTAGTAAGATTCTTGTACGCTTATTATGCAAATGGATAAAAGGCTAACAAATATTTGGCACTCATAAATCATTGATCTCCGCACGTTTAAAAAACCATCCACATGAAAATAGCTACGAACGCATTCGAAATATTCAGTCTTAAGTGCGTACGTATAATGCCGACGAGTGAAAAATATTGTTGCCGAATATTATGTTCCCCCCATCAAGTATTTAATTATCATATAAAAACCAAAAATGTCACTCAAATCCTCGCACGAAGCAATATTGCCGAATATCATATTCCTCCCGATAGAGTATTTAATTATCATACCAAACCGAAAGCGCCACTCGAAACCATTCCCATCGCCTGTTCTGAATTTTTCCTCCATTCCACGCTAATCATTGAACGCTATCAACGTTCAACATATTACACTTTACAGCCCTTCGAGCAAAACAGAATGTTCACAGCGTGCCAAAAACTTGGCATCTTCGGGGCGAACCGAACCACGCCAAGCCGTCAGGGGCCGTGCATTAAAACTGCAAAAGCCCCGTCCGAAATTTCATTTTCAACCAACCTGTCGCCAGCCAAAGCAACGGCCGTCGCGTAATACCGCGTTCGGGCCATCCAAAATGGCCAGGGAGCAAGTAGTGTCGTATATAGGCGGAGATGGAAACTTTGCCATAGGGGGAATGGATGGGGTAAAAGATGGTCCGTCCTTCTCCTTGCACAAATCCTAGATAGATTATCCAGCCAGGTGTGAATTCGTCGCATTACGATAGACACCTCTCCGCCCTAGGCTCGTCAGCGAGCACTGCACACCGGGGAAGAGGCGAACGCATTTCTAATATCTGTCTGCGATCGGTGGTTCTTTCTCACCCGCATTCAGCATGAGTGCATCGTTCCCTCTCTTTCTCGAGCCGAGCCAGAGGCTCCTCTTTTTGCCCAGTCCGCACACACTGGGATCAATAATGCACCAACCACTCGCTGCTCACCCCCCCAAACCCTCCTCGTCCTCCTCTTTCCTCTTGAAAACCGTACCAGCACCCATCCACTAACCCCCAACACGCCTGCTCGCACCCCTTCCACTACTCCATCCCTCTACACATCCCACTCTCTTCTATCCTCTTGCTCATTCTCTCTCAACCTTCCCACCCTCCTTCTCCCTCCTTTCCTCCTCTCAAACACCGTGTTATCCTTCCCTTTCGTTCCTCCAGTACCATTCTCTGTCCGTTCTTCCGTTTTTCACCATACCTGGTCTCTCTTAAACTTGCAGCGCAGTCGGTTTGCCAGAGATCTCTCTCTTCAACTAAACGTTTACTCCCTCTCTTTCACCAATGACTCTTGCCGTCTCTCCCTCTCTCTCTCCCTCTCTCTGTGTTTGTACTTCTATATACCTCTCTTTTCATCTTCCGTTCGTTCACTCGCTGATTCTTCAGCCTTCCTCCCTGTAGCGCCTCTTTTCCACCACATTCTCTCTAGCTGCCTGTCTTTCACTAGGATTCTCCGTCGCCATCCCTAACGGCGTTCGTAGTTCTCTCTCCCTCCACGACTGTCCACCCGCTCTTCCGTATCTCCGTCCACGTCCCTCCCAAGATCCTCCGGGATCTCCTTCTCACCCAGCCCGTCTCCGTCCCGCTACCTTGCTCAAAGCTCCCCATTCAGAGCTCTATATCACCTGTTCGTCATCTCTGTTCGTTGAAGTGCCGCCGTCTTTCCTCTTTCTTCATTTCATCCCCTTTCGCCCCGCTGGACGCCGTGCCATACTCAGTCGGGCACACTCTCTCTTCCTCAGGCCAGTCCTTCTTCAACCCTGTCTTCCCCTTTCTATCTTTCCCCATCTCTGTCTCACCTTACTCATCACCCCTTTGTTCCTTTCCTTCGGCGGTGTCCTTCTCGGCCTCCGCTCCGACGCTCGTCGCCTCTCGATTCGCAGCGAAAGCAGCTCCCTCGACGAACGCAGCTCCCTCAACGAAGCGAGGTCCCGGCAGGTCTGGTCGGCCACCTGGTTGAGGAACAGGTCTCCGTCCACAGATTTCTACCCTTAGTACTTCGGAATTTGCGCTTTGATGAAATCTCCGTCTCGCTCTCGCATCGAAAAGCATTTAAACGTTGTCCACCCTCTCCGTCAGTTGCAGCCGCTATCCGCGTCTCTTTCCTTCGCCACCTGGCAACGTTCCCCACCACTTCCGCCACGGCACAATACTTTCTTTCATTCTCCTTTGTTGCGCCTTCGCTGGTAGCACCGTAGCCCGCATACCAGAAAATATTCCTGTTTGACCGTTTTTCTACGCCCACTCGTCGACTCTCTCGTTTCTCCCCTTTTCCCTTACTTCCCCAGTTTCGATGTTTCTTTCCCCGTCTGGGCGGGGTGGAGGCACCACGAACTGTTTAAAACCGTTCGCACGCCTATTTTGAAAATGACTCCGATGAGGTCGAGACGATGAACACACGCATGGTACGCTTGGATTGCCTTTCAGGAATTTCTTCCGTTCCTTGATCATTACGCCTAATCTGTCTTTCCCTCGGGAACGAGAACTATCGCGATTTAGTTTGACTATCGCGATTTAGTAGGCGCAGAAGCGTTCCACTGTGCCAAAATTTTGTTTGGATTAAAAAGTTAAGAACAAATAGAAGCGCGGTATGATGTAAAATCGTTGCGTTATATATTCAATTGAAATTTGGGGGAGCAAAATGTATTATTATTTCTAATTGCTTTTGCCGCGTAGTAGTACAACCCCTTTGACTTTCTACGATATCTGGGCCAACCATGTTTCAACGAAGTTTCGCAAATGTTTGCGCGTTTGTTAGTTGCACACTCTTTCAATCCTGGCAGCCTTACATGCGAGTGAGTGGAGTAAGTCCGCTATTAATCAGACGCAAACGCAACAACGATTCTGCAAACGTGGCTCAATCTCAGACGATGCATTCCTTTCAGTTACGAGAAACGGTGTGCGCATTAATTTGCGTGCCAGCGAGAACGTCGTACTTTCCACTAAATTATATGCTAAATTGAACTGAAGAATGTTGCAGATGACGCAAAGTAAATGTATATATGCATAGTGCATCATAGTGCAATCCAAAAATTCGGATGAATGAAGGTTTAATTTGTCCAAATACGATTGATTGTTTACTGAATATTGGAATTGTATTTTCAATGAAACAGCCCCGGACGCGACAGGCTATCTTTTAATTCCTTGATCGAATGCTTAATTGCGGGACGAAATAGCACTGTGAAATATAATACAATTTTGGCAGCCACATGTTATATTAAAAATATATTCGATCTTGTGCGATACCACTAATTGATAAAAAGGGGCACGATTAACATTAAAAATAAAGTATGATTTGACTCAATGTTTCACTTCAATTTTTAACCAAGTACAAGCTGTCTGAAAAATGTAGGAATGCTAATATTTAAGTATAATTTTCACCGTAAGACAGTGTACACAGGGGTTGAAATACTTGTCGTCCCTTCTCTGGCGAAGTTATAAAAATTACGGGATTGCTATGCCTCTGTACCTTTTTGGAAGGGAGTCTTGTCTTGCAATTATGTAAACGCGCTCTTCAAGGGAACTTCATTATCCGTCTCGTTAAAATTTCAACGGGAAACTATAAGGAACACTTCGTACACCCTTCCCAAACGAGTAGAATTACGGGTGTGCGTTTTTGTTTAAGGATATTAACATGCTGTTCACTAAATATAATCCTTTCAAGAAAACATGCAGATGAGCAATACATAATAAGTATAATCAGTGTATACATACTACAAGAAGTAAAATACAGTATTCAAATATTCGCGACAAATGCTTTTCAGGTGTTTAAATTATTATCGACGTAGATCGTGTTAAAGAGAATATCTACGAACCATTGGAAATTATCCTTAATGAAGTTTTAAATAAAAAATATTCAGGTATATTAATATATGTTTATGTCCTCGTAGTCTATCTTGTGTAATTAGTCTGTACGCTGAAGAGAACAACGAAAGGATTTCAGAAAAATTGTAACACAACAGAAGGCAACCGATTTGCAAGAGCCTGCTGTACTATTTTCTGTCGCGAATTTTTAAAATCTATGCGATTTCTTGAAGGGGACCATTTTATTATTCATTTCCGTCTTTTTTGCGTTCATTGCATTCTTTAAAATAAAACAGTATCATAAAGGAATAGTAATATTGCAACGCTGTCGTACTTTCCAAAGTTTGAAACGGTTTTCAATCTATATTCGAATTACAATTGAAACACCGCAAACAAGTTTCGCATCTGCTGTAAATAAAATATACAATGGCTTTTTCCAAAATATAATTTAACACCAATTGATGTCTGGTCATTTTTAAATAAAATCCATACGAAACTCGTAGCGATGCACTGGCGTTATTCTGTAGTCGAATAAGCTGCAAAATATAATACTCAAAATGCTTGAAAGACTTCCAATAATCGGATGTTCCTTACAGGTGCCGTCGTCTTCGAATATTCAAGGCGATGTTATCATTAACCTTTACGCGGAATATTAAAAAATCGTCTGGAATTCAAGAATGAGTGTAATAACGTAAAGGAAATGTTGCAACGAGAGATTCCGCTTGCTGCGGGCGGAAACGAAGAGGAGACGCGTCTCCGCCTCGGGCGGAACATCATCCGAGATGAACGAGCAAATAACTTTATTTAAGAAAACCGCTCGAAACGCACGGAACCGAGGGAAATGCCGGAATTCAATTACTGACAAGCATGAATGCAGCGTCATGAGATAGTTTGCGCGTAGGATTTCGAGCACCCTATGCATTTCCGCTGAAGTAACTATCACTTAGCAATGAGGAGTATTATACGTCTTCATCGAGTTACAGAAGGTTGTTTTTTTATATCAATTACGTTACTATGTTTGGAATCGTTTCATAATTATAACTGATCTTTTCTTTATAATAGAATATATTAAATACGAATTGTTATATTAGTGATATTGTGATATGATACGTGAGTACTAGTTAGGATTATTTATTTGTAATAATTCGTCTGTCAATGTTAGTTTGAATATTTAATCGTTAGTTAAACCAATAGCTAATTATATTGTTGCTTGAGCGTGTATATTAAATATTTCTCATGGTTCTTTTCCACGATTTCTACGATGTGCTCAGGAATATAGTAATAATAATAGTCCACGTTTTTGGCGCATGTACTAAAAACCAAGGAATCTCAAACAATAATAGCTCTAAACTGTGATACACCTGCGCGGTGCAAATAGTATTAAATATAACAGTAGTATCGTAAAATATGAATTCAGATTATAATACACGTGTAAAAAGTGATATTACTTCTCCTTCCAAGATTTGGTGCACTTTTCAAATAATTATTGCTGCCTTTTGTGCTTTGAAAAATGGGCGCAGAGTAATAAACAAACCGCGCGATAAAATATTATGAGCGACTTTGTAACTAGATGCAGTGTCTGTTGGGACAGGCGCCCATTAACGGTGTACCTGGCGAAAGTTTTGTCAATATGAAGGTAGACTTCAATATCGACTAAACTAAGGTCACTATTAGAATTCAAACTTCGTTGAAGGTACCTATATGCATAATTTATTATCGAACTGTTTTCACTAAAACATAGCAGAGCGAAAATATACCTGCTATTGTATCCTTTGTATCATCTTTTTACAATATATGTACAATCTATTGTAATTGTGCACTAAGTTACTAAATTCCTTACCCATTCTGTAGCACCTTATCAATATTTGACACTCACCTGCAACAGAAAGAAAGAAACAAATTAAATTTTAATACAGTAATAAATATCGAATAAGAAATATTGAAATAGAAATTCAGAAAATCAACAAAACATTTTCACAATTTCTGATAACAAATTTTTCAAATATATATTGATACGTTCATGGCACATACATATGGATGAATAAAAGAATGAGCAACTTTACCTCGAGCCATTCGTGTAAAGTTAAGAAACGATTCATTAGACGCATTATAACATCTTCTCAAAACTATTTTATAGCACCGTTAACAAATTATACCACATTTTCGATAACCTATCCGCAGAGAAAAAATCATATTACCGCGTAACATACCACAGTTCCAATGAATGATAACTCATTTTCCATTCCACAATCGCAGCACCGTACAAGGCATCTAAAACTCAACATAAACCCGTCCATAAACAAACACCGCCACATCCCTCGACAGTTCTCTCACCTGAGACGAAATGAAACACTGAAATAACTCCTTAAGTAGCACACTCTCAAATCTGGGTTACTCGCAGGTGGTGGACGATAAATACCAAAAAGGAAGACGTATTATAACAACAGGTTGAAAGGACACGGTGGTCTTTGCGCCACGTGGAAATTGGGTTACCTGGACAGGAGTTAAAATATACATCTCCCCGAGAGCATAAGACAAATATGCAACGCGAACCAGGGTTCAGGTATTCGGGGCATGTTTACATTCCCCGATATACGTGCACATCCCTGCTATAGAGTTCGGTAAACGTGAGATTGTAATTCAGAAACGCTTGTCATTCGTGCATTTTCCGGCACGAGTGTACGTGCCAACTAACCACTGCCGGGACGAGTATCAAACGGCATAGCAATACCATTAATGCACGGTGACGAGCCACGCAGAAATTGATCGACCGATCAGCTTTTGCAATAAACGACACGCTTTGCATTGATATCAGATGGGGACGCGGTTGAAAGGGTTCTGTGATTGCAGTTCTGTACATATATAGTGGCAGCGTTGTTACCTGTCTCGTATGTATTATTAATTACAACGCATAAAATAATATGAAATGCTGAATCGTCCCATAATGCCGTTATAAATAATGCCGTTCCCTTTGTACATATATTAGATGAAAATAAATAATTAAGAATAAGTCGAGTTCAACATACGGGACAATTTTTTTTCTTTGGCTCTTTTGCAAGAGTAACTCGTAAACATATAATATCTTCATCTAATTCTTCGGACTTCTCGACAAGAGGTTTATCTTTAATACTGTAGCTTCCGGATAGAAATTTTGGAACCTATTTTTGACAATGATTTACATTAATAATTTGTGAGGACCTGGAATATATTTCACACTGTTGCTGTTGCAGTTATTCCTTCATTAAACTCGTGTAAAGTAACAGGTAGAGTATGTTCTTTCGACACGTTCATATTAAACGTTTGTAGTAACTGCAATATCCGATCTATATGCAAGTGTGATCCTTTGACACAATATTGCCAGAAGGTTTCTGGTTACAGGAGCATCCATGCCAAACAGGCAGATGGTAATCGTGACGAATTTCATTATTTTAAACTCTGCTCTCAGAAAAACCGCTGTACATACAGGCCGACCCAATAAATATGCAGTGATATTGTAACGACGATATGGCAATAAAATAGTAAATAAATACTTCCTCTGTCCCCAAATAAGTGTCACACTTACCAAACACTCTCACATATTTTCGTCAATTTTTTACTAGCCTTCGTTAGCAATACAAAATACGATCGAGTGGCATTTTTAGGTTGCCTTATACTGCCAACAAGTGCTGTTCTTGTTGGTCCTTGTTCACTTCCAAATTGAAGAAAAACTGTTAATAATATGTGACACTTATTTTGTTACCGAGGTAGTACACTGCAAAGAGATCGAATGAGAAGAAGACTTGAGGTGAATGAAGTCTTTTCAGTTTCCTTCTACAGACAACCTATTTAAAACACGTTGTTAGGTGTCAGAGATGACTCCCTGTGTTTGTTATTGAAATCTTAACGGATGACATACAGGGATGAATCAGGGCACGGACCGACGGTATGACCCAGCAACGAGTCATACCACTTCCCCCTAGTCCAGACCCAAAGATCCAAGGGTCGCGATGCCGACGCTACCAGAAACACAAAAACAAGTTAAGATATAAGAAGGGAAGTAGCTAGAAAATGGGCAATCTGTCTACGAACCGTCACGCTCGTAGGTTGTAGCTGCATAACATCAGTGTCTCCTCTGTAAACTACAATCCGAGGATTGTACTCGTACATCGATTTTAAGTGCTGTATTTACCACAACGTACTGTGAGTGGGAAATTAAAAGTGAAGCTAATCAACACCAGTCTTCTAAATTAATCTATCCACCACGTAACAACGTTATTCTGAGAACGCGGTTTCGATATAAAACGATACAAAAATGATGAAATACTCTTCTATACAGAATCTTCTGAGAGCAGAGTACAAAGATTCTATAAAGCCGTGCTATAATACTTAATAAATATAGACAACTTGCATAGACAACTGGAAGTGATGCTTCATACTACTACTTCCCAGAGATTTGAGTGGAATTTATGGAAGGTCAGTATATGCGCATAGCAAAAGCGATTACAATAGAAGTGCGACATCCATTTTGTTATTCACAAATTCATACATTTCATTTGAATGCCTAAGAGGAGCTTATATTGTATAAGTTGCACAGGCAATAACTGTCACAAGACGGTACTCTCATTGGGAGCACAAGCAGTTTTCTGAGAACAGGGTTTCTAAAGAATAAGCTACGAATTAGGTCGTCTTAGAGTGCGGGTTATTATTGAGATAATGTTTCGGGCTTCTTAGGAAGATATTAAATGTAATAATAATGTGAACAGAGTCTGTGATTCATTCTTTAATTATGAATGATGTTGCTTCGCTAAGGAATAAATACAATATGTATTCAATTAGTGTACCTAGCATTAGAATAGTTGTCAAAGTGTTTAAATGAAATTACGCGGCTTCAAAAAATCGAGATGGTTTAACTAACACCTGACAAAGGTATTGCAGTTGTCAATTACGAATCGTTTTTGGCAGAGCATAATAGAACAGCGCAATAATTAAACAACAGAAATGCAAGCTGCTGGCAAGGAACAGGCCGCTCGAAACGCTCGTTAAATTATTCCAAGTAAAAACAGATTCCAACGTAGCGTAATCTGAAAACGCAGGTAGTTTATTGAATGAAATAACGAGCATATCAAACGGTGTGCGATACGATCGGGGGGGGGGGAGTTTAATTAGAAATGCCGTAACGAGCCGGGGAACAGAAAAATCAGCTGCTGTAGAAACGCGACGCAGCAGGAAGAAACGATTACACAGTCGCGCGATAGGTGATGCCGTATTAAAACGGAAAAGGCGGATGAAGGAAAAAAAAACCATCATCAGATTATACTTTATCGAGTGGGAACGTGTGGCCGGAATAATTATGCTGTTTGTCGCGCGACAGCGATCCCCTGCACGTGGAAAAAAAGTAATCTCCGTGACTGTCGGGTTCGCGTGTCCACACTGCGTGGTCTCAACTTGTCGTCGTTAATATCGATACAACACGTCGACACGTGACAGCGCGTGCAATCCCACTGGCCCGTTCGTGCCCCTGAACTTATGAGCTTCGAGATACACCCGTCTATTTCTGTCTCCCGCTCTCTCCCTCTCTTCATGATGTCCCGTCCAACTTTCGCTTGACACCTAATCGCAATCTCCTAAGTGGAACACGCGTTGGATCCGCGACGACCGTCCCTTCGATCGACGATGACGCAGGGGGGTGGGATATTAAATGCGATTGCATGAAGCGGTGGAACTGGAGCGATCTTTTGTGATTGAAACATTGAGGTGTGATGTGAATTGTTATGCTGATGGGATAACGATCCTACTCGCATGCATGTATGTATGAGGCATTCACCCCTCGATCCGGCGCATTTAAAGCGTTAGTTCGTATGCGGTCATAAAGACGTTTCAGGTGTGGCGGAGATCGCGGGGAGATTATGGTTTTAGGATAAGATTTTCAGTACTTAGCATGAAGTTCGAAGGTGTGTTAACGGGGGCGAGGCAGGGATGTTGTGTAGAAGGGCTTGAAGAGAGGAGAGGGGAACTTTTTAAGTTTGTGAAACTTGATAAGCGGAAGGGAGAAATTATGTATAATATTATAGTACGGCGATGTCGAGCGTGTCAATAATATTGTTTTTTGTTTCCGTGTAATAGAAAACTAATAGTCTCGTGCATTCGAAAAAACACATCGATGTATGTAAACACGTAAGTTGTAGATGCCCGATTTATCGGCGTGGTACGACGGATGTTGAAACATTCATGAAATATTATAAGGAGCACACACTTTTTCGATTATAATTCCACTGATAACTGTACGTTGGAAAATGTTCGAAATGTGTGCATGTAAAAATTGTGCCATATTTTATGCACTCTATAAATAATACGTGCAGCGTACAGATTTCGGGGTAATGTATGCATACATGCTTGATTTATGGAAAACGCCCTGCTTACTGCGAATTAAAACAAACAAAATTGGTGAAACACTTTTCATTTATACATATATGTCTTGCAACTGAATCCGAAATCAAGAGCCGCATCGCAAAGCTAATTTATCAACTCTGCTATCAGAACATTTCTCGTTTATCTCGTTAATCGTAAGGAATACAAGAATTCAGTACATATATGAGCCATTTACAAGTCAAGCGATACTATCTCGCATTTAATAAATCACAGTACATACTCTTTTATTCACAGAAACCCGAGTTACAGAGTAGATACACCGATAGAGGAACAGAAATGAATTAAAAGCATAACGTAGTGAAGGTAAAACTCTCCAGGATAGCGTAACAGTATATGGGGACTATACGAGAAGGATATGACAGAATAAGGTGACAATATTTCGGGGATAATCCCATATGACACGTTATTTAATTAAACTCTCCCATGAGTATCATCTGCTTTCAATTAAATAACGTAGACACTTTCGAATTTGTATACTCAACAGCAAATCTCTATTTATTGATGTTGTGCATGTATATACGCTAAAATACCACCTGACTGTCTGTGTAGCTTTTTTAAAAATCCTCTGTAAATTTAAGAAACATCGTCTTGAGTAAAAATTCCTTTATACATATCCTGCACACCCCTGTAACGTAACCAAGTTCAGAAAATCGTCTTTCAATTTCTCCAGGCATTTTTTTCCAATACTTAAACACGCAGATTTCATGGCTTACTACATCACACCTAAATGTTTTAACGTAATTATCTAATTAGATAATTAGTAATTCATGTTTGAATTCCGAGTTTTGAGGTGAAAATTGATGCTGAAATAAAACTGCTTTTTCGACTTTTTTTTACATTGGAAAATATTATAAGATAGCTTCCCTATTCATTTTGCCAAATTACTATCATACACAGAAGCACGTATGCATATACGTCGTATAGTACTTCGTACTTGACTTAGAATTTATCGTTTCAATATGCGGCGTTCCGATATCTCGTCGATATCGTTGCAAAGCGTATTCACTAACGAAATTGGAAACCAATAGCGGAGCCAGGAATCGATATAACTACTTATCCCATAGAGTCGCGCCTCTAACGAAACTTCGTTAATTAGATTAAACTTTCATTTAACGGTATCGCGGCGTATTCTTCGTCGTACCGTGATTATATTCATTCCCGAGATTCGCGTTTTTGTTTAATGTCTAGCTTTTCTAGGGACATCACCATCCCGGGATGAATCTATTATCGAGTTCCCGAGATTGCAGACAAATACAACTACTGGCCGTGGAATTAGAATCACTCAAAAGTTTTAACAGTTTTTTATATTTTTAGTCTAATTGAAAAATCTGGCTTTTAATAATAAAGTTTGTTACATTTTCAAATATTGCCCACATACATGTCAATATTTTGTGTGTATTAAAATATATTTATATCTTTTATACAAATAATATTTTTATATTTGTTGGAAAAGTTGAGACATGCGCAGATATTACACTTGATCATGTGAAAGTTATTTAGTTTTATATTTACAATGTGATATTTTTTATATTGTATCACTAGTTATATAATGCATTGAATGCTCCTAATAAAACTGTGTATTGTTTCAAACAATTTATTATAATAATCTATCAATTGCTTGCTATCTACGTTCGCTTTGTTCCAACCAAATTATCGTTTATGAAGAACTTCGTATTAATTGAATTCTATTATTTCTTCTCCATCATTCTGAAGTTTCTGCGATGATGGAAAAAGAACTAAAAAATAGTGATGAATGGAGAACGAAGAATTGAATGAAATTTAATTAAAGTGGATTAATATTCGAAATTGAAGCCTTTGTAACACTGAATGGGCGTTTTTATCTAAATAGAAACCAAATCCGTTGTTCCGCCCTCTTAATAAAAATTGTAAATTCGCGTCTACCATTTATAACAATTAACTTAAAGAGACCATTCGTAAAATAAATCTTGCACAAAATTATTGTTCATTACCTGATCTGCAGAATATGTTCTTTGGTTGACAAGAGAAAAAGAAATATACTAAAAAGAAATATACTATATTTTGGTTGAATATACAGAACGAAAAGAAATATGAATCAATATTTCCGATTTACAATTCGAACGTAAAAACAATATTGGTAATACCTTGCAGTAAATATAGGAATGACAATTATCCATGTGGCTTCCAGGATTTATTGGTGAGCTAAAGTTTATCGACAATAACGTTGGAACCGTATTGGAAAACGTTGAATACCAATACAGTATATTTACGTCATTACAAACTTCTAAAACTGGAAATATCATTAGAAATGTTATTGTTCCGCGGCACACCGGCGGAACTAACATATTTATAAAATCGGTACCCTCATAAAAAGCCGTCTGGACATCTGCACAAGGAATAGCCTTCAAAGTGCAGATGGCTAGGGCGTTTATGACACGCAAGTAATATAACTGTTTTTGAGGAAGTCGTTTTACTCCCTAATCCGCCAAGGTAGCAGAAATCAGGCATACACGACCTCAGCAGTTCATTGAATGCGTCGAAATCGTGAGTTTCCAAAAGGGCCTCGCAGCTGGGCCCCTGAGGGCACGGCCAGGTCAAGCTGTAGGACCCTGATCGCAATTCCGTTGCAACGTTTAAAGATGAACCCCCTCCTTTTAGAAAACGCGCTTCGGGCGTTAAGGGGGGTGCGTCTACACCTATACGATTTCGGGGCGACGCGTAGGGTTACATGCGGCGAGGAAGGCAGTCGTTCCTTGGGTCTTCACCCAAGCAAGTCATGTTTGGGTCTACACGCAATCAAGTCATAGTTGAGCTTTCAACGAAACCTGTCGTTTTTGGGTTTTCATCCAAACCAGTCGTTTCAGGCTTTTCACCCAAACAAGTAGTCGTCAGGGTTCTTACCTAACGGAGTAACGGCGCAATAATTAGCGACTCCAGAACGATCCGTCGTCGCGAGAGGTGTGAACATCGCGATTCCACCCGATACTTCGTCACGCACAAAACTCAAACATTCACTCACTTCATCCAATCAATCGTTGTTATAGTTTAAGCGTTGTTTCCTTCAATAAATACTAACCGTTAACAGAACATCGTTAACATCACTGAGATTCATCCACTACATCAATAATTAATCCCACCCTGTCGAAAGAATAGGAAAGCTAAACACCACGCGACGCGACCCTGGTCGGAACGGTGATTTACGACCTTCGTTTTACCTGCTCGGTCTTGTCCACGCGGTACGTCGGGGACTTAAAACGTTCTCCGTTTAGATAGTAATTTAATAATACACTTGTCGCACGTGCGTTAGTCTCTGAAGGCTTGATAAACGTCAGAATTTACGTAAGGAAGGTCCATACAGTTTCGTATTATACAAATGGTAAACAAAAGAGAATCGTAACGTACGAATCAACCTTTCATTTATTAGTTGGCAAATAAATGGAACTGCACCAAGCTCCCTACGTAACAGGTCTCTCTATAACCCCTTACTTCAGTAACAAGTATTTGTACATTATAGTTTAAATAGGATTAAATCAGACACAGTTCGTAATTTGTATAATTCCCAAGAACAAGGAATTCCTAATCCTTCCCTCATTTCCAAGCATTTATAATTTCCTGCTTCCACATCACCATTTCCAAGAATCTGCAATTTCCGTCTTACCGTCCCAGCAAGAAACCTATTCCCACAAAATGAAATTTAAACACGCTCTATCTCTCCACACAACATAGGGAAAGTTTACTTAATTACCTAGAAAAGTCCAAACTGTTTAAAGAAATTTAATACATTCACATAAAACTACTACACAGTTACTCCATAACAGTGGCCACTGGTATTCAGTAAATCGCTGCGATATTAAATAAATAAATAAAATTAAATTTCTTTTGAATTGCTTCGTTTCTAATTATTCAACAATTTCGAATCGCCCACACACATGAACATCTTATAACCTCTGTCGCATCTTCTTTCTAGTATTGTTCATTTCTGTACTACGAAATTTGTCTTCATTCTTTTTCCATGTACACTCCATTTCGCCCAACAATCAATTTTTTCGAAAGCCGTATACTCCCCTTCTTCGGCCGCCTAGGTCGTAAGGAAGAAAATAAAATGTACCACGAATTAAAGCGACATTGGCCGAAAAAGTTAATTAAGGCCAGGACGTTGCTCGAGCTCCAAGGTCCAGCGACTATGGAGGCAAAGCCAACAAGAACCATCGGCTGGAACGGTTCTCGGCCGATTTCTCTGCTCACCGCTCGTCGTTCTAGACAATGTGAGAATAGCCAGCTGTGAGTCGGCAGGGAATAAGTCGAGATACGCGGTGCAGCAATAACGAGAACTAGGAAAACGGTCAGCAACTGCAGCGAGATCGAATGGGACCTCTGATTGCGAGTCGAATAATCGAAAGATAATCTGGTCCAGTCAAAGACAAATGTAGATACGCTTGAAATTGTCATCTTTCCTTGGAAGAATAAGATAAGTATTGAGATCTTCAGTTTTAAACGTGATACACGTTTCTTCACTCGATTTACGAGAAGCATCCATTTCGAGTGAATTTTTATAAGGGACTGAATATCGTGGGAATTGAGATTGATAAATGCGAGAATCAGAAGGACAATATAAAGCCTTGTGAAGATATTTATTTTGCAGCAATTTTTATTTATTTCGGTTGGCTTCATACGAGACCCCAAAGGTTCGGGTAAATTTAATGTGTTACTCCTGAGAGTACTATATTATTGCACAAAACAGATAACTTTTTTAATGTTATCGCGGTTTCGTTAATAGAATTTGCCTTCAACTATGTTCTTTTTTTTATTGAAACCAGCTTTCGCTAAGCCCTGGTGAATTTTCATTAAATGTACTGTAACTCGTTGAAAAATTAATAACTCGTTTTTTGTTTGGTTCAATGTCAAGGGTTTTTCATATTTTCGCCAACTAATGAAAATGTTCTGACAGTTTTATAACAACAGGTGTTTCTGCAATTCTGCATGTACGAATTCGTACAATATCCAAGTAGTCTTAAACCGTACGAGTCAACGTATACGTAGTAATAATTTCGTAAGTAGTATAAGTATCCGCATGGTCAGACATATCTGCTAAATGACACACAGTTTAGCTTTATTGAGCTTCTTCGACATCAAACCCATCATGATATCTTTTTTTAAATAATAATAGAAAAATCACAGTAAAATAAGTAACATTACGGGTATAAACAATTACGAAGAAATGTATAACTAAAGAATTTTGTCAAGAACATTCAGGAGCTTTGAACATTAATCGACGCAATATATTAAAAAGAAAAATACAATTTAAAAGGAAACTGGAATTGTAAGAAAATAGAAAAATTGTAAGTTATACATATAGTACGAGTATTTTGAAACAAATGAAACTTTTCTAGACATAAAGTTGTATTTCTCTTACGTGTAATTAACTTATCATTTGTGTGTCTCCAAGCTGTTTCGTCTTACAAGTGGGAATATAAAAGTTTGAAACTTAAAGTAAACTTCCTGCTTCCGCGAAAAGGAAAAGGGAGACGTTTACAAAAAGGGCGTCAATAATAGAGCACAAATGCCGCATAATATAGTGTCGTATTCTGTTCTTTAAAATATATTTTATTCATTTGTGCCTAGGGGAACTTCTGATTCTAATTAAGATTTATACAATTTCTATTCATTTCTTCATCTTTAATGAACGCCACTAGGTCAACTGACTTTTTGCTCGAGTACAATTCTACAGTAGCGGTATTGTAGAATTAATAGAATTTTTAATTAGAGTGAACGATATCTGAGGCAAGTGTACAGAATAAGCGGATGAGAAAATGTTAAAATGCATACCGTGGAGAATAATTGCGCGTGTTAATCTTTTAGAAAGTGTCGAGGGACTTGGCAGAAGGAATACTTGCGGTTAAAGTACCCCAAGGTATAGGTTTTATTCTAGATATGCATATATTACTTTTCAGGCATATTGGTTTTGTTAAATAAAGTGCCCACTTTGCAATAATCGATTCCACCTAATAACCTACAATGTTAACAGTTCCCAAAAGCTGCGAAACCAAAAAATGAAAATAAAATCACAGCAATTCCGTAGCGTTCTGAATCAAACGTTTCCCCTTCCGAGGTGCATCATAACCTAAAAGTCTGTGTCGATTGAAATCCACATTTCCAGAAATTTCGTTTACTCTTTAGGGGGGTTGCGGTAGTCGACGGACCGTCATACAGATGGTGGGAGGAGG